>CM062805.1:297410121-298692088 GCA_031772625.1 Pinus tabuliformis
CAAAGAACACCTGTAGAATAAAAGAAGCAAAATATCATCAAAGCATAGAGATCTAGAACCATAAATAATGTAGGATCAGATGTACATTAACCATATAAATGCATATACAAATACAAGATTCAGAGATATACAAACATATGGAGGAAAAATCAAATAGCTTTATCGATAGAAGTAGTAGAAGAGAGGATTACAACCAAGTTGTTTGATCCAGCATCATCCTCCCGGCAAGAAAGCCCTCTTCACCTCATACAAAGCAAGATCACCTAACAATGTCTTCAAAGAGAATACAACAACACTTCCTTGCAAATTACAAAATTCCAGCCTCTGGATCTCTAGGATGAGCGATCCATATATAGATGTTTACATGAGAGTGAATCAGCTTCTGGGATTTTGATTAGTGTCATTTCACTGATAGTTCTTGGTTCCACTTGGAGATTTCAGATCTCTTACTCATCCCTAGGCAAATTCAAAGAGGCAAGTGTCATATGAGCAGTTTCTAGAAGCTTCTCTAGGTTTCCACCTAGCAAACTGCTTCTGCCATTTGTCTGCTCTCGCTTGTTGCACCCTACAGAAGGGCTTTCTAGTATGCATCACACCCCTATGTGTAATAGTTGAGATGCATCGCACCCTATGCATGGAGTAGTCTGTATGGTCCAATTTTGACCAGTTCTGAGTAGTTTTTCATGGAGAACTTCTGGGAGATGATGTAATCAGCTGACCTTGTTCCTTTAGGGTATGAAGCAACACTTTTAGGGGTTTAGAAGCCCTTGGTTTATGGACATATGTGATTGGGGTTACAGTGCCCAAATATGTCTATAAAAGTTGTCCCCTAAAGCATGAGGTCGTAAATATTTTGATGTCAGGTCAAATGCTTTATAATGAGGATCCGAGGTTTTTCAAACTAGAAGGTGACCTATAATAAGATACAATACAATACATTATCTTCATAATATTTTTCATGATCTAACTGAGGCAGGCATTCCCATGCTCAACTTTATAAATTCATATTCATGTATATAAGACAAACAATCATCTGTGTGGCAGACTGATGATTCTGGTAGAGCCATTATCCTTTAGCTTGGATGATTATATGTGCAGTTGTGATGTACATTTGATGTCTTTATTTTCCTAAATATACCACAGCCCCGATGGATGAAACTAGATCCAAGGTCTTCAAACTCGTTCAATCTTCACCCGAAGTACAATTCAATCCATGTGAAAAGATGTTCTCATGTCGAACATGGAAAGACATCACCTGATTACCAGCCAATGATTTAAGCTGTTAACAGGCATGAGAGGAATCACTGGTAATGATGATGACCCTCAAGGTACTGTAGTATAATTCACGTGGTGTGAATACACGAGTTGATGTTGAACACCACGTAAAATCTTTTGGTCAAAGGCCATTGATGTAAACCTTTCGCCGGAAGTGAGAAACTTGCCATTGAGGCATGCAAGCTTCAAAGTACTGAAAGGGTTGTTCCTAAGTCAACTTCTTGGATAATGAGCTGATGTCGACAAGAAGTGACCCATTGTAGGAGGGCCTTAATGAATCCCACATCTATGATATGGAATGGAGAAAATGATTTTGTCGAGGAGAAAATGATTTTGTCGAGGAGAAAATGATCTGATGATATAAGGTTCAGGGTGGCAGTCATGAAAAATGGAGAGTGAAGGTATTGCAGCGGATGAGGCATTAGCTAGGTTGGTGAATTCTCTGAGCGACTTCTCTTGAACATACCGATGACACTGAAATGGATTGGTAGCATTAACCCCAAGGTGGATGGTACGGTGGACCAATGGTGATATGACCGGTGAATGGAATAACCCAACCTGACTCAATCATGGTGACAGAGTGAAAGTGTCATGTTCAAGAGCGACCTGCTACCAATGAAGTTATTCAAGCTTTCTTCCCTTTTTCCCCAGTCATTGTTGACCAGTACCTTTTTATTTTTGTCAAGCTTGATGAGGATAACATATTCTTGTTCTATAATTTTCCCTTCCAGAAAACCTGTCACTATGTTTTAACGAGCTATTCCTCAAAAGTGGTAAACAATCAAATGGAGGCGTATGATCAGCTAAAAAAGAGAGGAGGTGACGGTAAGAACACAACCAAGGTTCAAAGGCTGATAGCCATGCGATCGCAATGGTTATTTACTGAAGGTGGGTTCATTTTTTAATGAGCTTAAACTCTGGGAGAACATTTGCGCATTGCTAGGTTTATTTTTTAATGGGCCTGAACCCAAATCACTCACGATCATCAGGTGGACAGTCTGGAGATTGATTAGACATTCCTTGTGCAAAAAGACCAGTTAGGGATGGCGTTTGACTAATAGTTGAACCAGGGAATGAAAGCTGATCAACTAGGTGCATCACTCTCCCTTCATGTGGAAAACACATCACTCAGAAGAGTGAGGAAATGATAGCTCCCATGCTATAAATGTAGTCATGCCCAAGGAGTAGATTGTAATCTAGACGTCCTTGGACTTCCATCACATTTAGATGAACGGTTTTCCTTCTCAAATTTATAGGCAAATTTGGAAGGATCCCTAATGATCGACTAGTTCCTTTTTTGAAGCCTGTCAGATTTCGAATCTCAGGTAGAAGCGATGGCGAACCAAGAACTTTCCAAGAAATTGAGGAAAGGATACTCATAGAAGCCCCTTCATCTATGATAGTACCAACCATGATCATTTGTAATATTTTACTATGATTCGAAATGGTACATTAGATGGTAGGCGAGGTCTGCCTAGTAGATTCCAATCGAAGGAAATGACTAGATTGCTTGGAGGTGGGAGCGAATAAATGGCCAGATAAACGTCTGATGAACTTCCTTCCTACGGTAAAGGAATGGGTAGATTGCCCCCATGTTCGTCGGAGTCTGTGTTTATGAAAATAATTTGAATGGTGTCATTCTCATTCTCTTTGGTGATAGTATCATCTAAAGGTGGACCCTCTGAAGAAAATAATGGTTCTACTACCGTCTCGACCTGTTGACTTTGGTCCAGTGTGGACTCAGAGGGTTTATCTTCAATGATAGGTGCTTCGACCGAAAAAAATGGTGTGTCAGTCGTATTTTCAACTAGTGATGGACTCAGTGAGATTTTCTTGTATCCAGGAGGAAGTCGCTACGGCAACGTAGGACGGTTATCCAAGACTCTTTTAGCTTCATCTAGGAAAGGACAACTGTGGAGGACATGATTGCCTTCACATAGTCTACAAGGAAATTTAGATTTTCCTTTCTTTCCATTGGCTTTGTTTCACTAGTTGATGGTGTGCTCTCAACATGATCTTAAGAGGTTGAAGACACTGGATTGTACAAGCGGGGAGCCCAGTCCCTTAGGATCCGTGGGATACAGGGACAATCTCGATGATAGTGGTCTCCCTTGCAAATGACACATGGAGATTTAGGTTTGGAAGATGTAGTTTGTGGATTTTCTCTAGATGATGCACAGTTGGCCCCTTTTACTATTGGATTCTTCTTCTTCTTCTCCTTCCCTTTCTTCTTCTTCTCAGTTACTTGGTTTTTAGTGTTACTAGGTTCACCAAGTGAAGAGGAAGAAGGAGAGGGAGAAACAAACGGAGTAGAAGGTAGGGTAGCAACTTTAGTATCATCTGGTTGTTGGTTTTATTACTGAGGAATCGCGGTGTTTTGAATGACAGAGGTCGAGAAAAGCCATACTGGCAGGCTAATTGTGAGTCCTGGAAGGGACAATGTGGCCATGTGTGGAGCACCAACATCCCCCCAAGAGGAGAAGGGACTAGGATTCCCCCCAAGGGGCAATCCTTGATTGGTAGACTCCATTTTATCAACCTAAGACCAACGAGGGAACAGTGACGTTATTCTGATTAAAATAAATTTTATGACGCTTTGACACAACTTTCTTTTTCAATTTCTAAGAGTCGAGAAAAAGCTAAAGATGACTCTAGCCGCCTTCGACTTTTAATGAGCTTGAAGTGACAAGTGCTCAGATGGACCTTTTATTTTAAGGAGTCTGAAAAGGAATGAAAGTGACTACTTTGGAAATCTAGACAGAGGGATTACCAAACCAATCGCAAAACTGCAGAATACTTTTTATGTTATGGCAGTCAATCTTCCCGAATGTTGTGTTCAGTGCATTGCGATCGATAGGGCAGTAGACACGGCTTCCTAAGGATAAATGATGTAGCCTATTGTGGTCTCCCAATATATACTCGACGATACATGGGAGCGCAAGTCCATACTGGCACTTGTCGTTTCAAAGAGGAGGAATCACCCAACCTACGATGAAAGTGATAGTTACTAGGCTTTACAATGCCAAAATACGCCTCTAGTCTAGACTTCTAAATGTTGTGCGTTAGATTCCAACACATTTTTATGTTCATTGAAGTTTATTTTATAGTTGATCTTTCTTAAGAAGTTTTTCTTTAAGGCCCACTGCATGATGTAGATATACAATTCCTAAATATGCAATGTAAGATGATAAACAGTCATTTACTTTCTTTTTGCAATGAAAATCCTAACTACTAAGGAAAGAGAAATGAAATTATTTCAACATAGAGTAGAGAGCACACACTAGATGCACTTTTCCTAAATCAACTTCAGCATCCAATCTTAATGCAAATGCACATGCATGTATTGTTTTTCAGTTTCCTTAATGTGAGAATGACAAAAAGAAAACTAAGTATAGATCTGAACTATCTTCTTTCAAAGTGACAGTACTAACAATTTTCTTTTCAAAAAAATGAAAGTAAGGTCAAGTCGACACTTTGCGATTTTGAATTTAAAACTGCTTTCGACACTTTAAATATTAATGATTCAAATCAAATACAATGGCAATAGTGTAATTGACTATCTAAAAGAGGAATGCTTTGTGACACTCTTTTTCTTGACTGAAAACGACACTTGCGACACTTTCAAATCAAAGGACGACAGTTCAATTAAGCTACTATTTTCAAAGGAGAACTGTAAATGATGAAAAAATACATAAATAAACAATCACAATTCCTTCTGATGGAGGTTGAATAATGCAAAGGAAGATGGTTTCAATAGAGATATAATATTCATAGACAACAAAACTACTGAATAAAGATGAAGACAATGAAGAAAAAACAAAAATCTAGAGGCAGAAACAGTCTCATTCAATAATCGCACCTATAACACAGGGAAACAAGGATGCATCTCACCTGCAACACATGGGAGGTGCGATGCATCTAGGTTGCCAAGAAGAGATAATGCGATGGTCCAGGGACGAGATTGTGCTTGGTTTTCACTCACAGTTTGTAGCTAAGTTCAGGGATTTAGGCTGAGCTAATGATTGTCAGTAAACACAAAGTATAGGGGCTGATCTAATGAGGTTCTTTAAGCTACCACCAGGGCACTAAGGATGTTTGCAAGCTAGATGTTCAGTTCATAAACCAACCTGGATATTGACTGAAGCAGTGTTGATCTACTTTGTAGTTGCATAGAAAAATCAGTTCGAAGGCTAACTGGCTTGACTTCAGGCTGCATCTATGGTTTATAAAACAAACAATATAGAAAAAAAAAAAAAAAACTATTCGTTCCCCAGAGGAGTCACCATTTCGTTATCAGGAAAACTAGTGTCCATTCAGAGCTGCTAGTCCCACTAAGATGGGTATCTATCTTAGAAACAAACAAACTAAAGTCACTTGTGTTTTCCTTTATGAGAGATAGATGAGAGAGAAGCAGAGAGTACCAACCTCAGTCTTTCGCTAATCTCCTTGCTCATTTCCTCTCCCCCTTGATAGAGCTTTCGCCACTCCTTTCTCACTTGTCCCGCTTCAAAGAACACCTGTAGAATAAAAGCAGCAAAATACCATCAAAGCATAGAGATCTATAACCATAAATAATGTAGGATCAGATGTACGTTAACCATATAAATGCATATACAAATACAAGATTCAGAGATATACAAACATATGGAGGAAAACTCAAATAGCTTTATTGATAGAAGTAGTAGAACAGAGGATTACAACCAATTTGTTTGATCCAGCATCATCCTCCAAACATGAAAGCCCTCTTCACCTCATACAAAGCAAGATCACCCAATAATGTCTTCAAAAAGAAACCAACAACACCTCCTTGCAAATTACAAAATTCCAGCCTCTGGATCTCTAGGATGAGGGATCCATATATAGATGTTTGTAGCAAGGTGAGTTAGTTTTTGGGATTTTGATTAGTGTCATTTCATTGATATTTCTTGGTTCCAATTGGAGATTTTAGATCTCTTACTCATCCCTGGGCGAATTCAGAGAGGCAAGTGTCATATGAGCAGTTTCTAGAAGATTCTCTGGGTTTCCACCTAGCAAAATCCTTCTGCCATTTTTCTGATCTTGCTCATCACACCATACATAAGGGCTTTCCAGTATGCATCTCACCCCCTGTGTGTAATAAGTGATATGCATCGTACCCTATGCATGGAGCAGTCTGTATGGTCCAGTTTTGACTAGTTCTGAGTAGTTTTTCACGGAGAACTTCTAGGAGATGATGTAATCAGCTGACCTTGTTCCTTTAGGGTATGAAACAAAACTTTTAAGGATTTAGAAGCCCTTGGTTTATGGACATATGTAATTGGGGTTGTAGTGGCCAAATATGTCTATAACAACCACATCACCGTAAATATCCCAAAAAACAAAAATAAGTACTCCTTGAAACTCGTTCACCACCTTTTCTTCCATTTCATCCTCATCCACTTAGTTGCAGCAAGCTATTTGTCACTGCCATAGCCTCAAAACCATCGTTCTCCATCGCTTTCATCCATCCTCCTACCATTGGCATTCTACAGGAGCACTTACAGGTTCTACAGGAGCACCTACAGACAATTTTACAGGAGGGGCAGTAAGTTGCTTTTAAGGAGAAAACACGGGGTTTTTACTCGATTTATAGCTTGAGGAGGTAGGATTTGTGCATACCCACCTTGATTAACAATATGTGCAAGGAATGATATAATTTTAAGGAGAAATTGAGTCCATAAAAGAAGAGGAATTGCATAAAATTTTCTACCTATTTTCTTAAAAAAAACACAGTTTTCCTCTGTTTTCCCGTTTCTTCAAAATTCTTGTCTCCATCTCTACCTTGGGTGTTCAAAAGGGGTATAAGAAAAATGACAGGGGGATTCATGAGGAAGGAGCCCACAAATTCAGCCAGGATCCATGAACATCCAAAAGTAGTAGCCATTTTCACCAGAGCAAATTGGATGCCATTTTTTGAGAAATTCCAAGGGTTTGATGAAGAAGTGGCTCAGCAATTTGCCCTTTCTTTAGTACCTCACTCAAGGACCCATGCCACTGTTACTTTCAGAGTTATCACCATGGAAGTCACCCCAAAATTTATCAGTAGGGTTACCACCCTTCCTCTTGGATTACCTTGGAGCAGAGATCAAAAGTCAATTGGGCAGTCTGCCAAGAAAAACTTCTTCCAAAATAATGAACATCATGTAGAAGACAAGAATGGCATTAGAAGGACAAGTATACCTTACCCTTGGGATGAGGCTAGTTACCAGATTATCAAATATATTTCTTGTGAAGGGAGGTATAGGATAGCTTATGGCTACCATTTCAGACTTCTCCATGAGCTAAGATATGGCATGGACGATCCAACACCATAGAAACTTAGCATCCCTTATTTTCTCCTGCAATCCATCATAGAATCTAGCATTAATTTGAAGGCAGGAGGCCCAGATCAGTTGCCTCACCATGGGTTAATTAAACTGTTAGTGGACGAAGCCCTCCATACCTTCACAATCCCCATAGCATGGGAAATCTTTTGAAATATGATAACAGAAGATGATATAAAGGACCTCACATATGATCTCAGCCCTTCTGATAATGAGGGGGAAGAGCAGCAAGGGGGAGAAGGGGAGGAAACTGAGGATCAAACAGAGAGGGAGGAAACCAAAACAGAGGAGGAAGAAACCAAAATATAACAAAAGAAAACAAATCCAGCAAAGACACAGAAAAAGACAAACGGAGAGGAAAAAGGGGCAGAAAAGACAGAAGTGTCTCTTAAGACCTTAGAAAGGGAGGTACCAGTTGCTCTCGCTGCCCTTAGCACCCAAATTAAACCAAAACAAAAGAGGAAGAGGTAGACCTAAATGTATTTCAGGGCTTAGAAGAGCACAAGGATCAAACAAGGGAAGCCCCAACCTTCTTCTAAAGTGCCCATTGTAATTGAATATTCAACCACTGTCAAAGGGGAAGAATCTCCCTCTAAAACCCCTATTACATATGAAAGAGGGAATCCCAGATCTTCCACCTAGAAGGAAAGAGTGAAACTACAGGACTCAAAAAATGTTCTACAAGTGGCACAGACTGTCCTACAAGAGACCCTATCAAGACTACAGGAGACCAAAAAACTTGAAGAGGGACTAGAATGATAGTCACGGGGGAAGGAGGAAGCAAAAGAGACTCAATAACCTGATCCCTAACCTAGTTTGGGCTCTTACTACAATCTTCTTGACAGGGGAAGAATTATTCCACAGAAATTTGCAATCCCACTTTTCTTTGAGTTGGAGAAAGAAGGAATAAGGAGCCATAGCTGGATACTAATCGCCAAATCCAAGGGAGTAGAGGATATTGGCCACATGGAGAATAAGCTTAGAGAAATGGGTAGGGAGTTAAGTTCTGTAAGACATCGAGAGGCAATCACAAGAACACACTTGGAAATAAAAAATGAATTACTTAGAAGACAGCTAAAAGAAAAAGAGACGCAATAGGCATGCATGGCTAGCTAGTATATGGAGGCACTGTAGTGTAGAACACTAGTAAAATCATATGTATTATACCTCAAGGACCAATGGATGTAGTTTTAGATAAAGACTTTGGCACAGAGAGGCACAATGCCTTTCTAGGATTATAGACAGTTTATGGACCTATGTGACCAAAGTTCATTAGAATACAAGGAAAAAATAGCAGAGTTCTATTTGCATAACATGGCCCTCACCGATATGAACATGTGGGACCCCAATGCTAGGCTAGGGGACTTGCAACTAATGGCCATGGCATCATGGATGAATCATGAGGAATCAAGGGTAGTAGAGGTAAGGAAATTGATGATAAAGGAGAAAAATGAGCCCCTCATGATCAGAGCTGAGTCATCAGATCCCATGGCTCTCATCAGCGCACACATACTACTAGAAAATAATACCCATATTTCCCCTAGGTATATCAATGATTAGGCTCAAGCCATTGCACATTTTGAGGAAATGGAAAGGTTACTTGGGGATTAATGTATTCATGCTTGTATGAGGAGGTGGAACACCCTACCACACAGTTTGCAGGTCAAGGAGTATCACTCCCCAACAAGGATGAAAGAAGCATTAAGGAGGGTGCCATTGTACAAGTTCTTCATGCAGAATTTGAAGGTCAATTGGATTGGCCTCAAATTGAGTCCCCCACTGCTGCTAGGCATGTTAAAAGGTAGAAAAGAGGAAGAAGAACAGCAGCAGTGGGAAGAGGTGGATAGAAAGGCAGGATTCCATGACAAAGAATAGGACCTCACATCAGAAGCATGGGATGTCAAGGAGGCGATCAGGGCCATCAAGGATAAGGAGATGGATTAAGTTGCTCGGAGGATGAGCAACACCTTCAGTAGGGGGGTGATGATGAGCCCCATAAATGGGTAATTATATGGGCTCATTTTGCCTCCTAACTTAGTTTAATCAACCATTCTCTTAGCTTATTGCGTGCTTTTTTATTATATTTATGCTTATGGAGTGAGTTGGGTTGGTCATTATGCCATGGAGTCTAATATGTGTTTAATGCAGATTTTTGTTAAATTTTGCAGATAAATTCAAAGATTTAATGGACAATTGGCTGCAATAATTCGAATTAGACAAGGGAGAGGATTTATAGGAGGGTATCCCCCTCATTTATGACTCCCCACTTCAAATTCTCCATCATGCAGCTCGGAGCATGAACAGCCACATCAATGCACTAGGAAGCAGCTGAGCAAGTAGAGGATAAATTCTCTTTATCTCAAGTTCTGGGAGCCAAGCCTCCATGATTTTAAGGAAACTGTTGGGAGCTTCAGTTGTATAAGTAGAGAGGCCTAGGACCTCACTAGGAAGTTAGTCAAATTTTCAAATTTTTGTTGTAGCTTTGCTCTACTTAACATCAAGCTTACTTTTGTTGACAGTGTCAGGTAATCCTATTATTATTTTTATAATAAAGATGAGATCCTTTTCGAGCTAGCACTAAGTTACCTCAGAGGGCTAAAGCTCTTGGGTTAGGGCCCAATCCAAGCAGCCAAGCTCCTCTTTTTTGTATTTATATGCTTTGTTTCAGTTTATGAATTAGTTGTTGTTAGATAAATTTCTTTCTTGGTTAAGAATAGGTTGCTTTTCGTAACGTAGAAGGTTGTTTCCATTTGAGTTTTCCTTAGCAGGTTGAATAGTGATAAAAAGAAGATATAAAGAGGCCATCAATAGATCCTTGGCCTCCTTTCCTCCCTTTGGGACCATGAACTAACACCAAGACCCTCTTGCTGCCACAAAAACACAGATTTGCCTTCTCCATAGGATTTCTAGTGTTGCAGTTTGTTAGAAGGTTAATGCTCTGCTTTAGATCTCTTTCACCACGCTCATTTCTATCTTGCAATAATTTTCCTTGCATGCTTTCTCTCGTTATAGCATTTTTCAGCATTTCTTTCCATAGCTCATAGTCTAGATTAGTTTGATGCAAAATTCTGTTTTTTGAAGGACTTAATTTTCTTGCCTTCTTTATCTCCTTGTTTGATTTTCAAGTCCTTTTGTAGCAAACATCTTCTCACAACAAGTTAGCCAATAAGCCATCACAATATCTCTTTGATCCATGCCCCATTGGTTGCCCAGAGTTCATTTCAAATCTGCCTTAGTTTTCTGCACTTTTCCATAGACTTTCCTCTCTTTCCTTGAGAAAATCCGACCATCTTTATCTCTCCTAATCATTCTCCATTTACCCTAGACACCTTAACACATCATCCTAGCCTTCATCTACCTTTTCCACCGACTTTCCTACCTTCAAAACCTCCAAAACTGCTCTCGGCGTCCTCATGTAGACCTCTTGTAGACCCCCTGCAGCCTCCTGTAGATTTTCCTATAGGCTTCTTTTTGAAGTCGGATTGAGGGAAAAGCCTCTAGAAGGCCACTTGAGACCTCCTAGGACCCATCCACACCATCCTACATCTTTTCAAGTCACAAAACTGCCATCCATTGCCACCAAATCGCTGCCACATTCACAATCAAATAAATTACATGCATGACAATTTCACATAAAAATACATAAAATTCCAAAAACATGTTTTTTGCTAATTTACTTCTAGAAATAGCTTGAGTAGATGTTGCTTACCTCCTGAGTAGGTAACAACATTCATTTCATGGTTTTTCATCTCTCTTTCTGCAAAAGTAGGATTAGTTGGTTAAGTAGGGTTTGTTAGGTTTACTTTACATTTTAGTCTTCTTTTCCATTCTGCAAGTAGAGTAGCCTCTTTAGAGTAATATTTCCTTTCTTTAATCACATATAGAGCTTCTTCTAGAATCCATAGAAGTTGTTTTGAGCTCCTAGTGATCTTGCGCCAGCTGCCGAAGCGACAGCCTGCAGTAAGAACTAGTACTTGTGCATACAACACCATCGCTTCCAAGTTTGTTACGAACTACCGGGTTGATAAAAGTAAAGTAGGAAGCCCAGGAGTTACAACATTATTTCTGCAATAACTGGTGCTCACCACTCTATAAGGAAACAAAGGTTTCCTATGACTAAAATTTTAGGAGGTATAGGGGAAATCATACTTAATCCGGGGACAAAAGGGTTATAATTTCGATATCCCATCTCCTTCTATGAATTAGGCCTTCCCACAAGGTTTATAAATACCACTAGAAATTAGTTAACTTAGCTAGGCCACTGCCTAATGTAGGTGGGATTTTGGTGAAACCTGTAAACCCCACAGGAGAAAGAGTAAATTATTTATTTTTTTCATATTTTAAATTATGTAGGAAGGTTGAGTATTATGGTACCTGTGTGTACATGTGATTTTATAAGGGCAGAGTCATGTATGGAATTTCAAAAATTGTTTTTTAATATATGATCAAGTCTAAATGGGAAAGGGCTTCTGAAGGCCATATAAAAGCATAATGACTATAGGAGTATTGAATAATGTTATAACAAGGTTCTACCCTTAATACATTAGTCTCATGATTCTCCAGATCAACATTCAGTCTATAAGGATCCCCTTCTCCATCCATAGGCATCCGTTATGTACCAATACAAGCAGTTGTCACACACAATTCGTGATCCCCGAACTTCCGCCGTCGTGTGACACATTTAATATGTTCATCAATCTTGACTACACCAGTCCATTCTCACATTGTTGAAGCTCTAATCTCATCACAACATTGTTCAGCTAGTTTACTTGTTTTTCATATCTATTTGGTGCGAACTATGGGTATTTCTTCATGTCGTTGAAGTGATAGTCTGCGAACTTCAGCTGCTATATTTTTCCAAGTAATTCCCTATTAATTGGTATCGATTCTGGCAATAGGGGTGTGAAGGTTCCAAACTTTGCATCCTTCGATTATTTCACAGGTTTAGCATTCAGTTTTGTCAGTGGAATGTATGGTACTAGAGGCAATGGAAATGATGCACCATCAATTTCCATTGACTATGCTTGATTCACTTCTTCTTCATTGTATCTAACTTGTTCAGGTTGTTTTTGAGGTTCTGCGGGTTCCTTTTCTTGTTTCTTCTTTATTCTTTGTTCTTTAGTTGGTTTCTTTCATGGATATCTCTGGTGCATGGGTAATGATGTTGTTGTCGGTAATGTTTTTGTAGGCATCCGAGATGATGTTGTGGGCATACCAGTGGTTGCTTTAATTGCTTCCATGATTCCAAGTAAGCCCTTCTCATGAAAATTACGAACAATTTCTTCTCAAGAAAGCTCAAACGACACACGATAGCGAAAATTTCTGCAATCTATTCGCAACAACAACACTCGAACTCTCAATTCATAAAACTGCCAAATCTGGGTGGGAGGTGGCTTTTTATAGCAATTCTAAATTTATTAAACACCCCCTCTTACGTCACAACTCCTATGAGCTTGGACACAATCCATACTGTAGCGAAGTAACTCCCTATGTTGAAGCTCTTTGCAGCATAGTCTATAGTCCAATGCTCACTTTCAACTGTAGGTAGCACTAAGACTCTTCTCCTTTCTTCCTTAGAGAAAAGCAGTAGGGACATGGTTGTCCCTGTAAAGCTTCAACTTGCTGCCATTTATTCTTCCCTGACTCAATTATACATTTAACTTTTCTAATTGAATTGTGCCTCCATCAGTAATATGCTTTATAATATATGGGCCCAACCAATGCATCTTGAACTTTCCTGGAAATTTTACAAACTTACTTTCATAGAGGAGAACAAGGTCTCCTACTTAGAACTTCTTCTCCTTAATATTCTTGTCATGCCAGACATTTTCTCTTGCTCTTTGTACCTACTGATGGAATTTTGCTATAAATCTGTCTTCCTCAAAAGCAATCAACTACAACATTCTTTCCTTCATTATGTCTTGGTCTACCATATCTATAAAATATGCAATCCTCAAGCTAGGATCGATGTACTCCATGGGTATCACAACTTCCTTCCCAAAAACTAATCTGAAGGGTGTTTGACCTATCAATCTTTTGCATGTGATCCTATAAGCCCGTAAAATGGTTGGAATTCTAAGGTCCCAATCATCTCTATTCACATTGCATACCTTAGTAAGTCCATTTTCCAAAGTCTTATTAAATGCTTCTACTGTTCCATTTTCCTAAGGATGATAAGTGGTAATTTTTTGATGATAAACTTGGAACTCCTAAGTCAATGTTTCAGTAGTCTTATTTACGAATTTTTGACCTTGGTCACTCATAAAAATATTTGGAGATCCAAATCTAGATAATATATACTAAAAAATAAACTTCACAGTAGTATCTGTGCTACAATCCCTTACTAGTTGTGCTTCAACCCATCTTCTCAAGTAATTAGTTGTTGTAATTATATACCTCACACCAGTCCTCTTTCCAGGTGAATTGATGGGTAAAAAAAAATCAATAGCTCACTTATCAAAGGCCTGCAGTGTAACTTGTGGTACCAATGGCATCTCATCTCTTCTTGAAGGCTTCTTTATTCTTTGAAAAATGTCACATGCTCTGCAATACTCCTCTGCATCTTTATGTAGTGTAGGCCACTGTAATCATGCTCTCAAAATCCTCTGCGCGATAACTTTTCCTTCATAGTGTCCACTAGTTGCACCACCATGAGCTTCTGCTAGAATCATTTGTCTTTCACTTTTGGGACAGATCTATGCAATATTTCATCAGGTCCCATCTTATATAATCTTCTTGCTATTAATGAAAATTCAGTCACCTTAACCACTAATTCTTTATTTTGCTACATAGTATACTCTGAAGGAACCATATGTGTGGTCAAAAACTGGATGATATCCACAAAATGGTCATGTACAACTCTGATTATAAATAATTGCCCATCAGGGAGATTATCCTCTATGTGGGTTGGTTCTTCCCCTGTTTCCAATCTTGACAGATAATCAAGTCTTGCATTTAGTCTTCTTGGTTTAACAATGACCTCAAATTCATATTCCTGGAATAACAATAACCATCTATAAATATTTCCTCATAAGACAAGCTTATTAACCAAATACTTTAGTGCAGAATGATCTGGAAACATTTTAAAGTGTGATCCCAGCAAAAAATGTCTAAACTTCTACAAAGCATACACCATGGCTAGTCCTTCCATTTCTATTGTGGTGTAATTCTTTTCTTCTTTAGATAACTTTCTATTTGCAAAAGATATAGGATGATTAATTTCTCTTGCACGAGGTTGTGCCAAAACTACTCCTAAAGTTATACAAGAGGCATCCACATGGACATGGAATTCATTATTCCAATCAGGGAACACTAATATAGGTGCATCTACAATTTTTTCTTTCAATGTGTCAATGCTCTTCTGACATTCTTCATTCCATGGAAAAGTTACATCCTTCTTTAAAAATTTCTCCATAGGTGCAATGATTTGTGCCTGCCCCTTAATGGATTTCCTTTAATACCCAGTATGTCTCATTATAGTGTGAAGCTGTTGTACTGTCTTAGGTGGAGGAAAATTCACAATGATAGCAAACTTAGCACGGTCCACCATTATTCCTTTCTTGCAAACAATATGTCCCAACAATATGACGAAGAGTACACAAATTATGCACTTCTTTAGGTTCAAATAGATCTGATATTGTCTACATGTGTTGAGCGTAAGCCATAAACTTACAATATGTTTTCTCAACAATCCAAATATTGTCAAATCATCAAATTATACTTCTAAAAGCTTATGGATGTATTTTTTAAAAGCTGTAGCCACCACTCTAGAAATATAGCAGAAGCATTCTTTAATCCAAAGGCATCATTGTGTATTGATATGAGCCCAATTCTGTAGCAAATGTGGTCTTATGCCGATCTTCAAGTGCAATCCTAATCTAATGATACCCTAAAAATCCATCTGTAAATGAGTAAGCTTCCTGACCTCCTACATTTTCCAGCACTTCATATGTGAAAAGGGTAGGGAAGGGATCATGTAAACATGCATCATTTAACTTTCTTAGATCCACATTGATCCTAATTTCTCTTCGATTCTTATTTTCTTGCACCACCATAGGACTCACCCATTCTGATTCTTCTATTGGTTCAATAATTCTCGTTGCTATCACGTTATCAAGCTTTATCTTTACCTTCTCCTTATACTTCAGGTTTAGCCTGTAAGGTCTTTGTTTGACTGGTTGCGCATCAATTTTAAGGAGAATTGTCATGACTCTTAGATCTCCTATTATACCCTTCATCTTTGAAACATTAGTGGGAGATAGTTCTTGGTATTAATGAAGTAACCCTATAAATTTATTGACTGTCTCTTCATCCCAATAGTCTACTATTGTTGCAAACTTTGGTTCCTTCTCTAATCCTATGTTCACCTTCTTGATCTTCAATGGCTTCGTTATGGCTTGTATCTCTAATTCAGGTCCATTTACTTTGTGGTATCCTTCTGATTTTTCTATGTCAATCTTATGAGGATCTTCTTCTTTATCTGCAATAAGGTTATAGCATTCGAGTGCATTTTCTATCTGCGCAACCCAATTAGGTTGTTTCCATGTCAGGGGGTTTACATTCTCGAAGATATTCTTCTTAACTATCTGAAGATCCAAATATATGTATGTACAATCATCCTCAAAGCTTAATGTTAATATGAAACCATCAACCATGTATGCTCAGTTTACTGTACCATGCCGAAGCTTTGTTTCTAGGTACTAGTTCTTAGGGATTCTCTCTAATGTATGAATGAATCCATATACCCATTCTTGTTGTGGAATCTCCTTCCATGTTGTAGTGGATGGTTGGATATGCTTCCTAGGATCAGTTTCACCATTGTATTTTATCTCTATTTCTGTATCCTATTTGTCCAAACCTTATCCACATCAATCTTCGAAATTCCTACCAACCTGCTATATTATTCTCATGTGCATTCCACCATCTAGCAGGTGTAGCTTTCAGGGCTATATCGGAGGCCAGAAATCTTTGGTTTTTTGGAAAATTTTCTTCATATTCATCAAGAAAAGTATTTACATCACCTAAACCATCATAAGAAGGTAGGTTACATACCTCAGATCTTACATTGAATTTATTTAGTAATTCTTTTACATCGCCTTGTGGATACTTCATGCAACATATTTTTCTAGTTTTCCAACACTTCTCCTAACTCTGAGGTACAAGAACTATCATGATCCCAATTCAAATTTCCCTCTATAATAACAAAATCTTGTTCCTTTTCTATCATTTGATAGATATTGTCTATATCATTTACACACTATTCTTCTTTGATTGGTTATTTGTATCTTACTCCTTATGAGGGATCCAAGGGAACAATTACTCTTACATTATTTACTTCAAATATCATCTGTCTCTTCTTTACATTAATAATGGCCATATTATCAAATGCCCAGTCAATTCCAAGCAATGTAGGGTAAGGGTTGTTGTCATCAACGATCTCTATTACTTCAAAATTTGCAATGGTGTGAACTCCTTAAACATATACTGCGACACCTAGTAGTCTTCCTAGAGGGAAGATCTTTGTTGATTTGTCATCCTTAACTGAATAGGTGACCACTGTAGCTTTGGATTACCCATTAATTCCTATGTCTACTTTGTCAAGCCATTAGCCATAGGTCCTAGATCTAGAATAACTTGATCCATCTCATATACTCATATCTTCACACTAAGCCTCATCTCTCTTCTAGTTACATTTTGCCGATGTAAATTATTGACTGTGCGAATCTCACTTCACAGTGTTTCTTTAGATGCACAGGAATCTATCAATTCCTAAAGCCCTTCTACAACCTTTTGATCTCTTAATAATTTCATGCAAGTCTACAAAAACTACTTCGAAATAATTACTTGAGTTGTGGAATCTTGGTCTTGTGTTGCAGATCGATCCTCTATTCGAACTCGGTCCTGTGTCGAAGTTGATGACATGTCGCAGTTACTTTTCTAATTGGGCTTTGGCTATGAACTAGATGTCTAAGCTCCAACATCCATAAAACTTCACTTTGCTGCCATAAATGCCCATTTTTCTTTCTGAATATAAAAAATGGGAACTTTCTCAATAGTTTTTCTAACGCATGTACCATAATATTCTCTCTTCTCTTCTTTTTTATCACTTCCTGTCGCAACTCCAATTCCAGTAACAATACTATTTCGAGGTTTAGCAGTCCTCCTTTCTGCAATCATCATTTGAATATTTTGTCTCCGTTACTGATTTATTTGTTCTTGCATATTTTCCATAAGTACAAGACCTTCTTGAATTACATGGTCAAAGGATTTATATTACTAATGTATTGTCATGGCGTTCTGGAAATCTCTTGCAAAATGACCTTCCTAGTCGCATTTATAGAAAACGATCTGTCCACGTCCTCAACCAACTCCAACACCTCAACCTATTCCTTGGTAGTTTCCTCAACCACCGCGTTGTCTACTACCTTCATGTCCATATTCTTCTACTTGAATTCGATAAGTGTTAGCACCACACCCCTTTATTATTTCATTTACTTGAATTCAATAAGTGTTAGCACCACACCTCTTTATTATTTCATAAGCTTGACAATTATTTTCATCATGTCCTACTCATTTACAAAATTTGCAATATACGTTCCTTGGAGTCTGCACATATTTTTGTAACAAGTAAAAATCTTTTGAGCGATGTTGGAATCTAGCCTTACATATCTCACACCATAGGCTGGATCCTACATTTAAGGGATTTAGTGCCCCATTAGCCATGTAATCCTTGAAGATAATACATTGTTCTTTAGAATGGCCCTCCGATCTCCACTTCGTACACCATACTTCTTCTCGGACTTATTTTCTTTTCTTGATATCTTGTATCTGCAGGGTTAGCTTTTTTAGCTGACTCTAAATCTATTGCATACCTACGTTAGTATCTCCTATAGGTAGAGATTCCAACTCCATCACAATTTGTAGAGCTTCAGCTTGACTTGTTATCTTTTGTTGCATCAATGGTAATCGGATATGTGTTAACAATGCAACTATAAACCATTCTGGATGTTGCTGCGGAGCTATGTCAAAGCTCACTTGATCCAAAAATACCTTAATTCTTGCCCATTGGAATTCAGATTGATGGTGAATGGGTGCATTGTTAAGGCACTCCATGTCATAGGTCACTGGTTCAAATCCCCCATGGGTATTACCTACCAAGAAAGAAACAATACCTTAACTCTTTGGTCAACTTCACAAACAGAATCAGTAGGTTTTTGTTTAATTTATTTCAACTCAGTGATGCCCTGTGACACAGACTTTGGCTTCTTAAATTCTCTTATTAGGTTTTCTTTAATATTGGCAAATGTTTTAATTTGATTATTTGAACACTTCATATACCATGTCAATGCTCTATCTCAGAACGTCATAATGAGTTCTAATTTCTTTGTATTTTCATCGTTGATATACTTCATGGTCCATATAGCTTCACATAAAAACCAAAATTGTTCTGGATCCTTTGATTTAATTCCTTTGGAAATAGGTAGCTTAATATCATCAGCCATATTTCTTCTTGGAGGGGCAGAGGGATGAGTAAGGGGAGGGGCATGGGGTTATGGGGAGTAGGGAGAGGGGGAGGGGGAGAGCCAAAAACACCTTGGCTATTACTCGATTCTGGCTTCTCCAAACTCTTAGGCTGGGAAGGTGAATATTGTGATGTTACCTGGGGTTTATCAAGGTGGCTATTTTCTCTTTCACTTTTAGATTCACTCAAAATAGGACTATAATCAGTGTCTACAAAGGTCTTTGAGTCTTGTCCACAAGCTCTCTATCTAGTATCTACTCTATATCCCTTTCCACTTTGAATTACTGTGATATCTGGCTCATATTTATTCTCTTTTCTTCCAAACATAAGTAAACTAGAAATCTGATTGCATCTATAAAACTCCCTTTTCACACAGAAGCATTTTAATCCAAAGTTTCAAATATTTCAAATACTTACCTCACGGTCCCCTGAAGAATTGTTGTTACGCCTCACTATAGGACACAACTAAGTCTACTTCCAACTTAGTAATTAATCCTCCCAAGATGCTATCCATCAAGAGATCAACAACCCTTGAAATCCTATTGTCATTGTTCTCGAGTCATTGTATTAGTTTAAGAGTCCTGATCGTAGGTTCTCCACCTTTAAAATATTTCTTTCTTTTTGTCAACCTCAATATCCACTCATACAACTCAATAGGTAATGACATAAACAAAATCTTATATTCATCTATAAAAATATACTTTTGTAACCAAGCTTTATATGTCAGAAGAGGATTTATGTTCTCTTGCTCTGCAAATTATCGCTCTTTTAGTTCTAACCAACCTTGAATCTCTTTCTTCAATGGGTGCCACATCCACATATCCCTCAAAGAGATCCTAGTCTTGGAAACATAACCATTTGTTGGTTATGATTTGGGCTGACCTAGGTTCGATCTATATTTTGCACCAACAAAACCCTTAATCAATGGCCCTTTTGGCACAACCTACAAGCAAATTGCAGTCTCACCCAACGTGACTATGGGAGGATGTAGAACTAGGTTTTTGTATCCTTCAGGGGTTTGGAGATGTGGTACTATTATGTTTTCTTATTCTTAACATTCATAAACCGCCTTGACACATTACATTTAATCACTTAAACATATCATATAAAACCATAAATAATTACTATGATGAAGTGAAGTGCAACTGTAAAAAACTGCTACGCTACAATAGAATATAAGAAAATATACACATGAAGACACCAATTTACCATGGTGTTATAGACATTTTTGTGCCTTACAACATTGAGCATGAAATGTCCATAATCCAAGGGATCCAAAGTCCCTAAATGAATTGTTCCTACCCCTAAAGGAACAAGGTCAACCAAAGACAGCTTCTCCCAGACGTTCTCCACCAAAAACCACTCAGAAACAGTCAATTCAGGATCAATTCAGAGGCTCCACTAGCTGTCTGTGTTGAAATGCAGAGATTACACTGGCTGAGTGCACTGCAACATAGGTAGAAGCACTACCAGGGTGCGCTGAGTGGGAAATGACAAATGGAAAGTTCATTGAACGAGGTGGAAAGACCCTGGAAGCTTCCAGAATCTTCCTCAATGACACTTGCCTCAATGGATTCGACTAGTGATGAGTAAGAGGTTCTCAACCTCCAAGTGGAAGCAAGAACTGACAGAGAGAAGCCACAAGTCAAAACATAAGCTGACTCATCCTCTCTGCTTACATCTATATATGAATCTCTCACCGAGAGGTTCAGGAGGCTGGAATTTTGTACTTTGCAGAGAATTGCTGTTGGTTTGAGATTGAGATTAGTACATTGGGTGATTTATGCTTTGTTGGAGGAGAGGAAGGGATTCCTTTGCTGGGAGGTAGATGCTGGATCAGAACTCACTTGGTTGTATCTCCTCTTGGACTTTATTATCATATCAATAAACGATTTGAGTTTCTCCTACATGTTGTATACCAATGATGTTTTGTTATGCTTACATGTTTAGCTTAATCTGATCTTGAGCTTTTTATGAATGTATATCTGTATCTTTGTGTAGTTTCTCTCTCTTGTGATCTTGCAGGAATTTGGTGAAGTTGGGCCGGTGAAGGAGCAAGAAGCTGGGAGCTACTGAAGAGAGGAGTGATTTGGATCGACAAACTAGCGGAAGATACAGGTTAGTTAGATCCTTCTTCCTTACTTACATTTCATAAAGAAGAATACTCAAATAAGTTTACCTGTTTGTTGCTAAGGCACTATCACCTCTTAGAGTGGGATAGGGGCATTCCATATTGGATACTTTTCCCAACAACAAATTGGTGACTCATACAGAAAGTAAATATTCTTACGTTGAAAAACTAGTGCTTGCAGCTGTTCAAGCGATACAAAGGTTTCGACACTATGTCCTCTTTCAGAAAACTACCATTTTGTCTGATTGCAATCCCATGACTTATATATTGTCGCGACAGCTGCTGGGGGGCAAATATTCAAAATGGATAGCAATCCTTCAAGAGTTTGATTTGGAATGTGTAAAATCCAAATCAAAGAAAGCTCTAGTTTTCGCAGAATTATTGTGCGATCTCCCATCATCGTCCAACGATGAAACATCCGAAGAATCAATCGTGGACGAGAATTTGTTTCTGATATCTACAAGCAATGAGTGGTATGGAGATATAATAATTTATCTCCAAACCCAAAATTTCAGGCCTAACACCTCTCACTCAGAAGAGAAACGTGTACGATACCAAGCAAAAGACTACATGATCGTCGGTGATACGCTTTACCGTCGTGGTATCGATACAGTTCTGAGAAGGTGCCTCACCCATGAGGAGGCCGAAAAAGCCCTGAATGAGTGTTATTCAGGCGCGTGTGGGGGGCATCAATCTGGATATGCTACAACACAAAAAATCTTACAAGCAGGATACTTCTGGCCAACCATGTTCAAAGATTGCATAACCGCAGTCAGAAGTTGCCATTCTTGTCAGATTTTTGATAGCAAAACCAGAAGACCACCCGCACCTTTACAGCAAATAGTTGATGTTGGGCCTTTCGCCAAATGGGGCATCGATTTCATGACATGTAACCCCACCTCGACCGGGGGGCATGGGTATATTATAGTCGTCGTTGACTATTTTACCAAATGGGCCAAGGCGATGCCTACATTAGATAACACTGGTGAAACAGCTGCCCTTCTCTTTTTCAATCATGTAGTCGCCAGATTCGGCGTACCACAGGCTATAGTTACAGATCATGGATCGCATTTTCGCAATCACATGATGGTTGAATTAGCTGCCAAGCTAGGGCTATCTCACGACAGCTCTACCTCGTATTATCCGCAAGCCAACGGACAAGTTGAAGGGATCAACAAAGTCTTGAAGCGTATGTTGCAAAGGATGATTGGAGTTCACAAAAGAAGGTGGCACCTAATCCTGTACTCAGCCTTGTGGGCTTACCGAACATCGGTAAGGAATGCGACCGGGTTCACACCTTTCCAACTAGTGTATGGCCTGGAAGCAGTCTTACCAATCCAGTGTGAAATCTCGTCTCTTAAACTCGCAATTGATCTCCTCCCCGGAACTTCAGAAGAAGAGGCCCGTTTCTTGGAATTAATCCAATTGGATGAAACCCGTCATGATGCCGCTTTGGCTAATGAAGCCCATAAGAAACGAGTCAAGGCGCAGTTCGACAAAAATGTCAAACCCCGCGTCTTCTCAGAAGGTGACTTGGTTTTGCTTTACGACCAAGAATCCGATAAATTAGGAGCAGGTAAATTTAATTCTTTATGAATGGGCCCCTATATTGTTAAACGAGTGTTAGCGAAAGGAGCCTACGAGTTAATGGATTATGATGGAATTTAACTAGCGCAACCCCGTAATGGGTTGTACCTCAAGCGTTACTATGCTTAAATAGTAACCAGTATGCTTTTGTTGTATTTTGTTTTCGCTAAATTGTTTGTTTTGGTCGAGTAATCCACCTTTTTACATTTATTGCAGATGTCAAACCTTTTGGAGACATGTGTTGGATATGCCGACGGAGCGAGTCGTAGTTCGCAGAACCTGTCCTCCGCAGCCTGGGCCATTTTTGATCCAAGCGGCGAGTTAGTAAGTTTCAGAGGTGTATGTATTGGGCAATCAACGAATAACATCGCTGCGTATAGCGCGTTGATAGAACTGCTCTCTGATGCCATCACCCATGGTATACGCCGACTAATCGTCAGGATAGACTCACAACTCGTAATACTACAACTCAATGGTATATATTCCGTCTGAAATCCAGCCATTTATCGCATGTTTCTAAGGGTTAAGATTTTGGAAAGACAATTTGATCTAATTCAATAGCAACATATTTCCAGAAACTTAAACACATTAACCGACTCATTAGAAAACTATGTGTTAGATAGACATTTGCGACATTTATAAAAGGAAATACATCATCAATGTTGTACATGTGGATCACATAACTCAACCAGAATAAAACCCCGAAAATCAAAATATATATATATATATAAGTTGTTTACGGTTTACATATAATGTTCTGTAACCAAGACAAAATCGGTCACATGACCCAAAAACTCAAAATGCTAGGGGGAACCCTAGTCTAGTGATGCTCATGATAGCACGTCACGGCCTGTGCGATCATGCGTAAGAGATGAGTCCATCGTCTAGGCACACCAGTAGTATGTCGCTGCAACTGTAAAGGTAACTCGTCGATCCTCACATCTGGAATGCCGAGAGTAAGACTCTCAACCTGCTCCTGCACAGCTGTAAGGGTCTCAGCCACATCAAGGTCACGAAGAATAACCCTCCCAGCAGTCTCCCCTGCTGGGGCAGCGGCTGGTGCTCTCGGGCGAACTGCTGGACGAACAGGACCAACATCTGCATGCACACATGAGTTTGATTAAAGTCTTGATAGAATAAATCACAAGGAAATTATAAATAAAAACGTTAAACAGTGATATGGTCGAGGATTTTACCAATAGCGCCCCACTGCTCGCCATCCGGCAGTACCAAATCCGGATCACCCCGGAAGTCCATGCCAACATATGGATACTCGAAATAGACCATGTCCTGACGCTTGAACCACTTGAAGAAGGTATCAGAGAAAGAAATCTGAGATTGACCGGCATGCCTAGACATGTGATCAACCCATCTCTGCATGCGTGGTTCAGTAGGAGAAGGCAAGTCGAGTGCAATGTACTGCGGCTGATTCAGTGGTATCTTCTCGAAAGCAAAGGCGGTCAAAATAGAACCAAACCCAAAGTTCTTCAACTTCCCGTCCTTTACCTTGGTTAACTGACTTTTCATCTGAAGAAGTACTGCACCACACCAGTTGAATATTTTCGGTTGGAGACACTCGAAAGCATGCTGCATATAAGATCTGTTGGCCACATGAAGAGACGCACTACCGACCATCCTACCAATAGTGTACAGGATAGACCTAAGGGACCTGTCAGCAACCTCACGGATAACAATCTTGCCGTCTTTACTCGACTGAGATCCTTCCCTGCAATACTGGCGGACATAATCTCTCACAGAGTCACTCCCTCGGGTCGAACCTGACAAAGAGATGGGGGCACCCCGCCACGACAAGCCAGTCAAGAAGTAAATGTCTACTGCGGTCAAGGGGATAGATTTGCCCCTAATCTGAAATACTTGGTTGATAAGATCCCAAGCATCGAGCAAATACTGTAGTAGGGAGATCTGTTGTCTCATGCTAGAGATACGGAAGAACTTCAGCAGGCCACAGTTCCGCAGCGCGTTCACCGTGACAGGATCATGTAGGGCAATCATGTCCTCTTCTTCATGTTCTCGTTCTCGCCATGTAAGGGTCATTTTGCTCCAATATCTCTGAAAAACAAACATGAGAGGAGTTAGATCCTGGTTTTGATGAGAAACATGCAAAAATTTTCATCAAAAACTGTGCAATAAAATCCTTTTCTGTGCTCCACGCACTTACACAGTGTTCCACCTGCGTTGAAGGTCAAACTGCCTTCATGCCACTTGACATTCAGCGCAGATTTCGAGTGCACAGGGTGCGCTGATGGCAGAGCGACCCCATAAAACCCCAGGGGCTCAGAAAAAAGGGAAATCAAGCACAGAATGCAGAAAGGAAACCATGAAATGAAAGAGCTCAAGTTTAGCTCCTACCTGGTCCAGACGGTGCTGAGAATCGTCCACAGAATCTCCCGAAATCAGCTGATGAAAATCAAGGGGGAAGAGGCACCTCCAAAGTTCCAACAAACCAAGTTCAAATGAAATGGTAAAATGAGAGGTAAAAACACTTTTTAATAGCTTTTTACGTAGTTCAAGGTGAAATATTAGTGTTTTAATCTCATTTTCAAGCAAATGTTATTCATTTCTAACTAGTTTGATGCAGCAATTGAGGGTACAGTACTATCTTTGAAAAGGCAAATCTATTTATGGTAAAAAATCTAAACTAGACCATGAATTATCGAGTAGTTTTAGCGTATAGTTCATGCTCGTTAAAAAATAAACATAAAATCGAGCAGTTTTAGCACATAGTTCATGCTCGTTAAAAAATAAACATAAGACCGAGCAGTGTTTTTCCGCGTTTAAGCTCGTTAAAAAATGAACTATCCTCCGGTAAATAACCACCCTGAATGTAACATTATCAGCCATTAAAGCCTTGGTCATGTTTGCACCGTCACCTCCACTTTTCATTTGGCCGATCGTTCACCTCCATATGATTGTTTACCCATTTTGAGGAACAGCTGCGAAGAGTGATTTCACTAGCCATCCTTGTGACACTGCCGTGCTTGGAAAATTCCAACCCTTACCTGGAATCAGCTGCTAACCCGTTTTATCACTCGTTCCTCAAAAGACGAGTCTTCTTTAAGCTCTTTTCATCTGACTCGTAAAATTTGAAAAGATTGCCGAGTTTTGGCCTTCCAGCTCGTTAAAGCGACCGAAAGTGCTATCCCTCCTCTAGATTTTAATCTTTTTGGACCCGAGGGATTATTGCACAAAAAGATCGAGCGCTTGTTTTGTTCGGCTCGTTAAAACTATCGAAAACTCATCCCTTCTGTATTGTTTTATACTTTTTCGGACTTAAGGGATTAGATGACGAAAAAGGACTTTCGGAGTTGACTTTACGTACCTTTTCAGACTCTCTAAAAATGAAAAGGACCGAGTTATCTTTGTCGTTAGACTCGTTAAAAACATTAAATAGCGACAAACTTGTCTTTAGACGAGAACGAGTTTCACTATCACTAGGCTCGTTCAAACATAGCGATGGGTTTGCCCGAAGGGAAAATTATAGAACAAGCACATGTTATCCTCCTCAAGCTTGACAAAAATAAAGAGGTACTGGTCAGCAATGACTGGGGAAAAATTGGGAAGAAACTCAAAGAATTTTATTGGTAGCAAGTCGCTCTTGAACATGACACTTCCACTCCGTGCCTGAGTCGGGTTGGGTTGTTTCATTCACCGGTCACATCACCATGGTCTCGCCATACCATCCACCTTTGGGGTAAATGCTACCAATCCATCACACAAGTGTCGTAGATATGTTCAAGAGAAGTCATCCAGAGAAGTCAACCGTGTCCCATCCACTACCATACATTATCCTTCATTCTTTCATGACCGCCACCCTGAACCATATATCATCAGATCGTTTTCACCTCCATCAAAATCATTTGCTCCGTTCCATGTCACTGATGTGGGATACATTAAGGCCCTCGTTTGACGGATCGCTTTTTGTCGACATCAGCTCATTATCCAAGAAGTTGATCTAGGAACAACCCCTTCAGTACTTTGAAGCTTGCATGCCTCAATGGCAAGTTTCTCACTTCCGGCGATAGGTATACATCAATGACCTTCGACCGAAAGATTTTGCATGGTGTTCGACACCAAGTCCTTTATTCACACCACGTGAATTGTACTGCAGTACCTTGAGGGTCATTATCATTATCGGTGATTCCTCTCGCGCTTGTTAACGGTTTACCTCATTGACCGGTAATCAAGCGATGCCTTTCCATGTTCGACTTCGAAACATTTCTCACATGGATCGACTTGTACTTAGAGTGAATATCGAATGAGTTTGAAGACCCCGGATCTAGTTTCATCCATCCGGGCTGCGATATATATTCAGGAAAAATAAAGACATTGACATGTACAACATTGAAACACAGACAATCATCCTACCAAAGGATGATGATTTCAACAGGATCATCAGTCTATCATCAGACGTTTGTCTGTTCTATGTACAGAAAAATGAATTTATAAAGCTGAGCATGGGAATGCCCGCCTCAGCTAGATCATGAAAGCAATATGAAAAATAATGTATTGTATTGTATCTTATTACAGGTCTCCTCCCAGCATTGGAAGAACTTCGGATCCTCCTAATAAAGCATTTCACCCGATAAACGGCCTCATACTTTAGGGGGCAACTGTTATAGACATTTTTGTGCCTTACAGCATTGAGCATGAAATGTCCATAATCCAAGGGATCCAAAGTCCCTAAATGAATTGTTCCTACCCCTAAAGGAACAAGGTCAACCAAAGACAGCTTCTCCTAGAAGTTCTCCACCAAAAACCACTCAGAAACAGTCAATTCAGGATCAATTCAGAGGCTCCACTAGCTGTCTGCGCTGAAATGCAGAGATTACACTGGTTGGGTGCACTACAATGTAGGTAGAAGCACTACCAAGGTGCGCTGAGCGGGAAATGACAAATGGCAAGTTCATTGAATGAGGTGGAAAGACCCTGGAAGCTTCCAGAATCTTCCTCAATGACACTTGCCTCAATGGATTCGACTAGTGATGAGTAAGAGGTTCTCAACCTCCAAGTGGAAGAAAGAACTGACAGAAAGAAGCCACAAGTCAAAACATAAGCTGACTCATCCTCTCTGCTTACATCTGTATATGGATCTCTCACCCAGAGTTTCAGGAGGCTGGAATTTTGTACTTTGCAGAGAATTGCTGTTGGTTTGAGATTGAGATTAGTACATTGGGTGATTTATGCTTTGTTGGAGGAGAGGAAGGGATTCCTTTGCTGGGAGGTAGATGCTGGATCGGAACTCACTTGGTTGTATCTCCTCTTGGACTTTATTATCATATCAATAAACAATTTGAGTTTCTCCTACATGTTTTATACCAATGATGTTTTGTTATGCTTACATGTTTAGCTTAATCTGATCTTGAGCTTTTTATGAATGTATATCTGTATCTTTGTGTAGTTTCTCTCTCTTGTGATCTTGCAGGAATTCGGTGAAGCTGGGCCGGTGAAGGAGCAAGAAGCTGGGAGCTACTGAAGAGAGGAGCCATTTGGATCGACAAACTAGCGGAAGATACAGGTTAGTTAGATCCTTCTTCCTCACTTACATTTCATAAAGAAGAATACTCAAATAATTTTACCTGTTTGTTGCTAAGGCACTATCACCTCTTAGAGTGGGATAGGGGCATTCCGTATTGGATACTTTTCCCAACAACACATGGTCCACCACAATGTGGCCTATGTCCATAAGAACTATTCCTAATACAATGATTCTTTGTACAACAAATAGCTCTTGACCTGCGCACTAAGCTACAGGTCGCCTGCGCACTCAGTTGTAGACTCAGGCCTCTATACAATTAGCTGCAGAGCCTCGCCTCTTTTTCCAACTATAGATCACAATAGTTTGACCATAACACAGATCTGGATCATAAATAATTATTTTCTTCTTATTATTTGACCCTATATATCCTATGACATCAAGGGTTACATCATTACAATACCATGTTCCAAATACCTTGGACTCCATGAAATTAGCAGTTAAAACCATTGATCATTTACATTATTACAAAAAGAAGGGGCTTCAGCCTATCACAATGCCCTTATACCTTGCAATATATTCAAAATGCTCTGTTGTACGGTCCACTACACACTCCATTGTATGCTCCACTGCATGCTCCGCTCCTCAAAACATGGAGTGTTTGCCAAAAACTAGGCCAAGTTGGATTATGCCCAACAACTCTGCCTCGACGATGCTGAAAGCTACAAACTTATGTTTTCTGCTCATCCAAGATATCATGGAAGAACCCAAAATAAAGAAACACCCTAGTGTTTTCTTCTCGTCAATAACATTTTTGGCCCAATCAGCATTAGTGTACCGTTGGGATGGGGTCCCCAAGGGTAGAATTGAATAAACTAGTAATTTTTTGTAAATAATTTTGTAAAAGATGTAGTCTTCACAAAATGTTGATGCAGCAACGCAAATAGATAGATCCAAAGGGGCTTTATCCCCTTGGTTTTGGTCAATTTTGAAGACTCGCCCATGAGCCTGGGGCCATGGTATTGTATGAGAAAAGCTATAAATAATTGAGTCTTAGCAAGTCTTATAGATAACTTTGGATAGAGATTGGTGTATGTTCAAGAGTTTTTGTTCTCTTGAGAAAGAGCTAAGGCAGGAAGAATCTGCTTCCCGAACTTAGACAGAGAAAGGGAGGCTCCTGCGGCTGAGTGCGTAGGAGGCCTGGGTAGAGTCCGCAGCTGAGTGCGTAGACCCCTATAGCTGTGTGCATAGGGTAGAGAGTCTGTAACCTGTGAATGAAATATCAATAAAGACATCTTTTTGAAGAATTATTGTGTATTTCCATTGCATCTATTTATGTTATATGTTGTTGATTAATGATATGTTTTATGAAATAATGATTGAATGCTACATGAGTTTACTAAATATTTCTAAATAATGTATGAAATGAATGCTTATCCACTTCTATGAAGTTACAAGCCATTTCTCTTATGTTTTCTAATGAATTAAGTAGATCTACATGAACTCTGATCTAGGGTTACTTTTTGATGCACGAAAGTAGGTAAATCAACTGTTTAAGGTCCACAAAGACTAACAGTGGACCTTCACGAAGGTCTGAAGGCATATTTAACTTAGTTACAGTAACGAGCCCTAGAAATCTATCAATCTAAGTGGAGGCATCTCTAGGTCACTAGAACACATCACACTAGCCTCTACATGCAAAAACTTGTTTCTTGCATCCCCCAATATTGCTTCGGGTGAGATTGCAGCCTACTTTACATGGGTTGTTTCCGAAAGGGCCAACAGTGTAGGGTTTATTGGTTGGCGCAACTAACTCTGAACATGGGTCAGGACCCCCTAAGCCAACAAATGGTTCTATTGTAGGGACCGAGATTTTCTTAAAAGAGATGTGTGATGTCGCATAATTAGATTTTGACTAAGAAAGAAATTGAAAAGTGGTCAGATCGGAAGATTCACAAGTCTGCAAGTCAAGAAAACTAGAATCCACACTTGTTGAAGGAAGATTGGTTGAATAGGTATCTATATACAGAGGTACAAGTAATTTTCTTTAGCACTTTTCTAATTCAATTATATTAATGGTTAGCTAAATTGGCAGACAGTCAACGAAGGTGGAAGCTCGACAGTCCTCTAGTGTGGATGCCATAATTGATGTGAAGAATAGAGACATTCGATAATAATATTGTGCGAGCTGTCGATCACTAGCTTGATCAAATTCTGGGAGGATTTGTTACTGAATTTGTAGTACACACATCAATTAACTATAGTGAAATGGAGTGGAAATTCTTCAAAGGACCATGAGGTAAGTACATCAGGTCATTGAATAATTGGATTAATATGTTTTTGTGTGAAAAGTGGATAATTCCATTACCTTGATGTGGGAGCTATGCGAAGTGGAAGATTCTTTAGAAATCATGAAGAATGTGGACCAGAGTATAGCCCATTGATTGGACCTCCTTCAAGTCACGACAAAAGGGCAGTGCAGACTATGCTGCGGAGCAGTTTTTAGCTAATAACACAGGGTATTCCTAGAACACATCATCCATCCACTTCATCTCTACCACACAAACCTTCACCCACACCTCCACCTCCACCTCCACCATCCAACATGCCGAACGCAATGAAGATGTCGATCTTCAAAGGCATAGGAAGTGAAGATCTAGAGCAGTTCTGGTTTGTTGTGAACAATGTATGGATAGCACAACAAATCACCAATGATAATATAAAGAAGGCACAACTGGTTACCGCCTCGCAGGATCACACACTAACCTAGTACATTAAGTATTGTGGTGACAATCCTCATGCATCTCTAGCAGAAACTCAAATGGCTTTGAAAAAGAAGTTTAGTAAGCCTCAATCTAAGGCACAGTCAGTAATTGAATTTAAGGAGATCCTCATGAGGGTTGAGGAGACACCTTGGCACTTTGATCAGAGGTTGAAGTGCTAGATCAAAAATTCTAACATGAAAATCTTAGATAGCCACCATTGTGATTAGTTTATCGCATTGTTATTGCCCCATTTAAGAATTTCTTTGTCATAGTAGAAGATAGGAATGCAAGTAGAAGCTATGGATATCATGATGAGGTTGAACGCGTCACCTATTCAGGCTACAAACCTAGGCGTACAACAGATCCACTCACAGTTAGCAATCCTACACCTAGAATTACAGAGTTTGAAGAAAGAAAAGGAGACTAAGCCGGAAGTGCACCCAGAGGTTTGTTGCTTGAAGTGCAAGGGCAATGGGCATGATAAATATCATTGTCCAGTATATGAAAAATATCTTATAGGGGGAGGGCTAGACCCCCTAAAGAGAGAAGCCCCAGTTCGGCCAAGCACACGAGCTGCACTATGGTGTGGCATTTGTCAAGTCACTGGGCAACATGTGACAAATAATTGACAACTGCTTCAAAAGTTCGTTCAGACACCTCAACAACTATTCTGTAATTTCTGTAAATCTGTGGGCCACGATGAATGCCACTGTCGAAGCTATGAGCTAATGATGGAAATAACCCTTACTTACCATATGTAAGCAGAAACTTGACTTCGAGATCAAGGCCCAGGAGGAGTGCACAGGGGTTTTCAGGGCCGAGGATGAGAATGAGGAGGAGGTTGTGGTAGAGGTCATGGTCAGATTATTTGCTACAACTGTAGACAGCTGGGGCACTTCATGCGAGATTGTCTGAATCCTACACACCCTTTGTGTCAATATTGCAGACAATTTGCCTATGCCATAGAAGAATGTCAGGTGTTAATAGCTAAAATATAAGAGAATAAAATGCAGCCTCAGTAGCCTACACATAATTTACAAATGATGAGGGTTGAGCCTCGCGAGGAGGATCAGAGCATTAATATTGTATTGAGAAGAGGTATGATGACTAGTGTACATAAGGGTAAGAATCCTGAAGAAGATGGATGGTTTCAAAAAGATCTTGAGACAGAGGTCGGCTTTGACCTTAATTGAACTAAGGAAACATTCATGGAGGCAAAGAAGAGCTTCATTGAGGCCTACACCTCAAGAAACCAGGACAAGACACCGAGGCCAAGTGAGACATAGGAGGTTGATCCTTGTTTACTCACTAGATTCTTGGAAACATGTATGAAGTTACTACACGATAGAAAGGTTGTGGAATGAATGCAAGACTTAATAGACAAGTGCACCAATAAGGAAAAGACTTCTACATAACAATGTACAGTTAGAAATATTGGTAAGCATAAGGCACAAATAGGACGTGAGATGTGACTAACAGCACAGATAGCTGATTATGAAATGGATGAGGTCATCTTGGATCTGGGGTCTGATGTGAATGTTATACCAAAATAGACATGGAAAAGGATGGGAAGACCTTCTTTAGAGTGGTCTCCAATTCAACTCATGATGGCGAATAAGAAAAAAATCATCTCCATGGGACGATTATATGGAGTAACGGTTGATATTGAAGGTGCGAGTGCATTAGAAGACTTTTAAGTTATAGAAATTTTCGATGATGGTAATCCCTACCCTATGCTCCTAGGGATAGACTTGGATATTGATATGAACGAGGTCACTAATTTGAAGAAGAGTACAATGTCGTTTGAAAGAAATTCGCTAAGGGTTATAGTTCCACTGGATCTTGCAGAAGGGGCACACTATACTGAACCAGTCCACGATTATGTAGAAAGTGATGATGAGCTTGTTGGAAATAATACTGAGAGGGGGGGGGGGTGAATCATTATTATCAGATCAGTAAAACCTTTCCAATTTCATACTCAGAAACATATACGCTACTTCAATTAAGTGAACCCGCGTGTACACGCTACTGTGTCTAATGCAACTAGCGTATATCTAGAGATCTTATGATTCAGTTAGCTTAATCTTCAGTAAATGCATCAGAACATTATTAAGCATATTTAACAGTAAACAGGTGCAGTATAACAGAACAGAACATCACACAAGAGCCACACACATGAACACCATGATATAAGGTGGAAACCCAATGTGGGTGAAAACCACCTGCTGCAAATTGTCTCTTTCTTCTTTAATAAGAAACTTCTTTTACAATGTACTGGTGCAGTCCTTTACCAGTACGCAGGCTACAACCTGCAGAGGGCTACAACCCTCTCTCGTTTTCCAACTACTTCTCGAAGGGAACTACAACCCCCTCAGCTCTTGTACTAGCCGATCCATTTACTAGTATGTAGGTGCTGACCCTACAACCTTCTTTCCTTCAGGGACCACGTTTCATCAATTTTCAGACTGGATCCAAGAGTACAAAACAAACATTACTGCAATACAATCATCAACTTATACTTGCATCATAATTCATTAAACAACCCAATACTGAATCACTGAAACCCTGTCATCAAGAACACAGAACCCAAACCAGAGCCCAGAACTCTGCAACAACCACCAGAATCAACAGCAACCTGAAATATCAAATCTTATTATGCATACGCTACTTCACTGTACCAAAACCGCGTGTATACGCTCTTTCTCCAAAGGCAACCCGCGTGCAGATCTAGAAATAATTACTTATGCCTTCGCTGTCAGATCCGACCCTTGCCAAGCGTCCCGAACAGATAAACAGTGATACCAGATCTTCTCACTTCGTCAGACACACAATACTTGCTCCCACTTGCCTAATGATCTTCTCCTTATATAGCCTTAGGCCCTTTACAATACCACAGTCCAAAACCATAGTAACCCAATACCATCAGCTTCAAAACTAGGGATCAACACGTTCGTCGAGACATCAAGGTCCAAAACCATAGGCACAACTTCCAAGGAATAACCGCCGTGGACCAAAGATAAGTTTTCCACATACACGCGCTTTTACTGAAGCCAACCAGCGTGTACACGCGACTTGATATATAGAGAACCTGCGTATACGCGACTTGGTATATAGTGAACCTGCTTGTATACGCGACTTGGGCTTAACGAACCTGCGTGTATGAACTTTCTTGGCATGCTGTACTAAGATCTGTCCTCTGATTAAGTTGCCATCACCTATACCAACCTCTTAGTGAGTTGCCATCAAGGACAACACTTGAATCATAATGCCAACAGAGCTGGATCAAATCTACAAGATAACAACATGAGATCAGGATTGGATCAATCCAATGGCAGATGCATGGATCGCATGGGACTGGGAGAGTTCTTGCACTTTTGACTCAAATGAAGAATTAGAGCATTGGAAAAATAACTTACAGGAAGTATCTACATTGCGATGCAATATGATGAAGAAGTCACTACACTGCATTTTGTCGGAGGTAAGAAAGTTACCTTATTATGATGGTTTAACTGACGTAGATATGTTCCTATATGAATTTTAGCATGAAGTCCCTAAAGACCACCATTTTCAAGAATTGGAATTGGTGTTGTGCACTATGACTGCATGATGGTGGGGTACGTATAAGGATAGTTTTTCTAGATGGTCAGATTATAGGAGAATGATGAAGTTACGATTTGGGTATGCTAATACAAGACTAACTGAAAAGTATAATGGGAAGGATGATCTACACGATCACCTGGAAAAGTGGACTAGGACGTAGGGGATAGAACCACAACCAGAGTTGGTACATATATTTTTTCATACCTTGGATACAATCCCCATGAATTGGTACCTTGTAATAGAGCATCGCCATAGAACTACAGAATGGGATGTATTGAAGGAGGGATTCTTTTTGACTTTCAACTTCGTAGATGGATTAGCAAGCATTGATGAAGTGCTTCAAGAAATTAAAGTGGTTATCTTCAAAACACAAAAGGAACCTACGGAATGGACAAAACCAGATTGGAGCACCCACCTGCACAACCCACTGGAATGCTATAATGTGACTACTAAAAAGGAGGAAGAGGATCTGATAAATATCAATATTCTGGAAACAAAAGCGCATCACGAGGTAGAAGGGCTGCAAGTAGAGTACCCAAAAATCTCCTCACCTTTAAAAACAGGACAATTGAACATTGGCACTGAAGAAGAACCAAAGTTCGTGAAGATTGGAGACTACTGGGATGATGCTACAGTAGACAAAGTTGTTGAATTACTTCACGAATACCAGGATCTATTCCCCACTAAATTTTCAAATTTAAAGGGCATACTTGGTGATTTGGGCATTATGATAATCACATTGAAGTAGGACATGAAGCTTATCAAACAAAGTCCTTATTGCCTTAATCCAAAGTATAAGGAAAATTTTCACCAAGAGTTGGATGAAATGTTGGAGGTAGGAATTATAGAACCTGTTGAAGAGTATGATTGGGTGAGGCCAATGGTAGTCCAAGAGAAGAAACAAAAGGGTGAAATAAGGACCTGCGTAGATCTATGGAAGCTTAATGATGCATGTGTTCATTATCCATTTCTTACTCTGTTTACAGATGAAGTATTAGACAATGTCGGAGATTAGGATGCCTATTCCTTTACTGATGGGTTTTTCAGGTATCATTAAATCAATATTGCGCTAGAGGATAGAAGTAAAAAAAACCTTAAAAATAGAGTGGGGTTACATTTAGTACATGTCATGCATTTTGGTTTAAAGAATGCACCTACAATATTTTCTTGTGTAGTCATAACTGCGTTCAAAGAATTCATCCATAAGTTTTAGGAAGTATACTTCGATGACTGGACTGTGTTTGGCTTGGTTAAATTCCATGTAGCAAGTCTGCGCCTGATGTTGGATATGTGTTGAAGACACTAGATTGCATTGAATTTGAAAAAATGTATATTCTATGTTCATTTTTGGATCTTGTTGGGTCATGTACTTTGTAAGCAAGGGTTGATGCTGGACCCTGCAAATATTGTTGTGATTGTAAACTTGGAAGCCCCTAGGAACATCAAGCAGCTACGCACGATGCTAGGACACATGAGATACTATAGAAAATTCATTAAATCTTATGCTCAAATTACTGCACCCATGGAAAAACTGCTAAAGAAGGATGCGACATTATGCTAGGATGAAGAATGTCAACGCAGCTTGGATGTGTTAAAGGAGAATATGGTGACTGTGCCCGATTGGAAAAATGAGTTTCATGTACATGCGAATTCTTCTTGAGATTAATTTCACTCGGTGTAGTACTAACACAAGTAGGCGAAGGAGAGCTAGACTATCCCATAGCCTTTGCAAGTAGGAAGTTATCCAAGGATGAGAAAAAATATTCAACAACAGAGTGCGAAGGGTTGACTATGGTCTGCACACTGCAAAAATTCAGGCACTAACTATTAGGTGGACATTTCAAGATGTATTAATCCAGGAGTACGTTTTTGAAGTAATTGTGAAGCCACAAAAGTTGAATGTTGGACTTGATTATCTGTCAAGAATTGAAAGAAGCGAAGAACCCAATAATTTGGAGGAAGGGTTTCTCTATGGGAAACTCTTTGTGGTACGTGTAGTTGATGGCCATTTTTCTAAAATTATTCACTTCTTAACTATAGGGATGGTGCCTGAAGAATATAAAAATCAGCAAAAGAAATAATTAGTGGTTCGCGTAGCTGATTTTTCAGTCGTTGCAGGATATTTGTACAAAATGGGGGTCGATGAAATCTTGCGAAGATATGTGACAGATTTTGAGTGTGATAGTATTCTCACTAAAGCTCATGGTGGAGCTGTGGGAGGACATTATGCAGACAAAGCAACTGCAAAAAATATTTTGCACGCAAGACTATGGTGGCCAACATTTCACAAGGATTCAAATCATATTTTAAATCATGTGATGCATATCAAAGGACTGGAAAACCATCAGGAAGGGACAAACTACCGATACATCTTCAATTCTCTTTACAGGCATTTGAGAAATGGGTGATAGACTTTATTGGGACAATTCAACCACCTAGAATGAAAATGGGTGCGTGCTACATTATCACTGCAATGGAATATTTAGCGAGATGGGAGGAAGCACAACCAATCAAAGATTGTACAAGAACTACGACAACAAAATTCTTGTTTAAACATGTCTTAACATGGTTCAGATGCCTGAAAGTATTAATGAGTGATAGGGAAATGCACTTTCTGAATGAAATACTTAGCACGCTAATAGATGAATTCCAGGTATACCATCAGAAGGGTACACCACATCACCCGCAGGTAAATTGGAGAGTCGAAGCTTTTAACAAAATCTTGGAGATTGTGTTAACAAAGGTATGTAATGCGCAATATAATGACTGGAATGTATGTGTAACTGTAGTGCTATGGGCCTATACGAAAACTTGTAAGAAGCTGAGATGACAGACGTCGTTCATATTAGTCTATGGTGCCGAAGAAGTAATTCCTATGGAATACATTATTCCTAGTCTACCCATAGCAGCTTTGAGGGATATGGCAGATCGTGAGACCTTGGAAGAATGACTTGCACATCTAATGGAGTTAGAGGAAGATTGATTTCTTGCAGGATTCCATCAACAAGTACACAAGGAATTTGAAAAGGCATGGCATGATTGCCATATCAAGATTCGTGCATTTAAGGTGAATGATATTCTGTTGTTATATGATAGTAAGTTCACTCAATTTCTAGGTAAATTCTAGATGCATTTGTTAGGACCATATATTGTCAAGGAAATTATAAATGGTGGTACAGTTTAGCTCGTGAAGCTGAATGGAGATCCATTCCTTGGATGAGTGAAAGGAAGCAGGCTGAAGTTGTATACGAGGGATCCTGTGCAATGACTATATGTGAGCAGGATAGTCTTAGTGCTCTAGACAGTTGCAAGGGAGTGCAGGACTATAAACTACACTACTCAATTTCAAGGAGAAGGCAGCAAGAAGGTTGCACAAAAATTGATGAGGGTGCACCAATTGAAGCTGTGCTCCAAACACTATGCCATGGAGGAGAGTGCCTCACAGCCTAGCCCAAAAATAGCCATTGGAGTCAATAGGCTGATTGGACTAAGAAAATCCTATTATGAGGAGCGGGTAGGTGGAAATTAAGGAAAAAATCTTTGAAAATATGTCACCAAGGGTGCATTTATGACCAAATTATGGAGGCAAATTCAGATTTTAATTTAAAACTTGCTATAAGTATGTCCTGTTGGTCTGTAAAGAAACACTTTGTTGCTTAAGAATTTCTTGCATGCACCGAGAAGAGTGGGAGAGTTTGTTCTAGCATCCCGAGATAGTTCAGTACTCCGATACGTTGCACCAAGTTTCTGTAGAGAAAGGATTCAAGCCTATGAGTTCTCAGGCCACAGTATCTAAGGCCCTATCCTTGAAAGTTGCGAGCATCGAATCTACGACAACAGTACCTACGACACCAAGGTCACCTTGGCCTAAACAGTCTACCTCTAAGGCAAAGAAAAATAAGTCGGTCATCGAACCAGTATGCCACTCACCCTGAAAACATCTATAGGAGGTGCAATAGAAGGGAAAATGGATAAGTGGAAGTAATTGCTTTTGCCCCTAGACCTAGATGAAGAGGAACTTCAACACAGAATTGAGGAGTTGGATGCCCAGGACATGGAACTAATCACTATTCTTCTGGCATATGTGCCTCTGCAAAGATGTAGAAGAAGGTGACCAAAGACTGTAACTCGAGCAAATATTCAATTGCTACACCTCTGCTCCCAGCTGAAGCTCACTTTGATGGTATGTTGTTAGCATGGATACTAGCACTCAAGATGGAAGATTGGTACCTTGCTGAGCACGATAAATTTCCACATTTGAAGATAGATTAGTATATGACTCACATATAATATGAAGACACAGAGGTCACAATGTTGGAGCCAATGAAATGGGTCCACGGAGTTCAGCGGGCAGGGCTCTTACACATGCTATTCATCCCTCATTTTCACCGATCCAATATCAATACACAATGTGTGTGACAGTTGTTGAACTTAGTGCATGATGGGTGTTTATGGCTAGGTGAGCCTATCCGCATCATAGATATGTTAATCCACAGAATTACTAAGCTTCCATGTAAAGGAGCAGACCCGACAAATGATTTTGTCAGAAAATCCCCAGAAAAACAACTTACAAACCACATAAAAATTGAGTACGAGGTGGTAAAGGGAAAGTATGGATATTCGATTCGTTCCATAACATATAAGGCAATACAGTTTTCTATGCAAATCCTCGCAGGAAAAATAATGAGGAAATATCGCGCAGCTGAAGTGTCCACACTGGTCATATAATTAGTTGTGCAGTGTGCAAACAGGGTCCAGTGTGACTAGGCCCAATATCTCTGTAGGGAATTCTTGGCCAACTCTCATGAGGCACAAGAGAAGAGCCAGCCATTCCACTTCGCTAGGCTTTGACTGCTAATTTTTTTGGTGGCATAGCATCTCCCGAAGGACAGTCAGTTCCCTCTATTCAATTAAACCCTCCCAGAGGCATCGAAGTTCACTTTGTTGTGGTAGACAAAAGATGTCACACGTAGTACAAAATCCAAGGTTTTTTGGGTCTTCATGGAGATGGACATTTACATGGTTGTGGACCAAAGAACAAGGTTATCTCCCACCCTATTTGACCAATTGATGGCGTTCACAAAATTTAAGGTAGACTTTCACAACATCTGGATCCACGTCAGGGAAGACCCTCAAGAGAATTGGTACAAGCTGGCATACTTGATGGCCAACACAAATGTCCAGGAGGTTATTGGTGGATGGCCAAAAGAGTGGTGCGAGCCTACTTAGTTGGATGTCAGGACAAGCAAGGCAGGAGAAAGCTTCTCTGCATAGACTTCTATAGTGAAAAAGAATAAAGAACAAGAACAAGCAGCCACATAGGAGAAGGCTGACCAACAAAAGAAGCAAAAAGCTACTGCTAAAGCAGTTGCAGAGAAAGAGCAGGCTACGAAGGAGTGCACTACTAAAGAGTGGGTAAATGAACAAACACAAGATATGGAAGCAAGCAACAAATCATCCTCGCAACATACTAATGAACAAGAGTTGTCTGCATAGGGCAGTGATGGGGGGCAAGAGGTGTCCACCCCCTTCAAATTCTAGAAGTGCACTAAAGAGGCAGCCACAAGTCTACGAAAGAAGTGAAAGTCCAATAAGGAATAATAGGTGGACCCTCTCATGCTAATAGAGGGAGATTTAGATGAGATCGGTGACAAGGTTCATGATACCACATCTGAGCTATGGACACACTTTGAACAAAAATATATGCAAACACTAGGTAGTGTCTAGAAGGATCTATGCAAGCTACAGATTGAGGTCAGTAGGATCCGAGTGAGTGTGGGGCAAGCGAGCACAATGCAAGTGATCCAGACTCAAGCGAGCAGGAGTGTTCCAAAAGTGGAACAGACCATAGACTTAAGGGTCATTCCCTTAGCTGAAGGACCTTTGCAAACAGAGAACCAAGATGATCATGCCACACTCGAAAAGATAAAGGATCTTGGAATCAATGTGGCCACGTTGCAGCTCCCAACCCTCCATGCATTGCATCGAGGGGTTTCAAATGAGTTGCAGATCATGGAGCAATGCACCCTTATGGTCCTCAATGAACGTAAAGTCAAAAATGAACATATTTACAACGAGAAGACACAGGCATTGAAGGAGAAAGATGAAATGCAAGCGCAAAGCACACACCTAGAGATAGTAATTGAGTAGGGATGTCACATAGTTCTAGAATTGCATATCCCAGGCGATGCATAGGCTGAAACAAAAGTCAGAAAGTTAGTTGTTACGGTGCGCAATGCCAAATATGAGGTTGGGCAAGTCACTTTTGACTTCTATATGCAGATATCCTCACTCAAGCTCAAGCTTCAACCAACCACACCACCATAAGTTTGGGAAAAAAGAGGCGCAACTATAAAAGAATCCAAGGGTTAACTGGACATCACAGTTTAGGGTTGCACCCAGCTCTTCACTTAGGTAATGGCCCTATGGGATCACTACAGGAAGATCCTATGCTGCAATAGTTGAACACAGAGATCAGGGAAGTGTAGCAACAATACGTTGAGATCAGTATGACAACACAAATGTTGACGCTAGTCTAGCGCTTCATGCGCTTGCAGGAAGGTAAGGAAAAATTGATGCAGATCTAAGAGTTGCAGAAAAAGCAATCCTTGCTCAGAGCCTGTCTTGAGCCTTGGATAGAGGAAGTCTACGAGCTTTCACATAACATTCATGAGAAGCTGAAGTCCATACAGTAGCCCCAAAGGACAACGAAACTTGCAGTAGAAGGGCCAACCACTGACAAACTGGTCAAGGAGGTACAATGAGTAGTAGAACAGAGTATCGTAGAGCTTCAAGCATTGACCAAGGCATTCACTGAACTCTGCTAGAAAGTAGAACAGCCAGCTGAGTGACTCGAGGAAGAGTCACAATATTTGTGCTGGGGGCCTATTGGGATGAGGTCCCCAGGGGTAGAATTGAATAAAATAGTCATTTTTTGTAAATAATTTTGTAAAAGATCTAAAGTCTCCATGAAATGTGGATGTGGAGCACGTAGATAGATAGAGTTGAAGGGGCTTTAGCCCCTTGCTTTTGGTCAGTTTTGAAGACTCACCCATGAGCGAGGGCCATGGTATTATATGAGAAAATCTATAAATAATTGAGTCTTAGAGTCTTAGAGATAACTTTGGATAGATATTGGTGTACGTTGAAGAGTTTTTGTTGTCTTGAGTAAGAGCTAAGGCAGGAAGGCTCTACTTCCTGTGCTTATACAGAGAAATGGAGAATCCTTTAGCTGAGTGTGCAGGAGGCTTGGGTAGAGTCCATAACTCAGTGTGCGGAACTCTGCAGTTGTGTGCGTAGTGTAGAGAGTTTGTAGCTATGAATGAAGTCTCGCATCTCAGACCAAGATTAATTTTCCCATGCAAATATATTAGCACATGCTTAGCAGCAACCCAATGTGCATGAACAAGCTAATTCATGAATTGAGTCAAAGTGTTAACTGCAAAAATTATGCCCGAATGGGTGTTCACAAGGAACATTAATTCCCCAATTGATTGTTGATACTTAGAGGGATTTTCCAAATCAGGTCCAGGTGCATTTCCACATAACTTCTTGAATTTCATCTCCATCGATGTAGTCAGGGACTTGCATGCTACCATTCCAAACCTTTCCAATAGTTTCACGACGTATTTTACTTGAGAGAGGAAAATATCTCTAGGTCTTTTCCATAATTCTAATCCCGTGAATTAATACATCAAACCAAGATCTTTCATCTCAAACTTGGGGGCCAAATACCTCTTACACTCGAGCATCAGAGGCTCACTACCTATCAAGAATAAATCATCAACATATAAAACCAAAATGAGAGGCATTCCTTGGACCACTTTGAAGTAGAGATTTGGGTCAGCATTGCTTCTCGTAAATCCAATCTTCACTAGGTGGTTGTCAATATGGTCATAAATGGCTCTAGGAGCTTGGTTCAAACCATATAGTTCCTTATTCAACCTGAAAACGTAAGTCTTCTTGTCATGTACTTAAAATACTTGTGGTTTCTCAACATATAATTCTTCCCATAGTATGTCATGAAGAAATGCAGTCTTCATATCCATCTGGTGGAGTTTCCATCCTTGACTAACAGTAAGGGAAACAATTGATCGAATACCAGTGTAGTAGGAAGCACGTGCAAATATGTCATCATAGTATTCTCCCTCTTTTTGGGAGAAACCTCTAGCCATGAACCTCACCTTATATTTCTCAATACTTCCATCATCTCTATGCTTGATCTTGTATATGCATTTTGAAGTCACAACAAACCTTCCTTTGGGTCTTAAAACAACATCCCACACATCATTCTTCATAATGGATTCATACCCTTTGGCCATAACATATTTCCAAACTTGTTCTTTCACAAATTCTTTAAAGTTTGGAGGCTTAGCTTGTATGATGGATGCCATAGCTACAATATATCCCTGGTATCGACACAACTTCTTGCTTTCTCTAAAGGTACCTTTAGGAACAACATGGCTTCTAACATCCTGTAAAGTGAGTCGAAGCCAAAGGGGTGTCTTCCTTGAAGGAGGATCACATGGAGGAGGATAGAAGGGGTCCATAGGTTCCATGACATCATTAACAATATCGTTCTCATATACTAGTACAGAAGGACCTTGTATTAGGTCCATGTCATCATCCTTCTTCTATGTAGGAGGAGGTGGCAGGTCCCTTTTTTTTCCAAGGGTAGCATCTTCATCGAAAGTTACATCACTACTAAACTTGATTTTCCTTTAACCAAAAAAAATATTCTAAAGGCTTTATAGTTTTCACAATATCCAACAAAGGTACCTTTCTTTCTGATGGCTTCCAGCTTGTTCCTCTTTCCCTTTGGAAAGTGAAAGTATATGGGGAAACATAAAAATATTATATGACCAACATCTGGTTTCATACAAGTGAATGCTTCTTTGGCTGTTTTGTCACATAGATCTTGATGAAAATCTTGTTTTGAAAATAGACAACTGTATTTGTAGCTTCTCCCCAAAGGAAATTTGGTAATTTTTTTATCATGCAGCATAACTTGAGAAATTTCCATGATGGACCTATTCTTTATTTCATCCACACCACTCTGCTCAAGATTATATGATACAATAATCTCCTTCTTGATTCCATCATTCTTGCAAAGGGTAATGAAATCATTTGAAGTATACTATCCACCATTGTTAGACTTGAAAATTTTGATTCTCTTCCCTGTTTGATTCTCTATCAGTACTTTGAAATCCTTGAACATTTCAAATCCTTCATCCTTGTTCTTCAAATATAATATCCATGTTTTCCTAGAGAAGTCATCAATAAATATTATATAGTAAAGGTAGCCACGAAGTGAGTGCATAGACATGGGTCCACATAGGTCAAAATGAATGAGTTGAAGAATATCACTAGTCTTGCTTTTGTTGGATGAGAATGATCCCCTTGAATTATTTCCACTGGCATGCCCTAGACATACTCCATCATGGCTAGATTAAATATTAGGCATCCTAGAGACCATATTTCTTACTTTAGGCAGGCATTCATAACGTAGATGTGCCAACCTTTAGTGCCATAGCTCACTTTGATCATTCATATAGTGGACCATTTCTCATATTGGCTTCCATTAACTCTATGGAGTCGTTCAATTTTAAATCCCAAGGTGAAGGAATCCCTCATACAAGATTCCATAGGCCAGGTGAGGACCTTTCCTCTTATGAAATATACTCTTATCCCTTTGTCTTCCAAGGCATATATAGATACTACGTTCTTACTTAGTCCCGGAACATACATAACATCATGAAGAAGAATGGATTCCCTAGAGTCTAAATGAAATTTGATAGAGCCAAAACCTGTCACAAGGTGAATGGAGTTGTCTCCAAGGATGATATTTAGAATGGTCTCCCTCTCAACCAGATTTGAGAGGACTTCTCGGTATCCAAAAAAAATCTAGAGGCCCTAGTGTCTACCAACCAAATATCACACAAATCTGAAGGAGAAGAAATAGAAAGAGCATAAATAAGAATGTATTCAAATTCAGTAGAATCTGGATTATTTTCATACCTGGAGTTCCTTGACCTCTTTTGAGGATGATGACCATCTTCTCGATCATCGGGAGCATCTCTTCTTGTTCTATAATCACCTCTTCTTCTATCATCTCCTCTTCTTCTGCCATTGAACCTGTTGTTATTGAAGCGATGATTTTTGTTGTAGTTGGACCTTGGATCATTTTTCATTTTCCAGGAAATCACTAGCAGAATGTCCATACATGTGACACTTGAAACAATCAAATTTGTTGTTCTTAAAGCTTCTCTAAGAGTCCCTAGATGTTGTCACCCTTGATTTATATGGACCTCCTCTTCCTTTCCTTTTCTTATCTTAAGCAAGAAATGGAGAGGGATCTTCCTCTTCATGCTTTTGAATCCTCCCTCTAAATATCATCATGGTTTCTTCTTGAGTGCACTTTCCAATGAGTATGTCAAATGTCAGAGTCATTGTTTCTTATAGTAGTGATGAAGGTTTCCTAAATAGGAGGAAGAACTTGAAGAGTGACTAACACCAACCCTCTATCAGATATAATCTCACCAACATTATGCAATTTATCCCTTAATTGGGATATCCTAATGACATAGGATTGTACAAATTCTCCTTTGTTCATCTTCATGTACTTGAGCTCATTCTTTAAGGAAAGGATATAATTCGACCTCATACATCCTAACCAATGTATCATAGATGTCCTTACACTTCTTCACTATTCCAACATAAGGAAATAATCTTTCATGGAATTAATAATAATTTTCTTAGCTTTTATCTTGCCTTTCTTATACTTGGACTTTGAAATAGCAAGAGCATTTTCTAGGGGCTCAGGTACTTTTCGTTTCACTTATTCCGAATAATAATTTCCATCTGATATCACTTCTAACCTGATATTTTAAGCAACAAATGTTGATGGGTCACCCAAGTTCTCAAAATCCTTTATTTAAGAGGTGGACATATTGACCAAGTCAGATAATCTTGTTTAGATTCTTTCAAAGATGATTGTTTTAGTCTCTTGTCTCCTTGGACTTATCTTCACCTCAAGTTTTATACCATGTTAATTTTCCACTATTCTATGTTATTACAATCACTTAGCCCAATTCTTTCGTCAATTAGCAACCAATTTTAAATAAAATTAACCTTCCAATAACAATGAGAAATTGTAGATAGAATAGTAAATCCAAGATGAAATATAAGACAATGAAGATCAATAACAAGAGACACAAGATTTGGTCAAAGACCCATGGAAAACCCCAGAAGGAGGAAAACCCTTTCAAATTATTCCTTCATTAGATTGTCATCAAATGTTCAATAGAGAGATTACAATGTTTCAATTGATCAACCAAGATTCAAAGTGAAAATTGAGACTAAACAACAAAACTAACCAATATATATCAAAAATATGAGCCTAATAGTCAAAACTGGTCAACATGTCAAATATGAAATTTCGGTTAAAGTCAACAATAGTTGTAGCACTCCAAAATGTCCATTGGTCAATGGTCAACGTGACTTGAAAAGAGGTTGGTCAGCAGTAAAAAATTGTGGCCTTGAGTGTTGATCAAAGTGTAGTGAAAATTGTCCCAAAATAACCCTCCAAATTCAGTCAAAGTCAAAGTCTGTTGAAACCCTAGTTGCAATCCTATGGTCAAACTAGGTCAAAGTGCTCAGAAAAAATTTTCCACTTGGCAAAGAATTTGGCCTCCAAAACATATCCAAATTTCGAATTTGAAATGAGTTAAATCAAGCCCAAGCTCCAAAAAGCCAACGTTGGTTAAAGGTTGTTCAAAACAGAATTGAGGCAAACAAAAAATACTCTCTCTCCTCTTTGCACATGTGGAAAAGACATGAAATTTTCAGAAGTAGTTGAACCTTCAAGAGAAGAGGAAGATGTGACGATGTGATGTCAATGAGGTTGCCATGATGTGTATTTATATTCTTCTTTGGAGACCCAATTTTGACTTTAGACTTACCTATACTTTTGCGAAATTGTGGGTTTTATATTATAAATAACATTTTTCCTTGACCAAGTTAAATTCTTCCAAGGGAAAATATTGTCTTATTCAAATGAGGAAGGTTGTACAAAGGAGGGAATGTGTCCCTAAGCTACGAAATTAAGAAAGTAGAAGCTACATGCCACAAAAATCTATAGAAAGTGACAGGGTTTGCTACAGAAGTATAGTTTCACTACCAAAATTACTCGCAAAGTCCCCTACACATACCATAGAGGTTGGTTCTCTAAAAGTGACCTTTCATATTCCTTCCATAATGTGGGTTGAGTTGGTATAGTTATCTTATATGTTTACTTAAAATAACCAACCTAGTTTTGAGAAACTTCTTATGTTTAGGCTATGAAGTAGAAGAAAGGAAGGTTTAATAGTTTTTTCTCCATATATTGATGCTTGTTTTGATAGAAAAAATGAGCTACAATTGGACTTCTCTTTCCCATTCAAAAACAAAGTAGATCACCCTGCTACAACAGGAAACTCTATCTCTTGTATTAGCATAGACACACCATTTGTTTTCTTGCCTACATAAAGAATGGATAAGCCTGACCAAATTTTTTAGAGGACCTCCAAAAATGAATTCCAAAAATTGTTTGGAAGAGAACCACAAGGTAAAATGGGGGGTGGTTTCAATAAAAGGGTGCCTACTGATACTATTAGAATCCACCAATACGATGAGCTTATCAGCATACTAGGGAATTGCCAAGGGTTGGGATTCTTTGAGAGAGTTAGAGGATTTTATTATGAGTTAGCCATGGAGCTTGAAATGTACCTACAAAATCATGAAGGAAAAGAACTTGTCATTGTAGTTAAAGGGCTAGTGATTTATATCAATGAGTTTTCCATTAGCATAGTTAAAACTCTCCTCAAGGGATTTCATTGGAACAAGGAGGAAAGGAAAGAAGCCATCACTAGTAATAGAGGATTTTTCTTTCCAAATGAGTAGCATGATGAAGAGAAGAATGGGATAAGGAAAGAAAGTATGCATAGCCCTTGGGATGAAGTGCCTTACCACGTTCTAAAGTATATTTCCTGTGAAGTCAGACTAAGCATAGTTTATTCCTATTAGTTCAAATTGATATACGAATTAAGGTTTTAGCCACCTTGTAGTCAATGATCTACTAAGTATTCCCTTTTTCCTCTTGTAGTGCATAAAATAAATGAGTGTCATGGTAAGAGAGGGAAAACAAAACTACCTGTCCCATCATGGCTTGATCAAGTTAATTTTTATAGATGCACTAAAGGACTTACAAAATCCTATCCCTTGGTTTGATTTTGTAGACATGATTAGGCGGGCATTCTTAGAAGCCCAAGAAGATCCTAGTAAACTAAATAAGGGAATAGCTAAGAAAATAAAATGTAAGGCAATAACCAACCATTCAAAGTAGAAAAGGATAGACCCCCTAGAAGAAGAAGAAAAATAGATTTCAATTATCTTGGCTAGCCTAAGCACCCCTACCAAGCCCAAGGTAAGCAGGACTTTCAAGTAGATCATTTATATAAGAAGGAAAAATACTAGAAATCATGAAGGAGAATAAATTTTCATTGCAGTTAAAGAGCTAGTGATTGATATCAATGAGGTTTCCATTAGCATAATTAAAACTCTCCTTAAGGGATTTCATTGGAACAAGGAGTAAAGGAAAGAATCCATCACTAGTAACAGAGGATTTTTCTTTCCAAATGAGCAGCCTGAAGAAGAGAAGAATGGGATAAGGAAAGAAAGTATGCATGGATCATGGGATTAAGTGGCTTACCATATTCTTAAGTATATTTCCTATGAAGGCAGATTGAGCATTTTTTATGCCTATCAATTCAAATTTGTATACCAGTTGAGGTTTTAGCCACCTTGTAGTCAATGATCTACCAAGTATTCTATTCTTCCTCCTGTAGTTCTTAAAATAAATGAGTGCCATGGTAAAAGAGGGAAAACACAACTACCTGGCCCATCATGGCTTTATCAATTTAATTTTCATAGATGCACTAAAGGACTCGCAACATCCTATCCTTCGTTTTGATTTTGTAGACATGGATAGGCAAGGATTCGTAGAGGCCCTGGAAGATCTCAGTAAACTAAAGAAGGGCATAACCAAGAAAATAAAATGTAACGAAATAACCAACCCTTCAAAGAAGAATAGGATAGACCCCCTATAAGGAGAAGAAAAATAGATTGCAGCTAACTTGGTTGGCCTAGGCATCCCTACCAAGCCCAAGGTAAGCAGAAGTTCCAAGTAGATCATTTATATAAGAAGGAAAAGTACTAGAATCATGAAGGAAAATAACTTGTGATTGTAGTTAAAGGGCTAGTGATTTATGTAAATTAGGATTCATTAGCATAATTAAAACTCTCCTTAAGGGTCTTCATTAGAAAAAGGAGGAAAAGAAAGAAGCCATCACTAGTAAGAGAGGATTTTTCTTGGCAAAGGAGCAACCTGATGAACAGAAGAATGGGATAAGGCAAGAAAGTATACATGGCCCTTGGGATGAAGGGGCTTACCACATTCTTAAGTATATTTGCTATTAAGGAAGATTGAGCATAGTTTATGCCTATCAGTTCAAATTTATATACCAGACGAGGTTTTAGCCACCCTCTAGTCAATGATCTACTATGTATTCCCTTTTTCCTCTTGTAGTGCTTAAAATAAATGAGTGCCATGGTAAAAGAGGGAAAACACAACTACCTAGCCTATCATGGCTTGATAAAGTTATTTTTCATAGATGCACTAAAGGACTTGCAACATCCTATCCCTTGGTTCGATTTTGTAGACATGGATAGGTGGGCATTCTTAGAGGCCCAAGAAGATCTTAGTGAACTAAAGAAGGGTATAGCCAAGAAAGAAAAAATTAAGGTAATAACCAGACCTTCAAAGCATAAAAGGATAGACACCATAGAAGAAAGAGAAAAATAGATTGCAACTAGCTTGGTTGGCCTAAGCATCCCTACCAAGCCCAAGGTAAGCAGGAATTCCAAGTAAATCATTTATATAAGAAAGAAAAGTACTAGACCAAGGCTCATTGGGAAACCTAAACCAACCTCTGCTACTCGCATCACGATTGAGGAAAGACCTAGTCCAAAATGGGAGGAGATATAGGAGGGAGAAGTGGAAATATTACTATATCTAGAGGCACAGTAGGGAAAAATGTTAATATTACCTGAGGTGATAGAGCAACTAGCCTAGTTGCAAGAATAACTAGTTCATCTACATGAGTATTCTATATAGGTAAAAGGATAGTCTGCAGAGCTAAAAGAGATAGAGAAGGCTAAAAGACATTTTTCCCCTAGGAAGACACCTTCCTTATTCTCCTAGTCACTAAGGGTTTGTTGTTGGGAAAAGTATCTATTCAGAACGCCCCTATCCCACTCTAAGGTGTGATAGTGCCTTAGCAACAAACAAGGAAAACTACTTGAGTATTCTTCTTTATGAAATGTAAATGAGGAGAAAGGATGTAACTAACTTGTGTCTTTCGCTAGTTTGTTGATACAATCGCTCCTCTCTTCAATAGATCCCTTACCGGCCCAGCTTCACCGAATTCCTGCAAGATCACAAGAGAGAGAAACTACACGAAGATATAGATATACATTCATAAAAAGCTCAGGATCAGATTAAGATAAACATGCAAATATAACAAAACATCATTGATACACAGCATGTAGGAGAAACTCAAATAATTTTATTGATATGATAAGAAAGTCCAAGAGGAGATACAACCAAGTGAGTCCCGATCCAGCATCTACTTCCTAGCAAAGGAATCCCTTCCTCTCCTCCAACAAAGCATAAATCACCCAATGTACTAATCTCAATCTCAAACCAACAGCAATTCTCTGCAAAGTACAAAATTCCAGCCTCTGGATCTCTGGGATGAGGGATCCATATATAGATGTAAGCAAAGAGGATGAGTCAGCTTATGTTTTGACTTGTGGCTTCTCTCTGTCAGTTCTTGCTTCCACTTGGAGACTGAGAGCCTCTTACTCATCACTTGGTTGAATTTAGTGAGGCAAGTGTCATTGGAGAAGATTCTGGAAGCTTCCATGGTCTTTCCACCTCGTTGAATGACTCTGCCACTTGTCATTTCCCGCTCAACGCACCTGGGTAGTGCATTCAAGTGCGTTGCAACGCACCTAGCCAGTGTATTTGGGTGCTTTGCAACGCAGGCAGCTAGTGGAGCTTCTGAATTGATCCTGATTTGACTAGTTTTGAGCAGTTTCTGGTGGAGAACTTCTGGGAGGAGCTGTCATTGGTTGACCTTGTTCCTTTAGGAGCTGTAACAACATCTTTAGGGACTTTGGATCCTTTGGATTATGGACATTTCATGCTTATAGCTGTAAGGTACAAAAATGTCTATAACAATTTCCCCCTAAAGTATGAGGTCGTTTATCGGGTGAAATGCTTTATTAGGAGGATCCGAAGTTCTTTCAATGCTGGGAGGAGACCTGTAATAAGATACAATACAATACATTATTTTTCATACTGTTTTCATGATCTAGCTGAGGCGGGCATTCCCATGCTCAGCTCTATAAATTCATTTTTATGTACATAGGACAAACAATCGTCTGATGGTAGACTGATGATTCTGATGAAATCATCATCCTTTTGGTAGGATGATTATCTGTTCTGCAGTGCTGTACATGTTAATGTCTTTATTTTTCCTGAATATATATCGCAGCTCGGATGGATGAAACTAGATCCGGGGTCTTCAATCTCGTCCGATCTTCACTCTAAGTACAAGTCGATCCATGTGAGAAATGTTTTGAAGTCGAACATGGAAAGACATTGCTTGATTACCAGTCAATGATGTAAACTGTTAACAAGCGCGAGAGGAATCACTGATAATGATAATGACCCTCAAGGTACTGCAGTACAATTCACGTGGTGTGAATAAAGGACTTGGCGTTGAACACCACGAAAAATCTTTCGGTCGAAGGTCATTGATGTATACGTGTCGCCGGAAGTGAGAAACTTGCCATTGAGGCATGCAAGCTTCAAAGTACTGAAGGGGGTGTTCCTAGATCAACTTCTTGGATAATGAGCTGATGTCGACAAGAAGCGATCCGTCAAAGGAGGGCCTTGATGTATTCCACATCAATGACACGGAATGGAGCAAATGATTTTGATGGAGGTGAAAACGATCTGATGATATATGGTTCAGGGTGGCAGTCATGAAAGAATGAAGTATAATGTAAGGTAGTGGATGGGACACGGCTGACTTCTCTGGATGACTTCTCTTGAACATATCTGCGAAACTTATATGATGGATTGGTAGCATTTACCCCAAAGGTGGATGTGACCGGTGAATGAAACAACCCAACCCGACTCAGGCACGGAGTGGAAGTGTCATGTTCAAGAGCGACTTTCTACCAATAAAAGTTCTTTGAGTTTCTTCCCAATTTTCCCCCAGTCATTGCTGACCAGTACCTCTTTATTTTTGTCAAGCTTGAGGAGGATAACATATGCTTGTTCTATAATTTTCCCTTCGGGCAAACCCATCGCTATGTTTTAATGAGCCTAGCGATAGTGAAACTCGTTCTCGTCTAAAGAAAAGTTTGTCGCTATTAATCTTTTTAACGAGTCTAACAACAAAGATAACTCGGTCCTTTTCATGTTTAGAGAGTCTAAAAAGGTACGTAAAGTTAACTCCAGAGTTCCTTTTTCGTCATCTAATCCCTTAAGTCCGAAAAAGTATAAAACAATACAGAAGGGATGAATTTTCGATAGTTTTAACGAGCCGAACAAAACAAGCGCTCGATCTTTTTGTGCAATAATCCCTCAGGTCCAAAAAGATTAAAATCTAGAGGAGGGATAGCTCTTCCTGTCGCTTTAACGAGCTGGAAGGCCAAAACTCGGCAATCTTTTCATATTTTACGAGTCAAATGAAAAAGAGCTTAAAGAAGACTCATCTTTTGAGGAACGAGTGATAAAATGGGTAGCAATTGATTCCAGGTAAGGGTTGGAATTTTCCAAGCACGGCAGTGTCACAAGGATGGCTAGTGAAATCACTCTTCGCAGCTGTTCCTCAAAATGGGTAAACAATCATATGGAGGTGAATGATCGGCCAATGGAAAAGTGGAGGTGACGGTGCAAACACGACCAAGGCTTTAATGGCTGATAATGTTACATTCACAGTGGTTATTTACCAGAGGATAGTTCATTTTTTAACGAGCTTAAATGCGGGTCGAAACACTTGCTCGGTCTTATGTTTATTTTTTAACGAGCATGAACTATGCGCTAAAACTGCTCGATTATCCAGTCATATGATAAGAATGTCTCATGTAAGATGCCATTTTTTATGGAGCTTGCGCCTTACAAAGCTATGCCCCGCATCCTTTCGTTATGCAAGTTCGGAAACGACTAATCCTACGAGTTAAAAGGGTTAGACCTACGTGTTTAAAGGGAGGACCTAAAAATTTTAAAAAAATAAATAGCCGCCCCTTGCTTGCACTCCAAAAGGTTTGCATGCCCCCAGGTATAAAATAGAGTTTCAAGGTTACCTCTACTTCACTTCTGCCAAAACAATTGTTTTACCGAGAGAGGCCTACCTCTTTCACGTCACCCAAAGGTTGTTCTAAACAAAACACTTCTTCGGCGATGTCTACTGAGATAAACAAAGGTGAGCGACGAAGCCCGCCAACTCACATAACTTTGACAAAAGAATCTTATTCTAGAATAACCCCTATCTCAATCACGGACGGGGTACAGACTAGTCATATTCTCCCGCGGAAACCTACCTTATACCCGAACTTTTCCTGCCGAAGCAGACCAGGACGCATGCCCCCTAGGTTCCAGTCATATCCCTCCGAATTACTCGCGCTCATCAGGACGACGGACCGTGGGTTGAGACATTTCTTGCGTGAAGAGACCATTTAGGGATGGTATATGACTATTTGCGATGCGTGATCCGGGAAATGAAAGCTGGTCCACGAGCTTGACCACTCTTCCTTCGTGCGGAAAACACATTACTCTAAAGAGTGAGGAGACGATGGCTCCCATGCAATATATATAGTCTTGTCCAAGGAGTAGGTTATAATCCAAGGGTCCTTGAATGACCATCACGTTCATTTGAACGGTCTTCCCTTTCAATGTTATGGGCACATTGGGGAGGATCCCTAAAGGTCGACTGGTTCCTTTATCGAAGCCTGTCATATTTCTCATCTCAGGCAAAAGCAATGGCGAACCAAGCACTTTCCAAGAAATAGAGGAAAGAATACTCACAGATGCCCCCTCATCAATGATGGCACCAGCCATGACCATTCTGTATATTTGGACGATAATTCTGAATGGTATGCTTGCTGGCAAACGGGGTCTGCCTAGTTGGTTCCAGTCGAAGGAGACAACTAGGTTGCTTGGTGGTGGGACCGAGTAGACGGCCGGGTATCGCTCTGACGAACTTCCTTCCTGCGATAAAGGAATGGGTGGATTGCCCCCGTGCTCGTCGGAGTCTGTGTTGATGAAGAGAATTTGGATGGTGTCATCTTTATCCTCTTCAGTGACTGTATCATTCGAAGATAAAACCTCTGAAGGCAAGACCGGGTCAACTGCCGCCTCGACCTTTTGACTTTCGTCGGGTATGGATTCAGCTGGTTCATCTTCAATGACCGGCGCTTCAGCTGACCACTTGAGTGGGCCAGCTGGATTTTCAACTAACGAAGGACTCGGCAAGAGTTTTTTTATATCCAGGAGGAAGTTGTAACAGTGAAACCGGACGATCATCCAAAACTCTTTTAGCTTCGTCTAAGAAGGGACAACGGTGGATGGCGTGATCGCCTTCACACAGTTTAGAAGGAGATCTAGCTCTCCCTTTTTGCCCTGGGACTTCACTTTTGCTAGTTGACGGTGTGCTCTCAACATGGCAATCAGAGGTTGACGCCACCAGATTGTGCAAATGGGGAGACCAGTCCCTTAGTATCCGAGGGATGCAGGGACAATCTCTGTGAAAGTGGTCTCCCTTGCAAATGACACATGGAGATTTAGGCCTGGTCAGTGCAGTGTGTGGATTTTCGTTAGACGACACACGTTTTCCCCCAGTCGCTTTTGGCTCCTTCTTATTTTTCTCTTTCTTCTTGTTTTCCTTCTTCTCCTTAGGAACTTGACTTTTGGCTTTGCCAGCCTCATCAAGCGAAGAGGAGGGAGCAGAGGAAGAATTAGAGGAAGTAGAAGGCTGGTGGGTAACTCTGGACTGGTCTAACGGCTGATTCGACTATTCAGGAATAGTGGTGTTCTGAATGACATTGGTTGAGAAGAGCCAGACCGGCAAGCCAATTGTCAGTCCTGGAAGCGACAATGTGGCCATATGGGGCGCACCAACATCTCCCCAAGAGGAGAAGGGACTAGGATTTCCACCAAGGGGAATTCCTTGGTTGGTAGGCTCCATTTTCTCAACCTAAAGATCAACGCAGGAAAAAGGGTATGAATATTCCGTTTAAAATAAATTTTAACGACGCTTGGACACAACTTGCTTTTTCAATTTTAAAGAGTCGAGAAAAAGCAAAAGATGACTCTAGTCTCCTTCGATTTTTAATGAGCCTGAAGTGACAAGTGCTCAGATGGACCTTTTCCGTTAAGGAGTCTGAAAAGGAATGAAAGGGACTGCTCTGGAGTTCTAGGTAGAGGGTGTGCCAAACCAATCGCAAAACCGGAGAATACTTTTTAAGGTACAGGCAGTCAATCTTCTTGAATGATGTGTTCAGTGCATTGCGATCAGTAGGGCGGCTGACACGGCTTGCTATGGATAAAGGTTTTATGCCTATAGGGGTCTCCCAATATATACTCGACGGTACGTGGGAGCACAATCCGTACTGGCACTTATCGTCTCTCAGGAGGAATCACCCAACCATTAATGAGGCCGACAGTAACCAGGTTTTACGACGCCGGAACACGTCTCTAGCCTAGACCTCTATGTTGTGCGTTAAGTTCCAATGCGTTGTTAAGTTCATTCAATTTATTTTAGGTTGATATTTCTTAGAAGTTTGTCTTTTTGGATCACCACGAGATGTAGATACAGTTCCTAAATGCAGTGTAAAGATGATAAGCAAGCTTTTATCTCTTTTCAACAATGAAAATCCTAGCTACAAGGGGAAAAGAAAGACACAATCTTTTCTCAAAGAGCATAGAGCACACTGTAAATGCACTTTTCCTAAATCAAACCATACAAACTATCAAAATGCAAATGCACAAATGCATGTATTTGTTTTCACTTTCTTAATATTGATGCCTAAAAAGAAAGCTGTTGTACAAATTTGAATTCGATTTCAAGTGAAAACACAAACAAGTTTCTTTTTGAAATCAAAAAGACGATTATGACACTTTATGATTTTGAAGTAAACACTTGTTTCGACACTAGAAATTCATAAATTCAAACCAAAAGACAAAAGTAAAAGCACAATCAACTGTCAACAGCAAACAAACTTACTCCTAAGATCAAAACGACACTTACGACAGGTCTAGATCTAAGGGCGACAGTATGACTAGTTTACTTTTGTAATGGGAAACTGCAAATGATGTAACAAATACACAAAAAAAATACAGTTTCTTTTATACAACTGAGGCAGAATTAAGGCAGAGAAAAGGGGTTTTTAGATAGGTACACACACTGATAACAGGCTGCAAAAAACAGAGATAAAACTGAACACAAGGATGCAAAGAACCACAGCTGCACAGGGCAAAGGCTGATCAGCGCACCTGTTGCACAGAGAAACTGAATTGCATCGTAGGTAGCCCTCTCGGGACCTGCGTTGAAATGCAGAGTCTCTTCACAGAGCCTGCGCTGAAGCAGAAACGAGAATTGTCTCTGGGTTCTGGGTCACGGTTTGCAGTTTGATCTGAGGTTTTTGGCCGGATAAAAGCTATCAATAAGGTACAGTTAGAAGGATGATTTAAAGGAGGACTAAGAGCTATCAAAAAGGGCAGTTAGAGCATTTCTGGATCAGCTTGTTCAGATCATAAACAGGCCCAGTGAGTGGACTAGAGTGGCAGATCTCTATTTTTCATTTGTAAATGGCAAATGCAGTTCGATTCTCCACTCCTAAGTTTATGAGAAGAACAACAATAGAAACACAAATAAACTAACTAGATACGATCCCCAGCGGAGTCGCCAATTTGTTGTTGGGAAAAGTATCTATTCAGAACGCCCCTATCCCACTCTAAGGTGTGATAGTGCCTTAGCAACAAACAAGGAAAACTACTTGAGTATTCTTCTTTATGAAATGTAAATGAGGAGAAAGGATGTAACTAACTTGTGTCTTTCGCTAGTTTGTTGATTCAATCACTCCTCTATTCAATAGCTCCCTTACCGGCCCAGCTTCACTGAATTCCTGCAAGATCACAAGAGAGAGAAACTACACGAAGATATATATATACATTCATAAAAATCTCAGGATCAGATTAAGCTAAACATGCAAATATAACAAAACATCATTGATAGACAGCATGTAGGAGAAACTCAAATAATTTTATTGATATGATAAGAAAGTCCAAGAGGAGATACAACCAAGTGAGTCCCGATCCAGCATCTACCTCCCAGCAAAGGAATCCCTTCCTCTCCTCCAACAAAGCATAAATCACCCAATGTACTAATCTCAATCTCAAACCAACAGCAATTCTCTGCAAAGTACAAAATTCCAGCCTCTGGATCTCTGGGATGAGGGATCCATATATAGATGTAAGCAGAGAGGATGAGTCAGCTTATGTTTTGACTTGTGGCTTCTCTCTGTCAGTTCTTGCTTCCACTTGGAGACTGAGAGCCTCTTACTCATCACTTGGTCGAATTCAGTGAGGCAAGTGTCATGGGAGAAGATTCTGGAAGCTTCCATGGGCTTTCCACCTCGTTGAATGACTCTGCCACTTGTCATTTCCCGCTCAACGCACCTGGGTAGTGCATTCAAGTGCGTTGCAATGCACCTAGCCAGTGTATTTGGGTGCTTTGCAACGCAGGCAGCTAGTGGAGCTTCTGAATTGATCCTGATTTGACTAGTTTTGAGCAGTTTCTGGTGGAGAACTTCTGGGAGGAGCTATCATTGGTTGACCTTGTTCCTTTAGGAGCTGTAACAACATCTTTAGGGACTTTGGATCCCAGCTGGTTAAATTGGGAGATTTAACCTGTTTAATGCTTGGATCGCTTTTCCCTTTTCCTGCGCCTTCTGCTTCCATTCTGCTTCCAGTCGTAGTTTATTCGGTAGGTACCCTGGGGTGGTTTCTTCGATTAAATTGGCCCTGTGTAAATTCTCATTTACACAGTCGATAAGAATGCTTTCTTACGTGGCCGCTGTCTTTTTGTCTTTTAGGTCTTTGGTCAGGCCGCCTTCTGAACAGGTTTGATATGCAATTTCCCGAGCCAAAAGTTTATCGGGGATATACAGAGGCAGGACATGAGGAGGTACAGTGCTTCCAAACACTCTAATATAGGTGAACCATTCTTCCCTGAACCATCTTGCGATGGGGATGATATCTATCTGTGCCTCGGGTGAGCACCTCGGGGGGTCTTCATCATACATCATTCTATACAAGGGTAAGATAAGCCCGTGACAAATCTGGTAGAAGTGTGGGACGAACTGAGAATCCCATAACATCTTACGATAAACATGGATAGGTAATGAGTCCTGGGTAGTCCATTTCCAACCCATAGTGGGAAATTTAGACACATAACAAATAGAATCCATAACATATGCGGATAGATAAAAAGGAGGATAGATCCTTTGAGACAAGGATCTTTTAGACCGCTAATTGATAATAGCCGTGTATAGATTATCAGAAAAGATCTTGGCCCAATCCATAATATCGGCATTTGTGGCAGCATCTATGAATGGTAGCCATTCATACGAAAACTTATTGATATCCGGCATCCCAAATAATCTACAAAGCATGGCCGCAGCAAAACAATACGGAGAGGTGAGGGAACCAGTGCTGTACATACCGTTTTTGTCTTTTTTGAGCGGCTCCTCTTTTTTGGACCAATCTTTGGTGGTCTCTGCTAGGTTTGGGTTCTCTGCCACAAATTTCTTAACGAATTGTGCATTGTAAGTCGCCTGCGGTTCAGGAAGATGATACATAAGCTTTAAATCTTGTGCAGCGAATGATCCGATGAGCCCATGTCCTTGAATCTTGAATTGTCTGTTGTTCATCTCTGCATTGTCAAGTATCCACTTGATCATATCCGTATATGGTAGAATTTTGGGCCTTGCTGCTATCCGGTGAAGAAATGAACATGCTAGCTCCTCTAAGGACGCCTCGGAAGAGCGTTGTGAGCCCGCGACAGCAACAACATTCATTATTCTGGGATTTTGTTCTTCAAGCAGTCTGTACATGCTTTCCCATGTCGATATCCCTACGTCTCTGTTACAGGCTGTGTCTGTATACAAAGGTGCCATCTCCTTCGTCTTTTCCTTCGCCTCAGATCCTTGAGCTTTATTTTTCTTTCCCATTTCTTCCTGCGTTTGGCTTTGAATCGTCTTTAGTTCTTCATTCCTGCAGCTTACGAGTGAAATGGAAATGACTGATCAAGAAAGGTGATGGGAGAGTTTTAAATGCAATAGATATATCAAATATGCCACCTTACGTGAAGTAATTCTTTACAAAATCACGCATCTTCATTTCATTTAATAGCTGACAACTAATTCCTTTACTATCATTAAAAGCGAATGATCTTGAGTCAGATTATGGTAAGTGGCTTTTCTTTGAATAACGTGCCCAAAGGATTCGTGATGAAGTGATTTATGATTTGCTTACGTAACATCGCAGATCGCGCCATCACAAATCGCACCATCGCAGATCGCGCAAACATATGAATATAATATTGCAGCGATCGCAACATCGCAGGTCGTAGAAGTCTAATGTTTGCCGAATCTTGTCAGCTCATTTCTGCGATATGCGATCTTGCGATCGGTGTTATTTCAGATCGGTAAATCTTGAAGTTTTTTCCTTATGAGTATTAATTTATTGCGATTCGATATTATGCTTAACACGAGAGTCTTGCGCATACCGATATTATAGATAAATGGAGGCATTTCCTATCTTTCTTGCAACGCGGCTTTAAAGATATTTCCCTTATCATAGACTTAGGTTAAAAAATATTCAAAAGACCTTTCTAAGCTTACGATGGTAACCTTATTTTGAAGAAAGGAAACTCTTGCTTTTTTTCTAAAATTTAACTAAGGGTCCCCATTCATTTAGTATTTTGGACAACACTTAAATGAACAAGGGGGGGGTGTTGCTGGCCACAACAATTGGCGATTCACTTGGGAGAACGAGTTATCTCTGATATTCTATTGACGTTTTCAAACTTACGAAACAAAATTTTTTTCTCTGAAAACTTAAACTTTATTATAAAAAGATAAAGCATATTATACTTCAAACTGTCAATGATATTTTGTTTCAACCTCTTTCTATTTTAATTACTTGTATCCTCAGCTTGTCCTTGCATTTACATCAGCCATTACTTGGTCTTGTAAAAAATAAAATAAAGTCTTCCCTGTGTAGCAACCTTTTAAATATGCTCCTTTGTCGCAGGTAGAGCCTCTGCTGCCAGCAGGCGTCCATAGCCTTGACAGGGTTACCTATTACCCAGTAATGATCCTTTATCCTGCTTAAGGTGATCTACAACTCTTAGAGAAAAAAAGCCAGATTGATACTTTTTCCCTTTTTTATTCTTAAAGAACAATGTCTTGGTTTGGTAGCCAAATTATGACACAGTCATTCACTTGATTTACACTTTTACAAGCTGGCTCGCGATGAGACCCCTTGTCTTGTGATTTCAATAATCTTAAGTCGTTGCCCTGTTTTGGTGGACAATAATGGCAAAGTCAGCAAGTTATAATATATGTGATCATGATAAGCGGGCTCGTGATGAGACCTCTTATTCTTCAAGATATAGTGTATCCTTGGGTCCTTTTCTAAATGCTGCGATTTTCTTTAGCAGGGAGGAAGTCAATTCTTTTCCTTAAGAAAGCTCTGGACGACAATAATAGAGTTTTTTGGAAATGGCTGTTTCTACAAGGAATCCTTATTTTGTTATTGATGCCTTTCATTGTACTGACATAAAACAATTTCTTCACTAAGATTGCTTTCTTCAAATTTCTTGGAGTTGAAACTAGTATCATATCTTGGTTAAAGTTCTATTGATAATAAAGATCAAGTTTCCAAAAGATTTTCTATTTATAGAAGCAGAAGTTCAAAATCTTGATAGAGAAAAGGTGTCTTTAGTAAATGTCAAATGCTGTTAACCATAGCAAATTTTATTATGGAGAAAAATATTTAACGAAATGAGAGGTAGACATTCCCTAGGATTATGTACAGAATAGGGATAATCTCTTCTCTTATTTTGCCTACCAACTATTAAAAGTAAATTATAAACCTAATAACCTAGCTAAATTACTCCTACTCCTATTCTAACTATATACAGAAAATTAACTAGGTGAAATGATATTTCCAGTGGAACCATCTTTTCATTTTTATTCCTACACGTATGTAACTTTCAAACATCAGTGTTAAGAACAAAACTTTTCTTGGACTGTTAATGTTGGATGTGGAATAAGAATGTGTAACTTCAGTTGGAATTCTGTCTGAAATTTCTTTCTTATGAAAACTTCTTTCCAACTGGATACCTATTGGATCATAAAAATCAGGATGAATTTCTGTTATGGATTGATGATCTCGTAATAGGAAAGATGACAAGCCAGGTTGCGAATATGATTTTTCAGTTTTAATGGCCTGTAACCTACTGTGCGTTAAAGTCAAGCTTTTAGCAATTTCTTGTAAAAGGAAAGTTTCCATATATAAATCACTAAATAAATCAATGAAGAATAGATGGAAATTTCTGGAAAGAGATTTATCAATTGGCGCGAATTGCTGACAAGTTTCGAAAGGTACTTTCCTTCGTTGATGGTGTTTTTGATGCCAAAGAAGTTTTTTAAGGAAGTCTGATATTGATTGATCTTGGAATTGAAAAAGATCTATACTTCCTTGACACAGTTTAGTTTTCCAAAATGGTAGCACATCTTTCGAATGTTCTTTGATAAGGTGCTCAACATACCATAGTAATCTATCAAAATTCTCAAAATTTAAAACACAATCCGATTTTGTACAAAATGAGTGCAAGTGAGAAAGAAAGAAATGATTATCTGTACAAATAATGTTACAACACAACTGGGATTGACTTGGAATATCTTGTTTTTCACAAGAACTGGCCAGAATTATGGGATCCGAGCAATTTCGAATTCCGTCTTGTGAATCAGAAGACAAGTTATGATTGTGAACAGGCATGGGGGTTTCCTCATGATATGAATCATAGATCGGGGTATGGTCTTGGATAGTAAAATCATGCAAATGATCTTTTACTTTGAAATGAGGATTGACTGATATGATTCCTGAACTAGAATATCTCTCATTATCTGAGCTTTGTTGAGTTACTTGGGATAAATCAACAACATCATCATTGTCAAAGTAACTATCATAAACGATTTTACAGGGTTCCCTAGATTTCTCTTTTTCGTCATATATTTTCAGACAAGGAAGGTCAAGTGGTTCTTGTTTGAAAATGATCAAAGGATGTTCTATAGCTGTCTTTTTATCTTGAAAACCTAATGATGACTCATTTGAATAATCCTCTGTACTTTTTAAGATATCTTTAATATTGAGAGGGGAAAAATTATCATCACTAAAAACATCAGGATAAAGAGAAAAATGCAATTCTGGAACAATGCATTTGAAAGTATCATCATGGAAAAATCTTTGTTCATCAGATTCATCATAGACATCGGGCTTTAGATCATACCTTTGTGTACTGATACTTTTTGAAAGAGAAATAGTTTGTTGTTCTAACCTTGGCATCTGCATTTGTTGATTTGCAACGATATTATCTGACCTTGTATCAAAGTCATCTCCTGGTTCCAAGGCAGGCTTTCCTCCAGCATCCTCGCTTTTGTCTTCTTGCATTAGAGCATACATGTCTCCTAGGCTTTGGGAACTTTCTTCATCATGGCTGATTTGTATATTCAAATTGGAATTCTCATTCATATTAGAAGAAAATGAGACAAAGCTTGGACTAATTTCTGCTTGATCAGACATAGGAGGCAGGGAATGCTCAGCATAATCTGAAGATTCTTCATCCATGAGTTCACTTTCAAGATCATACTTTAGACAATTAAGATGAAATCGCATATTAAAATCCCTAACAGATTCATCTTGTTTCCGTAGATAATCAATTTCATCATATACCTGGTCATAGTCATAACAATCAAATTCACAAATGAAAGTCTTGACGAATTGGTCCCAGCTGTGAATTGAGGCAACTGGGAGGGTTCTGCACCATTTTCTAGCTTCCGCCGTGAATGTAAGAGTAAAAATTCTGCATAAAACGCCTTCATCAATTCTTTGAACATCCGAACTTGAAACTCTTTGAATAAATTGAAGAGCATGATTAAAAGCAGAAGAATTATTCTTACCATTGAATTTTACCTGAGACAAGAGTCTTACCACTTCAGGTGGAGTGTTGGAAGAGGTAGGAACATGGATGCAACTCCAAATGGGAAGTTTGTGAGCAGCCATCCTGATTCAAATGTTACAATTGAAAATCATTCCAACAGACACTATGTTCAGGCCCTCCTTCTAGCACCAAATATGTTGAAGCCCCGAAAATCGGGTCGACAACAAGGGGGATACCCACCCGGTCCAGACCTTGGTTGGCAGCTCCTTATCCGTTTGGTATAGCGGGTCCGACTGGGGATAATGGGACCAGTTTCCCAATCTAAGGGTGTATGTGTGTGTGTGCAGAGTTAGATGTTGCTGATCTAAAAATACTTAAAGCTAATTTAATTCAAACTTTTAAACTAACTCTATGCTATTGTAATCTAATGAGAAACAACAAATCTAAGCTATGCTAACCCGGGGTGTATTTCTTCTATTATGTGATCTAAAGAGATTTCAAACAATAACTGATAATAAAGATCATTCAGCTATCATAAGAATAGAAATCAATTAAGATAAACCACTTTGGATAAAAAGTTAGGCAAAACAGTTGTGAACAGCGTATTGCATAATAAGTTATTCATATATCAAACATAAATAAATGGCTCCACCGTACAGAAGTGCCAAATGGTAACTCATACATTCATGCAGTAACATATAAACAACTGAAAACTGTATATCACTTTAAGAATATAAGCAGAAATGGCCAAGAGATAAAAGTACCATTTATGACTAATCCTACTCATAAGCTTCAAGCAAAAACGATTTATCTCTACTTGTTCTAACATCTACTAAGAGTACAAAAGTGCAACATCAGTAGCAGACATCAAATGCAAACATTAATAAATCTCGATCCATCCATTCATCAAAACCTCCTCTGAGGGTGCAGAAGTGCATGTTCCGAGGACAAGTTTTTGACAAATTTCTGGACCCTTCTCCAAATGCAATGAGAAGGGTTAAAATACTCCTTCCTAATTCTAATAATAGTGTATTTACAAAATTTAGGATGCGGTTTTCAAATGACCGTCCTTTTTCTAATCTAATTTTAAAGAAAAAACAAAATTCTAAAATAAGGCTACTTCTGAATTTGGTCTTTAAAGCTGCAAGTGTTCATCATGGGCTTGAGGAGAGTCGGCTGGCTGACTTCTGCACTGAGTTGGGCTGTGAAAACAGAATCTATGAGAGCTGGCACTACTTTTTCGGCCACGTTTATGATGCATTTCACAGTCATCCATTGACTATGCGGCTTGACCAAGTATGCCCAGTAACACTCCCAATTTAACCTGTTTAATGCTTGGATCGCTTTTCCCTTTTCCTGCGCCTTCTGCTTTCATTCTGCTTCCAGTCGTAGTTTATTTGGTAGGTACCCCAGGGTGGTCTTTTCGATTAAATTGGCCCTGTGTAAATTCTCATTTACACAGTCGATAAGAATGCTTGCTTACATGGCCGCTGTCTTTTTGTCTTTTAGGTCTTTGGTCATGCCGCCTTCTGAACAAGTTTGATATGCAATTTCCCGAGCCAAAAGTTTATCGGGGATATATAGAGGCAGGACATGAGGAGGTACAGTGCTTCCAAACACTCTAATATAGGTGAACCATTCTTCCCCGAACCATCTTGCGATGGGGATGATATCTATCTGTGCCTCGGGTGAGCACCTCGGGGGTTCTTCATCATACATCATTCTATACAAGGGTAAGATAAGCCCGTGACAAATCTGGTAGAAGTGTGGGACGAACTAAGAATGCCATAACATCTTATGATAAACATGGATAGGTAATGAGTCCTGGGTAGTCCATTTCCAACCCATAGTGGGAAATTTAGACACATAACAAATAGAATCCATAACATATGCGGACAGATAAAAAGGAGGATAGATCCTTTGAGACAAGGATCTTTTAGACCGGTAATTGATAATAGCCGTGTATAGATTATCAGAAAAGATCTTGGCCCAATCCATAATATCGGCATTTGTGGTAGCATCTATTAATGGTAGCCATTCAGACAAAAACTTATTGATATTCGGCATCCCAAATAATCTACAAAGCATGGCCGCAGCAAAACAATACGGAGAGGTGAGGGAACCAGTGCTGTACATACCGTTTTTGTCTTTTTTGAGTGGCTTCTCTTTTCTGGACCAATCTTTGGTGGTCTCTGCTAGGTTTGGGTTCTCTGCCACAAATTTCTTAACGAATTGTGCATTGTAAGTCGCCTACGGTTCAAGAAGATGATACATAAGCTTTAAATCTTGTGCAGTGAATGATCCGATGAGCCCATGTCCTTGAATCTTGAATTGTTTGTTGTTCATCTCTGCATTGTCAAGTATCCACTTGATCATATCCGTATATGGTAGAATTTTGGGCCTTGCTGCTATCCGGTGAAGAAATGAATATGCTAGCTCCTCTAAGGACGCCTCGGAAGAGCGTTGTGAGCCCGCAACAGCAGCAACCTTCATTATTCTGGGATTCTCTTCTTCAAGCAGTCTGTACATGCTTTCCCATGTCAATATCCCTGCGTCTCTGTTACAGGCTGTGTCTGTATACAAAGGCGCCATCTCCTTCGTCTTTTCCTTCGCCTCAGAGCCTTGAGCTTTATTTTTCTTTCCCATTTCTTCCTGCGTTTGGCTTTGAATCATCTTTAGTTCTTTGTTCCTGCAGCTTACGAGTGAAATGGAAATGACTGATCAAGAAAGGTGATGGGAGAGTTTTAAATGCAACAGATATATCAAATATGCCACCTTACGTGAAGTAATTCTTTACAAAAGCACGCGTCTTCATTTCATTTAATAGCTGACAACTAATTCCTTTACTATCATTAAAAGTGCATGATCTTGAGTCAGATTATGGTAAGTGGCTTTTCTTTTAATAGCGTGCCCGAAGGATTCATGATGAAGTGATTTATGATTTGCTTACGTAACATCGCAGATCGCGCCATCGCAAATCGCACCATCGCAGATTGCGCAAACATACGAATATAATATCGCAGCGATCGCAACATCGCAGGTCGCAGAAGTTTAATGTTTGCCAAATCTTGTCAGCTCATTTTTGCGATATGCGATCTTGCGATCGGTGTTATCGCAGATCCGTAAATCTTGAAGTTTTTTCCTTATGAGTATTACTTTATTGTGATGCGATATTATGCTTAACACGAGAATCTTGCCCATACCGATATTATAGAGAAATGGAGGCATTTCCTATCTTTTTTGCAACGCGGCTTTAAAGATATTTCCCTTATCATAGACTTAGGTTAAAAAATATTCAAAAGACCTTTCTAAGCTTACGATGGTAACCTTATTTTGAAGAAAGGAAACTCTTGCTTTTTTTCTAAAATTTAACTAAGGGTCCCCATTCATTTATTATTTTGGACAACACTTAAATGAACAAGGGGGGGGGTGTTGCTAGCCACAACAGTTCCAAATAAACTGGATAGCACAGAGGGGAACAATCTAGCTACAAGAAACTAAACAATTCATAGATTTCTTACTATAATGTAACATGGAAGATAAAGCAAATATTGTTGACTTATACATCCTCATCCTTGTACTTATTCACATGTCCATATGGGATCCAACACATACCTAGGTGATGCACAACTATTAGTACTAAAATATTGGTTGAAGCATAAAGAAACTAAGGCTGAAGATATGAAGAGCACATTGGATCAGGAATTGAAGGAACCACTATGGGTCAAGCCTATGCATCCATCCCCATTCATACTTATTACGTCTCATGCTATCCTTGCAAAGGACCTTGAAATATAATACATTTAGAAGAAGAGACAGGTAGAATCCATCCTCCATTTCAAGGACACTTTTAGACTATTAGTGGAAGAAAGCTCACAGGATTGTGAGAGAAAATGGAAAGGGTTGTCATATAGTATGAATATAATCTAGTGTCACTCTCCTAATTGATTGGAAGCAAAACTATAAAGTAACCATTTTATGAAAGCATCATCCCACGACTTGGATTTCAATGGATAGGGATCAAGTTCAATCCACCTTTACATTTGTGGCTCCAAGAACACCAAAAATAGGAAGAAGAATCTTGGGAATGAAATTATATAGAAGTGAATGCAGGCTTCTACCTAGCAATGGTAACCATAACTAGCTCAGCTTGGGACTTCAAACAAGTCATCAGGGACATGAATGAAAAATACCAAAGAAGAGAAGAATAATAAGTTTCTGAAGGGTGAGAAATAATTCCAGTGGAGAAGTATGAGTGGCCTCCAAAATTGGTAAATTATAACGCCCATAAATCTAATCCTAAGCACATAAAACATAGGTTTGAACCCACATTTTGCAGTTAATGATACATTTTCCTAGCTTCATGGGCTCTTAGAAGAGTTCAACGTGGTTTTCATATTTTATGTGCCTTAACATGTTTATTGTGTAGGATTTGAAGATATATTAAGTAGATTCTAGAGAACCAACACTGGAGATATTTTTGGGACCTATTCCCTATATTAGGAGGGCCTAAACATGGTTGGCTCAGGGAATTTAATGTCCCTTCCACTTGCAGCAAGGTGGACTAGGGGCAAGATCCCCTTTTCTAGGACTTTTTAAAGGGAAATGGAACTCTCCTCTCAAGAATATTGCTCCCCACTCTATGTATAGATAACGGACTTGAGTAGCCTGATAATGATATAGAGTGAAGAGGGAAGAATATAAACTAGTATTAGTTTTGCATTATCAAGCAAGTTTTGCAGTCCTATAATGTGAAGAGAATTTCTCAATTAGTGAAAGTAGTGTTTTATTCTAGCTGTTAGCTTGGTTTTCCTGTAAAAATTCTAAGAATCCTTGGTTTGGGCCGAATTTAAGAGCTTCAAAGGCCTCCTATACTTATATTAGTGTTATGATTTTCTTCATTTTATAGCATTTCTGAAAGTTATCTTTTCATGTTTCTTGTTTGTGGTTAAGTAGAAGACCTTATGAATAATTCTTATTTATAGGTTATTTATGCAGTTTCTAGTAATAATAACACTTATTAATATAAGTTCAAGCCTTCATTTTATTTTTCTTGTTTTCACATATTTTATTGTTCTTTATTTTGTTGTGTCACTAGTTTTTCATCTACAACAAGCACACAAAGATTGATTTAATTAGGATAAGCTTGCACCAAGTTTCCTTAAGCATTGATCTTTTGAACATTGTCATCTTGTAACATTTCCACATATTTTCCTAATGTTAGACTCACATTTTGTTTCGTTTACATGCTTGTTGGGCTCTCTCCTACAAAGAAATATAGACTCCTATAACAACCTATAACCATCCCTCCTTTCTTACTTAGCTTCACAATAAACTATTGGTTTGACCTATTTAATGTATTACAACACCTCTGGTACATTGATAATGACACATGGAAGTATAGAGACCTTATAGATGCCCTTGTCATTTTGTTTTTGAATGCTTATTTTTCCTGCAAATAACAGTTTTGACTCCCATTCTTTTATCTCAACAAATGCTTTTTCCATCTATTGCAAAGAGCATAGAATTGTGTGTCATTCAACAAGTGTATGTTCTTTCATTGCAAATAGCATAGATTTGCGTGTCATTTCTGTTTTTGCAAGTCATTTTCTACAAATACTTATTGGAGCATAACTTTGTTAGCTTGGCCTTTGTGCATCTAACCTTCATTACAATACTTCCACTTACATAAATATCAACAGGAGGAGAAGATAGTTCCTATTGCACATGTATGTCGACCCCTCTTATGTTTGTATGAACCCCATATTAATAAATAAAGTTGGGACCTTTGGGAGTTGTAGCATTGTTGTTGCAATACTAAGGTTCACCAATTGTATGAAAATATTTATTACCAATTACACCATCTTTAACAAGTATAATTACCTCTCTAACTTGGTATTCTTATACACCCCAATGTTTCTTAATATTTTGTTGGTTTTAAATTCTTTAACCAATGAGGATAATTTCAACCATGGACTTATGAAGGAAAATATTGGCTAAGTTGTGACTCATGATAATCTATTATGAAAAGGTTTTGCAAGAGATCCACTTGTCCCCATCCACAATAAATGACTACATACATTGGAATATTGGACCATATAGGGAATCATATCAAAAGTGCAATAAAATTTGGCTTGGAGCATAGCAATACCCTTATTTAACTACTCATCCTAGACCTTGTTTATTGTATATTGCTACTTTAGAATGGAACATATCACACAAAAATTGTAGATGGTTATTCTTCTAAGGAACACATATGCAATTCAACTTGTATAAAATATTGTCCTTATGTTTGTACTCTTATAACTCTTCATCTAGTAGGATTCCGATAGAGTTATCTAAGAATGTATATATGCATTCAATGTCTAGAACATGCACATAAGATTCTACATGATGCGAGATATACATTTTTTTTTGGTAAGTACTCAAAATGTTGAACTATCACTGAGAAATAAGTGATTAAATTAAAGTAGAATGAAATGTCAATATCATTATATGTGTAGAGAAAATGAAGAAAGAACAACATTTTTTTCCTTTCATAAATATCGTTGTTGATGCTTCACTATTTAATTCATGACATAGATCTCATACTCATATATTGACTAGCACATAACTAATCCAAAATAAGTCTCAAAATGGTTTGTAAGGGGTATTTTGAATTGCATCGATATCACAACAATAACATGTTTAGAAGCATCCTTATTGATCCCAATCGCTTATTAAATATCATATAAGATGAGTAATGAATTAATCTCAAGTTTGCAATTGATTTCTTTGAATAATCCTACTTTGTACCCTTAGACTAAAACCAAATTAGTCATTATGTAGTGCACTAAGAGAATGTAAGTTCATGGGAAATTGGAAAAAGTCATTTCCTAATATAGTTTTCTATTCCCATGAAGATTCATAGTGCATGAGTATTGTTGACAATGGATGAAATATTTGTTGGATCATTGTTGAATTCATCCACATGTATACAAAATCCATGATAAATGAATTACCTTTCTCTTAATATGTGTGTCTTCAAAGTAATTGATATTTTTTTCTATACATTTCTACAAATAATCAAACGAAATGCATTAAATAATTATTGTTTTTTCTAAAAAGTCATCATATCATTTAGGTACAAGATTTGATTGAAGATATAGTTTAGGAAATTTGTTAATAATTATCATAAATGTTGTAGGGGTATTATCAAGTCTAAACATCACTAGCCACTAGAATAATCCTTGGCATGATCATACTAAAGTCTTCCTAGTGTAGCAAACAGCAACCCCTCATTTTTTTTTTTTTAATCCATAATAAATAATAGGGACCATTTATGTTTTTGTTTAGTTTTTATCGTGCCAAAATAAGACTAAAGGGAGATTGAATGCAAAACTATAAAGTGAGAAAAAAAATTAAAAGAAAACGTTCTCGAGAAAACTTTATCAGAACCTTTTTATAAAATGTTATGAGGTCCTTCCCCTTCAATTCCTAATCTCTTGTGGTTCTAAGATAGTTTATTTATATTTGAGTGCTAGAATGTCGGGCCTCTATTTATCGAGACTTTGATACATCGAAACTGTTATTAAAATAACTTATGAGATTCATATTCTCTAAGTACTCTTATACATTGGAACATTCGTATATCATATCTCTTACATATCGAACGATCTTATATTGGACATTCACATCTCCGAAGTTGTCTTATCTTGCTACTCTTCATATCAGGAAAACAATATATCGTAATGTCATTTTAAATTCACCTCCGATATTTCCGTTATGATATCCAATGTGGCATGTTCACGTGGTCCCTCTTACGTTTACTTAAATTGATTTAACATTTTTAATTATTACCCTCCACTAAATGAAACAATACATTTAATAAACATTGGTTTTCGTACTCAGATTCTCGATTTGCACAAGAGATGAAGAAAGCTAGTAGAGGTGAATGAAGGCTCCAGAGCAAGAACTCGATCCATTTATTTAAGAGGTTGATGATAAAGTCCCAGGAGCAGGACCATCTTAAGATAATGTATGTAGAAGGGATGCCATACTTCCTTCATGGGAATCAATTTATCAATACTTTGAGAGTGAGAACTCTAGCGTTACTAAAATAATAGTCATAGTTGATAAAAATATTATTGTATCGGAAACAATTGCAAGCAATGTTGCCAACTCTTTCCTCCACAGAGTTATGGGTAGGCCATGATTATTACCTTACACGAACATGGTCTGTTGGGTGGTAGAAAATTTTGATAATTCTAATAAATTCTTTTAGACTGAGATGGGGACAATAATTGGGTCTTTCACACGCAAGGATTTGCAACGCATGTATCACTTTCCAAATCCTCAGTATATATATAATAAGGAATATGATGAAGCTTTCATAAAAGGAGCATTGGCACCCATCGAGAAAAAATATAAAATGGGGAAAATAATCAAAATAAGCATAAAATGTAGGAAAATGGTATGTACTTGCTCGATTCTCTAGTTACTTTATTCTCCCAAGTTGCAACTATGATGTGTCGATTACAGGCACTCCCTAATGTGTTGAAATTCCCAAACACCTACGTACCTCTAACTAATGGGGATTTCGAAGGTTATATATTTGACCAGGCTACCATACTTTCTGATAAGTTAGCATCTCATATCCTAGCTTTCCGACAAGTTAGAATAGTTTCTGAAGATAAGTTGCCTCATTTTACATGTCAACCTATGTTATGGATGCTCTATGTTTTAATGTGGATTTTCCTACTATGGGTTGGAAATGGACTATTCATGATTGTAAGCATATCTATATCTACCATGACATCCTATAGGAATCAAAATATCTTGAGCATATTTACCAGATATGTCATAGAGTTATGATTTTGATATATGAAACCATCATTGAGTCTTGGCCACTGAGGATGTCTCAAGAAGCCATGGATGACCTTTGAAGAGTCGAAAATTGGTTCAAAGAAATTTATTTACTTATATCATGGTCTATGGCGTCCTTGATCATCCTCATCATTTACCTTTATTCATTCCCGATAAGCTAGTTAGCAGAGAATTATCTTACCAAACAATGTGTTATCGTATCACTAGAGTATTGAGAGAATCCAATAAAAGGGCATGTCCTTTTTTCCTGTAATATTTGGTATATTTATGTTGGCCAATTACCACCACGCAAGAAAGAGAGAATTTCTGTTCAAGCTCTAAAATTTCCTATTGTTCCCAATAGGAAATATGACCCAGATTTAGCGGTGAAGAATTTTATTACACCTCAAGGAATCGAACAATTCATCCATGAAGAGGATAAATTGGATGATATGTTTTTACAGTTTTCTTCTTATGCTAAAAGATTACGGATAGTGGAACAACAATTTTCTATATTGGTTGAAATTCAATTTGTTCAATACAAATATTCTCAAATAGCCAGTCTTCCATTAGATTTGTTACAATTACCTAAAGAGAACTCATCAATGTCAACCACTCATCCTGATAGTTTTGCACAGTCAGTAGTTCCTCCTAAGGATCATCTACAGGTTGCTTTGATTTCTCCCCCACCTTAGGTTGAGGAATTGATTTTAAATCCTGAATTAAATGAGGCATGGAATGAATTTAGCATGACTGAAAAGTAAGACCAAGCCTCAATATTCAATTTCTCAAATTGCAAATTCTTCGCATCTCATTAATTTTGAGGGAACTTCTTAGAATGTTGAAAAAGAAACCAGGTCAGAGGACATTTCTAATAAATTTTCCATTCATGTTCACAAAGATGTTGAGGTTACTCTTGATTTCCCTACCTAAGACGTTACTCTCAATATAGAGGAGATTCCTCCTTTAGATATATTGTACAGTCCTCAACATAAGGTAGTGGTCAAGAGAGGTAGAAAGAAAATAAAGCTCGAGAAACATTAGTCATTAATTATTAGTAGGCTTTCTTCCTTTGAAGTCTTATGGAAAGGTTCTTGTGCTACACCTTCTGACGAATTACGAAAATTAACTCAATCCACAGGAGCCTATGCTTCTACCACAATAGATAAAGCATATGAATTCCAAGAACTTCAAAAAGAAAAGGAGAAAATATAGCATCATTGAAACAAGAATTCAATCTCGAGAAACAAAGAATTACTGAAAAATACCATAATCAGATAGCAGTGTTGTAGAAGAAACTTGATGCATTGAAAATACAACATGACAAAGAGATACAAATAAAACATGACCAGCTTAAAGAAATGCAGGAAAAGATAAGGAAGTTGAGTATAAATCCTCAACTAACAAGATTTAAGAAGGAATCCAAGGAGTTAAACACTCTACTCAAGAACCAGTAAAAAAATATTTTGCGACGAGCTCTTATTAATTCGAGGTCAATGCAAGATAGGGAATTGTGTGGTTGATCGGTTAAATGACATGAAAAAATATTTCGATGAAGTAAATGATCAACTGACTAATTTTCGAAATTGGGAAGAAAGTAGAGAAGGAAGAGAAGCAAATATGCTTAAAATTGATGAAACACAAAAGACCATAATTTTCCGAGAGTGGGAAATTAGAATGAAACAAGCTGAAGATGCAGTCAATGAGGCCCAGGATCTTTCTAGTTCTATCATTGAATTAGTCAATTATACTCTATTGCAAGGAAATATTATTTATAACTACCCTAATGATTCACTTCCATATGCCAATACCTTAATGAATACTTGGGAAAAATAGCGCAACATAATGGTTGAAGGAATTTAATGGTTATCCAAAATCGACCTTGAGAATCATTGATAGTTTCTTGTCAAGCCCCACAAGCAATGGTTAGTACTTTGTAGTTTATCCAATGTTTCTACACAAATTCAATCATTGTTAAAGTCAACTATTTTCACCAATCATATGAAAATCAAGCCTAGACATCCTCTAGAACTCACCAACCTAATGGACATTAACATGTTGTAGAAAATCAGCATTGGAGAGTTCTTATTTCAAATTTAAAGGTTGTTGCAATAATTTCTTGATTTTTTTTATTGCTTATTTCAATTGAGAGATTAGAGGAGAAGTTGTTTTTACTTTCTTTGTATTGACAGTATAAATTCCCCCTCTCCGAGATGGAGATAGGGATTCTAAATTTTGAGAAGAAGTAACTTGAAATTGCACTATTGTATTTTAATTTTTCCTTAAGATAAAATTAAACCACTTGTAGTTCGAGAATGATCAGATTTGAAGTTTCTTGGGTACTACTATCCAATGTTTCTATTATTTTTCTTTGAAAGGAATTATTCATTGTTACTATTAATATATATCTGTGTGTGTGTGTGTGTTTCAGTAAGTCTTTCATGATAACTATTGAAATGTTTTGTTTAAATTTATCTTATATTGTGAACAAAACTTTTCTTTATCATATGTGATGCTTTAATCAAATCAATTTAATTAACTATTTAATTAAATTAATTTTCTTTGATCGAATTAATATTGTAATTGCATAATTATCTACATTATTGCGTTTATTAGGATATCTTTCTAGCACATATATTTTGAGCTTACCTGGGTATAATAATAAGTTATAGAAATTTATATGTAGGTTATCATAATATATTAGTTTCCTTAATAAATATATTATCACCACCACTCATTCTTTTGCACATATTTTAACTAAGGGAAACTGGTCCCATAATTTGAGTCAGAGCCACCATTCCAAATGGAAAAGGGTTTAATTGGTGCCCTAACCGAGTGGTTTTGGCTTGGTTTGGGTTCACCTAGGTTCAATCTATACTGCACAACAACAACAAATATCAATCACTACCCTTTCGGAAATGACCTTCAGGTAGATCATAGTCTCACTCGAAGTGACTATGGGACGATGAAAAACTAGGTTTTTACAGCCTTGAAGGATTAGGGGATGTGGTATTATTATGTTCTCTTATTATTATCATTCATAAAACACTTAAACATGTCATACAAAACCATAAACCATCATTGTGCTGTAAGTAAAATGCAACTGTAATAACTTCTACTCTACAATAGATAATAAGAAAATATACACATAAAGACACCAAATTACTGTGGTTCACCCCAATGTAGGGCTACTTCCACAAGAACTATTGCTTATATAATGAATCTTTCTACAACAAGCAGTTCTTGGCCTATGCACTAAACTGCGGGCTGTTTGTGCACTTAGCTAAAGACTCAGGCCTCTATGCACTCAGCTGCAGAGCCTCGCCTTCTCTTCCAAATTAAAGATCACAATAATTCAACCATAACACTGATCTAGATCCAAATATAGATGATTCTCTTCTTATTATTTCAACCTATATATACTATTACATTGAAGGGTTACAACATCAAAATACCATGGTCTAAATACCATGGACTCCTTAAAACAAGCAACTATGGTCCAAAAATCCCATTGATCCTACTACGAAGCCCTTACACCTTGTGGTATATTTACAATGCTCCACTAAATGGTCCACTTCACTCTCCACTACTCTACTGCATGGTCTACTTCACGCTCCATTACACACTCCATTATCTACTCCACTCCACAAAATGCAAAGTCTTTGCCAAAATCTAGCCCAAGTTGGGTTGTGCTCAACAGGCCCCCAACACTCAAATGTGACTGGCCCCGTGTTAGGTCCCTATACTACTAGTGTAACCCCTTATTGTTATTAGTGTAACCCCCTTTATTATATTGTTGTGCCCATATAGTCCCCATATTGTTATTATTATGCCCCATAGAAGCCCACTATTGTTATTGTTGTGCCCTTACATTATTATTGTTATGTCAACACTGATTACATTATGACCCCTTAGACTCCTATATATACAAAGGAGCTATTGTCATTTATATCATCCAAGAATTTTTCATTTATGTAATGTAAAGTAGGTTTCCCCCTCGAAGAGGTTGAATTCAAAGGCGTTTATCTCTCTTTTCTATATTTTTGTGAGCTGGTTTCATAACATTTGGTATCAGAGCTTTGAATTCTAGGGTTTTGCTACTCCAAATAGGTAATTGTGGTATTTTTGTTATAACTTTTTTTTGTGACGTTTCAGAAGCTAACAAAAAAACCCATTTGAGACAAAATCTCGCTACACCTCAAATCCAAATTTCAGATCTTTTCTCACTATATTTTCAGAGATATGATCTAAGGAAGTTAGGGTTTTTGCAAGCTCCATAATTTCATCTCAAACAAGCCATCGTGGAAGTTTCACTATAATAATTTTCCTATGAAGGTGTTGAATCTAAACTTAAAACCCATTGGAACCAAAATCTTGGTGAAGCTCAGGTCCAAATTTCAGAGCTTTTCTAGCTATATTTTCGGAGATATAATAAGAGGAATTTAGTGTTTTTGCAGACTCATGAATTACATTCCAAATAGGTGACCTTGGGAAAATCGTCATAACCTTCTCTGTGATCATCAGATTGAAATTGTGTAATAAGTTACAAAATGATCTGAAATCACCCCTAGGTGAACTCAGGAAATTAATGAAAGTATTACAAACTCATGTGCTGGTGTGTGTGTGTCTATGTTATCTTGTGCAACGGATCAATAAGATTGCAAAATACACAGACACTTGAAACTGTAAGAGATCACAGTAAGCAAACATAAACACAACAAAATTTAATAAGGAGTTCACCCAATCTTCCGAGGCTACGTCTCTTGGTCCACCCTTCAGTGGTGGCATTTTTATTATGTTTTTAAAGTAGAGTCTTACAATAAGGAGCTCAATTTGAGTCTCACTTGACAGAGGATGATCAGTAGGATGACACTTAGAATTGCCAAGTCCTTAGAGTTCATAGACTCCCCTTACCGAATTTCAACCTCAATTGGTCTCTATTTTCTCAATGCTGCCCTTACTCTAATGGTAAGCTCAGCTTCTCTGTCCTCTACAACTTTGCCTCTCTTTCTATGTCTCTCAGCCTTCAGCTTCTTCACTGCTTCTTCGACTCACTGTCTTTCCTGTCTCTGTCAATTCGAGGCTTTAAAGCTAGTTCGTTCCTTCGACTATTCGTTTTGGCTTCTTGGCTCTCTGGATCACTTGCCGCTATCTGCTATGACTCCTCTGCCCGACATCATCATTGCTACGTAATGCTTCGTAGAGAGTTGGACACCTGTCTCTTTGCAAACTAAGTGTCAATTCTTCCTGAATGGTCGTTTTTTCAGTTGTTTCCTAGATGCCTATGAAACGGATCCTTTTGTCAATTCATTGTTCAAATCGAACTTCAAATATTATGCGCCACAGTTTATTTCTCCCTTGGTTTTGGTCATCCATTGGGTGGAACCTCCGCCGTTGATCTGGAGCCCCCAGATCCAACAGTCTTCACTTATATCGCACAGTTGAGTTACTCGATTGTTAATCCATGATGTAAGCATTCTCTCTCTCTCTCTCTCCGCCGAACACATGTCACTCAGTGTATGGAATCATTGGGTCCTTGGCCAAATCCTCTTACCGCTCGAAATTCCTCCAATATTCCACCAGTTTTGAGCGCGAGACCCGCCTTGTCATTTTTAGTGCTTTCCCACGGTTTTCTGTTTTTTCTTTGTGACTGAGTGCTTGGGGCCTTTCCTTCTTGTGGGGTTTTGCCCAGCGATACATTAATCGTGTATCAGAAACAACCTCCATTTCTGGATTTGAGCTTCTCAACTGCCATTTTTGTGCCATGCACGGTCTCCATGGGCCAATAGTTAGCACGCTTTGACCGAAGGTCGTCGTTGCTCTGTGTTGGCTGCAAATTGCCATTATTCAGAGGTTATTTCTGATAGCTATAATATTTCTTGAATTCTATCATTCATTCTTAACAATCATTGAATTGTTCAAGGATCCAATCGGATCACAGAAGGAGGACCGGCTATAGTTTTTTGTGTATATTTGTTAGATCCTAAGGTGGAAACAGTGACATGTGCCACTTCGTACAAGTATGCTCTACTAAACTAGTCTATAATCAGGTCATCATGGGAGGTTCGACATAACTCTTCCTTGTGAAATCCATTCTTGATCAGACTTTTGGGGTTAGAAAGAGAATGCAGAGGGCTACTACGGGACATAATTTTAGAACTTGGAGATCTCAAATTAGGGAGTTACAGTCATTTCAAGATTGAGCTCATAAAATCAAGAAAATGGGATATGAGGAAGTTTGATGGCAAGGATCCAGTAAATTGGATACTACAAATGGAGCAATATTTTGATCTACATGAGGTGCAACTATTACAAAAGTTACATATTGCATCTTCATATTTAGAATTGGATCAATGTTTATGGTATAAAGAGCTTTGTTCTAGTAAACCAGTTATTACGTGGTCAATTTTCACAGAGGAATTGATAGCACATTATGAGGATACAAAGAGAAACAACTTCTTTAGCCAATTGATAAATCTCAAAGAAAAGTGGTCAATGGAAGAGCACATTGCGGACTTTCAAAAATTGAAAATAACAAAAATGATGTTCCATAGAAGTAGAGGCTTGATGTCTCCGTAGGGACTTTAAAGGATAACATTCAACACAAGGTTCGTCTTTGGGAACCTGATTCATTGGAGAAGAAATTCAGGTTGGAAAGAAAAGTGGAAAGAAAAATTATGGCAATAAGGATGTCTACTCCTCACAACTATAAAGATGGAAGTGTTGTTTCTCCTAGCCTTCCACAACCTACAAGGTTTACTCCACAACAATTGGAAGAAAAAAGAGAAAAATGGCTTTGTTACAATTGTGATAACAAATATATTAAAGGTCATAAGTGTGTTAAGAAGAAACTATTTTAGACTGATTGTGAAGAGGAGGAAGAAAAGGATAACAAAATGTCAAAAGAAGAGGATATATGCCAGGAACCAACACCAGAGAAAGAAGAAATGAATCCGACCATATCTTGTAAAGAATTAGCAAGAATTACCACTCCTCAAACTGTTAGGTCCCTATAATACTAGTGACCACCCCATTACTATTATAGTTGTATCCCTTATTAATATTTTTGTGCCCCTATTGTCCCCATATTGTTATTATTGTGCCCCATAGAATCCCTCTATTGTTATTTTTGTGGCTTTATATTATTATAGTTAGGTCGGCTGGGTTATATTGTGACTCCTTAGACTCCTATATATAGAAAGGAGGTTTTGTCATTTGAATCATCCAAGAATTGTTTATTTGTGTAATGTAAAGGAGGTTTCCCCCTCGAAGAGGCTGAATTCTAAGGTGTTCAACTATCTTTTCTATCTTTTCTATCTTTTTGTGAGCTTGTTTCATAACATTTGGTATCAGAGCTTTGGATTCTAGGGTTTCACTGCTCCAAACAGGTCATCGTGGCATTTTCACTATAACTTTTTTTCTGCAACATTTCAGAAGCTAAAAAAAAACCCATTTGATATGAATTGCACTGAACCTTGGGTCCAAATTTCAGGGATTTTTTGCACTATATGTACAGAGATATGATCTGAGGAAGTTGGTCTTTTTGCAGACTCCTGAATTACATTCCAAACAGGTGACCTGGGGAAAATCGTCATAACTTTCTCTCTGAGAATCGGATTGAAATTTCGTAAGGTACAGAAAGAGGATGGACTATAGTTTCTTGTCTATATTTTTTGAAGCCAAAGGTCGAAACAGTGACTCATGGCATGTCATACAAGTTTGATACTGAACTAGTCTATAACCAGGTCACTGTGGGAGATTTGGCATAACTCCTCCCTAGAGAATCCAATTTGGGTCAAACTAGTTGCATTGGAAAGAGGACTCAGAGGGCTACTGTAGATCTCAATTTCAGAACTAGATGATCCAAAATTACGGAGATACATCAGATTCAATATCAAGCTCCTACAAAGTGAAAAAAGGTGTGTAGTTTTTTTTTAATTTTTGCATAAGCTTGGTTTGAAAAATTAGTTTGAAGGAATTCAAAGGACATAGTAAAGCATTATTATCGATAATTGATGCCCCGAGGTAAGAAAATGAAATCACCTAGTAAGCAACCTGAAATCTCTAACATGACTCATGAAGAAGAGGAAGAAATGCAACATGATATATCGAAATTACGAGACCAAGTGCAACAAGTGTCACTTCCACAAAAGGTAACAGAATCTAAGATGGATGGTTTAAGCAAAGATGTAGAAGCTAAGATGGATGGTTTAAAGAAAGGCGTAGAAGCTAAGATGGATTGCTTAAAGAAAGGTGTAGAAGCTATGATTAATGACATGGAAACTATGATGGACGATGTGAAGATGGGCATGGAAGATTTGAAGACAGACATCGAAGATTTGAAGACAGATTTGAGGACAGATTTGACAAAGTTTCTACAAGAAATGCTTACTAATGGTGAAAGGGTAGTAAAGGAAACTCATGATGAGAACAAAAGAAATGTTAATCATGATTTCATAGACTATAATGTTTGATCGAAGACCCACCATATTCCAAAAATCGATATGAAGAAGTTTGATGGCAAGGATCCTGCAACATGGATATTACAGATGGAGCAATTTTTCGATCTCAATAATGTGCAAAACACACAAAAGGTACATATTGCAACTTTATATTTGGAACCAAATCAGTTTGTATGGTATCAATGGCTTTTCTCTCGTAAAAAAATTATCACTTGGGCAATTTTTACGGAAGAATTGACAGCACATTACGAGGATACAAAAAGCAACACTTTTTTTAGCCAATTGAGAAGTCTCAAACAGAAGGGTTCAATAATGGAGCACATTGAGGAGTTCCAAAAATTGAACATAAGGGTAAAAATATTCCAGAGGAGCATAAGATTGATGTGTTCATAGGGACTTTAAAGGATAATATCCAACATGATGTTCGCCTTTGGGAACCTGATTCATTAGAGAAGGCATTCAGGTTAGAAAGAAAAATAGAAAGCAAAATTATGGCAACCAGGAAGCATACCACTCACAACTATAAATATGGAAGTGTTGTTGCCCCTAGTCTTCCACAACCTATAAGGTTGACACCACAAAAGTTGGAAGAAAAAGGAACAAAAGGGCTTTGTTACAGTTGTGATAGCAAATACACTAAAGGTCATAAGTGTGCTAAGAAGAAATTATTCTACATAGAATGTGAAGAGGAAGAATAAAAGGAGCAAGAAAGGTCAAAAAAAGAGGATACACTCTAGGAACAAAGCCTAGATAAAGAAGAAATGAATCTAACCATATCTTGTAATGCATTGGCTAGAATTACCACTCCTCAAACCATCAAGATAGAAGGAAAAATCAAGAAGAAAAAGGTAATAGTGTTGATTGATTCAGGAAGTACCCACAATTTTATTCATTGTATGGTAGCAAAAGAATTGAATTGCTTCCTATAGCCAGCACCGGAGTGTCAAGTGATGGTTGCAAATGGAGGAATGATAAATTGCTCTGGAAAGTACCATAATATCAAGCTATCAATGGGAGAATATGTATTGACTAGCCCAATGCTTTCCATTCCAATGGGAAGTGTTGATGTTGTACTAGGAGTCCAATGGCTACAATCCTTGGGTACAATAGCTTTTAATTTTCAAGAACTTTTCATGAAATTTTCTGCGGAAGGAAAGGAAGTTGAATTAAGGGGTATTGTAGGTAAACCAAGAAAGATAATCAGCTCTAATGGTATGACAAATCTTCTAAAAAAGGAACAAAGAGGTGTAATTGCATAATTATGTTCGCTAGATGTTTCCACATTGGAATCATCTACTTCTCTAGATCTCCAAAAAGTATTGGACAATCATTCCAAGGTATTTGAGACTCCCAAAGGTCTCCCACCTATTCATGATCATGATCATGCTATTCATCCGATTCCAGGAAGTGTTCCTCTAAACATCAGGCCGTACAGATATCCCTATGCCCAAAAGAGTGAAATTGAACGTATGGTTGCAGAAATGCTAGAGGCTAGTATAATTCAACCTAGTCAACGTTCTTTCTCTGCTCCAATAATATTGGTGCACAAGAAGGATGGATCATGGTGCATGTGTCCGGATTATAGGGAGCTCAACAAGCTCACTATTAAAGATAAGTTTCCCATTCCTGTCATCGATGAATTATTGGATGAATTGCATGGATCAATTTACTTCACCAAGTTGGATCTTCATTCAGGATATCATCAAATCAGAATGAAGACTGAAGACATTCCGAAAACAACATTTAGAACTCATGAGGGTCATTATGAATTTTTGGTCATGCCTTTTGGCCTTACAAATGCACCTTCTACATTTCAAGGTTTGATAAATGCGATTTTCAAACCCTTCCTTAGAAAATTTGTGTTAGTATTTTTTGATGATATACTAATCTACAAGTAGTACTGGAAGGATCATGTTGAACATGTTGACAGGGTGCTACTGTTATAGACAATTTTGTGCCTTACAGCAACAAGCATGAATTGTCAATAATCCAAGGGATCCAAAGTTCCCTAAACATGATGTTCCTACCCCTAGAGGAACAAGGTCAGCAAACCAACAGCTCTCAGATCAGTTCTCCACCTGAAAACACTCAAAAACAAGCAATCCTGAAATCAAAGCAGGTGCTCCACTAGGTTTCTGCGCTGAAACTCAGTTGCTCCATGGTGTACCTGCGTTGCAAAGCAAGTGGGACAAAGGCCACCTGCGCTGAGCGAGATGCGACAAGTGGCACAATGAGTCATTGCTTTGGAATCTTCCAAAAATGACACTTGGATCAGGGATTTCGCCTTGTGATGAGTCAGAGGCTTTGTTTCTCCAAGTGGAAGCAAGGTTCACCAAGTGGACTCAAGAACTGAAGATCAACTAAAGATTAACTAAAGAGAGAGAGGACACAAGGCAGCTACACATCAGTTGCAAGCTGACTCATCCTTTCTCAATTCATCTATATATTGAGCTCTCTCCTATGAGCTCAAGGGGCTGGAATTTTGTGCAAAGTAATGATATGCTGTTGGTTTCACTATAGAAGTATTGGGTGATTGTTTGAGAGAGGTGAAGAAGAGCAATTCTTTCTGCTGGGAGGTGTTGCTGGGTTGGAGCCTTCAATGGTTGTAATACTCTCAGAACCTTTATTTCTTCATTAATAAAAGCTATTGAGGTTCTTCTATGTGCTCTTGTTTCAATGATATATTGTGATGATTGCATGTTTGGTTTACACTAATCCATGAACCAGTTATGATTGCATGCCTCTTGTAGTTTCCTTCTTTGTTATTTTGCAGGATCTCATTGTAGCTGGGCGAGCAAAAGAACAAGGAGCTAGGAGCAAGCGGCCAAAGAGAACAGTTTGGATTCGACATTAAGCGCAAGGCAACGGTTAGTGCATTTCTCCATTCTCTTTTGCTTTCATAAAGAAGTAAACCTTAAGTAGTTTGTTTTACAGTTGTTGCTAAGGAACTGTCACCCTTAGAGTGGGATAGGGTCATCCGAGTTGGATACTTTTCCCTACAACAAACTGGCGACTCCGCTGGGGATCGTATCCGTTTGATTGTGTTTGTAGTATCTTGCTATTCATTTCCTGAACAAAAGAGTACCAAATCGAAAAGCTTTTGACTATATCAAAAGCGAAGTAGAGGGCAGCTACTCTAGCTCATTTCTGAGCAAGTTCATGATTTGAAAAGATGATCTACAACGATCCTTGTAAGCTCTTAGTGATAGCTTTTTACCTTCCTAATCATCCCTTTGAGTGTGCTTGACTGATTGCTTCTGATTTGAGCAAAAACTGTGCATTTTTGAGAAAATTATGACCCGGAAACTGTGAAAACGCAACTTTCGTTTTCCAAAGCAGGTAGTACACAGGCTACCTGCTTTGCAACGCAGGTCCCGAAGGGGCTACCTGCGCTGAGAGCCAGACTGGCTGTGCAGCACCTGCGTTGGCCCAATTTTGCCTAGTGCTGTTGGGGTTTCCTCCTTTTCTCTTGCCTGTTTTCACTATTGATTTGGCTACCAGTTACCAGTCTTGCACCTGTTCTGAAACCAATATTACTTGCCATCATTCCACCTCTGTTATATAACGAAATTGTACTTGTTCTTTTGTATTTCTTATTCATTTACAATTTCCCATAACGAAGAGTAAACTAGTCTTGCTTTTGGCCTCTTAGATCTGAACCTGTGTTAGGCATTTTGCTGGTCTAAAGAGTTAGCTTGTTTGCTGTCCATAGCTGATTAGTCATTTTACTTTCGTCATTATGGTTTGATTTCATGTATTTCCAGTGATTAAGCAAGTGAATCTTAAGGTGTCTTTTGATTTTGGACAAGCTTGTTTACTTTCGCTTTAAATCGAAATCAAAGTTATATAACAACTTTCTTTTTGTAACCCATCCACATTAAGAAAGGGAAAAGAAAATACATGCATTGTGCATTTTGCATTTGACTGTTTGCTTGACGATTTAGGAAAAATTTGCATTTAGTGTGTGCTCTATGATCTGTGTGAAAAGATTTGCCTTTCTTTTCTCTCAGTAGTTAAGGTTTTTAAAGTTGAAAGATTGAAAAGTTTGCTTCTCATCTTAGACTGCATTCAGGAATTTGTTACATACATCTCGTGGTGATCCTTAAAGGAAAACTGCTAAGCAAGATCAACATTAAAATAAATTCAATTTACATAACAACGCTTTGTAACATAACGCAAACAAATAGAGGTCTAGGTAGAGACGTGTTCCGGCGTCGTTAAACATAGTGACTGTCGATCTCTACGAAGGTGGGTGATTCCTCCTGAGAGTCGGTGGCACTAATACGGACTTGTGCCCCCACGTACCGTCGCGTATATATTGGGAGACCCCTATAGGCAATTATCCTTTATCCATAGGAAGCCATGTCGGCCGCCCTACTGATCGCGATGCAGTGAACACAGCATTCACGAAGATCGACCACCCGTACCGTAAAACGTATTCTGTGGTTTCGCGAAAAGTTTGGCACACCCTCTGCCTAGAACTCCAGAGCAGTTTCTTTTGGCCTTTTTCAAACTCTATAACTGAAAAAGTCCATCCGAGCATTTGTCACTTCGGGCTCGTTAAAACATCGAAGGGGACTAGAGTCATCTTTAGCTTTTTCTCGACTCTTAAAACATGAAAAAGCAAGTTTGTGTCTAAAAGCGTCGTTAATAAAATTTATTTTAAACGGAACATAATCACCTCTTATTCCCGTGTTGATCTTTCAGTTGAAAAAGCATGGAGCCCACCAACCAAGGAAGTAACCTTGGCGGAAGTCCAAATCCCTTCTCCCCTTGGGGAGATGTTGGTGCGCCTCATATGGCCACATTGTCACTTCCAGGATTGACAATTGGCCTACCTGTATGGCTCTTTTCAACTAATGTAGTCCAGATCGCCACTAATCCTGAGCAGTCGAATCAACAGTCAGAACAGTCTAGAGCTACCCACCAGCCTTCCACTTCTTACAATTCTTCCTCTGATCCTTCATCTTCACAAGGTAGAGCCGGCAAAAGTCAGCCTCCCATGGAGAAGAAGGAAAAGAAGAAGAGAGAAAAGAAGCAGAAGGGGCCTATGGCGAAGGCGACTGGGGGCAAGCAAAAGACAGCTGACAAAAACCCACACACTGCACCGACCGGGCCTAAATCGCCATGTGTCATTTGCAAAGGGGCCCACTTCCATCATGATTGTCCTTGTATTCCCCGGATACTAAGGGACTGGTCCCCAAGGTTGCACAATCCGGTAGCATCAACCTCTGGTAGTCATGTTGATTGTAGTCCGTCAACTAGCGAGAGTGAAGGACGAAGAGGGAGACCAAGATCACCCTGTATATTGTGTGAAGGCGATCACGCCATCCACAAATGTCCATTCTTAGATGAGGCAAAGAGAGTTTTGGAAGATCGTCCGGTATCACCGTTACGACTTCCTCCTGGATACCAAAAACTCGTGCCTAATCCCTCGATAGTTGAAAATCCAGCTGGCCCGCTCAAGTGGTCAGCTGAAGTGTCGGTCATTGAGAATGAACCAACTGAATCCAGACCAGGCGAAAGTCTAAAGGTCGAAACGGCAGTTGACCCGGTTCTTCCTTCAGAGGTTTCATCCTCAAATGACACCGTCGTTGAAGATTCACCTTCAAATGACACCCTCACTGAAGAGAATAAGGATGACACCGTCCAGATTCTTTTCATCAACACAGACTCTGATGAGCATCAGGGCAATGCGCCCATTCCTTTATCGCAGGAAGGAACATCGTCAGGGTCGTATCCGGCCGTGTATTCGGTCCCACCACCAAGCAACCTGGTTGTATCCTTTGATTGGAACCAACTAGGCAGACCCCGGTTACCAGCCAGTATACCATTCAGAATCATTGTCCAAATCTATAGAATGGTAATGGCTGGAACCATAATTGATGAAGGGGCATCTGTGAGTATCCTTTCCTCTATTGCTTGGAAAGCACTGGGTTCCCCGGCGCTTTTACCTGAGATGAGAAATCTATCAGGTTTTGATAAAGGAACCAGTCGCCCTTTAGGGATCCTCCCCAATGTTCCCATTACATTGAGGAAGAAGACAGTTCATATGAATGTCATGGTCGTCCAAGGACCCTTGGATTATAACCTACTCCTTGGACGAGACTATATATATTGCATGGGAGCTATAGTCTCCTCACTCTTTAGAGTAATGTGTTTTCCACACGAAGGAAAGATGGTCAAGCTCGTAGACCAACTTTCATTTCCGGGATCTCGCATCGCAAATAGTCAAATACCAACCCTAAACGGCTTATTCACTCAAGAAATGCCTCCACCCCCGGTTCTACTTCCCGATGAATGCGAGTAATTCGGAAAGAAAGAACTGGGACCCAGGGGGCATGCACCCTGGCCTGCCTTGGGCAGAGGAAACCTTGGGTATAAAGTTGATTTCCGCAGAAGAATATGACTAGTCTGTACCTCGTCCGAAAGAAGGAAGAGAGGGTTGTTCTAGAATAAGATTCTTTTGTCAAAGTTATGTGAGTGAGATAATCTGCTTCTCGCTCCCCTTGTCTAGATAATAAGGATACCGAGGAAGGGGACCATTTGCGGTAGCAAGTAGTAACCATCTTTGAAGACAAGCCTCACCCATTAAAACATATGTTTTGAAGGATAAGTAGGGGCAACCTCCAAAGAAAGAGATTCTATTGCTACAACAAGTGGTCACCATCTTTAGTAACCTAATGGTAGACATCGTCGGGAGAAAGAGTTTAGTTTGCGGCAGCAAACAAAACCATTTTTCGGATAATAAGTAAGAGGAAAACCTCCATCCGTAACACCAATGTTTTATCTGTTGCGATCTTGCAAAAACCTAAAAGTGAACTGATGGGAAGACAAGTACCGTCGGCACCGAAGAATAACGAGAAGACAAGTATCGTTAAAAATATAGCAAGACGACAAGTAGAAAAACAGAGGTGGGACGGAGGAGGGGTAGCCTTGAAATTATATTTTATACCTGGGGGCATGCAAACCTTTTGGAGTGCAAGCAAAGAGCGGTTATTTATCTGTTTTTTGGATTAGTCGTTTCCGAGCTTGCATAAAGAAAGGATGTGGGGCAAAAGTTAAAACTTGCCAAATTGGAGTAACTAGTGAGGTATAGCTCCTTAAAAATGACTACCTCACTTGAGGCGTTTCTTGTATTATGACTGGTATGTTCGAGCAGTTTTAGCACATAGTTCATGCTCGTTAAAAAATAAACGCAAGATCCGAGCAGTTTTAGCGCATAGTTCATGCTCGTTAAAAAATAAACATAAGATGTGAGCAATCTTCCCCTAGAGTTCAAGCTCACCCAGAAAAAATGAACCGGTAAATAACCTTGGTAAATGTAACCTTTGACAGCCATATTAAAGCCCTTGGTCGTGTTCTTGCAGTCTCACCTCCATCCGTTCATTTGGCCAATCGTTCATCTCCATATGTTTGTTTACCCATTTTGAGGAACAGCTGCGAAGAGTGATCTCACTAAGCCATCCTTGTGACACTGCCGTGATTGGAATATTCCAACCTGTACCTGGAATCTGCTGCTACCCTGTTAATCACTCGTTCCTCGAAAGACGAGTCGTCTTTAAGCTCTTTTCACTGACTCGTAAAATATTAAAAGATTGCCGAGTTTTGGCCTTCCAGCTCGTTAAAGCGACCGGAAGAGCTATCCCTCCTCTAGATTTTAATCTTTTTGGACCTGAGGGATTATTGCACAAAAAGATCGAGTGCTTGTTTTGTTCGGCTCGTTAAAGCAATTGAAAATTCATCCCTTCTGTATTGTTTTATACTTTTTCGGGCTTAAGGGATTAGAAGACGAAAAAGGAATTTTGGAGTTAACTTTCCGTACCTTTTCAGACTCTCTAAAAATGAAAAGGACCGAGTTTTCCTTGTCGTTAGACTCGTTAAAATGATTAAATAGCGACAAACTTGTCTTTAGACGAGAACGAGTTTCCCTATCGCTAGGCTCGTTAAAACATAGCGATGGGCTTGCCCGAAGCGCAGGTTATAGAACAAGCATATGTTATCCTCCTCAAGCTTGACAAAAATAAAGAGGTACTAGTTAGCAATGACTGGGGAAAAATTGGGAGAACCTCACAGCATTAATGGTAGCAAGTCACTCTTGAACATGACACTTTGTCCTCCGTATCACATCGGGTTGGGTTGTTTCATTCACCGGTCTCATAACCATGGTCCTCGCCACACCATCCACAATTGGGGTAATGCTACCGATCCATCACATCAGTGTCGTTATATGTTCAAGAGATGTGGTTCTGCAAAGAGTCAACCGTGTCCCACCCACTGCCATACATTATCCTTCATCCACTTCATGACTGCCACCCTGAATCATACATCACAGTTTGTTTTCACCTCATCACAATCACTAGCTCCGTTCCGTGTCACTGATGTGGGATTCATTAAGGCGCTCCTTTGACGGATCGCTCCTTGTCGACATCAGCTCATTATCCAAGGAGTTGATCTAGGAACAACCCCTTCAGTACTTTGAAGCTTGCATGCCTCAATGGCAAGTTTCTCACTTCCGGCGACAGGTATACATCAATGACCTTCGACCAGAGGATTTTGCATGGTGGTCGACGCCAAGTCCTTTATTCCCACCATGTGAATTGTACTGCCGTACCTTGAGGGTCATCATCCTTATCGGTGATTCCTCTCGCGCTTGTTAACGGTTTACATCATTGACCGGTAATCAAGCGATGTCTTTCCATGTTCGACTTCAAGAAATTCTCACATGGATCGACTTGTACATCGAGTGAAGATCAGAAGAGATTGAAGACCCCGGATCTAGTTTCATCCATCCAGGCTGCGATATATATTCAGGATATAAAGACATTTGATATGTACATCATTGCAACAGATGATCATCCTTCTCAAAGGATGATAATTTCAGCAGAGAATTATCAGTCTACAATCAGACGATCGTCTGTTCTATGTACCAAAATGTATTTATAAAGCTGAGCATGGGAATGCCCGCCTCAGCTAGATCATGAAAATGTATGAAAAATAATGTATCGTATTGTATCTTATTACAGGACACTTCTCAGCAGATTGAATGAACTTCGGATCCTCTCAATAAAGCATTTCACCCGATAAACGACCTCATACTTTAGGGGGCATCTGTTATAGACAATTTTGTGCCTTACAGCAACAAGCATGAATTGTCAATAATCCAAGGGATCCAAAGTTCCCTAAACATGATGTTCCTACCCCTAGAGGAACAAGGTCAGCAAACCAACAGCTCTCAGATCAGTTCTCCACCTGAAAACACTCAAAAACAAGCAATCCTGAAATCAAAGCAGGTGCTCCACTAGGTTTCTGCGCTGAAACTCAGTTGCTCCATGGTGTACCTGCGTTGCAAAGCAAGTGGGACAAAGGCCACCTGCGTTGAGCGAGATGGGACAAGTGGCACAATGAGTCATTGCTTTGGAATCTTCCAAAAATGACACTTGGATCAGGGATTTCGCCTTGTGATGAGTCAGAGGCTTTGTTTCTCCAAGTGGAAGCAAGGTTCACCAAGTGGACTCAAGAACTGAAGATCAACTAAAGATTAACTGAAGAGAGAGAGGACACAAGGCAGCTACACATCAGTTGCAAGCTGACTCATCCTTTCTCAATTCATCTATATATTGAGCTCTCTCCTATGAGCTCAAGGGGCTGGAATTTTGTGCAAAGTAATGATATGTTGTTGGTTTCACTATAGAACTATTGGGTGATTGTTTGAGAGAGGTGAAGAAGAGCAATTCTTTCTGCTGGGAGGTGTTGCTGGGTTGGAGCCTTCAATGGTTGTAATACTCTCAGAACCTTTATTTCTTCATTAATAAAAGCTATTGAGGTTCTTCTATGTGCTCTTGTTTCAATGATATATTGTGATGATTGCATGTTTGGTTTACACTAATCCATGAACCAGTTATGATTGCATGCCTCTTGTAGTTTCCTTCTTTGTTATTTTACAGGATCTCATTGTAGCTGGGCGAGCAAAAGAAGAAGGAGCTAGGAGCAAGCGGCCAAAGAGAAGAGTTTGGATTCGACATTAAGCGCAAGGCAACGGTTAGTGCATTTCTCCATTCTCTTTTGCTTTCATAAAGAAGTAAACCTTAAGTAGTTTGTTTTACAGTTGTTGCTAAGGAACTGTCACCCTTAGAGTGGGATAGGGTCATCCGAGTCGGATACTTTTCCCTACAACAGCTACAACTATTGGAGGAGAAACAATTATATGCAAAAAGATCCAAATGTTTCTTTGGAGTAAAAGAGGTGGAATATCTGGGTCATATTGTATCTCATGAAGGAGTTAATGTAGACCTAGTAAAATTAAAGCCATTATGGAATGGAAAATCCCCACATCCATAAAGCATCTGTGAGGATTTCTTAGGTTGACAGGGTATTATCGCAATTTTGTTAAGAATTATGGGAGAATAGCAGCACCTCTAACAACATTATTGAAGAAAGATGCATTTTCATGGACTCCAAAAGCAAGAAAGGCATTCGAACATCTTAAAGAGGCAATGTGCCAAGCACCGGTCTTAGCTACACCGAACTTCACAAAAACCTTTATTGTGGAATGTGATGCTTCAGGGAACGGAATTGGTGCTGTTTTAATGTAAGATGAAAGACCCATTGCTTTCGAAAGTTGTCCAATCAAGGGAATGTTTTTACACAAAGCTATTTATGAGAAGGAAATGTTGGCAATACTACATGCACTTAAGAAATGGCAACCCTACCTAATGGGAAGACACTTCAAGGTAAAAACGGATCATGATAGCCTTAAATACTTTTTAGAACAAAGATTATCCTCTGAAGAGCAACAAAAGTGGGTCACAAAGATGTTGGATTATGACTTTGAAATCATCTACAAGAAAGGGAAGCAAAAAGTGGTGGCAGATGCACTCTCAAGAAAGGATGAGGATGTGGAAACATTGTTGTGCGCCATTTATATTATCCAACCAGATTGGATTAACGAAGCAAGGGAGGAATGGAAGAATGATGAAGAAGTGTGGGCACTTATTAGAAAGTTACAACAAGATTCCAGTACATCTGATACATTTAGCTAGAAAAATGATTCGTTATGGTACAAAGATCACTTATACATCTGTAAGAATTCCCAACTCAAACAAAAGATTCTTATGGAATTGCATACTTCTCCCTTGGGAGGGTGCTCAGGATTTTTAAAAACTTACCATAGGGTTAAGAAGGAATTTTTTTGGGATGGACTTAAATCGGATATTCAAAATTTTGTGGCGGAATGTTTGGTTTTCCAACAAAATAAAGTTGAAAAAATTAAGACCTTGAGTCTATTACAACCTTTATCCATTCCAAGCCAATGTTGGGAGGAGGTTTCAATGGATTTTATCATAGGTTTACCCAAGTCTGAGGGAAAGAATGTCATCATGGTGGTAGTTGATAGACTCACCAAGCACGCACACTTTTGTGCATTATCACATCCATTTAAAGCAAGTACAGTTTCTATTGCATTTATGGAAACAATTCAAAAGCTACATGGAAATCCAAAGATTATTGTAAGTGACAGAGATCCCATTTTCACTGGAAATACTGCTCAAGCATTGAGGACAACACTTTTTTGAAGGAGAGGGGCATGTTAGGTCCCTATAATACTAGTGATCACCCCATTACTATTGTAGTTATATCCCTTATTAATATTGTTGTGCCCCTATTGTCCCCATATTGTTATTATTGTGCCCCATAGAATCCCTCTATTGTTATTTTTGTGGCTTTATATTATTATTGTTAAGTTAGCTGGGCTATATTGTGACTCCTTAGACTTCTATATATAGAAAGGAGGTTTTGTCATTTGAATCATCCAAGAATTGTTCATTTGTGTAATGTAAAGGAGGTTGCCCCCTCGAGGAGGCTGAATTCTAAGGCGTTCAACTATCTTTTCTATATTTTTGTAAGCTGGTTTCATAACACAAACTCTCAAGCTATAAGGACATATCAAGAAGAAAAAGGTTCAAGAAGTGAAAGATCACATCGAGCATCAAGAAATTAGTCCAACAATATCTTGTAATGCATTGGCCGGAATTACCACTCCTCAAACTATCATGATAGAAGGACATATCATGAAGAAAAAGGTAATAGTGTTGATTGATTTAGGTAGTGCCCATAATTTTGTTCATTGTAAGATAGCCAACGAATTGAATTGCTTCCTATATCCAGCACTAGAGTATCAAGTGATGGTTGCAAGTGGAGGAACCATAAATTGCTGTGGAAAGTGCCATAATATCAAGCTATCCATGGGAGAATATGTATTGAATAGCCTAATGCTTTCCATTCCAATGGGTGGTGCTGATGTTGTACTAGGAGTCCAATGGCTACAATCCTTGGGTACAATAGCTTTTAATTTTCAAGAAATTTTCATGAAATTTTCTTCAGAAGGAAAGGAAGTTGAATTAAGGGGTATCACAGGGAAACTAGGAAAGACAATCATCTATAACGGAATGACAAAGCTTCTGAAGAAAGAACAAAGAGGCATAATTTCACAATTATGTTCACTAGGGGTTCCCACATCAAAATCATCTATTTCTCTAGATCTCCAAAGAGTATTGGACAATCATTCCAAGGTATTTGAGACTCCCAAAGCCCTACCACCTATTTGTGATCATCATCATGCTATTCATTTTCCAGGAAGTGTTCCTCCAAACATCAGGCCTTACATATATCCCTTTGCACAAAAGGCTGAAATTGAACGTATGGTTGCAGAAATTCTAGAGGCTGGTATAATTCAACCTAGTCAAAGTTCTTTCTCTACTCCAGTAGTATTGGTGCAAAAGAAGGATGGATCATGACGCATGTGTCTAGATTATAGAGAGCTCAACAAGCTCACTATTCAAGATAAATTTCCCATTCCTCTCATTAATGAATTATTGGATGAATTGCATGGAGAAATTTAATTCAACAAGTTGGACAGATGAGGGAGAAATTTGCACATTTTTGGGAGTGAGCTAGGCTGCTTTCCCAGAGGGATTGCATAATTTCTGGGGGTAGCAACTAACTGCTGCCTAGAATTGCGCAATTTCTAAGCTAAGTGGTCCTGCTAGGCCAGATTGTGTAGTTTTTGCTTGCAAGGTTGACTGGCAAGATTGGGCAATTCCTAAGCCCACCAATCTGCCAGATAGGATTGCGCAATTTCTTGAGGGAAGACTAGTTCCCCTCTAGAATTGGGAAATTTCTTAAGGGAACTTCTTAGCCAGCAGCTGGAGAAAGTCTTGGGAAGCAGCCTGTGAGGGGAATGCAACAAGCTACCATGCAGAGGTTATCATTCTCCTAGAAAACCACTAAAGCTCAAGTACTTGACAGTGTAAGACATGCTTCTGAGGATTTTTCATAGGGAGGCTCCAAAATGAAGCTAAGGCAAAATTTTGGAGGGTGTTTGTAGCCACTACAACAATTGGAGACACACTAGTAGAACTCCAACTCTCTGAATGGACCTTGTTCGTGAAAAGCAAGTCTAACACCTCCAGAAGTATTCTATAGTTGTTTGTTCGTCTTCGTTTCACACTTGCTTGATTGTAAGATGTAACATCTTCTATGCTCTTGGTTAGTCAACACACATTCCAAGACAAGCCAACATAATTGTTTCGATTGGGGATGAGGGGTACATTGGTGCACAGGCAGTATAGTCATCAGAGTCTTAGTTTCATCTCTGGTGTTGCTCCGTTACGAGCAATCCTAGACAGTACCCCGGTGGAGTCATGCAGGAACACAAGCATCGCTCTGCTGCCAGTGAGCTTGGTCAATACCCTGGCAGAGTTACTTTCATCACCTCTCTACATAGGAACCCCTTCTCTTCTTTCACCTTATTCATTTTCTTTTTGAAAATTTTGATTTTTCATTTTTTTTCATTTTTCATTTTTCATAACTATGTATAACACTTATTCATTTCAGAGGCGGAAGAGGGATCCTGAATTATTGAGAGAGGAAGAGATTGTTCCTCCAGAGAAGTAGTTTTATATATACCTCTAATGCGATTGTTAAGTTTTCCCCCCTCACGTTACTCTACTTGACTAGGCTGCTAAGGGTTAACCCAAAAACAAATGACTAGAGTAGGTGACACTAGTTAGCGTGCAAGCATTGTGTTTTCTCCAAGGTTCACTTCAAACAGTATGTATTTTCCATCAGTGTATCATGGACTAAATATAACAAGTTCTTCATATAGAGGTCGGATGACAGATAACCAAGTATTGATAATTGCGCAAGTCCTCTTGTACCTTACCCAACTTGTTTCAATATTCACACATGGTTTCATGTGAAACTAACCTACGAGTGCAAAACAAGCAAACTAACAACAAAACAAAGAGAAAGTAGAAGTAAATGTGAAATCAAAACAAGTATGCAAACAAGAAAGAAAACAAGCAAAAATGTAAAGAGAGTAAGAAAAAAAGCATGCAAGCAAACAACCAAAAGCAAACCCTACTCCTACTCCTAAGCTAATGGTTAATGGGCTTGATCACATGAAGTGATACTTCCAATGCAGCCATCGGCACATTGGTTGACCCATGCTGGTGAGGGCATGGTTCGTGAACAGCACAACTATGTGAACTAGCAAACATGAACGATATAACAATGAATACAAACACACTCCAAGATTAACTTCATCCACATAACATAAGCGAGTGCAAGAACATGACATGCAGTTCATGGACTTATTGTGCTGTTGTGTGACACTACATGTAGTTGTGAATCATACGCATACTCTTGACTGTGACACGCAAGAAAATGAGAGAAACAAAGGCAACTTGCATAATTCATGTGTGCTTTCTATGTAAGATTCCTCCAATGTATGAGCGATGGGATCATGTAGTTCAAGTGGAGGAAGTATGGTCTTTGTATGAGATTGATCATCACTGCATACAGACGAGTGATGAGGAGCCTTGGGTGTTTTGACAATTTCCTGATCAGAAGTGAAACCAGTCTCAGGACAGCAAGGGCTTAACATAACCATCAGCTCAGGCTGAAGTGCCTTGACACTATGGGGGGTTTCAACTTCATCGACAGATAGATCATCATAAACAAGTGGCTTTGAAAAACCTACTCAGATAGAATCATCATCGTGATTGAATATGAGAGTAAATAGATCACGATAACTATGATCAACAAATTCAATGATTTCATCGGCATCGTCATGATATGATAAATCAAACAGAGGGGTAGATGAGAAGCAGAAAAATTCACCCTCTGTGTTTCTAGAAAAGGCAGATGAAAAGTCAAGTGGATTTTCAATGAATAGTCTATCCTCTCCGTGTTTAGATGATGGACTAGAGTCTGGTGCATTCTGCGAAGGATCAACAATGGGTGCATCCGAAGATTGAGATACACATGCGAAATCATGGATGGCAGGTTCACCAAAGATGTCAGGAAAGAATGGAGGAGGCCTGGAAAGAAGGAAGTCATCCTTCGTCAAGTATTGATGCTCAAGCTCTGATTCATACTCCTCATCAATGATAGCACATGTTGGTTCTGCAACACCAACTTTGTCGATGTCTTGATCCTCGTTCACAACAAGTGTAGAGTCCAAAATGGAAGAACACAAGACAATATCATCCGGAGGATCATCCGAGTATGAAGACAGAGGTTTAGGTACAAAATCAATGTGACAACTCAATGGACTCACAACCAAATCTGCAAGAAAATTAAATGAAGTGATGTTGGGAGGATGTGACAGCTGAATGGATGTGTGTGCCTATTCTCCCACATCACTCTACATTGGTGGAGTTGTTTGATGAAGGAACGACTAACAGTCAGCAGTGAAAGTGATCGTATCCATCTTTGATTGCGTAGCACCATCACTGAAGTACATTGAGAAAGGCTTGGACTCAAACTTCTTCTTGGGATGGACTGATTTGTTAAGACAGTATTTAAATTTATCCCAAAGATAAGTAAATTTCATCTGGATTTTCGAAGCTTCAAACTACAAAACATGGAAGCACTGCCAAAAATGGATAGGTGATTCATGCAGTGCCTTCCGTTGTTGTAACAATTTTTGGTAAAAAGGTTTTGCATCCAAATGATGGAAAGTATATTCAATGAGATCAAAGAACTACTCAAGTGAGTGCATGCTATCAGCCAGTAGGCTGCAGAACCACCATTGTGGAGATTCGCTAAGTGTGTATGCAAGCAGCAGGTTGGCCTCTTCATCAGAACATCCATCTTCCTCATCAAGCATGGAAAAGAAGTCTTGTAAGAACAAAGGCCACGCCACTTCGACTTCACCATCATACATGAATTCAGGCAAGAGAAAAAAAACTCCCTTGTGATGTTGAGAGGTTAGGCATGCGAAAAAGATCATGGAGGGGTGACTGTGACAAAATCCATGATAGATGTGCAAAGGTTGAAAATAGGATGAGATGACACAACTTGTCATCTTGCCCTCCTTCTAGTGCCAAAAATGTTGATGGTGTTGGACCCACCAACATGTCATGGGATCTCCCTGGTAAGAAGTCCCAACTAGACCTCAAACCATTTGGTGTAGGAGTCCTAGCAGTGGATCGTACGGTATACCCTTGACCACGGTTTCGTATAGAGGCAAGTAAGATGTCCCTATTGGTAGCAAGGGTGTGACATATGCAATAAGTCAAGGAAGGTGCATGAGCAGTTCTAACACATGGAGGGTGAGGTGAGTGCACCCCTTGGAAACCTATGACAACATGAAGTTAAGAAGGGAACACATGAGAAAAGATGCATCACAACAGGGAAGGCAAGTAAGCTAGCAATCAAAAGTGATGGTTAAACCAACAACACATTTCAGCAAGATGCATACATACATATAAAAAAAATAGCTACACATGCATGTGTAAGAAAACATACACATATATCATTTAGAGTAAACAAGATATCTGAAATATAATACGACATATGCATGAAATGTGTTGGCTTTGCTATATTAAGAAGTGTAAGTTCTAGTCATACAATACAACCACTAGTTCCAATAGCGAAACATTACAGTCACTGTCACCTACTCCTTCAAAGATATATACTAGCTTTGCACAGTGGAGAAGCCAAGACTCGTTACAATACTCTCAAAGATTTTTCTAAGATACTCCTATCAGAAGCTTGGTTGACCAAAAGCATCTACAATGAGTTATGAGTGACTATATATACCAAAGGGTGGGGTGGCCCTTGACATTCCCGCTTTTGACAGCTCATCTACCCTCATGACTCTTCATCTACTCTATGATTGTTACATCCAACTATCGACACTTGAACTTCCACTTGACAAGACATTACATACAATCTATACATGTACCCATGTGAGACAAAATAGGCTTGAGAAAGCGATGCAAGAGATCACTATTACTCTGACAATTGTGGGAAGACCAGCTCTTCAAAATCCTCACATTGGTAAATAGTAGTGAACTGATGCCAATCTCAGTAGTCCATGATCATGTCTGTGTACTCTAAGGTGACATCTTTCTGGAAACAAACTCTTGCCTATATAGAATCTGGGTACACTGCTCGAGCACCTGTTTCCAACTTGTCTGATAACATGCCCATCATTGTCTTGAGTCCGGTCAGACCAACGACATACTTATTCATGGTGTCTGCACTGATCACCAAGTTTGGGTAGGTGGCTATGTGCATCAACTCAACAAAGTATGATTCAAGATTTAGTCATACCTATGCCTTTGTCATTTCCTAGGTGAGTGTCCCAATAGATGGGATCGCATGTGCACACACAACAATATTGTTATGGAACCAGCTCAAGAAAAGATAGAAAAGATAGATCAACGCCTTAGAATTCAGCCTCTTCGAGGGGGCAACCTCCTTTACATTACATAAATGAACAATTCTTGGATGATTCAAATGACAAAACCTCCTTTCTATATATAGGAGTCTAAGGAGTCACAATATAATCCAGCCGACCTAACAATAATAATATAAAGCCAAAAAAATAACAATAGAGGGATTCTATGGGCACATTAATAACAATATGGGGGCAATGGGGGCACAACAATATAAATAAGGGGTATAACTACAATAGTAATGGGGTAATCACTAGTATTATAGGGACCCAACATGCCCCTCTCCTTCAAAAAAGTGTTGTCCTCAACGCTTGAGTAGTTCTGGATACTTCTGCATAAAATTCTCATCCTCCCATGTGGAATCTTCAGCGGATAAGTTCTTCCACTTGATAAGATACTCTGAAATTGATCGATTTCGTAGCTGTCGAGTTCTTGTTTCTATAACTGCTTCCGGTTCCAATATAATTTTTCCTTCCTCGTCAAGTTCTGGCAATATTGTTTGAACTGGGAGCTTGTCGCCTATAACCTTCTTTAAACATGAAACATGGAAAACTGGGTGCAATCGAGAAGCTGCAGGAAGCTCCAATTTGTATGCCATAGTACCAATCTTTTGCAACACCTTGTACGGACCATAATACTTTGGTGATAATTTATTATCCTTCTTAGCTTGCTTGAGGGACATTTGCTTATATGGTTGTAGCCGTAGGAATACCCAATCACCTACATCAAAACTTCTTTCACTGCGATGTTGATCTGCCTGTTGTTTCATTCTATTTTGTGCCAACACGAGGTTATCCTTTAAGAGTTGGAGGACTTGTTGTTGATGTTCGATGTGATGTTCCACTGCCTGAACCTTAGAATTTTCTCTTAAATATGATGTGATGGATGGTGGTTGATACCCATAAAGTGCCATAAATGGGGTCATTTTTGTTGTTGTATGGAAGGAAGTGTTATACCACCATTCAGCCAGAGGCAACCATTTGACCCATTGTGTCTGTTTATCAGATACAAAGCAACGAAGATATCCTTCCAAACATTTGTTTACTATCTCAGTTTGCCCATCAGATTGAGGATGATAAGATGAGCTATGAGCTAACTGAGTACCAAGACAAGAAAATAATTTCCAGTGAAAATGGGATCTCTGTCACTTACAATAATCTTTGGGTTTCCATGTAGCTTTTGAATTGTTTCCATAAATGCAGTAGAAACTGTACTGGCTTTAAATGGATGTGATAATGCACAAAAGTGTGCATACTTGGTAAGTCTGTCAACTACCACCATGATGACACTCTTTCCCTCAGACTTGGGTAAACCTGTGATAAAATCCATTGAAACCTCCTCCCAACGTTGGCTTGGAATGGATAAAGGTTGTAATAGACCCGGTGTCTTAATTGTTTCAACTTTATTTTGTTGGCAAACCAAACATTCTGCCACAAACTTTTGAATATCTGATTTAAGGCCATCCCAAAAAAATTCCTTCTTAACCCTGTGGTAAGTTTTTAAAAATCCTGAGTGCCCTCCTAAGGGAGAAGTGTGCAATTCCATAAGAATCTTTTGTTTTAGCTGGGAATTCTTACAGAGGTATAAGCGATCTTTGTACCATAACGAATCATTTTTCCAGCTAAATGTATCAGACGTACTGGAATCTTGTTGTAGCTTTCGAATAAGTGCCCACACTTCTTCGTCATTCTTCCATTCCTCCCTTGCTTCGTTTATCCAATCTGGTTGGATAATAGAAATGGCGCACAACAATGCTTCCACATCCTCATCCTTTCTTGAGAGTGCATCTGCCACCACATTTTGCTTCCCTTTTTTGTAGATGATTTCAAAGTCATAACCCAACATCTTTGTGACCCACTTTTGTTGCTCTTCAGAGGATAATCTTTGTTCTAAAAAGTATTTAAGGCTATCATGATCCGTTTTTACCTTGAAGTGTCTTCCCATTAGGTAGGGTCGCCATTTCTTAAGTGCATGGAGTATTGCCAACATTTCCTTCTCATAAATAGCTTTGCTTAAAAACTTTCCCTTGATTGGACGACTTTCAAAAGCAATGGGTCTTTCATCTTGCATTAGAACAGCACCAATTCCATTTCCTGAAGCATCACATTCCACAATAAAGGTTTTTGTGAAGTCCGGTGTAGCTAAGACCGGTGCTTGGCACATTGCCTCTTTAAGATGTTCAAAGGCCTTTGTTGCTTCCGGAGTCCATGAAAATGCATCTTTCTTCAATAATGTTGTTAGAGGTGCTGCTATTCTCCCATAATTCTTAACAAACTTGCGATAATACCCTGTCAACCCAAGAAATCCTCGCAGATGCTTTATGGATGTGGGGATTTTCCATTCCTTAATGGCTTTAATTTTGCTAGGGTCTACCTTAACTCCTTCATGAGATACAATATGACCCAAATATTCCACCTCCTGGACTCCAAAGAAACATTTGGATCTTTTTGCATATAATTGTTTCTCCTCCAATAGTTGTAGCACCCTGTCAACATGTTCAACATGATCCTTCCAAGACTTGCTGTAGATTAGTATATCATCAAAAAATACTAACACAAATTTTCTAAGGAATGGTTTGAAAATTGAATTCATCAAACCTTGAAATGTTGAAGGTGCATTGGTAAGGCCAAAAGGCATGACCAAAAATTCATAATGACCCTCATGAGTTCTAAATGCCGTTTTCGGAATGTCTTCAATCTTCATTCTGATTTGATGATATCCTGAACGAAGATCCAACTTGGTGAAGTAAATTGATCCATGCAATTCATCCAGTAATTCATCAATGACAGGAATGGGGAACTTATCTTTAATAGTGAGCTTGTTGAGCTCCCTATAATTCGGACACATGCGCCATGATCCATCCTTCTTGTGCACCAATACTACTGGAGCAGAGAAAGAACTTTGACTCGGTTGAATTATACCAGCCTCTAGCATTTCTGCAACCATACGTTCAATTTCACTTTTTTGGACATAGGGATATCTGTACGGCCTGATGTTTGGAGGAACACTTCCTGGAATCAGATGAATAGCATGATCATGATCACGCATAGGTGGGAGACCTTTGGGAGTCTCAAATACCTTGGAATGATTGTCCAGGACTTTTTGGAGATCTGGAGAAATAGATGATTCCAATGTGGAAACATCTAGCGAACATAATTGTGCAATTACACCTCTTTGCTCCTTTTTTAGAAGCTTTGTCATACCATTAGAGCTGATTATCTTTCCTGGTTTCCCTGCAATACCCCTTAATTCAACTTCCTTTCCTTCCGTAGAAAATTTGATGAAAAGTTCATGAAAATTAAAAGCTATTGTACCCAAGGATTGTAGCCATTGGACTCCTAGTACAACATCAGCACCTCCCATTGGAATGGAAAGCATTGGGCTAGTCAATACATATTCTCCCATGGATAGCTTGATATTATGGCATTTCCAATTTATTGTTCCTCCATTTGCAATCATCACTTGACACTCTGGTGCTGGATATAGGAAGCAATTCAATTCTTTTGCTACCCTACAATGAATAAAATTGTGGGTGCTTCCTGAATCAATCAACACTATTACCTTTTTCTTCTTGATTTGTCCTTCTATCTTGATGGTTTGAGGAGTGGTAATTCCCGCCAATGCATTACAAGATATGGTCGGATTTATTTGTTCTTCATCTAGGCTTTGTTCCTGGAGTATATCCTCTTCTTTTGACCTTTCTTGCTCCTTTTCTTCTTCCTCTTCACAATCTATGTAGAATAATTTCTTCTCAGCACACTTATGACCTTTAGTGTATTTGCTATCACAACTGTAACAAAGCCCTTTTGCTCTTTTTTCTTCCAATTGTTGTGGTGTCAACCTTATAGGTTGTGGAAGACTAGGGGCAACAACACTTCCGTCTTTATAGTTGTGAGTGGTATGCTTCCTGGTTGCCATAATTTTGCTTTCCATTTTTCTTGCTAACCTGAATGCCTTCTCTAATGAATCAGGTTCCCAAAGGCGAACATCATGTTGGATATTATCCTTTAAAGACCCTATGAACACATCAATCCTATGCTCCTCTGGAATATCTTTTACCCTTATGTTCAATTTTTGGAACTCCTCAATGTGCTCCATTATTGAACCCTTTTGTTTGAGACTTATCAATTGGCTAAAAAAAGTGTTGCTTTTTGTATCCTCATAATGTGCTATCAATTCTTCCGTAAAAATTGCCCAAGTGATAAATTGTTTACGAGAGCAAAGCCATTGATACCATACAAACTGATTTGGTTCCAAATATAAAGTTTCCATACGTACCTTTTGTGTGTTTTGCACATTATTGAGATCGAAGAATTGCTCCATCTGTAATATCCATGTGGCGGGATCCTTGCCATCAAACTTCCTCATATCGATTTTTGGAATATGGTGGGTCTTCGATCCAACATTAGAGTCTATGGAATCATGATTAACATTTCTTTTGTTCACATCATGAGTTTCCTTTACAACCTTTTCACCATTAGTAAGTATTTCTTGTAGAAAATTTGTCAAATCTATCTTCAAATCTGCCATGTCTGTCCTCAAATCTGCCTTCAGATCATCCATCTTAGCTTCCATGCCCTTTATCTTAGATTCCACGCCATTTATCTTAGCATCTATTAGCTTTTGTGAGTGTGACATTTGTTGCACTTGTTCTTGTAATTTTGATATATCATGTAGCATTTCTTCCTCTTCTTCATGAGTCATGCTAGAGCTTTCAGGTTCCTTACTAGGTGTTTGCATTTTCTTTCCTCGGGGCATCAGTTACCGATAATAATGCTTTACTATGCCCTTTGAATTCCTTCAAACCAAGCTTATGCAAAAATTTAAAAAAAAAAACTACACACCTTTTTTTTACTTTGTAGAAGCCTGATATTGAATCTGATGTATCTCTGTAATTTCGAATCATCCAGTTCTGAAATTGTGACTTGTAGTAGCCTTCTATGTCCTCTTTCCAATGCCACTAGTCTGATCCAAATTGGATTCTCCAAGAAAGAGTTATGCACAATCTCCCACAGTGACCTGATTATAGACTAGTTCAGTAGAGCGAACTTGTATGAAGTGCCACGTGTCACTGTTTCAACCTTTGACTCTAAAAAATATATAAAAGAAAACTACAGTCCATCCTCTTTCTGTACCTTCTTACGAAATTTCAATCCGATGCTCAGAAAGAAAGTTATGACGATTTTCCCCAGGTCACCTGTTTTGAGTGTAATTCAGGAGTCTGCAAAAAGACCAACTTCCTCAGATCATATCTCTGAAAATATCACGTGAAAAGCTCTAAAATTCAGACCCAAGGTTCAGAACGATTTCTTCTCAAATGGGTTTTTTTTGCGACTTCTGAAACGTCACAGAAAAAAAGTTATAGCGAAAATTCCACGATGACCTGTTTGGAGCAGCGAAACCCTAGAATCCAAAGCTCTGATACCAAATGTTATGGAACCAGCTCAAGAAAAGATAGAAAAGATAGATCAACGCCTTAGAATTCAGCCTCTTCGAGGGGGCAACCTCCTTTACATTACATAAATGAACAATTCTTGGATGATTCAAATGACAAAACCTCCTTTCTATATATAGGAGTCTAAGGAGTCACAATATAATCGAGCCGACCTAACAATAATAATATAAAGCCACAAAAATAACAATAGAGGGATTCTATGGGCACATTAATAACAATATGGGGGCAATGGGGGCATAAAAATATAAATAAGGGGTATTACTATAATAGTAATGGGGTAATCACTAGTATTATAGGGACCCAACAAATATCCATTCTCCTGAATACTCGTGCATGGGAAGCCTACAAACTAGTGATGAGCTATGGGAGATCTTCATAGTTCTGAATCTAACTCCAGATGCATGCCTTCAGCTTGACCTCTCTGGGCTTCATCATCTTGGGCAAGTGTAAATGGGCTCCCTTGTATCTCATTGTCCATGTTTGCATGTAATCAACACCAGCATGCACATTTGAAAACATACGTTCTCTCCTAGCACATCATTGTTGCCAATCGTTGAGATGAACAACTGCCTTATGCACGGTACCAAACTTGGAATACAATGCCCCCATGACTATGTCAAGGGACAATACTTCATCTAGTATTGCCTTCTTCAACTCTGCTGGGGTGGACACTGTAACAAATTCTCCTCCCTGCTTGGACGTTTGTAACTCCTCAGTCATTTGCTCTTTCTTAGCTATCAAGAAGTGAAGAATCGAGCTAGTGGCTTTGACATATGCTCTGCTAGCATTGACCAATGTTATTATATGCTCACACATGTCAGACATAATCACTCATTGCTCAAATTACATAGGAGGTGTGTGATCATCCAGAGTTGACACTCTACGAGACTGCACAACTCTATGTTGGGACTCATTGAATGACATGTTTTGCATCTCTCCTTTCGAATTGTCTCCAAGGATTTCACTATCTCCTTCGTGGCTTGGGACTTGCACCACTTCTAGATCTTGTGAAGCTGGTGCGTAGACCTCTTGGTGGTGAGGCATGAGGTTGATGTCTTGCTCTAGCTCCTATTGCTCCATGTTTGTATCCATCTGCTCAAGTGTTTGTTCAATCTCTTGAGTGAAGTCCTTCTCCTGTGACTGCTCGCCTTGTCTTCTTTGTGCCAATTGTTCGGTTGAGTCGAATTCTTATACAGGCATAGTTTCATCTTTCTATACATGTTGCACCCCATACTGTACTTGTTTTTGGTGTGCTTGTTGCAATTCCTTCTCCTGTCTATGCAAATCTTGTTCCTTCTGGAGTTGCTCCTTCAACTCATGCAACTCCTTCTTTGTTTCCTCCATTCTTAGTTTTTATCTCTGCCTTTGCACATTCCTCCTATCGCGTTGTTGCCTCTTCACCTCTATCACCAGAATTGCTTTCTTCACAAGTGGGTCTGCTCATAACTTGTAGCTTTACTCTACCTCTGCACTGTCGACAATCTTCCTCTTTCTGTTGTCGTGCAACAGTATGTTTACCTTTGTTGTTGTTGCTCTCCTACATGCTGTTGCATGCAACTTTGCTAACCATTCCACAGTGATGCCGACTGGTTCATTTGGCCTAGAGAAGCTGTAACAATATCTCCATGGGTCCTCCTTTGCCCAATGACACACCCCGTCAATCCACTGAAACTGTACTCTCGCATAGTGATCATTTACAAAACAATGTGGATCATGCAGATTGTAGCTTTAGGTGTCGAAAGGATATTCCTTGATATCCTCTGCTTCAACATTCACATGCTTGAAATTCCATATCTTGTATAACCCGCTCTACAATAGAAGAGTGGGCCAAGGGGCCTTCTTCTTCCTGTGTAGGCTAGCTGATAGTCATATTGGGATGTGGTATGATACTTCCTGCATGACGAACTTGTTCAAGGAAAACTTTGGTAACACATGTGGAGGCTTCTCCACACTATACATCCGTATGAAGGTGCCAGATGATGAGGCATACCAATCTTCTATATTGATCAATGCCTCCATTTTTGTCTTCGACATATAAGGTGGATCCTGTTCAACTATCATCTTGTACACTGGGCTGAAAAAATGATTAGACATTTGTGTGATGACTCCTCTAGAGCTACATTTGGACAACATTTTATAATAAGTGTTCACAAAGGTCTTTGCCAATGTCCATGCCCACTTCAAACTAGGGAACTCCTGATGGGCATAGATTGAATCCAAGATGGAAGCAAACATGTAGATTTTAGCTTAGTGACCTTTGGGTGACTATCGAGCTCCTGTTACATGTTCGTTTAGTCGGTGAGCCAACATGTTGGACCAGTTTCATGATTTTCCATCACTTGGCTAATTGGTCCAACGCAATCACCCAACTCTATGGGAAGGTTTCCTTTCTCTCTTGGCCATATAAGTGACATGCAAACATGACCAAGTATTGATACACCTTTCATAGTATCTTTTTCTTCTAAACCTGGTTGGGTGTCATTCTGAATTTGGCCGGCTCCTTTACCCAGTTCTTCAAGATATCCTTGGAGTTGGCATTACTGTTGGGTATGCTGAATGGTGCTTCCATGGTGACCATTAGCTTCGAAATATGATACATCTTTTCATAATCCTGTGCCCTAAAGGTAGCTATCTCCATCTCATTGACATTGCTCAATGTCATTGTCTCAGGATCAGTGTGTGAGACGATCCAATGTATCATGTTCGTGCATGGGAACATGGGATACCTGCATGTAATCCGGTACAAGCTGGACTTATGGATGTTCACATAGAATTGGTGGTCTTCAAGGTCTTCCTCAAATGTGTATACAAATGCATCATTGAACTCTTGTCATTTCAGCTTGATTTCCTTGTCTACAATCAGCTTGGTGTCTTCATATATCGAAAAACCTATAGACACTCGCTCAATTGTTGCTCTAGTTGCGCTTCCGTCAGTGCCCTTTGATCTTGCTCTCTTGGAGGCCATTGATCCTAAAATGTTCAACTGGTTACCCAGCTAATGAAACCATGCTGATGAGAGGCGAGCAAAAACCTACTAGATCTGGAGACATGGTGACATGCACGGCAAGAAATCTATCAGCTAAACCCAAAGCAAACTTGAGGAACGACATGCAACATACTTCGGGATTGACTGGCAAGGATTGCACATTTTTTCCTAGGAGGCTAGGAGATTGGCTACTAGAACTACACAAAAGGTAGTACGAACTATTAGGAGGTTGGCTGGCTACTAGAATTATGCAAGGCACAATCCATACTAGCTTGTTGGATGTTGGGGTTGCGCAGTGCACAATTTCAACTGGCAAGGGTTACAGGCCTATTGACCACGTTCCGCAATTTTCAGTGCCACCTGTAACTACCTCTCAGAATTGTGCAATTCAAGATTGGAGGAAAGTCACTGAGCAAAAATGCACATTTTCTAGGAGGAAGGTAGAGCCTTCCCTCTCAGGATTGCACAATGTTGTCTAGCTGAGGCAGAGTCTGGGCCAACATTGCCCAGATCCACCGATGGGAAACTGAAAGAAAATGGGGATGTGAATGCATGACGATACTAAGTGTAAGAAGGATTGAATGATCGTTCATCAAAACAGTGAATGTAAGATTTAGAAAATGGAACAAAATGCATGTGTGTGAAGAGGGTCGGCCAATTGGCGACCATTCGTGAAAAATAGTGTCGTGTAGTGAGATGTTAACGAAAACTAAAACAGTGTTAGTACAAGCTAATATGCATGTAAATGATAGCAAGAATTCACAAAAATCAAGCAGACAACACTCACACAAGCTAAAACACAAAGAGTGATAGAAATGCTGCAAAATACAAGTTAAGGTACTTACCCAAAAATAGTTGAGCTGGATCTCTCGAAGACTCCTAGGTGTGTTGTGGGATGTTAGAGATCCAAGATTGATGTGAGGAAGTGATATTTGAAGCGTCAAGTAAATAATTTTGAGGCTCATGATGCACATGCCACAAATCTAGGAAAAAGCAACACTTGGAGGGAAGTTTCTAAAATGATCTTTGCATGTAACCTCCAGCTACTAAAAATAGCTCCCTGAAATATAGGGATGTTTTTTGCATGTTATTTTTTGCTATTTCAAGAAAAAGCAGCCCATGCATGCAAGTCAAGTTTTATTAGTACCGTTGGAACCGATCAATTCAGTGGCACATGCAACAGCCTCCTTGCCTGAGGTAGAAATTTGTGCTTTTTTGGGAAGGAGCTAGGTTGGCTTCCCAGAGGGATTGTGCAAGTTCTAAGAGGAGAAACTGACTGTTGTCCAGAATTTTGCAATTTTTGGGTTGAGCAATCCTGCTGGGCTAGATTGCGTAGTTTTTCTTGGGAAGGTTGATTGATAGGATTTCACAATTCTTGAGCCCAGCAAGCTGCCAGAAAGGATTGTGCAATTTTAGGAGGGAAGACTAGTTACCCTCTAGAATTTTGCAATTTATTAAGGGAGCTGCTCAGCCGGTAGCTGGACCAACTCTGGGGAAGCAGCCTGTGAGGAGAATGTAACAAGCTATCATGCACAAGCTGTCAATCTGCTAGAAAACCACTAAAGCTCATGTACTTGACAATGCAAGACATGCTGCTGAGGATAGTTGGTAGGGAGGCTCCAAAACAAAGCTAAGGAAAAATTTTGGAGGGTGCTTGTAGCCGCTACAACAAGCCGCTACAACAGGAGACACACTAGTAGAATTCCATCTCTCTGTATGGACCTTGTTTCACGTAAAGTGAGCCTAACTCCTCCAGAAGTATTGTTTGATTATTTGATTCTTGTTGTTTCTTCACTAGATTGAGTTAAAGATATAGTCCCTGCCATTCTCTTGATCGGTCAATGCACATACCAAGCCAAGTCAACTGAGTTGTTTTGATTGGGGAAGAGGGGTATATTGATGCACAAGTAATATAATTGTCAGTGTTTTAGTTTCATCTCTAGTGTTGCTATGATGCCAGCAAGCCTAGACAGTGCCTCAGCAGAGTCACGTGGGAACATAAGCATCGCTTTGCTCCCAACGAGCCTTGTCAGTACCCAAACGGAGTTACTTGCATCACCTCTCTGCGCAAGAAGCCTTTCTATTCTTTCACCTTTAGTTTATTTTTCATTTCCATTTTTTTTCAAAGAACTATGCATTGGCACTTATTTATTTCATGAGGCATATGCAGTTGTACCTTCATAAAAGTATATTATATATACCTCTAACATGTTTCTTAAGGTTTCCCCCCTCACCGTTCTCTACTTTCCTGAGTTGATACAGGTTAATTGAATATAGAAAAACCAATTAGAGTAGGTGGTACTAGTTAAAAGTGAAAGTGTTGTGTTTTCACCAAGACTCACTCTAAACAAAATGCATTTTCCATCAGGGTATTATTGACTGAAGACAACAAGCTCTTCATAAATAGAGAGGAAAATATATAACCACTTTTTTTATAGCTTTACAATTCCTCTTGTACTTCATCCTACTTGTCTCAAGAGCCAAACATGATTTCATGTGAAGTTAAACATACAGGTGCATAACAAGAAAACACACACAAACAAGCAAAGAACCGAGGTAAATGAAAGAAAAATATGAAAGCAAAGAAAAACATGTAAGCAAAGAAAGCAACAAAGAAAAACTACTCCTAGTCCTAAACTAAATGGTGCATGGGCATACTCATGTGAAGTGATATATCCAATGCAGACACTGACGCATTTGTTGACCCATGTTGGTGAAGGCATGGTTGACAAGAAAGATATACAAGTAAACTAGCACACAAGAAAGAAAAGACAATTGTTGTCACTCGCTGCATTGTGGGTTTCAGTTGATCAAGGTTGCCCAAGATCAGTGAATTTTTAAGTCACCTTCCCAAGCCAAAGAAGATCTTAGAGCTAATTTGGACCCTCCACATTGCATAATTCCCATAACGAGCTTTCCAATGGTATATAGAAGTCTTGAAATGGACTTCTGGATCGAAATATATGGCATGTTGAAGATCAGAAGATTTATTGCCTTCAAGTGAAGGAAAAGAGCTTATTAGAGGGCCTCGGGCATAGCAAGTCAAACATCTTGGACATCCGACAGTCCCGCAACCTCACAGTCCCGTATGACCCCTGTAGTACCTAATGGCCCATCCTTGAGGAATTGCAGGGGAGAGGGGAAACACGAGGAAAGTGTTATTGTGTTAGGGAGCATAAAGGCCAACTTACACTGAAAATCATTAAAAAACCAAGGGCAGGCAGACCCACTTTCTCTCTCCTCCAGGGGACCACATGGTAGACTACCTGTAGTCCCACACCCCATAGTCCTGCAGTCTCACAGCTCCACTATAAATCCCACATATCGGCTATTGGTGGGTACGGGTTGAGTTATTTATCCCATATCAGAGGTCCAGGGCCCCAAGCATAGTGAATCTACATATCTGAATTGTCCAAGTCTTGCATGGCCCCTGCAATACCTGATGGGTCATCCTTAAGTAATTGTAGGGGGTAGGAATTGCTGGTATAATGTGAAATCTTCTGGGAGGGCTGAAACATTTTACAAAGGAATTCCATGAAAAACAAAGGTCGAGGCACCCCCTTCTCTCTCCTCCATGTGGCAGAATACGATAAATATCGCACTTTGTAGTCTCGCAATATTGACAATCAGTGGAATAGAGGGGCTTCCACTTTAAAATCCCTACGAATTGCTAATTTTACGATCCAGTGTTAAAGTGTCTGGGGAGGCTGAAAAATATTAACAAAGGAAATGCATGAAAAAACCAAGACTTGGCGAACCCTTTCTCTCTCCTCCACGTGGCAGTACGGAAGGTGACGTGGCAAGTATGGAGGACACATGTCACTCAGATTTGGAATTTTCAGGGGATCTATAGGAGCATCTATGGGTGACACATGTCACCACTCACAAGATGACACGTAGCAATTATGATTTCACCCCCCCCGCAGATTGGCGATCGACGACCACACATGTTAAAGTGCTCCTACACCAAAGTCTCTAGGCTTCTAATTGCGATATGCGGGGAATCCTCCCAGATGTGATATTTCATTTGACATATCTCATGAGTACTTCACATCTGGACTATTGACTTGTGATGTAAAATACGTAAGGTCCCTCCCTCTCCCATATTGTGATTTTGATATAGTTGGTGGGCCCACTACTGCAGATCAGCGATCGCAGGTATCATTGGGTGTTATCAAAGGCAGGCATGGGAGATCATCAGGATGCGAGATTTTGTTTTACAAAGGAAAAAGGCCCCCGCAAAGGTTTTAAAGGGCTCTAGCACCCTCAAGCTAAGCCCCCAGTTGAAGCCCCTACTCATATGAGGAAAACAATGGTATAAGGGGCTAAGGAAATTTAAAACTTTCCGTTCTAAAGCATCTGCAAGAGTAAAGCCCTCGATTACAGCAAGGATCCAAGAGAATGGTACAGGGAAGTAAAGCCGTGATGGTTCGACAGTTATGGCTTTAAGGGAAGCAGGTGGAGCATTCAAAACCAGGCATGGACAGACTCAGAAAGGTTCACTCTGACACAGGTCTAGTGGTTGGAACTGAATGCAATAAAGACAAAATGACAGATGTCTGCTAAGCATCACAGGAAGCCCTATCGTGAGCAAACTAGCTCTTGAAGCAGAGACAATCACAAGATTGGAAAGGAGAGATTTAATTTACTTACATCCGATTGTTCACTTATTTATTTTACTGTAATGTGCCTCCTTTCAATGAGGCTTTTAATTCTAATTACTTATTTATTTAACTCTAATTTGCCTCCATTCAATGAGGCTTTTAATTCTATAATGTTTTGGGCCACAAAGCCATCTATGATTAAGACAACTAGTCGATCCGACAGCTGAGACTAGGCTAGAGATATTTTGTTATAATGAATGTTCTTTCTCCCCTCTCCAGATAAATAGGGGAAAGCAAGACTTAACAAGGATTCGTAAATTCTAAAGAAACACTACATGTTATTTTCATACTCTGTGGATCTATGATTCATATTTTCTAGAATATGAAGAGAAATGGTGGTGATTCCCCCTCCAAGTATTATAGTATGTTCTCCCTCTGTTAAAACCCATTTTTTTCACATTTCTCCTCTGAATTCATGTAATTACTGCTATTAGAAATATTTCAATACTTCCTCACACATTTTTTGGTATCAATATGTTATGCATGTACCTGTAAGTTCCGCACAGATTCATTTGTATTGACACTCTTAATGCTAGTGCCTACATGGATTATTGAAATTATATCTTTAACAACTTCTCTTCATGAATCATAGCACAAAACCTCTCTTATTCCCATTATATCTACTTCTGACTTAGATAAGTATAGGAATTCTTAAAGTTGCAAGCTCTATGTGTTATGCATAGAATTCTTGATGTTGTATGCTCCATATGGTGAGTTACTCCTCCTCCTCATCCTCTATCATTTGTCTGCAAAAGTCTATTAAACTGTAAGTCCTTGGACTACTTGACCTCCACTGTTTTATACATATTTCTGAGATTTGTATATGGGAAGAAGTACCAAGAAATGCATGTCTTACTCCTTTAGGTGAATGAAATAACCCATTATCTATACATATAGAATATAAGTGAGGTATCCCTTTACTGTGAATCATTTGAGACACTCCAAATTTACATGTTCCCAAGCACTAGTCTTGTAAGAAATCGAAGGCTATCTCTGGGAGCTACAACATGTTTTGGTGTTGTTTCCAGGTAATGTATTGAATGGTTTTTCCCCTGAGATACAACAAATTGAGCACACTTTGTGTAGGTGAGTGAAGTTTGTTCTAATTACATTCACATGACCTTGGTGACTCCACAACCCCCCATTATCAATTATCATCTTGGATTTTAAAAGACCTCACATTTGCTCAGATACATCTTAGGAGAAAGCCCCATTCATATCTGACCCAAAAGAAAATAATTTTCAAGAAAGTCTAGAAAGAGAAAACCCCCCTTGATGATACTACCATATCACTAACCTTTGAAGCTTCCTCGTCCAGTTCTCAGCCCACTATTCCTCACTACTCAGGAGTTGTTCCTAATGCCCTGACATACCCTACAGTCAGTCTAACCAATACCACCAATGTGATTTTGGGCCAAGTTCCTCAGGAAAACCTCAATCCCCCTCCATTTATCTAGATGGATCTTCCATGTTTTTTGCTAAATAAATATTCACCTCTAAATTTACCTAAGCCTCTAAGTGCAATTTCCCAGGACTACCTAAAGAAGGTCCCTAGCTTCAATGGAGAAGATGAAAACATGGAAGAGAGTTACATTGAAACCTTCAGTGCTTTTTTCAGGAACATAAATATGGAGCATCTAGATGTGGTCATGGGACATTTTATACATTCCATCGATGGAGATACCAGAAAGTGGTTCAAAGGCCTACCCAATGCCTCGATAACTACCTGGGAGGAACTGGAAAACTCTTTCACCAAAAAATGGAGTGAAAAGAGAGATCATGAGTACCTCCTCACAGAGTTTAATGCCATAAGAAAAAATCCAAAAGAGGATACTTTAGAGTTTATCAAAAGATTAAAAAAGTTGTATAACAAACTGCCTAGTGAAATAAAGCCTCCCCCTGCTGCTACTCGTGGGTTTTCTTTGGAGCCTTTGATTCCGAGGTTGGTTTTACCTTAAGAGAAAGGAAGTCCCTCACCCTAGATCAGCTTCAGATCGATTCTCTTAAGGTGGAAGAAAATCTCACTTTGGTAGGAAAGTCAAGAGGAAAGCAAGAACCTATGGAGAACAAAAGAGTGAAAGAAGAGGTATCTTCCTCTAATTGAGATAGAGAATCACCAAACCTGAAGATGGAGGAACTAGAAAAACTCATCATGACTTTATCGCAGAAGGTTGGAAAGCTTGAGATTGAGAATAAGAGCCTCTCCAAATAGAATTCTCAAGTGAAAAACCGGGGTTACAACTTGTAGTATGGAAGACCTCCATTGGAAATACTTCCAAGGGAGAGAAAGTAGTAGATCAAGAAAATCCCTCATCCTTTATAGTTAGAAGATGGTTGTGATGAGTAATCGTCGGATACATAGGATATGTAGGGAAACTTATATTCCACTTTCCCTTAAGAAAAACAAGAGAATATGGTTCACCAGGAGGTGTGGAGTAGGTAAACCTCCTATGGACAAAGGTGATCCCTCTGGCCCTAAAGTAGGTCTAGCCACAAATAGGACAACATAATGAAAACTTCCTTAAACTAGAATCGAATAAGAGGGCCTACCTCTTATGACGCTACTCTACTTGATGATGATCTCGCTCCTTTACTCCAGCTTCCTTTGAGTTCTTCTCCTTCAAATACCTGAAACAAATACACAAGAGACAATAGCAAACGTAATAACATACAATCACATTCAATTTACTTAAAAATTCAAGGAATCTTAAGCCATTAAATGTAATATGACACTCAATGTAGGAAATAAATCATTAGTTGTATTGATATAAATCTCAGAAAGAGATACAACCAAAGCCTTGATGTTGCAGGTCTCCTCCGACGTATCCGGGTTCCAACACCACTTCTAACATCTCATGGTTAGCCTAAACAATGGGAGTTTAAGGCTTCTTCCCTTTAGTTCCAAACCAAACCAAACACACTATTCTCCCTTTACACACATGAACTAGAAAGAAAAAAGTTATAGATATATTGTTGGTTATTCAAGCTCCAAAAAAGGACTAGTTCATCTTAGAAAAGGAGGATTTTATATAGATTTGATGGAGGGGAGATGGTTCCTCTTATTATGGAGAGGCCTTATCTCTTGGGTTTGTTCCATCTCAATAGGGGAAAGGAGCCCAAACTCAATTCCTCATCTCTATCCAGCCCAACCATTTACCATACTTCCATTATGAAGCTTCTAGACATGGAAGCTTCGACTCCATATTTAAAAAACTTGCCAAAAGAGGATTAGCATGAGTGATGAAGGGCTCACTTGTGCCATACGGCGCTAGGCCTAGTTTTAAACACTATAAATCGGTGCAAGGAAGGAATTAAGAACTAGCACCAGTCTTATAAACTAGGATAAAAGGAAGATTCTTCAGAAATGTTGCAAAAGGGAAATGTTGTGCCCGTGAAAAGGGACATAAGGGCAGTCTCTTTATGATGGGAAAGCATCTAAAGTTTACTATAAAGGTCCTCCAAGATTGAGGAATGGGGAGTACAAGGACGGTGACAAAATGTTGTGTAACAAATTCCCCCTAAAGCATGAAGGCCGAACTAGAGTGGGGTGAAATCCTTTACAAGTAGATGTGTGGAACCAAAGACCGTCATCCGAGAACATGCAAGAAAGCATAGATACATATACATTACTAAAATCTCTAATAAATGATACATGAATCATGGTATGGATGCAGACACCCAGAGAATGATCATGTAAATGGATCCAAGGCATGGGCGCAACAATCCTATAAGGAGGATCATATCGAAACCAAGTTGTGGCCACAGCCATCCAATAATGAGAAGGATCACATATAACAACTCATGGTATGGTCACAACCATCCATCTGAAAGAGACATGTATATCAGCATGATCATGTCACATCACCTTGCAACATGGAATTTTGTAATCTAAGCCCAGGGTCTTGCGCTCCAACATGACCCGATCAAAGTACAAATTCTAACATGTGAATAAGTGCGTTAAAGTTGGGAATGCTAGAAAGTCGATTAATTATCGGTCAATGATGTGAACCATTAACAAGCACAAGAGAAACCACCAATAATGACAATGGCTCTCAAGGTACTAGTAGCACAATTCACGGAATGTGAAAAGGAACTGAAGTTGAACACCCGTGAAATCACCCGATCAAAAGCCAATGATGTGAACTTGTCATCAAGTGCAAAGAACATTCCATTATGGTATGCAAGCTCTAAGGTACTGGAAGGGAGTCTCTTTTCCAACTTGCTAGATAATGAGTTGAAGTCGGTAGGAAGTGACCTTGTTGAAGGAGGGCCATGATGTATCCCACATCATTGACGTGAGACAAAGGGATGTAATGATTATGGATGATACAGAGAATAAGGAATGAATGTAACTGCAGAAGGATAACCCTTGAACATATCGGCGACACGACTCTGGAGTTTCGCAGCTTTTGGATCCATAGGATCGGAGTTCATGATGACATGGCAGAGATCAAATGGAAAGGAAAAAATGAACGGCCCAACCTAGGAAAGTCACTGATGAAGTGTGGATATCACAACTTGACACGAAGTAGAAAGTGTCATGTTCAAGAGTGATTTGTCGACATAACTAATGGAATTTCCCATTTTCCCCCACCATTTCTGGAAGGCACCCCAATTATTTTTTATCACAAGCTTGAATGGGATAGTCTGTGCTTGCACTGTAAGTCCATCCTTTGTATGAATCCGACCTAGTAAGAATAATGAGACCTAGGAAGGAGAAGCTCATGTCCATCATGGTGACGAATCCGATGTTGTTTAATTTTTTAACGAGTCTAACAAAAGTGTAACTTAGTATCTTTTTCATATTTAGAGAGTTTGAAAGAGACATGGAAAAGAAAACTCCAAAAGGTCCATTTTCATATAGTTTTGTCTCTCGATCCCAAAAAAGTAGAAAAGAATACTTGAGAGAACCGCTTGACCATGTCAATCAAGGAGTAACTCTTTTGTAAATAGTTTATCCTAGCTCAAAAAAGGGGTAAAAGTATACTGGATAAAAAACATTTTGTAGCCATTTATGAGGTCAAAATGACAAGAAATCAACAATATTTTTGTGTGTTGAGAGTTGGAAAAGGGCTTAAAAAAGACTCCTCATTTTTATTTTCTTTAACGAGTCAAAAAGGGAAAAACACTCGGCAATATTTTCATTTTTTATGAGTCAGAAAAGAGCTTAAAGGTGACTCATACTGGAGGAATGAGTGGTATAAAGGGTAGCAACTAGTTCCAGTTATGGTGGAACTACTCAAAAACTAAGAGGTCAAGAGGTTGGCTAGTAAAACCACTCATCACTGTGTTTCCTCAAGAAAGAGTAAAACAACCAAGTGAAAGCATATGATCGGGCAAAGAGATGGTGGTGATGGAATGAAACAACCAAGGCTCATCTAGTAGAAATTAGCTGATAAAAATGGAAATCGCAAGATGTAAATTGGGCATGGGTTCATTTTGATAGAAGCTTGAACCATGGGGAACTCTTCTTGAATTTGGTTTCATGTTTACACAAGCTTGAAATGAAAATCAATGCTTGAGTTTGGTTTCATTTTCACACAAGCTTGAAACAAAGACAAACTATGCTTGAGTTAAGTTTGCATGCCCATAGCATAATGACTCTATTCAAGGTACATGCCCCCTAAGCTTCATTTCATTCAGCTAGGTGGATGGGATGAACATTCACTTCTGAGATCCAGGAAAGACTCGACTGGGATTTTACGAGATCTTAGTCAAGGACTCGATTTGGAAAAGGGAGTTGTTTCATTTTTTTAACGAGGCTGACATAATAAAAGAACTATCCTTGTACATCTATTTTTTTTTTTAAATAGGTTGCTATAGGAACAAATTATCCTCAGTCTCCTTGATTCATTTTTTAACGAGCTTGACACAGGACCAGTAACTATGCTGACATTCCTTATTTCACCTTTTAATGATCTTGACAAAAGACAAGGAACTATGCTCACATTCCTTGTTTCATTTCTTAATGATATTGACACAATACAAGGAACTATGATCACAACCCCTGTTCATGGACCATACAAGAACATGGCTCCCAAGAGGTCCTCACTAGATGGGAGAACCATGCTTTGGGAGGAATACATGTCAACTGGTACCAATGATAGATCAGGTTCCAATGCCCCGGGTACATAATGTACTATACCATCTGTGTGATCATCAGCAGATGTGGAGACAGAATGGGTAGCCACATAATTGACTTGTGGCGGGGAGGGTACTGCTTGCAAACAAGAACCAATAGGGGATGATGGTTGCATAATAGGCACCTGGTGACCAATGAACAACAATTGATCAATGGTCACTATTCTCCCTTCATGTGGAAAACAAACCACACGGAAAATTAAAGAAACAAGAGCTCCCATGGCATAAACATAGTTGCATCCAAGGAGAATATTGAAATCTAAGGGACCTTGGACTACCATCACATCTATATAGATGGTCTTTCCTCCCAAAGTAATAGGGAAATTAGGAAGGATCCCTAAGGGCTGACTAGTTCCTCTGTTGAAAGCCAATAGATTATGGGAGATAGGCGCAATCTAAGGGGAACCCAAAGCTTGTAAAGTAGTAGAAGACTTGATGCTAACAGACATTCCTTCATCTAATAGAGTGCCATGTACTACCATATTATATGCTTATACTGTGATCTGGAAATGCACATAAGATGGACGGTGGAAAGCAATCAATTGACTCCAATCAAAAGAAACTAATGTACTACTTGGGGGGGGTATCATATGATTTCCCCCATGCCCTACAGGAAAAGGAGAGGGGCTCTCTTGAACCATCGGGATGGGAAGGTCACTCTTCAATTCATGAGAATCTGAGGAGATGAGAATTAAATGAGCAGTATGATCATCACTACTCTCTTCGAGAACAGAGTGAACAACTGAAGCCGGATCCAACTTGACATTCTTTTCAACCAATGGTTGGTCAGGACCAGATACGAGAGAGTCATGCTCGGGAAGAGAAGTATGGGCGAGGGATGAATCCAAGTCAATCTCTTTAACAACTAGTAGACAGTTAGAAGGAATCCTCTGGTAACCAATAGGGAGTTTGGGTTGAGGAGCTGTAAGGTTTTCCAAAACTTTGTAAGCTTTATCCATAAGAGGACAAAGTTCAAGAATATGCTCTCCTTCACATAACCTACGAGCGTATTTAATTTTTCCCTTCTTCTTACTATCACTAGCCGAGGGTGTAGCATCGACATGATCTCCAAAGTTCGATGGGAATGGTCATTTCATGTCTTGAGACCATACGTCTAAGACTCTGGGAATTCCAAGATAGTCTTGAAGGAGATGGTTATCGTTACACAGCTTGCAAGGCAATCTAGCCTTCTGCAAAGGATCAGAAGGTTTGTCTATGGGAGGTGCATTTGGAGTAACAGTTGCATGGTTGGCCTCTCACTTATCTGACTTCTTCTTCTTAGTCTTCTTCTTCTTCTTAGCACCCTTGGTTACTAGATTTCAAGCTTTCACCAGGCGAAGTAGAAGAGGAAGGTGAAGGAATAGGGGAAGAAGGTGAGAGGTCAACCTTAGAATCAACATGATGTGGTTGAAATGAAGGATATGGCTGGGTAGGATTTGGGAAACTCGGGACCACTATGGTCGAAAATAACTAGATAGGTAAAACAATGGTTAACCCGGGGAGGGAGAATGTTGCCATATAAGTAGCACCAGCATTTCCAAAAGAAGGAAAAGGGCCAAGATTCTCATCCAAGGGGAATCCTTGACTGGTAGACTATGGAAATTTTTCCATTGGAAACGACCCTAAAGAATCACTAAGGAAGATAACTTTAACTAGGAATATTTTGTGGGTAGTTAATTTTAAGACATTGAAACAAAACTATTCCTTTTCATATTTTAAGAGTCGAAAAAAGAGAGAAAGGTGACTCTATTCGCTTTCGGAGTTAACGAGCTTGAAATGACAAGTGCTCGATGATATTTTAAATTTAAAGAGTTAAAAAGACCAAAATGACTACTCAAGATAATCTAGGCAAAAGGATTACCAGGTAGCCATGAACTGCAAAATATCTCCTGATGAACGAAAAAGTACGAGCAGGCTATCTCCATGAATGTTGTGTTTGGTGTATCAAGTTTACAATGTGGCATACTCAGCTTCCTACGGATAAAGGATTACAACCTATAGGGGTCTCCCTTTATATACGTGACGGTACGGGGAGCACAAGTTTGTACTAGTGCTATCTAATGCTGAAGCGAATGACATCTGCTAGGTTTAAAGACACTAGAACATGTCTCTAGCCTAGACCACTAAATGTGAGAGTTAAGTTTCAATGCTTCCTTAGGTTAATTCAATAAATTTGAACAGTTGATCTTGAATTAGGTTTCAATTCCAAGGCACTACCAATGTCATCTGAAAAGTTCTATATGCAGCTATATGAGAAAATAAATCTTTTTTCGATGAAATTTAACACTAATTGAGGGATAGAGAGCACACAATCAATGCAACAATGAAAGAATTAAATCTTTCACTGATACATGTCCTAAATGCACTTAATCTTCCCTTAACAACAAAATAAGTTTATTTCAGTTCCAATGCTTATGATGATGAAATTATAGCTTCTCAATGATGCTACTAATGCAATATTTTCACTTACGTAAACTAGAATGATGTTCTTTTGTTCATAAAATGCAAAATGAATCTTTCACATAAAGCACTTTAATGAAAATTTTCACAATTCCCAACAAAAAAGCATTGATCAAATCCAGATCATGATAAATGAAGCTAAAAGCAACTTCTTCCATGAATCATACAAACCAAACACAAAAATGCCTCAATCGACAAACCAAGCAATGTAATCTATGCTCGGAAAGAGAAAAGAGGCACTTGAAATAAGAGAGCAAATGAGACTCTTTCACTCATTCAATTGAAAATGAAGAAATGAAGATGTTGCGACTGAAAGATGGATTAAATGAAGCAACAAATCAAAAACTTGACATAATGAGTAAATAAACAAATGAACGGTAATTGACCTAGATGTCCTAGGTTCATAGGAACCATCCAAAAAACTCAAAAAATCAAGCAATGAAACTTCAAGCCAATCAATCAATCAAAACCAGAAAACAAATCATTCTAGTCAGGTGGAAGAAGAGAGTCTGAGGGTTAAGACAAACTGGCGCTGGAATGGGAGAAATTCTGATTTTTTCTTAACTCATAGACTGGCACGTTTTTTGGGCTAAACCTAGCACTAGTTGGCATGACCGACACGACTGGCTAGGCTACAACTAGTGTTGATAGGCTTGATTAGCGTGAATGTTTGGCAAAAAAGAGAATTGATTGAGGGATTCAAAGAAAAAATAAAAAGGAACATCACACAGGGCCAGACTTAACACATCAAAGGGTGGGTTAACCAACAAATTGACTTGATGAGCAAAAGAACAGCTGAATGGATGATGAACTTAATTCCCTAGGGACACAAACTGTCCAAAATCTCAAAAAATCAAGCAAGGAAAACTCAATCCAATCAAGAAAAACAATCAAGCTAACGAAGCTTTCTAACCAAGGAGAATACGGGCAAACAAGCGAGGAGACAGAGCTTATGAGGGAAGGACACAATGGAAATGATTCAAGAGAAACCCTAATCTTAACTTCTAGGAATTAGCCCAAGTGCTTAGCTAACAACAAGGGCCACAAGGGGGTACGACACGACTGTTTAAGAGAAAATCGCAATGATGGGAACAACTTTCAATAAATAAACAACATTGATCGAGGATTTCAGGAAAAAAAAAAATTAGAAAGAAAAACCAGACCTGTCACTCTAAATTCAAGACTCTATGTAGAAAATAGTGTAAAGCACAAAAAACCAAAAAGAAAGAGTGATACGACAAAAGTCAACACAAATCATGAAATGAAAATAATCCAAAGAGAGGGATGGCTCCCAAGCAAAGTCACCAATTTGTGGAGTAGGTAAATCTCCTTTGCAGATAAAGGTCATCACTCTGGCCCTAGAGTGGGTCTAACCACAAATAGAACAACCTAATGAAAACTTCCTTAAACTAGAATCGAATAAGAGGGCCTACCTCTTAGAGCTCTACTCTGCTTAATGATGACATTTGCTCCTTTTCTCTAGATTCATTTGAGTTCTTCTCCTTCAAAACCTGAAACAAATACACAAGAGACAACAAAAAATGTAATAACATACAATCACATTCAATTTAATTAAAAATTCAAGGAATCTTAAGCCATTAAATGTAATATGACACCGAATGTAGGAAATAAATCATTAGTTGTATTGATATAAAGTTCAAAAAGAGATAGAACCAAAGCCTTGATGTTGTTGGTCTTCTCCGACGTATCCAGGTTCCAACACCACTTCTAACATTTTCATGTTTAGCCTCAACAACAGGAGTTTAAGGCCTCTTCCCTTTAGTTCCAAACCAAACCAAACACACTATTCTCCCTTTACACACATGAACTAGAAATAAAAAAGTTATAGATATCTTGTTGGTTATTCAAGCTCCAAGAAAAGACTAGTTCAGCTTGGAAAAGGAGGATTTTATATAGATTTGATGGAGGGGAGATGGTTCCTCTTATTATGGGAGAGGCCCTATTTCTTGGGTTTGTTCCATCTCAATGGGGGAAAGGAGCCCAAACTGAATTCCTCGACTCTATCCAGATCAACCATTTACCAAACTTTTGTTACGAAGCTTCTAGACATGGAAGCTTTGACTCCATATTTAAAAAACTTGCCAAAATGGGATCGACGTGATTGATGAAGGTCTCACTTGCACTGTATGATGCTAGGCCGAGTTTTAAACCCTGCAAATCAGCACGAGGAAGGAATTGAGCACTAGCGTCAGTCTTGTAAACTAGGATAAAAGGAAGATTCTTGGGAAATGATGAAAAAAGGAAATGTTTTTCCCATGAAGAGGGACATAAGGGTAGTCTCTTTATGATGGGAAAGCATGTAAGGTTCACTGTAGAGGTCCACGAATATCGAGGAATGTGTATTACAAGGACAGTGACAAAATGTTGTGTAATAGGAGGTCAATCCTGATAGAGAAGCAACAGATGAGGAAGATATAGATTATTATTTCAAACAATTTGAGAGTTCATGCTAGCACAACCACAATGTAAATATAATCTAAGATCTTTGAAGAAGAGGTCAAGAGAACTGGAGCAACGGGAGGAAACTGCTCCCCTAGTTATTCCTCCAATGCCAGACAAGGGGAAAGCCAAGATAAATCGTAACCCTTCCAAGATGAAAGTCTCTACAAGTAAGCAAAGCAATAGTGCAAAGGGACACATTGACAAGGAGGCACTTGCTCCATTGAAAAATACCAATGGTAATGAAGAAGGAACAAAGCCCGGAGGTATATAAAAATTCCAACCTACATTTAATCTCTAGAAGGAGCTTGAAAAGGTAAATATTATTGTCCCTCCCATTGAGCTTCTAAAGAAACCTACTTATAAAGCTCAAGTCTCTCAATTCATGCATCCCTCTACCTCAGCACCAACCCATGATAGTTTAAACCTATAAGAGGAGAGGCCAACGATTGTTTTTGGGCCACATGTAGAAGAGCCTAATCCTTCTACTACACCATTCCATGTGACTTTGGTGATCCATGATATTTTATTACACAAATGAATGTTGGACTCTAGAGCCTCACACAACCTCATGCCATTAGTAGTAATGGAAAAACTCAGCTTGGAGATCACCAGACCATACAAGGACCTATACTCTGACTCCAAGAGAGTTAAGTGCTTAGGGGTGATGAAGGAACTACTTGTGAACCTAGCTCAGATCCTAGTGAAGAGTGTGGTAATGGACATAGTGGTGGTCAATATTCCTCCTCGATTTGGAATGATCTTATCAAGATATTAGGGTTCCAAGGTGGGTGTCTCTATCAAGCTAGATCTTACTTATGCCAGAATTCCCACTTTTGGAGGCAAGCAAAGGAGGTTGTACAGAGAATCCAGGTTTGTTAAAACTGTGACCCCAGCTAAAGGCTCAGAAAACTCCCCAGCTCATGGAAAAGAAAGTGACCTCTCTTGTCTATTCCTAGAAGAAGATGAGGTCATCTTAGAGAAAGCATCAGTACACCTAACAAGGCAGTTAGACCAACAGCATACAGATGAAAATCAAGTGTGTAAATTATACTTTAACGGATCATCCAAGACAGAGATTGAGGCAACCAACAACAAGGAAGAACATGAAGCAGTGCTCCTTAGGCTACAAACAACAAGGAATGTGAATGTCAAATGCTCGGCTATGCTTGGAGGCTCCGAGCTGGTTATTCATCAGATCAGACGATTTATAGAAGAAGGTAAGGAGCTCAATAACTCGATTAGAAGGTTCATCGAGGAGATCAGAAGAGTTGAGCAATAGTTACTAAGTTGGGAACACATACTAAAGTTTTTGTCCGAAGATTTTATGAGGTACATGTTGGTTTTAATTGTTGAATTTCTAGAGAACAATGGAATGAGGTTCAGTGCCCTAATGTGGAGATGGTATCATTAGAAGGTTGGTTTGCAGAATCAGTGGAATATTGAGTTTCCACTCCCTTTCTTCTTCCTGCTTATAAGAGATATGAGCAAAACTCAATCAAGTAGTTATTTTCTTAACTAGCTGCATTGGAGAGAAGAGATCACCTATTAATTATATTTTTAGTGGGTATGGACAGCTATCATTCAAGTTTGAAGCCCAAGGAGAAGGCCCTAAGATTTTGGTGATGTGTTGTCTATAATTTTCACTTTTCTTAAAACTTTTCTTTTATGTAAGTCATTCAGTTAGTGAATATTACAATCATTTAGTCAGTTTGCAGTCGTTTAGTTAATTTTTGAGTTTTTAGAAATGACTCCATGCCCAATGGAAGGAAAGCTACTAGTCTGCAGGTTCTCAGCACCTTGTCAGCAAGGCACCATCCCTAGTTGGAGCTAATGTTGTCACTCAGTGCATTGTGGGTTTTAGTTGGTCAAGGCTGCCCAAGAGAAGTGAAGTTTGAATTCACCTTCCTTACCCATAGAATATCTCATAGCAAAATCAGACCCTCCCCATTACATAATTCCTATAACGCACTTTCCAACGATATATAGAAGTCCCAAAATTGACTTGTAGATCAGAATATATTGTCTGTTGAAGATCTAGAGTTTTGTTGCCTTGAAGTGAAGGAAAAGAGCTTATTAGAGGGCCCTGGGCATACCAAGTCAAGCATATTGGGCATCCTGCAGCCCCACAGTCCCGCATGAACCCCGAAGTACTTGACGGGCCATCATTAAGGAATTTTAGGGGGGAACATGCTAATAGTGTTCAAGCATCGGGGAGGGTAAAGACCGATTTACACTGAAAATCGCTAAAAAACCAAGGACAGATGGACCCCCTTTCTATCTCCTCTAGGGGGGCACATGGCAAACCACCTGCATTCTCACACTCCCCATTACTGCAGTCTTGCAACTTCACTATAAATCCTACATATCATCTATCGGTGGGTCTAGGCAGAGTTGCTTATTGCATGTTAGAGGTTGGGGGCCCCAGGCATAGTGAATCCCGCATATTAGCCTTGTTAAAGCCCCGCATCCCGCAGTCCCGCATGGCCCCTGCAATACTTGATGGGCCATCCTTAAGGAATTGCGGGAGGGGGGAGGAATGGCCAATGTAATGTGAAACCATCAGGGAGGGCTGAAATGTTTAACAAAGGAATTCCATTAAAAACAAAGGTCGGTTCACCCCCTTCTCTCTCCTCCATGTGGCAGAATATGGTAAATCCTACATCCCGTAGTCCCACAATATCAGTAATCAATGGAATAGAGGGGCTTCCACTTTAAAAGCCCTACTAATTGCCAATTTTGTGATCCAGCATTAAAGTGCAGGGGGAGGACAAAAAATATTAACAAAGGAAATGCATGAAAAAACCAAGGCTGGGTAGACCCTTTCTCTCTCCTCCACGTGGCAGTACGGAAGGTGACGCGGCAAGTATGGAAGACACGTATCACTTAGATTTTCTATTTTCAGGGCTCCTAGAGGGGCATTTCTGGCTAACACATGTCAACACTCATAGGGTGACATGTGGCAGTGATGATGTCACCCCCCGTAGATCGACAATCGGTGATTGCAGAGGTTAAAGCGCTCCTACACCAAAATCTTCAGGCTTGTGATTGCACTATGCAGGGAATCCTCTTGGATGTGATATTTCGTTTGACGTATCTCATGAGGACTTCACATCCATGCTATTAGCCTATGATGTGAAAATATGTAAGGTCCCTCCCTATCCCGTATTGCGATTGCGATATAGTTGGTGGACCCAATCCCACAGATCGGCGGTCGTAGGTATTACTGGGTGTTATCAAAGGTAGGCGTGGGATATTGTCGGGATGTAGGATTTTGTGTTACAAAGAAAAAAGGCCCCCACAAAGGTTTTAAAGGACTCTAGAACCCTTAGGCTAGGCCCCTAGTCGCAGCCCCTGGTCATATGCAGAAAACAATGATATAAGGGGCTAAACTCAAGGGGGCTAAGGAACTTTGAAACTTGTCATTTTGTAGCGTATGCAAGATAAAGGCCCTAATTATAGCAAGGCTCTGAGAGCATGGTATAGGGTAGTAAAGGCATGATCGATTGGAAGTTGTGGGTTTAAGGGAAGCAGGTGGAGCATTTAAAACGAGTCATCGACAGACTCAAAAAGGCTCACTGTGACACAGGTCCGATGGTCAGCGCTGAATACAAAAAAGACAGAAATGATAGAGGTTGTCTAAGCATTACAGGAAGCCATACCATGAGAAAACTAGCTCTTGAAGCTGAGAAAATCACAGGATGTGCAAGGAGATATTTCATTTATTTTCATGTGATTGTTTACTTATTTAGTGTACTGTAATGTGCCTCCTTCCAATGATGCTTTTAATTCTATAATGTTTTGGGTCACAGAGCCATCTATGACTGAGATAGCTAGTTGACCCAATAGCTGAGACTACACTAGAGATATTTTGTTGTAATGAATGTTCTTTCTCCCCTCTCTAGATAAATAGGGGAAATCAAGACTTAACAAAGGTTCAGAAATTCTAAAGAAATACTACATGTTATTTTCAGACTGTATGGCTTTACAATACAAATTTTCCATAATATGAAGAGAAATGGTGGTGATCCCCCCTCCAAGTATTATAGTATGTTCTCCCTCTCTTAAAACCCATTTTGTTCATGTTTCTTCTTTGAATTCATGTAGTTACTGTTGTTAGAAATATTCCAAGACTTCCTCATAGATTCATTGGTATCAATATGTTATGCATGTGCTTGTAAGTTCCTCACAAATTCATTTGTATCGACATTGTTAATGGTAGTGCCTGCATGGATTATTGAAATTATATCTTTAATAGTTTCTCTTCATGAATCATAGCACACAACCTCTCTTCTTCCCATTATATCTACTTCTGACTTAGATAAGTATAGGAATTCTTAAAGCTGCAAGCTCTATGTGTTATGCATAGAATTCTTGATGTTGTAAGCTCCATATGATGATTTACTTCTCCTCCTCATCCTCTATCATTTCTCTGCAAAATTCTTTTAATTGTAAGTCCTTGGACTACTCAGCCTCCACTGTTTTATACATATCTCTGAGATTTGTATATGGGAAGAAGTACCAAGAAATTCATGTCTTACTCCTTTAGGTGGATGAACCAACCCATTATCTATACATATAGAATATAAGTGAGGTATCCCTTTACTGTGAATCATTTGAGACTATCCAAATTTAGATGTGCCTAGGCACTGGCCTTGTAAGAAATCTGAGGTTGTCTCTGGGAGCTACAACAATAATGAAAACCAAAACGCTCGAATTTTGAATGCGCCCATAGAAAAGAAAAGAGTAAAAGAACAAGAAAACACTCTGTGGATGTACCATGGTGTTGCAACATACTATTCACATACAATGAGCATGTACACTCTTTCGACCATGACAAATGAGTAAGCATGAAAAAGGAAGACAAATTTTTCTTAGCAAGAGTGATCCTTGGGTATGATTCCTCCAATGCATGCACGATGGGATCATGTGATTGTGGTGGAGGATGTGAAATATGTAGATCAGATTGATTTTAAATGTAAATGGGAGAGTGATGAGGGGCCTAGGGTGTTTCAACAGATTTCTTATTGAAGGTGGAACTGACGTCAACACATCGAGGACCTGACATAACCATCATCTTGGGCTGAAGTGCCGCGAAAGCTTAAGGGGTTTCCACTTCATCATTTGTTGAAAATAGCAACAAGAAATGTTAAAAATAGAATTCAGAACTTCCAATTTAATTTTTCCTTGAATTAAATTGTGAATTAAAATTGTAATTCTTTTCTCATAGCAACTTGTAATAGTTGACTAAGTTAAGTTGACTTAGTTAACTTAGGAATTTCAATTTGGAAGTCATGTATATGTTCTCCCTAAGTTTTAGGGGTCGAGAATGAGTTTATTTATGAGTCTTAATTAGATAACTCAGGTTACTGAGTTATGGTCAGTTAAATTAGTTTTAATTGTTTGTGGAACTAATAAAGGATTAGCAGTCAGTTGGTGCACTAGTGCATCCACTAGTGTTACTCTAGTTAACTGAAGATTCCCTCATCAGAAACTCATGCATGTCAATTCAAAGAACGACCTAGTTGAGACTAGAGTGTAGGGATAGTGTACTATCTATTGTATGATTTACTGAGTTGTAAATATCATGCATGAAATTAGAGAAGGACCTAATTTTGGGTTGCACAATTATGGATGAGGAATTTCCCTCTAAATATGGGCTAATTCTCTCAGAAATTGTGCAAAGAATTAGAAGCTTGCAAGCTTGGAAATTTGGCTAAGTATTGGCCAAAGTAATTCATCAAGTGGAGGATAGGAAATACTTGTGCAGGTTAAGCTCAAGGTTGAGAAAATCATATTGTATTCATCCAAATTATTTGAACAAGGGCGGAAGGAATTGGGGGCTTGGAAAGCAATAGAGGAGGCTAGAGATTGGCTTGAGCTTGCTTGTGAGCAGGGAGATTGATCATATTGAGTGATGGGATTGTTCTTATGAGAACAAGCATTGTATTATCATCTTGGATTTATTATTAATGCAACATATATAGTAGGGGTTTTGAGTTATGGATTTCCCTGGATACTTATTGTTATGTTCCATTGATTTATCTTCTTCTTGTTCATATTGTTTTCATCAATCAATTTGCTTTGGCTAGTTGAAAGTAGAAGTAGATTCTTGTCCTGTTTTTTAGTACATTGCATGAGCTTGTGAATCTACTAGATTTTCTACATGGTATTAGAGCCATATTGTTTTGGGCCGCAAGTTTGCAAAGAATATCTGAAAAAATTTATAAAAAAATTTCAGAAACAAACACTAGATCTAGATTCCTTGGGACAAAATACCCAAATTCAAAAAACAAATTGGCTGAATCTGAGTTCAAATGAGGGAGATATCATTGATTTAAAATCAACTCCTTTTTCCAGAAAATTTTGTGATGGCAGGACAGATGAAACAGATTGGTGTGCTAGCCAAGAAGTAGTATGAACTTGACGTACAAGATTCATTCAAAGCCTTATGGAGAAAGGCAAATGTTAGAGACTTGGTGGTTGAGAGCGAGAGTAAATTACCTCTCAATATGCAGCACTAGAGGAAGCCTCAAAAGCAACTTTAGGAAGTTATGGAGCATCCACAACTAGGGAAGCTGAGAGGAGACCGAGTGGAGGCATCCACTCATGCAGAGACCTCAAGCAGGGGGAAATTTCAAGCCAAGTGGGTTGAGGGATCACATGAAGTCATACCTCCAGGTGTGAGGTGGGGCGATATGAAGTGATAGTCCCAAGAGGGTTGAAATTGGGTAGGGCACATTAAGAGTGTTATAGCAGCACTTACCACTCTTGGTAGATTTGATGCTCTGATTATGGCCTAAGGAAAACCTTCCTTCTAGACATGGTCTAAAATCTAAAAAATAGTGTTTTATTTCCTATACGTTACTTTTCCCCATGATAAAAGCATGTACATGTCGGTTAGCATATACCCAACACGCGTACATGTGTTAAAACACTAAAAAAAAAAATTCCTTAATTTTGGGAAGAGTTCACGGGTTTTACCTATTACTCACCTCCTATAGTCTGGGGCCCAATTGTTTCCTAATAGAGAAAACTAATTTGAAGTATAAATAAACCTCCATGGGAAGGACTTAAGGGAGAAGATATGATATATTGATACTATAGTGAGATTATCCTTGATCGAGTTTGATGAAATCCCTATGCCTCTTGCACTCCCCAGAGTTTTAGGAAACATTTGTTTCCTTGTTGGAGATATCCTTCATCTTTCTTGAGATATCCTTGTGTTGGTGATGGAGGAAGATTGCTTTGGTCATGAAAGGACGGTTCTACCCTTTGAATACTTTTCAAGTTTCAAAGACATCAAGAGAAGCTGAGGGTTTGCACCTTGCGGGATCTACCCAAATATAGGACCTCCATGTAAAGACACTCCTGCACAGTTTAGTAGAATAAGAATTTAGGTTGATTGCTTGAGAATTTCTTGTTGTTGTTTGCCATTCGCTCTATTGGGGTTTTCAACCCAAGACCCTAGGGCGATCTCTCCCACAATAGAATTGGTGACTCCACTAGGCATAACATTCTTTTTATTCCTGGTTTGGGTTGTTTGTTCTCAATCAGGGTTTGTTTTCTTGATTACTTTCTTCTACAATATTATTTGACTCATTATCTTCCCAAGTAGCAAGTTTGATCTTCTGGATCAGGCCTTGATTTTTGTTTTTCCTAATTGAGCTTCGTATATGCTGTTTTATTAGATTATAGTCATGTATACACGTAGGTTTCCTCAAGCAGACTCACGTATACGCGAGCTTCTTGTATTATAAATGCATGTTCATGCTTTTATTTCTTTACACGGTCACGTATACAATTTTTTGAATTGTTTTTTCAAATCTCTTTGCCAATTTAGGTATCCTTCCTGGTGATTTATGTTGTTGTATGGTCACCTACTATTTGGAGTACTCAGTTTTCCTGCAAGCTTTCTTTTGCAAGATCTCCTTCTCACTGAAAAGCCTAGTAGGCCTAGCATTGCTTCTTAAATGAGTTTGTGGTTTGTTTCTTGGGTTCAAGGCTTCTGTCTAAAGTTCTTGGATGTTCTAGTTTTCCAGAACAAGAAATTGATTACAATTTCATTTGCAACCTAGATTTCAAGTTGCCTTTCTTTTCTTTTCCTTGTTTGCTTGGCCTTGTTGCTTTTCGAGCCTTTTTTAGAGTCTTTTTGGAAATTTTGAAAGTTTTTCTTTCTTGAAATTTTTGTCAGTTTGCTGAAGTCTTTTACTACTGTTCAAGTCAGTTTGTGCAAGTTTGTAGTCTTTCTTGTTTCAAGTTTCATTTATTAATGGGTTTTATAACTTGAAATATTTAAAGACTCCTTGTGCTTATTTCTTGATCTTTCGAATTTAGTAGTTCTTTTTGTGACCTCAAAAGTTGCTTTAGTTTCCTTAAAAGAAAAAGACAAAAACATAGCTTTGCCTTTCTTTTTCTTTCCAAGATTTTGGTTTTTTGGTTTCTTTTGGTTTTAGTTTTTGAGCAATTGTGATCTCTTTTCAATTTGTTTGCTTGGTTTTGAGGGAAATCTATTATCAAATTTTTGCCCTCTTTATTGTCAAGTGAGCTTATTGATTTTATAAAGAAACACTTTTGCTTCTTGTATGAACATCCATGCACTATCATTATATTTTGCATTAAGATAGTTTGCATTGTAGAGATTTTAGTCTTTTTGTTAGCTTTTGAGTGTATGGAGTGTGTTTTCTAGAAAAAGAAAAATTTGCTTGTACAAGTTTATTCATAGAACTCTATAGAAATCCCTTTTCATTGAAGAAAATAACTGCATTTGCATGTAGCTAATTTTTTATTGCTTTCTGTTGCATAAAAAAATCATTAGTTTCACTCTCATTTTTACCCATGACTTAAAGAATAACCCTATAAAATCAAGCACTTTAATAAAATGAACTAGAAATTTTATTTTTATCATTAACAAATACCAACAAGTTTAGGTTCATTAGGGCCTTGGAATAGGTGAGTGTGGAGTTAACTGTTGAAGGGTGCTCAAATTATCAAACATAGAAGTTGAATAACAATTGAAATCCAATATCACTAGAAAGACTAGGAAAGCTCCGTGACTGGGAGTTAAGCATGAGGGAGAGTGAAGACAAGGAAGAGAGATACCATCTCTCCTACTTGTTGGATCCTACCTCACAACTGTTCCGCCCGGATTTTCATACGAGTTGGTGCCCATAGTTTCCTTTCTTAGGGATCTCATAGGTGGCTGCAGAGGCGAATCCCATGGCACCTGAGGCAGACATTGCATCACATTCATTAGTACTTATGGAGGGTGCCCTTGCAAAGCTTGGGTCCTTGCACTAGTAAAGGCTTTTGTTTGGAGGTTAGCGTAACTATTTGTGTTACCTTCGCTGGTAGGCTTGGGTCGTTATTATCCCAAACTATCTTCGAAAGGTCCCTTACTTCACTTTCTTGTATTTTGATGTCTAGTCCTCAACACCGGCAGTAGAAATACTTGGAAGTTGTTTGATTGGTTGCTTTTTTAGCGACTTTAAGGTCGAGTGCTCTTTGCTCTTTGGATTTAGTTGGCTTTAGGTGTTTTTGTCTTGACAATATTTTTATCTTATATTCCTAGTGACTGACCTACCACTCCATCGATCTTGAAAGGTTGTTCATATTTCCTTTTGAAATTTGTGAAGTTTCCTCCTCAAGGACAAAGGTTTTGATTGTGCATCTCTCTTCCTTGGAAAGTCATTTGTACATTCCCGTAAAGGAAGGATCTGCAAATAACTTTGGTATGGCCAATATTCCTATGGAGGCAAACCAAGGTACCCTTCCAAAAGGGGATCCTTGTGCTTTTCCTTTCTTTGGAAACGTTGGTACCCCCTTGATGGCCACTTTGAATATTCCTCGATTGACTACTAGTTTGGTTGTGTTCTACTTTGAATATTCCTAATGTTCTTGAAGCTTCTCAGATGAATGCTTTATTTCAAGGGCATCAAATGGGTGTTAATTGTTCATCTTCTTTAAAAGATAAATCTAGTATTCCTCTTTCTCCTCCCTCTTGTAATAAGAGATCTAAAAAGAGGAAAAAGAGGAAGACAAAGAAGAAGAAGAATAATTCTATCCATTCATCACAAACCTCTGCTAGTCATGTTGGAAATGAGCCTTCAGCTGCTGCAAGTCATGCTGGGGGCATAACTCTAGTCACTGCAAGTCATACTAGAAATTCACCATCAACCACTACTAGTCATGTTGGAAATGAGCTTTTAGTCGTTGCAAGTCACACTGGGGGCATAAGTCTAGTCATTGCAGGTCATACTAGCAATGGGTCACCTACCTCTGTGAGTCATACTTCTATTGACGCACCTACTTCTGTGAGTGGGGCTGGGGGCACAAGTCATATCTCTCTTGGGAAAGAGTCATTGACCTCTGGAAATCATGTTGGAGACTCTCTGCAAACCACTGCTAGTCATGTTGGTGGAATGGATGTTGATCAGAAACCTAAGTGCAGAAGTTTTAATCCTAAGTTCCCTTGTAAGATATCCAAGGGAGATCATCTTACTCATTTGTGCCCTAGTATTCCAGAGGTACAAAGGATATGGTCGGAGTCTGAAAGTTCTTCTACTCCTAAATCTAATATGGTTTCTAAACAGTCTCATCAACCATTGGTTGATAATGTGGTCAAACCAGTGCAATTTCTAGCTGATTACACTCCTCTTTTGGGGGTGAAGTGCCTAACAACAAAGTCTGTTTGATTTCTAGTACAAAGTCTTCTGGTATAGGGGGCATTCCAGTTTCTTTGAATGTTCCCCCTCCAAGTTCTAGGAGTGTCTCCTTTGATTGGGATAGTCTTGTCGAGCCTTGTCTTCCTTCAGCTACACCTTTCAAAATAAATGTTAGAGTTAATTCCATAAACGTCTATCGATGTATGGTGGATGAAGGATCCTCTTGAAGTATTATATCATTCTTGACTTGGAAAGCTTTGGGCTCTCCAAAGTTGTTGACCACTGATAGTCAGTTGTTAGCCTATGATAGAAGACCTGGTGAATCTATGGGTGTTCTTCCTTAATTTCCTATTACTTTAGGTGGGAAGACATTTTTTATCGATATGGTGGTGGTTGATCGCCCCTTAGACTTTAATATTCTACTTGGGCATGATTATGTCTATGCTATGAATGTTGTGGTGTCTTCACTCTTTTGAGTGATGTGCTTTCCTCATAATGGAAATATTGTCACTATTGACTAGCTTGCATCTGATAATCATCACCCTAAATCGAATTTACTACAGAATACCCCTTGGTTTGTTCCGAGTGTTCAAGTAGACTCTACCTAGCCACAAGTGAACTATGTGGCATTGAATCCTTAATGTTCAGTTACTTCTAAGAAGGATCCGTTGAGATATTATTTTCCTTCTTGGAACTTGTTCCCTACAGCTGACCGAGTGATTTCTCCTATGGGGACATGGGACCCCTTAATTCCCTCTTTTGATCCTTGTAGTTCTCATGATTTCTTGGAGTTTGATTTTGCCTTCACAGGAGGAACTCTTTGAAGCCATGAGTTTTAACTACCAAAGGAGTCCTTGACTTGAGCCTTGTAAGGGGTTTGTCCAGAAGAGCTTTTATGCGTAAGCAACAATGGTGCATGGTTCCCTGTACCATATTGTACATATAAGGTATGCATTTTCAAGTTTTGTATTCTCTAACACCATCTTTTATCTGAATTTTATATATGGGATGTATTAACTTCTTGTCTAGTGTTCCTACTTATGTCTACAGAACTTTGAAGTTTTCTCCTTTGGACATTTTTATGGTTGATCCTTTCTTACAGGTATTGGTTCTCAAAACTGGCATATAGGTTAGGTTTTTCACATGCATTGTGCATTTACTAGTTTCCTTTCCCATTTTTGCCTTAGGATTGACGCCACCAAGATATGATGTGGAACCTTCTCATTTCTTAGAAATGTCATAACTTGTATGGTAGAGCCTACCTTATCATGGGGGCCCTAGATGGTACCTTGTTGTCACTTGGCACCCATGGTGAATTTTTGTTCTTAGGCTCGAGAGTCCTATTTAGTCCCACCATGACTTCTACGCTGAAGCTTTATTCTCTTTCTTCTTCGCTATTTTCTGGCTTTATACCCTAGAGGCTCCTTTGTGTTGAGTTGTATTGTTGCATTGCATGTGACTATTTGCACCTTTTGGCCTTGAGTCAGATTCACTTGGACTCGTGTTTAAGCCACTTTTTTGACCATATATTCTCCAAAATCAACCTTGCAATCAATTGCCCTCTGCAACTTGACACACCCTTTTATCTGTGGAAAGAACGTTCCTTTGAGTGTCATTGACCTGTTTTGACACCTTGCATTGAGGATAGGAATGTTCCCCTCCTAGGAATTAGAGCACCTGAGTTTTCGACACTCATTCTTTCCACTGTACTATAGAATTCTTTCACTCTTTTTCAGGCTTCATATAAAATAAAAAGACAAAAAAATTATATATCCCAAAAAAGAGTGGGAATGGGACATTATTTCCATATTTGATGGCAGCTAGAGTTAGTTGTGTCGCTCTTGAACAAAGCACTCAAAAGTAAGTCTTTACTCCATTGGGATGGGCTTTAGTTTGACTTAGGAGAGCCTTAACCTTGTTATTGAGTCAGTACTCCTCCGATTGGTTATCTCTTCCAATCATATGGAGAGTTTGCTTATGCTTTCGACATGACAAACTTATACAAAGTTATCATGTGTTGCCATGTAGTCACATTTGAGTCATGCTTTTGTTCAAGGGAAGTAAACCTGAGTCAGCCTCTCTGTGGTGTCTCTTGACCTATTTTTTAGTCGGCTATCCCTAATTTCCAACATCATGTTCGTTATCACATCAGCTATATTGGTCCTTTTCTCGTGTCAGTTTGACAAGGTCTCCATTGAGTTATTGCTAGCGGGTTTTTCTATTTTTGACTATGAAAAATTTCTCTGAGGGCAAATCTAGAGCTATACCCTAGCCCTATTTTCATTATTGATAGGTTACCTTGTGCTCAGCATTGATTAGTATCATGGGTCATTGACTGAGTGGTTTCCCTTGTGTTCGACATCACCTTTCATTATCACACATTGGGATTCATGCAGTACCTTGGTTTCCATTTGACCCTATTGGTGGATTGCTCGCCTTTGTGTCAGCTTTCATTATTGGTTGGTTCAAAGGATTTCTATTGTTCAATAATTACATCTTGTGTATGCTGGAAATGTTCTACGGTTGGGTTACTACATCTTTTGCTAGTCTGATTCCTTCCACATTATTGGCCTACGGGTTACACTTGCGCTAGATTGATGAAGGATACCTTAATTCCTTCCATCTAGCAGATATTTTCCCATCGACTATAGATCATTGCTCTAGGAAATAGATCTAGAGTCCATTTTATAATACCTTAGGGTTAGCAGTCATCAGTGGAAATTTCCTTTGCTATCGAGAGTGGGAAAACATCGTTGTCTCCTAATTGATAGATTCTTCCAAGTGTTCGACTACAACTCATTTATTCACACTTGTTAGATTGTACTAGGTATCTTGAGTAGTCTTGCGTTTGTTAACGGTATATATCAATGACTGATAATCAAACAATTTCTCACATGTTCGAGTTCAAATAATTTATTCCCATTGTGTAGAAATGCACCAAGGTGATCAGTGAAGACCTTGGGTTTGCATCAACATGTCTTGGTTCACTTGTCAGTTGCTCCTGTTTCTGATAGTTGACACCATCCACCTTATATGTTGTAGTTCCTTATAGTGACATCCTATATGTTGGCACTTGAGTTTCGGTATAGTACCATTTATTCTATCATGTTGACTTGGTACTATTTGCATAAGTTTCTTGATTTCAGTGATCAACTTCATATTTCAGCATCATTGATCAACTCTTTATGTGTGATATTCAGACATGTACTTTCTTGCTTATGATCATATGATCCATTATGCACTTTCAGTTCCTTTATACTTGTATGCATATTGGATCCACTTTTTTACTTGACATGTGGAAATGGTTTACTATTTATGAGCACAGGTATGGCTGCCTCAGACAACATTTTCTTTCTGATCTCTTTCGCTCGCTTGGCAGGCTGAATTTTGTTGAACTCAGCCATCATGTACCCCTTCTGACCTCATATATTAGGGGGCATCTTTTATAGCACCATTTAGCACTCTTGGTAGATCTGATGCTCTGATTATGGCCTAGGGTAACCCTTCCTTCCTGACTTGGTCCAAAATCTAAAAAACAATGTTTTATTCCCTATATTCTACCTTTCCCAATGATAAAAGTGTGTACACGTGGGTCAGCATATACCCAACTCACATACATGTGCTAAAACACTTACAAAATAAATTTCCTTAATTTCAGGTAGAGTTCACGGGTTTTACCTGTTACTCACGTCCTATAGCCTGTGGCCCAACTGTTTCCGAACTAAAAAAACTAATTTTGAGAAGTATAAATAAACCTCCATGGGAAGGCCTTAAGGGAGAATATATGAGATATTGATACTATAGTGAGATTATCCCTGATCAAGTCTAATGAAATCCCTGTGCCTCTTGCACTCCCCAAAGTTTCAGGAAACCCTTGTTTCCTTGTTGGAGACATCCTTCATCTTTTTTGAGATATCCTTGTGTGGGTGATGGAGGAAGATTGTTGAGCTCCTGGAAAGGATGGATCCAGAAGACGATTCCACTTGGAGCTGGGGAAAGACTTAGGTCATATTTCTCCACCTTACTTGTAGCTTACTTCAATAAAGAAATGTTGCTCAGTTCCCGATATTAAAGATGTTTATGCATTGATTTATGTTGTAATTTGTTTATGAATCTTATATTTATGTGTAATTGTTCATTCATTTATATGATCTAAATTTAATATCATGAACATGCTTTATGTTTCTACTGGTGTATATATTTCATTTGAATAATTTTCAGGTTTTAAGGACATCAGGAGAAGCTGAGGGTTTGCACCCTGCGGGATCTACCCAAACATAGGACCTTCAAGTAAGGACACTCCTGCATAGTTCAGTAGAATAAGCATTTAGGTTGATTGCTTTAGCATTTATTGTTGTTGTTTTCCATATGCTATGTTGGGGTTTTCAACCCAAGACCCTAGGGTGATCTCACCAGCAACAGAGAGGATTATCTCATGGATCGTACCTTGCTACGGGAGCCTGAAATACATAGTAACGAGAGAAATCAGTGGCGATTGATGTAGTCAAAGATCAGAGTGATAGAGGCTAGAGCAGTAAGATACTAAAGAGTGCAGAGAATGGTTGACAAAAGTGCATAAAGGAAGAGTCAAAAAAAGCGCAGAGTGTTCAGTCAACAGAGGCAATAACAGTCAGAGATTTTGATGACAGATGGATCATATTGATTTAGGTTGGTTGTTTTCTCTTACTTCTGGAGTTGATTTAGCAACAACACTAGAGAGAAGTGTTTCATGTAGAAAATTTCAAAGGTTTAGGATCAGGATCGAGTGGAATTCCCTTCTTGTTGAGAGGGAGTGTTTAAAATAGTAACAAGAAATGTTAAAAATAGAATCCAAAAATTCCAATTTAATTTGTCCTTGAATTAAATTGTGAATTAAAATTGTAATTATTTTCTCATAGAAAATTGTAATAGTTAACTAAGTTAAGTTGACTTACTTAAATTAGGAGTTTCGAGTTGGAACTCTTTTGGAAGTCAAGTATATGTTCTCCCTAAGTTTTGGGGGTCTAGAATGAGTTTATTTATGAGTTGTAATTAGATAAATCAGGTTACTGAGTTATGGTTAGTTAAATTAGTTCTAACTATTTGTGGAACAAATAGAGGATTAGTAGTCAATTGTTGCACTGGTGAATCCACATGTGTTACTCTAGTTAACTGAAGAATCCCTCATCAGAAACTCATGAATGTCAGTTTAGAGAAAGAGTTAGTTGAGACTAGAGTGCAGGGACAATGTACTATCAGTGGTATGATTTAATAAGTTGTAAATATCATGCATGCAAACAGAGAAGGACCTAATTTTGGATTGTGCAGTTATGGATGAGGAATTTCCCTTTAAATATAGGCTAACTCTCTGAGGAATTGTTCAAAGAATTAGAAGCTTGGAGGCTTGGAAATTTGGCTAAGTATTGGCCAAAGGAAGTCTTCAGGTGGAGGATAGGAAATACTTGTGCAGGTTAAGCTCAAGGTGGAGTAGAGCATATTGTATTCATCAAAATTCTTTGACCAAGGGCTCAAAGAATCAGTGGCTTAGAGAGTAGCAGAAGTGGCTAGAAATTGGCTCAAGCTTGCTTGTGAGTAGGGAGATTAATCATACTAAGTGTTGGGATTGTTCTTATGAGGAAAATTATTGTATTATCATCTTGGGTTTATGATTAATGAAATGTAGATAGTAGGAGTTTTGGGCTGTGGATTTCCCTAGATACTTCTTTTGTTATGTGCCATTGATTTATCTTCTTCTTGTTCATATTTTTTTCATCGATCTATTAGCTTCCACTAGTTGAAAGTAGAAGTAGATTCTTGTCCTGTGATTTAGTACATTGCATGAGCTTGTGAATCTGCATGATTTTCCACATCATCAGGTAGATCGTCAATGACTTGTGGCTTAGAAACATCAACAACAAGTGAATCAACATCATGATCGAATGAAGGAATAAAGAGATCACGACATCCATGATTAGAAAATTTGAGATGTTCATCGACATCCTCATGATTTTACAAATCATACAAAGAGGTTGATGAGAAACAAAAATGTTTACCCTCTCAATTTTTAGAAATAAAATATCACAGATTGGGTATATTCACAAATAAATGTGTGTTCTCTTTGCAATAAAATGTCAAAGTGAGACCTGGTGTGTTCTATGAATGATCGGAAGTAAAAAAATCAGAGGATTAATTTTCACAAGACAAATAAGAAATGGAAGAATCACAAAAGATTTCAGGAAATAGAAGATGAGGTGTGGACCGAAGGAGGTCATCTTTCACCGCAGTTTCTTTGTTAGATTCCCACACATACTGATGATAAATGACCTTGCAAGTTGGCTTCTCAACACCAACTTCGTCGATAACTTGGTCCTTGTGAACAACAAGTGTGTAGTCTGGAACGGGAGAACATAGAACAGTACAATTGCAAGGCTCAACATAATGGGAGGATGGACGTTGAGAGAACAAGTTCACGTGACAACCAACATGCTTTCAAGGAAAATATGCATAGATATCTAGAGGAAGTTGGGTAGGAGGATGTGATAGTTCAACGGATGGGTTTGCAACTTCTCCCACCTCGCACTGTGGAGCTAGATCTATTTGATGAGAAGCAGATGGATCGTTATGTGTGACAACAACCTTTTCCCACCTAGGTTTGGTAGCTTTAACACCAAGTTGTGTTGGGAGGGGTTTGAATGATTCTAACACATGAGGATTTTTAGATATGTGAAGAAGATACTAAAATATTTGATTGATAAATTTCCAATCAATTTCATCTTGTGGGATTTGAAAAGCAAGATTACATAAGCAATTCCAAAATTGCAAAAGGGATTCATCAGGTGCTTTCCATAATTCTAGAATGTTTTTATTGAGTGCTTTATAATAATAATGATAGAAAGCATGGGAAAACTCTTTGATAATTTGATTATAAGAGTCAGTGGAGGTTGTGGGAAATGTAACACACCATTGTAGTGTGTTCCCTCTAAGAATGAATGCAAACAGTGAGAAGGCAATGTCGTCCGGGAGGACTTCATTCCTTTCACAGAAACCCATGAAGGCAACTCTGTGACTAAGAAAATTTTCTCTTCCTTCACCATCATATGTGAAACATGAAAAGTCACTAAAGAGATCCTCCAACACTTCAAAAGTGCATCCATGGGAGAGACATGTCGGAGGATTAACTGTGATGGAAGTCATGAAAGATGTGTAGAGATTCAAAATAAACTTTGAGGACTCAGCTTGTCGTCTAGCCCTCCTTCTAGCGCCATAAATGTTGACAGTGTTGGACCCGCCAACATGTCAGGGGATCTCCCTACTAAGAAGTCCCAACTAGACCTCAGATTGTTTGGACTAGGAGTCCCAGTAGTGGGTAAAGCAATGGCTTGACAGCGATAGCGCGCAGAGGTAAGTGTGATATCTTTGTCAAAAGCAAGTGTGTCACCTTGCAATGAGTCAAGGGAGATGCATGGGGGTTCTATCACGTGAAGGGGAAAAGGAAGTGTGTGCCTTAAAAGCCTATAATAGTATACGGCCTGAAAGGAACACACGAGCGGAATGACATCACAAGCTGGAAAGTGGAGTAGCTCACAAACCAAAGTGATAGGTTAAACCAACAACACATCTGCAACATGATTCATACAATTGCATACAGAATAGTTCATACACAAATGTGTAAGTTAAATAACATACATTACTAAAGCAACCAGAACAGTCCAACTACAATAACAATGTATGCATGAAAACATGTTGCCTTTGTTATATATTATTAAGTGAAAGTTCCATCAATACATAAACCATTGACAACCACTAGCCCCAATAGTGGAACATTACATTCAACATTGTCTGCTCCTCTAAAGATATGTACTTGCTCTACATTATGGAGAAGCGAAGACTCATCACAATACTCTCCAAGCGTTCTCTAAGAAATGCCTAGCCAAAATCTTGGCTCCCAAAAGCCCCTACTATGAGTTATGAGGTTCTATATATAACAAAGGGTGGCATCACCCTTGACATTCCCCTTTGACTCCTGGACTATCCTCATGACTCTTCACATTACATAGTGATTGTTCACATTCCACTAATGAAACTTGAATTTCACTCACTATATGTTTACAATACTACAATTTCCACATTTACCCATGTGGGACAAAATTAGGCTTGAGTCAACCTGACAAAAAATACAACATCACTCGGGGTCTTGGGGAACGACAACCTCAGTAACCTCCTGATGATGGTCTTTAGTGATGAACTGATACTTTGTGCTATTGTTCCCCCGCACTATTTGGAAACATCTTTTTTGAAGCTGACTCTTGCCTCCATGGATTCTATGTATATGGCTCTGAAACCTCTGTCTAACTCATCCTGAAGCATGCGCAAAATTTTCCTAAGTTTTGTTGGACCATTGATATAATTTTGGATGGTCTTTGCGCTAAACTACAAGTCATCATTGGTGGCTTCATGCATCAATTGCTCTATGTATTTTTCTACATCCAACATGATTTGGTTCTAACACATGGCCTAGGTGAGGGTTCCAATGGAAGGTATCTTGTGCATTCACACTTTGACATCCAAACTTCTGAACAACTGTGCATAGGAAGCCTCAATGTTAGTGATGAGAAGAGGGAGTTGCTCATAGTTCCAAAACAACATCTCAATCTGTGCTTTGTCTAGATCAACCTCTGGCTTCATCCTCTTGTGCAAGTAAAGTGGAGCTCCCTTGTGCCTCATTGCCATTTTTTCATGTGTGTAATAGCAGTGTGAATGTCTTGGAGAGTTTGGGTTGTCTACGTGCACTACTACTGAAAGCCATATAGATGGACAGCCGCTTTGTGCATGGTGAAAAATATGCTATATATTGTCCACATGGTAGCCTCCAAAGTTGATATCTCCACCACTATTTCTTTCTTCATCTCTATCATGGCGTATCTTGTGGACTATTATGTTCTCTGCCTAGCCTCTTGCAAGTCCTTCGCCATTTTATCATTCTCTACTATCAAGAACTTGAATGTCAAACTCATGGTGTCTTCATAAGCCTTATAATCCTCATCCATGGCCACTAGATGTCTTCTAACATCTGGTACAATCACCCTTTCTTTTGTGCATAGGTGATGTATGATCATCCCGGAGTTGCTTTCATTAGAGAACTTTTGAGGTCTAAAATGGGCCCTCCTAAGGAAAATGTACAACCAAAATAAAGTTTATATGAACCAATAGGATTCAAGATGATGATGTCAACCATGGGGGATGATTCACCATTTTTGGGGTAAAAATGTAAAAACATTAAAAAATAATAAAATAACAAAATTAATTTTTCAACTTGTATTTTTAACTTATCTCCCTAAGTTTTTACTCAAATTTTGAGTGGGAGTACTTGTTGGATGCAAAATTTAATTCCTCATCAAAGGAGTACCCATGTTGCATACTTTCGATGGACCCTGGCCCACAGAAAATGAGAAATACATGAAAAAACATGATTGTAATCACATTTTTCATGTATTTCTAATTTTTCATGTTGCAAGATCCATCAAAAGTATGCAACATGGGTTCTCCTTGGATGAGGAATCAAATTATGCATCCAACAAGTGTTCACGCTTGAAATTTGAGTAAAGGGAGACAAGTTGAAAATACAAGTTGAAAAAGTAATTTTTTCTTTTTTCCTTCTAAAGTTTGATGATGTGATCTAATATTATTTTATTATTTCCACTATTATTTTATAATTTCCTTAGGAGGACCATTTTAGAGCTCAAAATTCCCCTAATCTTCATGCTTGTATAATCCTCTGTTGTGACTCGTCAAATGCCATAGTGTACACATTTTTCTATAGATCATCATCAAGGAGAACAACTTCTCCATGCTCAATCAGGATTGGTTGTGTTTCTAGTGGTGGTAGAGACTGTGGTGTGACCTCAGATGCTCTCAACATGAGACCAGTGTCTTGGTCATGCAGCTCCTGTTCCTTCTCCATGTATTTAACCTCAACTACTTCTTCAACTTGCTAAGAAAGTTCTTGAAATTGCACTTGCTCACCTTGTTCATCATCTTCTAGATGCTCTGCTATCTCAACCTGTATCTGGACAATTTTATATGTCAGTGGGCCTTATCCTTCTTCCTGTTCCTATTTCTTCCTTTCTTCTCTTTCTCTCCTCTTGAGCTCTTTTTCTTCTTTCAATTTCTTCTCTGTCTCCTGCAATCTCCTTTCTGTATCTTCCAACCTTTGCTTCTCTCTCTTCTTCCACTCCACTCTCCTCTCGTTTTGTCACCTCTTCACATCTATCTCCAAAGCTACTATCCCAACAAGTGGATCTTCTTTGAAATTTTAGATTTTCTCAACCTTTGCGCTCTCAACAATATTCCTCTTACCTTTGTCTTGTGCTAATTTTCTACTCGTTGTTGTTGTTGTTGTTGTTGCTTCTTGTGGTGTTGCTGGCTGTAGTGTTTGTTTAATTCTATGACTATGCTAACTGGTTCATTTAGTCTAGAGGAGTTGTAGCAATACCTCCAAGGATCTTCCTTTGGCTAATGACATTCCCCGTGGATCCATGCGTAGTACACCTTCACACAATGGTTCTTGCATATGCAGTGGGGCTCATATGAATTGAAGCTCTCAGTGTCGAACCCAGACTTCTTCAAGTCCTTGGCCTCAACATCTGCATCTTTCAAGTTATAGATCTCATACAAACCAATCCACAAAGGAAGAGTAGGCCTTGCTTCCTTATTACTCTTGTATAGTCATGTTGATAACCCTATGGAGATGTGGTATGCAACCTCTTGGATGACCAACTTGTCTATGGAAAACCTCGGTAGCTCATGCAAAGGCTTCTTTGTGCCAAACAACCTAATGAAGGTGCCACTAGGTGAGTCATACCAATCTAAAATGTTAAGCAATTCCTGCATCACTTCTTGGGACATGCAAGGTGGATCATGTTCGATATCATCATATACAGTGGGGCGATGAAGTGATCAAGCAACCTCACCATGACTCCTTAGTACTTGCACATAGAGAGAAACTTGCAATAGAACTTCACAGCATCATCTAATCGTATCCATGTCCAACCCATGTCAAGGAACTGTTATTGGGGACAGATTGCATCAAGCAGGTACGTGGACATAAAGAATCTTTCTTCTCCATCCTTAGGCAGATTTTGGGCATTAGATGCATGTAGTTCCTTCACTTTCAAATTGATCTAATATAATAACCCAACTCTGTGGGAAGATCTCCATGCTCTCTTGACCATGCAAGTGACATGCGAAGATGACTAGGATTTGGTAAGCCTTCCTGAGTGACTTCTTCTTGTAGACCTGGTTGGGTGTCATCCCGAACTTCAATGACTCTTTTACCCAATGCTTCATGATATCTCTAGTTTTTACATTGTTGTTAGGAGTGTAGAACAGTGTATCCATGTAGTTCACTAGTAGCAGAAAGCGATATGTTTGATGGTATTTTTCTGACTTGAAGGTGGTAAGTTGTGTCCCACTCATATTTCTCAATCTCATCATCTCGAGATCGATACATGAGAAAACCTAGTGAATGATATTCGCACACAGGAAGATGTGGTACCTGCATGCAACCTTTTACAAGCTTGACTTGTGAATGTTGACATAGACTTGTCTATCTTCCAGATCTTCCTTGAAAATTCTTGCAAATATGTCATTTATTTCTTTCCATGCGATCTTCATGTCCTTCTCTATGAACAAATGCATGTATGCATAGATGTGCAAGTTCATTCGTACCTGTTCAACCACATTTCTAGTGCTGCTCTCTACAATGTCCTTTAGTCCAACTCTCTTGGAAACCATGATGCTTGTACTACTGAGAAAATGCTCCACAACTGATGTACTTGGAGATAGAGTGGACACTCACTACAAGAAAATGTCAACTCCAAACACAAAGCAATTCAACGATCGATCATGCAACAAACTGGGTGATTGTTGGGCAAGATTGCACAGTAGTGAATCTCAGAGGCAAGGAGACTATCAGCTGTAACCACACATTGGACAATCCCAACTGCCAGTGAGGCCTGCTACTAATTGGAACTACGCAATGCATAGTTCAGTCTGGCTTGTCTACTAGCTGGGACTGTGCATTGTGCAATCCCAATGGACAAGATTGGGCACTGTCTCCCATAACTGTGCAAATCACAACTGGAGGCTAGTGACAGGCAACTTCTGCATAATTCCTTGAGCCAAGGTAGATCCTTGAGATCTAGGAATGCATATCACATGCTGGGAGAAGCAAGATCTGAGCTAAAGCAGCCCAAATCTACCCAAGCGCAACTTGAAAGCGAGTATATCTAAATGCATGAGTGAAAGATGGTGTAGATTGGGGTGAATGATGATGCATGCAATCAAAACCAATGTAGGAATCAGTCAAACGAATGAACAACGAAGTTGGTGGGGAGAGTCATCGCAACAATGACTGTTAGTGCAAAAATAATGTTATGCATGTGACACTTAAGAAAGACAATGAAAAACTTGAAAGAACGCTTCTTTAAGTTAAAAAAAACTAAAACACTAGTGATCATTTAGTAAAAAATGCAAAAGAATACAACCCATGGAAACGAAAATAGAAAAAGAAACCAAAGAATTGAAAAGAAAAACTTACCCAAAAAAGTTGCCCCGACTGTTCTGAAGATTCTTAAATGCCTTAGGAATGGCATAGCTCCGATATGAAATGTGTAGAATGAGCTCTGGGGCATCCATTAAATAGATTTCGTAGATTTAGGGTTTATGATGTGCATGCCAAAAATCTAGGAAAAAGTGACAAGTGGCGAGAAGTTTCTAAAAATGACTTGAGTGTAACTCCTAACGTTAAGATCCCTATTTTTAGGGATGTTTTTTTCTTTTTTTTTGTGTTTTTATTTTTCAGGAAAGGTTGCCATGCATGCATGGAGAAATTGCACAATTTTGGAGGGAACCAGGCAACTTACCGGCACATGCATTGAACAAAAGTTAATGGAATGCTTTTGTACAATTCCTAGGTTGAGTGGCTCTGGCTCCCTCTCATGCTCTACGCAATTTCCCAACTAAAGACAAGTTGTTAGCTGGGTTTGCACAATTTTTGAGCCGAATATCACTCTGTGCAAGAATCCTTTCTCTTCTTTCGCCTTTATTTTTTTTTTCGTTTTCAATTTTTTTTCAAAGAATTTTGCATAGGCACTTATTTATTTCATGAGGCGGAAGAAGGATCCTGAATTATTGAGAGCAGAAGAGGTTTTCCCTTTAGAGAAGTATGTTATATATACCTCTGACATACTTGTTAAGGTTTTCCCCGTTACCTTACTCTACTTGATTGAGTTGACAAGGGTTAAACGAATATAGAAAAACTGATTAGAGTAGCTGGTTTAAGTGAAGTCTTTCATTTGAAATCAAATAAGAGAAATTTTTCGTTGACGTGTTTTGAAACAACAAGTCTGGTTCATCATCAGGACCAAATGAAGAGGTAGACCATGGCAAAGCCTTAAATAAAGAGCAATGCAGAGACATAATTTCAAGTAACGACTATATTTGAACAATAATATTTAAATTACAATATTAATTTATTAATATATTAAAAACAAATATTATTAAGTAACAGCTATATTAAAGGGCTATTTTTTGAAAAATAATATTTAAATAATGATATTAGTTTATTAATTTATTAAAACATATTAATAGGTAACGACTATATTAAACAGCTAGTTTTTGAAAAATTATATTTAAATAATGATATTAGTTTATTAAAAAATGTTAATAAGTAATGACCATATTAAACGGCTAGTTTTTGGAAAATAATATTTAAATTAATTTACTAAAACCAAATATTACTAGTTTTTGAAATGTAATATATAAATTAATTTATTAAAAAAAATCAAAGTCAAACTTTAAATAAGGAGGGAATTCAAAAATTATAAAAACAAGTCAAGACCTAATCGAGACAAGATTAGTTAACAAATAAAATAATTATTGGAAAAATAAATAAAATAAAACAAAAATATACACAAGTCAAAATATATATATATATATTCAAAGAAAAGTAATCAATAAATAAAACAGGGTCAACAATAAAATATGGCACTGAGGCCAATTAAACAAATAAGAAAATTACTAAAAGGAGTTAAGAACAAATAGGATGATTAAATACATAAAAAAACATGAAGGATCAAGAAAATAAACTCTAATGAAGAATAAATCAACAACGAATAGTATAAAAAGGATGCCAATACCTACATAGATAAACAAACAAACAAACAATATAAATCCCGAAAGGAAGCCTAAAAAAATAGGAGGACACGACAAGGACCCAACTTCTACTAATATTCCAACCATCATCTCTATTCAAATTATTCGGTCTTTTTTCAATTTCTAGGGCCTACGTTAATTTACGATGATAGAAATGACTAACCCTAGCAACGACTTGGGCCTCCTCAATGCAGATGTGATGCTTAGATTTATCTGCATGCTTTGCCAAAGTAGAGGAGCGGGTCCTGTCATGCTTGATGTCAGCGGAATTCTCATGAATCCTTTGATTAATCGAGAAACCAATCTCACCAATGTAGGGAGTCACACAAGGGCATGGGATAACATAAGCACCCTTCATATTATTGGGGTCCACTGGGTCTTTTACAAATCTTAGGGAGCTCTAGATGATATTTAAAGGCCTAAAGGTTGAAGCCACCTTATGCTTCCTTAGGGTCCTCGCAATCTTATCAGTGGTCCCTTGGATAAAAGGAAGATGAAAACCAGAAAACCAATCCTTAGTATCTTTCTTAGCACTATGACCTTCTTCAACTCTCAGGAAAACCTTAGTAAATTGTTGTCTACTATACCCATTATTAAATAAAACACTTAGGAGATCGTTTGAATATTAGTAGAAGTTGGGTCCCTGTCCTATCCTCCTAGTTTTTTATGCTTCTTTTTGGAATTTATTTTGTTTGTTTGTTTATCTATGTAGGTATTGGCATCATTTTTATAGTATTTTTTGTTGATTTGTTCTTCATTAGAGTTTATTTTCTTAATCCTTCATGTTTTTTATGTATTTTATCATCCTATTTTTTTTTTGCTAAGGCAAGAGCAGATCCTTCTATTCAAAAAAAAAGGGAAATAGTGTACAAAAGGCGATTGCGGTGGTGAGGCCCACCAATATGATAGGCCTACCCCAATTCATGGTCTCAAGACGACAAAGCAAACCCAAGGACTCGGGCTCGTCAAATCAAACAAGCAGTCCAAAACTGACCGTTGGATCTTGTGTTGAAGATCCAACAGATGAAAAACATATTGGGTGGCCAACAAGAACACCTGTTAACAAATAAATCAGACCCGATGAACCCAATATATCATAATATATAATCCTATCAGGTTTGTTTTTTACTTATCCTTCGATCACTTTAACCACCTGAAATCCACCATTTGCACGCGATCCTAGAGAAGTCATGCGAACAGCTCGAAACATAACCACTATTGTGGACCCACCTACATGCACACAAAATCCTAGCCGTAGATTAGCCTCATTAGATCCAACAGTTAAGGATCATACCACGCAGACTAAAAGTGCCATTAGTTAGCGTGCAATGAAGGCAATCATTCCTCCCCGCCCTAGCCACGTGTTGCGTGGTGAGTGGAATCTCTCCCGATTGAGAAAACCTGCTTTCGGCTTGATGAGGATGCGATATACCAGAAACCACTTCAAGGGCAGTAAAGTTGTTTGCAGGAATAAAAGTTGGGGTTTTGCATTCACCGAGAAATTCTGGGCTCTGGCGCATGGGCCAAAGGGAGATGAAGATCCCTCCATCCAGCTGTCCCCTTGAGACATTTGGTTTGCCATTACTTGAGTTGATGAGGCTGACATAGGCCTACATCCTAAAAAGGATCTCACTTATGTCATAACACTTCATAAAGAAACTAGATCAACTAGACCCCGTCTCTGTGGCTCTGTGTCAGCAAAAACTGTCTCCTAATTTTCCTTGATGCTGCTACCGGTTGCTAAGGGCCCTGGATGAGCATCCCTCCTTCAACCTTTCATCCATTATCTCCTCCCACCAGCAGCATAAATCAATATGCTTGTTTCGAACCCCCTCATTGGCCAGCCAGTCCGCAACTTTGTTGGCTTCCCTATGAACATGCACCAACCTGAGGGTTCTCAACATTCTTAGGTGCGCTTGGATTCTTTGGTAGACTTGCAGAAGTCTCCAGTGTTCTGAGATTTTCTCAGGAGCAGCGCCAACATTTATCCTTTTCACTGAGTTAATGACTAATTCTGAATCTGCCTCAATGATGACATTTTGAATGTTGTACTTGAGCAGTATTTCCAGGCATAATTCCATCGCCATGAGCTCAACCATATTGTTGGTTGCTTTGCCTAGATAGCTGTGGAAGATGACTTGTATGTTTCCTTCCTCATCCCTCAAGACCCCTCCATAACCAGCTTCTCCTGGATTCCCTTTTGAAGCCCCGTCTATGTTGAATTTTAAAAAGCCATGAGAAGGGGGTTGCCAAGAAGACTTTTCTGCTGAGGTTTTCTTGATAATCTGCATAGAACCCTGAGCTCTAACTTCTCCAAAATTCTAGCCTCTCTTTGTCCAATGGGTTTACCTGTAGCTGCACCTCCCAGGATATGAACAGTTTCTTTGATTTGTTTAAGGACTAGCTTGAGGATGTTGCTCACTGGACTCGCTTTCTCCTTGAAAATCCTATTGTTGTGCTCCTTCCAGACATTCCAAATTAGGAATCTTTGGGTCAGCATCCAGGCAAATTTTATGATCTCATTATCTGAGAAATTTTTCCTCCAATTCTTCAAAGTAGTGATGATGTCATTAACATCTCTGTCTGTCCGCTCAAAGTATTCTCCAACCCAATTCCAAAGTGTTGTGGTGAAAGTGCATCTATTCAGGAGATGATTTGTAGTTTCTTCCTGTTGGATACATAAGTGACATCTTGAAGGGCCAACAAAGCCCCTTTTTCTAATATTATCCCATGTCAAAATCTTGCCCTGGTGAACCAACCACTTGAACAATTTGACTTTCATCCAATGAGGATTTTCCCAAATTTCTTTCCACATCTTATATGTGTTTGAAAGGTTCAACCCTACACCTACCCTTTTGGCCTCCTTGAGGTTAAAGAGACCTGCCTTGTTCTTTCCCCATCTTAGTTGATCATTCAAGTTTGAGTTTAAGATTTGTCTCTTGTCTAAAATACCTTTAAGGGCTATAGCTTGAGTATGTAGCATGCTTGTTCCTCTGTAATCTAGAAGTTTCCATGTTCTCCATTTCCCATTGTTCCTTGATTGGTCCTAGTAGTCACTTACCCACCTTAATCCTTTGTTGATGGTGTCAATGTTAATTTCTGCTAATTCTTCACTTCGGAGATTATCCTCTTACCACCAATTACCCTCCCAGAACCAAGCCAGGTTTCCATTTCTGATCTCCCAGAAACTATGATTTTGGACTAGGGCCCTATTCTCCCATGCCCTATTCCAAATTGCAGAACCTTTTACTTGTCCTGTCATTCTGATTAGATTCTTCTCTTGCCATTCGCTAGCATATTTTTGCTTCCAAAGTTTTTCCCAAGGGGCTTGTATTTCTTTTAGCCATCTCCATCAGATTTTGGCACCAAGAACTCTATTAAGAATTCCTGGGTCATGAAGACCCAAGCCACCATGGGACTTAGGTTTTCACACTCTGTCCCATGCCACTAGGGCCCATTTCTTCTTTTCTTCACCTTTCCCCCAGAGAAAGTCTCTCTGAATGTTTCTTATATTAGTAACTACACCAATTGGTGCTGGAATGGCAGATAGCATATAGATAGGGATACTTTGGAGGACAGCCTTAGTGAGAATCAGTCTCCCTGCTAGATTTAGTGCTCTATTTGTCCATTTGCTGATCTTTTCTTTTAGCTTATTAAGTACAGGCTCCCAGATATCTTTGTGAAGCGGTTTGTCAGTGAGAGGAACTCCCAGGTACTTCATAGGCAATGACTCCCTTTAAAAGCCCAAAATTCTGGAAGGATTTCTTTGTATTGAAATATCCGTATTGAAAAAGAAAATCTTTGATTTAGTGAGACTTACCTCTGAGCCTGCTACCCTAGCAAACTCACTTGGAATCTATTTGAATGCTTTGGCTTCCTTGACATTGGGTGTGCCTTGAAGCATGGTATCATCCACAAATTGCTGATGTGTCACCGTGTCCCCACCTTGAGTGAGTCTCCGACCTTGAATTCTCCCTTCCTCCTTAACAAATCTGATAGCTCTCCCTAACCCTTCCATCATTAAAATGAAAAGGAAAGGAGAAAGAGGATCTCCTTTCCTGAGACCCCTAGAAGGCTTGAAAGTTCTTGAAGGAGAGCCATTGAGAAGAATTGAACAACTGGTGGTGGTAGCTAGCGCCATGACCCATTTAATCCAATTGTGATCAAAGCCATAGGATTTTAATATTTCTCCTATGTATGCCCAGCTAAGCTTGTCATAGGCCTTTTCTATGTCCAGATGCATAATCATTCCTGCCTGTTTGTTGGTAATGAGTGAATGAACCATTTCATGAGCTTGAATTATATTATTAAAATTTGTATTCCTTCCACATAACCCATTTGCTCCTCTGACACTAGGGTTGGGAGGAGAGGTTTGAGACAGTTGGCAATGACTTTGGATATAATTTTGTATATCACATTGCATAATGCTATAGGTCTAAATCTGTCTGGAGAGGTGGCCTTTTCCTATTTGGGGATTAAGGCTATGAAAGATTCATTGAGTGCCTTTAAGACTGTCTTAAATATTCGAGAGTCTTCCACTACCTCCAGGATGTCCTGTTTCACTATCCTCCAACAAGCTTTGAAAAAATCTACATTAAAGCCATCCGGGCCTGGTGCTTTCCCATTTTTCATCTCTTTCATGGCTTCCTCTATTTCTTCCTCTGTTACTGGTCTGTTGAGGTTGAAATTATCTTCTCTAGTAACCAATTTAGGGATGTACTAAGTAAATCTTTTCATGGATTGGTATCTGTCTTCTGAGGTTTCCTCAGCAATTTTCTGAAAATGTTGGAGTAGAACCTTCTCCATCTCTTCATGAGTGTTTCTCTCTATTCCATGTTGGTCTGTAAGTTTCACAATTCTATTGTTGTTTCTGTGAGCTATGGTGGATCTATGGAAGAATTTGGTGTTTCTCTCCCCTTGTTTAATCCATTGTACTCTGGATTTTTGTCTATAAAATATTTCCTCTTGAAGACATCTGTTGTCCCGCTCCTGCTGGAGTGACTCTTCCATCTCTTTCCTTTTTTTGTATAGCCTTCAGTGATAAGAATCTAGTTTATTTCCTTTAGTTTCTTTTCTACATCTTCCTTAGCTTTGAATATGTTACCAAATTATTTTTTATTCCACTCTTTGAGTCTGCCTTTAATGTGTTTGAGCCTGTTGTGTAGAAGGAACATTTTTGTACCTTGCAGGTGAATCTCTTCCTTCCACCATTCTTTAATGTTTTTGATGAAATCTGAATGTGTGAGCCAAACGTTCTCAAATCTGAAGGGGGTGTTCCTTGGTTTTCCAAAGAGGGAAGCTTCCAATTGGATAGGACAGTGATCAGAACCTCCAAAAGGTAGAATGAATGCAGTAATGTTGTCTCCCCTAAAAAGAATCTCGTCTGAAACAATAAATCTGTCTAGTTTTGAGGCTCCTTGGGTAGGTCCCCCTGTTTTGTTGTTCCAAGTGAAGATTCCATTGCTTGTTTCCATATCAACCAATTTCATATTGGTGATGAAGTTATGGAAGGCAACTGAGTCTCTACCAAGTGTTCTAGTTCCTCCTTTCTTCTCCATGAGTGATTTTGTTATGTTAAAATCACCTCCAAGTATCTAGGGTAGAGTGTGGTATCTCTTATTCATATCCTCCATTGTTATGAGGAGTTAAAGTTTGTCTTCCATTGGTCGCAAACCATAGACATTGGTGATCATGTAACATTGTCCGTCACCCACCGATTGGAAAATCAGTGAAAGGTGATGTCTGGATGCCTCTGCATCAATCACACCAAATTTCTGTGGATCCCATAGAGTGAGAATGCCACCAGCAGATTTATTTTCCTTAAATTCAAGGTATTCATATCTATTTAACCATTTTCTATGCTTTTCACGCATCCTCTCCACAGAGAATTTTGTTTCCTATATGAATATTATGTCAGGTTTTTCCTCTCTAATCCTTTTACCTAGATTCCTCTGTTTTCTTCAGCTCCCTAGCCCTTTAATGTTCCAATTTGCGACTTTCATTGAGGTGGAGTTTTAAAGGAGTAACTGGAAAGGTCTTTCATCCTTCCTGAGTCAATAATGAGCTTTCCACACTCCAGTAGTAGTTATTTCTATCTTTTTCTTCCCCTCCTCTTGCCTAGATTCCTTGTTAGTTTTCCTCTTATTAATCCTATTGAGGAAGTCCCTTTGTTTTCCTGGTTGTCATGTCCTCTTTTGAATCCTGCAGCTGTTTGGTGTGACCTGTTAAGGAATATCTATTGGACCTTGTCCACATCCTCTTGGGGGATGGATTTTATTCCCAGGTTCCCTCCCTGTTCTAGAAACTTTTCTAGCTCTAGGTTTTCCCTTAGTAGGATCTCCTGTAAGTCTTGATCCTCTATGCCACTTTCACTTTGAGACATTTCCTAGTCTTTTTCTATTTCCATGATATCAAAGGATCCATTGTGTGTTCGTTCTGTTCCTAAGTGAACTCCATGTTGGTCCCTCTTCCTTTCCCTCTTGTTGTCTTCTTCTCTGTACTCTCTTGATCCCCTCCATCTGCCCCTTTTTCTCCTAAGATCTCAAACCTGTTGTAACTTTTTGTTTTTTTATTCCCAATAGGGTTCTTTTGTGTTTTACTTCCCCCTCCTTTTCCTCTTCCTTCTACTTCGGTGAAACCTGTCTAGTCTTTCCCTTTGCTAGTATTTAGGTTTTCCTCCCTTCTATTAAGAGGACAATCTCTGGATAGGTGCCCATGCTCATGACACTTGTGACATCTGAATGAGATATGTTCATAGTCAGCTGTTTGAACCCATTCCTCATCATAGACTTCTAGGATGACCTCATTTGGAAGGGCTCCTAATAGGTCCATCTCCACACATATACGAGCATAGGATGTATATTTTCCTCTTAGAGTTGCCTCTGATATTTTTAAGAAATGACCTAATTTATTGCCTATAGCTTTTAAATACTCTAGCATCCAATAATATAAAGGTAAGGAGTATAGTCTAATCCATACCAGTACTGAAGTGAAGGTTTCTCGTTCTGGCACGAAGTTCATTGTCCATGGCTGCATATAGAGACCAACAGCTGCAAAGAAGTATGGCCCTCCTTCAAAAATCCTATCTCTGTCTTCCATGTTTGTAAACACCACAGTAAAAGAACCTTTGGATCCAAGATTTATATTTAACTCCCCCTTTGGTTTCCAGTTGTATTTTATGCAGGTGTACAATGCTTTCTCTGATGGCCAGATTCCCATAAATTTACATATGATGGCATAGTTTTCCATGTGATCCCTGTATGCTTGCAGAGCTGGATCATTCAGAATAACCTGTGGTTTAGTTATGTTTTTAGGTTTACAGGGCCCCATATTGGCTCTATTCTCTAATCCCTGACCTTTTCCTTCCTCTTTTTCCTCCTGACCTTCTTCTTTGTGGGCCCCTTGATCTGCATGGGTTTTGCTGCCTTTCGCCTTCTGAGTTTCAGTGTTTTTTGTCTTGTTCTCCAAGGGTTGTGTAGGTTTGTTCTTTTTCCCTCCTCTTCCTCTATTTGCTACCATATTGTTGTAGGAGGGAGTGGAGCTCCCTCCTCCCTGTGTCTCCATGGGTGCCTGTTGCCCTCCTTCCCTCACTTAGTGAAACCCTAGCACCAGAGTTCTGTCGTCATAAGAAAATCTTCAATCTTATCATCCTATTTGTTCTTAACTTCTTTTAGTAATTTTGTTATTTGTTTAATGGGCCTCAGCCCCATATTTTATTATTGACCCTGTTTTATTTATTGATTACTTTTCTTTGAATATATATATATATATATATATATATATATATATATATATATATATATATTTCTTTTGACTTGTGTATATTTTTGTTTTATTTTATTTATTTTTCCATTAATTATTTTATTTATTAAATGATCTTGTATCGATTAGGATCTTGACTCGTTTTTATAATTTTTTACTCCCCTCCTTGTTTAAAGCTTGACTTTGATTTTTTTTAATAAATTAATTTAAATATTATTTTTCAAAAACTAGCCATTTAATATAGTCGTTACTTATTAATAGTTTTTAATAAATTAATAAAATAATATCATTATTTAAATATTTTTTTTCAAAAGGTAGCCATTTAATATAGTCATTACCTATTACTATTTTTTAATAAGTTAATAAACTAATATCATTATTTAAATATTATTTTTCAAAAACTAGTCGTTTAATATAGTTGTTACTTAATAATATTTGTTTTTAATATATTAATAAATTAATATCATAATTTAGATATTATTGTTCAAATATAGTCATTACTTCAAACTATGTCTCTACATTGCTCTCTATTTAACCCTTTGCCATGGTCTGCCTCTTCATCTGGACCTGATAATGAACCACACTTGTTGGTTTGAAATGCGTTAACCAAAAATTTCTCTTATGTGATTTCTACCGAAAGACTTTTCTTAGTTCATTTTGGATCACAGAAGCCTGAATACAAAGTAGTTGGTACTAGTTAAAAGTGAAATAATTGTGTTTTCACCAAGACTCACTCTAAACAAAATGTATTTTCCATCAGGGTATCATTGACTGAAGAAAACAAGATCTTCATAAAAAGATAGGACAACAAATAACCAATTTGTTGATAGTTGTACAAATCCTCTTATACTTCACCCTTCTTGTCTCAAGAGCCAGACATGGTTTCATGCGAAGCTAAACCTATGGGTGCATGAGAAGGAAACAAACAAACAAGAAAAGAAGAGCAGTAAATGAAAGAGAAACATCGAAGAAAAGAAAACAAGAAAGAAAACACTACTCCTACTCTTAAACTAAATGGTGCATGGGCCTACTCACGTTAAGTGATATTTCTAATGCAGCCACTAGTGCATTAGTTGACCCATGTTGGTGAAGGCATGGTTGACAAGAAAGATATACAAGTAAACCAACACACAATAAAGATAAGACAGTGAAAACCAACATGCTCAAAGTTTGAATGCGTCCACAGAAAAGAAAAGAGTAAAAGCGCAAGACAAACACTCTGCAGACATACCATGGTGTTGCAACACATTGTCCACAGACAATGAGCATGTTGTAATAGATTTGACCTGCAAATATATTATAAAGCAAATATACCTAGAATTAACAAGATTGACCCAATAATATAATATGAAAATGCTTTCTCTTTATTGATCAAACCCTTGAGGTAGGGTAACACCATACAATCACTCCTTAAGGAAGGAGAACACTCCATAAGCCATATGTTTGTCCATACAATATTCCTTGACATCTCTCAAGGGGAGTCTCTAGCCTCTATATAGGCTTCATACACACAATACAATGGCTCATTACCATGGGTCTCTCAATACCATATATCTAATACCATGGGCTTATAACATTATTGCTAACTACTTATGGTCCCTTACATGATGCAGGCTAACCACTTTATTTATTAATTATGGCCCATCCAATTATTACATTATTCCCTTGAGTACCTCTCTCTGTACCCCATGCTATCCCCCCTAGGTATACTACATTCCACCCCCCTTAAACATGTTTCATCCCTGAAACATAAGAAGAACACAAATTATAAGACCTACTCAAAAGAGTAGTCCACTAGTACCATGAACGTGCATCTATCCATCCAAGAGAAAGGTGAACCCTCAATCTAGCTAATGCCTCACTTTCTTGAGATGGAAGTTGAACCTAGCAAATCTTTTGTGTTGATGTGTTGTGGGTGGATTGTCGCCCCTCTTTATTTGTCGTGCGGGGGTTATTATCCTTATGGCTAATTTGTTGCCATCGCGTTGGTTGTTCTCTCGCTAGGTGATGTCGGTGGTGATATGCTGAAGTTTTAATCAATGGTGTATCTTTCTTTAATGCACCACCTAATGGAGCTTGATTGGTATCTGGTACATGCTGGGGTGCCTGCGGTTGTTTCTTATCTTCGAATATTACTTCGGCCACAGATTCCTCTTATGATGTGTCAGTACGTACAACATCTTCTACTTCAACCTCCTTGGACTCTACCTATTTATTGATGGAAATATTCTGTAATGTAATTTTCTTCTTTTTATACTAGAGCTTTAGGAATTTCTTTTGCACATTAATATTGATAGTGCCAACAGATTCCATCCAAGGGTATCTAAAAACAACATCCCCATTAGCCATATCTGAAGCATAAAGATCAGAATGCAATACATACTTGTCCATAACAATCTTCAAATATTTATAAACTTGAACATCCTCATTATCAACCTGTGCAGTTTCAATGTGTTTTGCTAGAACTTGCAATTTTTTTGCCAAATTAACATTTATAGGAGTTTGCTTGCAACTAGGATTTATAGACACAATGATCTTCTCCTTTTGAATACATCCATGAACCTGTAATAAGGAGATAACATCAGAAAATAGCCCCTTACGAGTCTCATTCACCTGTTTTCTAGCATGAGACCATTTTTCTAAAAGGATTTCTTCTACTTTTTCATGAGGAAGTCGCCACACTGAATCGTCAAGTGAGTACCATCATTTAACAACCTCATATTTTATATTAAATAGTAGGCAACTTGTCCAAAATTGTTTGGATCAAGACTTGTGATATTTTATAAATTCTTCAATAGTGGGACCATCATCACATCCTGTAAAAATCATCTCATTAGAAGCCATGAAGTAGAATGAGGGTTTTGAAAAAAATTACGCGCTTTGTGTGGCAAATTTAAAATGCCCACAACTCTGTCAATATTGCTTAGTATCCTTATAATGACCTATTTTCGAAAATGGAACAATCATTCTACATCTTCCCATGTGATAGAAATCCCGATCTTGGCACTCTAGAATTTCAGATTTATGCTGGAATTGTCCCGCCATTAGAAATATTTCTGAAAAAAGAGTTGATTTTAAATCAACAATATCTCCCTCATCTGGACTAAGATATGACCGATTGTTTTTTTGAAATTGGGTAATTTTTCAAGAGGATCTTAGATATGTAATTAGTTTCTCAAAATTCCCCACAAAAATGACAAAATTTAACTAGAGATCCTTCATCCAAGCATTTTCGTCAAAAAATTCTGCAACATAGCTGATTTTTAAATCAGTGATATCTTCGTCATCCAGATTCCGATTCGGCTAATTCTTTTTTTATTTGGGTATTTTTTGCAAAGAATCCATATTTGCAATTTGTTGATTTAAAATTTGCACCAGAAGTTTCAGATCAGATCTCCAAACTCACTGCCCCAAAAAATTCCTGCAAAAAAAAAATAAAATTAATAAATATCTCTCCGCTTGCCCAAGAAAGCACTCTGATACCACTTATAATAGATATGACTTGCAAATATATTATAAAGCAAATATACCTAGAAATAACAAGATCTACCCAATAAAATAACATGAAAATTCTTCTCTTTATTGATCAAACCCTTGAGGTAGGGTAACACCATACAATCACTCCTTAAGGAAGGAGAACACTCCATAAGCCATATGTTTGTCCATACAATATTCCTTGACATCTCTCAATGTGGAGTCTATAGCCTCTATATAGGCTTCATACATACAATACCATGGGTCTCTGAATACCATATATCTAATACCATGGCCTTATCACATTATTGCTAACTACTTGTGGTCCCTTACATGATTCGGGTTAACCACTTTATTTATTAACTATGGCCTATCCCATTATTGCATTATTCCCTTGGGTACCTCCCTTTGTAGCCCATACTATCCCCCCATGTATACTACGAATGAGAAACCATGAAGAAGGAAGATAACTTTCGCTTAGCAAGAGTGTTTGTTGTGTATGATTCCTCCAATGCATGATCGATGGGATCATGTGATTGTGGTGGAGGATGTAAAATTTGTAGATGAGATTGATTTTCAATGCAAATGGGAGAGTGATGAGAAGCCTGGGGTGTTTCAACAGATTTTTTATCGGAGGTGGAACTAACCTCAAGAGAGTGAGGACCTGGCATAACCATCAGCTCAAGCTGAAGTGCCTTGAAAGATTGTGGGGTTTCCACTTCATCATCAGGTAGATCTTCAAATACCGGTGTTTTATAAAGATAAACATCAAGTGAATCAGCATTGTGATCAAATGGAGTAAAGAGATTATGACAACCATGATCAGAAAATTCAAGATGTTCATCGACATCCTCATGATATGAAGAATCATACAAAGGGGTTGATGAGAAATAAAAAAATTTACCCTCTGAATTTTCAGAAACAAAAGATGACAGATTGGGTAGATTTAGAACTAAAGATGTGTCCTCTCTACAATCAAATAACAAAGTGACACCTAGTGTGTTCTATGAATGATCAGAAATAAGAACATGCAGGGATGAATTTTGACAAGACAAATAAAAAATGGTAGCATCACAAAAGATGTCACAAAACAGTGGATGAGGTGTAGACGGAAGGAGGTCATCCCTCATCGTAGGTTCTTCTTTAGATTCCCACACATACTCATCATAAATGATAGCATATGTTGGCTACTCATCACCAACCCTGTCAACAACTTGATCCTCATAAACAATGAGTGTGGAGTCCGAAACGGCAGAAGACAACACAATACAGTCCGGAGGATCAATAGAATGAGAGGACAAAGGTTGAGAGAACAAGTTCACATGACAACCAACATGCTTGAAAGCCAAATCTATGTAGATATCTAGAGTAGGTGGGGTGGGAGGATGTGACAATTGAACCAATGGGTTCAGAACTTCTCCCACCTTGCATTGTGGAGCTAGAGTTGTTCGATGAGAAGTAGATGGAGGGTCAATTATGAGAGCAACCTTGTCTGTCTTGGGTTTGGCAACTCTAACACCAAGGTATGCTGGGAGGGTTTTAAACCATTCTAACACATGATATTTTCAGATATGTGAAAAAGATACTAAAATATTTCATTGAGAAATTTCCAATCAATTTAATCTTCCAGGATTTGAAAAGCGAGACTACAGAAGTGATTCTAAAATTGCAAAAGGGGTTCATCAGGTGCTTTTCGTAATTCCATGATTATTTTATTGAGTGTTTTACGATCATAACAATAGAAAGAACAATCCAACTCTCTGATCATTTAATCATTATAGTGAATGGAGGCTACGTGCAATGTGACACACCATTGTAGTGCATTCCCTCTGAGCGTGAATGCGACTAGCGATAAGGCAACATCGTTCGGGAAGACTTCATCCCTTTCACAGGAAAAACATGAAGGGAACTCCATGATTAAGCAAAGTTTCTCCGCCTTCATCATCATGTGTGAAATGTGACAAGTCATTAAAGATATCCCCAAACGCTTCAAAGACACATCCATGACACAAACATGTGAGAGGATTAACTATAATGTAGTTCATTTAAGATGTGCAGAGATTCAAAACAGACTTCGAGGACTAAGCTTGTCATGTGGCCCTCCTTCTAGTGCCAGAAATGTTGACAATGTTGCACCCATAAACATTTCAAGGGATCTCCCCAGTAGGAAGTCCCAACTAGACCTTGGATTGTTTGGAGTAGGAGTCCCCTCAGTGGGTAGTAAAGCAATGCTTTGATTGTGATAGCGTGTAGAGGTGAGCTTGATATCTTTATCGAAAGCAAGTGTGTGACCTTGCAGTGAGTCAAGTGAGATGCATGGGGATTCTATCACATGGAGGGGAAGAGGAAGTGTGTCCCTTAGAAGCCTGTAATAGTATGTAGACTGAAAGGAACACACGAGCGGAATGACGTCACAAGGTGGAAACTGGAATAGTACACAAACCAAATTGACGGGTTAAGCGAGTAACACGTCTGCAACAAGATTCATAGAATCGCATACAAAATAGTTCATACATAGATGTGTAAGTTAAATAACATACATTGCTAAAGAAACCAAAATAGTCCAACTATAATAACAACATATGCATGAAAACGTGATGGCTTTGTTATATATTATTAAGTGAAAGTTCCATCAATACATTCACCATTAACAAACACTAGCCCCAATAGTGGAACATTATAGTCAACACCGCCTGCTCCTCCAAAGAAATATACTCACTCTACACTGTGGAGAAGCCAAGGCTCGTCATAATATTCTCCAAGCCTTCTCTATGTAATGCCTAGCCAAAATCTTGGCTCCCAAAAGCCCCTACTATGAGTTATGAGATTTTATATATTCCCTTTGACTCTTGGATTATCCTCATGACTCTTCACATTACATAGTGACTATTCACATTCGACTAATGACACTTATAATTTCACTTACAATATGTTTACAATAATAAAATTTCCATATATAGCAATTTTGGAAAAAATTAGGCTTGAGTCAACCTGACAAGACAAACAACATCACTTGGGGTCTTGGGGAAATACCAACTCAGTAACCTCCTCGCGATGGTTTTTGGTGATAAACTAATACCAAGCTTAGTACTTCGCTATTATGTCCCTGTACTATTTGGTGATGTCTTTGTTGAAGCAGACTCTTACCTCCATGACTTCTAGGTATATGGTTCTGAAACCACTGTCCAACTCATCCTAAAGCATGCATAACATTTTATTGAGTGTGGTTGGACCACCAATATACTTCTGCATTTTATCTAGGCTAAACTAGAAGTCATCACTGATGGCTTCACGCATCAACTGCTCTATGTACTTGTTGACATCTAGCATGACTTGGTTCTTCCTCATGCCCTAGGTGAGGGTTCCAATTAAAGGGATCCTGTGCATTCGCACGATGACATCCAAACTTCTGAACAACCGTGCATAGGAAGCCCCAATTCTAGTGATGAGTGGACAAAGATGCTTGTAGTTTTGGATCAACATCTAAATCCATGCTTTTCTAGATCAGCCACTGGCTTCATCCTCATGTGCAAGTAAAGTGGGGCTCCCTTGTACCACATTTCCATTCTTTCATGTGCGCAATAGTAGTGTGAATGTCTTTGAGAGTTTCGATTTTCTATGTGCACTGCTGCGGAAAGCCGTATAGATGGAAAACCGCTTTGTGCATGGTGAAAAATCTTCTATACACTTTCCGCATGGTGGCCTCTAAAGTTGATATCTCTGCCACTATTTATTTCTTCATCTCTTTCATGGCAGAACCTACTAACTATTTTGTTCTCTTCATGGCCTCTTGAAATTCCTTCGCCATCCAATCATTTTTTGCTATCAAGAACTTGATTGTCGAACTTGTGGCTTCTGCATAAGCCTTAGAAGCCTCGGTCATGGCCACTAAATGCTTTCTAACATTTGGTACAATCACCCTCTCTTCTATGTGCATAGGTGATATATGATCATTCATGAGCTACTTTCTTTGTGCTTGTACAATCCTCTATTGTGACTCATCAAATGCTAGATTGTACACATCCATCTCCGGATCATCATCAAGGAGAAAAACTTATCCTTGCTCACTCCGGATTGGTTGTGATTCTGGATGTGGCGGAGACTGTGGTGCGACCTCTGATGCTCTCATCATGAGATCAATGTCTTGGTCCTGTAGCTCCTATTTTGCCTCCATGTCTGTCACCTCAACTACTTGCTCAACTTGCTGAGCAAGTTTCCTAATCTACTCCTGTTCACCCTGTTCATCATTTGTTGGTTGCTCTTCTGTCTCAACCTATATCTACGTAGTTTTCTATGTCAGTGCACCTTGTCCTTCTTCTTGTTCCCGTTTCTTTCTTTCTTCCCTTTAGCTCATCCTGAGCTCTTGTTCTTCTTTCATCTTCTTATCTGTCTACTACAATCTCCTTTTTGTATCTTCCAACCTTTGCTTCTCTCTCTTGTTCTGCTCTACTCTCCTTTCGTGTTGTCACATCTTTACACCTATCTCCAAAGCTACTCTCTCAACAAGTGGATCTTCTTTGAGCTTGTATATTTCCTCAACCTCTACCCTCTCATAAATCTTACTCTTACCTTTTTCTTTTTCCGATTTGCTGCTCACTAATGTTGTTGTTGTTGCTTCCTGTGGTGCTGTCGCCTGTAGTGTTACATTCCATTCTATGGCTATGTTGACTAGTTCATTGAGCCTAGAGGAGTTGTATGAATACCTCCAAGGATCCTCCTATGGAAAATGACATGCCCCGTGGATCCATGGGTGGTACACCTTCACACAATGGTTCTTGCATATGCATTGGGGGTACCGAACCCAAACTTCTTCAACTCCTCAGCCTCAGAATCCACATCTTTCAAGGTACAGATCTTGTACAACTCAATATGCAAAGGAAGAGTAGGCCATCGTGCCTTTGTCGTCCTATGCAGTCTTTATGATAACCTTATGGAGATGTGGTATGCAACCTCTTGCATGGCAACCTTGTTTGTGGAAAACCTTGGTAGCTCATGCGGAGGCTTCTCTAGACCAAACATCCTAATGAAGCATTAGGGGAATTTTCAGGTCTAAAATGGGCCTCCTAAGAAAAATGTGTAGCCAAAATAAACTTTATAAGAACCAATAGGATTCAATGTGATGATGTCAACCATGGGGATGATTCACCATTTTTTGAGTAAAAATGTAAAAAGATTAAAAAATAATAAAACTACATTTTCAACTCATATTTTCAACTTATCTCCCTAAGGTTTTACTCAGATTTCATGTGGGACTACTCAGGATGAAAAATTTAATTCCTCATCTAAGGATTACCCATGTTGCATACTTTAGATGGACCCCGCTACGTGAAAAATGAGAAATATATGAAAACCATGACTGCCATCACGTTTTTCATGTATTTCTCATTTTTCATGTAGTAGGGTCCATCAAAAGTATTCAACATGGGTACTCCTTGGATGAAGAGTCAAATTTTTTATCCAACAAGTGTTTCCACTCGAAATTTGAGTAAACCCATAGGGAGATACGTTGAAAATATGAGTTGAAAAAATAGTTTTTTCTTTTTTCCCTTTAAAATTTGATGATGTAATCTAATATTATTTTATTATTTCCACTATTATTTTATAATTTACGTAGGAGGCTCGTTTTAGACCTCAAAATTCCCATAATAGTGGCACCAGGTGAGGCATACCAATATGAAATGTTAAGCAATGCCTACATCACTTCTTGGGAAATGCAAGGTGAATCTTGTTCGAATATCATCCTGTACAGCGGAGCAATGAAGTGGTCAGACAACCTTGCCATGATGCCTCAGTAGATGAACTGAGAGAGAAACTTTCATAGACATTCACATCATGATCTGATGGTGTCCATGTCCAACCCATGCTAGGGAACTGTTGTTGGGCACAAATTGCATCAAGCAGGTGTGCAGACATAAAGAATCTTTCTTATACATCCTTAGGCAGATTATGGGCATTAGACACATGCACATTCAACTGAAGAGCCAACATCTTTGACTATTTGAAAGGGCATCCTTCATTTTCCAACTGATCTAACATAACAACCCAACTCTACGGGAAGGTCTTCATGCTCTCTTGACCGTACAAGTGACATGTGAAGATGACCAAGAGTTGGTAAGCCTTCTTGAGTGACTTTGTCTTGTAGATTTGGGTGTCATCATGAACTTTGATGGCTCTTTTACCTTATGCTTGATGTTATCTCTAGTGTTTACATTGTTATTGGGAGTGTAGAACAGTGCATCCATGTACTTCACCGGCTGTGGCAAGTGATACATCTGATGGTAGTTTTCCAACCTAAAGGTAGCAGGTTGTGTCTCACTGGTATTAGTCAATGCCATCATCTTGGGATCGGTATGTGAGACAACCTAGTGAATGATGTCTGCGCACGGGAAGAAGGGGCACCTGCATGCAACTTTGTACAAGCCTGACTTGTTAATGTTGACATAGACTTGTCGATATTCCATATCTTCCTTGAAACTACATGCAAATATGTCCTTTATTTCTTGCCATTTTATCTTCATGTCCTTCTCTACGAACAGTTGTGTGTCTGCATAGATGGGCAAGTTTATTGGCACCTGTTCAACCACATCTCTAGTGCTTCTCACTACAATGTCCTTTGATCCAGCTCTCTTGGAAACCATGATGTGTGTACTGTTGAGAGACTACTCAAAAATTGATGTACCTAGAGATAGAGTGGACACTCATGAAAAGAAAATTTCAACTCAAAACACAAAGCACTTCAAGGATTGGTCATGCAACAAACTGTGTGACAATTGGGCAATATTGCACAGTAGTGACTCTCAGAGGCAAGGACACTGTCAGCTGGAACTATGCATTGTGCAGTCTCAACTATGAGTGACACTTGCCACTGACTGGAGCTACATAGAGCACAGTCCTTCTGGGTTGACTATGGACTGGAACTACACAATGTGCAGTTCAGTCCAGCTTGACTATTGGCTAGGACTATACATTGCGCAATCCTAGTGGGCAAGACTAAGAACTGTCTCCCAGAAATGTGCAGAGAGCAGCTGGAGGCCATTGATAGGCAACTTCTACATAATTCCTAGAGGTAAGTCAGAGCCTTGAGATCCAAAAATGTGTAGTCCATGTCAGGAGAAGCAAGATCTGAGCCAAGATAGCCTAAATATCCCCAAGGGAAACTTGAAAATGAGTAGATTTGAATGCATGAGCAAAGGATGGTGCAGATATGAGTGAAGGATAATGCATGCAATCAAAACCAATGCATGAATTAGTCAAAGGGACAAAAAACGAAGCTAGTGGGGAGAGTTGTCGAAAGAGCGACTGTCAGTTAAAAAATAGTGTTATTCATGTGATGCTTAAGAAATACAATGAAAAACTTGAAACAACACTTCTATAAGTTAAAACAACCTAAAACTCAAGCGATTGTTTTGTAAAACATGAAAAGCAACACTCACACAGGGCAAGGAAACAAAAGAGATAGAAAAAGTAGCAAAAGACTTGGAAAGTAAAACTTACCCAGAAAAGTTGCACCGATTTTGCCGAAGGTTCATAGATTCCTTGGGAATGCCTATGATCCAAGGTCGAATGTGTATAATGAGCTCTAGGGCGTCGATTAAATAGATTGGTAGATTCAGGGTTTATGATGTGCATTCCTAAAATTTAGGAAAAAACAAAAAGTGGAGGGAAGTTTCTAAAAATGACTTGAGTGTAACTCCCAGTGCTAAAAATAGATCCCTACTTTTAGGGATGCCTTTTTCTTTTTCTATTTTTTACTTTTTCAGGAAAGGCCACCATGCATGCATGGAGAAATTGTGCATTTCTACATGGAACACAACAACTTTTCAACACATGCATCAGACAACAACTAATGGAATGCTTTTGCAAAATTACTGTGTTGAGTGGTTCTGGCTTCCTCTCATTCTTTACACAATTTCCCAACTAAAGACAAGTTTTCATCTGCGTCTTCATAATTTTTGAACCAAATCTCACTGTCAGGATTCTCTACGCAACTTTAGAGAGCAAGGTTGACTATCGAGATGCTCTATGCTATTCCTAGGAGCAAGGCAGGCTGGTGGGCTCCTCTACGTTATTCTTGAGAGTAAGGCAAGTTTCTGTCTAGGACTGCACAGTTTTCCAATACAATGTAAGAACCAAATGTAAACCAAGTCATGGGGTCAGCTTGTGGTTAGTCAGAAAAGCAAATAAGTGAACACAAGTTGCAAAGTGACAGATAAACTTGAATGAAACACAAGTACATGAGTAGTGCAATACAAGCTGATAAGATTTCGAGGAGGGAGGCTCTAAAACAAAGTGAAGGAAAAATTTTGGAGGGTGGTTGTAGATGCTACAACACTAGGCTACCATAATTTCCAATAATTTGGCTTCTCATATCTTAGCTTTCCAACAAGGTAGAATAGTTTCTCAAGATAAGTTACCTCTATTTTACATGTCGGCCTATATTATGGATGCTTTGTGTTTTTCTATGGATTTTCTTGCTATATGTTGGAAATGGACTATTCAAGATCCTAAGCCTATCCATATCTACCCGAACATCATATGTGAATCCAAATATCTTTAACATATTTACCAGATATGTCACAGAGTTATGGTTCCAACATATGAAACCATGTTTGAGTGTCAGCCATCGAGGATATCTCAAGAAGCCATGGATGACCTTCAAGAATCAACATTTCATTTGGATAAGAGTTATTTACATATATCAGGGTCTATAACAGCCTTGATCATCCTCATCTTTTACCTTTATTCATTCCTAATAAGCTAGTCAGAAGAGAAGTAGCCTATGATACATTGGGTTATGGTATCACTAAAGTATTCAGAAAATCCAATAAAAGGGCATGACATGTTTTTTCTGTATGATTTGGTATATTTGTGTTAGCCAATTATTGCCACACCGAGAAAGAGATCCCTGTTGTTCAAGATCTAAAATTTCCAATTATTCCCAATAGGCAATATGACCCAAATTCAATGGTGAAGAATTTTACTACATCTCAAGGAATCAAATAATTTATCCATGAAGAGGATAATTTGGATGATATATTTGTACAATCTTTTTCTTATTTTGTAGTATTACGGAGAGTGGTAGAATAATTGTATACAAAGGATAAAGTTCAGTTTATTCAATACAAATATTCTTGGATAGCCAATCTTCCATTATATTTGTTACAGTTACCAATGGAGAAGTCATCAATGTCCACTGCTCAGCCTAATAGTTCTACACAGTTGGTAATTCCTCCTAAGGATCAACTAGATGTTGTTTTGATTTCTTCCTCACCTCAGGTTGAGGAATTGATTTTCAATCCTGAATTAAATGAGGCATGGAATGAATTTAGTATGACTAAAAATCCTAATACCAACACTCAAGCTTCACTTTCCCAAATTGCCACTTATTCACGACTAGTTGATGTTCAAGGAACTTCTAAGCATGTTGAACAAGAAACCAGGTCAAAGGATGTCATTGATAAATCTTCCATTCATGGTCAGAAATATGTTAAGGTTATTACTGCTTTCCCTACCTCAAAGGTTACTCTCAATATAAATGAGATTCCTCCTTTAGATATATTCTATAGTCCTCAGCACAAGGCAATGGTCAAGAGAGGCATAAAGAAAACAAAGCTCAAGAAATCTCATTCATTAATTCCTAGGAATATTTCTTCCTTTGAATTCTTATGGAAAGTTTCCTCTGCTGAACCTTCTGAAGGCTTAGGAAAATTGACTCAATTCACAAGTGTTATCACCAAAAAATTAATCATCTAGCCTAATTTACTAGATGGATCGAAGTACACCATGTAAAGCCAATTTTAGCATAGTAAACTTGCTTTCACTATGATAAATTACTTAATAAACCACCTTTGTTAAGTAATTTATAGCTAAATCGATGAACAATAATTAAATAAATCACTATTTATTTGATTTTCTTCTAGGAATAATTAATTAAACCATTGTTCAATTATTATTCCTTGTCATATTTGACCCAACCATGAAAATAAACAGATAAATCATTAATTATCTTATTTTTTTCTAAAGATAATTAATTAAACACTAATTAATTATTATTCTTTGTCAAGTTTGACAAAATCCCTTAGGAATAATTAAATAAATCCTTATTTATTTATAATTCCTTAACTAATTCCTTCAAATGATAAATAAATCATTTATTTATTTGTTATCTCTAAATAAAAGTTTAAATGCTTTTTCCCTCCTAACCAAATATAATAAAATATTCCAAGTGGTTATTCCAAGAATGGGATCATTAATATTTTATTATTGCTCATTATTCGAGGATAACTGAATATTTTGTTATAAATAGAAGGGGTTTCCATTCATTATTCACTTTTGATTATTTTCGTTGTTGTAATCATTGTTGTAACTATGATTATTTTCATTTTTGCACACCATATTTTTGATGGGTTTACACATTATAGAGGATAAAGACTCTATACAAGATAAAGACGTTTGAGGATAGTCAGGAACCCATCCCATAGAGGGGGATTGGTAACATTTATTTGTTCCCTTCACAGGTGTTATAATAAAACTATTCTTTGTATATCTGGTTTTCATTGGATGATTGGAGTTATTACTCTTTCTTTTTGTTGTTTAACTATGATTATGGCATAGATCCGTAATTTGGCAGGTTCTGTTTCTATCAGTTGTTGTAGATCTACAATGTTTAGCAGCCATTTACATTGTTGAGATTGTTTGTCATCCACAATCTTAAGTGGGTTCTTTTCGTACTTCTTTGAAAACAAAACACAACAACAAAATTGGCGACTCCACTGGGGATAAACTTCAGATCCAGAAACCTGGGTGACCTTCAGTTTTCAGCTTAGGGTTTCTTTTTCTTTTTTTAATTCTATTAATGTTTCCTAGTTTTTTAACCCTAGATCTATTAAATTTATGACTTCTGCAAGCTTTCTGGTCATTTCTGCAGGTCACAGGAACCAGCTGTGACAAAGGTGACAGTTTTTTTCAAGATTTTCTGATTGGTATCCATGGAGCAGAAATCACACTTTTTGGCACAAAAGGTGTGATCTGGAGGCCAGAGCACACTTATCAGCCCAAAAAGTGCGATCCCAACTGGAAAATAGGCCAGTACCTGTGATTTTTGGGTTTTAAGGTTTTTCTCAAATCTATTTCTGGGTTATGCAGAGAGCAATCTGCTGGGTTGTCTGACCTCTGTCTCATCCCAATTAGGCCTTGATCAAGTTTGATTTACTCATCCAAGTGGAAATTAGTCTCCTTAGGGCTTCTAGTATGCTTCCACCTTTATAGGAGGAGTTTAGCTGAGTGAGTAGTATGAGTTTCTGCAGTGATTTCAGCCATATTTTCCTGATTTGTACCCTTTTGTTTCAGATCTATAAAGATAATTTTTCATCATCCATAGTTTCACATTACAACTTGTTTGGTCATTAGCCTTAAGGTCCCATTAGTTGCCCTAGGTGTTTCACCCATCTCCCTATCCTTTTGTAGCAATCTTCCTCTCTTGTTTTTTGTTGTTGCTACACCAATTTCCAGCAGCCCAGTGTCACTTGATCCCAGTCACACTGACATTTCGATCTCTTGACCTTTTCAGTGTGTTTTCCGTCTATTTAGCCACCAACCAGCATACTGTTTGCAAACCCAGTTTGCGTGGGGTTTATTTAATTGTTTTGTTGTTCATTTTCTGTTGTTAATTTCAGTTTATTTTCAACAAGCTTTTTTTCTTTTTTCACAAACATGATCTGGGTTTAATCAATAAATACACAATCACACCTTAAGTGAAGGGAACTTGGTTTACACCACCAAGCCAAGACTTAGCATAATAAATTTATCTCCCCTCATACAGACAAAGGCATATTATTGATCTCCCTTCACCATTTCTATGTCACGTGTTTCTTACGACCATTGCGCCACGAAGCCATATGTCGCGGAGACTCTTAGGCCTTCATCCCCAGTTTCCGCTTGGGCATATTACCCCCCCCCCCCCCTTATCGGGTTCTTGTTCATATCCCTCTGAGTCCCTACACCGACTCTTCTATTGGTTCACTTGATTCCTCATCCAAGTCTGAGCCTCCTTCACTACATAGTGTCACCACGTATGGACCCACAACTGGTACAGGAACCCAACCTAGAATTGGCTTTGGTTCTATACCAGTGGTCACATCAAGAGGAACAGTCTCAGGAACTGTTCCGGTAGCCCCCATGCTCCCCTTTATGGCTGGGTTAATTCTACAGGATTTTAACCAGTTGATAAACAACTCCAAACACCACGATGTTGGTGGGCCTTTTATGGCAACTAAGCTTCCCTTAGACATCCCAAGGTTTGAGGGTAATGCTGGAGAGGATCCTACCAACCATGTTCGATCCTTCCACATGGTTTTTGTCCAACTCCATTACTGATGACTCCATTCCTCTTCGGCTATTCCAATGCACGCTCACTAGAGACGCTGCAAAATGGTATGTAGACTAGCCTGTTGCATCTCATTCCATTTTCGCGACACATGCTAAAGCATTCCTCTCATATTTTCAGTTACCTCTCCGGTATGACACTGGTACAGATCTATTGATCTCATTTCGTTAGTCCTCCGCCACTCACCTATCTAACCATGTTCAAGAGTGGCATTGACGAAGGAGAAGATGTCATGCCCTTCCCTTTGAAGACTGTGTCTATCTAGACTGTTTTCTTAGGAGCCTTTTAGAACCCATTGGAAGATATGGTGCATCCCATTTTCCTCAAACTGAGGAAGAAGCTCTCCAAACCGCTCTAAGATATGACCTGATTTATGCACAATCCAATTTTGTTTGTATCGTCATTCCATATTTTCCCCGTCTTGGAAGTGCGACGCATTGGAGGCATCTCACACCACTGATGGTATCGTTGGAACCCTTTCACACCCTTTTCCATATACTCAACAAAGTTATGGCTATCTACAGGGGGGCACCAGTTCCTCTAACCCTCATGCCCCTCCTGCTAGCAACATGTTTTCCAGACCCCAACCTATCTACCAAATTATTGCTCCTCCTTATGCATAGGCTAGTGCTCCAGCCCCTCAACCATTAGCGCAACAGCCTCCCATGCATCCTCATCCCCAGTAGCCACCACCTCCTCTGGGTTAGGTGTTTGTGTAGGAGAGTCCGATCAATCCCTAAAATTAAATGAAAAAGAATAAGGGAAAAGGTAACAAAGGTAACTAGGGTAATCAAGGTAATCAACCTAGTGAACCCCAGGGGAAGCAGCCTAACACTAACAACCAGAAACAGGGCAACCACCCCAAGCAAAACAAGGCTATTTGTATGAACGAGCCTTGTGCATGATGTGGTGTACATGGCCATTATACACATGAGTGTCCTCTCTTACCCTAGATGCACCAAATGCAGTAAGCTCAAGAAGCTTCTAGAGGTTAACAATCACCTCGGAATCGTGTGCCATCTTAACCCACAGTGCTCACAAACATTTTCCCTCAGCAATGATTTGTTGTCGCTCAACCTTAGTTAAGCCAAGCAACTCATCCCCCCCAACCTTCTGGTCTTGGTGACTACCAGATCCTTATGATGAACTCTGATGAGATTAGCCCCTCTAATATGAACCTACAAGCTCAATCACATCAATATGACAAGCCATCAAATTCATTTGCGACTAAGTGAAAAACTAAAGCATCTATTGAGCCTCTATGCCACCAAATGGTCCATTACAGATCCCTCAACCAAAATTTGAGGCCATTCTGAAGATCCCAAAAGGACCATTATGCTATAATGCAGCTTCTACCTAAGCTGCCCATACATAGAGTATAGTAGACGACTTGGCCCAATCACCTGTTGCCATGTAGACCATGAAAGTCCTCCAGTTGTGACCATCTCAAAGGAAATCTCTACTAACTTCCTTGGGTGTAGTAGATCCTTCTGACAATCGTTTGATTGTCTTCCCAATTGATAAATCAGAACATCCCCCATTGCATTCATCTGTTGCTTTCCAGATACTAGTACAAGTCCATAATTCCATCATCTCTCGATGCATTATTGACGAAGGTGCATCCACCTATGTGATGTCCACTGCCAATTGGAAACAATTCAAGAAACCTGACTTGTCCCCCTCCACCATCACTTTGCGTGCTTGGGACGGACACTCCTCTCAACCCCTTGGCATGTACCGCAACTGTCCAGTGACCCTTGTGGGAAAGATTGTCCATGTCGAAATGGAGGTTATTGATGCCCCTTTAGATTACAACATTCTCTTAGGTCATAGTTACACATATGCCATGTCAGTTGTCGCATCCACAATGTTTCGCAATATGTTCTTCCCCCATGAAGGGAATATTGTTACCATCGATGTGTTGACTTACTACAAGCCGGCATCTGTGATATCCCCCAAGTCCATTATGTCGTTGGTGTTTGATAAACAATCTTCAAATCCTCTCACCAGTGTTTCACTCAAAATCTATAAATATTCCTCATTGTTGGGTGATTTCCCTAGTCCTCCCCCTCCCATATCAGAGCCTAACTCTATGAGTGTTTTCATGTTACAAGCGTCATGGGCTGCTCTCAAGTGGTTTGATACCTATGATCAACAGCCACCTCCTCATCACCCTGTTATTACCATATCAGTCAAGCCATATGGATCCACCCACCCAAGACCTCCTCCGTTAGTCAGTGTCTCTCCTATGTTTTCACTAGAAACCATTCATCTAGGTCTCAACCATCAAGGAGATATTCCGCTGGGACATTACCCTGTAGGCCACATACCTTTCTTCTTTCCCCCTCTGGGAGTATTTTCTGCCCCTCTCATGGCTTCACTAGTCCTCCATAATATGACTTTGGGGATCCCAGTCTGGTACATTGATCCCCCAGTGAACACTCTGCATGGTCACCTCAGACCATATCATACTTTCACCCTAGTTCCATCGGTCGCTATGACCCCCTCTTCTGCTCAAGGTCCATCACAACCTCAACAAGAACCCACTCCTATTGCAAAATCATTCAGACAGGGGGGCAAATCCAAGAGGAAAGAATTGAAGGACAAGGCTCCCCAAGCACCTCTAGCCCCCAAGGCCCCAAAGCCGTCACCTCTGTGCGTTTTGTGTAAGGTTTTTGGGCATGCCACCAATAATTGTTCTGAGCTTCCTAGTCTAAAACCTTTGGTTCATGAAGCGTTCGCTGAGTCAAATATCCCTAAGGTCCAAATTAACTTGTTAGGTCCACCCAAGAAACTCAAAGCGTTGTGCATAAATCACCCTTGTTCCCTGTGTGATCATCATGGTGACTATTCCCATTTTTTCCCTCATCTCGATGAATTTCACCACTGCTTTGAAGTGCTTCATAGTGGTGTTATCACCAGAAACTATAGTCCATGTATATGATAATTGTCCATAAATTTTGAAGAGTCTTATGGTCTTGTAAATAGCTTTGTTAACTTGTGTCAATTTCAAATTTTGAAAATGCAAGAGTTATGAATGAAATTCGTGTAAAGGCAAGGGCATTGGTCATCTTTCATCATAGTTAGTTATGTCATGTCTTGTCAAAAGTACTTGCGCAGTTTCGCAGCGCGGGTGTCATGTCTTAGGTACTTGCGCAGTTTCGCAGCGCGGGTATGATTGGTCAAGTCTGTTGCTCAAATCTGTTTGCGCATTTTCGTAGCGGCTTGTTTGTCAGCGATTTCGTAGCGCATTCCCTTAAATTTGAACTGCCCGCGCTACGAAATTGGGGTTTCGGGTTTTTATGCAGCGTTTTTCCTTAACTGTCTAATCCGAGAGGTGATGAGTCACGTGTCCGGTCATGATTGTTTCCTCACACCATTTGTCTGTCATGATTAGCCATTACTTTGCCATCAGGTTTGATCTCATTGAGTTAGGTGTCAGTTTGGGGGACGTTATAGAAAGTGGTCGTGTCATAATATGTTTTTCATAACAAATGAATGTCCTCTGCTTGGTGAAAGCTTGAGCTTTATCCTAAATAGACTTCTGCAAGCGAGCCTGATTTCTACAGCGTAAAATCTGTTATTGTGCTGCAAACCATTGTCATTCCCTCGTGAAGAATTGTGCTAAGAAATATGGAGAAAAAAGAGCATCGTTCAGGGAGATGTGTGAGAACAGAACCGGAGGGATTAGATGTAACCCTCAGGGATGAGGAAATAGCAAAGGCATTCAGAGCTACTGGTTGTTGGCGGTTTTGTGAAAAGCTCAAAGGTGGACATGCAGAAGTTACCAAGGCATTTGCAGTGAATTTTACGGGATTAAATTCAAAAGTGGCCATGCTGGAGTTCCCGGTTTCACCTGAAGTTATTTCTAAAGTCACAGAAATCCCAAGAGGTGGTCAAGAGTGGTTCAAGAATTTCAAGTTTGATATGGGTCCGTGTAAGGAGTTCTTAAAGGCACCATATGTGAATGAAGATCTCTCCAGAGCTGTCCCAAGGAGTTATCTTAAGGAGAATTATGCTACATTATTGTCATGCATTCAGAAGTATTTGACGTGTGAAGGCCGATACAACAAAGTTTACTCATATCATTTCAAGCTGTTGCTACACTTTACTGGTAAGAGCTCCATAGACATACCCTTTTACTTATTCAGGAGTATTTCTAAGATGTGTGATAAAATTCAGTTGAAGAAGGAAGCCTATGAAACTTCTCTTTTCCATCATGGTCTGGTTAAATTACTGGTGTTGGATAGCCTACATAAAATTGGTAAGGACTGGGACTCGTTTGTATTCATGGCCGGTTTCCCTAGTAAAACGGGCCTAACTCCTTTACCTGTAAGAGAAAAAGAAGATAGGAGTGAGGGTACTACTTTGGCTGAGTTAAGAAAAGAAATAACAGACCATAGCAAGTCCAAAGCTAAAACAAAGAAGCCAGAGAGGTCTGCAACAGTCAAAGACACACCTGAAGCTAAAACAAAGAAGACTCCTAAGTTAGCAGTTGAAAAAGCTCCTGAAGCATCAATAATCAAAACTTCAAAGTCATCCAAAGTATCTGAAAAGGAAGCTTCTAAGTTATCTCTTAAAGAAACACCAGAATCATCTAAACAGAAGACTCACAAAGGAAAAGATGAATTTGAGTCTAGTAAAGTGGAAAGGGTTTCAAGAGTAAGAACTAGAGGACAGCTAAATAAAGAAAAGGGAAAGTTAGCTCCTGTGGAAGAAAGTCCTGTGTCTAGGGGTAGTTTAAATGATTTGTTGGAAGCTATTGAATTAGAACAAGAGCACCCAATTCAAGTTGAACCCCTTGAAATTGAACAAGATCAATTGGTATCGCCAATGCATATTGATTTAACACTGTCTTCTCCTGAAAGTTCAAAGAAGTCAAAGGCTTCTAAAAAATTAAAGTTTGAAGAACCAGGGGTAGAGTATGCTTTTAAACCCCGTAGACCAATGACTAGGAGGCAAATGAAGGAAGCAGAAAAGGTTCAAAAAGAGAAAGTCTCTTCAGACTTGCCTAGGACAGAGGCACTTGAAATTTTCTCTGAAATGGTCCAAGCAGCTAAAAACAAGAGTAAGGACAAAAAGGTGGTTATAAGTCAAAGTGGCAATGTGATTGCCATCAAAAAACAAGCTGGAGTAAGTAAGGAGATACCTCAGGTCTCAAATGTTTTTAAAGAGAAGGCAGTAAGGTATACCAATTATAGGAAAGCTGTGATGAAAGGTAAAGCAAGAATGATCAGTCAAGCTAGTTCGGTGTCTGATGCCTATGTATGGACAGTACCAGCTTTAAAACAAGCAAAAACTATGAAACAAGTGAATATAAGTCTGAAAGCAGAGAATAAGAAGTTGAAGAAGGAGGTCATCAGTCTGAGAGAAAAGCTAGACAGGCTAGCTAAATGATTCAAGAAGGATTGTGTATTCTCAAATTTTGATATATTTTGGGTCATTATCTTGTCAAAAGTTTTTGAGACTTTTTGTGTCTTTTTGCTTGTATGGAATGACTGAAGAATTATAAATTTGAAGTGATACTGTTTTGAGGTTCATAAAATTGATTTTAATGACCTACAGCAGTTTCATAGCGCGCTACGAAACTGCTGTAGATGACTGGTTATGATTAAAGCTTGAAATGGAATGCTGAGGTCAGCATATATTTTAACAAATGGTCAAATACTAAGCCTGGGGAGTATAGAAGATCAGTCAGATATTTTGTTAAAGAGGCCAAGGGTAAATATTAAAAAAAAAGGGCGAAGTTTTGTTTTTTGCTAAAAAGTCACTTTATCTCCGAGAATTTAGGGTTTGGATAGAGCTGCTGAGGTGTAAGATAATACACTTGTCTAGCTCTGGGATGGCTGGTTCATGAATTCTTTTCAATCAGACGAGGTTATCCAAGGTGTAAGAGGCTCAAATATGGATCATTAATATGTGGACACCGAGGGGGGCAACAACCAAGAATATAGGCTTCATTTTCTTTTCGGTTGTTTGAATCATCTCTGCATCAAGAATCCGAAGCTGTATATACATTGAACATGCTTCTAGTTTGGATATGGTTGTTATGGCAATGATACAGGTGGTGAGCTTTGAAGAACATAGCAGGGTATACAAGGAAGGAGACTTAAAGGGCCAGTATGATGGAATCCCCTGTTTTCGTACCATCATAACTTTTGTAATTAATCAGTTGGTTTATGTCATAGTTAAGGTCATTTATGTAAAAAACACGAGCTCCCTTCATGCTCGTTGAGGAGCCTCGTACAGTAGTTTTTGATAGGCTATATATAGGAAGAATTGATATGTAAAAAAGGTTGGATACTTAATAGAAAAAGTGTGTTGTTTTGGGCCACTGTAAGACTTTTTTTGACAGTAATAGTAAAAACAGAGTTATACTCTTCTCAAGATTCTCGAAGTGTTATCATGGTCAAATGAAGTAATGATGGTTTATGTTTTATGTTATTTTATGGTTTTGTTGTATGCAATCACTCAGAACTCATGATTATATGCTCTGATTTCCTGTGTATACAGCCGACTATATGTGGTGGAATTTGTTTGACTTGTGATGTTTAGAGCCTTGATTTCTATGAGATCACTGTGTTTTTTCTTGTTCACTGGATATTGTAGACTCCATAGCCCAATGGGATTCATTTTGGTGTGTTTCCAACCATTTATGTTTTCATAAAAAGACAAAGAGTTAACCCTCTAGTGTGTGAAGAATTTCATTAAGAGTTTTGAGAGAGCCCTCTCTGATCAAAGAGGCTGATCTTTGGTCTAAAGATAGGTTGAAATAGTTACATGAGATCATGCTTAGTTGCAACCCTCTGTGATGGTTTTGTGATAACAAGTGGAACACCTACTCCTCTACTCGTGGATTCTGGTACCCTTAGTCAACTAGAATAGGGGGAATCTTGTCCCACCATCATGATCCCCCCCTCCTTCCCCGATGTTGACATGACAGACACTACGGGCCATATCCTTTACCTATCATCATCTTTGAGTTCCTCACAGGAAAACCTTTCTGAGGTTTCGGCATGCGCTTCTACCAAACCTCTTTCAACATAATCCTACGTCTCAACATCCGTAGATCCTCCATCTACCAGCTCATTGTCCAACGTTCAAGATGATGCGTATGTGAAGCTTCTTTCTCATGTTGATGCACTAGGTATTGTCTCCACATCATGTAGTCTGTCTTCCTCCCATCCCCACATCTCCCATTCTGATGAGGACATCATGGAATCCATGACTACCCCTGATTACCTTTGGAACGATATGCACCATCATGCCTACTTCCTCCCATATTTAGATTCCACCACTCTAAATACATCCATTACACCCATAGGATACCAGTGGGGCACATAGGCCCCTATATCTCATTATCATCCTTTGGAGGATCTCGTGTGAAGTTGGGTCGAGCTGATTAAATCCCTTTTTTGAGCACTCAGAACACAATGGCACCGCACAAACTCCACCTGCTAGGGGGCTTCATTCCCACCTTTGCATACCAGATCAGTCCCCTCCATCACATATATTTGCGGAGAATATCCCATGCTTGGGGGCATGATGGTTTTCCCCTAACCTTATTATCAATTAATTAACATAAGTCTCGGCCCAGATCCTAGTGGATCTAGGTATGGTTGATTATGCTACCATTCCTTAGATAGTTTGTCCTACTGGCCTCTCCAGAAAGCCATATGCACATCACATATCGTAGACGTTTGATACCATATCTTCAAATGTTCTACTCTTTACCACCTACTCCCCATGTTTGACTTAGTGGGCGAGGATGATTCTAGACCTCCTCTAATAGTTCATTCTCATTTTCCTCTTCCCTTAATTCTTCACCGGGAACCATCATTCCAAGATGCATTAAGGCCATATTTAGACAAGTAAGGCTACCTGCCTAAAACTCACAGATCTTGATTCTGATGGTTGGTTTTTCCACTATGATCTCCACAAGATTTAAGGCCTTCTCCTCCTCTCAAATTGGAGGGAAAACAACCTTTTATAAGAAAACCCACAATTTTTCTATCACACATTGTGACCAAACCATAGCTCAGTTTGATGAACTGTTAGCACTGTTTGAAAGCTCTCATCAAGTTCTATAATGGGACCTCCTCAATTTTTAATGAGTTGACAATTCACTAGGAAGTCATTTTTCCAAGAAGGGTGACTTCGTCGCCTCTCAAAACTGAATATCTTCATAAAACAACAATTGTACTTTGAGGTCCATCTCCTCTTAATACTTGTTGTACCATGTGTCGATTTTTGTCATGAGTAACCATCATTTGCTCATGTTTTGATGGTCCCCACCAGGCCTAGTCTATGTGGTAGCGTCATCGAGTCACCCTCATTGAGAGCATCTGTGATGAGTCACCCTTGCATTCATGGAGTCTGATTCACATTCCATTATATCATGTCATAGTGTTCCATCCATCTTTGCATACCATTCATCCCGTGTTGCCCATTTTTCCCTTCAGTCATACTATCCCCATCCCCTTCGGAGTTGAGTCAGTCGCTGCCAGGTCAACCATGCACTTTATGCTCTAACAGGGGAAGTCGTATGTTTCTCCCTCAGTTCAACTCTTTCAATTATCCCTCGTGTCAGTACATCTATCACATTACTATTTTCCCTGATGCCTTAGTTGAGGATATTCATTGCCTCATCTATCGCAGGTCCTATTATGTCGACATCAGCTCATTTATTTTGGAGGAACAACCTATAGGGTGGTGTATCTTGGCTCCAGCTTCCATTCTTGTTTAGTACCTTACCTCGACCAAAGGGACTCATAATTTCTCTTCAACTTGGTTGTTTCATGTTCATGATCCCTACACTTGATGGTCCAGTGATGCAGCAAATTGTACCAGTGATTCCTTGGTGTGTGCAATATGTTTCAAACCTCATTAAGGGGTGGCCCTTCAGGTAACCCACACATGCCAGGATGCATTCCTACTATGCTACAACCTCATATGCAGTTCCACAAATTTGAGGGGTTCAGTTCCTACCGATCACAGTGTTCATAGCATGCACGTCTCCTTCAGATCACCCATTCATTTTTGTAAAGTGCTTCCCTGTTCAAGAGGGTGTCTCTGGTTGTTCTACCCTCCCTCCCATGCATTTTTGAGGGAAGAGTCATTATATATCATGTACTCATATATTATTGTATTTAATCCTAGCTCATGTTTTTCCAGGTGCATTATGTATACGGGACACATTGTATTATTTTATGGTTCTATTATGACAGCATGTCATGTATCATTCAGCATGTACTTCATTGCTTAGTTTTATGTTTTTGGGTGAACCATTATTTTTGTACTAAGTTATCTCGGTGGGTATGGGTATGCCTCCCCCGCCTCATTGAGGTATGGTACCACAACATAAAAAGAGACTTGCATTAGTCTCGCCCCCTCTGTCACTGTCCTCTTTCAATTCAACTTCATTGGCCTCTCTCTCTCTCACTCTGACTCCCCTGTGTTGTCTAGTGATTGTGTCTTTACAATGTACTTCGATCATGAGTTTTTCTCCTAACATTGATACATTGGGGGAAAATTTGTTATCACCAAAAAAATGATCATCTAGCCTAATTCGCTAGATGGATCGAAGTACACCATGTAAAGCCAATTCTACCATAGTAAAATTGGTTTCACTATGAGAAATAAATGAATAAACCACCTTTGTTAAGTAATTTATAATTAAACCCATGAATAATAATTAAATAAATCACTATTATTTGGTTTTCTTCTAGGAATAATTAACTAAACCATTGTTCAATTATTATTCCTTGTCATATTTGACCCAATCTTGAAAAATAAATAGATAAATTATTAATTATCTTATTTTTCTCTAAGGATAATTAATTAATCAATAATTGATTATTATTCTTTGTCAAATTTGACTAAATCCCTTAGGAATAATTAAATAAATCCTTATTTGCTTGTTATTCCTTAACTATTTCCTTAAGATGATAAATAAATCATTTATTTATTTATTGTTTCTAAATAAAAGTTTAAATACTTTTTTCCTCCTAACCAAATATAATAAAATATTCCAAGTGGTTAATCCAAGAACGGGATCAATAATATTTTGTTATTGCTCATTACTCGAGGATAACTCAATATTTTGTTATAAATAGAATGGTTTACCATTCATTATTCACTTTTGATTATTTTCATTGTTGCACTCAATGTTGTAACTCTGATTACTTTCATTTACGCACACCATATTTTTGCTGGGTTTACACATTATAGAGGAGAGAGACTCTACACAAGCTGAAAACGTTTGAGGATAGCCAATAACCCATCCCATAGAGGGGGAATGGTAACATTTATTTATTCCCTTCACAGGTGTTAAAATAAAACTATTCTTTGTATATCTGGTTTCCATTGGATGATTGGAGTTATTACTCTTTCTTTTTGTATTTTAACTATGATTGTGGCATAGATCCGGACTTTGGCAGGTTTTGTTTCTATCAGTTGTTCTAGATCTACAATTTTTAGCAGTCGTTTATATTGTTGAGGTTGTTTGTCATCCACAATCTTAAGTGGGCTCTTTTCATACATCTTTAGGAATAAAACACTACAACAACAGGAGCCTTTTCTCCTGCCACAATAGATAAAGAATTTGAATTCCAAGAACTTCTAAAATAAAAAGAAGAAAAGATAGCATCATTGGAATAAGAATTCAATGCCGAGAAACAAAGAATTACTGAACAATCCTAGAATCAGATAACATCAATACAGAAGCAACTTGATGCATTGAAAATACAACATGACAAAGAGATACAAATAGAATATGACAAACTTAAAGAAATGTACGAAAAGATAGAGAAGTTGAGAATAAATTCTCAACTAACAGAATTTAGGAAGGAAGCCAAGGAGTTAAACACTCTGATCAAGAACCAACATAAAATATTTTGCAACAAGCTCCTATTAATTCAAGATAAATGCAAGATAGGGAGTTCTCTAGTTGATTAGTTAAATGAAGTTATGAATTACTTCGATGAAGTAAATGATCAACTGACTGAATTTCTAACTTGGTAATAATGTAGAGAAGGAAGAGAAGCAAATCTGCCTAAAATTGATGAAACACAAAAGACAATAATTTTTTGAGAGTGGGAAATTAGAATGAAACAAGATTAAGATGCAGTCAATGAGGCCTAAGATCTTTCCAGTTCTATCATTGAATCAGTCAATGATACTCTGTTGCAAGAAAATCTAAATTCTAACTCCCTAGAAGATCCACTTCCAGATGTGAAGACCTTAATGCAGTCTTGGGTGGAATAGGGTAACATAAAGGTTGAAATAATTGAGCAGTTATCCAAAGTAGAGCTTGAGAATCATTGGCAATTTCTTGTCAAGCCCCACGACCAATGTACTTTTTTGTTTATCTATTGTTTCTACATAGATGGTATCACTATTGAAGTCAGCTATTTTCGCCAATCATATGAGAATCAAGCCTATACATCCTCCAGAACTCACCAACCTACTGGAAATTTACATGCTACAAAAACTCACCATTTGACAGTTCTCATCCTAAATTTAAAAGTTGTTGCAACAATTTCTTGATTTGTTTTTACTATTATTTTATGTTGAGAGATTGAAGGAGAAGTTTGTTTTTACTTTCTTTTTATTGAGACTATAAATCCCCCTCTTTGTGATGGAGAAAGGGGTTCTGAATTTTGAGAAGTAACTTGAAATTGAATTGTTGAGTTTTTCAAATATAAAATTGAACCACTTGCAGGTCTAGAATGAGCAAATTTGCAGTTTCTTGGGTGCTATTATCCAGTATTTATGTTATTTTTATTTGAAAGCAAATTTTCATTATTATTGTTCATATATATATGTTTCATTCAGTGTTTCATGATCACTATTGACATGTTAGGTTGAAATTTATGTTATATTGTGAACAACGAATTCTTTTATCATATGTGATTCTTTAATCAAATTAATTTAATTAACTATTTAATTAAATAAATTTTCTTTGATCGAATTAATATCATAATTGCATAATGATCTAATACATTATAGCGATTTATAAGTAGGTTATCAGAATAAATTAGTTTTCTTAATAAATATATTATCACCACCATTCATTCTATTCCACATTTTAATTAGGGGAAATTGCTCCCATAATTCGAGTCAAAGTGACCATTCCAAATAGAAAAGGGTGTAATTTGGGCCTCGACCAGGTGGTTTTCCGAGATGTTGATGAGGTCAATTAGGAGTCATCAACACTTGCATGTATCTTTTGGCTTCATCTTGATCTAGTGTTAGACAATTTCAAAACCATTTTACTAAAGTACATAACATATTGAACTCAATCAATAAGGTTGTTGATGCGTAACAATGGGTATTGTTCTTGATGGTAATTATGTTCAAAAGTTGATATTCAAGACACATTCTGTACATGCCATTACTTTTAGAACTAGAGTAATTGCATATCCAAAAACCACAAGGTGATAAGTTGGGTCCAATATGGCTCTTTCCTAACAATTGAGGAATCTACCACTTAATCTCCTTGGTTTCTAACAAATAAGCATTTTGCAATTCTGTATTGGTAGAACAAATCTTTATTAATGGTCAATGCACTGTTGCAATTGGTAATGTAAATGACTTCACATATTCCATCTATGATGGGCTTAGATATAATAAAAATCACTTATTGAAAAGGAGTCTCATTGACATGAATTTTATCTCTGCCTAGACCCCTAATGTAATTGCCAAAGTCTATTTGGAGATATGGAGAATAGTGGTCTACATCACCTTACATTTTATTACTTTTAACGAAACTTGTTTTCGTGCTTGGTTATAAGGGACAGATAAAATTAGGAGGAAAAGGAATAAGGAAAAAACTATAGTTGCATAATATACGAGTCCATGAATCAAGTTTCAGTAAAGAAAAAATTCAATGTAACATCTCTTATGGATGTCATCTAATTTTGATTAATTGGTAAATATGCATTGTTTATTTAAAATATTTAGGTTTCAATAGCTGAATACTTTACCAAAATATATTTGGTGGCTGAGAGGAGGAATTTTATTCTATGCACTTAGGTTCAAATCCCATTTGTGACATGTTCAATTCTTGTGAGCTAATTGCTAATTAGAGTTCTCTGTGAGCCAATTTTTATTACATATAATGTTCATCACAACACTTGAAAATCGATATCTATTTATAAATGTTAATATTGTATGGAAATTCTAATGATACACATAGTATTCCACAATACTGAAAATTCATACAAAAGACAATACTTAAAAAAAAAAAAAAAAAAAAAAAAAACATTGAAAAATGTGTGTGAGAATGAGAGAAAATGTGCCTTCCTCCATGTTGTAGTGTTTTCTTCTCAAAGATGTATGAAAAGAACCCACTTAAGATTGTGGATGACAAACAATCTCAACAATATAAATGGCTGCTAAACATTGTAGATCTGCATCAACTGATGGAAACAAAACCTACCAAAATTTTGATCTATGCCACAATCATAGTTAAACATAAAAAAGAAATAGTAATAACTCCAATCATCTAATGGAAACCAAATATACAAAGAATAGTTTTATTATAACACCTATGAAGGGAACAAATAAATGTTACCAGTCCCCCTCTATGGGATGGGTTCTTGGCTATCCTCAAACGTCTTCAACTTGTGTAAAGTCTCTCTCCTCTATAATGTGTAAAACCAGCAAAAATATGGTGTACGACAATGAAAATAATCAAAGTTACAACACTGAGTGCAATAATGAAAATAATCAAAAGTGAATAATGAATAGAAAACCCTTCTATTTGTAACAAAATATCGAGTTATCCTTGAATAATGAGCAATAATAAAATATTATTAACCCCATTCTTGGAATAACCACTTGGAATATTTTATTATATTTGGTTAGGATGGAAAAAGTATTTAAACTTTTATTTAGAAATAATAAATAAATAAATGATTTATTTATCATCTCGCAGAATTAGTTAACGAATAATAAACAAATAAGGATTTATTTAATTATTCCTAAGGGATTTAGTCAAATTTGACAAAGAATAATAATTAATGAGTGATTAATTAATTATCTTTAGAGAAAAATAAGATAATTAATTATTTATCTGTTTATTTTTCATGATTGGGTCAAATATGGCAAGGAATAATAATTGAACAATGGTTTAATTAACTATTCCTAGAAGAAAAACAAATAAATAGTGATTTATTTAATTATTCTTCATGTGTTTAACTATAAATTACTTAAAAAAAAGTTTTATTAAGTAATTTCTCACAATGAAAGCAATTTTACTATGGTAAAATTGGCTTTACATGGTGTCCTTCAATCCATCTAGTAAATTAGGTTAGATGATCAATTTTTTGGTGATAACAGATGCCCCCTAACATATGAGTTTTAGGAGAAAAACGTATGACCGAAGTACGTTGTAAAAACACAATCACTAGACAAAACAGGGGAGTCAGAGAGAGAGAGAGCAATAAATCTGAAGAGAAAGAGGATAGGGATAGAGGGGGCAAGACTAATGCAAGTCTCCTTTTATGTTGTGGTACCAAACCTCAATGAGGTAGGGGAGGCATACCCATACCCACCGAGATAACTTAATACAAAATTAATGGTGTGCCCAAAAACATAAAACTGAGCAATGAAGTACATGTTGAATGATACATGACATGCTGGCATAACAGAGCCAAAAAATAATACAATGTCTCCCATATACATAATGCACCTCGAAAAATATGAGCCAGGACTTAATACAATAATATCTAAGTACATGAGATATAATTACCCTTCCCTCAAAAAGTGGGTGGGAGGGAGGGTAGAACATCTGGAGAAGACTTGCTGAACAGGGAAGGGCTCTGCAAAACTAAATGGATCGTCTAAAGGAGACATGCATGCTATGAACATTGCCATTGGTAGGAACTAAACACATCAAATCTATGAAACTGCATCTGAGGTTGCAGCATAGTAGGAATCCATCTGGGCATGTGGGGGGCTACCTGAAGGGCCACCCCCTCATGAGGTCTGAAACATTGCACACACACCCCGAGAATCACTGGTACAATCTGCTGCATCACAGGACCATCAAGTGTATGAATCACGAACATGAAATGACAAAGTTAAGGGGAAATAATGACTCCCTCTGCTCGATCCAAGGAACTAAACAAGAATGGAATCTAGAACCAAGATACACTGCCCTCTATAATGTTCTTCTGGAATAAATGAGCTAATGTCGACAGAATAGGGCCCGCGATAGATGAGGCAATGAGGATCCTCAAATAAGGCATGAGGGAAACTAGTAATGTGACTGATGGACTGACACTAGGGAAAATGGGAAAAGTGATACTTATGGGAAAACATACGACTTCCCTTTTCAAAGCATAAAGTGTAGGGTTGACCTAGCAATGACTGACTCAACTCCGTAGGGGATGGGGACAGTATGACTGGAGGCCAAAATGAGAAACACAGGATGAATGGTACACAAAGATGGATGGAATACTATGACATGATATAATGGGACATGAAACAGACTCCATGGATGCAAGGGTGACTCATCGCGGATGCTCTGAACAAGGGTGACTCGATAACGCTGCCACACAGACTTGGCCCAGTGGGGACCATGAAAACATGAGTAAATGATGGTTATTCATGACGAAAATCAACACGTGGTATGACAAGTATTAAGAGGAGGTGGGCCTCAAATTACATGTGTCACTTTATGAAGACATTTGATTTTGAGAGACGACAAAGTGACCCTTCTTAGAAAAATTCCTTCCTCGTGAAGTGTCAAATCATCAAAAACTGAGGAAGACCAATTATAGAGCTCGATGAGAGCTTTCCAACTATGATGCCAGTTCATCAAACTGAGTTAGGGTTTGGTCGCAAAGGCCGAACTATGGTTTTTCCTATAAAAGGGTGTTTTCGCTCCAATTTGAGAGGAGGAGAAGGCCCTAAATCTTGTGGAGATCATAGCAGGAAAACTGACCATCAGAATTAGCATCTGCAAATTTGAAGCAAGTGGCCTTACTTGTCTAAGGATAGCCTTAATGCTTCTTGGAATTATGGTTCCTGGTGAAGAATTAAGGGAAGAGGAAAAAGAGAATGAACTACTATAGGAGGTCTAGAATCATCCTCACCCACGAAGTCAAACATGGGGACTATGTGGACATAGAGTAGAATATTTGAAGATATGGTATCAAATTTCTATGATATGGGATGTGCATATGGCTCGCCAGAGAGGCCAGTAGGACAAACTATCCAAGGAATGGGAGGATAATCGACATACCTATATCCAGTGGGATCTAGGCAGAGACATGTTAATAAATTGAGAAGATGGCCAGCGGAAAGCCATCATGCCCCTAAGCATGGGATATTTCCCACAAACATATGTGATGGAGGGGACTGATCTAGTATGCAAAGATGGGAATGATGCCCCCTAGCAGGAGGAGTTTGTGGAGCACAATTGTGTTCTAAGTGCTCAAAAAATGGATTCAAGCATCTCGACCCAACTTGGCACATGATCCTCTAAAGGATGATAAGGAGACATAGGGGCCTATGTGCCCCCCAGTATGTTATGGACGTACCGGATGTGTTTATAGTGGTAGACTCCAAACACTTATATGTTTTATGTGATACATAATGTGATTATGCATCTTTATATGATGATGATGATTCACCATGTGTTGTGTTTTATGGTTGTCTTCTGTGGTATACATGTGATAAATGCCAATATGGAATGTTATTTGCAATGGTATCTACATAGTTATTTTGGGCTCTGGGAACATGACTGAAAGTAATTGTTTCAAATTCATGTACTAAGATCTTAACTCGTAGATATTTTCTAAATAGAATGTGGTTATGCACATGATACACACCATTCAATTGCATGATAAGTAGCAAGGAATCTAAATGAACATGAAGATGAAGGATGCGATGAGCAGGGGAATCAACTAAAAAACCTATCACTGCATCATATTCGGCCTGGTTATTGGTGGCAGATCCAATGCACATGACATTCGAAAGGACTAACATATGCAAGGGGGTAAAAATGGCTAAGGCTGCCAAGTATAGATTCCTAGAGAAGCGACTCACACCATCGACATGACCGATATATGGCGTGGATGATGGATCCATCTTAACGGTGAGAAAAACAACTTATGAGATGATGCAATCTACCTAATGTCATGGTAGAAATAAAGACACACAAATCAAAGGGATGTGCTATGAGCGACATTTCTTAAGGTACAGTTCATTGGGAGGATTAGGAAGGAGATGGCCTTCAGAATCCTCCAAAAAATATGCCCCCTTTCCTAAGTGCAAGGGTAATCAGGGGTAGACATAGCTTCCATGATGTCCTCATCATAATGGAAGATGGGTAGACAGGAGGAAGACTAACTACATGATGCGGTGACAGTACCTGGTGCATCAACTTGAGAAAGAAGGTTCACATACGCATCATCTTGAATGGTAGACGACAAACTAGTAGATGGAGGATCTATGGATGTTAAGACCTAGGATTCTGTTGAAAGAGATTCGATAGAAGCGTGGGCAGAAACCTCGGAAAGGATTTCCTACGAGGAACTCAAGGATGACGACAGGTAAAGGATATGGTTTGTGGTGTCCGTCATCTCAACATCGGGGGGAGGGATCATGATGGTGGGACTGGAGTCCCCTTGTTCTGGTTGACTAGGGGTACTAGAATCCATGGGTAGAGGAGTAAGGGTTCCACTACGAGTGGCCTCATAGTTGCGAAGCGCTTCTAGGAAATTGTGAAATTCATCTTGATGAGGCAATAATGGGAATAGTGACCATGATAATCACATAGGGCACAAGGGTGCTTTGTGCGCAACGTTATGAGTTTCTTGGGTGGACCCAATAAGCTAACATGGGCTTCAGGGATATTTGACTCAAGAAACGTTTCATGAATGAAAGGTTTGAGATGAGGAAGCTCAGGACAATTATTGGTGGCGTGCCCACCAAATTTACACAAAGCGCATGGACATGACAACTTTGGGGCCTTAGGGGCTGGAGGAGCTTAGGGAACATTGTCCTTAGGTTCTTTCCTTTTAGATTTGTCCCCCTATCTAGATGCTTTCACAACAAGAATGGGTTCCTGTTGAGGTTGTGATAGAACTGAAGCAGCGGGAGGGGTTATAGGGACTGGTTGAACCGAGTCAAAGCATGATAAGGTATTAGTTGATGAGGTGGAATTCTTGCAGGGGGATCAATGTACCATACTAGGATTCCCAAGGTCATGTTAGAAAGGACCAGTGAAGCCATGAAAGGGACAGAAAATACTCCTGGAGGGGGAAATAAGAAAGGTATCTGGCTTGCAAGGTAATGTCCCTACGGAATAGCTCCTTGATTGATGAGACCTCAAGGAAAATTTCCTGGTGGTAACAGAAGAGAGGCACCCACAAAAAAAGGAGGTCTTGGGGGGCTGGATCTAGAGGGCTCAGCTGGGATGGAAAAATAGGGTGCGAAGGAGCTGGTTGTTGATCAGATGTACCAAACTACTTGAGATCAACCCATGATGCTTGTAACATGCAAACACTCATAGAATTATGCTCTGATATGGGAAGGGGAGGACCAAGGAAAGCACCCAACAATGAGGAATCCTTATAGACTCAGGGTGAAATACTAGTAAGAGGGGTTGCAAACTATTTATCTAACACCAATGAGATAATGGACTTAGGGGAGGTAATGGATGTCGGCTCGTAGTAAGTCAATTGATTGATGGTAATGATCTTCCCTTCATAGGGGAAGCACATCTTGTGGAACACCGCAGATGCGATGACTGACATGGCATATGTGTAACTACGACCTAAGAGAATGTTGTAATCCAAAGGAGCACCAATAACCTTGATGTCGACATAGAAAATCTTGCCTGCAAGGGTTACTGGATAGCTGCAGTACATGCCAAGGGGTTGGGAAGAGTGTTTGTCCTAATCACGCAAAGTGATTATGGAGGGGGACAACTCAGGTGACTTACGTTGTTTCCAAATAGCAGCAGACATTACACAGGTGGATGCACCTTCATCAATAATTCATTATGAGATGATGGCATTACGGACTCAAACTGGTATCTGGAAAGCAACAAATGAAGGTAATGGGGGATGTTCTGATGTATCAACAGGGAATATAATCAAATGATCATTAGAAGGATCTACTACACCCAAGGCAGTTAGTAGAGCTTCGTTTTGAGATGGGCACGATTGGAGTACTTCCAATGTCGACATGGCGACAGGGGATTGCACCAAGTCATCGACTATACTGTATGTATGGGAAAGTCAGTTAGAAGTCACATTATGACGTAATGGTCCCTTAGGGATTTGGGAATGGCCTCAACTTTAGGTTGAGGGATCTGTAATGGACCATTTGGTGTCGTAAGAGGCTCAACAGATGTTTAGTTTTGGAACTAGTGGCATACAAAGTCAATGGCTTGTGATATTGACGCGATCGAGTTTATAGGTTGATATTGGAGTGGTTAACCTCATCAGAGTTCATCATAAAGATCTGGTAGTCACCAGGACTAGAAGGTTGGGGGGAATGGTCTACTTGACTGGGCTGAGGTTGAGTAGCTACAAATCAGTGCTAAGGGAAAGGATTTGTAAGCACTGTTGATTGAGATGGCACAAGATTCTGAGGAGATTGTTGATCTCTAGAAGTTGCTTGAGCTTCCCACATTTGGCATATCTGGGGTAAGAGAGGACACTCATGTGTATAATAGCCATGTACACCACAACATGCACAACGCTTGTTCATACGAATAGCCTTGTTTTGAATGGGCTGACTGCCCTATTGATGGTCATTGGTGTTAGGCTAGCTCCTCTGGGATTCACTAGGTTGATTACCTTGATTAACCTGGTTACCCTTGTTACCTTTTCCCTTATTCTTTTTCTTCGAATTTTGGGGATTGGTCGCACTCTGCTGCGCAAACACTTGACCCTCGGGGGCGATGGCTATTGAGGCTGAGGATGCATGGGAAGTTACGACCTTAATGCTTGAGGGGCTTGAGCACTCAGCTGTGCGTAAGGAGGAGCAACAATTTGGTAGACACGTTGGGGTCCTAAAAACATGTGGCTAGCAAGTGGGGCATGAGTGTTAGAGGAATTGGTGCCCCCTACAAATAACCATAACTTTGTTGAGTATATGGTGAAGGGTGTGAAAGGGTTCTAATGATACTATCAACAACATGAGATGCCCTCGGTGCATTGGCACTTCCAGGACGAGGGATGTCTGGAATGACGGTATAGACATAACTGGATTGCGCATAAATCAAGTCATATCTTAGCACGGTTTGGAGAGCTTCTTCCTTGGTTTAAGGAAAATGGGACGCGACATATTTTCAAATGGGTGATAAAAGGCTCCTCAGAAACTAATCTAGGTAGACATGGTCTTCGAAGGGTGGGGCACAGCATGTGCTTATCCTTCGATGCCACTCTTGAACATGGTCGGAAAGGCGAGTGGCAGAGGACTAACGAAATGAGGTCAATAGCTCCATGCCAGTGTTGTATTGGAGAGGTAACTGGAAATATGAGAGGAATGCTTTAGAAAGTGTCGCGAAAATGGAATGAGATGTGGTGGGCTGGTCTACATACCATTTTTCAGTGTCTCCACTGAGCGTGCGTTGGAATAGCCGAAGACGAATGGATTCATCAGTAATGGAGTTGGATGAACACCACATATGGAAGGATTGGACATGGTTGGTAGGATCCTCTCCAGCATTACCCTCAAACTTTGGGATGTTCGAGGGAAGCTTAGTCGACATAGAAGGCCAACCAGCATCATGGTGTATGGGGTCATTTATCAACTAGCTAAAATCCAGTAGACTTAACCTAGCCATAAAAGGGAGCATGGGGGCTACCGGAATGGTTCCTGAGACTATTCTGCTTGATGTGACCACTGGGATAGAATTAGAGCCAACACCAGGTTGGGTTCCTGTACCAGCTGTGTGTCCAGACATGGTGATGATATGTGGTGAAGGAGGCTCAAAATCAGATGAGGAATCAAATGAACCAGGAGAAGAGTTGGTATGGGAAATCGGAGGGCAATGTTGAAAATGCAACAAGATGATGGAGCTTAGTGGAAAGGAGTCGCCTTCACTAAGTGGGCCCACAGGCTATTTTTGGCGCAAAGTCTATTTTTAGACTATGTCTATTTTTATACATATGGATCATGGTCTATGAGTTGTAGGATGCTATTTGTGGATGATTGGTCATGTTGGTAAAAATATATGGACTTCTATTTTTAGACATATGGGCGGATTCTATTTTTAGACTGCCAGGCTAAAAATAGAATAGTTGAATATTATTAGCTCATAATAATATTTGGACTATAAACATTATCTTATCCTCTTGGAGCACTTCAGTTTGAGCTACAAATGTGGCACATGCAGCTGTCAGAAGGAAATACGATTTCTTTGTGGGTCAATTGAGCTATTGCATGCAGGACTTTAGTTAGAACTCATGTGGTTGAGTTTGGTGGAGTTGATTGAGGAGTTGATGGAGTTGTGTTCAGTTTGACTTGGTTAAACTAGTTGTATTTAGTCTAACTGCAGAATACACTAGTGATGAGTGATGTGAATTAATTATTAATTAATTCACTAATTATTAACTCATAAAGCAGCTAAAGAATACATCAGTTAACTTAGTGCATGTACAGTTCAGTGGAGACAGGTGTTAGAGGTTGAGATTGCTATCAATTGTGACTATAGTTGTGCATGAGATTTGCACATGAATGGATGGAGATTTCCCATGAGGCTTGCATAGTATAACCAAGGGAATTCAAATTCACAAAGTGATTGATTCTCTTGCAAGATTGCGTAGTGGAGGCAGGCAAACAGTGGAGGAGATTTGAGGCATCAGATCTGAGCTAATTTGTGTGTAACAGGTGGAGATAGTACTGAGTACTTGTGAGGAGTATTCTACTATGTATTGTTACATTTTCTCTATCATTATAATATACAGATAGTGTGGGGTTTTCAGTTGTATGCTTTCCTCGAGTTACATACTGTGTTAATGTGTGCATGTGACTGATGTTTCATTTTTTTTAATGTTGCTAAATTGATGAACAACGTAGAGGAGGTTATGTATTATGCATGTATTCCACAATAGTGTATAATCAGGATAATCTCTGTGAATAAGTGTCATATTATTCAAAATTTCTACATGGTATCAGAGCTGTTGATCATCAGATCTATTATTCAAAAAGTGTTTACATTTTATTTCTTTAGGCAGAGTCTGTAATCGGGCCAGGTAGCCTCTGGATTCATCCTTCCTTTGGAAGGTGAGATATCTAGTAAAGGCCCATATAGTCAATCTATGTACGAGAAATACTTTGTTCTCACGAATTTTAGATCGGAGGCGGTTGAGTTTGGAGCTAGTGGAATTCGAATTTGCAGCAGTGTTTTCTTGGTGTCAACGTTGCAATGTCTTTCAACAGATTACGATTGGAGTATGCTCTTGAGGGCAGATAGAACTATATTGCATGGAAGGAAAGGATGGAGGTGGTGTTAGATGATAATGGGCTGAAGGAGTTCATAGAGGTTGAGGTTCCAAAGCCTACTGATATTGCGCAAGTTGATGCTTGGCAAAAGAAGACAGCAAAGTGTCGAAGGATTCTGTTGGAGGGCATGAAGGATCACATTGTATCCAGCCTGGATGGAAAGGCTTCTCCATACTTGATGTGGAAAGCATTGACAGATCTATTCTAAAGCAAGAGCGACCAGAGGAAGTTGGCGCTCAAGGATAAACTTAGAAACATTAAGTGTGAGAATGGAGACAGTATGCCCCAGTATCTCATGAAGTTCACCCAGTGCAGGGATGAGCTGGGAAGTGTGGGGGTGACTGTTGATGATGAGGACTTGGTGAGCTTGGCTCTCCTTGGTCTTCTGAAGAGTTGGCATTCCTATCAGGACTCTGTCAATGGTCGGGAGAAATTTCCAGGATGGGAGAGACTTTGGTCGGATCTTATGTAGGAGGAGATCAGATGGAGCACCAAAGATAGTTCTTCATGCATGCATGATGAGGAGAACTGTGCCTTAGAGAGTAAGGCGAAGAAGGGGAAGGAGAAAGGTTCTCTTTCTGAATCCAGTTCTTCCAATGATGGGAAGAAGGTTGACAAATCGAAAGTGCGATGCTTTCGTTGTCATGAGGTGGGCCGTTATGCTTCAAATTGTCCACGAAGGAAATCCAAGAAGGGATCCAGGGGAGGATCCGAACGTGAGGCACTTGCTTCACAGTTTTAGTTGGATTTCACACTCTTTGCATGCATGGTTTCATCCATGGTGGGAAGTGGTTGGTTTCTTGACAGTGAAGCTTCTTTCCACATGACCGGTGACAAAAGTTTGTTCAGTACTTTGGAGGAGAAAAATCTCCAGATACTCATAGCGATGGGTAATGATGAGAAGTATAGTGTCTCAAGTGTAGGCACGGTTATTTTTCAGAGGGATCATGGAGCTTGCCTTACCTTGACCGATGTTAAGTATGTACCAGGACTGAAGAGAAACTTGGTGTCGATCGCGATGCTGGAAGACAGAGGTTGTGATGTAGTCTTCAGTAAGGGAAAGGTTTTCCTTAGACACATCATCACTAGATAGGTGAAGCAGATTGGTTCACGGGTCAAGAACCTGTATGCTCTTGAGGTTAAAGATGCATGCAAAGCCTTGAGCAGCGAGGCAACTGATGGAGACTTGGTGGTTGAGAGGGAGCGTATATTACCTCTCAATATGCAGAGCCAGAAGAAGTCTCAGACGATTGTGGAGGAGCCACGATTGGTGTAGCAGCTTCAGGAGGTTGTGGAGCAGCCACAATAAGGGATGCTAAGAGGAGATCGAGTAGAGACATCTACTCATGCAGACACCTCCAGTAGGGGGAAACTTTGAGCCAGGTGGGCAGAGGGATCACATGCAACCATACCTCCAGGTAGGAGGTGGGGTGATGTGGATTGATCGTCCCAAGGAGGAGGGGCAGGATCCTTGGGGTACCCAACCTCTTGGATGAGACCTTGCTACGAGAGCCCCGATTTGGAGTAGCAGGAACTGATTGATTAGGTAGAGATAGATGCAGATGGAGCGGCAAAGAGAGCGACAATACAGGGAATCCCAAGACAGCACATAGCTACCAGGCTACAGCAATGCGAGAAGCACAAGTGTTTTGCACAGTGCTAGGTGGCACAGAGAGGTGTGCAATGGTGCGAGATGCATGGAGATGTTGCAGTAGTGCAGATGTCAAAGAGGGAGCACTTGTCAGCAGCAGCTAGAGCTTCAGCATTAGAGTATGTTCCTAGCCCAACAGAGTGGTCAGTTGGGAGTGTTTTTGTTCCAAGTGTTGTTGGAGCAAGTGGACCAGGCAAATGTGTTGTATGCAGAACATTCCAGAGTTGCAGGATAGGGGTTGTAGATAATCCATATCTTGTTGAGAGGGAGTGTTGAAAATGCAACAAGATGATGGAGCTTAGTGGAAAGGAGTCGCCTTCACTAAGTGGGCCTGCAGGCTATTTTTGGCACAAAGTCTATTTTTAGACTATGTCTATTTTTAGACATATGGATCATGGTCTATGAGTTGCAGGATGCTATTTGTGGATGATTGGTCATGTTGGTAAAAATAGATGGACTTCTATTTTTAGACATATGGGCAGATTCTATTTTTAGACTACCAGGCTAAAAATAGAACAGCCGAATATTATTAGCTCATAATAATATTTGGACTATAAACATTAACTTATCCTCTTGGAGCACTTCAGTTTGAGCTACAGATGTGGCACATGCAACTGTCAGAAGGAAATACGCTTTCTTTGTGGGTCAGTTGAGCTATTGCATGCAGGACTTCAGTTAGAACTCATGTGGTTGAGTTTGGTGGAGTTGATTGAGGAGTTAATGGAGTTGTGTTCAGTTTGACTTGGTTAAACTAGTTCTATTTAGTCTAACTGCAAAATACACTAGTGATGAGTGATGTGAATTAATTATTAATTAATTCATTAATTATTAACTCATAAAGCAACTAAGGAATACATCAGTTAACTTAGTGCATGTACAGTTCAGTGGAGACAGGTGTTAGAGGTTGAGATTGCTATCAATTGTGGCTATAGTTGTGCATGAGATTTGCACATGCATGGATGGAGATTGCCCATGAGGCTTGCATAGTATAACCAAGGGAATTTGAATTCACTGAGTGATTGATTCTCTTGCAAGATTGTGTAGTGGAGGTAGACAAACAGTGGAGGAGTTTGAGGCATCAGATCTGAGCTAGTTTGTGTGTAACAGGTGGAGATAGTACTGAGTACTTGTGAGGAGTATTGTACTATGTATTGTTACATGTTCTCTATCATTATAATACACAGATAATGTGGGGTTTTCAGCTGTATGTTTTCCCCGGGTTACATACTGTGTTAATGTGTGCATGTGATTGATGTTTCATTGTTTTTAATGTTGATAAATTGATGATCAACATAGAGGAGGTTATGTATTATGCATGTATTCTACAATAGTGTATAATTGGGATAATCTCTGTGAATAAGTGTCATATTATTCAAAATTTCTACAGGCAATGAACTTGAACCTAATGGGGAGGGGTAGTATGCCCAAGCAGAAACTGGCGGTGAAGGCCTAATAATCTCCGCAACAAACGCCTAGGTGGTGCAAAGGTAGTAAGACACACGTGACATAGAAAAAGTGAAGGGATATCAACAATATGCCTTTGTCCCGACGAGGGGAGATAAATTTATTATGTTAAGTCTTGGCTTGGCGGTGTAAACCAAGAGCCCTTCGCTTAATGTGTTCTTGTGTGTGCAAGTGTATTTATTGATTAAGCCCATATCGTGTTTGTAAAAAAGAAAAAATCTTGCTGAAAATAAACTGAAATTAACAACAAAAAATGAATAGAAAAACAATTAACTAAACCCCACCCGAAATGGGTTTGCAAACACTATGCTAGTTGGTGTCTAAATCAACGAAAAATACACCAAAAAGGTCAATATATCTTAATGTCAGTGTGATTGGGATCAATTGACACTAAGTTGCTTGAAAGTGGTACAGCACCAACAAAAAACGAGAGAGAAAGATCGCAACAAAAAGATAGGGAGATGGATCAAACACCTAGGGCAACTGATGGGACCCTAAGGCCATTGACAAAACAAGTTGTAATATGAAACTATGTATGGTGACAACCTATCTTTATATATCTGAAACATAAGGGTACATATCTAAAAAATATGGTTGAAAGTGCTGCAAAAACTCAGACTACTCACTTAGTTACACTGCTCCTATAAAGTTAGAACCGTACCAGAATCCCTATGGGGCTAAATTCCACTTTGACGAGTAAATTATAGTAGATCAAGGCCTTGGCAGGATGATACAGAGGTTAAACAACTCAGTAGACAGCTCTTAGAAAAAACCAGAAACCCAAAAATCACAAGTACTAACCTGTTTTCAAGTGAGATCGCACTTTTTGGGCTAAAGGGTGCACTCTAGACTCCAGATCCCACTTTTTGGGCTAAAAAGTGCAATTTCTGCTCCTTGATTGTTGTTTGGAAAATCTCGAAAAAAATTGTCATCTCTATCGTAGCTAGTTCCTGTGACCTACAAAAAAGACCAGAAAGCTTGCGAAAGTAAAAAATTTAACATATATAGGGTTAAAAGGCTAGGAAACATTAAGAGACTTAAAAAAGAAGAAACCCTAAGCTGAAAAATGAAGATCACCAAGGTTTCTGGATCTAAAGTATAATTCCAGTGGAGTCGCCAATTTTGTTGTAGTGCTTTCTTCTCAAAGATGTACGAAAAGAACCCACTTAAGATTGTGGATGACAAACAATCTCAACAACATAAATGGTTTCTAAACATTATAGATCTACAGCAACTGATAGAAACAAATCCTGCCAAAACTCGGATCTATGCCACAGTCATAGTTAAATAGCAAAAAGAAATAGTAATAACTCCAATCATCCAATGGAAACCAGATATACAAAGAATAATTTTGTTATAACACCTGTGAAGGGAACAAATAAATGTTACCAATCCCCCTTTATGGGATGGGTTCATGGCTATCCTCAAACATCTTCAACTTGTGTAGAGTCTCTCTCCTCTATAATGTGTAAACCCGACAAAAATATAGTGTGCGACAACGAAAATAGTCAAAGTTACAACAGTGAGTGCAACAATGAAAATAATCAGAAGTGAATAATGAATGGAAAACCCTTCTATTTATAACAAAATATTGAGTTATCCTAGAATAATGAGCAATAATAAAATATTATTAACCCCATTCTTAGAATAACCACTTGGAATATTTTATTATATTTGGTTAGGAGGGAAAAAGTGTTTAAACTTTTATTTAGAAATAATAAATAAATAAATAATTTATTTATCATCTCAAGGAATTAGTTGAGGAATAATAAACAAACAAGGATTTATTTAATTATTCCTAAGGGTTTTAGTCAAATTTGACATAGAATAATAATTAATTAGTGATTAATTAATTATTCTTAGAGAAAAATAAGATAATTTATGATTTATCTGTTTATTTTTCATGATTGGGTCAAATATGACAAAGAATAATAATTGAACAATGGTTTAATTAACTATTCCTAGAAGAAAATCAAATAAATAGTAATTTATTTAATTATTCTTCATGGGTTTAACTATAAATTACTTAACAAATGAGGTTTATTAAGTAATTTCTCACAGTGAAAGCAATTTTACTATGGTAAAATTGGCTTTACATGGTGTACTTCGATCCATCTAGTAAATTAGGCTAGATGATCAATTTTTTGGTGATAACGCTCCATTTGTTGTGTTGATGCTAACTATGAAACAATATTTCTAATGACCTTATAGATATAGTTAATCAAAATCTTTGGCAACAAGAATAAGGGGATTATAATTGTGTATATTATATATATCTTTCATATCACAATCTAAATCCACCCTTTTCATGACTATTTGTGAGCGAAAATGCAAGTAGAAATCATTGATGAAAGCCATGAATAGGATTGATTGAGATTTTTCAACCTGAACATTCTCTATAAGAAAATTTATCTTCTTTGTTACAACTATCTTTTGCATTTATGTGGGATGGAATTGCTAATCATATGATTCCTAGTATGTGCATTGAGCAATATTTACTCTTATCACCATATTAAGCATCTTCAATATAGTATAATACTGAGTTATTTGTCGTCATTACAGATGGTCATTTTAAAACCTCTTATCCATTAAAGTTAAGTGCAATTGGTCATACACAAACAAAATTTGAAAAAGAGTAGGAAAAGGAACCCATATAGCTTGAGCTACTCTTTTTCCCTCAAGATTTAGAGGCAATGATCTATTAGGAGAGTGATGTATAAAAGTAAGTTTATGATTAGATATTTTGTATATAGATTCATATTTTCAATAGTAATATTTATTTTTAATCATTTGATATTTCTTATAAATGAAGTTTTATTACATAAGACCTCAAATAGATCATTACCATGTTTAGTATTTTAATTAGTTTAATAAATTCTCACTACCCATTAAACTAACTTGGAGTACAAGTTATGGATTTAATATCCCTCTTTCATATAAATCAATAGGGTGTTCCCCTTAACTCGTATAATCTTTCTATTAGTAAAAATAAAATATAATTACACATTTAAATACCATTTTGAACATGCATTCGTCCATTTTTTAAGACTTTTAAGTCATTCCTACTTGTGGAGCAAGTTCTTCAAACCATTTATTTTTTTATTTTTCTTTCTTATATTTTTTATTATTAGTATTCGGTGTAGTGGTATTTCTCACATGTCATACATTTCTTCTTATTCGTGTTATTTAATGACAACAACGTTGGTGAAGTCTATTTGTGTCATTTACTCTCATAATCATGTTACAATTATTAATGGTAAACAAAAATACATCCACACCTTATCAAAGAATAATTATTTGATGTAATGCACTAAAAGTATATTTTTATACATAATGGACTAAAAGTATTTTTTTATATGGTATCATCATGATAATCTCATTGAAGTGATCCACAACTAAGATAAGATAGTAATTATCCCTATTAGTGGTCAACAAACATCCAAATAAATATATTAAAATTAATTCCCATGGTTTTCTCATTAATAAAACTCCAAGAAATTTTCACAATTTTTAAATTATTGAATTAAATGTTATTCAGAGAAAACAATATTTGAAAAACATGGTTACCATTTGTGTCATCTATGAAAATAAGAAATATATTTATAATATGGTATTCTTCTCCACCCCAAAGTTTCCTAATATTTTATTTGTTTGAAATTTCTTCGCCAAGAATGTAAATTTAACATGTAACTTGTAAATGAGAAAAAAAATCTCATTAGTCATGGCTAGGGATGATATATTTTTCCAAATTTACCACAAATTGCATTGATCTCCATCCATATGAAGTGGTTCCTTGTGGAGGCAAATTAGCCATGAGAAACAAGCATGTACTTCATGGGTAATCAAACCTAGATACAAAGGAAAATCACACACTACTTTAACCACCCATGCTAGACCCCATTGACCATGTCTTGATATTTTTGAGAATGGTGTTCCTCATGCAATAGTGGTAATATGTGAAATCTTGAAGTAGCACAAATAGAATTCAACTTTAACAAAATGTTATTTTTTTCCTAGGTTGTCTTATAATTATTCATGTTCTGTTTTTATCATAAAATTCCATGGACTTTGTATATGCATATAAAGTATAGAAGCACTTAAGCTTATTTGAAAACATTTAAACCAAAGTGTTAAATTGCAAAACCATCATCAATCCAATTGCTAGTCACCATAATAGGAAATCAGTGACATTATTTGTGCTTTCTTTTCGGTAATTAATCATGATGTTTAATTTATACTAACAAATAAGTTATTGACTTCACATAACATTCATCATAATGCCATTCAAAGTTTGTGGAATTTCAAGGTTCTTATTATCATTGTGAACAATAGTTTATTTCTTGAGTAAATATTGTAGTGAATGTTCACTACTTAAACCAATATATACATATGTTGGTGATGGATCTTGAGCATTTAATTAGTACCACCCATATGGTATGTTTATAGGAATCCATCTCAATCTCAAATGCTAGATGAATATCATGTAAGATGAGAATCATGGTAGTCTTATGATATGACACATTTGGAAGAGCACCTCCTTGTTAGAGGTCAATGTGGTTCTCCAACTTATAGGGTAGATGACCTTGCCTATGTTTTCATACGATAGAGTTTAGAAATAAATCAAGCCAATAATAAGAAAAAAAAGTCTCATTCAAAATAAATTTAAATGTGCATTGTAAAACCTGTTATATGGGGTGTTAAAAAAGTAGGAAAAAAGAAAAAAAAATAAAAAGATATGAATAAAAAATAAAAGTCATTTGGATAAACATTTTTGGAATAATAATTAGCACTATGTCACATTTCATTAGCTTGAAATGCATTTGTTTTGGAGATAGAAACCATATAAAATTCAAAACACTCAACCATTTAAAGTAATTCACCAACCACTTAACTAACTTAGGGATACCAAATTTCCATATGTATCTTATTTATTATAATACATTACATTCTTTTATAAAAAATAAAAAATATTTCATGTGATACTCAATGTAAACTAGCTAATATACCATTTCAGAACATTACTTGAATCATGAATATTTTGAGATTACCAAATTGTATATCTTCATAATAATCGATTTATATGATAAATATTTTTATATAAATAATGTAATTTTTTTTTAAAATAGAAATTTATTTTTAAATGCATTTTCTTAAAATATTTACAAAATAACCCATTTACTTATAAAATTTATTTTAAAATTCAAAATAAAAATAAAATATTATCTATATAAATATGAATAAAAAATATCATTACCCTTTCAACTATTAAAATTGTTTGTATATATACATAATGCATTTCACAATACTGGCCACAATTACAAAAGAATAACTTGAATGAGAAAAAAAAAAACTTGAACCGGAATTAAAAAGATGATGATCAACTCTCACAATAATATTTTAAAATCACTTTATTAAAATTGTTTACAAAATAAAAAATATTAAAATTGTGCTGGGTTCATATCACTCGTTTACCAAAATCTAAATCTTTTTGGGGAATTGAACAACAATGTTGACAACTCTGTCAAATGGAGTGAATGAAAGCTCTCAAATCCATGGGTGTAAACATAGAATCCTGAACCAGTACACTGAGTCAAAAAGTCACCGATGGGTTGCTGAATTTATAATTCTGCCATTATGAACAACTAGTTTAGATAGTTCAGGAACACTCAGAGGCTCCACTATGAACTTTTTCATATTATGTATGGTTAATGCTAATAATAATAGCAGGATTTTGCTGCCAGATATTGTGTATGGGCTGATGTTAGGTTAATGTCGGCAGTTATTGTATATAGGTTGATGTTAGGTTAATGCTACTAGCCATAAAAATATATTAGTGTGGGCAGTTATTGTGTATGGGTTGATGTTAGGTTAATGCTACTAGCCATAAAAATATATTAGTGTGGGCAGTTATTGTGTGTGGGTTTACGTTAATGGCAGAAGCTTTCGAGGTTTTAGATAAATTTTGAAACTATAAAAAGACATGGAAAGAAGTTAATTCCTTCGTAGGCTGTGAATTCTTTCTTGGGCATGGATAGGATGTTTTGGCGTACAATTATCACATCAATCTTGACTTCTGATAACCCATAACCAACAAATAAAATAAAATGCATGTACATACATACTCAAAGGCTTTTGAGTTTCTTTATATGAAGTTCTCTAGTACATTTCATGAAACCACGCTGGCCATATAATGATTAACTTCAATTTAAGCTTGCGTGAACTAAAATTTAGTTAATCACAAGGAAGTTGTCGGCACATCACCGACCTTAACGTTGGGAGATCTGTGCTCACAAAACCGATCAGCCCGGCGTAGCCACCAGTCGTTGGCAGATTGTCAGATCCTATTCATTCTTCTCCTTCCACAGTGATAGCACATTGGCACTCATTTCATTTTAGATGTTCGGAATATATATATATATATATATATATTCATTCTCGATACTATTCACATATTCAAACTTTTCAGATCACCAATGAGCATTAATATATAATAGTTATTGCAGTAATGGGCATGTTTCTTCCTTCCTGCAATTGCAATTTTCGATTATAAAAAGCGGCCCTCAAACTCAGCAGCACACAGCTATTTCATTGTAGGCCTCTCGCCAAAATATTCCTTGTCACTGAAAAGCTACCGTGAATTCTGTCAGTACTAGCTGTTCTTAGCTATGTCACTTTGCATATCATATATCGAAATCGGAAGCTTGCAACGATTAAAATACTCGTATTAATTAACAGTCTGTCATGTATTCAGTATAGGAATTTTGGGTTTCACGTAAAAAAACAAGAGGAATATATTGAGAAATAAACTAGAGTAGAGAATAGAAGGAATTTCCCAGTAATCTAAACGTACTTAATGTACTTCAAATCATATTGGTAAACAAAGAATGTTCATAATCAAAACAACAAGCCTAACCAAACAGCAGATGCTGGAATCTTTAATTCCTGCCAACTTCACAATAGAGAAGGTAGTTATTCTCAATAACACTGCAAGTAAGTGTACGATTGGGCTGAAATGTCGGCTTTAGTTCCTGCTAATTTAAATCTGCAGTAATATCAACGTGCAGAGAACACAGGATAATCCTGCACCACCCATGTAGCAAGTTTCACCCTAGCTGCAAAGCTCCTAATGTCCCAAAATTAATTTGATGATCAAACTGATCTGAATCTTGATCTAGATCCAATGTACAATTAGAAGAAGTTATTTCTGTATTTACAAAAAGCCCAAAGCAATGTAACATGAGATGGGCATGAGCAAAGGATGGCCATGGATACTTGTCATCTACTTTTTCTATAAAATTTGCATATTCCATTCCATGACAGTGCTGTGGTTGTAGGTAATTTGAACACTAACAAAAACAAATTGCTTTTGTTGGAGTTTATTCATGCATGTTATATAAGTCTTATGTTTAAAAAAGTACACCAAACAGAGACTCTCCAGCTGTTGGCAACCACTAAGGATTAAGGATAATAGCATGGATTTAGAGGTGAGGGTGGGGCATTGGGGCTGATTTAGAGTGACACAATTCGTTCAGCCAGGCAAAGGAGTACCATGGAGTCTCGGATTGGTGAAACTAGGGGGTCCATTTTTCTGACATACTCTACATATATATTTATTGGTTATATCAATTTCGACATTCTGACAATATTCCGATGGCCCAGTACTTGCAGGCTTGCCTGTGATATCAGATCAAGGAGTTCGTGAAAGAAGCATAACTTGAGAAATCAGGCAATCCTGCACCATTCCAATAGCCTATGTTGTTTCCAGACGTATCAAGCAAGCCTTCAGAGAGTGCAGGGAGTTGCCAATTACAGGCACCAGGACGGTTTTCATCATATGCCTTACCTAATGAAGATGGTATGTTCGTCATGAACAACTGTCTGAGCTTCAGGTCATGATGGTGCCCTAGTTCCTCGGCCCCGTTGGTTTCATGAATATACGGTAACATCACCTGCTCAGTGGCATGATTGTCCACAGGAATTATAAGCCTTTGTTGGTCTAATTGTTGCTGCATCTGCCATTGGAAATCGTTGTCATGAATCTGATGATCAGAGTTCAATGTACTACCATGAAGTGCTAGGCCGAAGGTATCGTTAAAACCATCGCTGACTTTTAAAATAGCTGCGTTGGATGAGTTAGATGCAGCCACTTGTGCCTCAAAAATTGATCTGAGATCTCCGGGAACAGCTATTGATGCAGCAGCACCTTGGTCTGCTCTGCTGCAACTTATACGTGGCGAGTCTAGACCTGTGATTAAGTTGGCGCTCTTCAGAAGACTGTTCAGATTTGGCAGGTTAGGCAATGGTGGAAGAAGGCTGGTTGGTTCAGAGCTGGTAGCTGAAATTTCCAAGATCCCAGCAGAGCTATTACAATTTCCTCTTAATAAAGACTGATCTGCCACCCTCAAAGCTTGCTGTTGGTGCAGAGAACGGCTAGTGTAGGCAACCCCGAGGCCATCAGTTCCTTCGTTGAGAAGACTGAAATACACCGAGGGAAGGGCTGGAAGACTAGTCTGGTCAAAATTGGAAGAACATCTGTTAAATTCATTGTTCTTATTGGTAGTAGAAGTGGAAGTAGTGGGTTCAATATTTTGCACACTGCAATTAACAGGTTGATCCCCAGTTCTCTTGGCTCCCTTGTTTTTTCTGCACCCTCCCCCAACAGGGACGTTCCTTAGAGAACCTCCATTAGTCTAATACCGTCTGCAGGTCTTGCAGAAATAATGAGGCTGAGACAGGCTGTAGTTGTTATAGTAGCTGAATTTGGTGTTAGATGAATCACAGCGAGGGAACTTGAGCGCTACCTGATCTATGTTGGGCTTCTATCGCCTGTCCAGCAAACTGGGTCTTGAACAAGGGCGCAGCATCGACTCCTCAGAGGGCTTGAACACCGAATCCTGCATATCGCTCTGAACAAAATTCAACAACAGATCATAAAATTTCGTACTTAGTCATAATAAACCCAGAATTCAATTTTTCTCAACATAGAAAGATAAATGTCTAAAACCCAGAATTCAAATGTTCTGAACAGACAACGATAAATGTGTAAACCCAGAATTCAGATAGGTCTGAACGTTTTGATAAATGTGTAAGCTTGAATCTTTAGCCAGATTTATGAGTTAAAATACAGCTGCCACTGAGCAGTAAGTGCATGCTCAATTATACTGTCTGATAGACATCGTTTCTAGAGAGCTTGTAAGAATTTAACTACATGGTGCATGGAACTACTGATAAGCTATAGATTGCAGAAGATTAAGGTCAGTTGAGAATTATTACGTGAGCAGAAAAAAACAGTTCAGGATAGAATAACCATAAACAATAGATCCCATAAATTCTAAGGATCCTTAGGGATGCTTTGCAAAATTGAAACTGAATATCTTAAAACAGCTATGCAGAAATCTTGGAATTAAGGATATAATGGTTTTACACTTGCTGGTTCCAAACATAGATCCAAAATTAAGAACATAATGGTGATACACTGGTTCAAAACATCTACCCAAAAACATGATGCGATGGATCTTGAAGTATTATATCAAAATTGTTCACATCACAGAAAACAACCACACAAAAACCTTAGAATCACAGAAAACAACCACACAAAAATCTTAGAATTAATAACATAATGGCGTTACACTGGCTGATTCGAAACGTCTGACCCAAAAAACATAATGGTGCTACACTGGCTGGTTCGGAAAGTCTGACCCAAAATACATAAGGGTGCTACCGTCTAACCAAAAACATAATGTGATAGATCCTGAAGTATCATATCAAAATTACTCACATCACAAAGCCTAAACTCTGAAATTAAAACTTAATTAACAGCCTTCTGAACATATCTATCTACCATCATCACGATTCAGAAGAACAAGGGTATGAACATTAGAAATGTACCTGAGACCAAATATCAGAACCGAGGCAATCAGGAACAGATCTGAGCACCATTTAGCTTGCCAATTTGGGCGTTAGAGACAGGCCAGAAGCATAATCGGCCCTGAAATCACAGGTTTCGTTGATTTGCGAATATGTGGCAGCAACCCTCGATATCGCAATATGGGCCGAAACGGTACCAGAAAAGTGAAGGTCGAGTGCAGTCTTGACAAATAAACAGCGAGGACACACCGCCCAGATCGGCCACTCATTCAATAAAAGCAGTCTGCTCCGCAAATGCACAGGAGAAAGAAAGATTCCCCACGTGAAATCGAGGGCAGGGAAGAGCCTAGAGGTATAGGACAAATACCTAGACCCTCAACTGCCCTCACTTACATGATACATACAAATAGAGACAGACAGCAAAGGTAAAAAGAAAAAAGGAAGAAAAACAATAGCAGGGCTATAGGGAGCTCAATTGCCTTGGGAGCTAAGAAAAAGAAGGTGCATATCAGAGACCTTCCAGCTGTCTCTAAATAAATAGATCCGCCAGAAGTAGCGGACATTTATCAGCTGCTCGATCAAAGAGAAACGGCAGCAGAAGGCGCAAGCAGGTGCGGTGCGGACCGCGGTGCTCTGCTAAGTTTAACCTAAAATTCAAATGCCGTCGTCATCATGAACGGATATATTACAGTGCGCGTGGACGGACGAATATCAGGGGTTGGGCCCCCTATCCCCGCCAAATTAGGAGACGGACTCAACACGGTTCACAGGTCAATGTAACTCCCCTCACCAGTCAACGTCAGCAACGGGGCAAACGGACGTTCCCATTGGATTAGGGTTAGCGAAGCGTCAGCGTCAGGGGTCAGGTTCAGACGAGAGAGGGGGTCATCCACGCCATGCCCCTTACGAAACCCTAGGCGCATCCTTCGCGGCCGTGCTGGACCCTTCGCTGGCCCCACCTGACCACGTGTACCTCCATCATTGAGCGGGTCCCACTGCCCCGCCTGTGGGGCTCTTGCAGCATTATAATAAAATGGGAGGGGACACGATCTCGCAAGATATGGTGAAACGGGCAGTACAACCCCAACGGAGGGCGAGATAGAGCCATGGAGCGTTACGAATAAATATAACAAGAGGAAGTATCAGCGTCATTAGGTATTCCTTCGTTTCGTTAAGTAACCGGACGGGCGTCGGCATCGAGGCGCATGATTGACACGACGGGCTTTATATTGAAAGCCGAATGGCGACATGCTGTGCCTTGGCTTCGCCTCTACTCCATGCCGCTTTGGTGTATGGGAAAATGTAGCCACTGCATTCAATCTCTCCCCTCTCTGCATGGTTGGCCGTGCAGATTCACCCTCACACACTTCGTGCATGCACGTGCTCCCTCCCTTCACCGCCTTGCCAACCATAGAAAGTGAAAATTATGGAACCAACTCATACATCTTCACTTCTTTTTAGAAAAATTAGAAAAATCTTCATCTATTTGCAAGGTGCCACAATGCTCGTATCATTAGAAAGATGTATTACTAAAATACCGCGTTTTAATTTTTTTATTTTTTTTTTCCATTTTTGCTACCGTTTTTCTTTAAATCTTTTTGGTCTTCTTCACAGCACTGTTTCACAATGCTCATATCATTAGAAAAAGGTATACAAGAGCTAGAACTTTACTTGTATCTGCTTAAAAATAGTACATGTGACAGATTTTTTTGCCATATTTTTGCATTCAGCGCTTTTTCTATGAGATTTGACAATAAGTGTTCTCAATTTTTTAATAATATTTTTGATGAATAAATTATCCCAAGAGCTAGCTGTCAAAGGTATTTGCATAACTGTCTCTGCCTTTGAAGGCTTCACATTCTAAAATGATGTTGCATGAGTTTTTGGATTGTGGAAACGTTGGGAACTACTAGAAATTTCATCAAAATTTATAGGAAATAGCTAATCAAGAACGGTAATATTATATAATAAAAAAATATAAAATATAGAAATAAAAAATTATTTTTATAATTATATATTTATAAAATAATCAAAATTAATATTGAATCAAAATATTCAAATATCAAAATCAATTTAAATATATAATCTCTCTTAGATATAAATATATTCTTTGGGTGTCTCTTTCTCTGAGTCTCTCTCTTTTATATATATAAAATATTAAAATGTCAAGTTCATTATGAGACATGACGAGTCTTTGAAACAATTTGGTTTAAAAATACAAAGCAACAATTTTACATATGTTTCTCTAGTTATTCTTAAGAGAAAAAGTAAAGTAACTCTAATGTTTAAGCATTGACTGCCACATATAATATGCACACACAATCTTCTGCGATATATAAACATAAAAAACAAAAGAAATACCCATCGGTGTTAAGGATGTCGGTGTTAAGGATGTCTTTGGTCTTTCTACTTGCAAAGGTTTCAACTTAAGCTCATTATTGTGGGAAGTTCATCATATTTGTTTCAACTTAGGCTCATGTTTTGTGGGCAGTTCAGCGTATTTCTCTACAAGCTTTGTATTCAAATTTCCCGGAACTTTCCCAAGCTTCCATTGCAGCTCCCGCTGAAAAAGGAATGTTCCCATAGAGTTCCAAATCTCCGAGAAGCGCGAGAACTATTGGAACGGGTTTCCCAACTCTTGGGAGCCATTCTCGTGAGGTTTTTCTGTTTCCACTTTTGTGCGCGTTTTTCCCCAAACTTCTTGTGGTCTTTTCCAAGGCACTGTTTCACCATGGAGTTGATATAGTTCTTAACTGAGCAATTAGAATTGTCACTCTCGATGAGATATTGGTCCCTATGTACACTTTTTTTTATGATGATTACGAGTGGCATAAATCTCCTCAATATAGTATTTTCTCTTTCTCTATCACTCTTTGTCCCTAGATGTTTTGAAATTTTTTGTTTTAATTTATGGGAAACCATTTTTCCTCAAATTCTGACTTTTTGTTATTTAAAATGTAATTTTGATGATATTTATTATTCGACATTGTCAAAATCCCCAAGTTGTAAAATTATAGAAAATTCACAATTTTAATTTTTTATTTTTAAATTCTCGACATCTTTGAGAAATTCTCACCAATTTCAATTGGCTTATCAAGCAACAAATTTGTCCCAATGTCAGAAAATCACTAAATCGCTAGAATCCGGTAGTTTTTTTTTCTCAAGAAATTTGGCAGTAGAATTGTTTGAATCCTGTGTTTTTTATTGTGAAAATAGATTCATCCTGAGACACCCAAAATCTGGAAACTTAAACACGGTAGATTTCCCAAAACTTCTGTTAAATTTAATCAAAATCTTACCAAAATTTTTTATAATTATCGAGACTAATTTGAAACCACGTTAAAATATCCTATTTCAGCTTGAAAAAATGTAAAAGAAAGCCAGGTAGACTACTGCGTAAAGACCATTATTTACGGATCCAAAAATACGAACCCGTGCGGGCCGTCCCGTCCCGCAAACCATCTTCTTTCTTTTTTTCCCAGCTATATTTGCATATAATAGTGACGGGAAACGACCTTCATCTTACGCAGACGTTGTGATGTCTGTGACTGTTCATGCAACCCCGTGGATGCAGTGCGCACACGTCACCCAACAAACACATGTAGTCTGAGGTCATGAGCCTTTCTAGTATTAAAAAAAGCCAATTCCACAATCATCACATAAGTGCAGGCGTCACCTCACCTCAGGCGGTGACTCATTGACAGCATCTGTATCAGTTCAGCAATAAAGAAATCCATACATAAATTCATTCATGTGAACTTGGCCATGAATGCGTGCCTTCACAGCAAAACGGTCAAATCAAAAATCTCAACAAGCTCCAAAATATATATATATATATATATCAGTTCAAGTTCCACCTCTGTTATATTTTAATAAAAGAAACGCATCGCTTAAATGGCTGCCATGTAGAGGTTGAGAAGATGATAAATGCTGTGTAGGAGAAGCAAATGCTGCAGACTGTTTATGCCACTTTCAAGGGAAAGTACACGAGAGCCCAATTTTGACTAGTAGGCAAAAATTGATTGTATGGATTGGAAACTTTGACTGGTGTAAATTTAATCACATGATCTCGATGTTTGATGTTAGCGAAGAGACTATATATACAGAGTCATTGTATTATCTCAAACCGAGCATCCTTACAAATCAATTCAACTCCTTGTACCATCTTTATTGTCACCTCAATTTACAACTATTGTAAACATAGTTATTTTTTCTTGAAGCAACAAAAAAATATTTTAATTTTATTACCCAGTGATTATTACCTTTAAAGCATCAGTGTAAGAAGCTACTGCTCAAAGTCACTGTTTAATCTATATCCTCAATTTAGTTATTTTTCCTTGAAGCAAGCAAAAAATATTTTTATTTTATTACCCAGTGATTATTACCTTTAAAGCATCAGTGTAAGAAGCTACTGCTCAAAGTCACTGTTTAATCTATACCCTCAATTTAGTTATTTTTCCTCGAAGCAAGCAAAAAATATTTTTATTTTATTACCCAGTGATTATTACCTTTAAAGCATCAGTGTAAGAAGCTACTGCTCAAAGTCAATGTTTAATCTATATCCTCAATTTAACTGATTGTGATAAATATCACACCCGTGAAAGACAAATCAAGTTCCTCCATGAATATATTTATAATTATCAATTTACGAAAGTTTAAATTTTACCATAATATTTAAATAAAAATGAAAGAACAAAATTTATAATATTATATATTTCCATACATTAAACACTAATTACAATGTGAATTCAACTGTCCACCATATTTTTCTCCCTACCTCTTTTCATGAGTCGACCCCTCACTATCTTCTCCTGAAACACTAATTTTGTAAGAGATAGTGTGTTAATGAAGGTTTCTTCCATCTATCTTACTTACAAATCGTATGGTAACATAAATATACCTAATAAATATATTAGATAAAAATTTAAATGTCATTATAATGATTAATAAATACGTATTTAAAAATAATTATTTTTTAGATATGTATTTAAATAATTGAAAATTAAAAAAAAAATGTAAAATAGTATCTTCTTATAAATATTTTGCAATCAATGTTTATCAAGTTCAATTAAAATTATACAATGTTAAATTAAAATTATACCATTTTAAAAAATTAAATGAAATGTGGAAAAAATATTATAATGTTATAAAAAAATTGTAAATCAACTTATTTTGAATTTGGGATGAGAGAAAAATTTATATACTAAAATTGCGGATGCGATGGAACATATCTAAATAGTAGTTGGAAAAGTTAAAAAAGATAAAGGAAATACAAAATAATTTTATAAGCTATAATTTTAAATAAATAAATAAAACAAGCTTTCCGTATCTTTTTCATAAAATTAAGCCTTTTCCCATTAAAAACATAGTTATGACTGAAAAATAAGCTCAATAATATGGAAGACAAAGGTCTTCCTAAAATTGCTTTAAACTCCAGCTAGAAAACACTTTAGGTGGAGATCTGTCTAAGTAAGAATATTGGAAAAAGACATTTTACAAAATAAAGATAATGTTAGATCTAAGGCTTTTGTGATCCATAATGTAGATAGATGTCTTTCGGGTTACTCACATTATTAGGATTTGCTTGACCTTTCGAACCAACTAATGTGATTCATCCTCGGACAATGTGAAGAATCAATCGATCTTAATTAAATAGCATAGATGCATCAATAAATAGCATGGATGCATCATTGCTTGAAAATGAGCTATTGGTAAATTAGTTAATAAGGTAAGTAAAATATTATTTAAAAATGAGAGATAGGGACTTATCTATTAAAATATTATATATTTACTTAAAAACTAACTATTAGGAATAAGTAAATAATTTTATTCCAATATTTTAATAATAAATTATTTAATAAGGTAAGTAAAATATTATTTAAAAATCCGAGGTAAGTAGTTATCTATTAAAATATTATATATTTAGTTGAAAAATAAAAGTTTTGAGTAAAAAAATATAAAATATTTTATTATAATATTTTAATAACTAATTATGTAGTGGGAGATAATTGATATTACCAATTTATATAATATTATTAAGGGTTAACTTATTCCAAATAAATAAAAATATAGTCATGTTTAAGCATATATAATTAGAGTTATAGGTTAAGAAATAATTTATCATAATATATAAAATGAAAAAAGAGGTTACTTATTATTATTGAAATATAAAGAGGTTATTAGGCGTATACATATTTTAGTTATATTAGCTCACTTAATAATAATAAAAATAAATAGTAGAGAAAGACTCAACTTTTATATATATTTAGAGAGATGAAGGTTAAGAGGGGAACAAAATAATAACTAATAACTAGAGGGTTACAAAAATATAAAAATAAAGATAATACTAAAAGTATGATTAAATTAAAATTTAAGTAGAAAATATAGTGCCATGAAGAATTCAAGTGAAGAATGAAAATCAATATATTATAAGGAGGTGATTAACCCTAATCTTAAAGATCAAATTATTTATCAATTATGGTGACAATTGTAAAGTAAAATAAACATTATTAAAATTATTATTAATTCTCATGAGCTCCGTGGTAAAATCAAGGGTGAGTCCATTCTCAAAACATTTTGGAATGAAAGAGTTAGTCACCTTTATGACACTAAGAGAATTGAAGATGAAAATCATTTATATCAAATTATTGTACATATACTCAAATTACATCTCAATTTTAAAAAATTGGTTAGAAATGAGCCTTCTTAATATTAAGGTTCCCTTTAATATTAAAAAAATTCTAAATAATTACTTTAATATATTTCATAAATAAATTTAATGGTTATCATTATTATTTAAACTAGCATAGATCCATTGGATCTAACATGAACATAGATGAATCAAATTTCTTCACGTGCAATTTTTTTAAAGTGTAAAATACAATATGTTATTTTTTATTGTTTAATTTGTATTTTTGAATGCTAAATATAGTATTTATAGGACCAAATCATAAAATTTAAATATTTTATAAATATTTTGCACGTGTTTTTTTACTTTTAATTACTTTACAACATTCTATTTTGAACAAAATTTTTAACTTTTATTTTTATTTTGAAAAAGAATAGATAGACAGACAAACTTACAGGGCTTTAGTAACGAGGGTAAAATAAACCTCTCCACTCAATAATTAATCAAAAATATATTAAATAAATATCCATAATTTAAAATAATTATATAGAATAGTCTTATAAAACATCTGCCATCAAACCGAAGTAAACATGTAAAACATAATGGTTAGGTGAAGCATGTCGTCTTCTTGTCGCATAGTAAACGAAGTGACCATTTCACGTGTCCCCATGCAATAAAATGTATACGATACAAAGCGTCATTGGTAAAGCTGGACCATTTGGTACTAAACTTAGAGGTTTTTATGTCATTTTCCAATATTACCAATTTATCAGCCCTATATGTCTATTTCCATATTGCCAATATGTATTTATTATTTACCATTTTATAGTGATATTCATATGTTGTTTGTGATGTTTGACAAATTGGTTGGATAGTAAAGTGTCGAAATCAAGTTAAAAAGAGACACAATTGCATTGATTCAATTGCTTTTTGGAGAATATATTTAGTAGTTTTTCTTTTAATTGAAATAAGTTGTATCAAAAGAAAATTGAAATTTTATTGTACAACGTGATAATATGTATTATAAAAAACTTCCTCTCTTGATCGTTCTGAAGGATGGAAGGAGCGCGTGAAGGGAAGGGTTAGGGTTTCTACAGCAACCTGCGGTTTCGATGGGGCTTCAGCTTTCAACGGTGGTTCGTAGGGCATAGGATCGACAGCTACGCGGCAGTCACGGTCACGGTCCTGCTACCAGCTGCTGCATTCACTTTGGAACCCTCGCCTGTCCCTTTCGGTCTCCGACAGTTTTACAGTTATGGATGACTGGGAGCAGGAAGCGGTGGATTACTCGGCGGATCCCTCGCCGGAGAATATTATTTTCGGGATCCCTCTTTTTTCTCACTCTCAGCCATCCCACTCCGCTTCCTCTTCTGTCCCGGCGCATCAACATTTTCCGGCTCCCACACCATCTTCTGCAGCAGTGATTCCTCCTGTCTCTCCGCCGTTCAAAGTTCCCCTGCTCTCACCCGGGTCTCTGCAATTTCTGGCCTCCAATACCCCCCCATCACCCGCTTTCGACCCTTTGGCGTCCATCCCCGAGGTGTTCCACATTCCTCCGAGACCACCTCCGGTGTCTCATCCATCTGTCTCAGGCGTTCGACCATCCGGATGGTTTGAGATGCCCGTTGTCTCCTCTCCTCCCACTAACCCTAGCCCCCGGGAAGGTATCTCTAATCCGCTGGTGGATCACCCGTCGGCCCCCCGCACCGGCATAAAGAAGGTTAAGTGTGTCAGGTCGACGGCGAGGGATATATCGATCAAGTTCGACGAAGCAAAGCCTCTGGGAGACTATATGGACATCGTGAACACAGTGTTGGTAGGGCACGTCAGGGGCCGATCTTACTCTAAACAGAGGCTTGATATGTGGGTCAATGAGATATGGGGAGGTGTACTTTTTGATCTTCCTGAAGTTCATGTCCTCCCCAGAGGATGGTTCTCATTAAAATTCTCCAAGGTCTGCCTAACAAATCTTGTTTTGGGGAGATACTGGCACATCGAAATGGCCCCGGTACTCCTCAAACGCTGGAATCCCCTCTTCGATCCAGAACGCGAGCAGCTCGGCGCCGGTCCAATCTGGGTAAGACTCCCTGGATTACCTATTCCTTTCTCGGACGAGGAAGTTTTTATCAGGGTTGGCAATGCCCTGGGGACTTATTTGGATTATGACCGCACCTATGTGGAATCCGGGAATCGAACACTTGCTCGAGTCTTGGTTCATCTGGACACACGCGATGGGCTTGAAGAACAGATCACGCTGCAATGGGGAAGGTGCATTCGTGTACAATTGCTGGATTATGAAGGGGTTCCCTTCCGATGCAGGCGTTGTCATAAGGTGGGACACCTCGCGAAGGATTGCCCACTCAACAAGAAAGCTACAGACTCGGCGAAAGGTACTCCGGCATCTACCAGGACGGCTTCCCCCATAATTTCGCGACCTACTTCTGCTAGAACAGCCCCCTCGGTCTCTACCCCTGTGAACGATGATGGGCTCCGGAGATCCTCGCCACCCAAAACCAGGGCTCGTTCGGCGGTAGAAGCGGGTACGATTCCTATTACTCTTATCACTTCTTTGCATTCGTCTTTTGATGGTATTCATATCTCTGGTCCTACACACATTCCTATGATTCCTTGCACTTTATCATCCCCGCTTACTTGCACTGAATCTATCATTTCTTCATCTCATGTGGTTCACTCCCCTCCTCGCCCTTCTTCCCCTCCTCACCCATATTTCCTCCGATCTCGGAACACTCCAAATGACTCGGTTGTTGGTCACTCGGGTTTGGGCATTGTCTTTCCTGAGGGGGCATCGATGAACTCCAGAGGGAGAAAATCCCATCTTTCTAAAGCCATCAAACAAGCTGGGGCAGAGGTGGTCTCTGGCCGGCAAGTGACCATTGACGGGGTTCTTAGAGCAGGACACACCCCGAGAGGTGTTCCCCCATGAAGTGTTTATCGTTTAACTGCAGAGGACTGGCTAGTTCCTCCAAAAAACTAGCCATGAAGAGGCTCATTGAATCTGAGCCTATAGACATTATTATGCTTCAGGAAACCCTCTGTTCAGCTGAACAAATTATTCGTATAATGCAAGCTATGGTCCCAGGATGGAGTTTTTATGCAAATGATGCCGTGGGACGATCTGGGGGGCTAGCCATTGGATTAAACCCTCGTTCCATCAATCCTATATCTACCTGGGGAGGAGCAGGGTTCATTGGTTTTGATTTTTTCTCGGCTGACCTCGGCATGGGTCTCATATTGGTTAACGTATATGCTCCTTGTTCCCAACGAGAATCATTCTAGAGGAACACCCTTTAGCTCCCCCTGCTGAATGAAGGCAATGTCATTATTGGAGGAGACCTCAACTTCTCCCTGGGATTCAGGGAGTCTTGGGGCTCAGTGGCACAAATTGACTCTATCACTGACTATATGACCAATCTGCTGGAGCAATCTGAATTTGCGGATATTCCATTGCAGCGACTCCTACCTACCTGGCGAAACCAAAGAGTTGGGGATGCTGCACTTGCTCGTAGACTTGACAGATTCCTATTAAAGGGCCCTCTCCTGCAGCGCCTTCATCTCTATCGTCAATGGGTTGGTTCCGGGGGGATTTCGGATCACAATCCTATATACCTGGAGATCCAGGGTCCATTCAGGAAGCCCAAGGCGCCCTTTAAATTCAATTCCTCTTGGCTGAAGGATCAGGATTATATCCGACTGATTAAGGACTTCTGGGTCTCGCATCCCATCAATGACACGGTTCCTCTTGCCAAAGGATTCTGCAGGAACTTGGCTGAAATCAAACATTTGACTATAAATTGGGCAAGGGAGAAAAGGGATCGGGAATCTGCACAACTCTCCCAGATTGAAGCGGATTTATGTTCTCTCACTGATGACAGAGGGCAGGGCTTCATGTCAGCTGCTGAGAAATGTAAGCTTATAGACCTGGAGAATCAAAAAGCAAAGATCCTCAAAGAGAGAGAGGAATCTATTAGATTAAGGAGTCGTGCATTATGGATACAAGCCGGGGATGACAACACAAAGTTTTTCCATAATTTTGCAAAATGCAGAAAAGTATCTAATACTATTTGGAAGCTTCCTACACCGGATAGAGATATTACAGACAATTTCAATAAGCTCGCTCAACTAGGTATCACCCATTTCAGGAACCTCTACAGGAGCACACGAGATGAAAATCTACTTGATATTATCAATGTGGCTAATCATTTCCCGAGATTCGTAGAGGAAGAAGATGTGGAGACTTTAACTGATCCGGTCACTGCTGAAGAACTGGAAGGAGTTCTAAAATGGTTCAAAAAAGACAAAAGCCCTGGGCCAGACGGTTGGACCATTGAATTCTACACCGCCTTCTTCGATGTATTGGGACAGGACCTACTTCAGGTGGTTGAAGAAAGCCGATCTACTGGATCAATCTACCATGCCATCAACTCCACTTTTATCGCTCTCATCCCCAAATCTGACTCCCCGGCATCCTTTGATGACTACAGGCCCATATCTTTATGTAACTGCCTCTATAAAATCATATCCAAGACCATTGCTAATCGTCTCAGGCCTATCCTCTCCCGTTCTATCGCCCCTCAGCAATTTGCTTTTCTCGAATCCAGACAAATCCATGAGGCCATTGGACTAGCTCAAGAAGCCCTCCATTCCATATGGTCGAAGAACTTAAAAGCCATCCTCTTAAAAATTGATCTGTCTAAAGCTTTTGACCGTGTCAGCTGGCTCTACCTCAAAATGATCCTCATTCATCTGGGGTTTCCTCATGCTTTCATAACCTGGTTCATGGCCTGCATTACTTCTCCATCCTTCAGTATACTTATCAATGGCTCGGCCACAGACTTTTTTCACTCGGGCAGGGGTCTGAGGCAGGGGTGTCCTCTATCACCCCTCCTGTTCCTGCTGGTCATGGAAGATCTCAGTCGACTTATGGAAGCTGCAAAGAGATCTGGAGATATTGGGGGAATCTCTGACCTTTGTTATCTCACTCATCTACTCTTTGTAGATGATGTCCTCATTCTTCTAAATGGCAGTGTTCGAAACTCTCGATCTTTCTCAAGGATTCTCCATCTTTTTTCATCTGCCACTGGTATGATGCCAAATCAGACTAAATCTACCATCACCTGTGCCCGCACATCGGTACAGGAGACACAGATTGGCTTGCAATCCTTTCCATATGCAGTTCACCCCCTGGATAGAGGATTCAAATATTTGGGATTTAATCTGAAACCTACCTGTCAAAGGATTGCTGACTGGGTCTGGCTGGCTGCCAAATTGGAAAAAAGACTCTCAGGATGGAGTTTCAGATATCTCTCCAGGGCTGGGAGACTGGTGCTTATCAAGTCTGTATTAGAAGCCACCCCGGTCTTCTGGATGGCCTTAGCATGGATCCCAAGGAACATCCTGGGGAGACTTCAACAAATTTGTAATCGATATCTCTGGAATGGGAATCAGGACAAACGATTGTTTGCATGGATCGGATGGAAGAAGATCTCTATGCCTAAAAAGTGGGGGGGATGGGGGCTCAAGGAACTGCCTGAATTTGCAAAAGCACTGGCTGCCAAGATGGGATGGACACTGCTGACCAGACAAAATCTCTGGACACAGGTAGTTTATTTTAAATACATTTGGCCTCATAATATTTTGGACTGGGCCCGCTTCCCTACCTGGTCAACATCGGGATGCTCCTCGGTTTGGAAGGCCTTAATTCTATCCCTTCCTCTCATCCGGAACAATCTTGCTTGGCGCATAAATGATGGGTGGACGGGCAGAATTGGATTGGATCCCTGGATTAACTGTGGGGGTAGGCACATTCTTAGTCCAGACCTTTTACTGCATTTACAGGCCCAGGATATTCGGCATTTTGCACAAATTGCAGACCAACAGCGCTCGGATATTTTTTCACAAGCCTGGAAATCTGCTCAGCAATTGAACCTCCCTATCCATTGGCACCAGGAATGGGATCGATACACGGAGGCCTTATCTGAATCTCATGTTCGAATTAAGCAAGGCCCGGATGAACTCATTTGGTGCTATGCCGACCATGGTATATATGCACCAAAATTGGGATACACTGCGCTCATATCTCATAGAATGCCTGAGGTGATACAGCCTTGGTGGCATGCTATTTGGAAGCTGAAGGCATCTCCCCGATCCAAACTTTTCTTCTGGTGTGCTCTTTATGGCAATGTGCCCACAGGTGAACACCTCACCCACAGAGCATTATGTGGCCCTTCATGGTGTATTTTCTGCAAAAGTGCATCAGAGACTCAGGATCATATTTTCCTTCTATGCCCTGTAATCATAAACCTGTGGAATAACATATGCAACCAACTGGGAATTGCAGTAATTTGGAGAGGATATGATATCAGGAATGCATGGGATACTTGGTCGCTCAGCCACCCGGGAACCAAAGTACAAAACCTTCCACGTGTGGCTACTTGGTTTATATGGCTTGCCCGAAATCGGGCTATATTTGAGGATCGAATTATATCATGGGGCAGGGTAGAAGCCTCCATTGTTTCAGCATATCATGAGCTCCCGGACCCTCCTCCCCCTCGCCCGAGATCCATTCAACCTATGCCCAAATTTGACAGAACCATCCCGTGGGCATTTTTCGACGGAGCTGCAAATCAGGAAGGATGTGGCGGGGGGTTTGTTCTGCACCTTAATGATCACCACCGATTCCTTGTCAAAATAGGCTTAGGCAATGGAACAAACAACTTCGCTGAACTCTCTGCTGTACACAACCTCCTCCATTTTGCATTAACACATCAGCATACCAGCATCAATATTTTTGGGGACTCTATGGTGGTTATAAACTGGATCAGCAATATCACAAATTGTCATACACACACTCTCAGTAACTTGCTACATGATACACTCATTCTCAAAGCAGCTTTTAACCATTGCTCATGTTTGCATATTTACAGAGAGCATAACAGCGAGGCTGACAAATTATCCAAAGAGGCCTCGACACTTCCCCGAGGCGAGTGGATAACAGTGGAGCAGAATGGAGCAGAGGTGCATCAGTTCTATCACAGGCCATTCATAGTACAAAGAGATCAAAGGGACAACAGTCCCAGCAACGGATAGGCTATGGCGATTTTGTTTCTTTTTTGGATATCAGAAGTACATAGAACATGGAATATGTATATAAATAGAACTCTCTTATAGATATTAAGCACAGACAGATGAATGTACACAGAACAGTTTGATTGATGACTACAGAACAACACTATGAAAGTTGGTTTTTGTTATGAACAATACAAGTAATGCCTCGGCATCTGCTATATGTAATTTTCAAAACTAATGAAAGTTACTGATTTTTCCAGTGGAAAAAAAAAATATATGTATTATAAAAAAAATTGTTAACGGAGATTTTAAAAATTACATTTTTTTTATAAAATTCTATTTAAATAGGGTTGTTCTCGTGTAAAACATACCATTATAAAATGTAAAAAATAGTTTAATAAAAATAATATTACACTAAACACAAAAAAATATTAAAAATAATATTACACTAAACACAAAAAAATATTAACATTAATTAATTTTTAATAATGGAAAATAAGGAAGTTAACCTTTCTTCCATAACTACTAAATCTATTAAATAAAAAATTGGAGAGCAAAATTTATAGTTTTATATAATCTCATACATTAAACACTAATTACAACACTAATGACCCTGTCAATTCTACTGTGCACCATATATTTCTATGGTTTTACCTCTCAGTATCTCGTCATGAAAGACTAATTCTGTTAAAAGGAAAGTGTTGTCTGCCTTCCACAGTGTTCTTCACTGACTACGGACTAGTTCTTCCACCTTACTGACAAATTCTATATGAACATAAATATATATAATAAATATGTTAGATAAATATTGAAAAAAAAAAAAAAAAGTCATTTTAATGATTATTAAATAGGTATTTGAAAGTTAATTTCTTTTTTTTTAAATATGTATTTAAATAATTGAAGTTAAAAAAAAATCAATTTAAATATATTCTTTGTATGGTTCAGTTTAAGGTTATTATAATTAAATTTAATAAAATCACTAAAAATAATTTAGTATACAATAAAATAATTTGCAATTTTTTTATTTTTTTTACAAATATTTGGAATTAATATTTATTACAAAATTAATTGAAATTATAGCATTTACAAAAGGTTAAAAAAATTCTTAGTTAGCCGATTTTTGGATTTGGGATAAGAGAAAACTATAGATACTAAATTTAGGGATATATCATATCTAGAGAGTAAGAGAAAACTATAGATACTAAATTTAGGGATGCACCATATCTAGAGAGTAAGAGAAAACTATATATACTAAATTTAGGGATGCACCATATCTAAAGAGTAGATGAGAATGATAGAGCAAACAGAAAAGAACTTTATAACTTATAATCTCAAAATTAAAAGAAACACACCTTATCTTATCATGTTCACAAAATTAAGCATTTTCCCATTGAAAACATAGTTATGGCTAGATACCAATGTTGAAAAATAAGTTCAACAATACCAAAGAAAAGAGTCTTCCTAAAATTGCTTTAAATTCTAGCCCAAATCACCTTAAGTTAGGACATGCTTGAGTAGGAATAATCAAAGAAAACTTTTTACAAAATAAAGGTAACATTAAAAACACTGTTAAATTGAAATTTAAGGAGAAAATGCCCATGGGGTGTAGAATAGAGGGAAACAAAGTGCTTTGTTAACGCACTTCGTGGTGAAAAGGTCACTGGTTTGAGACTCGGTGGGCCAAAATCCAACCATGCTAACAGTTGGTGTGGCCTAGGCGAGTGTGATCTCCTGATTTTTATGGCTTAGATGCTCCTGGGTTGCAGCTACTCAAGCCATAGGTTAGGTATGTCAATCATCTCAAGAATCATATTTCCTGGTAAACAAACAAAATATAGTTCCATATAGTAAAGTCCAACGAACAAAATTCAAGGAGAAAATATAATGCCATATAGTAAAATCTAGTGTAAGTCAATTCTCAAAACATTTCCAATGAAATAGCTTGTCTCCTTTGTCACACTAAGAGAATTGAAGATGAAAATCAGTTATGTCAAATTATCCTACATATACTAAACTTACATCTCAATTTTAGCAAAATTACCATCATCCTAGAACTTTCTCTTTAACGCTAAAATTCCATATAATTGTTGGGCGAAGAGTTTCTCTACATCTTAGTATGGTGGAGATGTTTTCACGTAGCATTACATTTAAAAATAATGAATTAATATTCATATTAAAAAACTAAAAAATAATAATAAAAAAAATCAAATTTGATCATAAAATAAAATACTTTCATTTCCATCTTAATTTTACATTAACTTTATACATAGAGATAAAGTCATTGAAAGTAAAAATAATTGTAATTCTATCTATAATACTTTCTACTTTTTAATAAGAAAGAGATGTGTAACTCCTTCATTAATTCTATGAGTTAGGTGACATCTAAACAATGTCTAAAAAATTATATTAATAAAAAAAATAGTATCAGCCACAAATAAAATATTTGGATGCCCATATTAAGTAACATAATTTATATCAATTTTATATATAGAAATATAAAGGAATTGAAATTAAAATTTATGTATAATTTATTTAAGTTTTAATATGGGGTTGATATGTCGTATTTAAATAAATTAATTAAAATATCATTATAAATTATAAATTAAATAGTTCAATATATTTTTAGCGTATGGTAATTCTTTTAATGCTTAATATGATGTTTATATGTAACATTTAAAAAAAATAGTAGAAAAATTCAATATAAATAGAGAGAGAGTGTGTAAAGAAAATGAAAAAAAATATGATAGTTAAAACATTTTATTAATGCCTTTCTCAAAATGAACGAGATGTGTAAATCCTTCCATTGATAGGTATTTTTTTAATGTGATGACATGTAACAATTTAAAAAAATATTCAAAAAAAAGAAAGAAAAAACATTCAACGTAAATATATATTTATTTATATAGTGAGACTGTGTCTATATTGCATAAAGAAAATGCAAAAAGAAAATTCCTTTCACACTTAGCATGGAGTTAGACATGGCATATATATAAATAAACGACATAGTTACATGTTAACCTGGGATTTATCAAGATCTAGGAGAGAGGTGCAAACCTTTACTTTAAAAGAGGTTTGCACTTCAAGAAACTTATCCCTATAGGAGCTTGATAGAGTTGGAGTTAACATGGATCTATGTTGCTTATTATTGACTAGAGTGAGTGTGTGGATTAAGATGAAGGAGAAGTGTAATTCCTTTCACACTTAGCATGGAGTTACACATGACATATATATAAACAAACAACATAGTTACATGTTAACATGAGATTTATCAAGCTCCGACAGAGAGGTGCAAAACTTTACTCTAAAAGAGGTGTGCACTTCAAGAAACGTATCCCTCTAGGAGCAGCTTGATAGAGTCTGAGTTAACATGGATCTATGTTGCTTATTAAAACAATTGAATCATTATTACTATTATTACTTAAATCATTAATTAAAAATGCATTGGATACATATCCATAATTTAAAATAATGATACAAAATTATCTAATCTTTGTGTGGAGAAATATTTTCCATTTTAACTCATTATCTATCAAGTATATAGGAAAATTAAATCTCTTAAGATACAAACATTTTTTTAGAGTAAATTTTTTTTTCTTTTATCTCTCTACACTTCATAAATTCAAAATTAAAAACTATTATAAAAAATCTAACCAAACTAAAAGAACATATACATAACTCGTTAGTTGAAGTATGTGTCTTCTCATCGTATAGTAAACGAAGTGACCATTTCACTTTCCCCATGTAATAAAAGTTATACGATACAAAGAGGCATTGGTACAGCCGGACCGTTTGGTACTAAACTTATTATGAGTTCTTCTTGTCTTTTTCCCATACTACCAATTTATAAGCCTTTTATGTCTATTTCCCGTATTACCAATATCTGTTTATATTTACCATTTTATAGTCATATTCATATGTTGCTTGTATTGTTTGAAAATTTGTTGGATAGTAAGGACTTTCCCTTAACCGGAGGAGATATTAAACATTGAAAAGTGTCAAAATCAAGTTAAAGAGAAACACAATTGCATTAATTCAATTTATTTTAGAGACTGAATTTAGTAAGCTTTTCTCCAATTGAAATAGGTTGTATTAAAAGAAAATTACAAATTTTTACAATATGATAATAGCTATGTTACCGAATTCGTCCTAAACCCCCTGCGAATCCCGAATCCGGCGAATCCGACACGATTCAGTCCGGATTCGTGTCCAAATCACAGGACACGTCGTGTCCGAGGGCGTGTCGTGATTTTCAAAAGCGTGTCGTGATTTTAGGACACGTGTCCGGTTTCCAGGACTCGCTAAGCTCAGCGCGGGAATGAAAAGGGCGTGTTTGCTCATTAAAATTGTCATTTGGCAAGTGATTTGTGCTGTTGGCAAGTGATTTGTGCTGTTGGAGCAAGGAGTAAAGCATTTTGGCAGCTTCATGATCAAGTCTAGGCCCTAGTATTGATATGCTATTCATGGTAATGTTAAATTCTTAAAGTAAAAGTGACATTCTCCTTAATCTTCATTTTCATCCTTTTACTTAAATTTTTAACATTACCATGAAATGACTCAGGATGTTTGAGAGTGGTTCCGGCCTCATTGGATTTCATATGGAGAAAGTAGAATTTTAGATTTCATTCAAAATCCAACAGACTTATCAGTTTTTCAGGATTTTAGGATTGGGGGATTGCAATGTTTCCATTGAATTTTGTCATGTATTAGGGTATGGAACTCGTATTTAATCAAGAGCACCAAACCAAGAGCTTCTAAATATGTCGCTCTCGCTCCCGTTTTCGCGCCCGCTCCCTGCTTTCGCTCCCGCTCCCAAGTAACACTGTTCCTGATGATATTGGTCTGGACACCACTGTTGAGTTGGTGTTGGCCAACATGGATCTCAATGATCCAGTGCTAGAGCCTGTTAGATTTGATGACTTAGAGGGGTCAACCTCCATACCAGCAGATGCAGAGGCGACTATGGATACAACAGAGTAGGAGGATGTAGAGGAGAGCAGTGGGGACCATGATGATGGGGACAGTGATGCTGATTCTGATGCTGATTGATGCCTTGAGGCTTGTATACGTGTAGTTGTTTTATTATTTCTATTTCTATTTGCCATTGGCATTGCACCAACACTACCTATGTAACACATTTTGATTTGATGACTTAATGAGAAAACTACAGTTGTCAGTGTGTTTATCTTACTATCTTGTAGTTGTAAGATGTCTTTCAGTTATGAATTATGAATCGTGATTTAAATTTTTAATAGATTTATCATTTATGTGACCAATACCACTGACATTTATTTGAATTTTGTATGTACTATGCATGCTAATAGCTATAGATGAAGATCTATGTTTGAAATCAATAAATTTGTATCATTAATTAAAATTTGTGTAAGAAATATGATAATATCTAATTTTTAATATATATGTATATTTTTTAAATATATATATAAATATATATATATATATATATATATATATATATATATATTTAATAAAATAATATATAACGTGTCCTAACGTGTCCTGTTCCAGGGGGTCAGCGTGTCCTAATCCGACACCACGAATCTCGAATCCTACGTGTCCCGAATCCCCGTGTCAGGTGACTTAGGATAATAGGTATCAAAATAAAAGTTTGTTAACTTAGATTTAAAAAGGAAATTTTATAATTATTATTATTTTTTATTTTAATTTTAATTTTAATGTGGAGTTATAAAATTTAAAAATTTAGTTTAGTAAAATTATAAAAATTTAGTTCACTAAAAATATTATTATATTGAATATTAAAATCTTAGTTTTTAATGGAAAATGTGTTGGTTAACATTTTTCAATGATATATATTGGGGTTCAAAAATGTTTTTTCATATTCTATCTTCCTTTAAATTTGTTGGAATATGGCTTCTTCCTTAACAAGTGCTTTAATTAAACCAATATTGACTTTTGGAATAGAAGCTATTGAATGAGCTTTTTGTAAGACCCAGAATCAATTGATATTGCATGTTGTAGTTTCCTTTGAGCTTTTCTCTTTGGTTCCTTTGAATGACCATATTTGTTTTTAATTTTACATTTTAAACTAAGTCTCATGCTATGATTGAGACAAGAAATTACTACTTGAAGGTTTTAGATTTGGAATGCATATCTATACTAGACCCAATCAATATTTTAGATGATACATGGAGTGCAACTAATAGTGTGCACGTGACCATCCTTGTTGGATAAATCCTAGCTAGACTTACACCAATGCATAGAATAGAATGTGAGTTGAGCTACTACCCACTACAAAGAACAAACCATAACCAAAACATTGAAACGCTTCTACCCTCAAAGGTGAAAGAGGGAGAAGTCTTACTAGGCTTGCAAAAGAATAATTTAATCAAAGGTCGAAAGGAACCATAAAAGAAATCGTATCTCAACTAACAGAAGCCATCTCACAAGACTTTAAAATGTCCCCTTTGCCATGTTGGGAGGTATGATGGTAGAGTAAGAGGGAAAGGATAAATATTTAGCCCCTAATTTACAATGTATACTTATCTTCAAGTGTAAAAAAAATTCTCTAATCTTACTTTATCACCAACCATTAGGAGTGTGAATGTATGGTTTGTCACTAATTGCTCTAGTCGAACATCCCTTGGAAATATGCCCTTTAAGTAGGTTCTTTCCCTTGCATATTGGAGTTCCGAACATCATGACGATGTATTAGAATTTTTATTTATATCAACTTTAGAAAATGAGGAATGCATGCATTGACAAATACACAACAAAAAATAATTTTAACTAGGTAAAAATACTCCAAAATATATGCCCATATATATATTTATATAAATTTGGGTAGATGTGGAGGTGGAAATGGAAGTAGTACAATATGGCGAGATGGAATGTTAAACCAATGCTCGATGTACCATGAATAGAGTACCTTCTCAAGGGCATTCACTCATCCCATGCAATCGAAAGCTTCAAGGGAGTGTTGGGATTAGGTAGAGAAGCAAGGGAGGACATGGAAAGGCGAAGGAGTTAACCCCTTACTGAGACCTCTTAGGCCCCAAAGTTCAATAATTTTCTTATTATCCCTCTTATCATATCTAAACGAGAGTCTTTGAGAGTTCATGCATGAAACTATCAATGGGGGCTTATTGTGGTTAATCCTAAGCCCACCAATGAGGGATAAGGGTTTCTTCTTGAAGGAAACAACCACCTTCTAATATGGGTTTGATTCTAATGGATTCATGATATTCCCATTTGTTTTAGTTAATTAACATGTATACATCTATTTGTTATTTACCTCTAGTGTTGTGCTTATGATTATCTACCTTAAACATTTTTAGGTATTTACCAATGTTTTTTCTTAATACCCTCTTCAACAATTTTTAATAATAATAATATTGATTAAATTTTATGGACATGACCAAGCCAAGCATCAAATTGGTGTATTAGATCCCCTTCTTTGTGGGACAATAATTTTCTTCTAAAGTATAGGAATTTGTACATACTCTACCCCATCTAAATTTGAACCTATGATCTCTTACGAGAAATTATTACTTGAAGGTCTTAGATTTGGCAAGCATTCCTCTGCTGGACCCAAAACATATCTTGGACGTTACATTGATATGTTATGTGGAGTGCAACGATTGGTGTGCATATAGCCATACTTGTTGGATAAATTGTATTTATACTTATACCATCCCATAGAATGAACGATGAACTTAGTTTCTACCCATTACAAAGAGAAAACTGAAACCAAAACAATCAAACAATTCTAGTCTCGTATGTGAAAGAGTGAGAAGTGTTACTAGGCTAATGAAAAAGAATAATTCCACCAAAGAGAAAAAGGAATCATAAAAGGAATCACATCTCAGCTAAGAGAAGCCATCTTATACAACCTTAAGATGGCCCCTTTACCATGGTTGAAGGTAGGGAAAAATTCTAAATTTATAGCCACCAATTTACAATCCATGCTTATCTTAAATTGTAAAAACATTCTCTAATATTACTTTATCACCATTGATTAGGAGTCGGTATATATGTTTTATTACTAATTTCTCTAGTTAATATAGCTTGGAAATATTCCCTTTTAGGATACTCTCTCCTATGTCTAGTGGATTTTTGCACATCATGATAGTGGATTATAATCTATATTTATATCAAGTTTGAAAATCAGATATGCATGTGTTCACGAATGCACAGAAAAAAATAGTATTTTCATGTGGAAATAAGACTCCATAATCTATGTCCATCTATATTTATATAGATTCATGGGTAAACATGGAGGTGGAAATGGAGTTAGCATAATATGGTGACATCATGGACCATGAGATCAATGCTTCATGTAGCATGACTAGACTACCTTCTCATCGGCACTCACTTGGTGACTCTACACACTCGAAAACTTTAAGATATTTTTGGAATCAGGTATATAAGTGAGGGAGTACTTGGAAAGGTGAAGGAGTTGAACCCTTGATAAGACCTCTTAGGTCCCAAACTTCAATAAATTTCTTATTATCCCTCTTATCATATCTAAAATAAAACCTTTGAGAGTAAATCCATGGAAACTATTAATGAGGGCTTGTTGTGGTCAATCTTAAGCCCACCATTGAGGGATAAGGGCCCCTTCTTAAAGGAAAACTTGACCACATTTTGGATTTGATTTCTATCAATTTTTTATCTTCCCTTTTGTTTTAATTAATTAACATGTCTATTTGTATTTGTTATAATTTTTTACCTCTAGTATTGTGCTTATGATTATCTACCTTGAGTAATATGAGTTATTATCAATGAGTCTATCCATGGTGATGGGTTATACATTTTGGCAAATGGAGGGTGCATTTAGGTGAAAAAAATAAGCTTGGTTAATCCATTTTAAGCGCTCAATCGAGCTTCTTGGGAGATAAGAAATAGCTCGAACGAGCGTTAAAACAAATCCGCGATCAATCTCATGGGTAACCTGAGGTCAAGAGCTAGATCAAGTGTTAGGGCTTGATCGTGCTTTAGGGATAGATCAAGTATAAGGTCTCGATCAAGCGATAGAGCTCGATCGAGCCATGATTTCTTTTCAAAAACTAGGTCATGGTCTGTGCAAGCCATTTTTTACAAATAGTGAGTAATAAGGAGCTCAGTAGAGAATTTCTAAGCTTGATCGAGATGGAGGAGCTCGATGCAACTGCCCAACAACCTTGCCAATGTTCCATAGACTCAAGCCAAGGTAGCTTTCCTATCTTTATTGTTTATTTTATTCAGCTTTTCTTCGTAAATAAAATAAATTAATTTGAAATAAAAACCCGCCATACCAAACTACAAAGAAATCACTAAAACCACCATGAAACCACAAAAAACCACCAACGAAACCCTTAAAAACCACAAAAATCACCAAAAGTTATTTTCTCGATCGAGCTCCAAAGTTCGTAGCTCCCTCATAATTGCAATCAATATAGTTGGTGGTTGGTAGGTTGGGAGTTATGTTTGCAGCGGCTTAATCGGGCTCTATAGCTTGATTGATCTATAGGCTAAATTGAGTCGGTAATTAACCACGTAAATGGCTCGATCGAGGGTTTCTTAAACCCTCAATTGAGCTATTTGAATTATATATTTCTAGTGCTCAATCGAATTCTTGAGGTCCTTTAAGTAATAGATTTAGCACATTTTCTACATACTCCTCTCGAACACCATTTTGTACCCCAACAGCTTAAGGTAGAATTTGTCCTTAAGTGGTGGAGTTGGTCATGTTGGATTCGTGAAGAAATCCTCTAACAAATGGCATATGTGTTTGACGTTTTCAAATTCATATAATATTTTTCATCTGGACAATTTCAAAGGGGCTGAATAAAAAATCAATAACATAAAATATACAAAACTAAAAAAATTCAAAAAATACCAGTCTCTTCATTTATGAGTCATCTTAAAAGGGTACTCTTGGTTTTTTAAATTTGTTTAAATAGTAGAACAAACTTATGTAAACACTGGTGTCTATAAAATGTATGTGAAATATTATTTCACTTCGAAAAATAATAAAAAATAGAATTTTGCATAGAATAAAAGTTTTAATATGCACACCTTAGTTTTGTCTATGTAGATCATGCTCATATATATATTAAATTACACATTTTAGACTAATTTATGCTACCTGAACATACACATACCTATTAAGATGTGCAAAAATTTGCAAGGACAAACATTTCATTTAATGAAAAATTCACAAAGCTTATATGAATTTTTCTTCAATTTGATAAAAGAGTGGAATTTCGAAATTTCATCGCCACATTTGGCCCAAAATTGTAACCCATTTCCATGCATTCACCCAAATATTTATTTTTAATATCCCCTTCAACAATTTTTAACAACAATAATAATAATTTAATTTTAAAATCAAGACCAAACCTTGAAAAAAAATTAATCCATTAAATCTTTTTGTTTATAGATAACTATATTATTCTTAGAGTTTAAGAAAATATATACTCTATCTCTATAGATTTAAACTTATAATCTTTAAAAAAAACACACATACTATATTTTTTTTTAATAAAAAATATATATTTTAATTTAATACATTATTAATATTAAAAAATATTTTATTAAAATAAATTTTAAATATATCATTTATTAAAAATATTAAATTATAATTTAAATTAACTTAGTAATTTAAATGTAGTGTAAACATATTTTAACCTTCATTTCTAGTCAATTTCCCATGAGATAATAAAAATTAATATCTCCTGCCTTCCATTGAAGCAATTAATTGTAATCTCATTTAATATAATACTTAGAAAGTTATTAATTTATATTAATGTTTTAATTTTCATTGCGTTATATATGTCCAAAATTAATTCAAGAAGAATCAAGTGTAATTAAATATATATATATATATATAATTTAAAATATTAATTTATATTTTAAATTTAATTAAAAATTTATTAATAATTATTATGAGTAAAAAATTGTATATATATTAAAACTAATTGTTTAAGAAAGAATATATGTTTTCTTCTCGATATTATAATTCAAAAAGAATAAAAAATTATATTTTTTTATAAGCAAAATTTTTCCTATTTAATGAATAGGAATATATCTAATTTGACTATAATTTTTAAATTAAATATTATTATAATAATAATACAAAACAATAAAAATTTCTAACCACATTCCAATTTTTTAATAAATTTTAAAATATTAGAATTGTTTTCTAACTACATTCTAATTTTTTATAAATTTTAAAATTATTCAACTCTTATTAAACTCATATTTTAATCATACCTTAAACTAACCTCATAAACAAATGCCAACCAAGATAGCACCTCAAACACTGTACTCATTTCTTTCACCATCACAATCGCGCATTATACCTCATTAGGCATGCGCCCCTCGTTTTTATGTAGACGACTTAAAAAAAAATGGCTTTTATTAATAATAAAGTGGCTGGTGATATATTATTAAAGATATGAGTAAAACAACAGAGTAACTAAAACTGGCACGCCACCGACGTGGAATTTAGTCAACGCCGATTAAAAGATGTCACCTTCCATTCTCATCCAACACACGACTATCTTGATGTGAAATAATTATAATTAAAGGTGTCACCTCCTTCATACAACACAAGACTTAGATAATTGTTATTTTGATGTGAAATATTATTATCATTATTATATAGATGTGAACCATGGATATGAAATATTATTATCATTATTATATACATGTAAATATTATTATACGGATGTGAACCATTGGATAAGTTTAGTTCATATTTGTGAAGCAATGACAAAGATCTTAACTTGTCATGACTAAGATTTATATTCAAACCCTATTCAAACCCTATGAGTCACCACTACAATAGTATGGACTCATGTTTTTTTAATTAAAAACAAAAGAAAAATTCCTATTTGTATAATAAAATAAAAATGGAATTTTTTTCATGTTCCCTCCATAGTGAGCATCTATTCATCCACTAAATCATATCACTGTTGAAGTGATAAGGTCCTATCATATATTTAGTAATCTTCTGATAATTTATATTTAATGGAAAATATATTAATCACTTTGGGAGAAATGTAAATAATTTTCTTTTGTATGAAAGCTAAGAAAATGTATTGTATTTTCTCTGTCATTCATTAAATGGCTTATGCATATAGTAATTTTAGAAGTAAAGTATCAGTTTAAAAAACTATGCAGATAGTGTTATTTTAAGAATAAGTAGGAAAGGAATTTTTTCTCAATAGAATGACAAATTTGGATTATTCTCGAGGGAAATTTATGTTTGGGCTATATGATTATTATATAAATATTATGCACATATTACTTTGAATAAATTTCTATTTGATTTGGAATTAAATTGATTTTATTATATATTTTAATTTATAGTGAAATAGGTTACATTAATGCTATTTGATTTGGAATTAAATTGATTTTATTATATTTTTTAATTTAGAGTGAAATATGTCACATTAATATGTTGCTACTTGATAAAGACTTAAATTTATTATATTTTTTTAATTTATAGTGAAATATGTTACATTAATATGTTGCTATTGGATAAAAAGTTAAATTAATTTTATTATATTTTTTAATTTATAATAAAAGATGTTACATTTTTTTATGTTGTAATTGTTTAATATATATGATAATATTAGTTGATTTTTTTAATTTATTATTATCATAGTTATCGAGTTCAAAATCATAATTTGTGAGTTATTTATGTATATATATAGAAAATTGTTACACTTATATGAATTTATTAATGATAATGATTTATTATTATTATTGTTATAATGTTTAAAATTATAATTTATGTGGTATTTATGTATTTATAATAGAAAATTGTTACATTTATATGGATTTATTAATTATAATTTTGTAAGCTTTATGGATAACTATGTGTGGATCTTGTTAGTTAATAAAGATATCAAAGTGATTTCTTCTATGACTTTTTCTTACATCATATTTATTATTACAGGTTTTGATCACGTATGATTAATTGTTGTAAACAAATTCTTTATAAAAATAGAAACCTAAATCGAGAAACCTAGAAAGATTATTATGGTATATTCTGTTTTACAATATTAGAATACAATATGTATATCCTATGACATCCATAAATCAAAAATCCATTTACCTTAGATTAGAATACAATTGTAGCTCCTTAATTGAAATTACAAACAGATGGGATGAACTATGTTGGACCACAAAAATCTTAAAAGAAAAATCTTTATGCCGAAAACTACCAAAGCTGATACAAAAATGACCCAAAAAATGTTCTTTTAGGGGCGTTTTTCCCAAACTCTCACATAAAGAGACTTCTACCCAATGCGAACTCCTTGACCAGGGAGAGTTTGATCCCCCTTGTGAGCCCCCTAGATAGGGCGGGTTGTTTCCCCCCACCCCCTGTGAACCTCCTTGTTGAATTAGTTGCATTACTACCTATGGAAATAACCAGAGTATCTCACAAGTCTAGTAAAGAACACAATAAACTCATACAATTATCTTCATCTCAAATCTTAATATTGACACATAATAGTTCACTTACCATAGTATTGAAGGCATTTAGATGTTATGTCACCAAGTCTCCATCCTTCATCCTCAGGCTATGCAATTTTTTCTACAAGAACAATTTGTTCACTAACGATTTAGAGTGATACAAAGCCACTAAAGTGTTCCACAATTCCTTCACTATAACTTCTCCTAAAATATTCAATAATACTAAATCTGATATACACAACCATATTGTGCTCTTTTCCTTACGAATCAACTTTGTCCAATCTTCCTTTGACATCTTTGTTGTTGCAATACATATTGGCACATAGGGGAGGACTACGGTTTAGAATGAATTTTCCAACAAAACCCCTCAATCAACAACCCTTTCACTTGTAGAAAAACATAAGTTAGTGACTATAAAAACTACTAAAAATCACATATAAATGGCTATGTTTGATCACATGACCATTAGTGGCTAATTTACAGTATCTTATCTCTGCGACGAATTTATTCGTATTTAAATTTATTGTTAATTGGTTGTCTCGTCTAGTAGTATATTTAATCATGAATTTGGTCATTGATTGCCACATTTAATGACCAACAAAACAGATAAATGTCTATTTGAAATGACAAATTTGTGACTATGAACGACGACTAAAATTTGCATATAAACAAGTATTAGTGGCTAACTTATAGTATTTTTTCTCGCAACCAACATTTTGGTCATTAATTGGTTTCAAACAATAATTAAAATTCTCATATAAACGATTATTAGTGGCTAATTTACAGTATCTTGTCTTGCGACAATCATTTTTGTCTTTAATTGGCTTTATCTGGTGATCATGTAGCAGCATATTTAGTTGTGAGATGACTAATTTAGTAGTGCATATTCATTTCATTTACTTTAAGTAATTATCATTATAAATTTAGTCATTGTATATTCATTTTATTTGTGTTTATTATTAATCAATATAAACTACTAATTTAGTAGTTTTATATTCATTTTTTTTTTTCAATATTAATCAACATAAATGAATTAGTATGATTTTGCAAATATATTAAAAAAACATCTTACAATTTTTATGCTCATCTAATATGAAAACACATGTGAATCATGCAAAGTCTCATAAGTTGATTACATCATTAAATGATATCAAGTACAATCATAAATAATTTAAACCACAAATTTTATTATATCACTAGTAGAAAATGGGGAAAATAGTGACCACATGACTAAAAATGTTAACCATTGCAGCTTTTCCATTTGAAATACTACAAAAAATGAGCAATTTTAAGTAAGCCAACTAAAAACAACTAACATAAATGACTAATTTAGTCTCGGGTTAAAATATATGACTAGCTAATAAGTAATACAACTAAAAATGACTAACGTGAATGACTAATTTAGTCTATGAACAAAAATACGACTACCCAACAAGTATTACAATAATATGAATCAATTGTTTATGTTACTCATTTTAATTGTGTCACTTTAACAATATAAAATTACAAGTGATAGAGGATTCAAAGGTTGTTATAGATTGGCTAAAAGATTATACTTCCTTAAACACTTCTTTATTGGATCAGTGGATGATTAGAGTTATGGAGCTGATTAGAATCTTCAAGGTTATATCCTTTGATCATGTTCATAGGGAATTAAATTCAAAGGCTAACCTATTATCCAAAATGGAAGTTGGCTTAACACCTCCTTTTGCAACATGACATAACCACCTATATATATTGTAACAACCTTGCCAACTTCTTTAGTGGGTTGCACATTTTTTTCACATTTCTTCTTCGTCTTGCAAACTAGTAGTGCCAAGGAGAGGTTATCAACTTTGTTCAAGGAATGTTCAATTGGTACCACTACCAAGTTTAATCCTTTATGCATCTTGTCAAACGTCTTAAGCTTGCTTCACAACTTCTCAAGGTGCTTAACTTACTTTTCTACACCTCTAAGTGAGACTACAACCCCCCAAGCTCTCTAACTATTCAACCTCTTCAACTCTTGTTAAAGCCTTCTTATATGTGAACTCATGCATCAAGCAGAACATAACACTAGCATCCCAAATGTGCATGCTCGTTCCCTCTTTTAATGCCTTGTTGAAACCACATTATCACACTGTTTAAAATGAAATGTTCACATCTTAAGGCACAACACCTACTTTTCTCATGACAACCTAAATTATGTGAGTGACTAGGAGAGGATTCCATTTTCTAAAGATGAAAACATAGGGTCTTACAACCCCATCCATGTAACAATTTGAATATATTTAACCTAAAGAAGGATACATACCCTACTCCTTCCAAATTTGACATATGACTTTTAAGAAACTAACACTTGTTTTTAATTATTAAATCCACTTACTATATTTTGTTTTCACTCACCTAATATGCAAGAACACCTAAATATTTTCAACACAACCACGTTAAGAGCACTTGTTTCCTTCATACATGTCAGGTTCTTTTTCCATAAATTTAAAAAACAAAATCATTACATAGAAACCATAACAAATAAATTTAATTATATCATTATTATTATTATTATTATTATAAATACCATCTAATATGGTATAAATGTTTTCAAACATAACCATAAACATGTAAGAGCCAGTTAGTTTCTCAAATACCACTAAAATTTGATGTAAGTGAAAATAAAATAGTGTATCTATACTTTTTCAGAATTGAAAATTTTAACATATTTGTAAAAATTAAAGCTTTAATTTTTCTTTACAAAACCTCTCCCAACCAACTAAAATTTGATGTAAGTGAAAATAAAATATTGTATCTATCCTTTTTTAAAAAGGAAAATTTTAGCATATTTGAAAAAGTTAAGATTTAATTTTTCTTTACAAAACGTCTCCCAACCAGTCACTCATATCTATTTTATTTTCACAATGCAGGAGCTAAAACCTCTCCCAACCAGAACCTCATATATTTTTTTCTTATTTTATTTTCACAGCACAGGAGTGAAAATGAGATTTGAGAGAGTTACGAATTAGGGTTTTACCAGTTACAGCAAACTCGAATATCGAATACCAACATCAGATCTTCAGTCCATTGATGATGTCAAGGTATGCTCCATTTTTAACTTCAATGTATTTCCACCCCACATTTGGTCTTCCACACAGAGTGGAGTACACACACTTCAGGTCTCTTGTTCAAAATCCATTTTTTTTGTAGCCACACTTGTATGTTTAGGATTTAATCTCTGCGCTGCATTCTATTACTATTTGCAGGGATGGTGTTGGAATTTGATGAGTTTGGGAGGCCATTTATTATAATAAAGGAGTTTGAGCAGAAGACCCAAATAAGAGGCTTAGATGCTCAGAAGGCCAACATTGTAGCTACCAGGGCCATTGCAAGAATCCTCCACACCTCACTCAGACCCAAGGGAATGGACAAGATGCTCCAGAGCCTCGACCATAGAAAAAAATGTTAAAAAAATGAGAGGAAAGATGAATGTATGTTAAAAATTTGAACTTTGGAGGGTTATCAATTGGAGGAAAAGCTAAGGCACAAGCCCAGGAAAACTTGTACATGAAAAATTATAGAGCCTATGGTTCCTAGAGATTTGAGGGTTTTGGATATTAAACATTTATGCTAAAACATACTTTGACATATTTTGTACAATGATAGTTAGGCAGAATTGAGGGATTCTACGTTGTCGTAAGTGTGATTTCAGGCATTATGTTGTGATTCCTCATATTTGAGAAGTTGATGATCAGAAAGTTTCCTCAATGGATTCTACCTTCGGTGCCATTAATATTGCCACAAGTCCTCACAATCCCAACAAATCCTTCGAGGTATGCATTACTTTTTCCAGTCTTTTCTTCCTATAAATATGGAGTATGTCATAGCCTCCAGAAATATGCCTAATGTACAATTTTGTGGTTTTGAGTCTATTACTGACTATCCCTATTACATTCAAAGTCCACACCATGTTTTAGTGCAGTTGACTTAGGTTGGCTTCCCTTTCTCAAGGTCAACTGGTCCATGCTTGTAAATAATTTATAGCACAAGACTTTAATCAAGATAGAAATTTGGTTGTAAGTCCTTCAAGGTTGTTTGTCAAGAGACAATTTACTTGCATTCGAAGTAGTATATAATTTCTCAATTATTTTTTGGTAGGTGTTTGGAAAAAAATCACCTTTATGCCTTGTCTAGTCTCTCTCTATATATAGAGTTATACAAATTGAACTTTATGAAGGATGAGGACTTTGTTTCTGACCTGCATAGAACATTTCCTTTTCCTGAATACATATGAGCACAATAATTGGTTGCATTTACATATTTTTTAGGACAATTGAACTCGGGAAGAATCAAGTGCACTTGAATTACCATTTCATGATTAACCATAACACGGAGGTAGGCTTGAATTTTTAATATAAACACATGGCCCTGATAGAGTTTGATCCCTACCTCCAATTTCCCTTTCGATACCCTAAGGTGTTGGGTAAATCCATTGGGAATGGAACCTAGGTTTATGGTGTCAAGCTCCCACTCCATAGGCCTTAAGGGGAACATTCCGGTGGGATTGGGTATGTAATATGAAATATGTTCCCTCATGATTGTTTGGTAAAGCATTTGGGAATGGAACTTTGGCCAATAGTGTTGAGCTCTTTTCTTCCCAAGCTTCAAGTAGAAGTTAGAATTAAGGAGTGGGCTTGGGCTTGTAATACATGCACTTGGTATTCATCTCCATGTGCCATAAGTTCAACATCTACCTCCAGGTGCCCACACAGATGCCTAGTAAAGCCCTTAGGAATGGAACCTTGGAAAATGGTTTAAAATCACTACTTCCCAGGCCTTAAGGAGAACATGGGTTGGTTTTCTTTTATAGGATGAGCACTAAATATTCATCTCTAGGAGCCACAAGTCCAAGCCCTACCTCCATATGCCCAATGACTATTTTAGGAGACCAAGCAAGGGACGTAAACCCTAAGCCCATTGGGATTCTTGGCATTCATATTTTATATAGCATCCAATTTCATTATGTCCATGTAGGTTTGTTATAGATAAGCACGAGAAAATTTATTTGACCTCCTAAAGTGTAGCCATTGTATTTATTTTTGTTGTTATATATGGGTATTTTATGTATGTGTCATGTTATATTGTTTTATTGGCAATCTATTTCATAATATAAGTTGCACTAAAATAGATACGGGAATAGATACAGATATGGGGTTTGAAACAAATACGACAAATTTTCAAAAAATCTGGATACAATACGGTAAGGAAACAACACACACACACATACACACACATATATATAAGAATTTCATATTACCATTCATCTTTTAGAATTGAGATTCTATATCTAAAAATACATAATGTCATAATCAATTATCATCATCATCAATTCAACATATGCCATAAACAAATCATCATCATCAATTTAGCATAAGCATTGTCATTGTTCGAAAGTTTAAAGTCACCACTTTAACATAAACATTGCTATTGTTCAAAAGTTTAAAGTACCGTAATAAATTATGTTCACATATTATCAAATATGTCTTCATCCTTGTAATTTAAATTATGAACCACATTCTCTCCAGAAGCGGTAATATTGTTTCCATTTCCACTTGAAGATCCACCTATTAGTGCCTCCTCATCAAACAAAGTCATATGAGACTTGACATTCAACATCATATCTAAGTCAGGAAACTCTCATTCCACATCCCATAGTTTTGTGGGCCCAAATTTGTATTCATCACTCTTGTGTGACGATAGGAAAAAGTTTGAATGAACATACACTAGTTCCTCATCCTTTTTGGAGCCTAAACTATTTCGCTTCACTAAATGGATGAAGCCATATGTAATCTAGTTCCTTTCTATTAAAGAGGAACTAGCAACCGGTGGCAAGATCCTAATGACCAATTTTTATTTATTTTGAAGTTCCCTACCATAGTAGTTCCACCAATCAATTGGACTTAATCTGGTCTTGTCCTACATACAGTCAATCTCAACACCCCAACGAATTGATCCCACAAAATGAGCAAACTCTGAACTAATCTAAATCCCTATTTTAGGATATACACAAATCTTTCTATAAGAATTTTAAAATCCTTGTGAACCTTCTAGGTCTTTGTTTGGAGTGGTTCTTTTTAGATCACTTAACAACATTGCAGCATAATATTTTGGATTCACTGCATAGGCCAAATGGTGCAATGGGGTGGTCATCTTGTTCCACCTTTTGGTCAATATATCTTTTACTTCTCTGTAAAAGAATTCATTTGGGCCCTTCTCCTTGGAATTTATAACCACTGTTATCTTCTCTATCATGGAATAAATGCCCTCATACACCTCTACCAAATTAGGCATATCTACATCAAATAGGCGAACCAAAGACACAATTGGCTTAGTAAATGCCAAGAAGTACTACACTCTATCCCACCATTCATCATCAACAACCAACCTTTTAACTACTTGTGCTCTTTCAAATTGGGATTGCCTCCATTGATTGCAAAGAGAACTACATACCATTGATTGTAAAGCTTGTTTCACCTTCAAAAGCCTTGTTAAGACTATGACATAAAAAGAAAAACAAGTCTTGACAACCTGCAAGTGGTAGTGTTTCAATAAATAAAAAAATTAAAATCATAATTGATTAGAGAACTATTATGATTCACGAATCATGACATTTGAGAATCCAATTTACATATTTCAATTTAGAGTCATATAAATTAGAATTTATGAAATAAAATTTAAAGGTTAGGTACCTTAAGGAGCTCCAACTTTGCAAATTCCCTATAGATGCCTAAGGACATGTGGTGGTTTGTGATGAAGGCTCAAATTTCCTTTTCCTCTTCAAAAATAATTTGAATCTACTCAATTTGCTTCCCCATCTTACTCAACATGATGTTCAATGAATGTAAAACACAAGGGGTCCAGAAGATGTGTTGATATTTGCCTTCAATAATTAGGCCTATTGCTCTACACACCATTACATTGTCAGTTATTACCTGGAAAAATTTTTATGGCCTTTCCAACTCAATTGTTTCAATCAAGATGTTAGCAATGAATTGGGAATCTTTCAGCTGCCATTCACAATCCACTTCCTTAATAGACATTTCCCCCTTTGGGCTCTGAGCAATCGCATTGATTAAAGGCCTATTTATTTGATATTTCCATCCACAAAAAATGATGGAAACCCTTGAAATTCACCATGAATTACAAATGGGGCTTAATTTAGCCTCCAAATCTAAATTCTCATCACTTAACATTGTAGTGCATACCTTCTCATATGTAGGGCTCTTGTACCCTTTTGGGGCTTCATTCACTGCCTTGATCATATTTGTCCAATAAGGAGATCGTAAAAGGTTAAAAGGAAGACCATTTACATAAATTCATTAACCTATAGCTGTATCTGCCTTATCTCGAGCATCATTATTAAATTTTTTTACAAGTGGTCCCAAATTAGACTGCTTTGAACAAGGGTTGCCAATTCCATAAGAGGGAAGTGGAGGATTTGATGAAGATGTTCCCAACCTTGTTTGTTGTTTCAATTGAGAGGCAAGATTTTCCTTATTTTCTTTAGCATCTTCCTCGTCTTGCTCTTTATGATATTTTTCAAGTTTTTCCTTGCTTAAAACTTTTCCATATGTCCCATTCGCTTTAGTTGGGCCAATAAGTAAATGTGCTTTAACCTGGGAGTATAATCCCTTAAACTCCTTTTTACACTCACCGCAAGCCCTTGCCAATGATCCCCCTCCTTGGATCTTCCCAACAACAATTACATATTTCCAAAGTGGTGACTTTGGATCAACTTTAGGGGTAGATTCAATTTCATGTTCCTCTATCTCAAACTCATGAATGGTTGAACTTGAAGTTTCCATGATGATGATGTAAATGAATTATGAAACTGAAAAATAAAATTAAAAAAAGAAACCTCATAGTAGAAGATGGAAAATAATACTAAATAGTCTCCATTCGAAATATTAGACTTTAGTCTATTGTGCACAAAAAGTTGATGGAAAAAAGACTGGAATCATATGAACCACCACTATTTAGTATTTCAATTTTCTATGAAGAAGTTTAATATAGGGAGGTGGAGGCAAGGAATGGCTCATGTCTCTATGGAATTTACTGCTTGAAGAGGCTATTGAGGCTCTTTGCACCTTGCTAGGAATAGGTCCAAAGGTTGCAACTTGTGTTGCACTTTTTTTTTTTTTCCCTAGATCAACACTATGACATTCCTATTGATACACATGTATGATAGGTGAGATGTTTTCTTATGTTAAGATTCACAATTTGTGAAGAAAAATATTGAAATGAACCCTTACTTACTAATGAGTCCCATCAATAGGTATATCTTGAAGTTCATTATGTTATCCTCCAGCCTTAAAACTATCCTTTTCTCACATTTATTCACATTTTTTGTTATAATATGCTTAGTAAGAAGAGTAAAAGGTGTTTTTCATAGTATGTGGCCTAATGTGATTAAATTGCAGGAAAAGAAGCATTTTTTAGGAATTTACTATGCAGGGGCTTGATGAAGACAATCAGGAGGGAATCTAGGGAGGCTTGTCCACCTCCTTAACTCTCTAACTTGACTTGAGATCACCAAATCCTCACTCACAAGCTCAAATTCACTGACAGTCGAGTAACTCCAAGTGCATGAGAAGCTCAAGTAGGACAAGATCCACAATTCTTGAGATCAAGTATGAAATCAATCCTATTTTTAAGTGAGATGTTATCAACTATCCTTTTATATAAATACACGAGATGAAAGGCTCATTAGGATTTGAAGTTTTGATTTAGCTAGGTGTAGCTATTGAGCTCATAACTTGACATTGTTATTTTTACTTTAATGTGATGTATGAGACTTTTATTTTCTAATAATGAGAAGTTGGTTATTAAGCTACATCTGAGTTAGTTTTAGAGGGTTGAGACCCTTGGGTTTGGGCCAAACCAAGAGGCTTTGGTCCCTATTTTGTACTTTTGTTTTGTTCTTAGTTCCAATCATTTCATAGCTTTATTTCATTACAATAAGGTTAAGCTATAAAAATCTATGATTGCAAGCTTCTACATCACCTCTCTTGTGGGAGAATGGTTGGAAGGATTCACAATCTCATCCCAAAAACATTGTGTTTATGATTTCTTGGAAATAGATAGATATTAGTTATCCTTGTTGATCTATAACTTAGGATTAAGTTCAGTGATCAAAGTATTGTTATGGCATAAAATAGATGTTATTAAAATTCAACTCATCTTTTCCATCATAGTTTATATCATTGTGTTAAAGATCAATGGGTGTACGTATGTGGCTAGTTGTAGTTTTGTGTCGATATGTAAGGGAGGGAAACTCTTTCACCTCCATTTTGGACTTGTCCATCTTCTCTTTCCATCCCTCAATTCTTCCCCCAAAACTCTATTTCCATAGTCACTTTTTCTAGGAAATTTAAGACACTGTGGGCATTCATCTTGGTGCAAGACAAACCTATGAGAGACCCTGGGCTTGGCAAGGAGGCTTTCCCAACCTTCCTTCACTCTCTCCAACATTCATATACCTCTTCATGCCCTCAAGAAAACATCTCAACCCTAAAAATTCTCTCGTAACCCCTCCTAAAGCATTATAAGTCCTTCTATAGAAATACAAGATGCATGTCGCAACACTTGTAACACCACTTTTCTTCACCTGCTTTGCTCCCCACTTCAACCTTAGCTTAGTCAAGATGAATAATGACCCAAAGTTGTGGTTTGATGATCAAGGGAAGCTCCTAGACCACTCCAACCATTCCTTTTCCTCACTGCAAAACAAAGAGAATTAGTGTTTTTCAATCACAAGCATGATACAAGATAGATTTATGATTTGATGAATTATAGATTTATAGATTTATGATTTATAGATTTATAGATTTATGATTTGATGAATTATGCAAGATAGAGTAGCTTTCCTTCTGCAAATATTTTATCCATTTTCCTTTCATGAAATGATTAATTAGCATCTACAAGTTGAACAAATGGAATTTTCACTTTCATAGCTAGAATTAGTTTTCAATTGTGATTTCATTAGAAGGATTTCACTATACATCAGTAGGAGGAAAGGTCTCTAAATACCTTGATCTAATGTCATCACTGAGGGTGCCATGAGTAGAATATAACCTACTTTTCATATAGCATTGTCACCTTTAATTTTGTATGAACCTGAAGTTGATAATTTGAGTTAAGGAGCCCTTGGGAGTTGCAACATTCTTGGTGTAATACCAGGGATCACCACTTTTTAGCGCCATTTCCAGGGAGGTGTCCAAGTAGATATTTTTTATGCTTAAGCATTGTTTTCTTTTTTTCATTTACCTATGAAAAAGTGAAAAAAAAAATCATGCCTCGTAGGAGTAGGGATAATCAAGGAAAATTCTTACCAAAAAACCCCACACCTTGAAGAAGTCAACCTTCACCCTTCTTTGGTGATTGTAAACTTCCCTCTATGACTATAGGGGAATTAGAAAACCCTCTATCTGAGAAATCCATTTTTTTTAAGAACCTATTGGGGAAGAAGAAGAACCCACTTTACCTACCCAAACTATGTCTGAAAAGAGGAACAATGAGGTTTTCCCCATCATAGAAACAAATGGAGAGGCTAGAATGAAGAATATATGATCTAGATGGATGTTGGTGGCCACCCACCTATCCCACTTGGACCTCCACAATTGTCTCTTTTAGCTATTCAGTTTCCTTAATTGCAACACAATTTACTATTTTTAGCAATTTTTTGAGTCCTGAACTTCTGGAGCCGTTTTGAGGCCCTAAACGACATTTTTTGGGAATTTTGAGGGCAAGATGGGTCTATGGACCAATGTTTATCTTCAAAAAGTTGTAGTTCTCAGATAAATATTTCTAACGAGATATTGTGCGCGTCAAACGAAGATCGTATGCCAAAGTTACGACCCCAAGAAGTTGATGTACCAATTTACCCAAACGGGGCCCACAATTTGGCATTTCATCTTCTAGGGTTAGGTTTTTGGATGTTTAGGGTTTTCCATTGTTTCTCAACAATAAATAGGCCTTCGAGCCTCATTGTAACATAGTTCAGAGGCATGTAGCCACCACATCTCTTCTCAGAGATAAGCTACCATCACCCTAGATGGTTTATTTCCATTGCTGTCTGTAAGCATATTTCAGTATTTTATATTAATGAAATGAAGTATTATTTCTGTGTATATCTGTGTATATGGTTATCTCTATATTTTGTTGTGTTCCTATTTAAATCCAGATCAGTGGTATCAGAGTGGTCTACTTTTTCTTTGTTTTTCTTTGCATGTCCCCAACGAGGTCGGGATATAAGGAGTTAGGGCTTGAACTGGTCGAACCTTTGCAAGACCAACCTCGCAAATCTCGATAGCCTCCCATGGAAGATGAAAAGAAAGACAGGGGGGTAGGAGATGCTATTAAATCTTGCTCGAAGAAACCCTCGAGCGGCAAAGGAACGCGATGATGGATATCTTTGCCTAGATCCTTCAGCAGCTACCCAGGGGCGACGCATCGGCTTCCAATAGCTACTCTGGAAAAGCCACACTGTTTAAGGTACAAATTAATTTTGAAATCCCCATATTTAAGGGTCAGATAGACGCAGATGTCGTAGATAAATGGTTAAATCTACTAGAGGTTTATTTTTCTCTTCATGATTTTTCCAGTCGGGAAAATATTATTTTCGCTCTTCTCAAAGCTGCCCCCCATGTCAAGGACTGGTTGGAAACCTACTGCGAGCAGAAGTATGAAAGTACGGGCTCACTATTTTCAGCCACACCCACTTGAAATTCATTTTGGGATGCTATCAAGGAGTAGTACTACCCTGTCAAAAGCTATGAGGACAAATACATAAAGTGGACCATGTTGTAGTAGGGAAGGGACCAAGATGCGCCAGAGTTCACAAAATTTTTTCATACCCTTCATACACAGTTGGGTATCAAGGACTCTGAGCTGCATCTGGTACTCAAATGCCACGGCTGCCTACATAGATACATCTAGGAATAGATGGAGTTCGTGAACATCTCCTCGCTCGGCACGACCTATCGATACACTGTCAAAATCGAGCAGAAGTTTAAACAAAAGAAGTGAGACTTTGGATCTGCAAATCCAAAGACCAAAGGACAAAGCCAAGGCAGGGTGAGCCAAGACAACCCGTCGAAGCCACAAGAAAAGAACAACACCACAAAGAAAAATAAGGACACAGGAAAGTGGTGTGAATTCCATAAGAGCCCCACTCACAACATAAGTGAGTGTCATACCAAGCAGCCGCTGGTGGCCAAGCTAAAGCTTTCAGAGTCAGCTGCATGTTCCTACCCTGTGTTAGGACTTGACAAGGGGAATGACAAAGGGAAGCAGATCATTGATGCAGAGCCCAACATCATTGTTGCCACCACAAAGGTCCAGAAGAATGAGCCCGAAGATCCATAAGAGGGGGAGCCGTACAGTATCGGGTGGCTTCACGAAGGACGAGATCTCCGAGTTTGCTAGTAGTGTTGCCTTCCCTACAACATCAAACCCTTCACAGATGAGGTATTGTGTGATGTTGCACCTCTGGATGTTTGTGATGTACTATTAGGCCAACCGTACTTGTGGAGGCAACATGCTATGTATGAGTCAAGGCCTCGCACTGTCATTATTTCTTTGTGTAATTCATTATACATGATACCAGAGGTAGCCCCACCTACCGCCACCTCTTTGATCATTGCTAAGAAATGCAGCAAGCTCATCTCACAGGATAGGAAATTCATTTTCTATCTGGTTGACTCCCAAAGTAAGGGGAGGATCGTCGCCACATCCATGACCCCTGCGAAGGGTTCCTCCATGTAGCAGCAACAACATCAGAGGGATACAATCATGAAAGAACACATGGAAAACTTCTCCTCACCCACAAGGGTACCACACAAGTTTCAGGTGGGAAACAAAGTCTGGTTGCATCAACAGAAAGAACGCCTTACCAGAAGCCATCAGAAGCGTAGACCACTTTGACATGGTCCTTACACCAATACTAAGGCTGAGGGAAACAATGCTTTGGAGCAAAACATTCCCTCATTCCTTTGCCTGCACTGAGTGTTCAATGTGGAACGCCCTCGACCATGCTTCCCACCATTATTGGACACATCAGAGATTGCAGAACAACTCACCAGGGACCAAGTTCAACAGATGGAGGAACTCAACGCAATGGGGACCATTGCTTCTTAATGGGGGAGGAATGATCTAGGTGGATGTTGGTGGCCACCCACCTATCCCACTTGGTCCCCCACTGTTATGCTCTTAACCTGCAAAAATATACCGAAATACATAATATGCAAAGAAAGATACCTAGAACATAGAATAGTGAGAGACAACAACAAATATGTTATTATTTAGAAAGGAACGTTCGCTGGCCTCTTCGACGGGGCAACCTCCAATAGAGTAGAGCTCGACTCAAAAATAAGACACGATGCTCCTCCCAGGGAGTCTCTATCCTTTATATATGACTCATACATGCAATACCATGGATCAATACCATGGGTTTTATTAATACCATCTATCTAATACCATGGCCCATTTGCAACTAACTATGGTCCTGTCATTAATTGCGGGTTAACCACTTAAAATTATTAATATGGGCTTTATTGACTCTTTACTATGACTCGATCCCACTACATAAATAAGGGGGTTAGGGTGGGACCCTAACATGCCCTCCCCCTTAAGAATAGCCTTGTCCTCAAGGCTGAAGCTGCGGAAACTGCTGAAGAATAGTGGCTGGTTCCCAAGTTGCATCTTCTGGAGAGGTGTCTTTCCACTTGACGAGAACTTCCCTAATCATGCAGCCACGCAGATGCCTTTCTCGTGTGTCTAGGACCTGTTCAGGTTGGAGCCAGATTGACCCTTCCTCGTCCAATTCAGGTAGACTGGTTTGAATTCTGCAATTGTTCCCAATCACTTTCTTGAGGCATGAGACATGGAAAAATGGATGGATTTTTGCAGTAGGCGGCAAAGCCAGCTTATAGGCTACTTCTCCAATGTGCTGAAGTACTTGATATGGTCCGTAGAATTTTGGAGATAGTTTCTGACAACCCTTGTCTTTGAGTGATGTTTTCTTATATGGTTGCAGCCTCAAAAAAACCTGATCCCCTTCTTGAAATTGGTGCTCTGAGTGATGCTGGTCTACCTGTTGCTTCATGCGGTTTTGAGCTTGATGAAGATTATCTCTAAGATGGGCGAGCATGGTTGCGCGATTTTGTAGGAGTTGATCCACTGCTTATACCTTTGAGCCCCCCTTGATATAAGAAGTAGGGGAAGGAGGGAGTTGACCATATACTGCTTCATAGGGAGTCAGTTTGGTGGTGGCATGATAGTTGATGTTATACCACCATTCAGCCAGAGGTAACCACTGTACCCAAAGATGTTGCTTTTCTGAAGTGAAACACCTAAGGTAGGTTTCTAGACATTTGTTGACGGCTTCCGTTTGACCATCCGTTTGTGGATGATAAGAAGTACTGAGTTTTAGTTGGGTGCCTTGTAGCTTGAATAGTTCCTACCAAAAATTACTGGTGAAGATCGGGTCGCAATCGAACACAATAGAAGTGGGCATGCCATGCAATTTGAATATTTGATCCATGAAATATTGAGCGACCAAAGTCGGTGTAAACGGGTGGGGTGGGGTGCAGAAATGAGCATACTTCGAAAGTCTGTCCACAACCACCATGATGACTGACTTGTTTCGTGACTTTGGAAGACCTGTAATGAAATCCATAGAAACCTCCGTCCATATTGCTGCCGGGATGGGCAATGGTTGTAATGTGCCTGGTGCTTTGATGGTATCCCCTTTGTGGTGTTGACAGACATCACATTCTGCTACAAAAGTGAGGAAGTCCGTTTCATGCCTATCCAAAAAAATGATCTTCTGGTGTGAGAATACGTCTTCTGAAAGCCTGAATGTCCTACAATGGGGGATGAGTGCAATTCTACCAAAATGCGACTTTTGAGGGTGGATGTTGGTGATATTACGACTCTGTCCCTGTAGCGAAGAATCTCATCCTGCCACGAGTATCCCTTGGTGGGATTTGGATCCGCTTGCAATTGAGAAATGAGTTGGGAGAGCCCAGGATGTGAAAACCATTCCCTGCGAGCCTCTTCAATCCATTTTGGAATGGGAAGGGAAATTGCTAGCAGGGTACTTCCCTCCTCAAATTAGCGATATAATGCATCTGCTACACTATTTTATTGCCCTTTCTTGTAAATGATCTCATAATCATATCCCATCATTTTGGCGAGCCATTTATTTTGTTGTGGGGAGGATAGGCGTTGCTCCAAAAAATATTTAAGACCGTGATGGTCTGTGCGGATTTGGAAACGTCGCCCCAATAAGTAAGGTCGCCAGGTCTCTACTGCATGTAAAATGGCCATCATTTCCTTCTCATAAGTAGATTGGCCCAGATTCTTCCCACTTATTTGTTGGCTTGTGAAGGCTAAAGGTCGCCCTTCCTACATTAAGACTGCCCCAATACCCATACCCGAAGCATCATATTCAATGACAAAATATTTGGTGAAGTCAGGTAGTGGTAATACTGGAGTGGAACACATGGCATTTTTGAGAGTTGTAAATGCCTGTTGTGCATCCTCATTCCAGAAGAATGAATTTTTCTTTAGGAGTTGAGTGAGGGGATTCGCTATGCGACCATAATTGCAGACAAATTTGCGATAATAGCCTGTGAGACCCAAAAATCCTCTTAGGCTCTTCAAGGTCTTAGGTTGAGGCCAATCCTGCATTGCCTGGATCTTTTTGGGGTCCACCTTGACACCTTCACACCCCACAATGTGGCCCAAATACTCAACATCTTCCATGCCAAATGAACACTTGGACATCTTGACAAATAATTTATGCTTGCGGAGCAGTTGAAAGAGTAGATCTACATGTTGAAGATGTGCGGCCCAAGTGCAACTGTAGATGAGGATGTCATCGAAGAAGACAAGGACAAATTTCCTAAGATATGGTTTGAGAAGGTGGTTCATAAGGCTCTGAAAAGTAGATGGGGCATTACAAAGACCGAATGGCATGACCAGGAACTCATAATGGCCTTCATGAGTTTGGAAAGCAGTCTTTGGAATGTCGACTTCCTTCATGTGAATTTGGTGGTAGCCTGAGCGAAGATCCAGCTTAGTGAAGAATTGAGCCCCATTGAGTTCATCCAGCAAATCATCAACCACCGGGATGGGAAATTTATCTTTGACTGTCAACTTATTGAGGGCCCTGAAGTCTGGACACATCTGCCACTCCCCATATTTCTTGAGCACCATGACCACCGGTGATGAATAAGTACTAATGCTGGGACGAATGACAACTGCTTCCAAAAGTTCCTTGATTATTTTTTTTATTTCATTCTTTTGGGTGAACGGATAGCTGTATGGGCACACATTTGGGGGTTGGGCCCCTGGAACCAAGGTGATGCATGATCATGTTCCCCTCTCGAGGGTGGAAGCTCATGAGGCTTTTCAAAGACCGGCAGATGGTTATTTAAAATCTGTTGCATCTCAGGATGAATCGACAGAGACTTGGTTTCGACTACCTGGATGGCATTAACTCGAGCTATAACTCCATGATGGCCCTTTTTTAGCAATTTTTCCATCCTATGCGAGCTGATGATAGAGGGAGCTCCCGCCTGGAGTCCACGGAGGGTATGTGTGGAGTTGTTCTGCTTAAAACTCATATATAACTCCTGGAAATCCATTGTGATTGGCCCAAGAGTGCAAAGCCATTCAGCACTGAGGACAATGTTGCACCCTCCCATGTGTATGCCAAACATGTGGGTCTTCAACTGATAATCCCCCATTTGAAGTTTGACATTTTCACAGCGGCCTTCACATTTCATTGTGCCCCCATCCATAATTTGGACTTGGAAGTTAGAAACTGCTCGTAAAAAACAATGCACTGCTTCTGCGACTTTTTGATGGATGAAATTATGTGTACTTCCACTATCAATCAAGACTACTACTGGGCGATGTTTAATAAAACCTCTGATTTTGAGAGTTTGAGGTGAAGAAATCCCTGCCAAAGCATGCAGCGAAATAACTGGTTCGTCAAGGACATTGTCCTTTTGGTTGTCCTCTTCTACCGCCTCATGTTCCTCCAGTGGTGGATCTTCCTCCGATGAGCTGTAATCAGTGGCATCAATTTGAAAAAATTTGGGCTCCTTGCATTTATGACCTGGGGAGTATTTTTCATCACAGTAGTAACATAATCCTTGCTTTCTTCTTTCGGCCATTTCTGCCGGTGACACCTTTTGAACCTTAAGTGTTTGAGTCGTGGTGTGAGCCTATGGGGGGCAACCCTTAGCGGTGAAATTTGGGTGACCGTACTGGGCTGCTAACGCACATTCCACGTTACGAGCTACCTTGCAAGCCTCCGTCCATGTGGGAGGGTGGGGCAGCAGGACGTGGGCTTTTATGGCTTCTTTAAGACCACTGATAAAACATTCCGTGTAGAACACATCTGAGAGAACCCTAGTGCGGAAGGCTAAGGCTTCAAAGGATGTAACATATTCATCCACTGTGCCAGTCTGTTGGAGCTTAGTAAGACGACCCAAAAAAGAAGATTCCTGGTCAAAGCGTTCTGTAAGAGCTTTTTTGAAGGTGGTCCAAGTCACAAAAGTTCCATTGCAACGTTGACGCCATTCCCACCATTGCCACCTTTCATTGTCCAAGTACATGCTCCCGACCATAAGCTAAGTCTCATTATCTAAGATGTTATTCAGATTGAAATACTGCTCCATTTGTGCTATCCATGCTGCCGGGTGAGAACCATCAAATTTATGCATATCCAACTTGGGAGGTCGCGAACGGGATTGTTGGTTGGGGCCCCAGAGGTGAAGAGAGTGGCTAGACTCACCCTCACTGTGTCCATTTCCGGTATACGCCTCCTCATGGGCTTCCTCCTTGCCCTTCGGGATTATGCTAGTTAGTCTGTCAAGCTGAATTTGGAGGGATTGCAAGGATTGTTCAAGTTTGTCCATCCTCTCATTGGCCATAGCTTGAGCTCTAGTTTCTACCATGCACCGACCTAATGTTCTTGAAATTTGGGACCGCCCAAAATTTTTTTTCATTAAGAATTGAATGGTACCACCATGCTCAGCTCGTCGTCCTAATTCTAATGGGCTAGATCACCAATAAGCCCCGGAATACTGTAGTAGCCGAATCCTCAAAATGTCAATGCTGCCAAAAGTCCTGCGAAAATCATGCCCCGGTATAGGAACCCCACACAACTACTCAGATCAGGTGGATCTGAGAGATCTGAATGGCGGATTGGATAGCTCTGAGTGGTGGAATAGATTGCTACTGCAGATCTGATGGATCTAATAGATCGGAATGGCTGGTCTGCTAACTCAGAACTACGAGACCGATGTCTGTTGCTGCTGCACCCCTTTGCGTGAGTGGATCTAGCAGAGATGATGCGTGATCCCAAGATAGAAAAGGGAACTATGGTCTCGAGGAATGTCAGGTGCTACAGATCGCAATATACATAAGGGTCTGACAGTAGTACTCGACCCAATGTTTCAGGGCTCTAACTAAGGAGGATCAACCATACCCTTAGTCGTACAACTCGACTACCCTATCGTACAGGCGAGTAATCTCTCCGAATGTTGTTCTCGGTGTACTGTAGCAGCAAGACGGCCGACGGTTTATCTATGGCTAGGTTACGGAGGAGCTAAGGGGCTTCTGATATACACAGAAGATACTTGGAAGATAGTCCGTACGCGGTTCTGTCTAATGCGCTACTACTCGAAGGGGTACCCCCGGGGGTTACAAGGGAGTCCAACAAGTGTGACCACCTCTTGTATTTCCTGTGTGCATGCCTCCCCAAATCCGTAGGTTTATGCACTCAATGATATATGTCGTGGTTTAAAGACACCAGAAAACGTCTCTAGCCAAAGAAAATTTGCTAAGAAATGGAGGTCCCACCGGCCCTGGAAAGTGCTCTGATACCACTTGTTATGCTCTTAACCTACAAAAATATACCCAAATACAGAATATGCAAAGAAAGATACCCAGAACATAGATTAGTGAGAGACAACAACAAATATTTTATTATTCAGAAAGCAATGTTCACTGGCCTCTTCGAGGAGCAACCTCTAATAGAGCAGAGCTCAACTAAAAAATAAGACACGATGCTCCTCACAGGGAGTCTCTATCCTTTATATATGACTCATACATGCAATACCATGGATCAATACCATGGGTTTTATTAATACCATCTATCTAATACCATGGCCCATTTGCAACTAACTGTGGTCCCGTCATTAATTGCGGGTTAACCACTTACAATTATTAATATGGGCTTTATTGACTCTTTACTATGACTCGATCCCACTACATAAATAAGGGGGTTAGGATGGGACCTTAACACCCACAAATGTCTCTTTTAGCTTTTCAATTTCCTTAATTGCAGCACAATTTACTATTTTTAGTAGTTTTTCGAGTCCTGAACTTCTGGAGCCGTTTTGAGGCCCTAAACGATGTTTTTTGGGAAATTTGGGAGCAACTTGGGTTGATGGACCAATGTTTCTCTTCTCAAAGTTGTATTTCTTGGATATATCTTTCTAACGAGATATTGTGCATGTCAAATGGAGATCGTATGACAAAGTTACGACCCTGGGAAGATGATGTACCAATTTACCCAAACGGGGCCCACAGTTTGGCGTTTCATCTTCTAGGGTTAGGCTTTTGGATGTTTAGGGTTTTCCATTGTTTCTCAACAATAAATAGGAATTTTAGCCTCATTGTAACATAGTTCAGAGGCATGTAGCTGCGACATCTCTTCTCAGAGATACGCTACCATCGTCGTAGCTGGTTTATTTCCATTGTTGTTTGTAAGCATATTTCAGTATTTTACACTAATGAAATGAAGTATTATTTCCACTGCATCTCTGTGTATATGGTTATCTCTGTATTTTGTTGCGTTCCTATTTAAATCCGGATCAATATAAGCCCTACTACCCTTCCACACTTCCATGGCTTAACTTTTGAGGATCCAGACACCTTCATGTTTTAATTTTTTGTTGTTTTTAGGACCTATGACTATGCCTCTGATGAGAAAAAGTTGAAGTTGTTCCCCTCTACCCTTAAAGATACAACCTTGTGCTAGTTTATGGGTCTGCTTGGGGGAGACATTACTACCTGGGCCCAAATGAAAAAAAGCTTCAATAGAAAGTACAGGGATTACTGTAGGTCCAAATAAACCAAGCAAGAAATATTTAGCATGACTCTTGGACCTGATGAATCCCTCAGGACTATGAGGAGAGATTTCAATTCAATTATAGGAGGGCTAACTGCACCCTTGATCCCGAGTCACTCAAGTTAGTTCTTCTCTGAGGGATCAGGGATGATAGGTTGGAAACCCTCAACATGTTGTATAGAGGAGATATCTATCAATTACCCTATGATGACATCAAAACTATATTCAACAATCACTCTAGGGTGGCTAGGAAAAAGGGTAGGGCTAGTCAAGGCTTGGTTAGTTCCTCTCCCTCCACAACATCCATGAAGAAAGATATAAGGAACATATTGGAAGATTTCAAGGGTAAATTTTTTCATACCTTTTCATTGTAATTGGATACCATGCGAATCAAAAAGAATAAAGAGGAAGCAGAGAGGGCACTGGCTACTATTTTCCCCAGACGCACTAAAAGACATCCCTGGAATGAATGCCCATTTAATGCCAAAAATGTCTGCCTAGTCTGTGAAGAAAATCATGCCAAAAAAAATGCCCCTCTTTGCCAGGCTTAAAAGATGTATACCAAGGGGCAGAAGGTGCTTCAGAGCAACTTTGCTTCATTAATCAAATAAGGCCTCAAGGACCTCGACCATTTCACCTTAATCTTATTATAATCCAAATCAGAATGCACCTTTCTAGCCTTGGTACCCTTCCACTCATCCATCATGGTACAAAACTCCTTCTTGGCCTTATGCTCCCCCATATTCTCCTCAACCTGTCAACCGTCGTTTTCATCCATATCCACTCCAATATTCTCAATGGGCAACCCATCATAATGGTGGAGGTCTCAAGCCAACCAGGCTCCTCCTTTACTTCCTCCACCCCAAACTCAACCACAATTCACTCATTCTACTCCACCTAAGCAACGTCAAATTCCTGCTCAACCCAACCTAAACCCGAACAACAAGCAGGCACAATAGGTCTATAGTGGAGAAACATCCTATCCTACTTATGCTGTGGAAACCCAGGAGATCAACCTTTAGTCTGGGAGAGTGCTCCCAAATAATCATCCACCTTCTCCACTTGAAGAGATTGAAGAAGATAAGGAAGAGAGTTCTCCCCAAGTCAATTCACCTTCCTTTCCTGAAAGGTTGATCCACCCTAACCAGAACACCCAAAAAAGGTTGAAATTCTAGGATAATTGAAGAATTTATGTGTCAAGATACCCCTTCTCTAGGCCATTAAATATGTTTCCATATACAACATTCTTATTAAAGAAAAATGTTTCAAAATTCCTAAGAAAAGAAGAAGAGATACCCCCACCATTAATTTTGCTGGAAAACTATATGATCTCATGCTTGGGAGGGTGATCTCCCCAAAATACGTAGACCTAGTTAGCCTTGTAGTGGATGTGCACATTGATGGAATTATGGTCCCTAATATCTTGATTGATATTGGGGCTACAATCAATGTGATGGCTGAGGAAACCATGTTGAAGCTCAATCTCCAAGGGTCTTTCAGAAAGACCACCACCGTGCTACAACTTGCAGACAGATCCACAATAGCTCTTGAGAGAATCATTGAGGATGTCATGGTATCCATTAACTCTTGGGAGTAGCCTACTGATTTCCTAGTCCTCCAACCCAAAACCAAGTTTAATGGTTATCCTCTCATCTTAGGAATACCTTGGTTGGAAACTGTTTATTCCTAGATTAGTTCTAGGGCTGGGAACATGACTATCAGGAATGGGCATTTTATCCAAACAACTTGTGTTGTATCCTCTTGATAAACCTATATTTAACATGATTTATATCCGTATGGTTAGAGGACCAGGAAGAGGATGGATTTTATAATACAACCACCTATCCAATTTTCACTCTAGATACTATTATAGAAGGGGGACAACTTGATGAAGATGACCTTATTGAAAATATCCTTCATAATCAACCTCCCAATCCCATACCAATTGATGAGTTGATGAAAGAATGGGGGAAGTAGTCCTTGGACTGACTTATGCTCTATTGACTCAAGCCTAGAACATGTCAAGATTGTAGAGTTTGGCCCATCCATAACTTTAAATATCAACCCCTCTCCCTTGGCCAAACAAGAAGAAAAATTATGTATTGTACTGAGGAAATAAATGGATGTTCGTGCTTGGGATTATAAGGAAATGAAAGGTGTGCATTCCTTAGTTTGTACTCATCATATTTACATGAAGGAGGGATGTAATCCTATGCTCCAACCACACAGAAGGATGGACCCATCTCTTAAGGAAATTGTTAAATAACAATTACAAAAGCTAATGGATGCAGGGTTCATATAACCCATTTCAAATAGTGAGTGGGCGTCACCTCTTGTTTTAGTTCCCAATAATAATGGGAAGTGGAGAATATGTGTTGATTGTTAGGAACTTAACAAGGCTACAAAGAAGGACCATTTTCCTTTTCCCTTCATTGACCAAGTCCTTGATGGCCTTGCAGGGAAGAAATTCTTCTCCTTCCTGGATGGATTTACTCGATACAACCAAATCCAGATCAGCCTTGAAGACCAAGTTAAGACCACATTTACATGTCCTTGGGGTACCTTTTCCTATAGAGTTCTTCCATTCAATCTATGCAATGCCCCTACTACTTTCCAGAGGGCAGTTCTGAATATTTTTGTTGAACTTGTTCATGACTATGTTGAAATATACATGGATGATTTCACTCCTAATTGATGTGACTCCCATGAATCTCTCTCCAATATATGCAAAGTCTTGAATAAATGTATTGGAATAAATACCTCATTGGGCCATGAGAAATGTGAATTTTTTATGAATGCAGGGACTGTCCTTGGCCATTCTATATCTAAAGAGGGAATACAGGTTGACCCAAATAATATTGCCATCATCAAAAGGATCCCGATCCATCAAAAGAAAAGAGATGTTAGGAGTTTCCTTGGATTAGCTGGGTATTATAGAAGGTTCATTAAAGATTTTAGAAAACTGGCTTCACCCTTGTTTGGTCTGCTGGCTAAAGATTCAAATTTTTGTTGGAAGCAACTGTCAAGAAGCCTTTAAAATACTAAAAGCAATGTTGAACACTGCACTCATACTTAGGGGTCCCAACTTGGCATTACCTTTCCATATACACACAAATGCCGTAGAAAAATCTGTAAGGGTTTCCTTACGACAAGTGGAGGACATATTTCCTTATGCTTTCTATTTCATTAGAAAGAATTTGTCTAAAGGGAGTTGAATTATATTGTCACTGAAAAATAACTCTTGGTTGTAGTACATTCTCTAAATAAGTTTAGGCATTATATCATTAGTTACAAAACTTTGTTTCACACTGATAAAGTAGCCATTAAGTATTTGATGAATAAACCTGATGTCAATGGTAGGATAATTATATGGTTGTTATTGTTACAATGACTTGATTTGAATATTGTTGATAAACCAGGGAAGGAGAATGTGGTTGCAGATTTTTTGTCAAGACTAACTCTGCGTCCAGGAAAGGAAGAGATGATAAATGATCAACTTCTATATGAACATCTCTTTGCCATATTGGTGATTTCTCCTTGGTTTTCTGATATAGCCAACTATTTGGTTGCTGGGATGTTCCCTCCTAACCTATCCTCCATGGAGAAAAGTAAGATTGTTAGGAAGAGTGTCCCATTCAAGTAGATTGGGGGAAACCTTTTCAAATCGGGATTAGATCAGATCCTAAGAAGACTTGTGAGGGAAGAAGATGTCTTTGACATCCTCTCAACATACCATGATGGGACCTGTGGGGGCCACTTTGCTCCTAAGAGGACAACCTTCAAATTTATACAATCAGGTTATTATTGGCCCACTTTACATCAAGATGCAAGGAGATAATACACCATATGTGATTAGTGTCAAAGGATGGGTATGCCAACACCCGAGGATGGGATGCCCTTACAACCTCAAGTGACTCTAGAGCCATTTGAAAAGTGGGGCATGGATTTCATTGGGCCTATTGATCCCCCATTAGGATAGAAAAGGTATATCATTGTGTGCACTATTTACTTGACCAAATGGGATGAAACAAAAGCAGTAAAATAAACAACTAAGCAGAAGGTCGCTAAATTTCTGAGGGAGAATATCTTCTAAAAATTTGGTTTTCCGAGGGAATTAGTCACTCATCAAGGAGCAAAAGTTACATCAAGTTTGATTGAAGACCTTATGAGGCAGCACCACACCAAGCACATGACATCTACTACCTATCACCCTCAAGAAAATGGGCAGGTGGAAGTCACCAATAGAGCATTGGAGAACATTCTTACAAAGGTTTTTAGCAGCAAAAAAAAAGATTAGGCGTACAGAATTGTGGAATTTACTTGGGCCTACAAGACCACTTGGAAGATCACCACTGGATTCACTCCCTTTGAGTTGGTATACAGGAAGAGGCCATATTTTGTATTGAATTTGAGTACAATAGCTTGAGGATGGCATCTCAGTTAGACTTGGATCTCACTTCAACATAATAGGAAAGGTTGCTCCAACTAAATAGTCTAGATAAATTCAGAATGAAAGCTCTCCTACACACTGAGGTAATCTAACTACAAAGGAAGATTTGGCATGACACACACATAAGAGAAAGGAATTTCCAGGAAGGAGTTTGGGCCTTGTTGTATGATTCTAGATTTAAGTATTTCAAGGGGAATTTTATGACAAGATGACTTGGTCCCTATCTAGTAGAGAAGTGTCATGAGAATAGGTCTATCCAAATGAGAACCATTGATGATGAATGGATTCCCTTGTCAATGGTCATAGGTTGAAATTGTGGAAGAAACCTCTGTCAAAGGAAGAATTTGTCAGTTTAGTCAGCAGAGAATTAAATGTGGTTGGGAGGCTCATAGCCCTCAGTCCACCAAAATTCTAAAAAAGAAGAAAAGAAAAGAAAAAAAAAAGAAGAGAAAAGAATAATAAGAGGGCATATATGAAAGCCTCCATGAGGCATATGAGGCCCACTCCCGAGTTGATAATCTCTCTAAGGCAACCTAAGAGCAAAAAAAGGGTAAAAGAAAATTAAAAGATCCCTAGGTGAAAACCTCCATTGGGGAACCTATGGTAGGCATGTAGGCTAAAAACCTCTACAGAGACAGTCTACTTGTCTAAAATAAAAATAATAAAAAAAAAACAAAAGAGAAAAGAGAAACACATGGAAGGATCTCTTACACATTTATTCTAACATTCTTTTTCTTTTGCAAGACTAAACATAGTTGGGAGATTTTATGGATATAGGACAAAAGCTACAAGTTTCCATCCATCATCCCATCCACAAACCTCATCTCCACATTCTCCACTCATATAACCATCTCTCTGCACCATCCAATAAAAAAGAAACTTGAATTTCACCTCCTCACTATGATGGTATGGGAGGGACTTGTAATGCAACATGAGGTCCTGTAAGGCTACAAGAGGAGACTGTAAAGCTACATGAGGGGGATCTGATGAGAAGAATAGACTAGGAGGCCATGCGGCCTCTAGGAATTGATAAAGGGGGTCCTCCGTTGATTCTTTCATCACCCATCCATTCCATTTAGCTAAAACTTGCTGAAATTTTCGACTCTGTCCTACCTCTAAAAAAACATAGAAACACATGTTTTCTATTCCTCCAACATCTACACAACTTCCTCATGACTCTAACCCTATCCTCATGACCTTTCATCACTTCCCCTCAACAACAACATGCAATATGAAGACCTCAAGGGAGGATTAAGTGACTGCTACAGGGAGAGAACCCCTCCTGTAGCAGCCTATGGAGTCACAACATGTTGGTTTGAGGGGGATTGACCCAGGTTCAGAGTGTGCTGTGCACCAACAAAAACCTCAACTAATGGCCCTTTTGGAAATTACCTACAAGCAAATCGTAGTCTAACCTGAAGTAGTTATGGGAGGCTGTAAAAACAGGCTTTTGCAACAGAAGGGGTATCCACGCAGTGGCGTTGTGTATTGAATTCTACTCTATATTGATCTAATAAGTTCTTATGCATAAGAACTTTGTGCAGATGATTAATTTAATAGAATCACATTAAACCCATAAAATCTAAGAAATAAGAGTATATCTTACAGTTCTTTGCATAATTAAGTGGAAATCATACATAACATTACTAACAACAATAAAGACTGGACATAGAAAGATATATAGTTCTTCGCCATCTTTTTTCTTTATTAATATAAATATTTTGTACATATACGTCTTCGACCTACACACCCGGCTATAGGTGGTCTACACACTCAGCTACAGACTCTTCCAGGCCTACATGCGCTTAGCTGCAAAGCCTTCCCCAAAATTACAAACTACGGATGCGAATATAGAGATTCAATTCACTTATGCTGATATGACATATGATTCAATTACAAAATATTACATCTCCTTATATACATTTCATCTTTACAAAATCCATGGATCCACAAAACAAGGACTAATACTCGATACCTATTACAAAATAATGGCTTTGTCCCATCCCCAAAGCCCTAAAAGATTGTGCGATGAATATATCTTTGCCAGCTCCGCACGGTCTGCTCCTTCTTCTACAAGGTATTTTACCCAAAACTTGGGCTAAGTTGGGCCATGCCAACAAGCCCCCAACACTCACCCATGGCTCATCCCGAGTCACTTAGCTTCGGTGCCCTTGATCTTTTTTGTGATCCCATTGTACACCGCGTTGTACTGCTAGATCGTTTCGGTCATCAATTTTTCTTCCTAGCGTGCCTCCTTTAGCAAAGCTTCTGTAGTAGGGCCAATATCCTTTTGTGGTATTTCCGCTTCCCTTTTCTTCAATTCCTTCGACCTCTCGTCCACTGCCTGCAAAAGTTGCAGGGCTTCCTCCTGCCATGGCTGAGTCCTCTCCTGCAAGATCTGTGTTTTCCTCCAAAGATTATCTATTTTCATCTGGAGGTTCTTCCCTTTAGAAATGCTGGCAAGCCTTTGCAATACTGGTAAGGACTTCACAACTTCCAGTATCTCATCGCGTCACTTCTCTTAGTCTACAGTTCCTCCTCAATCTTTAGGATGTTTGGATCCTCCTGTAGTGAGGTCCAAATCTTCATCATATCGTCGAGTAGTTTTCCACAATTTCCTTTTAATGGTGCCCTTTTTCGTTCTAGTGGTAATATTTCCGGCTAAATTTATCATATTTCCCTTTTGGCGCAGTCACCTCTTCTTTGTCGCACTTCCTTTGGACTTCGTCATACTCCTGAGTATTGTGCAATAATATTCCTTCAATGAGGTCCTTTCTGGTAGGGTAGTTTATAGTCCTAGGCCCACTTTCAACTGCAGGTGGCACTAAATTTCCTCCCCTTCATTCTTTTTAGTGTGAATATCTAGGGACATAGTAGTCCTTGTATATCTTTAATCTACTACCATTCACTCATCTTGCAATCAGCTAACCATTCAACTTTGCGAGTTGAACAACACCCTCATCTGAAATGTTCTTGATGATATATGGCCCCAACCAATGTGTTTTAAATTTTCCAAGTAACTTTGTGAACTTACTATCATATAACAATATAAGATCCCCTTCCCGAAATATCTTGTTTTTGATATGCTTCTCATGCCAGGCTTTCTCCCTCGGTTTTTTCACCCGCTAATGGAATCCTGCTATGAATCTGTCTTCTTCTAAAGTTAGTATCTGTGACATTCTTTCCTTCATCATGTTGGGGTATGCCATATCTATGAAATCTATAATTCTGAGACTCGACACAATGTATTCCATAGGCATAACTGTTTCTTATCGATATACCTACCTGAAATTTGTCTGCTTGGACAATTTCTTGCATGTCTTTCTATATGCCCACAACACCGCTGGAATCCTTAAGTCACAGTAGTCTCCTATTGTTTCTTATTTCGGTTCAACCTCTGACCCTATATTCACCTTCGTCGTCTTTAATGGCTTCATTGTATCAGACATCTCTATCTTAGGTCCATTTACTTTGCGATGTACCTCTAACTCTTTGATATCAATTTTGCAAGGATCTTCGTCCTCTTTTGCAGTGAGATTATAGAATTCAATCACATTTCATATCAGCGTAGCCCAATCAGGTTGCCATAACTGGAGCTTCATTTTCAAAAATATTCTTCTTAACTATATTGAGGGCTACATATACATGTGGATAGGCATCTTCAAATATGAATGTCATCGCAAATCCATCCACCATCTCTGCCCACTAGCAGTACCATGTCGAATCTCGATTTCTAGATATCAATCCTAAGGGATTTTCTCCAAGGTATGGATGAAGCCATGCACCCATTCTTCTCATGGAATTTATCCCCAAGCTTCCATATAGAGCTGTATGTGGTCTCTAGGATCATTCTGGCCATCATACTTATCTACGAGCTTTGTTTCTACTTGTCCAAATCTTACCCACATCAACCTCTTACATTATTTCCAATCTCCTATATTATTCTTATGAGTACCCCACCATCTAGTAGGAGTAGCACTCTGTGCTTGATCCATAGCTAACATTCTCTCATATTATGGTACCTGTCTTTCATAATCTCTAAAGAAATTATTTACATCAACCAAACCATCATATAAAGGTAAATCACATACCTCAGCTGTCATGGAGTGTAATAATTTAGTGATCCTTGCACATCGCCTTGTAGACACTTCATGCAATCTATTCCACCAGTTCTTTAATTCCTCTTCTAAATACGAGGTGCGGGAACTATCTTGTTCCTAGGATATCTTTCCATATATAGTGCGATAGATCCATTATTATTCCTTGGATGTGATATGATAGATATTATCAATGTCGTCTACGTTATAGTCTTCTTTGACAGGCTCTGTATACCTCTGCCCTTCTGATGGATCCAATGGAACAATAACACTTATATTATTGCTTTCGAATATCATTTTCCTTTTCTTAAGATTAATTATAGCCATGTTAACAAATGCCCAATCCAATCCCAGCAGCATGGGGTAAGGATTATGTTATATACCTAGGGGTACCCCATATTATCCCCCCTAGGTATATAACATATTACTATCATCTACTATCGCAATCACTTCGAAGTCAATGGTAGTGCACACTCCGTAGTGCACACTCTGTAGAATCCCCTTTTCACACAATAACATCTTAATCTAGAGCTTCATAGAATTTAAGAACCTACCTCGTGGGCCTTTGAAGAATATTCGTTCAGCTTCGCTATAGGAGACGATCACATCGGTCGCGAACTCAGTGATAAATCCTCCCAAAAAGTTATTGATCTAGAAATAACCAGCCCTTAAGATATGGTTATCGATTCTCTTGAGTTGTTATATCAAATCAAGGTTCCACTCGTTAGGTTCATCGCCTTTGAAACAGGTATTATGCTCAACTAACTTAGACATCCACCCAGACAATTAAATTTGAAACGAACCAAAGAAAATATCGTATTGATCTTCGAAGATATATCTCTACAACCAAGCTTTAGTTGATAAACGTGGGTTTCTATTCTCTTTTTTTACAAACTCTCTTTCTTTCTGTTCGACCCACTCCTAGAGTTATTTCTTCAATGGACATAAATCATATCCCTTTAAGTAGATCCTAGTCCCAACAATGGAACCAATTATTGGTTTGAGGGGGCTTGACCCAGGTCGAGAGTGTGTCGCGCACCAACAAAACCCTGAACTAGTAGCCCTTTAGACAATGTCCTATAATAAGATCACAGTCTCACCAAAATAAGTTATGGGAGGCTATAGAACTAGGCTTCTACAACCAAAGGGATATTTGCGCAGTGGCATTGTGTATTTACTTCTACTCTATATTGATATGAAAACTTCGCGGGCATAAGAACTGCACGTAGATGATTAATTTAATAGAATCACATTAAACCCATAAAATCTAAAAAATAACAGTATATCTTACAGTTCGCGCATAATTAAGTAGAAATCATACATAACAATAGTAACAACAACAAATACTGAACACAAAAATATATACAGTTCTTTGCTAAATTTTTTTCTTTTTTTAATATAAATATTTAGTACATATATGTCTTTGGCTTGTGCACCCAGCTGCAAGTTGTCTATGCACTCAGCTACAAACTCTTCTAGGCCTCCGCACACTTAGCTGCGAAGCCTTCCCCAGAATTATAGACTAGAGATGTGAATACCAAGATTCAATTCACTTATGATGATATGCCATGATATGATTCGATTAAAAAGTATTACATCTCCTTAAATACATTTCATCTTTACAAAAGCCATGTTCCACATACCATGGATCTAGAAAACAAGAACTAATACCCAATACGCATTACAAAATAAGGGCTTTACCCCATTCCCAAAGCCCTAAAATAATGTGTGATGAATATATCTTCGTCAGCTCTGTGCGGTCTGCTCCTTCTTCTACCAGGTCTTTTACCCAAAACTTGGACCAAGTTGGGCCATACCCAACACAACAAAAATCCTTGCGATTCATTTTTTTCCACCCACAGAAAGCATGATGGAGCCATGTCTATAAACGAGAAAGGACACATCATCCTCAAGAAGGCAATCCACCAGCAGCAGAAACTTAGACATCAAGGAGGCACCTTCACACACACAACAAAGTTATAGGTTAGGTTATCATCAAGTTATGAAGGCATGCATAAGAAACAAGAAAAAATATTGAACTTCCTCTGAGATCATGATGTTATATGGCCCAGCTCTAGCATGCAACCATCTCCGCAATTTGATCCATAGGTAGGATCAGCTATGGAAACCATCACCTCTTCCCTATGCATAAAATTACTAAAATGTGTAATGTTCAAAAAAGGAGTTTTAGTAGGCTAGAGGTGGACAGTGAACTTGGTGACCCTCGGCTAGTAAAATTAAGTTTGTATTAGTCACCCATGCAATGTAGAGATGTCAAATCAAATTAACGTGTTGTTCACAAAGAGTGGGGTGATAATCATGAGGAGAGGGGAAATGATTGCAAGGAGTGGGGACAACGGTCCAAAAAAGGAAACTCGTGTATATGCCATGTCACCAAAGTGCTTTGAGCTTTTACTCCAAAGAGATTATTATGTACTGGGCTTGACTTCATTTGGACATTCGAACATTTCAAAAAATAAGTTAGAGGATGGATGAGCTATTGTTATTAGACCACGTAGGGTGTCACTGAGGAGTTTCGAGCCCTATCTAGAGGTGTTATAGGAGGAAGCTACAAGTAGGTCTGAGATGCTATAGGAGGGCCGAGAATAAGCTACAGGAGAAATTGAAAGGTGAAAAAGGAGCCATAGTGGCTTAGAATTGTCTCAAAACCATCATACACACAGAAAGTTGTTTTGACAAGAAGTAAGTGACATCCTCCTTCCTTGTTCTTACATCCATTTACATGAGAAGTTTGCTTCAAATTGATACCCTGTAACAATCAATTAAGCAGTAGGAGGTCGTTTTGGAAATCTTCGTGGTTAAAAGTAAATAAAAAGACTTCGGTTGATATAAATTATATCATCCTTCTCCCTCACTACTACCAAGGAATTTAACATTGTTTCACCACTGAGATTGTTTAAAATAAATTGAATTCCACACCTAAGTAGCAACAAGGAGGGACAATAGAAGCAATGAGGGTAGGATTTAATAGAAGAGAATCCTCATAGACCAAGAGGATTCACCAACACCCCCTTGTAGTGAACATCTTCAGAGGATATCAATGGTTGGGTTTCTTTTAATTCTAAAAGGATATGATGATGATATCACTCATGAATTTTCCATGGCACTGCATCCTCAAGGGGAAGATAGTGCCACTACTATTTTCAGAGAATTGGCCGTCTCCTTAAGTCTTGAAGTCATAAGTATAGTGACCACCTTACCCTTGGGGTTTTGGTGGAGCAAATACGAGAAGGCAGTAAGTGTGACATCCAGGAAGAACTTCTTCATTCAAAAAGAGAAGCCCATAGAAGATAAGAATGGAGTGAGAAGAGAAAGCCTACCATACCTATGGGATGAGGTCGATTATCACATCCTCAAATATATATCTTGTGAAGGGAGATTGAGTGTAGTATATTCCTATCATTTTAGGTTACTTCATGAGTTAATATTCAAAGTAAAATTGCCTCTCCCTCAAATACTTAGTGTTCCCCATTTCCTCCTACAGTCAATCATTGAGATGAGTAAGAAGGTGAGGGAAGGAAAACACCAACACTTAGCTCACCATGGGCTCATCAAGTTAATCGTGATGGATACTTTGATCCACTTAAGGATCCATGTCCTATGGATTAACTTTATGGACATGGATAGAAAAATTTTCATAGAAACCCAAGCCATCACACTTAGAGAAACACCAGCCTCTAGCACTAGAGGTAAAGAAGGAAAAACAGAGGAAGAAGAAAGAGCAAAAACAAAGTAGGAAGAGGCAACAAGAAAAAAAGAAGAGGAAAGAAAAATAGAGGAAGAGGAGGCAACAAAGATAAAGGAAGGAGAAGAATAAATTAAATGAGGATAGGGGAAGAAATAGATAGAAGGAACAATAAGCCCTTAGGAGACTTCTAAACCCCAAGAAGTAGAGAAACAACCACATCAAACAAGTCTGTCTCTGGGGGATACTGAACAAGAAGTAGCTAAAACATTGGCTACAATGGGCACACCTGCCAAGCCCAAAAGGAGGAAACCAAGACAAGGTCCCATATATTTAAAAACTAGGAAGAGCACCAAAATCAAGCAGGGGAAACCACAACCTCCTTCAGAGGTCCCTATCACTATTGAGGAGTCACCCAGTAAAAAGGGAGAAGTGGGGCCTAGTGGAGGAAAAAATGAGGATATTATCTCTCCTAAGGGAAAAATCAAACCACTTGTGACATATGAGAGAAGGTCCACCACCAGGGTAGTGACCTTCAAGAAACCCAAGACACAAGCTTCCCTTGAGCAAGAAGAAAAAGAGGAGCTACAAGAGAAACATGGGAAACTATAGGATAAACAGAGAACATTACACAAGTAGAAAAAGAGCTACATGAAGAAGCATCCACCTCAAAGGTAGTTGAAAAGGACCTCCAAGAGCGTCAATAACTTGATCCACAACCCAACTTAGGATCCTATTATAAATTTATTGAGGGAGGAAGGATCATTCCTGAAAAATTTTCAATACCACTGCTATATGAGTTGGAAATAGAGAGATGAAGACCACATAGGTGGATGCAAATTTCCAAATCTAAGAATGTAGAAGGTGTGGGCCTCATGGAGGAGAAATTAACTTATTTGAGACTAAGAGAGTCAATTATGAGGGAGAACCTATAGACATAAAACACAAGGTTGAGCGAGCACCTACAAGAGAAAGATACATAACTTTCCACTATGGCAAGTCTCTCTATGGAATCCATACATTGTAGGCATCCATAAAAATCATATGCTCCTTTCCTCAATGAACAATGGCTACAATTCTGTTGATGGTGCTAGAAATACATCAACCAAGGGGATCTCCCCAATGTGAAGTCCCAACTAGACCTCACACCATTTGGTGTAAGAGTCCCATTCAGTATGAAGACCTAGTTTCCATATACTTAGAGATCTGCCTTGGCTCTAGTTGTCAGCACATGAGAGTGTTACGCTAGTATCCTCAAACAACAAGGTACGTGTGCCAAGTGAGTGTGTAATGTAACTGTGTCAAGGTTCTATTACTACAAAGGGGGATAGTAAAGTGAGCCTCTAAATGAGAGGTAGTAGTACCACCCAGGAAGAGACACACTCAAACGAAGAAGGGTCTATCCAACATCCAATGAAATAATCCACAATGGACGCAACAATTGTTAAAACCAAGTTGAAGGGGACAACACATACACCACCCAGCAGAGTAGTCCACATAGATGTGACAATCGTTATAACCAGAAAAAAAATAGGTCTGTCAAGTATCCCGTTGAGTAGTCCACAAGGATGTTACAGCGGTGATAACTAATACACAAAGGTGGTCTATCTAGTATCCTATCGAGTAGTCCACAGGGATGAGACAACAGTGATAAACAATGCAACACATCTTCAACAATTTATACTAAAATAACAAAAGTAGTTCAACTATCTTAGTACACGTTAAGAAAACATGCATTAGAAATGTTTAAAGAGTAGTCTTATAAACATCTACAGAACATGCGTGAAAATGTGCTAGCCTTAACAAAATTCTGAATTAAGAAAATGTCCCAAGGTTCATCTATACACCACACATCACTATTCCTAGTAGTGGGACTTTGGAACCACTCCTCGCTCCTTAATGAACATACTATAGACTCTCAAGGCTATGTGGGAGTAGCCAAGGTGAAAATTCCTTGCTCATATAATGGGAGGGGTATATATAGTCAAGGGTGGTGCTTGACCCTTGTGACTCTTGGACTACCCTCATGACCATTCAACTTCCAATGAATTTTCAATTGATGTGACTCTTCAACTTATTGTGTGTGTCCATTGGAATTCACTTTACATTACATTAAGTTACAATGGATATGGCCCATAATGGTGATGTGGCCGAGAGAGCTCATGACGCAACTCGAAATGACACTACTAACATGTATTGGCTAATTGTGGTGTTTGTGTCAAGATGCTACGCTGTTGACTGATGGATGTACTCTTGGTGTGCTTTGTCTTCTCCTCCGCATGCAATAGTGTTGCGGGGTCTTTAATGGTCTTGGTCTTGCATGATGGTTCAATGCATATGTTCCCTTCTCTTGTTGCTTGATGTGCTTCGTACATTTGTCCAGTTGCAAGAAAGTCTTCTAGCATGTGCATTCCTTCTTCATCACGTTTGTCATCTCGCCATGATATATTAGTGTACCTTTGCTTGCAATTCACTCATGATGGGACGACATCAAATCCAAACCTCCTAGTCTAGCATGATGCGTTTTTCTCTTGTTTTAGGTGATAGGGAGGGAGGACAATTCACTGAGGAAGCACAAATTGCAGTTCAAGTTGGAATGAGGAACTATGGGAGGAGAGCCTACACTATCGAGAAAAACTGCACAGTGACCCCTGGGAGGCAGAATTGCATAGTGAAGGACACTAGTGTAAACTACAAGTTGGGATCCTCAGGGGCACTTCTATGTAGTTGTTGGAAGGAAGGCAAGATAGGGTTGCAGGGGACCTGCTAGGAAGTTCTACACAGTTTTCTAGAGACCTACAAGGGATCTGCTGAGCATGGTTGCATAGTTTTGGAGAAAATTGTAGGACAAGCAGTAGAGGGCCTGCTAGAAATGACTGTGTAGGTTTGGAAAATAGTGCAAGATAAGAAACAAAGGGCCTGCTAGACATGTCTGAGCAGTTTATGAAGGCAGTGCAGAACAAAGCAGCGAAGGACCAGTTGGACATGTCTGCACAATTTTGGATATCAATTGAGGATAGGAAGTAGGAGGCATGTTGGACATGTCAACGTAGTTTCTAAAGGCAGTGTAGAGCAAGACAACAAAGGACCAACTAAACATGCCTATGCAATTTTGGAGATCAGTGTAGGATAGGCAACAGGAGGCTTGCTGGACATGTCTGCACAATTTCTGAAGGAAATGTTGAACAAGAAAATAGAGGACCAATAGGACATGTCTACATGGCTTTGGAGATCAGTGCATACCTAGGTCTTGGTCCAGTGTAGGGTTCCAACTGACCAGAAGGAAGTTTGTTGACTGTGCTTGATAAATTTGCAGTTTAGTTTGGACATGGAGGCAGTTTTCGTGTAGTGCTGGGAGGAATATAGGTTACTCAACTCTAGGATTGCATAGTGAAACTGACCTAGAGGATAGCCTCAAGCACTACGTAGTTCTAGGTGTTAGCACTCGGATTGAACCTCAGGCTGAATAAGGAAATTCTGGGGTAACCACAAACCATGCTTATCCAAGTAGCTAGCCCTACTAGGCCAGGAGAAGGCTCTCTTCATAAGGATCTAAGCGGAAATGACTGGATCAAGAAATTGATATTAGGCTAGGTATAGTAGCACATGTTTTTGATTTGCTTTTTTTTAAGGCTTTTGCTAGATCAGAAAGAGACAAATAGTTAGGGTAGGGAAATTAGGTCAAAAGTGCAAGGTGTTCAATGGGGCAAGGTAGGTACAATGATCAGAACCTTAGGGTTTGATGGATGAGGTGAAAAGATAGGCGAGGAGCTAGAAAGAGCATGTAAACCACATGGATTCTTCCTAAACTGAAGAAAACATAGACTGTGAAATGTCTACCCAAAACAGAGCATAAAAGATACAAATTCTTCTTCTCAGACTTGTATACATTCACATAAAGGCAATTAAATGATGAAATGGAGTCAAAAATAAATTCTAACACATGAATACAAAAGAAAAGCTGAACTAAGCATCATACCGCATGGATCCCAAACAAATAGCTACAATTTTTCATTAATCTCCCGCTGTAACTGATACAAAATGATATCTAATCAAAACATAAGCATCCCACTGAGTCCAACCCCTACAATGACTGAGGAAAAGCATCATATAGACCCCAAACAACTCATCCTAAGCTCATGGAGTCGAATCCATGAGAGGAGGAGCTGTTTCTAACAAAGTCTAAATTGCTAACAAGAAAATAGGGTGGTCAAAGTGACTCATCCCTAATCCAACAAACTGATACATTACACCTGGTAAATTTGTTTTACCTAATGAATCTACCCTAGTAAGCTCTAGAAGCATCATAATTACATTCAAATTATCAATTACAAGGGTAAAAACATCATCTGTCATGGTAGAAATGAAAACTGGGTCGAATCTGCAAAATTTTGGGCAAAGTGTCAAATGTGCAGCGCCAAGTGTAGGCATGCCCTTCAACTTCACCTGCACGTTTGGAGGCTTTCTCGATGTCCAAATTGTGCCCAAAATAGATTTTTGGAAAGATCTGCCTATCTACATTCCATAAAAACTTGAATTTCTGAATTTGGATGTCATTTTCCCAGCCAAAAACCAAATCTCCGAGCACCACTCAGTGCGCAGCGCCCAGGCCAAAAAGAGGGCATAAAGGTCATTTTTTGGGTATTTTTTGACCTTTTGACCAACCATTTTTCCTCCAAATGCTTAGGAAATGTACAAGGTGTATGTACTCATCACTAGAAACCCAAAAATGTTGACTTCTTGCTGATTGGATGTCTCAAAAAAGAGTGCAACGCCCAAGGCGTTGCGCGTTTGCCCTCCATGGCTGTGCAAAAACTGGACTGAAAAACACAACAATTTCCTTCAAGCTCAAAAATGGTTCAACATGCCCAAAAATGTATTTTTATGACTGATCAAAGGTTAGAGGCATGTAGGGATGCCTCAGCAAGTATGTCAAGTCTCCTCCTCTCCTCTTACTTGGTCAATTTGTCAATTTTCTCATGAGCTCTTTTGAGCTTGCTCCTTGCCACTTTGTTCCTCCATGCATAATACTTGGCCATCTTCCTTTGTATCTCAACATCTCTATTTTCTTTGTCCAAGAGGGTCTCCAAGTGTGTGTTCACCTTCTCAAGCCAATACTCTATATTCTCAGCTATGTCCTTGACCAATTGCTCATTTAAAGTGAGCGGCTCCTCCAATTCTACCTCCTTTTGCCTTTCAAGCTCTAAGGCTCTATTTAATCCTCTTGTTCTTGGTCTTTTTCTCTATCCCTGTTCATCATCTGGCTCTCCATAATCTCCATAAGCCTCATCAAGTTGAAACTTGGCCTTCTCAGCCTCCCTGTTTTCCTTGATGTATGTGGTCTGCATCAATTCCTGCTCGATCTCTAGCTACTTATTCTCTTGCTCATAAAAGGAGATAATGTATTTGGCCCTTTGTAAATTGGCCTCAAGCTTCTTGATTTTGGTATCCTTTGCTTTCAAGGCAGCCTGAGTGATTTTGTCTTCCTCCTCATCATTTGTGTTCATAAGGAGAAACTCCTTTTTAGTGTCATGTTTTTCATGCTACTATTTGACCTCTGCTTCCTCCACCATTTTCTCTTTTCCTTTAACCTGTAATGTTGATGACGAAGGCAAGGCCCCTCCCAATTTCCATGGGGTAAAAACCTGCCTCTTTCCCCTCTGATAGGTGAAATAAAATGGCTGCAAACTATTCCTCTGGGGTATACTACTCTGACCATGCTCAATGTGTACATCATGTCCCTCACTGCCATCATGCTCATCATGTTCCTCATCACTATCATCATCTCTATTGGGTGAATGAATGGCTACATGAAATGGTGATGTAGATGGTGTGGAGGTGGCTGGTGAAGAATGATCTATTGAGGATGAGTGATAAGTAAGCTGTGGTGGATGAGAAGAAGTAGATGGATGAGTGGAGGATGATGGAGGAATGCGGGGAGCTGGCTGAGTAGGTGGTTCATTGAATATTTCATTAGCTATGAAAGTCTCCCAAGCAATACCTATTTGATATAAGTGATGGAGGACTATCATTTTGATAAGAGAATGTTGGAAATACTAGGCATATGATGAGCTGGATCCCTTTTTTGAGCAATATATGTCATCTTTTCAATACTTCTGAAAGGGTAATATGGAAAACTAAGCATTTTTACCCTGGTAAAGTGCATGAGAAGCCTGATATGATATGAGTAGAGTCTGGAAAACCTGCCCTCACATGTGAAATACCTCATGATTATCTTCATTAATGGCGCATACTTGTCTAAGAGATAAGATAAAGGGAAAATTCTTTTCTTATCATTTTTAATCATTGTTTTAAGATATGGATCATAAAAACCATGAGGCTGATTTATTTGCTTGAACCATTTCTCTCCTGCATTTGGAATTCCATTGGCATGTGATATGATGGTAGGAGATATAATGAATGTGACCCTGACTAAAGTGACCTGGTTGTTTTGCAAATTGAGGATGAACTGCTTGGTTAACTGCTGATGAAAATTCACCCTTTCAACCCTTTGGCAAAACTCAAAACAACCCATGTACTTGAAGCATGATACTGTAAGTGGTGATTCCATAAATTCGGTGGTATCAGTGGGTTCAAATCTAATAGTTCTCCCTCCCTTCTTGGCTGGCCTCCTTGACTGTCTTTCCCCTTCTTCTGCACTAGTATGACCCTCTTCTGCCATGATTTTAAGGTGAAAACTTGAGGGACTGATATGTGGGTCAAGGCGAGTGAAATAGTGAGGGATATTGAATGAATTATAGGCAAGGATGATTTGAGGGTTACAAAGTCTATGAAGTTCTATAATTCTGATCAAATAGGTGATTTTGGAAACATACAAGAAAGCTTTGCTAGTGTTTTAAAATTTAGGGTGCCAACTTGCTTAATTGATGGAGAAAAAGAGATATTGGGCCACTTGTTGTATGCAAGTAATAGAAGCCTTTGTAGCTTGAGCAGATGAAAAAAAGTGGTGTTTTGGTGCTCCTATGGTTTTCCAGGCTATACTGGCCAAACGTGCAACACCAAGTGCCAGCGCACAGTGTCCTTGACAAACGCACCCGTCAATGCACAACCGTGGAGCGATGTTGAAATTTGCTCTAGCTCGATTGGGAAAACATGCCCTTCACTGCATAGGCACGCAACACCACACTCAGGAGCACAGTGACTCTACCCAGCGCACAACGTCCAACTGAAATGCACATCGCCTTCCTGATTTTTTCAAATTTTCACTCAATTTCGTCTTTGCCAAGGAGAGATTAGGGCGCAAAAGAGCTGATGAAGTTTGAAAGATGGTTTTGAAATATTATATAGAGGATGAGTTTGATTTTTCCTTAGAAAAAACCACTTTATAATGTCTGTTTGAAACTTTATACTTTGTCTTCAAATCTCTGTTTGATGCTTCTCTTTCTTTCTCTCTTTTCAGGTGGATGATGCTTTGATTGAGCTGATTCTTCAATGATTCCTCTCTTGCAACAAGGAGAAGTGCCTTGGGCAGCTTATGGGAACAATTATTACATAAAATGACTTGAATTACATAAAAAATATGAACAAACTAAAATACTTTGTTTTCATCTCAAAAATATGTTTTTGAGATGAAAATTACATTAGTGAAATAAGGATTTTGTATAGTAACCATGACTAACTACCAACCATTCTTTGTTTATTGGTCTTCCTCATACCTTTGCTACCCTTTATTTGCAATAAAACAAAGCTTTTGACCTTGGAAATGAACCCTAAGACCTAATGGAGACATGACTGCCTTAACTCTAAAAATAATATAACTAAAACCATAATTGAATAAAACATGAAGATGGGTCAACAAATATACCTGATGATGGAAAATAAGATTTTTTGAGAAGAAGAAGACAACCATCAGCGGATCATTTTTCGCATGTCCTAGTGGAATGATAAAAAATTCCAGTATGAGACACCTACAATGGAAATGCAAAGAGAAGATTTGATCCCTGATGGAAGTATGCATATACTGACACTATCATTGGCCTTATTGGGGATGGCAGCTCCTTGGATGTGTCAAGAACGCCATAGACCAAGTGCCTAGCTGATTGGGCCAATATGGTCAAACAAATGAAAGACTGAAAACTTTTTGAAATTTTTCAAAAATGAATCGATACAAACTAAAAACTAACTCAAAACTGAGTCTAGACTGACTCAAAAACCAACTAAAAATAGCACAAAGAATTTAAGCTTTATAACCTTCACTTCGGGTCCCAAGCTCAACTGACATTGTACTTCAAATCTTGCAAGGAATGTAAACTAGTATATACAATGACAGTGAAACAACTTCAGCAAGCTGCATCAGAAATAATAGTGTTTTAGGAGCCTACCATTCACTGATCCTCCAGAGCATTCTTGACTATCCATTTCCTTCAATAAATAGGCATTCTGTCCTCAATAGGCTGAGATTTTATAGGGTCCTTTCCACAGATTTTCAAACTTACCATGTTTCCATTTTTCTTCATTTCGTGCATCCCATCGTAGCACTACATCTTCCAGCTGAAACTTTTCTTCCTTGGTCTTGCAGTCATAAATTTTCTTTATCTTCTCTTGTAGCCGGAAAGTAGAGAAACCTCTTCCCTATTTTATTGAAGGTGAATCATTTTACTGATTTGACGCTGAATACCATCTTCTTCACCACCTGCTTCTTGCAATAATCTCATGACCAGGACTACAAGTGATGTAGGAAACACTGTATCAGTACCATAAACCAATTCAAAAGGCAACATACCTATTGATTTCTTGCTACTCACTCTATCGGCCCACAAAGAATTGACAAGATTTCGATGCCTATTCTTGTTGTTTGCCTCCAACATTTTCTTAATAATGTTTACCAAGGATTTATTTAAAGACTTGGCTAGTCCATTGCCCTGTGGATAGTATGCCGTGGAATGACCCAATCGGATGTTGTACTTGTTACAAAACTCAACCATTTTCTTTAACTTAAACGATGCTGCATTATCTATACTAATCTTGTGAGGGCAACCAAAACAAGACAAGTTATTAGACTCTAAAAACAGAATGATTACCATGTCCGTAGCTTGCCTTGTCAGAATGGCTTCGATCCATTTGGTGAAGTAATCAGTGGCTATCAAAATCCATTTGTGCTGTGCTGATGATTTAGGATGGATTTCCCCTGTGAAATCAATCCCCCACTATTGGAAAGGTGCATTAAATACAATTGGATTTAAAGGAAGATGAAGCAGCTTCCTTTTCCCTGAAAAACTTGACATTCATGGCAGCTCATCACTGTTTTATATAAATATGAAAATTAAGATGGCCAATAATACCCTGATCTCAAGATTTTATTAGTTTTTTTTTTCCAAAACAAGTAACCCCCACAATCTCCTCTATGAAAATCATTCATTACCTGTTGAGCTTCATTTTCGACCAAACAATTAAGAAGAACCCCTCCCAAATCTTTCCAATATAGAGCACTGTCCAAAATGCATAATTTTGCAGACTTCAGTTTTAGTGATCTACTTTTACTTTTCGACATTCCAAGAGGAGGAGAAATATGTTGAAGAACATATACTATATCGTAACACCAAGGTGAGTTGAGAAACATTTCTGATACCTGAATGAGTGTGCCACCATCTTCTTCATCTGACATTGCTGCAATAATATTTATGTCTAGAGCATGAAGATTCGACTTAGCCATGAGTTTTGCCAAGCCTTGACCTTTGATCAGTTTTGTGGGCTTAATATCAAGATCATACTCTAACATTACTACTATCCACTTACCTCTTCTTCCTTCTGGATCAGTTTGCATGAGGACATCTTTGATAGCCATGTTGGGAACATATGCTACGGTATGTGAATGCAGAATGTAAACTCGAAAATCCTTCAATGCCTTTATAACAACTAAAGCTTGTTTCTCAATGATGTTATAGAGAAGAGCAACATCTCTAATAGTCCGGATGAAAAATGCAATGGGAGGCTCCACCTGATCCTTCTTTTGCATCAACACCGCAGCCAAAGTATGCTCAGACACAAATGAAAATATAATAAAATCACGAGTATAATCGGGATTGATCAAAACAGGGGCTATGGTCAAAGCAAGCTTTACCAAGTTGAAATATTTCATAGCATCCTCGGTCCATTTCATAGCATTGTCCTTCTTCAACATATTAGTTAACTCATGCAAATGCTCAGCCAAATTTGGTATAGATCTGCGTAAGGAGTTCATCTTACCGTTGAAGGCTTGGATCTCCTTTTTGTGGCGTGGAAATTCTATTTGCTAGATTTCCTCCACCCTATAAGGATCAATATGAATACCATCTTTGGAAATTATATGATCGAGGAGCTTACCTTCCTCCATGGCGAAAATACTCTTCTTTGGATTTAAAGAAATCCATCCCTGCATTTCTGAAAAACAATCCTCAGGTGGTGTAAATGCTCATCATCAGAACTAGAAAATACTATCAAGTCATCTAAGTAAACCACTAAGAAAACATCCTTCTCATTAGCGAAAGCTATATATTTGGCCCGCTGAAAAGTGGCGCCCGCATTCTTTAGCCCAAATGGCATCTTGGCATACTAAAAAGTCCCCCATGGTGTTGTGAAGGCATTTTTTTGTTAGTCTTTTTCGTGTACCAAAATCTAATTGTAACTTGAGTAGCCATCTAGTAGTGACATCTGTGATGTTCCAACTACTCTTTGCAAAATGTGGTCCATCTTAGGAAGAGCATAATTATCTTTCAGGGACACTTTATTTAGGTTCTGGAAATCAATTCACAACCTTATCTCTCTAGTCCTTTTTCGTACCAGGACCAAATTAGAAACCCAATCAGAGAATCTAATTGGAACAATGATACCAGCTTTAAACAATCTATTTACCTTTTTATCGATGGATGGAAGCAGCTTTGGGTTGATCCTGCTCAACTTTTGTCTAAAGGGTTTTTGATCTGGCTCGATAGGAATGGTGTGCTGAATGATGTTCTTGTCATACACTTTCAAATATGAGTAATCCCACGCAAAAACATCAGAAAATTCAGAAAGCAACTTAACATACTTAGCCTTTGACTCGGGCGATAGTATTTTTGATAATTTAACAAGCTTGGGCTTGTCCGCTATCCCAATGTTTACATCTTCAACTCCTTTGTCAGTAGGAACCAAGGTTGGTTTTCTCGCCACACCATCTTGATCAAATAACTCCTCTAAAGGTATAAGACCTCTAGGAATAACATTATCCTTCAGATGTAAAACATCCATCTGATTTACCTCAATGTCTTGTTCATTGGAGTCACAAACATCATCAATGAAAGAATCCTTAAACTTCCCTTCATTCTGCAAAAAGGAATTAATTTCATTGTCATCCTAGAAAACTTGCCAATATCTCAAATTATCAATAACAGTAGGCCTATGTTTGACATGAATTTCAAATTTATTGCTAGAATTCATTGGAATTTTCAGATTGCTTGCTTCTGTAGCAAGTGAATCAGAAATGATTGACTTCTCGGCACCGCTGTTAATGTGTATTCTAGAAACATCTTCAAGATATCCAGGACTGCATTCCTATAAGCTCTCATCTGCGGATGGTTCGCTTGATATTCTCCTTTGACTTGTTTAATCACTAACTCTGAATCACCATAAATAAAAATCCTTTTTGCACCAAGCTTATTAAAAATCTTTAGACCTGTAATCAATGCCTCGTACTCCACTTCATTGTTAGAGCAATCGAAAGCTGATTTATAGGAACAGACTCTAACATTACTTGGAACTTTGTCTAGTTGAAAAACATGACTTAGAATCCAAATTCCAATGCTCGCACCATCCTTACCCAAAGCACCATCGAAGTCCATACTCCAAAGGCCATCTTCGTCTTCCAGATGTTGGAATTCTACTATTGTTTCAATCTTACCTTTGCTGGTTGCTTCATTTTTCTGTTCTTCACTGACTTCTTGCTCCTGTGGAGGCTGCTGAGAAGGAATTTCCATTTTTTTTTGTTTCTTGATTAAGAACTGCTCTAAAACCCTCGGAAAGTTTTGGTACATCATCTACTTCTACAAGCTAAATATATACGTCATTCAATCCACTATCACTGTACAAAACAAAAGACTCTAAATCTGTATGTACAACATTTATCAGATGATTTATGGGCTTCTCTTTACTAGTGATCATATATTTCATTTTCTTTTCCTAGTACAACTTCCTCAATTGACCAAAAAAAGGGATTGTAGCATAAGAGAATTCAAGTTGTAAAGTTCCTTTGAGTTTGGCTCCCCATGATGTGGACAACAACATACCAATTCGAGGTGGTATATCAGCTACTACCATGTCCATCAAAACATTCTTGGCTGGGATTTGATCTAAGGAAACCACTAAATCTTTGATGAGACCAATGCAACGAACTCTACTAGAATCAAATGAATACAAATCATGATACGATCGGGTGATATCCAGGCCCAGCTTTTCCATGATAGCCTTGGGCATCAAATTGTGAGAAGCTCTGGAATCAAGCATAGCATTATGAAGAATATACTCATGCAGTCTAAGACTCAAATAAAATGGTGGGACCTCGCTATCTTCTAGATGACCATCTATAGCTAGACCGAAAATAAGCTTAGGATGATCATCCTCAATATTCAACATGTCAGACAAAGGATCAATTTGCAGTATTCTAGACACATGGTGTTTGTAATGGCTATTATTAACAAGGTTGGTCAAAGGAATGGAAACTTTCAATTTAGCAATTTCACTTTCTAAATTAAAAGATGTGACTTTTTCTACCTCTTTGACAATGATGTCCCTCTTATCTGTTTGCTTATTCGCTACACTATCCTTTTTCTGATTGTCTTTCTCTTTTGCAGCTGTACTTTCTGATTGTGGATTTACCTTTGCTAGGATTCTGATCGACATGCTCCTTTCCTCTTTTCTGATTGTTTGAGAGATCCATCTTTGACTGAACATCCTTCATCTTTTGAATACGACTAACTGGTACATCTCTGCTCCTCAAAGAGTATTGTTTCTACTGTGCGCTCAAAGCATTCATATAGCCACGCTAATAATCATTAGATTCAGTCTCCAAATCAACATCATTTGCTAAGATGTAGTCCTCATCCTTTAGAATGTCGAAACTTTCTGCATACTCCTCATTTTTGGTCAGTAATATAGGCATACCATCTGCAGTGAAGAAATCATTTGTTTCAATTACCGGATCTTCCTCCTCTTCTTATTCCACTCCTTGAACATAATTCTGTTGTAATGGGGTTCTGATCTACTGTTGTTGTTGTTGTGTTCGTTGTTCATGTGCTTTTTTCTCTCTTTCCTTGATTCGGAATTGTGGCTGCTGCTGCCCTCTAAAGTTTTGGTTCTGGATCTATGGTTCAGGTCTATCTAAGATGGACAACCGGTCAACCATCCTTTCCATTGTTCGAATCAATGTATCCATTTTTGCATCTGAGGTAGATGTTTCTTCTTTCATGGTCACTCTTTTCTCTGATTTCATTCTTGCTCTTTTGGCCAGCAAGTTCGCTTCTACGCTCACAGCATTATTTTGCATGTCTTCTAGAGTTGTAGGATCACGTTCACGTAACTAATATGCCATATCACCATCAAACCCATCTGGAAACTTAAGGAAAGCCAATCCCTCTGGTGGTTTGATATTTGTAGGAATAACATTGTATACTGCATTAAATCTCACACAATAGTCTTGCACTCTCTCACCAACATCTCTTTTGATGTTCTCATATTCAGACAAAATCTAAGGGGGATTCTTCTTCACCTACCACCGATCTAGGAACTTCCTCTGAAGGATAGGTAGAGTAGGGATAGAAGTTGTTGGTAGGGCTTTGAACGATTTCCGAAATTCTCCTCCAAAACTTTGTACAAATAGCCTCATCATCACATCTTGAATCTCAACTTCATGGAGGTCAAAGAAATCATTCATCTTGTCTACATGTTGTTGAGCTGTAATAGTTTGAGTACTATCGAACAAAGGTATTTTGGTTTGATAATCAAGGGGCATGGCACCAAGATTTTGAGGAAAAACAAGGGGTGCATCTTATGCAGCCATAATTGGAGGTGGGGGAGGTGGTGGATTTATAACAGGGATTGGGATATTCAGTATAATCAAAGGGGGATTAACAATAGTCTGAGTGGTGTGAACAGTCTGTGAAAAAGAAGGCGACAGATGAGGGATATTTTGAGTGGTAGTAGATGCAATGGAAGTATTTCAAAAATCGAAAGATGGTCTATGAATCTTATTTTGCACCCAAGTGTTTAAGTTTGAAGAGAGGTTCTGCAAGTGATCAAGAGTGTGAATAAGTTGTGACCCTGATTCATTGTGTGAAAACAAATCTTCAATGGGGTTATGAAGAGATATAGAGGAATCAACAACTGTCTGATCAATCCAACTTAAAGATTTACTATGAAATAAACTTTGCTCAAAATTAATATCAAACTCAATGTCCTGCAAAGTTTCTAACCTTCCTGGGAGTGAATTAACTCTAGGAATGAAATCCTTACTTGATTGTTCTCTGGTTAAACTAGATCTCTCTGCAAATTTCTTAGATTTTCGCCCAATGTTTTGAGGATCACTGACAATGGTCGGAGGATTCAGATCTGGATTGGATCTGGTGTATTTTCGGGAAGCCAGTATGTCTAATTTTGAAAATCAAGATATTGCTTTACAACTTTCCAATTCAGCCTATGATTAAATTCTAAAACTCATCATCCACAAGCTTAAAAATTTAAATAAAACAACTTACTGGGGTGATTAATTTCTGATCTTTCGATTGTCCCCAATATGGTCACCACTATGTTAGTTCCTGGATTGAACATAAACCCGAATAAGGAAATTCTGTGGTAACCACAAACCATGCTTAGCCAAGTAGCTAGACCTACTAGGCGAAGAGAGGGCTCTCTCTGTAAGAATCTCAGCCAAAATGACTGGATCAAGAAATTGATATTAGGCGAGGTATAGTAGCACAGGGTTTTGATTTGTTTTTTTTTGTAGAGTTTTGCTAGATCAGAAAGAACCAAACAGTTAGGGCAAGGAAATTAGGTCAAAACTGCAGGGTGTTCAATGGGGCAAGGTAGGTACAATGATCAGAACCTTATGGTCTGATGGATGAGGTGAAAAGACAGGCGAGGAGCTAGAAAGAGCATGTAAACCACATGGCTTATTCCTAAAATGAAGAAAACATAGACTGTGAAATGTCTACCCAAAACAGAGCATAAAAGATATGGATTCTGCCTCTCATACTTGTATACATTCACATAAAGGCAATGAAATGATGAAATGGAGTCAAAAATACATTATAACACATGAATACAAAAGAAAAAATGAACTAAGCATCATACCAAATAGATCCCAAAGAAATAGCTTCAATTTTTCATTAATCTCTTGTTGTAATTGATACAAAATGATATCTAATTAAAACATAAACATCCCACTGAGTCCAACCCCTACAATGATTGAGGAAAAGCATCATATAAACCCCAAACAACTCATCCTAAGCTCATGGAGTCGAATCCATGAGAGGAGGAGCTGTTTCTAACAAATTATGAAATGCTAACAAGAAAATAGGGTGGTTAAAGTGACTCATCCCTAATCCAACAAACTGATACATTACACCTCGTAAATTTGTTTTACCTAATGAATCTACCCTAGTGAGCTCTAGAAGCATCATAATTACATTTAAATTAACCATTACAAGGGTAAAAACATCATTTGTCATGGTAGAAATGAAAACTAGGTCGAATCTACAAAATTTTGGGTAAAGTGTCAAATGCACAGCGCCAAGTGCGAGCGCGCAGTGCCAAGTGTAGGCATGCCCTTCAACTTCAACCGAACTTTTGGAGGCTTTCCCAATGTCCAAATTGGGCCCACAACAGTTTTTTGGAAAGATTTGTCTGTCTACTTTCTAGGACAACTTGAATTTATGAATTTGGATGTCATTTTCCCAACCAAGAACCAAATCTCCCAACATTGCTCAGCGCACAGTGCCCAAACCAAAAAGAGGACAAAAAGGTTATTTTTTGTATTTTTTGACCTTTTGACCAACTAGTTTTTCTCCAAATTCTTAGAAAATTTACAATGTGTATGTACTCATCACTAGAAACCAAAAAATACTAACTTCTTGCTGATTGGATATCTCAACAACTGTTCAAAAACTGGACTGAAAAAACCAACAATTTCCTTCAAGCTCAAAAATGGTTCAACATGCCGAAAAATGTATTTTTATGATTGATCAAAGGTTAGAGGCATGTAGGGATGTCTCAAAAAGTATGTGAAGTCTCCTCCTCTTCTCTTGCTTGGTCAATTTGTCAATTTTATCATGAGCTCTTTTGGGCTTGCTCCTTGCCACTTAGTTCCTTTATGCATAATAATTGGTCGTCTTCCTTTGTATCTCAACATCTCTGTTTGCTCTATCCAAAAGGGTCTCCAAGTGTGTGTTCACCTTCTCAAGCCAAGAATCTCTGTTCTCAACTATGTCCTTGACCAATTGATCATTTAAAGTGAGACGCTCCTCCAATTCTACCTCCTTTTTCCTTTCAATCTATAAGGCTCTCTTTAATCATCTTGTTCTTGGTATTTTTCTATATCCCTGTTCATCATCCGGCTCTCCATAATCTCCATAAGCCTCATTAAGCTAAAACTTGGACTTCTCAACCTCCCTCTTCGCCTTGATGTACTTAGTTTGCATCAATTCCTACTTGACCTCTAGCTGCTTGTTCTCTTGCTCATAAAATGAGATGATATATTTGGCCCTTTGTAAACTGGTCTCAAGCTTCCTGATTTTGGTATCCTTTGCTTTCAAAGCAGCCTGAGTGATTTTTTCTTCCTCCTCATCATTTGTGTTCACAAGGAGAAACTCCTTTTCAGTGTCATGTTTTTCATGCTGCTGTTTGACCTCTGCTTCCTCCACCAATTTCTCTTTTCCTTTAACTTGTAATGTTGATGATGAAGGCAAGGCCCCTCCCACTTTCCATGGGTTAAGAACCTGCCTCTTTCTCCTCTGATAGGTGAAAGAAAATGGATGCAAACTATTCCTTTGGTGTATACTACTCTAACCATGCTCATTGTGTACATCATGTCCCTCACTTCCATCATGCTCATCATGTTCCTCATCACTGTCATCATCTATATTGGGTGAATGAATGGCTACATGAAATGGTGATGTAGATAGTGTGGAGGTGGCTGGTGAAGAATGATCTGTTGAGGATGAGTGATAAGTAAGCTGTGGTGGATGAGAAGAAGTATATGGATGAGTGGAGGATGATGGAGGAATGTGGGGAGTTGGCTGAGTATGTAGTTCAATGAATATTTCATTAGTTATGAAGGTCTCCCAAGCAATGCCTAGTTGATCTAAGTGATGGAGGACTATCATTTTGATAAGAAAATGATGGAAAATACTAGGCATCTGATGATATAGATCCCTTTTCTAAGCAATATATGTCATCTTGTCAATACTTTTGAAAAGGTAATATGGAAAATGAGCATTCTTACCCTAGTAAAGTGCATGAGAAGACTAGTATGATATGAGTAGAGTTTGGAAAAATTGCCCTCACATCTGAAATACCTCATGATTATCTTCATTAATGGTGCATACTTGTCTAAGAGATAAGAGAAAGGGAAAATTATTTTCTTATCATTTTTAAACCTTGTTTTAAGATATGGCTCATAAAAACTGTGAGGTAGATTTCTTTGCTTGAACCATTTCTCTCCTGCATTTGGAATTCTAGTGGCCTGTGATATGATGGTAGGAGATATAGTGAATGTGACCCCGGCTAAAGTGACCTAGTTGTTTTGCGAATTGAGGATGAACTGCTTGGTTAACTGCTGATGAAAATTCACCCTTTCAACCCTTTGGCAAAACTCAAAACAACCCATGTACTTGAAACATGATACTGTAAGTGGTGATGCCATAAGTTCGTGGTATTAGTGGGTTCAAATATGATAATTCTCCCTCCCTTCTTGGCTGGCCTCCTTGACTGTCCTTCCACTTCTTCTGAAGTAGGGTGACCCTCTTCTGCCATGTTTTTAGGGTGAAAACTTGAGGGACTGATATGTGGGTCAAGGTGAGTGAAATAGTGAGGGATATATAATGAAGTACAGGCAAGGATGATTTAAGGGTGACAAAATCTATGAAGTGTTGTAATTATGATCAAATAGGTGATTTTGGAAACATACAAGAAAGCTTTGCTAGGGTTTTAAAATTTAGGGTGCCAACTTGCTTAATTGATGGAGAAAAAGAGATACTGGGCCACTTACTTGTTGTATGCAGGTAATAGAAGCCTTTGTAGCTTGAGCAGATGAAGAAAAGTGGTGTTTTGGCGCTCCTAGGATTTGCCAGGCTTTACTGGCCAAACGTGCAGCACCAAGTGCTAGCGTGTAGCGTCCTTGACAAACGCGCCCTTCAATGCACAGGCACACAACACTATTGAAATTTTCTCTGGCTCGGTCGGGAAAACACAACCTTCATTGCACAGGCGCACATCGCCACACTCAGGTGTGCAATGACTCTGCCTAGTGTGTAGCATCGAACTGAAACGTACAGTGCCTTCCTGATTTTTTCAAATTTTCACTCAATTTCCTCTTTGCCAAGGAGAGCTTAGGTTGTAAAAGAGCTGATGAAGTTTGAGTGATGCTTTTGAAATATTATGTAAAGGATGAGTTTGATTTTTCCTTAGAAAAACCCACTTTACAATGTTTGTTTGGAACTTTTTACTTTGTCTTCAAATCTCTGTCTGATGCTTCTCTTTCTTTGCCTCTTTTAAGGTGGATGATTCTTTGATTGAGCTAATTCTTCAATGATTCCACTCTTGCAACAAGGAGAATTGCCTTGGGCAGCTTATGGGAACAATTATTACATAAAATGACTTGAATTACATCAAAAATATGAACAGAATAAAATACTTTGTTTTCATCTCAAAAATATGTTTTTGAGATGAAAATTACATTAGTGAAATAAGAATTCTGTACAGTAACCATGACTAACTACCAACCATTCTTTGTTTATTGGTCTTCCTCATACCTTTGTTGCCCTTTATTTGCAATAAAACAAAGCTTTTGCCCTTAGAAATGAACCTGAAGACATAATGGAGACATGACTTCCTTAACTCTAAAAATAATATAACTAAAACCATAACTGAATGAAACATGAAGATGGGTCAACAAATATACCTAATGAGGGAAAATTACATTTTCTGAGAAGAATAAGACAACCATCAGTGGATCATTTTTGGCATGACCTAGCGGAATGTTAAAAAATTTCAGTATGAGACACCTACAATGAAAATTCAAAGAGCAGGTTTGTTTCGTGATGGAAGTATGCATATACTGACACTAACATTGGGAAGTAGAGAAAGGTCACTAAGGGCTGAGACTACACAGTGCAGCTCAGTCAGGGTCTGTTGGAAGAGGGTTGTCTCGTTAGATAGATTTTTAGGAAAATGGCTAAGTGTTGAAAGCATGTGAACTTATGAGGACTTGACATTATGATCATACACTTACCATACTTTACGACAAGACAACATAGACCACCAAGAAAACAAGACAAAACATTCCCTCAGTGAGACTGTCTTAGAGATGGAAGTGACAAGTGCGACACTTGAGATAGACCTTCAAACGACCGTGATGACACTTGTATGACAGTGCTTACAACTTTTTGTGTGAGTATGACAGATGTTTACATAACGAAGACAACCCAAACACACAAGGAAAAACATTCAAACTCACCAAAACAAGATAACAAGCATGACAAAGAAGTCAATATGCCAAAAAATGGTTGCTTTTCAAACAAGCAAAAGGGTGAAAAGATTTTACAAGAGCTCATGGGGAGAGCTCGAGTGTTTGCAACCATCAAAGGAAAAACTAAGAAAGTCTCTGAAATTTGGATGTATGCCAAAAGTTTGGAGGGTGTTAGAGCCGCTACAATACTTGGCAGCACACTGGTTGAGTACCAACGTCTTTGTTTTAGTTCATTTACAATGCAGCGCCTTGGCCTTTTAGGTAGTATTGATTCGTTGTGCAGATCACTTTGGCTTCCCCACTTCCCCAATGGAAAGACAGGGTTCACTTTTTACTGACTTAGTTGAACACAACACAAGATTCATCCAGACCACATTATTTCAAATCAGGAAGGGTAATTTGGCTCACAAGCTTAAGATTTTCAGAATATAGTTTTTCATCTCTAGTGTTTCTTCGCTGCTAGCAGTCTTGGACAGTACCCTTAGCGCAGTCATGCAAGAAAACAAGCATTGATACACTGCCAGTGAGCCTGGATAGTACCCCGATGGAGTTTCCTGCTTCACCTCTCTGTACAGGAAGCCTTTCTCTTCTTTCGCCTTTGTTATTTTTTGAAAGAGAACCATGCATAGGCACTTATTTATTTTTGGGGTGGAAGAGGGATCGCAACTTATTGAGAGTAGGAGAGGTTGTTCCTTCAGAGAAGCATATAAATACCTTTGATTTAGCTTTTCTAGTTTAGATTTTCCCCTTCCCTGTTTCTACTATTTGGATAAGCTTGAACACACCATAACAGAAAACGAAGTATAGGAATGAGGTTTCTTAGACTTGACATAAGTTCATGGTCTGACCAAAATTTTTCTTACAAAACGGATTGTATTTTCCATCAAGACTTCATCGGCCAGAAGTTACAAACAAGAACAAAGAAGATAGAAACGGGACTAGCCAAGTGCTGTAGTGTCACAAGACTCTTTGAACTTCAGACACATGCCCATAAAAAAACCAGGACACAGTGCATGCACAACACTTATTCGTGTAGTGAAAACAAATGGAAAACTCAACACGAAAGGAAAAAAATAGATGAGAGGAAATGCGTACACAATAAGGAAAGAAAACCAAAAGACAAGAAATAAAAATGACTAAAGAAACAGGATTTCAAATAAAAAAACCATGATGGAATACGAGTGAAAGATGAGTGCAAGGAAGGGAAAACTAATATGCAACTATTCCTACTCCTATACTAATAGCTGAACGATTGGGGTTACGTGAAATTAAATTTCCAGTGAAGCTTGCGTAGTCGCTCCCAAACTTTTTGAGGGATACCCTTTCTAAACAAACCTCAGAAGCTTCTTACGGATGTGTCCTTGTCTGTGTTGATATTCTTAATGAGCTCAAGGAATGATTGAAATTTGTTTCCTGCAACATGGCTTGCCAAGTAAGATTGTTCGATCCATTCAATGATTGGATAATAAAATTCATGATGGATGTTTAGAAATCCTCATGATATTTGAAAAGACATATTTCTGATTCAAGAGATGGGATCACGATGGGAATTTGGGAAAGAAAGATTGATCCATTGATTCTCATATGTCATGCCAAGATAGTGAAGATTTGCAATAATCATCAACAAAGGCTTAAATGCCTTACATGATTGACAGAAGTCTAAAGAGATAGATGGTAAACGATGAAGATCAGAGTGCGAGAAGCAACTATCATCGGGTGTGCTCATGGGAAAATGATAAGCCGAACGACAGTTACCCAAGATAGAAAAATGACCAGATGAGCTAGTTGAGATGTTATATTCACAGTTTGCAATGAACAAAGAAAAATTCATTTGAACAATCTTGTGAACACTCTAAACAATGGAACCAAGTTCGATGTGAGCTAGACATGACGAACCACCTTCGTGCAACTGGTGAAAAATTCGCAAGCATCATGGTCATCACAGGAATTTAAAAAGGATGCCAACACTGTGAATGCATGAAACTAGTTGGGGCATGGTGAATGGAGAGGAACTTGATTCGTGTGATAGCTTGTGCGCTCATCATTACCCAGGGAAATTTTTGGTGTGATGAGCAGACATATTTGCAGTGCAAGGATCGCAAGAAGACTGAGGAGTTGATCATGAGACTGAAAATTCAATCAGTAAGATTGCGGGCAAAGACAACTTTTTGAGATGATCAACTTCATAATTGTATGATTTCATGAGGGATACACACTCCCAACCAATTTTTTATGTAAGAAATTTGCATGAAGATGGGTGCATTGTACCAGATTCATGGATTCAGTCATAAGTGAAATTTTGCAAACTTGAAAGATCACACCTGGAATACCAAAACTTTTTTACATTGGAATCCACATCGATTGAGACCATGTAGAAAGATGGATTGTGTGTGAGAATCTAGATCTGATTAGGTTTGGGGGGCTTATTAGAGTCACAATGTCCTGACATAAATATCAACAGACATTGAAGTGCCTCGACTCCCTGGCACGTCTCAAAGCTTTCCAGACTTACAGAATCACATTTTTAAGCATGAACAGGATCATGCATGGCTTGAAGGTGGCTATTATTTCTGATTTCATATGGCAGCCATCTTTGTCATAGGTTGCACCAAATGTTTTAGCTTCAGCAGCTGACTTGAAGAGTTGTCTTCATGCAAGAAAAGAGATGACGAGGAATGGGAAGTACGCTCTATGATTACATTTTCTTCATCTTCATCATGAAAAGCCTCACTACCTTGTGTCAATTGAGGAGATAACTCATTAGATAAAGAAATAAGAGAATGTGGAGTATCTCTAACACATGTGGATGCGTTGTGAATGGTAGGACACACAGGCAAGTGAGGTGAAGAAGAACTTTTGATATGAATGTCTTCTTTAACCGAAGCACATTCTAGATCTAAGTTAGAGTCTTCATGAGAAAATGGAAGATCAAATGATGTGCTTGGACGTTCTTCATAGCATATGGAAGCATGTGAGTGATGGCTGCCCAAGACCGGGGGTTGGTCGAAAGAATTAATTGTATAGGATGCTCCACTGTGATTAGCAGATTGAGAATCATTCAAGAATGGAAACTCATTGTTTTGATGCACACAATTTTGAATCAAAGTGGGAAGATTGATAGTGTCCAAACCTTTCTTCACCTTTGCCTATGTAATGTGACTGCCTTGCACCTGATCGCAATTTGAGCTTGCAACTTAAGAATAAAGAGAATGCGAACAGTTGGTTGGTGAAGTGGATTGATCAAGTAAGTCATGGTACAAGGAGTCATGGATTGTAGATGATGGAGGATGACAGAGATGCAGATCAGATTTGAGACCTGAGTTATGAATAGTGATGCCCCCTTCTAGAATGGAGGAGTGAGTCTTCACTATAGGCTTCTTGATCCATTCCCGAACTTCCTCCATAGAAGTGGGAGACATATGAGAAGATGGGTTGGGGACATCCTGCACAAATTTCTTAGCTTTCCAATCAACACAAGGGGGAATCCACATCGGGACCAGAAAAGAAGGAGGAAAAGGAACAAATGGGGTGTTTGGCTCCTCCTCTACAATATGAGGTTCCTCATGATCCGTAAGAGTTGGGGAAGAAGGGAAATTAGGAGGTTCATCGTATTGAGAACTATGAACCATGTATTTAAACTCTTCTCTCAAGAAGTCAAAATTCACAAGATGTTCAGGAATTTCGTAACAAAGGTGAAGGAAGTGATCAACAATGTCCTCAACTGATTCATCAGGCTCCATACTTAAAAGACAATTTTTTTCATGGAAATCTTGGTGGCTATACTCATCGAATGTTTTAATCATCATTTCGGAAAGCTAACCAAATTAATCTATAGATGCAAAGGGTAATGTGTAATGCCATCGTTGAGAATGACCTTCAAATGTGAGGGTGAGTAAGACAGTCCAGACATCTGTGTATTCTATCTTGTAGCGTAGGAGAAACTTTACAACTTGGCGCACATGCACACGAAAAGATGGTTCTCCCTCACCACTAAACTTTAACTTGGACATGTCATGGATAACTTCCGCAGGGATGGTACAATTAAAATTTGTAGAAAGACATCCAAAGCTTATGGTGTCAGGAAGAGCCATTTTTAAATAAGAGATTCAAACCAGAATCTATGCACACAGCCGATCATCTGGCCCTGCTTCTAGCGAAATTTTGTTGATGGTCTTGGAAATCTGTCAACTAAGGGGATCACCTTGATGTGAAGTCCCAACTAGATCTCACACCGTTTGGTGTAGGAGTCCCATCTGGTATGAAGGCCCAGTTTCCATATACTTAGAGATCTGCCTTGGCTCTAGATGTCAGCACATGAGAGTGTTATGCCGGTATCTTTAAACAACAAGGTATGTGTGCCTAGTGAGTGCGTAATGTAATTGTGTCAAGGTTCTCTTACTACAAAGGGGGATAGTAAAGTGAGCCTCGAAATGAGAGGTAGTAGTACCACCCAGAAAGAGACACACATGAACTAAGAAGGGTCTATCCAACATCCAACGGAGCAGTCCACAGTGGATGCGGAAGTCATTAAAATGAAGGTGAAGGGTACAACATGTACACCACCTAATGGAGTAGTCCACACGGATGTGACGGTCGTTCTAACCAGAAAACAAAGATGGTATGTTGAGTATCTTGTGGATTATTCTGCAAGGATGTGACAGTGGTGATAACCAATACAAAAAGGTGGTCTGTCTAGTATCCCACGAAGTAGTCCATAGGGATGAGACACCGGTGATAAAAAATACAACACATCTTCAACAATGTAAGCACTAAAATAACCAAATTAGTTCAACTATCTTAGTACAAGTTAAGAAAACATGTATTACAAATGTTTAAAGAGAAGTCTTACAAACACCTATAAAACATGAGTGAAAACATGTTGGAATTAGCATGCTTTTGAATTAAGAAAATGTTCCAAGACACATCTGTACACCATACATCACTAGTCCCAGTAGTGGGATATTGGGGCCACTCCTCACTCCTCAAAGAACAAACTATAGACTCTAAAGGCTATGTGGGAGGAGCCAAGGTGAAAATTCCTTGCTCATACTATGGGATGGGTATATATAGTCAAGGGTGATGCTTGACCCTTGTGACTCTTGGACAACCCTCATGATCGTTCAACTTCCAATGAATTTTTGACTGACATGACTCTTCAACTTATTTGTGTGTCCATTGGACTTTACTTTACATTAGATTAAGTTACAACGAATATGGCCCATAGTGGTGATGTGGCCAAGACAGCTAATGACACAACTTGACATGACACTTCTGACGTGTACTAGTTAACTGTGGTGTTTGTATCAAGATGCTGCACTGCTGAGTGATGGATGTACTCTTGGTGTGCTTTGTCTTCTCCTCCACATGGCATAGTGTTGTGGGGTCTTCTTGCATGATGGTTCAATGCAGATGTTCCTTTTACTTGTTGCTTGATGTGCTTGGTTGTTATGTACCTATACTAGTAGTGTAACCCCTTATTGTTATTAGTGCAACCACCTTATTCTATTATTGTGCCCATATAGTCCCCATGTTGTTATTATTATGCCCCATAGAAGCCCACTATTGTTATTGTTATCCCCTACAATATTATTGTTATGTATGCTCTGATTGTATTGGGACCCCTTAGCCTCCAATATATAGAAAGGAGGTCTTATCATTTGTATCATCCAAGGATTTTTCATTTGTGTAATGTAAAGGAGGTTTCCCCCTTGAAGAGGCTGATTTCTAAGGCGTTGGTCTATTGTTTCTATCTTTTTGTGAGTTAGTTTCATAACATTTGGTATAAGAGCTTTGGATTCTAAGGTTTTCACTGCTCCAAACAGGCCATTGTGGCCTTGTCATTATAACTTTTTTGCTCCGAAGTTTCAGAAGCTCAAAAAACAACCCATTTGACCTGAAATAATTCTGAATCTCAAATCGAAATTTCAGATCTTGTCCTGCTATATTTTCAGAGATATGATCTTAGGAAGTTAGGGTTTTTGCAAGCTCCATAATTCCATCTCAAACAGGTCCTCTTGGAATTTTCGCTATAATTTTTTTCTACAAAGGTTTAGAATTGGAAATTAAAACCCATTTGAGATGAAATCTTGGTGACGCTCGAGCCCAAATTTAAGATCTTGGTTCACTATATTTTTGGAGATACAGTCCAAGACATTTAGGGGTTCTGGAGGCTCCTGAATTACATCCCAAACAGGTGACCTCGGGAAAATCCTCATAAATTTCTCTCTCAGCATCATAGTGAAATTTCATAAGACGTTACAAAAAGAGGACGAACTGTAGTTTTCTGTGTATCCATTTCAGGTCCTACGGTCGAAACAATGACATGTAGCATTTCATCCAAGTTCACTCTACTAAAAACATATATAGTTAGGTCATCTTGGGAGATTGGGAATAAGCCTTTCTTGGATAATCCAATTTCGATCATATTAGTGGCATTGGAAAGAGGACATAGATGGCTACCACAAGCCATAATTTCAAAATTTGGAGATTTGAAACTACAGAGTTACATTCATTTCACGATCGAGATCCTAAAATAAAGAAAAAGAGATATGAGGAAGTTTGATGGCAAGGATTCGATAACATGGATACTACAGATGGAACAATATTTTGATCTACATGATGTGGAATTGTTACAAAAGGTACATACTACATCTTTATATTTAGAACTGAATCGGTTTGTATGGTATAGAGGAATTTGTTCTCGTAAATCACTTGTCACCTGGTCAATTTTCATGGAGGAAATGATAGCACATTATAAGGAGACCAAGAGCAACACCTTCTTTAGGCAATTGATAAATTTCAAACAAAAGGGTTCAATGGTAGAGCACATTAAGGAATTCCAAAAATTGAATATAAGGGTAAATGATATTCTAGAGAAGTAGAGGATTGATGTCTTCATAGGGACTTTAAAAGATAACATCCAACATGAGGTTTGCCTTTGGGAATGTGATTCATTGGAGAAGGCATATAGGTTGGCAAGAAAAGTGGAAAGAAAAATTATGGCAACAAGGAAGCCTACCACTCACAACTATAAAGATGGAAGTATTGTTTCTCCTATCCTTCCACAAGCTACAAGGTTGACACGACAACAATTGGAAGAAAAAAGAGGAAAAGTGCTTTGTTACAATTTTGATAGAAAATAAATTAAAGGTCATAAGTGTGCTAAGAAGAAATTATTTTACATAGATTATGAAGAGGGGGAAGAAAAGGATCAAGAAACATCAAAAGAATAGGATATACATTGGGAACCAACCCTAGAGAAAGACGAAATGAATCCAACCATATCTTGTACTGCATTGGCACGAATTACCACTCCTCAAACGAGTCTCAAGATAGAAGGACATATCAAGAAGAATAAGGTTCAAGTAGTGAAATATCATGGAGAGAAGGATCTAGAAACGGAAAAAGAAAAGGATGCTCACAGGAACCAACCCCAGAGAACGAAGAAATGAATCTAACAATATCTTGTAATGCTTTGGCATGAATTACGACTCCTCAAATTCTCAATATAGAAGGATATACGAAGAAGAAAAAGGTTCAAGCAGTGAAAGATCACATCGAGCGTCAAAAACAAGTTCTCCAACTTTTAAAGGATAACCTCACTTTGGCGCAGAATCAAATGAAACAACATGCAGATCAATATCAGAGCAAAATAAGTTTTGATGTAGGTGACTGGGTATTTCTATGACTACAACCATACAAAAAAATTTCCCTTAAGGAAGCTAAGAAGGATAATAAATTATCGCCAAAGTATTATGGCCCGTACAAGGTGTTACAAAAGATTAGTACCATGGAATACCAATTGGAGCTTTTTGCATCTTCCCAAGTGCACCCAATTTTCCATGATTCATGCTTAAAGAAGGTTATAGGTGAGAAGATCCCAGTTCAAACAATATTGCCACAACTTGATGAGGAAGGAAAAATCATATTGGAACCGTAAGCAGTCACAAAAACAAGAAATCGACAGTGATGCAATCGATCAATTTTAAAGTATCTCATCAAGTGGAAGAACTCACCCACTGAAGATTCCACATGGGAGGATGAGAATTATATATAGAAGCATCCAAAATTACTCAAGCGTTAAGGGCAACACTTTTTGAAGGAGAGGGGCATGCTAGGTCCCTATACTACTAGCGTAACCCCTTATTGTTATTAGTGCAACTACCTTATTCTAGTATTGTGCCCATATAGTCCCCATGTTGTTACGATTATGCCCCATAGAAGCCCACTATTGTTATTGTTGTGCCCCTCCAATATTATTGTTAATTAGGCTCTGATTGTATTGAGACCCCTTAGACTCCTATATATAGAAAGGAGGTCTTGTCATTTGTATCATCCAAGGATTGTTCTTTTGTGTAATGTAAAGGAGGTTTCCCCCTTGAAGAGGTTGATTTCTAAAGCGTTGATCTATCTTTTATATCTTTTTGTGAGATGGTTTCATAATATTGGTACATCTATCCAGCTACAAGCAAGTCTTCTAGCATGTGTGCTCCTTCTTCATCCCGTTCGTTGTCTCGCCATGATCTATCAGTGTACCTGTTCCTGCAATTCACTCATGATGGGATGACATCAAATAGAAAACCCCTTATTCTAGCATGATGCATTTTTCACTTGTTTCGGGTGATAGGGAGGGAGGAAAACTCACTAAGACAATGTAAAGCACAACTCAGGATGGAATGAGGAACTCCAGGAGGACAGCCTGCGCTGTTGTGAAAAACTGTGCAGTGACCACTGGGAGGTAGAATCGCAAAGTGAAGGACAACAGTGGCGGCTTCAAGGAGGGCAGAGGGAAACTTCTGTGGAGTTCTTGGAGGGAAGGCAAGACAGGGCTGCAGGGTACCTTCTTGACAATTCTGTGCAATTTTCAAGAGCAAAGCATGACATGGTTTCAAGGGACCTACTGAGCATGACTGCATATTTTTGGAGAATAGTGTAGGATAGGAAATAGAGAGCCTACTAGACATGACTACGTAGTTTTTAAAAACAGTGTACAACAAGAAATAGAGGGCTTACTAGACATGTCTATGCAGTTTCTGAAGGCGGTGTAGAGTAAGGCAGCAGAGGACCAGTTGGACATGTCTGTGAAGTTTTGGAGATTAGTGTAGGACAGGCAGTAGGAGGCTTGCTAGACATGTCTGTGCATTTTCTGAAGGTAGTGCAGAGCAAGATAGTAAAGGACCAACTGGACATGTCTGGACAGTTTTGGAGATTCGGCCAGGACATATAGTAGGAGGCCTGCTGGAAATTTTTGCGTAGTTTCTGAAGGAAGTACAGAGCAAGACAACTGAGGAACAACATGACATTTCTTCTTAGTTTTACAGATTAGTACAGACCCAAGTATTGGTGCAGTGTAGGGTTCTAGCAAACTAGAAGGAAGCTTGGTGACTGTGCTTGGGAAATGCGTAGTTTAGTTTGGACATGTAGGCAGTTTCTGGGCTGAGACTACACAATGTAGCTCAATCCGGGTTCAGTGGAAGAGGGTGGTCTGCTCAGATATATTTTCAAGAAAATGGTTAAGTGTTGAAAGCAAGTGAACTTTTGCAGACTTGAAATTGTGATCATACACTTAGCATACTTCAAAGATGAGACAACACAGACCAACAATACAACAGACAAAACATGCCCTCAGTGAGACTACGTTAGAGGTGAAAGAGACAAGTGCAACACTTGACATAGACCTTTGTACGACCATGACGACACTTGCACAACAGTGCTTACAACTTTGTGTGTGAGTATGAAGAATGTTTACATATGTAAGAAAACCCAAAGACACAAGGAAAAAGCTTCAAAATCACCAGAACAAGATCGCAAGCATGATAAATAAATCAATATAACAAAATATGGCTGCTGGTCAAACAAGAAAAAGGGTGAAAATACTTCACAAGAGCTCATGCGGTGAGCTTGAGTATTTGCAACCATCAAAGGAAAAAGATGGAAGGCTCCGAAATTTGGATGTAAGAAAAAATTTTGGAGGGTGTTGCAGCCGCTACAACAAATTACAAATTAAGATACTAGAACAATATGGATTGTTTCCTTTTCAAGACTATATGTAGTCTATTGAGTTTTGCAAAAAGGCTAGTATGGAAGATAAGGAAAAGGTAGTTGAATTCTATATGCACAATTTCATTATAATAGATCTGAATTTCTGGGATCCAAATTCAAGATTGGGAGACATGCAACTAATGGAAATAACATCTTGGTTGACTCATGAAGAAGCAAGGGCTGAGGAAGTGAAAATGGTAATGACGAAAGAAGAGAAGGAACCTTTGTATATCACAGCGGAGTTGGTAAGCCCTAAAGTTGTCATCAAAAATCATAACCTTATTGCCCCTTATCCTATTTTATCACCTAGATACATAACAACAAAAGAGAAATCCATTATGTATTTTGAGGACACTTTTAGGATGTCAGGAATAGAGAGTCTACAAGCTTGTCAGAGAAGGTGGCATGCCTTGCCCCACAATCTACAAATTAGAGAGTATCACTCTCCTAAAAGGCTAATGAATGCTTTGGAAAGAACCCATTGTATGAAAGAATCATGTAAAGACTAAAAAGAAAATGGATATGACTCTAAATTAGTTCACCTTTCATGTTGGGCTTACCAGAAGAATGAAACCAGGCAGAGGAACAAAAGGTATGGAAAAAGATAGAGACAAATCTAGGATTTTATCCATAGGAGGTCACACCAGCTGAGGCGCCTTGGGATGTCAGAGGGGCCACCAGGGCCATGAATGAGCTTCACGTGGATGACTAAGTTTCTTAGAGGATGACAAACACCTTCAGAAGGGGGTGATGATGAGTCCCATCAACAGGTATATCTTGAAGTTCATTATGCTATCCTCCAGCCTTAAAACTATAATTTTCTCACATTTATTCACATTTTTTGTTATAATATGCTTAGTAATAAGAGTAAAAGGTGTTTGTCATAGTATGTGGAAAAATGTGACTAAATTGCACAAAAATAAGCATTTTTGAGGCATTTACTATGCAGGGGACTGATGAAGACAATCAGGAGGGAATCTAGGGAGGCTTGCCCACCTCCTTAACTCTCTAACTTGACTTGAGATCACCAAATACTCACTCACAAGCTCTAATTCACTGACAACCAGTAACTCCAAGTGCATGAGAATCTCAAGGAGGACAAGATCCACAATTCTCGAGATCAAGGAAGAAATCACTTTTATTTTCAAGAGCCATGCTATCAGATACCCTTTTGTATAAATAAACGAGCTAAAAGGCTCATTAGTATTCAAGATCTCTATTTATCTAGGCGTAGCTATTGAGCTCAAAGCTTGAAATTTGTTATTTTTTCTTTCATGTGATGTATGAGACTTTTACTTTTTGATAATGAGAAGTTGGTTATTAAGTTGCATCTGAGTTAGTTTTAGAGGGCTAAGACCCTTGACTTTGGGCCCAACCCAAAGGCTTTGGTCCCTCTTTGGTAATTTTGTTTTGTTCTTAGTTCTAAGAATTTCATAGGTTTCTTTCATTACAATAGAGGTTAAGCTATAAAAACCTGTGATTGCAAGCTTCTACATCACCTCTCTTATGGGAGAATGGTTGGAAGGATTCACAATCTTAGCCCAAAAACATTGTGTTTATGATTTCTTGGAAATATATAGATGTTAGTTTTCCTTCTTCATATTTAATTTCTATATCGTAGGAGTCAGTTTAGTGATCAGAGTAGTGTTATGGCATAAAATAGATGTTATTCAAATTTAACTCATATTTTGCATCATAGTTTATATCACTGTGTTAATGATCAATGTATGTATGTATGTGGCTAGTTGTAGGGTTGTGTTGATATGCAAGGGAGGGCACCTCCTTGACCTCCATTTTTGACTTATCCATCTTCTCTTTCCATCACCCAATTCTTCCCCAAAAACTTTGTTTCCACAATCACTCTACCTAGGAAATTTAGGACACCGTGGGCATTCATCCTGGTGCCAAACAAACCTTAGAGAGACCTTGAGCTTGGATAGTTGGCTTCCTCAATATTCCTTCACTCTTTGCAACATTCATCTACCTCTTCATGCCCTCAAGAATTCAACTCAAACCTAAAAAAGGCTCTTAGAACCCCTCCTATAACGTTACAGGTCCTCTTGTAGCAATACAAGACGTCCTGTAGTAGGCCTGTAGCACCACTTTTCTTGACCTGCATTGCTCCCCACTTCAACCTTAGCTCAGTCAAGATGAATAATGACCCCAAGTTGTGATTTTATGATCAAGAGAAGCTCCCATACCACTCCAACCATTCATTTTCGTCACTGCAAAACATAGTAGAATTAGTGTTTTTTAATCACAAGAATGATACAAGTTAGGTTTATGATTTTCAAGCAATGTGAAATAGATAGATGATACATGAAATTATTTTGCTGATATGATCAATTATCCAAGATAGATTAGCTTTCCTTATGCAAGCAGATTATACCTTTTCCTTTCATGAAATGATTAACTAGCAGCTACAAGTTGAACAAATGTAATTTTGACTTTCATAGCTAGAATCAGTTTTAAATTGTGCTTTCATTAGCAAGATTTCACTATACTTCAGTAGGAGGAATGGTCTCTAAACACCTTGATCTAATTTCATGACTGAGGGTGGCATGAGTAGAATCTAACCTACAACTCATATAGCACTCTTACCTCTAAGTTTTTACGAACCACGGGTTAATAGTTTGAGTTGAGGAGCCCTTGGGAGTTGCAACATTCTTGGTGCAATTCTAGGGCTCGCCACTTACTTGGTACAATGGTTGGGGGTGCAATTGATTTCCAATTCTGGCACAAAACCTTTAACCTGGACATTAAGGTATGCTTTTAGCCTTCAGGCTACGCATAAGTTCACAATGCACATTTTTTTTTTGTTTATTGAATTTACAAATTCATGTTTAGTTTAATAAGTCGTTTTACTTGTGAACACTGAAGGAATGGGTTTTTTCTCAAGGATAAATTTTTAACTTAGAAAATTAGTAAAGACTATTTAGTACTTACTGGTTGTAGGTCCTAAATTTTAATGTCTTATTTATTAGAGCCTAGAGGTCTCCTTCATGCTTCTATGTAGGGTTTGAAACTTGAACATCTGAATAAATTTTCTCAGGTACTAAATTACGAATTGAGGTATTTTAATATTCCTAGCTAATAGTGGGAAATGAGGAAGTGAAGACAAAGTTAAATGGTAACTTACCTTAGTGAAATTCTCCTTTGACATTGCCTTATTAGATTTCCCTTTGTCGATGTCACCTATGCTTGGTGGTTATTTGAATTTCAATTTTCCTTTTGGCTCCAAGTTTCCAACTCACCTTGTGGCTTGGTGGCATCCAAGACTCTAGCTTATCAAGCTCCAAGCTTATCTCTTGGCAGCTAAAAGTTTATCTCCCTTTAGATCCAAGCTTATCTCCCTCTGGGTGGTCACAGATGAGTTCAAAATTCCAAATCAAGAAGCGAGCTTTGTTGGCAATTCAGGTGATGCTCTCAGTGGTGGCTGACAAATTACAATATGACAATGAGCATTAGCATATGCGTCATGCGAATGGGATTATTCATTATAATCTATGTGAAGGCCCTAGTTCAAATTACAAAGTCACAAAACGGTGTGATTCTTTGGTCTACTGTCGAGCTAATAAAAAAAAGTATGCCCTGTTCTTGACATTAGCTATTTTTTGGATTGTTCACGATTTTTGTGATCTATTTCTGGATTTTCATAAATAAATCCAACAAAAATTGAAAGTTGAAAAAATGTATCCAAAACCAGATCTGTTGTTTCCAATTTTATGAGACATCTTGATCCAGTTGGATATAGGTGGCCACCCACCTATTCCATTTTTTCCTTCACCATTATTTCTTTCAATCTTTCAGTTTCCTTATTTGTAGCACAATTTACTATTTTTGGCATTTTTCCGGATCCTGAACTTCTGGAGCCGTTTTGAGGCCCTAATGACATTTTTTTGGAAAACATGGGCTAACTAGGTTCATTGATTGATGTTGGCCATTCAAAAGTTGTAGTCCTCAGACATATCTTTCTAACGAGGTATTGTGCGCATCAAACAAAGATCGTATGCCAAAGTTACGACCCTAGGAAGTTAATGTACCAATTTACCCAAACGGGGCTCATAGTTTGGTGCTTGATATCCTGGGGTTGGGTTTTTGGATGTTTAGGGTGTTCCATTATTTCTTAATAATAAATAGGCCTTTGAGGCTCATTCTAACACAATTCAAAGGCATGTAGCCGTTGCATATCTTCTCAGAGTTAAACTACCATAGCCTGAGCTATCTTATTTCCATTCTATTTGTAAGCATAGTTCAATATTTTTCTATTAATGAAATGAAGCATTTTTCTGCTACATCTCTGTGTTTATGATTATAGCTGTAAGTTGTTGCATTCATGTTTAATTCTGGATCAGTGGTATTAGAGTAGTCTTCTTTTTCTCTATTTTTCTTTGCATGTTCCCAATGAGGTCGGGATATAAGGAGTTAGGGCTCAAATTGGTTGAACCTTTGCAAGACGAACCTCACAGATCCCGACGGCCTCTAATGGGGGAAAAAAGGTAAGGGAGCAGGATATCCTATCAAAATATTTCTCGAAGAAGCCCCCGAGCAATAAAGGAACGTGATGATGGACAACTTTTCCCAGGTCCTTCAGCGACTACCAAGGGGCAACGCATCTACTTCTAGTAGCTAGTCCGAAAGCACCACACCCTTTAAGGTACAAGTTAACTTTTTCATTCCCATATTTAAGGGTTAAATAGATGCAGATGCCATATATAAATGGTTAAATATGCTAGAAGGATATTTTTCTATGCATGATTTTTCCAACCGAGAAAAGATCAATTTTTCGCTTCTTAAATCCACCCCCTACGTGAAGGACTAGTGGAAAACCTATTGCGAGCAGAAGGATGAAAGTATAGCCTTACTATTTTTAGCCGCACCCACTTGGAATTCATTCTGGGATGCCATCAAGGAGAAGTAATACCTTTTCAAAAGCTATGAGGATAAACATATAAAGTGGACCACACTACAACAAGGAAGGGACAAGATGTGCTAGAATTTACCAATGTTTTTCATACCCTTCGCACAAAGTTGGATATCAAGGATTCTGAGAAACATTTGTTACTCAAGTACTGCGACTTCCTACATAGATACATCCAAGATAAGATGGAGTTCTTGGACATATCCTCACTCAGCATGACATACCGATACGCTATCAAGATTGACCAGAAGTTTAAACAGAAGAAGCGAGACTTTGGATCCATGAATCTGAAGCAAGGGAAAGGATTCTCCAAATCACAGAACCAAGGACAAAGCCAAGATAGGTGACCCAAGACAACTCATCGAAGCTGCAAGAAAATAAAAACACCACGAAGTCAAACAAGGACACAGGAAAGTGGTGTGAGTTTCATAAGAGCCCCACTCATAACACAAGTGAGTGTCGGGCCAAGTAGTTGCTGGTGGCCGAGTTGAAGGCTTCAGAATCAAATGCATGTTCTGAGCCTGAGTCAGAACCCGACAAGAGGAATGACAAAGGGAAGAAGATTATTGATGTAGATCCTAGCATCACTGTTGCTACTGCCAAGATCTAGAAGAATGAACCCGAAGATTTAGAGGAGGGGGAGTGTTTTTTCCTCTCACAAATGTGGGTGAAGGGTTCACCATTGCAATTCATTATCGACAGTGGCAGCCAAAAGAATCACATTTCAGCAAAGGTCATGAAGCAGTTGGGCCTACTTACCATACAACACCCACAGTTGTACAACATCGGGTGGCTTCACGAAGGACGAAATCTCCGAGTCAGCCAGCAGTGTCACATTCCCTATAACATCAAGCCCTTCACAGATGAGGTAATGTGTGATGCTGCTTCTCTTGATGTTTGTGATGTATTATTAGGAAAACCATACTTATGGAAGCGACATGTTGTATATGATTCAATACCTTGCTATATTATTATTTCTTGTGGTAATACATTATACAGGATACCGGAGGTAGCCCTAGCTACCGCCACCTCTTTGATCTCTTCTAGGAAATGCAGTAAGATAATTTCACAAAATAGGAAGTTTATTTTCTTTAGTCTGCTCGCAAAGTAAGGGGAAGAGTGTAGCCACATCCATGGCCCTCGAGAAGCGTTCCTCCACGCAGTAGAAGAAAGTGGATACATCATGAAAGAATACAAGGACATCTTCTCCTCACCCACAGGTGTACAGTTGCATTGTCAAATCAAGCATTTGCTCAATCTGACTCCCGGAGGACCTTTACCCAACAGGCTGATATATCGTTGCTCCATTGTGGAAAATGCCAAGTACAAGCAGCGACATGATCAACATCAGGTGCCACACAAGTTTCAGGTGGGCATCAAAGTCTAGTTGCATTTGTAGAAAGAATGCATTACAAGAGCCCATCGGAAGCTTAGACCACTTCAATATGGTCCTTACACCATTACAAATGCTGTGGGAAACAATGCTCTAGAGCACAACATTCCCCCATTCCTTGGATTGCGCTAAGTTTTCAATATGGACTTCCCACAACCATGCTTCCCACCATTACTGGAAACATTAGAGATTGCAGAACATCTAACCAGGGACCAAGTTCAGCAGAAATTTCCTCATGTCATGGGGGATCTCAACACAATGGAAACCATTACTTCATAAGGGGGGAGGAATGATCCAAGTGGATATTGGTGGCCACCCACCTATTCCACTTAGCCCCAACCATTGTTTCTTTAAGTCTTTCATTTTCCTTATTTGTAGCACAATTTACTATTTTTCGCAATGTTTCGGGTCCTCAACTTCTAGAGCCATTTTGAGGCCCTAAACGACATTTTTGGGAAAATAGGGGCCAACATTGGTCATTGACTATGTTATATTCAAAAGTTTTAGTTCTCAGATAGATCTTTCTAATGGGGCATTGTGTGCGTCGAACAGAGATTGTAAGCCAAAGTGATGACCTCATGAAGTTGATGTACCAATTTACCGAAACATGGCCCATAGTTTGGCGCTTCATCTCCTAGGGTTAGGTTTTTGGATGTTTAGGGTTTTCCATTGTTTATCAATAATAAATAGGCCTTTGAGCCTCATTGTAATGCAATTCAAAGGCATGTATCCACCACATATCTTCTCATAGATAAGATACCATCGCCCAAGCTATCTTATTTCCATTCTGTTTGTAAGCATAGTTCAATATTTTCCTATTAATGAAATGAAGTTTTTTCCTACTGCATTTCTATGTTTTTGATTATATCTGTAAGTCGTTGCTTTCTTGTTTAAATGTGGATCACATATCAAATACATCTTTTTGTCATTTTCAAAGGGATCATACAAGGATCGTATTTTATTCCAAATCGTAAATGGGGAACGAAGTTTCCACCAATTACCGTAGTCGTTTCTCGTAACTTAGTGCATAATAGTGCTACACTATCTTCATGAATCTAGTAACACAATAAGATGATTATCTTCACAAATATATTTATTTTTTGATTGTGTAGGCCCCAAATGATAGTATCTCAAGCTTCTCTTTCAATCCAAAAGCTAGCTATTTGGTGGCCACTTCTTGGGATAATCAATTTTGTTCTCAACTGTCTCCATTTACCATTTACTGAAATGAGGCTAAGTTATTACAAATGTAATGATAAATTGTGGGACCAATAACAAGATTGTATTTATATTTACCTCATGGTAAACATTTTAGATTATTTCACTATGGGTTCTTGGTTAGATGGTAAATAAGGGGTGTTTCACAGTCCTCACCAAGGTTCAAATCCCCTAGGGACATCTTCCCCCCTTTAGGGCCATCTTTCCTATGCAAGTGGGTCTTCCTAAGTGGTTAGTGCTTGGTTCAAGTCTTAGTTGACTTTGGAAGAACAAATAATCCTCAACCATGACTTCTCAGCTGAAGGGATATTTTTAGAGTGTTGTAATTTGATTACATTTCATTGTGATATTCTCATATTATAAAGGGCGTGCTTATTGCACAGTGATAATGGGAACTATATTACCAAAATAACTTATTTGGCAAACATTCTAGCTTGCTTTAGTGTTGTGGTTGTAATAAGTTCACCTACAAACTTAAAATAGGGTTTTATATGAAATGAATTAGGCCCTTTATATTGGAGATTAGTGGCCCTAGGAACTCTTTTCGGTGAAGGGACTAACACGTGGATAATATTAGATACCCAACCTTGCTTCACAAACCCAAATGATATTATATTTGTCAATTCATTTTGAACTTTGACCCTTTCGATGTTATAAGCCCCTTGTTATTGAAATTGGACAAAACTTGCACTAATTTATGCCAATATCTTACTGATGTGAAAACATTCATTTTGAAATGCACTATGGGGACTATGGCTACACTATCCTTTTCTTCATTGATCTCAGAGAAATTTGTTGATTCTATCTCATGTGACTCCAAGATTTAGCATAACCTCAAAATGCATGGTAAGACGACACGTGGCATAGTGGTTTGATATCTAAAATATATGGATGTCATGAGAAGAATAATAATGCAACTTTTAGGTTATGCATGACTAGTCATAGTAATTGGTGTGGCTTCCCAAAGTGTAAGTAGGAGCATTTGCAATAGAAAATTCTCAAATTATTGGGTCTCTTTTGATGTTGATGTTGATATTTGGTCATCACAAAGGATACAATCAATTTTCTATAGTCATTTCTTATATGAAGGAACAATTACAAGCTATTCATCTTACTACTCCAGTACTTCTAAGTCTAATGTCCAAGGTGACATTTTAAACATTTATTACATACATGACTACTTCCTTGGTAGAAATTTCACTTTTAATGCACTAGATCATGATTCGGATCTATTATGTGTGCACTATTTTCGCAGAACCTTTGGCACAAACAACTCAATTATTCATGCCTAACTTGACTTCTAGTGTAAACTATAACTTAAAAAATGAAAAATAGTTGCTTCAGTCACTACTCCTCATTGGAACAACATTTGGCTTTTCATTAGGAAATATTGCTAGAATAATACCATAGTTCTTCCCCCAAATATATACAATAGATGAAACCATTATTAATCAAATGTGAGGAGTAACAGTGCCCTTTTTTCTTGGTATGTTAAACACACCACCCACACTAAGCCTAGAGGGAACATTATTGGGAGGAAGATATTTGGAATACCTTAGCTTCAACATGGTACCATGATTGTATTGGAGCCTGCATTTCACTTCCACTCTTAAACAACATTGGTTTTGGTCTCTTGGGAAGTTTGTGGAATGTTTTCCTTACAAAAACAATCATGCATACATATGCTTGGTCTATAGGTTCATAGGTCCCTACTCAAAGGCTTAATTAATGCATGATGTTGCAAAATATTCAGCTTGGATGAGCATTGCAAGGCAATTCCCCACCCCACAATCTTGCTATCCATAACATAATGAGTAGAAACATTTACCCCTTGGGATGTCAAGGGTTAATTGTTGTAGGTGTATTTGTGACTAAAACAAAACTACAAGCTAAGGAATACTGGAATGATAATATCAAATTAGATGTTTCCCAATGTGAACTCTCTCACCTCTCAAATATTATTTAAACTTGAAATTGGTCACTTTCTTAGTTCTCGTAAACTCAAATTCTGGATCATTTATTTTGGGTTGTAATGCATTGCACCAAAGTGAGTTAAGTTCCCTTTTGCACAATTCATTTTGTTTGGGAAACACTCAGTGTGAAAACTTCACTATGGTTAGTTCCAGTGGTGTCATGGAAGTAGGAACATAAGGTTCACTAAGATTGCAGTGGGAAATTTACAGTCTCAATTTCCATTACCATTGGTGGCATGCCTAGAAAAACACCGGGCATGCCCCACCTTTCGTCTTCTAATTTGTAACAAACCAATAGTGGTAGTCTTGTAGAAAATTTCATCAACACTGACATGTAGCAAGCGAAATGAGAAGGTGTTTTGTTGGAAAATAATGGTGATGTTGGAGCATCATTTGATTATGGAGATAATGCATCTAGTCCTCCTATTCTCACAATAGAAACAACTTCTTGTTCTCTAAAATTTTAAGTGCCACACTCCTTTTGTTACAACAAAACCAAATTATCATTCTATGGCTCACTATAGTGACACTCAAAGTGTGATTTACTTATCTAATGATGACTAGAGCTATTGTAAAATATTTTTTGTTGATTTTTTTTGCAGTTAATATTGGAAAACCTGCAATTTTTATTTATGTAAATATACATTTTTTGTGATTTCTTGCTAGAAAATCTTATTTGTTAAATTAATAAAGTGGATAGAGATGTTGGAATTCCAAATTTCTACCAAGTTCAATGTGAGGTAGCTGTCAAACATCTGTATTCAGGTTGTGTAGTTATTGGGAAAGTGTTCTCCCTTACCCAGACTAAATTCTTAGAGATAGTGGAGACCGTAGAAACTAAAAACGTTCACCCAAATAGCTTAAAAATGGGCCTAGATTATTTTCTCATTGTAGTCACCATGATGCCATTATGATGTGTTGATGGTGCTGGACTTGCCAACATTCAGGGGATATCCCCAGTATGAATTCCCAACTGGACCTCACACTGTTTGTGTAGGAGTCCCATCTGGTACGATGGCCCGATTGGCGTTATCTTAGAGATTTGCCTTAGCTCTTGTTGTTCAAAACATGAGAGTGTTATGATTGTAACTTCAAGAAAGTGAGGCAAGTGTTCCTGGTGAGTGCATAATGTAACTCTGTGTCTAGGTTCTCTAATCGTCAAAATGGGGGTGGTGAAGTGAGCCTCTTGATGAGAGAGAATATTCCCAACCCAGGAAGAAACACACGCGAACAACAACAAGGGTCTGTCCAACATCCAACAGAATAGTCCACAACAGATGCAATAGTCGTGAAAACCAAAGATCAAGGGAAAAGACATACACCTTCCAGTGGAATAGTCCACATGGGGGTGATGGTTGTTAACTGATCCAGGTGGCTCCGGACACATGCAGAAGTCTAAGAGGGCCCATAAATGGTCAAAATTCAAAGTGTTCAAATTTTAACAAACTCAGCATCAGATCGAAGTGCTTGTCGCCCTGATTCCAACAGTGTGAACAACACTCAAATCTGAGCTCGTATGAAGAAGTTAGAGCAAGTCAAAGTTTAGGTTTGATTTGGACAGGGGACAGGAGAAGGTGGCGTGGCAGAATTGTTCAGAGAATGGGGAAGAGCTAGTGGCAGGCTACCATTGGTCTCGCATTTCACAATTGCAGATCAAAAAAGGTCGGTGATAAAGAATTCACCCCAACAGGATTAGGGTTGCAATGTGATCACATATCATAATCGCAAAGGGGAAGTGCCTTACAAATCATCCCTAAGCAGGGAAGGGGTGCGATGTGATAAATCACAATGGCATATTGCAAGGGAATCAATATAACATTGGCCCTGATAGAGTAAGGATGTGATGTGATCACATATCACAATCACAAAGGGGAAATTTCACCACCCCTGGTTGGTTATATACCACACACACACACACACAGATATATATATATATATATATATATATATATATATATATATATATATATATATATATATATATATATATATAAACTGAAAACTGGTGGGAGTCAAACCCACCAGCAGTAGGTCCACTGGCCCCACCCACGCAAAGGCTCCACAAAAAAAATTACATGATAAATAAGGATGGGCAGGATTTGATCCCTCAACTTCTCCTCAACCAACGCACCAATTTACGACTGCGCACAACGACCAGGGGTGGTACGCTCTGCCACTAATTTCTCTTTAAACACAACATTTCTTAGATGAGGGTGAGGGGGGGATAGAATAGACTGCAGAACCATGAGCCTAGGTCGAACCATGATGGCACAAATTTCAAGAGAAAGAATCTTTTGCAAAGAATATTCCTTGATCCTTATGTTGGGCTATGTTATATTCTTTCCACGACTAGTCCTAGTAGTTAAAATGGGGCAATAAAAGGGGGCAAAAGTAGCCACCCTCTTCGAGGTCCGGGGCAGTGCCCAAGGGAAATTTTTTTTTGGACCCTATATTAAGTGGGCAGACCTACCTATGGTTTTGTGCATGGTTTTCACACATGGTTTTGGGCACGATGGTTTTCTATCCATGGTATTTTGTAGATCCGGTCAAGGGAACAATGGTTATGTTCTAATCTAGGGTTAATGGATTGGTGTTTGTGGATGCTTCGACATGTATACATATTTAATGTAACATTGAAAGGAACATGATGAAAAATCAATCTGGTAGTCTCAATTTTGGGATCTAGGGGAAAATATCTATGTATATTTTTTTTATGTGTTATTCTCTCACCATTGTTTATTGTCTGATTTTAGAATTCGTATGCAGGTAATTTCTATACGGGGTTAAAACCTACACCCTGAATGATTCCATGGGGAGGTAAATTTTCATTTTGTCAAAATGATATGAAGTTTACAGTCATTTTAACCATAATTTCATAGGGAACACAATTATGAAATCAAAATCACCAGCTGAGCAACAGATTTATAGATTCCTAGTAGAGCGGAACGTTTGAAGAATCTTGAGGGAATATTCCAGATTCCTTCGAGGCTGAAATTTGACAGAGTTAGAATGCAACCAACTTTCTAATCAAAAGTCTCAAAATCTCATAAGAATCATGATGGCAAGATTAGATTTTTGATCTAAGTTGTAGATCTCGAGTCAACCTAGAGAAAAATATCTTTGGAGAATCACAAGGAATTTAAAGATCCCCAAAGGCCCAGATTTTTACTGTGTTAGAATTCGACAAATGGAAAGCCAATTTTACACCTCCCTATGACAAAAATTCAGTGATGTAGTCAATTTTTGCATCTGAGCCTTCTATTTTTCAGTCAACTTCAGAGGTGAAGGTACATGAATTAGTCATGTCATGTTTTCCTTCATAATTGCTAAGATGATGTAATATGTTTTGAGATCCATTCTTGATGTTATGATGTGGGATCACTTTTGCTGCATTATGTCGGATGTATCTAGATTGTCATGCTAGGTATTGTTGTTGGGATCCCTGCGTAACTATGTTGAAGGGATACTCATTGCCACATTGTGTGAGATCATTTTAGTTTGTCATGCTGAGAGGTAGCCTTCTTGAGTGAGAATTCCTGTAAGTAGAACATCTCATGGAGATTGTTATCACTCAGGTTGTCCTTAAATCTCCTTAAAGGATACGGCCGAGGTAACCACAAACCAATCTTTGGACTGCACGTCCTAGCCTACCTACAATCAGAGAGGGCTCTCTCTTTATAATTTAGCTTTGTTGAAGATGATATTAGGCTAGCTAATAAGTTCAAGGGGGTTTTGTTTATGTTTGGTGGGATGGGGGATTCTTTCAAACAGAGTTGGGATGCATAGTGTGAGAAGTTCAAACCATTGGGCATGGAGTCGTGGATTAGGCTTGCTGTTGCGTTTTCTTGGTCACAAGAGGAATATAGAGCAGGATAGCTACACATAAAACAATATCAAGCTGGAATAAGGATGGAATGAAGGTCAGTGAATGAAAGGCCACTAAGTAGCTCTCATTATGCTAACAGAGGGAAGTTGAATGAACATTTATATAGGAGCAATCAAGGATTCCTAAACAACATTCATATATGAAGGAACTAGTGTAAATATGAGCAAATCAGTATTCATAGTTAGGACTAATTCAGAGGAAAACATAGATAAATCACAGAAATTGAGAACAGAATACAACTAAGTGAGCTCTGAACTATTCTTTCTTTCTGTTATTTAGATAGTGAAACAATGATGGCATAAACACATATAAACTGTAAACAGAGATAAGAAACACTTATTGGGCTATGTAGAAGCGTTAGGATTCCATAGTCACTCTTCAGTCATTAAAACACAACAGTCAGTTCATATCCCAAACATTCCAGCGATCTTTGATTATAGAGACTCTCAGAAACTACAGTGCAAGTCTAGAGAGGAAGTTATCGACCAACCAACCCTTAAAATAGTGCAGAGGGTGGTTTGAATAGAAAATATTTACAAACATCCCTTGAACATGTGTCAAGGGAGAAAATATCTCAAAATATCTATCAAAACAGATTCAAAAGAGATCTGTGCAATAACTGCTTCTAATGCTAAGTTGTGCTGGAAATAAATGCAATAAAATATCTAAAACAACTGCACATAAGGCAGAAGCCTCATCAAAATGGCTCTTTAGGGCTGCACAGGGTCCTGTAGCTTGAAAAATGGACTGAAAGAGTGCCTTGAGCCACGCGTTGTCCTCTGTGTGATAACTATGCATTTAAGGAAGCAGCGCTGCTCCAAAAATATGACTGGGAACAATGTCTCTGCAATAACTCTGCCTTGAAAGCCTTCATCTATGCCTTTAGGTGGCTTTAAAGCAACAAAAGAAGTGTTGGTGAGCCTTAATGGCTGAATGATGCTTTTTTGACTTTGTTGGGCTTGCTTTGCTTTCATCTGCTTTGAAAAACTGGATTGATACTCTTTGCCGCATCCTGATACACTTTGGCATTAAATCTGGGCCTTTTCTCACCGCTGATACTCTTTAAACTGTCCCATCTCCCCCTTCTGCCTTTTAATGCAAAAATAACTGTTGCTAAGGTCCTCTGTGGCCTTTGGGTGCAATCGGTGCTTGGCTGATCAAAAATAGCATTTAACTTTAAAAAATGGTGCAAACAGGAGGAAAAAGTGTTGCCGACTGTGCCGAGGCCGAAACTGACTATCTGAAGTAGAACTGGGCCTTGGAGCGATCTCAGAAAGCTTAGGGATGCATGAATTCCCTTATCAAGAGCCATGCACGGGCATATATGTGAAAATATGAACAAATGCCGCCTTTTCTTTTACACAGAAAATGACCAATTTCTATGTAAAATTCGTGAAAAACATAGGTGGGAGTGGCACTGTAGCGGAGATTACATCCTGGCCGTTGGATCGCATGAAGGCAGATCCAGCGGCTGGCGCTAACTCGCATCGGGGCGGACCATTGGTCCCAACACATAAAACCTCCAAAATGCCGCGGACCCGAAATGCTTATATGCCCTTCCTTTATGGAGATTGGGTCCGGTCCGTCAGCGATTTCATATCGGCGGGTTTTAACAAAATCAATATGCGGACCCGAAATCCTTTAAAACTGCCCTTTAATATTTTTCGGCTCCGAGATATAGGAGCACACAGTGCGGACCCTTTCAGACCCGATATGCCTTTATGCCGCGCTTTATTACTTTTCGGCTCCACTGGTCGGAGCCATATAGGAGTGATGCAATTAAATATGGGCCGTTGATCTCTGGGCCTGAATGGGCAGCTGAGATTAACTTGGCAATTCGCTATCGGCGGGGTCATGGGGTTGCCACATAAAAACGCCGAAACCCATCGGACCCGATAAGTTATACAGGCCCTCTTTATTTTATTTCGGGTCCGGCCCATCGGCGGGACAGAGGGTTGACATATATGTGATCGCCGAACTGCACGGACCCGATATACTATTACCGGTCCACTTTATATGTTTTTGGGTTTTCGGGTCCGGCCCATTGGCGCTATGCCCCATGCCTTGAGACTTAGCCATTTTTGCTTATATATGCCACTTCCCCCTCCCGATAGCGATATCGCATCGGAGGGAGATCAAACAGATCTTTATTCTCATCAGAGCACATTTTTTTATGAAAAGGCAAGGCAAATGAATTCGGAGGGGTTATATATGATGTTTTAAACATATGATTGCCCCCTCCCGATAGTGATATCACATCGGAGGGGGTCCAAATGAAACTTTATTATATCGGACCCATGTTTTTGTGAACTGCCAAGCCTTTTGGGAAATCGGAAGGGTTCCTTTATAGTTTGGCATGGATTCTAAGGCATCGGAAGGGGTTCGATAGCCAAAAAAGGGAGGATTTTATCCTTTTTTGAAGGCTTTTCATGGTTTTTGCATTCTTATGCCTTGGAAGGAGTCCAAAGGCACTTAGGGGGAAAGTGATGTGGTTTTGAGAGGGGTTTAGTGGCCAAAGAGGGTTTCATGCCTTATAAAGGCAAGCCAAGGCCAAAGGGATGATTTTTATACATATGAAGGTAAACTATGCAAAGGAATGAGTCCTTTTGCATTTGGAAGATGGTTAGAGGGGTCATTGATGGTTCTTGCTGAGTTTCAGATAAACTTAGAAATTCCCGAGGATATATATGGTTATGTTTCAACCAAGGGGAAGGGATAAGTATACAGGGGAGTTATATACATAGTTTTAGTAGGGGAAGGGGAAATAGATAGGGAGTTACATAATAAAGTTAGTAGTTAATATGATAATGATGAGAAAAAGCGCTATGAATGAAGTCTTAGGCTATCAATGGGGGAAAATGACTGATAGAAGAAGTGTGAACATTCCTTTAGTGAAGCAGATCTTCACCAAGGCAGATGATATGGAGAATGATGAATCTAAGAGGTATCAAGTAGATCTTGACCTCTTTAGGGGAAGTTAGTGAGTGACTTGGGTACAGAGGAGGAAGGGGAAAGTTAGACATGCATTTCTTGAAGTCTTCCAACTGAAAAACCACCTTCAACTTGTGATATGATAGATATAACACTTGACAATATGAAATGGATCACAAGCCATGATTCTGCAACCACAAAGCTACTTACCCAGCCTATTCACCTAGCATTTTCTCTTCTTTTTGGTTTGGGTGCACTTGAACTAGCATACCCAACTTTTCATTCTTTCTTGTTGCTTGTGCTCCTATCTACTTCTACACTTATTTCATCCAGGGGCTCAGATTAAGCTGTTGAGCACCCTTGTTTCTCTACCTATCTACAGATCTGCCAATATTAAGCTGTTTGGATAGATGTTCATTCTCTATATTCTACAACAGGAAATTGAAACCTAGGGAGGCCAAGATTAAGCTGTTTGGACCTCCCTATACTTGAAAACTAATCAAAATGGATTACTCATCAAAACTGGAACACAAAAGTGGCATTTAGACTAGCACACTCTCATGGATACTTCTTTGGCCATCTGTAGCAAATATGGAGCATTGCAACATGCATAGTATGACATATTTGGCATGTAAAAGTGTCGATCATGAAAGATGATTAACCTGCTGCAGCAGGAGGCTAACAGTGGCTCCACTTGGGGATGGCTTTTCCTTGTGACAAGCCAAGAACAACAGGTCAGAATGCCTTGATCCTCTGTAGTTGCTGTTAATTGAAAATTTCTTCTGTGCTAACTGCTGAATGACTAGAACATTAACTTCTGAATGCAACTCTCCTCCTTAACTGAAATACTATGAAAAATAAAGCATCGCCTGCTTTCTTCTGCGTGCTTGATATTGCATACACTTTTGCTTGAGAACTGCCTTGTGAAATAAACACAAAAAGGGAATAAAACTGGAGCTCTTCTTTTCTTGTCTTTGAAAGGGTGCTGAAGTAAACTGAAAATCCTCCTTTCTTTTTGATACTGTTGACTTGAAGACTACAAGCTGCAAACAATTTCTCTTTAACATAAATCACTGTGATATGACAGTGCTGCTCTTGCTATTTTGCTGAGATTACTGCAGAGATAGAGATTAAAAATAGAGGACTTGCATTGGCTGTGTCTTCACAAACTTTGTTGCTGCTCCTCTAACAATCAGACTGTTTATAAAAATAAAAACAAAAGTGCTGATATATACAAATATCAATGTACAAAGAGATATATACAAAGCTGCGTTATGTTCCACAAAAGGGATCATGATAATGCTTCAGCATACGGCCATTTACAGGGCCTTCTTCAGCAGTGCCGCCCTCTAAAGATTTGAGGAAATATGTGTTATTTCCCTGAACAGTAGAAATAGCAAATGGCCCTTTCCAAAGGAAATCGAATTTTGCATGCTTTCCCTTGTCTTCTCTTTGTGAGTCCCACCTTAGAACTTTGTTGCCAACACAGAAATTCTCAGCCTTAGTTCTCTTATCGAACATCCTTTTGAGCTTCTCTTGCATAATTTGAGCTCTGTCATAGACCTGCTCTCTTGTCTGCTGCAAATGAATTGTTTGGTTTATCCTCCTTTTTATATCATTTGGCTCAGCTTGAATCTATTGCAGTAGCTTGATAATAGGAATGCCCAGTGATGAAGGAAATCTGGCCTCCATGCCATATACTAGCTCATAAGGGCTCATCCCAATGGATTTCTTGTTTGACAATCTGTGTGCCCATAGGGCATTTGTGAGCTTTCTATGCCAGTTCTTCTTGTTTTCTTCTAAGGTCTTCTTGATAATACTGATCAGGCTCTTGTTAGATGACTCGGCTAAGCCATTACCTTGAGGGTAATAGGCTGTGGAATGACCTAAAGTAATCTGAAATTTATGGAAAAAATTAATCATCTTTTTGGATTTGAAAGCAGCGGCATTGTCAGTGATGATCTTCTCAGGGCAGCCAAATCTAGACAGGATATTGCACTCAAGGAATTGGATAATGGTGGTGTCATTGGCTTGCCTGCATGGAATGGCTTCAATCCACTTGGTGAAATAGTCGGTGGCAGTTAGAATCCACTTATGCTGGCCTGAGGAAGAGGGATGGATTTCTCCAATGAAGTCAAGACCCCATTGTTGAAAAGGCTTTTTGGTTGAGATGGGCTTGAGAGGCAAGGGCAACAGCTTTCTTTTGCCCTCAAATATTTGGCATCTGTGACATGAAATAAAAAACTTCTTTACATCTGCAAACAAAGAGGGCCAATAGAAACCAGCCCTTAAAATTTTATCAGCAGTGGACTTCCAATATAGATGTCCTCCACAGTCCCCTGCATGGAATTCTTTCATGACATTATTAGTTTCATTCATGGTCAAACAATTAAGCAATATGCCTTCATGATTCTTCCAAAATAAAGCACCATCTAAGACACAAAATTTCAAAGCCTTCATTCTTAAAAATCTCTTCTTGGTCCTGGAAAATCCTGGGGGAGCACACAGGTTTAACAATACAAAGCAAATATCAACATACCATGGGGATTGCAAAAAGGTGTCACTGATCCGTGGAGTTGCCAGCTCCTGTTCATTGTCCAGTTGGTTGATGTCTAAGGCTTGAAAGTTTGTTTTGGACATCAGTTTGGCTAAACCTTGTCCCTTTATTAGCTTGGTTGGTTTTATTTCTATGTCATACTCAAGAATGTTAGCAATCCACTTGCCTCTTTTGCCTTCTAATCCTTCTTGGGTTAATATGTCTTTTACAACAGTATTTGGGACATAGGAAATCACGTGTGAATATAAAATGTAAATTCTGAAGTCTTTGATTGCTTTAACAAGGGCATAGGCCTTCTTCTCCATGATTTGGTACTTCAGGGGTGCATCTCTTAAGGCTCGGCTGAAAAAAGCAATTGGCTTTTCATTTCCTTGGTCATCCTTTTGCAATAGGACATTAGCTATGGTATTATCAGATGCAAATGAAAATATGATAAAGAACTGGGGCTTGAGTTAAGGCAACTTTGATACTCTCAAATGCTAACTTGGTTTCAAGAGACCATTTTACCTTGGCATCCTTCTTTAACATGTTGCTCAACAGTCTTATCAGCTCGACTAGATTTGGGATAAATCTCCTTAGGAAATTGATCTTTCCTAGGAATGCTTGCAGCTCTTTTATGTTTCTTGGATATGGGATTTGCAATATGGCTTGGATCCTTTCGGGATCAATTCTAATCCCGTCTTTTGAAATGATATGTCCAAGTAATTTGCCTTCTTCAAGGCCAAATAAAAACTTCTTGGGGTTCAAGGAAATGCCATATTTCCTACATGTCAGGAACACTTGTCTCAAATGTCTTAGGTGCTTTTGATCAGATTTGGAGAAATGGGTAAGATCATCAAGATAGACAACCAAGAAATCATGGATTTCCTTGGAAAATGCAATGTCCATGGCCCTTTGAAAGGTGGCACCTGCGTTCTTTAGGCCGAAAGGCATTTTCACATATTTAAATGTTCCCCAAGGTGTTGTAAAGGCTGTCTTGTCTTGATCATCTGGGTGAACCAGTATTTGATTAAAACCTGAAAAGCCATCTAGAAAAGAGATTCTAGATGACCCTACTACTCTTTGTAGGATGTGGTCCATTTTGGGCAATGGGTAGTGGTCTTTAAGGGAGACTTGGTTTAGGTTTCTCAAATCTACACAAAGCCTAATCTCACCTGTTTTCTTTCTTATGGGAACAAGATTGGATACCCATTCAGAAAATCTAATGGGTGCTATGATACCTGCTTCAAACATTCTTTTCACTTCTTTCTCAATTAAAGGGAGAAGCACAGGATTGATTCTCCTCAATTTCTGTTTGAAGGGCTTTTGATTTGGCTTTAAGGGAATGGTATGTTGAATAATTGAGGTGTCATAGGACTTCAAGTCCTCATAACTCCAAGCAAATACATCTTGGAATTCTTTGAACAAATCCACATACTTTGGTTTTTGATCAGGAGGCAAAGATTTAGACAGTTTGATCATTTTGGGCTTCTTTGCTGTTCCAATGTTGTATTCTTCTATGGCAGTGTTTATAGGCTGCATTGTTGGCTTTTTGGGCACATCATTTGCATCAAACATGTCTTCTAGTGGAGTGAGGCCAACCGGGAGAAAATTTTCCTTTAGATCAATGATTTCGGCCTCTGTTTTGGCTATTTCCTCCAAATGCATCTGTTTCAGCTCTTCTATGTTTTCTTCATCAAAGATGGTTGGCTGTAGCAATTTTCTAGCTGTTTCAGCTGTTACAGTTTGCTGGATTTGGTTTATTGTTTGCAGGGGATCATCCATGGCATCCATATCAATGTTTAGGCCTGAAAACTCATGCTGTAAGGTAAGAAAATTGTTGATCTGAGCATCATCCTCAAACACTTGCCAATCTTTGACATTGTTAGGGACAACAAACCTATGTTTTATTTCAGCAGTGAAATGGTGATTTGGCTCAAAGGGAAGCTTGCATGTACTAGCGAAAGTGGCTAGGCTGTGAGCATGAATGTTATGATTTCTTGAAATTTTGGCAAGCTTGGATTCAGTGAATGTATCAAGTATTGTAGTGGCAGCAGTCCTATAAGCTCTTAGCCTTCTATCATTGGTAACAAAGTTGCCTTTCATTTGTTGGATTACTAGGTCTGAGTCACCTAGAATGGAAAATTTGGCAGCTCCTAAAGCTTTGAGCAGCTTAAGGCCTAAGAGGAATGCCTCATACTCAGCCATGTTGTTGGTGCATTTGAAATTCAGTCTATAAGCATGACCCTCTGCATGGTTGTTATGTGTATTATGAATCCATATTCCTGCCCCTGCTCCTAACTTGTTAACCGAGCCATCAAACTCTAAATACGATGTGATTTCTTGCTTGTGGTTGACATTAAGAGTTTCAGTCATTTTAGGATTGGGCAGACCTAGGTTTCTTGCTTCATGTGGTTTTTCTTGTGTACTGGTTGCATTGGCTGTTGTGACAGTCTCATGGGTATGTGCAACCGATTCTTCATTGATGTGTGCTTGTTGAACTAAAGCCATAGGCTTATCATCAGTTGGAGGACTTGTTTCATCATTAAACAAGATAAAAGAATCCATATCAGAATGGATTGAATAGATAGGGAAATTCTGGGGATTTTCCTCACTACTTACCACATACTTCATCAGTGTTTCTCTATACAGTCTCTTTGGTTGCCCAAAGACTAAAATAGTGGCATAGGAGAGGTCTAATTGGAGAGATCCTTGGAGTTTTTCCCCCCAAGATCTTGACAACAGCATGCCATACTTTGGTGGTATGTCAGCAACCACCACATCCATGAGGATTGTCTTGTTTGGGTATTGGACTAAGGAGACACACAAGTCTTTGATGAGGCCTAAACATTTGACTTGACTTGAGTCAAAGGAGAATAGATCTTTGTATGGTCTTGTTACATCAAGGTTTAGCTTCTCCATTACAGCTTTGGGCATAAGGTTGTGTGAGGCACCTGAGTTAAACATTGCATTATGTAAAACTTTATCATGTATGTGAAGACTGACATAAAAGGGTAGAACAGCTCCATGTGCTGATTTGCCATCAACTTCTGGACCAAAAAGCAACTCAGGTGTATCATCTAAAACATTCACATCATCCCTATTCTCTGGCATTTGCAGTGATCTTTGGATTTGTTGCCTATACACATCATGCTTTGCAAGTTCAGATAAGGGGATGGAAATCTTAAGTTTGCTTATTTCTGCTTCTAAGTTGAATGGTTTCTCCAATGGAGTCTTTGTGTTGGCAATAGCAGATTTCCCCTTTTCAAGTGTATTTTCTGCGTTTTCCTCTTGATTATCAGTGTTATGGTGAGTGATACCTTGCGGTATTTCTATTTTGGGAAGGCTTTTAGGAGTGCTGTTCAAGTTCTCTTTCGAGGGAGAAGGTGGCAGAGGCTAATCAACAGAAGGCTGTATGTCTGTTATGTCCTCTACAGTCACTTGGTGCAGGTTAGGGACAGTTATATCAGCTGTTTCTGTTATAATAGCCTTGCCTCTAATCTGGTTGGGCTGTTTGCCCTCCTTTGGTTTAACTTTTCGGGCACATCTATGGTTCTTGTCCTCAGCTTATACTGTTTGTGGACTTCATAAATTGCTGAATCATAGCCTTGTTTAAAGTCAAAAGACTCACCAGACTTAGTCTGAAATTGATTTATCTCATGGTCATCTTGGTCTTCTTGGGTTAGAAAAATTTGTTGCTCACCCTTCAAATCCACCAAGTTCATGTGACTGTCTTCTATGGCATCACTAGATGTGGATGCTTCTGTATAGTTTTCTTGGAAAGGAGGCCTTATATCACGGTCTGGGCTAGATCTACCAGCGTTTGGATTTTGATTTTTCCTGAAATTCGGGTTCCTGACAGTGTTAGCTTGCTGCTCGTCCCATGATGATTTCCTCTCAACACTCTCTACTCTGTCTCCCAGCCTGTGCATGCCATTGATAATAGCATCTAGCTTTTGATCTAAGGCTGAGGGCTATTCCTTGAATGTGGTTCTTCTCTCAGTTCTAGCTCTGTTTCTTTTGGCAATTAAATTTGCCTCCATAGTGACAGCCACATTTTGCATGTCTGCAAGGCTGTTAGGGGCTCTTTCTTTTAATTGGTAGGCCATATCTGGGTCGAATCCATCAGGGAATTTATATAAGGCAAGGTCAGGTGGGGGCCTTAAGTTTTGTGGGATAGCATTATAAACGCTATTGAACCTTGCACAATAGTCCAAGACTGTTTCTTGTGGACCTCTTTTGATTGTATCGTATTCAGCTAGTATGTGCAAAGGGTCTTTCTTTTTCTCCCATCTGTTGATAAATGACTGGTATAAGGCTTCTGGGTCTGCTATGGAATTGGCTGGAAGTGCTCTAAACCAAGTCCTGACATCACCTGACAAGCTTTGGACAAAAATCTTCATTCTCACCCCATCATCGTCAATCTCATAGCTTTCAAAGTAATCCTGCATTTTCTTTGTATGCTGAATGGCTGTGTAGGCACTTGTGCCATCAAAATATGTGATTTTAGTTTGGTAATCCTGAGGCATAGCCCCGGGATTTGCAGGTAATTGCAAAGGTGCATATCTGTTAGCCATATTCACAGGGATAAGAGGGACAATAGGAACAACTGGGATAATATGAGTAGTAGTGGTAGTATGTGCAGTGAATGGAGGTGTGGAAGGAGTGCTTTGAGAGGTGGAAGAAGAACAAGGGGAACTAGGGTTTGAACGAAATAAAACTTTGAAAGGGGTTGGGCCATAGTTTGGCTGGACTATCATAGGAGTAGAATCAGCAAAATCCTGCTTTAGCTCTAATTTCCTAAGGTTTCTTTGGATCAAATTCAGATTTTCAAAGGCAGCTGTAGGATTTGGATCTGGATTTGACCTTGTATAACGTGAATTCTTCCTGGGAGCCAGCTTCTGGCTTGTTTTTTGGGGATTTTTCTAAGAATATAAGGGTTAGAAAGAAACTTTTGAAGGTCTGGTTCTTTCCCAGTGGAGCTTTCCAACTTGATTTGTGAAATTAACTGAGGATGGTCCCTAGTGGAGTCACCATTATGTTATCACTTAGGTTGTCCTTAAAGCTCCTTAAAGGATACGACCGAGGTAACCACAAACCAATGTTTGGACTGCAGGTCCTACCCTACCTGCAATCAGAGAGGGCTCTCTCTTTATAATTTAGCTTTGTTGAAGATGATATTAGGCTAGCTAATGAGTTCAAGGGGGTTTTGTTTATGTTTGGTGGGATGGGGGATTCTTTCAAACAGAGTTGGGATGCATAGTGTGAGAAGCTCAAACCATTGGGCATGGAGTCGTGGATTAGGCTTGCTGTTACGTTTTCTTGGTCACAAGAGGAATATAGAGCAGGATAGCTACACATAAAACAATATCAAGCTGGAATAAGGATGGAATGAAGGTCAGTGAATGAAAGGCCACTAAGCAGCTCTCATTATGCTAACAGAGGGAAGGTGAATGAACATTTATATAGGAGCAATCAAGGATTCCTAAACAACATTCATATATGAAGGAACTAGTGTAAATATGAGCAAATCAGTATTCATATTTAGGACTAATTCAGAGGAAAACATAGATAAATCATAAAAATTGAGAACAAAATACAACTAAGTGAGCTCTGAACTATTCTTTCTTTCTGCTATTTAGATAGTGAAACAATGATGGCATAAACACATATAAACTGTAAACAGAGATAAGAAACACTTATTGGGCTATGTAGAAGCGTTAGGATTCCATAGTCACTCTTCAGTCATTAAAACACAACAGTCAGTTCATCTCCCAAACATTCCAGCGATCTTTGATTATAGAGACTCTCAGAAAATACAGTGCAAGTCTAGAGAGGAAGTTATCGACCAACCAACCCTTAAAACAGTGCAGAGGGTGGTTTAAATAGAAAATATTTACAAACATCCCTTGAACAGGTGTCAAGGGAGAAAATATCTCAAAATATCTATCAAAATAGATTCAAAAGAGATTTGTGCAATAACTGCTTCTAATGCTAAGTTGTGCTAGAAATAAATACAATAAAATATCTAAAATAGCTGCACATAAGGCAGCAGCCTCATCAAAATGGCTCTTTAGGGCTGCACAAGGTCCTGCAGCTTCAAAAATGGACTGAAAGAGTGCCTTGAGCCACGTGCTGTCCTCTGTGTGATAACTATGCATTTAAGGAAGCAGCGCTGCTCCAAAAATATGACTGGGAACAATGTCTCTGCAATAACTCTGCCTTGAAAGCCTTCATCTATGCCTTTAGGTGGCTTTAAAGCAACAAAAGAAGTGTTGGTGAGCCTTAATGGCTGAATGATGCTTTGTTGACTTTGCTGGGCTTGCTTTGCTTTCATCTGCTTTGAAAAACTGGACTGATACTCTTTGCCGCATCCTGATACACTTTGGCACTGAATCTGGGCCTTTTCTCACCGCTGATACTCTTTAAACTGTCCCATCGCCCCCTTCTGCCTTTTAATGCAAAAATAACTGCTGCTAAGGTCCTTCGTGGCCTTTGGGTGCAATCGGCGCTTGGCCGATCAAAAATACCATTAAACTTTAAAAAATGGTGCAAACAGGAGGAAAAAGTGTTGCCGACTGTGCCGAGGCCGAAACTGTCTATCTGAAGCAAAACTGGGCCTTGGAGCGATCTCAGAAAGCTTAGGGATGCATGAATTCCCTTATCGGGAGCTGGGCACGGGAATATATGTGACAATATGAACAAATGTTGCCTTTTCTTTTACACAGAAAAAGACCAATTTCTATGTAAAATTCGTGACAAACATAGGCGGGAGCGACACTGTAGTGGAGATTAAATCTTAGCCGATGGATCGCGCGAAGGCAGATCCAATGGCTGGCACTAACTCACATCGGGGCGGACCATTGGTCCCAACACATAAAACCTCCGAAATGCCGCGGACCCGAAATGCTTATATGCCCTTCCTTTATGGAGATCGGGTCCGGTCCGTCGGCGATTTCATATCGACGGGTTTTAACAAAATCAATATGCGGACCCGAAATCCTTTAAAACTGCCCTTTAATATTTTTTGGCTCCAGGATATAGGAGCACACAGTGCGGACCCTTTCAGACCCGATATGCCTTTATGCCGCGCTTTATTACTTTTCGGCTCCGCTGGTCGGAGCCATATAGGAGTGATGCGATTAAATATGGGCCGTTGATCTCTCGGCCTAAATGGGCGGCTGAGATTAACTCGGAAATTCGCTATCGGCGGGGTCATGGGGTTGCCACATAAAAGCGCCGAAACCCATCGGACCCGATAAGTTATACAGGCCCTCTTTATTTTATTTCGGGTCCGACCCATCGGCGGGACAGAGGGTTGACATATATGTGATCGCCGAACTACGCAGACCCGATATACTATTACCGGTCCACTTTATATGTTTTCGGGTTTTCGGGTCCAGCGCATCGACGCTATGCCCCATGCCTTGAGACTTAGCCATTTTCGCTTATATATGCCACTGCCCCCTCCCGATAGCGATATCGCATCGGAGGGAGATCAAATAGATCTTTATTCTCATCGGAGCACGTTTTTTTATGAAAAGGCAAGGCAAATGAATTCGGAGGGGTTATATATGATGTTTTAAACATATGATTGCCCCCTCCCGATAGCGATATCGCATCAGAAGGGGTCGAAATGAAACTTTATTATATCGGACCCATGTTTTTGTGAACTGCCAAGCCTTTTGGGAAATCAGAAGGCTTCCTTTATAGTTTGGCATGGATTCTAAGGCATCGGAAGGGGTCCGATAGCCAAAAAAGGGAGGATTTTATCCCTTTTTGAAGGTTTTTCATGGTTTTTGCATTCTTATGCCTTGGAAGGAGTCCAAAGGCACTTGGGGGAAAGTGATGTGGTTTTGAGAGGGGTTTAGTGGCCAAAGAGGGTTTCATGCCTTATAAAGGCAAGCCAAGGCCAAAGGGATGATTTTTATACATATGAAGGTAAACTATGCAAAGGAATGAGTCCTTTTGCATTTGGAAGATGGTTAGAGGGGTCAGTGAGGGTTCTTGCTGAGTTTCAGATAAACTTAGCAATTCTTGAGGATATATATGGTTATTTTTCAACCAAGGGGAAGGGATAAGTATACAGGGGAGTTATATACATAGTTTTAGTAGGGGAAGGGGAGATAGATAGGGAGTTACATAATAAAGTTAGTAGTTAATATGATAATGATGAGAAAAAGCGCTAAGAATGAAGTCTTAGGCTATCAATGGGGGGAAATGACTGATAGAAGAAGTGTGAACATTCCTTTAGTGAAGTAGATCTTCACCAAGGCAGATGATATGGAGAATGATGAATCTAAGAGGTATCAAGTAGATCTTGACCTCTTTAGGGGAAGTTAGTGATTGACTTGGGGACAGAGGAGGAAGGGGAAAGTTAGACATGCATTTCTTGAAGTCTTCCAACTGAAAAATCACCTTCAACTTGTGATATGATAGATATAACACTTGACAATATGAAATGGATCACAAGCCATGATTCTGCAACTACAAAGCTACTTACCTGGCCTATTCACCTAGCATTTTCTCTTCTTTTTGGTTTGGGTGCACTTGAACTAGCATACCCAACTTTTCATTCTTTCTTGTTGCTTGTGCTCCTATCTACTTCTACACTTATTTCAGCCAGGGGCTCAGATTAAGCTGTTGAGCACCCTTGTTTCTCTACCTATCTACAAATCTGCCAAGATTAAGCTGTTTGGACAGATGTTCATTCTCTATATTCTACAACAGGAAATTGAAACCTAGGGAGGCCAAGATTAAGCTGTTTGGACCTCCCTATACTTGAAAACTGATCAAAATGGATTACTCATCAAAACTGGAACACATTAGTGGCATTTAGACTATCACACTCTCATGGATACTTCTCTAGCCATCTGTAGCAAATATGGAGCATTGCAGCATGCATAGTATGACATATTTGGCATGTAAAAATGTCGATCATGAAAGATGATTAACCTGTTGCAGCAGGAGGCTAACAGAGATACAAGCCACTCTTGTTTGAGGGCCTATGACCTTCCTATGAGAAATTATTGTCCATGTACATGATCATCATTTTCAACATTATATGAAGAAGCCTCCACCATCTTGACATCGGGCCCGGAGACGCATTCCATAGTGGACGAACTTCGCTATCAAATGTCTCATATTTTGACTTGTTGATCTTCCGATGTGGTAATTTATTCTCTTTTAAACGAAATTCTAACAACATCACAGAAGTAAAAGATCTTGGATAATTTCAGTAGTTGAAGGAACCTAGATCATTAACACTAAGACAAAAAGATGGTATGTCTAATGTCTAGCGGAGTAGTCGACATGGACGGTACAAAAGTGATAAGCAATACAACACATATTCAACAATATGAGTACTAAAATAACCAAAGTAGTTCAACTATATTACTATAGGTTAAGAAAACATGCATCACAAACGTTTAAAGAATAGCCTTACAAATGGATACAAAACATTCATTAAAACGTGTTGGCCTGAGATGGGCTTTTGAATTAAGAAAAAGATCCAAGACAAATTTTTACACCATACATCACTAGTCCTAGTAGTGGTACACAGGAGCCACTCCTCGCTCCTCAAAGAACATATTACACACTCTCAAGGCTATCTGGGAGGAGCCAAGGTGAAAAGTCCTTTGCTCATATAATGAGGGGGTATATATAGCCAAGTGGGTATAACTGACCCTTGTGACTCTTCAACTTCCCTCATGGCTATTTGAATTCTTATGACTTTTCAACTTTACATGACTCTTTGACTTCAAATGTGGGTCTCTTGGACTTGCACTTTACATTACATTGATTACAACAAGTATGGCCCATAATAGTGATGTGGCCGAATCAACTCATGACACAACTCAACATGACACTACTGACATATACTGGCTGACTATGTTGTCCATGTCAAGGTGTTGTGATACTAAGTGATGATATGCTTTCGGTGTAACATGTCTTCACCTCCACATGGCAAAGTGTGTGGGGTATTCGATGATCTTGGTGTTTGCTTAATGGTGCATGTGAATGTGTCCCTTTCACTCACTTGCTTGATGTGCTTCATCTGTTCATTCAACCATGGGCAAGTCTTCTAGCATGCACATCTCCTCCATCCCATTCATCGTCATGCCATGTTTCATCGATCTAAATATTCGTGCAACCACTCATGATGTGATGACATCAAATCCAAAAATCTCCTCTTCTATCATGATGCATTGTCTTCCATTTCAGTGCAGGTAACCGGGAGAGTGACAAGGCACTAACGCTGCGGGAGCACAACACAGGCCGGGATGCAAGGCTCCAGAGCACTATTGGGAAAAATGTGCAGATGTCACTAGGAGACAAAATTTTACAATCCAAGAGAACAGTGACAGTTCTGGGACAAAACCTAGTTGGGAGGAAGAGCTACGCAGTTTCCAGGAGGAAGGCCAGGCGGGGTGTTGGGGAGTTGCTGGTGAAAACTGCACAATCCTAAGAGATGGTCTGGGCTCGAACAATTATGCGCAATTTATGAGTTGGTTGTAGAGTAGGGAAGAAGGTCTACTCATGACCACTCTGCACAATTATTGAGCTAGTTGCAACATGATGAAGAAGGATGGTAGGGAAGGACAACTCTGTGCAATTCCTGGGCTGGTGGCAGAGCGGGAAGGAAGGGAAGGACATGATAGCTCTGTGAAATTCCTGGGTTGGTTGCAGAGTAGGTAAGATGGGTAGGGTGGGATAACTCTACCTAATTTTGGAGCTTAGTATAACCCAGGGTCACAACTCAATTTATTTCTTCGGTTAACCAACAAGAGGCTTGATTTGAGGTCTTACGGGAAGCACATAGTGGCTCAACTTATGGGACAACTTTTGTGCAGTTTTGGGAGTTAGGAAGCTAGCTCATTTCCAGAATTGCACCAGAGCAGGCTTCCTAGAGGATAACCTCAAGCTCTACACAGTTCTGGGCAACAGTGCAAGGTCACTGAGATCAGGGCTGGTTGATAGAGGGATGTCCGATTGATAGATTTTCAGGAAAATTAACAAAGTGTGAAAGCGAGTGTACTCTTGCAGACATGACAATGTGATCACACACTTAGCATGACTGGACAATAAGACACCTCAAACCAACAAGACAACATGTGCTTAGTGAGATGAACTCGAAGGTTGACAGTGAGAGTTGAAATATGTCTTCGAACAAATGTCATGACACTTGTGTAACAATGTTTACAACTTAGTGTGTGAGTGTGACCGATGTCGACAGAGCAAAAACAACTCATACACACAAAAATAAACCTTCAAAATGCCAAAACAAACTCGCAAGCATGACATAGCGATCAACATGCCAAAAGATGACCGGTGATTGATCAAGCGAAGAGGGTGTGAAAACTCAACAAGAGCTCATGGGATGAGCCCGAGTGTTTGTGACCATCAAGGTAAAAACCAAGGAAGGCTCCAAAATTTGGATGCAGGATAAAATTTTGGAGGGTGTTGCAGCCGCTACAACACTTGGCGACACACTAGTTGAATACCAGCTTCTCTGTTTTGGTTCATTTGTAGCACAGGGCCTTGGCCTTTCAGGACGTATTGATTCATTGTGTAGGTTACTTTGGCTTCTCCACTTATCACATGGATATACATGGTTCACCTTGTACCAACTCAATCAAACACAACAAAAGTTTTAGCTAGATCACAGTGTTTCAAAATCGGGAAGGGTAGTTTTGTTCGCGAGCTTAATATTTGCAGAGTATAAGGTTTCATCTCTGGTGTTGTTCTGCTGCCAGCAGGCCTAGATAATACCCTGATAGAGTCATGCATGAAGACAAGCATTGCTGCACTATGAGCGAGCCTGGTCAATACCCCGGTGGAGTTTCCTACTTCATCTCTCTGCACATAAAGCCTTTCTCTTCTTTCACGTTTGTATTTTTTCAAAAGAGGACTGTGCATAGGAACTTTTTATTTCTAGGGCAGAAGAGGGATCTTGACTTATTGAGAGCAAAAGATGTTGTTCCTTTAGAGAAGCATATAAGACCTCTGATTTATGTTTTCTCATTTAGATTTTTCCCCTTCTCCATTTCTACTAGTTGGATTAACCTTGAGCACACAGAGCAGAAGACTAAGTGCAAGCATGGGGTTTCCTAGTTTGGACATAGGTTCATGGTTTTACCAGAGCTTCCCTTACAAATGGTTCATATTTTCCATCCAAGCTTCATGGGCCAAAAGTTACAACCAGGCACAGAGAAGAGGGACAAAGGATTGGCCAAGTGATGTAGTGTTACAGGGCTCTTTAAACTCAGCCACATACTTATTCAAAATCCAAAACAATATAGGACAACACTTCTTTAGAAAAAAAAATTGACAAGGCAAACAAAACAAACCGAAGAAAACAAAGCAAAAACTGGAATGTAAAGCAACAAAACAAAACAGTAAAGCAAAAAATAAATAGTAAGCATGCTATGTACATAGGCGGGGCATGACCCTAGATCACTAAAAATTACATTTTAAATCTTGATAATTGACAAGAAAGTTGTCAATCCTCCCATCAAGTGATTGCAAGCGATACATGTGTTGGCCAAGTTTTTCATGAACCGTGTATGGACCAATCCACAAAGACTAGAACTTCGTGTGTTTTCCTTTGTCTTCATGGGGTTTATCCCATTTCAAGACTAAGTCACCCACATCGAAGCTAGCATTCCATACAGACTTACAATCGAACCATATCTTGATACGGTTATGGTGGAGTGTAAATTTTTCTTTTGCTTTCATCCATTCTTCCTGTAACTTGTGTAATGTGTCCATCCTACGCTGAATCAATAGACACGGCTTGCCTCAGGATTCTTGGGATAGCTGAAGAGAAGGCAAGTAGATATTGGGTGGCAGGATGGATTCTTTACTGTATACAAGGAAGTATGGAGATGTGTTTAGAGAGGGCTTGGGTGTAACTCGGTCATCCCAAAGTGCATTCACTAGGGCAAAATGCTAGTTTTGCTACTAAGATTAAATGGTATTTTTGATTATGCGGATGAGATTCTTGTTTGTTGATTTAGTAAGACCATTCCCCTGCTGGTAGTAGTTAGATGAATTATTAGGGAAAATACCATATTGCAATGCAAAATCATATAGTTTTAGTGAAGAAAAGTAAGTTGCATTGTAAAAAACAAGTGATACCAGAACACCAAACCTCAAGATGATGTTCTGTTGAAGAAAGTTGATGACTTTCTAGTCGTTTACTTATTTGAGTGGAACTGCTTCCATCCACCACGTGAATTAATCTGTAGCAGTTAGAATGTAGCGGTGCTGCCTTGATGAATGGGGGGAGATTTCCATAATGATGTCTAAGCTCCACTGTTGGAATTGTTTGTCCACAACAATGAGCTACAACGGATTTGCTGACCTTTTTGCTTTGTCAGCACATCGTTGATAGACCAGGCACTTGCGGGCATAAGCATGTGCATCCTTAAACAATGTGGGTGAGTAGAAACCATCCCTCATGATTTTATGTGTAGTTTTGTTACCCGCAAAGTGACCTCTGGCTAGTCTGTCATGCATGCCATGCAACACTCTCTGAATCTTGTGCCTCCAAGAACCTGATCAAAAATCTGTTGTTGTGCTTTCTGTAAAGAACTCCGTGCACCAACTGGTAAGATACGACTTTGAGGAGAAGTTACCTCTTTTGTCACATGGAAAAGTGAGAGGGAATGCTGTCGTGGTTAAGGTACTCACACACTTCTTCATACCAAGAGTTACCGTGCGAAGTGGGTGGTGCTCACTCTATGTTGTACATATCAATTTCTTGCTCCCAATCGACAAGCTCTTCTTCTTCCTCTTGGGTATGTACTACTTCTACTGCAAGTCTGCAGAGACTATGACCATTGACAGTGTGAACTGGATTGATATTGAGATCATACTCTTGAAGTCATGTCATCCAATTCACACATCTTTCACCCAGCTCTTGTTGAACAAGCAATGCTTTGACTGTTGGGTGTGGTAGAAAGACTATGTAGTGATTTTTTAGTAGGTAGGGTCTAAAATGTTTCACCGCCTTGTATACAACATATTTTTATTTATCCACGACATGATATTTGAGTTTGGGTCCCTGCATGCTCACACTCATAAAGGATATGGGATATTCGTTGTTCAGCGCATCCTTTTGTGTGAGCACTAGAACGAGTGAGTTGTCAGAAGCGAATGTATATAGCAAGAAATATTTGTTAAAATATAGGTTGTACAATGCAAGAGCATCTACAATTTCTTGCATGCTAAAAGAAAGCACATCCTTTTCCTTCTTTCCCCAGCTGTAGACTACATCCTTCTTGATCATACCTTGGACAAGTTTGACAATTTGTGCATAATCCGAGATGAACTTCAGGAGGAGGTTTATCTTTCCCAAGAAGGACTGCATAGATTTCTTATTGATTGGGCGAGGAATATATGTAATAGTCAAAACTCGGCCCATATCAACCTTGATCTCACTCTTAGCGATAATATTCCCAAGGAGGTTCCCCTCAAACAACAAATATGCTCTTCTTGGGATTCAAGGATATCTCGTACTTTCGACATCACCCAAATATCTTCTTGAGATGGCATAGGTGGTTTGAATGTTTTCTTGAAAATACTGTCATGTCATCAAGGTATATCACTACACTCTATCCGATGAGCCAACGAAAGGTGATGTCCATAGCGCGCTTAAAGGTTGTGCCTGCATTTACAAGCCCAAATGACATTCTTCTGTAAGTGAATGTACCCCACTTGGTATGGAAAGTAGTTTTAAGTCTATTAGGTTCTGCTATCAGAACCTAGTTATATCCATAAAATCCATCAAGGAGAGTAAACATTTTAGCCCCAAATACTGTCTGCAAGATGTGCTCCATAGACGGCACATTATAGTTTTCCTTTTCCAAGGCCATGTTAAGATTTCACAAATCTACACACAGGTAGATCTCCCTGGACTTCTTCCCGACAAGAACTAAATTTGAAACCCATGTAGAATGATCAACCTTGTATATGATCCAAGCATCCAACGACTTAGTCAATTCATTCTTTATGAGGGGTTCAAGTGACGGATGGAATTTTCTGATTTTCTACTGAAACGGCTTGATCCCTTCTTTTATTGGAATGACGTGTTATTATTCACATATCATATGTTTTCATATCATTGTATTTCCATGCAAATACATCCCAGTACTGTCTAAACAAGTAGACAAAGGCTTTTCGCTCCTTTAGTGTGTAGCATGTATCGAGATTTACAAATTTCAGATCTCTTTTTGTTCCCAAGTTGATCCATTTGTGCATCAGTGTGGAACTATGGGTTTTGGTATTCCTAGGCCCTTTGAAGAGGTTCTACAAGTAATTGATTTTCTCAAGTGAAATCACACCCTTAGGGATGGGGTTTCTTTTGCTTTGATCATGTGTGTCTTGAAGAGATTGCTCGTGCATGTATTCATCTATGGCTGCATCTTTGAAAATGTCAGCATTGGCCATAAAGTGCAGTATCTATTCGTCATCATAAAAAACACGCAAATTAGTTATGTTTGTCAGCAATAGATGGCTTATACAAAATCTCAACAGTAAATCTATCCCTAAGCAGTGTCATCCTAGCAGCTGCATTTGCTAGAGCATCTACAGCTACATTGCGCATTCTTGCTACAAATATGATATTAAAATCTTGAAAATTAGAAATAAGCCACCATACCTTTTGTTGGTACCCTTAAAGATGAGGTGAGACACAATGTATGGTGTTACGTAGCTTCCGTACCACATGCTCTAAATCACCTACCACTTTAAGCATAGTGACACTGAGGTTGAGGACTTTGTGCAAACCTAAGACAAGTGCTTCATATTCAGTAGTGTTGTTTGTGCACTCAAACTCCAAGTGGCTTGAGACTAAATTATTTATTTTCCTTGGGTCAATCAAAACACACTCGACTCCAGAGCCATCCTATGTTTTTGATCCATCAAAACACAAGGTCCACAAGTCATCTGTACAAGGACCACTTGCCATCCTAGTACTGCTAACACTAATGCTACTATTGTTACAAAGTATTGTACATGTTTCATTTTCACCAATTGAGAAAATAAGGAGACCCAACTTTGTATCTGGTGGGGTGGGGCTCAGATGTGCAAGATAGAAACCTAGCTACGTTTCTAGAAAATAATTTCCGAACAAAAGTTCTGCGAAAGCCACATTCTGACCATTGAAGGGAGTAATGTTGTGCTTCATATACCTCTCAGAAAACACTTGAATTTGGTTTCTTCTGCCCTAATACGGAAGCCATAAGTGTGATCAGTCCATAGAAAATATCCTTGCAACTTACTAGACCAGTCACTGCTGAGCAATAAGCCATATGCTTTTGGGATGTCCACTATCACAATGTTGATGCACTGGTGAACTCGTCCATTGGACGATAATCGGATAATCACATCCCAGAGTTCATCAATGGTTGGTACACATGTTCGATCAAGTTGGATGATCTCTGCAGTTGTACTGCTCCATTACGCATTGATCCTTTTAGAAATGGAGAGTGGCATGACATTGACTGATGTGCCAGAGTCAACCAAACAATTGTGGACATTGAAGTTGAAAATTTCGAAAGATAACAAAAATGGTGGGCAGAGCGAGTTCACTTCTTCTCTATGAAGCATGTTGAGTACAGATGCGAGTGATCCAGGAGACTTACTTGATCCCTTGCTGGAAGAGGAAGCATTGTCTATGGAGGTTTGCCCCATTGCGCACAACAAAATATCCTGCTGACCCATGAGTTTGGTGAGTTCATATAGAGAGATGTTCATATGAGTCTTCTTCATGTCTTCAACAATATTGTAATCCAAAGTAGGAAGATTCACTGAGTTATTTGGGGGAAGACTTGTGTTTGTATTGCCCGTGGAGTGTTATGAGGTGAGCTGCTCATGGACGTATCTATCATTGGAACTATGTTCCTAAAATTTTTTTATGTTTTCTCTCTTGAGGGTACCGATGGTTCAATTTTTTTGAATAGTTGCATGAATTTATCTTTCCGTACGTCAATCATAGTAGGAGCCTCTTGACCTCTTAAGTTGTATTGACCGTTCTATTTTGAGGCCTCCTTCTCGGTGGTTGTTTTCTTCTGGGCAACATTTAGACACTGATACATGTTCACCACATGACTAAAACTTGGAGCTTCATCAGATGCATCATACTCTTCATCATTTTCATCTTCCGGTTAAACATGCTCACTAACATTAAGATAATCATTCATTCTTGAAGCTACAGAGCCCACAAGGCGGTTCCAATCTGTGTAGGTCTTCTCTGAGTGCTGCTCTTGGTGGAAATCACAAAATTTATCCTTACCAAACAGTTTCGTTTAGAACACAACATTTGAACTCTGCATAGATTTAGTCGGGTCAATATTGTTGCTACCTTATGTCCAATTCTTTCTGTGGAAAAAACTAGAAGGTTTGCTACTCACTTCTATCTCGTTTATCTGTTGCTTGAGTTCTGCTACTTCAGTTGTCAAGGACTTAAGGATATGATTAAGAGTCTCAATTTCACTTGTTTCTTTTTCCTTCATCTTACTCACATTATATTGGGGCCTCCTGCTCATGTCTTTTGAGACCTTAGTTGATTCATAATCTAGAATGAGTCCAATCACACACAGGTCCTTCTCCACATCAATTTCTTCTTCAAAATTTTCGGATAGCATTGGTTTCGCAGCTCGCTTCACGAACTGCACAATACTGGTTGGAAGTGCAGATGTGTAGTAGTCGACTGTGATGGAGTCATGAGGTTTAGTGTATACAGTAAACTTGTTCAAGATACAATTATACCTCTAGTTGAAGTCTTTCACTTTCTCTTTTGGCTCCGTCTTAAGACTGCCCAACTCTTTCAACAACATGGCGAGGGTTTTGTCATCAGCAAATTTTTCAAGGAAAATTCTTTTAAACATTCCTTGGTTCTGAATGGAGTTGACAAGAAGGTTGTCATACCATACAGTTTCTCTACCATCCAAGGTACATGGAAATAGTCTACATGCAACATCATTATAATGTACCTCGAGTGTCTATAGATGTAAGTAGAACATGTCTAGATGGTCTTCCGCCTTCACTACTTTGTTAGGGTCATATTTTGTTAACAATTTATTTGCGTGCCTTGGCATCTTGTGCAAGGCACCGTGGAGTGCAAATGGGCCCTGTGCCATCCATTCCAAATTTTCATACTCCTCTTATTCTGAATCAGACGGTTCAACCTCTAAATTTGTTTGTTCGTCTCTGCCTCCTCCACTGCCTTCCCCTCCACTACCTCTGCCAGAACCTGAGCCCAAGAGTGTGTTCTTAACTTCTTCTCCTTGTAAGAAAATAGAAGGTCCCTCTTCGTTCTTAACCGCTTTAGCCAACTCTTCAAGAGTGGCGAGGAATACTTATTCAACAGATGAGACTACCATGCTTGTGGGTGTAGTATTTTGTCTACTTTGCAAAGAGGGAAGGTTATGTACTCCTAGGATCAGTCTAACAACTTTGGCAAACTAATGGGTGATGGGACAGACTGAGCGAAGGTGACGATATGAGAATTCTTGTTCGAGTCTCGGAGGTGAGGGGTGACCAACTTCATATTTGCGTGTGGGAGAGATCTAGTTTGTGTTACTTCCTTGACCATATGACAGATATGTGGGGTTGAGAGGACATTCATCCATAAACAACCAGAGGGTCATGCCCTCCTTCTAGCACTAGGAATGTTGACGGTGATGGACCCACAAACATTCAAGGGATCTCCTTGGTATGAAGTCCCAACAATACCACACACCATTGACGTAGGATTCTCATCTGGTACGATGGCTCGGTTGACATTAGCTTAGAGATTTGCCTTATCTCTTGTTGTTCAACACATGAGAGTGTTATGCTTGTAACTTCAAGAAAGCGAGGTGAGTGTGCCTGTGTAATGTAACTCTGTGTTCCGGTTCTCTTACTGTCAAAAGGGGGGAGGTAAAGTGAGCCTCTTGATGAGAGGGAATAGTACCAACCTAGGAAGAAACATGCATGAACAACAACAAGGGTCTTTCCAGCATCTATTGGAATAGCCCACGGTGGATGCGGCAGTTGTGAAAACAAAATGTCAAGGGAAAACATGTACATCGTCCAATGGAATAGTCCACATAGGGGTGAAGGTCGATAACACCAAGAAATAAACAAAGATGGTTTATCTAATGTCTGGTGGAGTAGTCCACATGGACAGGATAACCGTGATAAACAATACAACACATATTTAATAATATGAGTAATAAGATAACCGAAGTAGTTCAAATATCTTAGTACAGGTTAAGAAAACATGCATTATAAACATTTAAAGAATGGTATTACAAACAGATACAAAACATGCGTGAAAGCGTGTTGGCATGAGATAGGCTTCTAAATTAAGAATAAGATCCAAGACACATCTGTACACCATACATCACTAGTCCTAGTAGTGGAACATTGGAGCCACTCCTCACTCCTCAAAGAACATATTGCAAACTCTTAAGGCTATGTGGGAGGAGCTAGAGTGAAAATTCCTTTGCTCATATAATGAGGAGATATATATAGCCAGGGGGTATAAATAAACCTTGTGACTCTTCAACTTCCCTCATGATTGTTTGAATTCTTATGACTTTTCGACTTTACACGACTCTTGAACTTCATATGTGGGTCTCTTATACTTCCACTTTACATTACATTGATTACAACAAGTATGACCCATAGTAGTGATATGGCTGAGACAACTCATGATACAAATCGACATGACACTACTGACATGTACTGGCTGACTATGTTGTCCATGTTGATATGTTGTGATGTTGAGTGATGAGATGCCCTTGGTGTAACATGTATTCACCTCCGAATGGAAAAGTGTGTGGGGTCTTCGATGGTCTTAGTCTTTGCTTGATGGAGCATGTGAATGTGTCCCTTTCACTCGCTTGCTCAATTTTCTTCATGTGTTTGTTTGACCGTGGGCAAGTCTTATAACATGCGCCTCTTCTCCATCCCGTTCGTCATCGCGCTATGTTTCATCGATGTGCATGTTCTTGCAATCACTCATGACATGATGACATCAAATCCAAAAATCTCCTAGTCTATCATGATGCATTGTCTTCCATTTTGGTGTAGGTGACCGGGAGAGGGATAAGCAACTAAGGCTATGGGAGCACAACATAGGCTGGGTTGTGAGGCTCTGAAGCACTATCAGAAAAAATTGTGTAGATGTCACTGGGAGAAATATCTTCTCAATCTGAGAAACTAGTGACATCTTCAAGGAAAACCTTGGATGGGAGGTAGAACTCCACAGTTTATGGGAGTAAGGCCACGCAGGGTGTCGGGGAGCTACTGGTCAAAACTGCGCAATCCTGAGAGACAGTCCAAGCCCAGATAGTTCTATGCATTTTATGAGCTGGTTGTAGAGTAGGGAAGAATGGTTGGTCAGGATAGCTCTACACAATTCCTACGCTAGTTGCAGAGTGGGGAAGAAGGTCTGTCATGGTAGGACAGCTCTACGCAATTCCTGGGTTGGTTGTAGAGTGGGAAGGAAGGGAAAGACAAGAAAAATTTATCCATTTCCTGGGTTGGTTTGCAGAGCAGGTAATATGGGGAGGGCAAGACATCTCTGCGCAATTTTGGAGCTCAGTACAACCGAGGGTCACAACTCAAGTTCTTTGTCCGGATTACCAGTGGGAGGTTGATGGGAGGTCTTGCGGGAAGCATAGAGTGAATCTGCTTCTGCGACAATTTCTGTGCAATTCTGGGAGTCAGTGAGCTGTCCCATTTCCAGAATTGCACAGAGGACGCTTCCCAGAGGATAGCCTCAAGCTCTGCGTAGTTCTTGGCAGCAGTGAAAGGTCACTAAGATCGGGTCCGATTGACAGAAGATTGTCGAGTCGACAGATTTTCAGCAAAATTGACTAAGTGTGAAAGAAAGTGTACTCATGTAGACACAACAATGTGATGACACACTTAACACTACTCAATGACATGACACCTCAAACTAACAAGACAACATGTGCTCAGTGAGACAGACTTGAAGGTTGAGAGTGACAAGTGCGACAGTTGAAATATGTCTTCAAATGACTGTGACGACATGTGTGTGACAATGTTTACAAATTAGTGTGTGAGTGTGACTGATCTTGACAGAGTGAAAACAACTCATACACACAAAGAAAAACATTCAAAATGCCAAAAAAAACCCGCAAGAATGACATAGTGATCAAAATGCCAAAAGATGACCGATGATCGATCAAGCGAACAGGGTGTGAAAACTCAACAAGAGCTCATGTGATGAGCCCAAGTGTTTGTGACCATCAAGGTAAAAACCAAGGAAGGCTCCAAAATTTGGATGCAGGCCACAATTTTGAAGGGTGTTGCAGCTACTACAACATGATGAAATATTTCACGCTTGATAATTATAAGCTTCCAATCTCTAGTCAATTTCAATCTTATCACAATTGTCTACAAATTTTACCAGCCATTGGACTAGGGCCATACCAATTATATCAGTAACTAGGGCACAAGCATTTGGTACATTGTTGTAGTTTTCTAGAAAATAAAAACCCTGTTGATGGTAAATTGTGTGAAATACAATATATGATCTATTAACTATATGCACACAACAAAGGAAGGATGAAAAAACCCACTTGAGTTCTCATTGGCATAAACTTATGTAGTGATTATATGTTCATTATCACTTTTAATTCTCATTTTAAGCACAAAGATCTCATGTATTTTCATTAGCAAACCCATAAGTCCCTGTAGATCTGTTGAAATTTATCCATGTAATACTGCCATACATGCTTTTGAATGCCTAAAAGAATAAAGCCACATTTAATATTTCACTCTTAAATTCACTACACGTTCTCACTCAACCAATCACCCATAGCCATATGGAACACCTCTATTTTTATCAAAAACAATAAAATAACAAAAACCACGTGAATTTTCTGTGGCGAATGATAACTAAATGTCCTTAAAATTGGTATCCAAATCATCTATATATCAACCCATTGAGCTACTTACACCCATATTGTAGTACTTTCTGCCTCATAATACCCTTGATGGTAAAATCCTGAAAAACAGGTCACGTAAATGCTATTCTTGCATGAATGTGCATGATAATGATATGAGCCACCAAGGCCTATAACTTCCAATATTATTTTTTTAATTCTTATACCACCAAAAATCCCATTGTATTGAATTTGTTTTTAAAAGGCCAAAACCCACCTGACCCAAGAAAAATACTTTGTGTCTCCTTCATTTCCATTTATGCTTATTGGCTCTACCCCACTACCATTTTCATATTCTCTGAGAATTTTGTTGAGTGTCTGGTATTTTTTTTATTTTATTTTTATATATCAACTACTATCCTTTTAAGTGACCAACATTCTGCACAAGGTCCATTGGAGAGGTTGCTTCGAAACACCTGGTGATCATAATCCCATGTTTATGTGATTTGGGGAATTTGGGTATTTTGCAAAGCATTATACTTTTGTGTAATAGAAATCCTTCTTCTAAGTTATCTCATACCATTTCCAATCCCTTCATGGCCACAACACTCTCATAGCATGATATGATACTTTGTCTCCCACGTTGTTGTGCTACTTTTTGTATGGAGGTGAGACAAAAGATGATTACCTATGGAGAATAGGCATAGACCTCTATGTACTAACAATATTGACTGGTACTACCCTCAAATAGATCTTGAAGCAAGGGCCTATGCCCATGTTGTACAAGTTAAGTTTTTGTTGTTTCGGTCCTCTTTTCTAATGCTCTTTTGATCAATTTGTGGTGGTCTGTGCATATATGGCTTAGGCACATTTGATCATATTGTGGTGGTGTATATGCATGTATACTTTATGATTATTTGATCAGATAGTGGTGGTACGAGTTAAAATTAGTTCGGTCATATTTCTCGTTGGATTTCCAAATCACGATGATCATTACAGGAGTTAATTCTTTCTGCTCAGATTATGGTAGCATATACATGTCACGTCTTAATATAGTCTAGCCGTATTGTGGTGACATTTTCATGGAGGCCTGCTGCCTATATCAGACGATGGTGCTATACAAAAATATTTATTTCTTTGTGTCGCATGATTATTGGCAATGCCTATATTGATCTAGCATGTAGTATTTGGTATTCAATCCAGAACTTCCCATCTAGCCCACAGACTTTCCCCTTGTCCTGTGTTACTCCTAATAGTTTTAGTTAACTCTTAGACCTTGGGTGAAATATGGTTAGGGAAAAATATCGATGATGGATGCAAAATTCTATCCAATCTCAGATTGGTATTCTCCTCGAGAGATATTTACAATTTGTTACGCAATTAAGTATTTCTTTGTTGTGATCTAATGTCGTGTTTTAATAGATTTCAATTGAGAATATCTATAGAGAATATCCAATAGATATTTCAAAGGTGATTCAATGAGGGGAACTGATGTTCATAAGATGATTTCAAAGGTCATTCAACGAGGGGAACTGATGTCCTTCATAGACACATGTTGTTTTCGTGAAATGCCATTAAAAATGTTCAATCCTATAGTTTTCCATTTGCAAGTACAGATCCAAATATTTAATTACCATTTTTTAATTAGGTAATATGTTGAAATGCTTCTCTAAAATTCCCATGAAAACATTCCTGACATAATTTGTTATAGTATATTCACTTTTTTCCTTGGATGATTCCAATAGAAGAGCTACTGCAAATTCCCAATCTAGTGTTCCAATGAGGATATCATATTTAGTATTTTCATTTAGTACCTTTTCAAAAATCTCATTTAGTATATTTAAATAGTTATTTCATTTTTCATCTGTAGAAATCATAGGATTGCTTTATATATTATGGGGATCAACACTGAAACCTATACAATTATGTCTTTGTTGTGCATAGGAAAGTTTAATTATCACATGTTTGAAATTCAATGGAAATACCTTGTTGATATTAATGTTGTAAATTTTGTGTAATGTGTCCTAGTTATTCTTGGGAAAATATGATATTATGGTTTATCCTCTAGCATCTTAATATGACACAAGGATTTCTACCTCTTTGTGCCCTGTCTAATCCTGCAGATTCATGCAGGTGGAACTTTTGCATTGTATTCTCTATTATACAGGCATGCCAAAATTAGCCTTTTGCCAAATTTCCAAGTGGCTGATGAGGAGATTTCAACATACAACATTGATGATTTCCCTCAGACAAAGACTAGGTCAAGGGTGAAAAGTGTGCTTGAAAAATGTATACTTTTTCACACTATGTTTCTTATTGTTTCTCTGATTGGCACATGCATGGTTATTGGAGACTGGGTGTTGACTCCCACCATTTATGGTATGTTGTGATCATCTGTTATGTCTTCATAATATATGACTAATTATATTTCCATTGCATAAAATACACTAATGCATTCATAACATCTAACTAATTATATTTCCATTGTAGTTTGTTTTGCAATGCCAGACATCTAACTCTCAATATCACACCATGAATTTAAGAGCTCCTTTTTACACTATAACTCTCTTGATATGCCAACATTAAAATCAATGTTAAGGGAACTTGATACAACTTATGTAAGATCAACCCCAAAATGCTATATTATGATGGTGATGGAAATAGTCAAAAGTATTTGTCATTGCTTTTAAGTTTTTCTAAATGGATTGTGTCATAAATGATACTATCAAAGGTACCTTCTTATTTAAACCACAAGAGCACTATAAAGGATGCAAATCATAGACCCTTGCTGAACAATTAACCGTCAACAAATTTTGTAGTATACGAAACCCTATCAATGTAGTTTGAGTGTATTGTGGACTAATTGTCAAATAATGAAAAAACTGTTAAATTTTTTTGACTTCCAAGATACAAACCGTGGAATTTTGTAAAGGTATTATGAACCATGATAAAATTGAAATACCTCAATTTACATGAATAATATTCACCCTTCCATAGCTAAGACTCCTGGTTTTGTTTCCCTAAATTTTATCTCCCATTTTCTTTGCTAGTGAGGTAATTATAGAACCATTGTTCTTAGGATTTTCTATGCACTTATGTACTCACTTTCCTTAAGACAGTTTGATATAAAATTCTTGTATAGAAACCATGTATACAATCCTTTATTTTGTATTCATAATCATGCAATAGTCTAGTGTTGAAATATTTCCTTGGTAATGTAGTTGTACTTGTGTCCTCAATGTTCCTTATATGGTTTATATTTTCAAATTCTTTCACAGGCTTAGTAAAATAAGATGAAGTCATGTTATGACTTTGCTTGTTCGTTACAATCCTCCAGAAATTGTTGTCACTGTTACCATTTAAATTTTAACTATCTCCATAGATTATTATACGTAAGTTACTACTAGTGCACTATTATCTAATGCAGTTCTTATACAATAAAAAACATTTTTCTCAGTATATCCCTATTTTAGATTTTATAAGCCAATTCCAGCTAGCTATTAAATTGTATTTTTTATTTATATACTGAAGATAGGTACAATTTAAAGGAGTAAAAATAAGATTACACATTAGCGAGCCAAGAACAATGGTGATGTCATATTTTAAAAATTTAATATGTTAATTTTCTAGTTAAAAAATTTTGATAAGATAAATGTCTAATGTCAAACAAGTGTTATGTGATGTTGGGAATAGTTTAATCCCAACATTTGGATACAATCCGCTCCTATTGTGTCATTAATTCATTTGGTTAGGCATTAATGTAATAATTTATTATACTAATAGGTTGTGGTTAAGGCCAACCTAGTTAGCTTGATATATGCCCATAAACCATCCTTGGGAAAGTGGCCAACCTACTTGAGTTGTGTTTATGTACACTAGAACTCTCATTTGTATGATATCATCTTGTGATCTTCTTGATATCTCTAACAAATGATTTATGCCTAAGGTCACCTATATCAAGTGTTTCACTCTATTGTTCATGGGTTTATTTTTCCTAGTGCTTGCTGACCCCTTTCTATTGCACTTTATGGTTCAACTCCATTGTAGTGTTGCTTTGCCCCTACTTATTGTAGGATTTTGGGTTTGTTGTTGGTTCCATTTGATCCCCTCTATTTTTTGGTGATCTCAACATGTGAAAGTATTTCTTTCACTTGTAGTGCAATATTGTCAACGAAGGCTTAAGTGCCTCACCTGATTGATAGAAGTCTGAAGAGATAGATGGTAAACAATGAATATCAGAGTGCGAGAAGCAACTATCATTGGGTGTGCTCATGGGAAAATGATAAGCTGATTGACAATGACCCAGGATAGAAAAATGACCAGATGAGCTAGTTGAGACGTTAGATTCACAGTTTGCAATGAACAAAGAAAAATTCATTTGAACAATCTTGCGAACACTCTGAACAATGGAACCAGGTTCGATGCGAGTTAGACATGACGAACCACCTTCCTGCAACTGCTGAAAAATTCCGCAAGCATCATGGTCATCACAGGAATTTAAAAAGGATGCCAAAACTGTGAATGTGTGAAACTGGTTGGGGCATGAGGAATGGAGAGGAACTTGATTCATGTGATAGCTTGTGTGCTCATCATTACCCAAGGAAATTTATAGTGTGATGAGAAGACATATTTGTAGTGCAAGGATCGCAAGAAGATCGAGGAGTTGATCATGAGAGGGAAAATTTGATCAGTAAGATTATGGGCAAAGACAACTTTTTGAGATGATAAACTTCACAGTTGCATGATTTAATGAGGGATAGACACTCCCAACCAAAGTTTTATGTAAGAAATTTGCATGAAGACAGGTGCCTTGTAACAGATTCGTGGATTCGGTCATAAGTGAAATTTTGAAAATTTGAAATATCACACTTAGAATACCAAAACGTTTTTACACTGGAATCCACATCGATTGAGACCATGTAGATAGATGGATTTTGTGTGAGAATCCAGATCTGATTGGGTTTGGGGGGCTTATTAGATTCGCAATGTCCTGACATAAATATCAACAGACATTTAAGTGCCTCAACTCCTTGGCACGTCCTAAGACTTTCCAGACTTATAGAATCACATTTTGAAGCATGAACAAGATCGTGCATGGCTTGAAGGTGGCTGTTATTTTTTATTTCAAGATGGTAACCATCTCTGTCATAGGTTGCACCAAATTTTTCAGCTTCAGCAGCTGACTTGAAGGGTTGTCTTCATGCAAGAGAAGAGATGACGGAGAATTGGAAGTATGCTCTACGATTATATTGTTTTCAACTTCATCGTGAAAACCCTCACTGCCTTGTGTAAATTGAGGAGATAACTCATTAGATAAAGAAATAAGAGAATTTGGAGTATCTCTGACACATGTGGATGAATCGTGAATGGTAGGACACATGGGAAAGTGAGGTGAAGAGGAAGTTTTGATATGAATGTTTTCTTTAACCGGAGCACATTCTAGATCTGAGTTAGAGTCTTCATGAGAAAACGGAAGATCAAATGATGTACTTGGGCATTCTTTATAGCATATGGAAACATGTGAGTGATGGATGCCCAAGACCGAGGATTGATCGAAAGAATTAATTGTATAGGATGTTCCACCATGATTAGAAGATTGAGAATCATTCAAGAATGGAAAATCATTGTTTTGATGCACACAATTTTGAATCAGAGAGGGAAGATTGATAGTTTCCTCACCTTTCTTCACCTTTTCCTGTGTAATGTGACTGCCTTGCGCCTGATCGCAATTTGAGCCAGCAACTTGAGAATAAAGAGAATGCGAACAGTTGGTTGGTGAAGTGGATTGATCAAGCAAGTCATGGTACAAGGATTCATGGATTGTAGATGATGGAGGATGACAGAGATGCAAATTAGATTCGAGACCTGAGTTATGAAAAGTCATGCCTTCTTCTAGAATGGATGAGTAAGTCTTCACTATAGCCTTCTTGGTCCATTCTGAAACTTCCTTCATAGAAGCCAGAGACATATGAGAAGATGGGTTGGGGACATGCTGCACAGATTTCTTAGCTTTGCAATCAACACAAGGGGGCATCCACATCGGGACCAGAAAAGGAGGAGGAAAAGGAACAAATGGGGTGTTGGGCTCCTCCTCTACAATATGAGGTTCCTCATGATCCGCAAGAGTTGGGGAAGAAGGGAAATTAAGAGGTTCATGATATTGAGAACTATGAACCAAGCATTTAAAATATTCTCTAAAGAAGTCAAAGTTCACAAGATGTTTAGGAATTTCATAACAGAGGTGAAGGAAGTGATCAATAATGTCCTCAACTGATTCGTCAGGCTCCATATTTAAAGAACAATTTTTTTCATGGAAATATTGGTGGTTATACTCATCGCATGTTTTAATCATCATTTCAGCATTCTGACCAAATGAATCGATAGATGCAAAGGGTAATGTGTAATGCCATCATTGAGAATGACCTTCAAATGTGAGGGTGAGTAAGACATTCCATACATCGTTGTATTCTATCTTGTAGCATAGGCAAAACTTTATAACTTGGCACACATGCACACAAAAAGATGGTTCACCCTCACCACTGAACTTTAACTTGGACATGTCATGGATAACTTCCTTGGGGATGGTATATTAGAACTTTGTAGAAAGACATCCCAGGCTTATGATGTCAGGAAGAGCCATTTTTAAATAAGAGATTCAAACCAGAATCTATGCACACAACCTATCATCTAGCCCTCCTTCTAGCGAAATTTTGTTGACGGTGTTGGAAATCCGTCAACTAAGGGGATCACCCCAATGTGAAGTCCCAACTAGATCTCACACCGTTTGGTGTAGGAGTCCCATTTGGTATGAAGGCCCAGTTGCCATATACTTAGAGATCTTCCTTGGCTCTAGATGTCAGCACATGAGAGTGTTACGCTGGTATCTTTAAATAACAAGGTACATGTGCCTAGTGAGTGCGTAATGTAACTATGTCAAGGTTCTCTTACTACAAAGGGGGATAGTAAAGTGAGCCTCTAAATGAGAGGTAGTAGTACTACCTAGGAAGAGAGACACATGAACTAAGAAGGGTCTCTCCAACATCCAGCGGAAGAGCCCACAGTGGATGCGGTAGTCATTAAAACCAAGGTGAAGGGTACAAAATGTACACCACCTAGTGGATTAGTCCACACGGATGTGACGGTCATTCTAACCAGAAAACAAAGATGGTATGTGGAGTATCTCGTGGAGTATTCTACAAGGATGTGACAGTGGTGATAGCGAATACACAAAAGTGGTCTATCTAGTATCCCACGAGTAGTCCATAGGGATGAGATGCCGGTGATAAAAAATACAACACATCTTCAACAATGTAAGCACTAAAATAACCAAATTAGTTCAACTATCATAGTACAAGTTAAGAAAACATTTATTACAAATGTTTAAAGAGTCGTCTTACAAACACCTACAAAACATAAGTGAAAACGTGTTCGAATTAGCATGATTCTGAATTAAGAAAATGTTCCAAGACACATTTGTATAACATACATCGCTAGTCCTAGTAGTGGGACATTGGGGCCACTCCTTGCTCCTCAAAGAATAGACTACAGACTCTAAAGGCTACGTGGGAGGAGCCAAGGTGAAAAGTCCTTGCTCATACTATGGGATGGGTATATATAGTCAAGGGTGATGCTTGACCCTTGTGACTCTTGGACTACCCTCATGACCGTTCAACTTCCAATGACTTTTCAACTGACATGATTCTTCAGCTTCGTTTGTGCATCCATTGGACTTTACTTTACATTACATTAAGTTACAACAGATATGGCCCATAGTGGTGATGTGGCCAAGACAACTCATGACACAACTTGACATGACACTTCTGACATGTACTAGTTGACTATGGTGTCTGTATCAAGTTGTTGCACCACTGAGTGATGGATGTACTCTTGGTGTGCTTTGTCTTCTCGTCCACATGACATAGTGTTGTGGGGTCTTCGATGGTCTCAGCCTTGGATGATGGTTCAATGTAGATGTTCCTTTTACTTGTTACTTGATGTGCTTGGTTGTTATGTCCCTATACTACTAGTGTAACCCCTTATTGTTATTAGTGCAATCCCCTTATTCTATTATTGTGCCCATATAGTCCCCATGTTGTTATTATTATGTCCCATAGAAGGCCACTATTGTTATTGTTATCCCCTACAATAATATTGTTATGTAGGCTCTAATTGTATTGGGACCCCTTAGACTCCGATATATAGAAAGGAGGTCTTATCATTTCTATCATCCAAGGATTTTTCATTTGTGTAATGTAAAGGAGGTTCCCCCTCGAAGAGGCTGATTTCTAAGGAGTTTATCTATTGTTTCTATCTTTTTGTGAGTTAGTTTCATAACATTTGGTATCAGAGCTTTGGATTCTAGTGGTTTTGTTGTTCCAAACATGTCATCGTGGCCTTATTGCTATACCTTTTTTGCTATGAAGTTTCAGAAGCTCAAAAAACGACCCATTTGATCTAAAATCGTTCTAAACTGCGAATGCAAATTTCAGATCTTGTCCTACTATATTTTCGGAGATATGATCTTAGGAAGTTAGGGTTTTTTCAAGCTCCATAATTCCATCTCAAATAGGTCCTCATGGAATTTTCGCTATAATTGGTTTTCTACAAAGGTTTAGAATTGGAAATTAAAACCCATTTGAAATGAAATCTTAGTGACACTCGAGCCCAAATTTAAGATCTTGTTTCGCTATATTTTTGGAGATACGGTCCAAGACATTTAGGGGTTTTGGAGGCTCCTGAATTACATCCCAAACAAGTGACCTTGGGAAAATCTTCATAAATTTCTCTCTGAGCATCATATTGAAATTTCATAAGATGTTACAGAAAGATGATGAACTGTAGTTTTTTGTGTATCAGTTTCAGGTCCGAAGGTTGAAACAATGGCACGTATAATTTCGTACAAGTTCACTCTACTGAAAACGTATATAGTCAAGTCATCTTGGGAGATTGGGCATAACCCTTTCTTGGAGAATCCAATTTCGATCATATTGGTCGCATTGGAAAGAGGATGTAGATGGCTACCACAAGACAAAATTTTAGAATTTGGAGATTTGAAACTACAGAGTTACATTCATTTCACGATCGAGATCCTAAAATAAAGAAAAAGAGATATGAGGAAGTTTGATGGCAAGGATTTGGTAACATGGATACTACAGATGGAGCAATATTTTGATCTACATGATGTGCAACTGTTACAAAAGGTACATATTGCATCTTTATCTTTAGAAATGAATCAATTTGTATGGTATAGAGGGATTTGTTCTCATAAATCACTTGTCACCTGGTCAATTTTCATGGAGGAAATGATAGGACATTATGAGGAGACAAAGAGCAACGCCTTCTTTAGCCAATTGATAAATTTCAAACAAAAGGGTTCAATGGTAGACCACATTAAGGAATTCCAAAAATTGAATATAAGGGTAAATGACATTCCATAGAAGCAAAGGATTGATGTCATCATAGGGACTTTAAAAGATAACATCCGACATGAGGTTTTCCTTGGGAACGTGATTCATTGGAGAAGGCATATAGGTTGGCAAGAAAAGTGGAAAGCAAAATTATGGCAATAAGGAAGTCTACCACTCACAACTATAATGATGGAAGTATTGTTTCTCCTATCCTTCCATAATCTACAAGGTTGACGCGACAACAATTGGAAGAAAAAAGAGAAAAAGTGCTTTGTTTCAATTTTTATAGAAAATACATTAAAGGTCATAAGTGTTTTGAGAAGAAATTATTTTACATAGATTGTGAAGAGGGGGAAGAAAAGGATCAAGAAACGTCAAAAGAATAGGATATACATTGGGAACCAACCCTAGAGAAAGAAGAAATGAATCCAACCATATCTTGTACTGCATTGGCACGAATTACCACTCCTCAAACTCTCAAGATAGAAGGACATATCAAGAAGAATAAGGTTTAAGTAGTGAAATATTAGGAAGAGGAGGATCTAGAAATGGAAAAAGAAAAGGATAATCACCAGGAACCAACACCAGAGAATGAAGAAATGAATCTGACCACATCTTGTAATGCTTTGGCAGGAATTACCACTCCTCAAATTCTCAATATAGAAGGACATATCAAGAAGAAAAAGATTGAAGCAATGAAAGATCACATTGAGCATCAAAAACAAGTTCTCCAACTTTTAAAGGATAATGTAACTTTGGCGCAGAATCAAATGAAACAACATGCAAATCAATATTGGAATGAAATAAGTTTTGATGTAGGTGACTAGGTATTTCTATGACTACAACCATACAAAAAAATGCCCCTTAAGGAAGCTAAGAAGGAAAATAAATTATCACCAAGTATTATGGTCCATACAAGGTGTTACAAAAGATTGGTATTATGGAATACCAATTGGAGCTTCCTGCATCTTCCCGAGTGCACCCATTTTTCCATGATTCATGCTTAAAGAAGGTTATAGGTGAGAGGATCCCAGTTCAAACAATATTGCTAGAACTTGACGAGGAAGGAAAAATCATATTGGAACTGTAAGCAGTCACAAAAACAAGAAATCTACAACGATGGAATCGATCAATTTTAGAGTATCTCATCAAGTGGAAGAACTTACCCGCTGAAGATTCCACATGGGAGGATGAGAATTTTATACAGAAGCATCCAAAACTACTCAAGCGTTGAGGACAACACTTTTTGAAGGAGAGGGGCATGTTAGGTCCCTACAATACTAGTGTAACCCATTATTGTTATTAGTACAACTCCCTTATTCTATTATTGTGCCCATATAGTCCCCATGTTGTTATGATTATGCCCCATAGAAGCCCACAATTGTTATTGTTGTGCCCCTCCAATATTATTGTTATGTAGGCTTTGATTGTAATGGGACCCCTTAGACTCCTATATATAGAAAGGAGGCCTTGTCATTTGTATCATCCAAGGAGTGTCCTTTTGTGTAATGTAAAGGAGGTTTCCCTCTCAGAGAGGTTGATTTCTAAGGTGTTGATCTATCTTTTCTATCTTTTTGTGAGATGGTTTCATAATATTGGTGCGTTCGTCCAGCTACAAGCAAGTCTTCTATCATGTGCGCTCCTTCATCCAGTTCGTTGTCTTGCCATGATCTATCAGTGTACTTGTTACTAGTCTAGCATGTTGCATTTTTCACGTGTTTTGGGTGACAGGGAGGGAGGACAACTCACTAAGACAACGTAGAGCACAACTTAGGTTGGAATGAGGAACTCCCTGCATTGTTGGGAAAAAATGCACAACGACCACTGGGAGGCAGAATTGCGTAGTGAAGGACACCAGTGGTGGCTTCAAGGTGGGACCTTGAGGGGCACTCCTGCGAACTTCCTGGATGGAAGGCAAGACAGGGTTGCAGGGTACCTACTCCGCAGTTCTATGCGATTTTCAAGAGCAAAGCATGACAGGGTTTCAAGGGACATGTTGAGTCTGATTGCATATTTTTGGAGAATAATGTAGGATAGGCAATAGAGGGCCTGCTAGACATGACTACATAGTTTTTAAAAAATAGTGCAAGACAAGCAGCAAAGGGCTTCCTAGACATGTCTATGCAGTTTCTGAAGGCAGTGTAGAGTAAGGCAGCAGAGGACCAGTTGGACATGTCTGTGATATTTTGGAGATTAGTTTAGGATAGGCAATAGGAGGCCTGCTAAACATGTCTATGCATTTTTTGAAGGTAGTGAAGAGAAAAATAGCAGAGGACCAACTAGACATGTCTGGGTAGTTTTGGAGATCCATGCAGGACATGCAGCAGGAGGCCTGCTAGAAATTTTTGCGCAGTTTCTGAAGGAAGTACAGAGCAAGACAACTGAGGAACACCATGACATTTCTTCTTAGTTTTAGAAATCTGTACAGACCTAAGTCTTGGTGCATTGTAGGGTTCCGACAAACCAGAAGGAAGCTTGGCGACTGTGATTGGGAAATGCGTAGTTTAGTTTGGACATGTAGGTGGTTTCTGCATAGTTCTGGGAGGTAGATAGGTTTGTCACCTCTGCAATTGTGCAGTACAAAGGACCTAGAGGACAACCTCAATAATTGCACAATTTTGGTAAATAGAGCATGGTCACTAAGGGTTGAGACTACACAATGTAGCTCAGTCAGGGTTCAGTGGAAGAGGGTTGTCCACTCAGATAGATTTTTAGGAAAATGGCTAAGTGTTGAAAGCAAGTGAACTTGTGCAGACTTGACATTGTGATCATACACTTAGCATACTTCAATGATGAGACAACATAGACCAATAGTACAACAAGACAAAACATGCCCTCAGTGAGACTGCCTTAGAGGTGAAAGAGACAAGCGCAACATTTGACATAGACCTTTGTACGATCATGACAACACTTCCACGATAGTGCTTACAACTTCGTGTGTGAGTATGAAGAATGTTTACATATATAATACAACCCAAAGACACAAGGGAAAGCCTTCAAAATCACCAGAACAAGATCACAAGCATGACAAAGAAATCAATATACCAAAAGATGGCCGCTTGTCAAACAAGAAAAGGGGTGAAAAGACTTCACAAGAGCTCATGGGGTGAGCTGGAGCATTTGCAACCATCAAAGGGAAAACCAAGGAAGGCTCTGAAATTTGGATGTAAGCAAAAAATTTGGAGGGTGTTGTAGCCGGTACAAAAAATTCCAAATTAAGATATTAGAACAATATAGATTGTTTCCTTTTCAAGACTACATGTAGTCTATTGAGTTTTACAAAAAATATAGTATGGAAGATACAGAAAAGGCAGTTGAATTCTATATGCACAATTTCATTATAACAGATCTGAATTTTTGGGATCCAAATTCAAGATTGGGAGACATGCAACCAATGGAAATAACATCTTGGTTGACTCATGAAGAGGCAAGGGATGAGGAAGTTAAAAAGGTAATGACAAAAGAAGAGAAGGAACCTTTGTATATCACAGCAGAGTTGGTAAGCCCTAAATTTGTCATTAATAATCATAACCTTATTGCCTCTTATCCTATTTTAGCACCTAGATACATAGCAACATAAGAAAAATCCATTCTGCATTTTGAGGACACTTTTAGGATGTCAAGAATAGAGAGTCTACAAGCTTGTTAGAGAAGGTGGTATGCCTTTCCCCATAATCTACAAATTAGAGAGTATCACTCTCCTAAAAGGCTAGGGAATGCCTTGGAAAGAACCCAATTGTATAAAAGAATCATGTACAGACTAAAAATCAAATGGATATGACTCAAAATCAGTTCACCTTTTCTGTTGGGCTTACCAGAAGAACGAAACCAGGCAGAGGAACAAAAGGTATGGACAAAGATAGAGACAAATGTAGGTTTTTATCCATAGGAGGGAACACTAACTGAGGTGCCTTGGGATGTTAGAGAGGCCGCCAAGGCCATGAATGAGCTTCATGTGGATGACTAAGTTTCTCAGAGGATGAAAAACACCTTCAGTAGGGGGTGATGATGAGTCCCATCAATAGGTATATCTTGAAGTTCATTATGCTATCCTCTAACCTTAAAACTATAATTTTCTCACATTTATTCACATTTTTTGTTATAATATGCTTAATAATACGAGTAAAAGGTGTTCTTCATAGTATGTGGCAAAATGTGATTAAATTGCACAAAAATAAGCATTTTTGAGGCATTTACTATGCAGGGGATTGATGAAGACAATTAGGAGGGAATCTAGGGAGGCTTTCCCACCTCCTTAACTCTCTAACTCAGCTTGAGATCACCAAATACTCACTCACAAGATCTAATTCACTGACAGCCAGTGACTCCAAGTGCATGAGAAGCTTAAGGAGGACAAGATCCACAATTCTCAAGATCAAGGAGGAAATCATTTCTATTTTCAAGGGAGATGCTATCAGCTACCCTTTTGTATAAATAAACGAGCTAAAAGGCTCATTAGGATTCAAGATTTTGATTTATCTAGGTGTAGCTACTGAGCTCAGAGCTTGAAATTGTTATTTTTACTTTCATGTGATGTATGAGACTTTTACTTTTTGATAATGAGAAGCTAGTTATTATGTTGCATCTAAGTTAGTTTTAGAGGGTTGAGACCCTTGGGTTTCGGCCCAACCCAAAGGCTTTGGTCCCTCTTTTGTAATTTTGTTTTGTTCTTAGTTATAAGAATTTCATAGGTTTCTTTCATTATAGTAGAGGTTGAGCTAAAAAAACCTGTGATTGCAAGCTTCTACATCGCCTTTCTTGTGGGAGAATGGTTGGAAGGATTCACAATCTTAGCCCAAAAACATTGTTTTTATGATTTCTTGGAAACATATAGATGTTAGTTGTCCTTGTTCATATTTAATTTCTATATATTAGGAGTCAGTTTAGTGATCATAGTAGTGTTATGGCATAAAAGAGATGTTATTCAAATTTAACTCATATTTTGCATCATAGTTTATATCACTGTGTTAATGATCAATGTATGTATGTATGTGGCTGGTTGCAGGGTTGTGTTGATATGCAGGGGAGGGAACCTCCTTGACCTCCATTTTTTATTTATCCATCTTCTCTTTCCATCCACCAATTCTTCCCCCAAAACTCTGTTTCCATAGTCGCTCTGCCTAGGAAATTTAGGACACCATGGGCATTCATCCTGGTGCCAGACAAACCTCAGAGAGACCCTGAGCTTGGATAGGAGGCTTCCTCAATATTCCTTCACTCTTTGCAAAATTCATCTACCTCTTCATGCCCTCAGGACATCATCTCAAACCTAAAAAGGCTCTTACAACCCCTCCTATAGCGTTACAGGTCCTCCTATAGCAATACAATACGTCGTGTAGTAGGCCTGTAGCACCACTTTTCTTGACCCGCATTGCTCCTAACTTCAACCTTAGCTCAGTCAAGATGAATAATGACCCCAAGTTGTGATTTTATGATCAATATAAGCTTCCATACCACTCCAACCATTCCTTTTCCTCACTGCAAAACATAGTAGAATTAGTGCTTTTCAATCACGAGAATGATACAAGTTAGATTTATGATTTTCAAGCAAGTGTGAAATAGATAGATGATATATGAAATTATGTTGCTGATTTGATCAATTATCCAAGATAGATTAGCTTTCCTTCTGCAAGTAGCTTATCCCTTTTCCTTTCATGAAATGATTAATTAGCAGCTACAAGTTGAACAAATGTAATTTTGACTTTAATAGCTAGAATCAGTTTTAACTTGTGCTTTCATTAGCAAGATTTCACTATATTTCAATAGGAGGAATGGTCTCTAAACACCTTGATCTAATTTCATGACTAAGGGTGGCATGAGTAGAATCTAACCTACAACTCATATAGCACTCTCACCTCTATATTTGTACGAACCACGGGTTGATAGTTTGAGTTGAGGAGCCCTTGGGAGTTGCAACATTCTTGGTGCAATTCTAGGGCTCACCACTTACTTGGTACAATGGCTGGGGGTGCAATTGATTTCCAATTCTGGCACAAAAACCTTTAACCTGGGCATTAAGGTATGCTTTTAGCCTTCAGGCTACGCATAAGTTCACAATGCACATTATTTGTTTTTTTGTTTATTGAATTTACAAATTGATGTTTAGTTTAATAAGTCTTTTTACTTGTGAACATTGAAGGAATGGTTTTTTTCTCAAGGATACAATTTTTAATTTAGAAATTAGTAACGACTATTTAGTATTTACAGGTTTTAGGTCCTAAATTTTAATGTCTTATTTATTAGAGCCTAGAGGTCTCCTTCATGCTTCTATGTAGGGTTTGAAACTTGAACATCTAAATAGATTTTCTCAGGTACTAAATTACAAATTGAGGTATTTTAATATTCCTAGCTAATAGTGGGAAATGAGGAAGTGAAGACAAAGTTAAATGTTAACTTACCTTAGTGAGATTATCCTCTGACATTATCTTATTAGATTTCCCTCTGTCGATGTCACCTATGGTCGGTGGTTATTTGAATTTAAATTTTCCTTCTGGCTCTAGGTTTCCAACTCACCTTGCGGGTTGGTGGCATATAAGACTCTGGCTTATCAAGCTCGAAGCTTATCTCTCGGCAGCTAAAAGTTTATCTCCCTTTGGCTCCAAGCTTATATCCCTATGGGTGGTCACAAATGAGTTCAAAATTCCAAATCAAGCAGCAAGATTTGTTAGCAACTTGGGTGATGCTCTTGGTGGTGGCTGACAAATTACAATATGACACTGAGCATTAGCATATGCATCATGCAAATGGGATTATTCACTATAATCTATGCGAAGGACCTAGGTCAAATTACAAAGTCACAAAACGATGTGATTCTTTGGTTGATTATCAAGCTAATCACAAAAAGTATGCCCCGTTCCTGACCTTAGCTAGTTTTTGGATTGTTCATGATTTTTGTGATTTGTTTCCAGATTTGCATAAACAAATCCAAAAAAAGTTGAAAGTTGAAAAAATGTATCCAAAACTAGATCCATTGTTTTGGATTTTATGAGACATCTTGATCTAGTTGGATATTGGTGGCCACCCACCTATTCCACTTGGACCCCCACCATTGTTTCTTTCAATCTTTTAGTTTGCTTATTTGTAGCACAATTTACTATTTTTGGCATCTTTTCAGGTCCTAAACTTTCGGAGCCATTTTGAGGACCTAAATGACATTTTTTGGGAAAACATGGGCCAACAAGGGTCATTGATTGATGTTGGCCATTCAAAAGTTGTATTCCTCAGACATATCTTTCTAACGAGGTATTGTGCACATCAAACGAAGATCATATGCCAAAGTTACGACCCCGGGAAGTTGATGTACCAATTTACCCAACGGGGCCTATAGTTTGGTGCTTGATATCCTGGGGTTAGGTTTTTGGATGTTTAGGGTGTTCCGTTGTTTCTAAATAATAAACAAGCCTTTGAGCCTCATTGTAACACAACTCAAAGGCATGTAGCCATTGCATCTCTTCTCAGAGATAAACTACCATAGCCTGAGCTATATTATTTCCATTATGTTTGTAGGCATAGTTCAATATTTTCCTATTAATGAAATGAAGTCTTTTTCTGTTGCATCTCTATGTTTATGATTATATCTATAAGTTGTTACGTTCCTGTTTAAATCTGGATCAGTGGTATTAGAGCAGTCTTCTTTTTCTCTATTTTTCTTTGCATATCCCCAATGAGGTCAAGATATAACGAGTTAGGGCTCGAATTGGTTGAACCTTTGTAAGACCAACATCGCAAATTTCGATGGCTTCCCATCTGGGAAGAAAAAAAAGGTCAGGGAGTAGGATATCCTATCAAAATATTTCTCAAAGAAGCCCTTGAGCAACAAAGGAACACGATGATGGACAACTTTGCCCAGGTCCTTCAGCAGCTACCAAGGGGCGACGCATCTACTTCTAGCATCTAGTCCGGAAGCGCCACACCCTTTAAGGTACAAGTTAACTTTGTCATTCCCATATTTGAGGGTTAGATAGATGTAGATGCCATAGATAAATGGTTAAATATGCTAGAAAGATATTTTACTGTCCATGATTTTTCCAACCGAGAAAAGATATCTTTTTCACTTCTCAAATCTGCCCCCCATGTGAAGGACTAGTGGAAAACCTACTGTGAGTAGAAGGATGAAAGTATGGCCTCACTGTTTTTAGCTGCACCCACTTGGAATTCATTCTGGGATGCCATCAAGGAGAAGTACTACCTTTTCAAAATCTATGAGGATAAATAGATAACGTGGACCACACTGTGGTAGGGAAGGGACCAAGATGTGCTGGAATTTACCAATGTTTTTCATACCATTCGCACAAAGTTGGGTATCAAGGATTCTGAGAAACATTTGTTACTCAAGTACCGCGACTGCCTACACAGGTACATCCAAGATGAGATGGAGTTCCTGGACATCTCCTCGCTCGGCACAACATACCAGTATGCTGTCAAGATTAAGCAGAAGTTTAAATAGAAGAAGCGAGACTTTGGATCCGTGAATATGAAGCAAGGGAAAGGATTCTCCAAATCGGAGAACCATGGACAAAGCCAAGACGGGTGACCCAAGACAACCTGTCAAAACCGCAAGAAAATAAAAACACCATGAAGTCAAAGAAGGACATAGGAAAGTGGTGTGAGTTCCATAAGAGCCCCACTCATAACACAGGTGACTGTCGGGCCAAGTAGTTGCTCGTCGCCGGGTTGAAGGCTTCAGAATCAGATGCATGTTTTGACCCTAAGTCAGAACCCGACAAGAGGAATGACAAATGGAAGAAGATTATTGATTTAGGTCCTAGCACCACTATTGCCACTGCCAAGATCTAGAAGAATGAGCCCGAAGATTCAGGGGAGGGGGAGTGTCTTTTCCTCTCACAAATGTGGGTGAAGGGTTCACCACTGCAATTAATTGTCGACAGTGGTAGCCAAAATAACCTCATTTCAGCAAAGGTCATGAAGCAGTTGGGCCTACTTACCATACAACACCCACAGCTATACAACATCGAGTGGCTTCACGAAGGACGAGATCTCTGAGTCGGACAGCAGTGTCACATTCCCTACAGCATCAAGCCCTTCATAGATGAGGTATTATGTGATGTTTCTCCTCTTGGTGTTTGTGATGTATTATTAGGAAAACCGTAATTATGGAAGAGATATGTTTTATACGAGTCGATACCTTGCTATGTTATTATTTCTTTGGGCAATAGATTATACAAGATACTGGAGGTAGCCCCACCTACCGCCACCTCTTTGATCTCTTATAGGAAATGTAGTAAGATAATTTCACAAAAATGAATTTTATTTTCTTTCTAGTCTACTCGCAAAGTAAGGGGAAGAGTGTAGCCACATCCATGGCCCTCGAGAAGGGTTCCTCCACGTAGTAGAAGAAAGTGGATATGTCATGAAAGAATACAAGGAGATCTTCTCCTCATCCATAGGTGTATCATTGCATTGTCAGATCATGCATTCGTTCAATCTGACTCCTAGAGCACCTTTACCCAACAGGCCGATATATCACTGCTCCATTGTGGAAAATGCCAAGTACAAGCAATGACATGATCAACATTGGGTGCCAGACAAGTTTCAGGTGGGCAACAAAGTTTGGTTGCATTTGTAGAAAGAACACATTACAAGAGCCCTTCAGAAGCTCAGACCACTTCGATATGGTCCTTACACCATTACCAAGGCTATGGGAAACAATGCTCTAGAGAACAAAATTCTCGCATTCCTTGGATTGCACCGAATTTTCAATGTGGACCTCCCACAACCATGCTTCCCACCATTAACGGACACATTAGAGATTGTAGAACATCTAACCAGGGACCAAGTTCAATAGAAATTTCCTCATGTCATGGAGGAACTCAATGTAATGGCACCATTTCTTCCTAAGGGGGAAGGAATGATCCAGGTGGCTATTGGTGGCCACCAACCTATTCCACTTGGACCCCTACCATTGTTTCTTTGAGTCTTTAATTTTCCTTATTTGTAGCACAATTTACTCTTTTTGGCAATTTTTCGAGTCCTCAACTTCTGGAGCCATTTTGAGGCCCTAAATGACATTTTTGGGAAAACAGGGGCCAACATGGGTCATTGACTATGTTATCCATTCAAAAGTTGCAGTGTTGAGATAGATCTATCTAATGAGTTATTGTGTGTGTCAAACAGAGATTGTAAGCCAAAGTGATGACCCCGGGAATTTGATGTAGCAATTTACCCAAACGGGGCCCATAGTTCGGTGCTTCATCTCCTAGGGTTACGTTTTCGGATGTTTAGGGTTTTCCATTATTTCTCAATAATAAATAGGCCTTTGAGCCTCATTGTAACACAATTCAGAGGCATGTATCCACCACATCTCGTCTTAGAGAAAAGCTACCATCGCCCGAGCTATCTTATTTCCATTCTGTTCGTAAGCATAGTTTAGTATTTTCCTATTAATGAAATGAAGTGTTTTTCTACTGCATTTCTATGTTTTTTATTATATCTATAAGTTGTTGTGTTCTTGTTTAAATATGGATCACATCTCAAATACACTTTTTTGTCATTTTCAAGGGGATCATACAAGGATCGTATCTAATTCCAGATCGGAAATGGGGAATGAAGTTTCCGACAATTAGCCTAGTTGTTTCTCATAACTTAGTGCACTATCCTCATGAATCTAGTGTTGAAAATGGCAACAAGAAATACTAAAAACAGAAGTGCTAAAAATAGCACTACTATAAATAGTAGTACAGGTACCAGTGTTGGAGATAGCAACAAGGAATTAAAAATCGAAGTGCCAAAAAATAGAATTTCTATAAATAGAATTTCGGGATGGATTCCAATTTTAGTTAGTCCCTGAACTAAAATAGAGAAGTAAAATTCGAATTTGATCTTAGCAACTGTTTGTAAAATAATTAATTAATTCATTTTGAGTTAATTAGTTGTAGAAAATCAAACATGAAGTCTATGTGGGGACATGCAACAGTTTCTCCATTGATTGAGGAATTTATCCATCAATTAAAGAGATAAGGATGAGTTGTAATTAGTTGGCTCAGTTAACTAAGTCAGGTCCAGTTAGATTAATTCAAACAATTTGTTGAATTAATTGTGAGTATAGTTAGTTAATGCTTGCATGCATTTAACTGCTACTCTCGAGATAATTGAATATTCTCTCATAAATAAGTCACGCATGTCAGTTCTGTTAGAGACCCAATTGAGATCAGAGGAGGAATAGTGTACTCTCAGTTAGATGAATTTTTCCTTAAAGGAAACTCATCCATGCAGAAGGATTTATCTCCTTCAGGTTTGTGCAATTATTTATGAGCCAAGTGAGCAGTGTGAGGTGGAAATTCACACAGGTGGTAGCACTGGACCCCAAGGAATACTGCGCAAGGAATTAGGAGGCTTGGAGGGCATAGGAGAAGGTTGTGAGAGCCTTTGACTATCTATGAGCAGTAACTGTTTGATAGCAGTGACAGCAGGATAGCTTGAGAGCTAATTCTTTTTGTAACTTGAACATGATTTCCACATGTATGATAATACAGAGTTGGGGTTTTAGGATGAGGCTTTCCCCATGTTATTTCTTTTGTGTTATGTGTGATTGATTTCTCATTCTCAGTTATATGTGTTCTCATTGATCTTGCTCAATTCGATTATGCTTCCGCAAAGTTTGATGTAGAAGTAGATCTTGTATTTTTCCTTAGTACATTGCATAATCTGTTGATCTATAGTGGGAATTTCTACATGGTATCAGAGGAAAGGTGATCAAAGGAGAGAACTATATACAAGAATGGAGAAGTTCGAAGTTTGTGGTTCCTAAATATAGAAATCAAGTTCTTATCACATCTCATTTCCACCAATGGCGTTCAACGGTTTGAGGCTTGAGTATGCACTTGATGGCAGCTCAAACTATATAGCCTGGAAGGATCACATGGAAGAAGTATTAGAGGATAATGGGTTAAAGGAATTCATTGATCAAGAAGTCCCCAAGCCTGCAGCATCTAGTGCCTAAGAATTGGTATAGTGGAAGAAATGTGTGGCTAGAGCAAGGAGAATCCTTCTGGAGGGAGTTCGAGATCACATAGTCTCAAGTCTCCATGAGAAGGAGACACCATTTTCAATGTGGAAAACATTGAAAGATCTATATCATAATAGCAATGATCAAAGGAAGCTGGCGCTCAAAGACAAGCTTCGGAAGATCAAGTGTGAAAAGGGCAGCACGATCTCTACATATCTGAATAAGCTCACCACATGCAGGGATGAGATTGGAAGTGTAGGGATCATGATAGCTAATGATGACATCGTGAGCCTTGCGCTCCTCGGTCTTCCTAAGAGTTGGCATAGCTACCAGGACTCGGTTAATGGAAGAGAGAAACTGCCAGATTGGGAACGACTTTGGTTAGATCTAATGCAAGAGGAGATAAGAAGAAGCACCAGAGATGGTTCTTCATCCATGGAGGATGAAGAAAATTGCGCCTTAGCGAGTAAGGCGAAGAAGGGGAAGGAGAAGGATTCTCTTTCCCAATCCAGTTCTTCCCAAGGTGGGAAGAATTTTGACAAATTGAAAGTGTGATGCTTTCATTGTCATGAGTTGGGCCATTTTGCTACAAATTGTCCACTGAGGAAATCCAAGAAGGAATCCGTGGAAGGATCAGAAGGTGAGGCATTGGCCTCATAGTTCCAGTTGGATTTAACACTATTCGCATGCATGGTTTCATCCATGGTGGCAAGTGGTTGGTTTCTTGATAGTGGCACTTCTTTCCACATGACCAGCGACAAGAGGTTTTTCAGTACTTTGGAGGAGAAAGATATCCAAATACTCATAGTGATGGGTAATGATGAAAAGTATAGTGTCTCAGGTGTAGGCATGGTTGTTTTTCAGAGGGAGCATGGAGCTCGCATTATCTTGATCGATGTCAAGTATGTACTAGGACTGAAGAGAAATTTGGTGTCGATCGCGATGCTGGAAGACATAGGCTATGATGTAGTCTTCAGTAAGGGAAAGGTTTTCCTTAGACACATCATCACTATACATGTGAAGTAGATCGGTTCACGGGTCAAGAACCTATATGCCCTTGAGGTTCAAGATGCATGCAAAGCCTTGAGGAGCAAGGCAACTGATGGATACTTAGTGGTTGAGAGGGAGAGTACATTACCTCTCAACATGCAGCCACAGGAGAAGTCTCAGACGATTGTGGAGAAGCCACGATTGGTGAAGTAGCTTTAGGAGGTTTTCGAGTGACCAAAACTAGAGAAGCCAAGAGGAGACCGAGTGGAGGCATCCACTCATGCAGAGACCTCCAGTAGGGGGAAATTTCGAGCCAGGTGGGCAGAGGGATCACATGCATCCATACCTCCAGGTAGGAGGTGGGGTGATGTGGAGTGATTGTCCCAAGAAGGCTAGAATAGGGGAAGGATCTTTGAGGTGCCTAGCCTCTTGGATTAGACTTTGCTACGGGAACCCAGACGAGGAGTAGTAGGACTGGCTGTGTGGGTAGAGACAGATGTGGATGGAGCAGCAGAAAGAGCTACAGTTCAATAATCGCAAGACAGTGCAGAGCTAACAGGCTGCAACAATGCGAGAGGCACAGGAGTGTTGCACCAGTGCAGGATGGCACATAAAGGTGTGTAACATTGCGAGACACATGGAGTGTTGGAGCAGCTCCGAGGTCCGATAGGGAGAACTTTTCAATGATAGATGGAGCTTCAACATTAGAGGATGTTTTTATCACAACAGGAAGGTCAGTTGGGAGTTTTTTTTTGTTTCTAGAGTTGTTGGAGTAACAACACTTGGAAGAAGTGTTGTATGCAGAACATTCCAAAGGTTCAAGATCGGGTTCGAGTTGAATGCCTTTATTGTTGAGAGGGAGTGTTGAAAATGACAACAATAAATGCTAAAAATAGAAGTGTTAAAAATAGCACTGCTATAAATAGCAGTTCAGGTATCAGTGTTGGAAATAGCAACAAGGAATGAAAAATGGAAGTGCCAAAAAGTAGAACTAATATAAATAGCATTTCGGGATGGATTCCAATTTTAGTTAGTCCCTGAAATAAAATAGAGAAGTAAAATTCGAATTTGATCTTAGCAGTTGTTTGTAAAATAATTAATTAATTCATCTTGAGTTAATTAGTTGTAGAAAATCAAACATGAAGTCTTTGTGGGGACATGCAACAATTTCTCTGTTGATTGAGTAATTTATCTATCAGTTAAAGAGATAAGGATGAGTTGTAATTAATTGGCTCAGTTAACTGAGTCAAGTCCAGTTAGATTAATTCAAATTAGTTTGTTGGATTAATTGTGAGTTCAGTTAGTTAATTCTTGCATGCATGTAACTGTTGCTCTCCAGATAATTGAATATTCTCTCATAAATAACTCATGCATGTCAATTATGTTAGAGACCCAATTGAGATCAGAGGAGGGACAGTGTACTATTAGTCAGATGATTTTTTCCTTAAATGAAACTCATCCATGCAGAAGGATTTATCTCCTTCAGGTTTGTGCAGTTATTTCTGAGCCAAGTGAGTAGTGTGAGGTGGGAATTCACACAGGTGGCAGCACTGGACCCCAAGGAAAATTGTGCAAGGAAATAGGAGGCTTGGAGGGCAGAGGAGAAGGTTGTGAGAGCCTTTTACTGTCTATGAGCAGTAATTGTTTGATTGCAGAGAGAGAAGGATAGCTTGAGAGCTGATTCTTTTTGTAACTTGAACAAGATTTCCACTTGTATGATAATACAAAGTTGGGGTTTTAAGCTGAGGCTTTCCCTAGGTTATTTCATCTGTGTTATGTGTGATTGATTTCTCATTCTCCGTTATATGTGTTCGCATTGATCTTGCTCAATTTGATTAAGCTTCCACAAAGTTTGATGTAGAAGTAGATCTTGTATTTTTCCTTAGTACGTTGCATAATATGTTGATCTACAGTGGGAATTTCTACGTCTAGTAACACAATAAGACGATTATCTTCACAAATATATTGATTTTTAGATTGTATAGCCCCCAAATGATAATATTTCAAGCTTCTCTTTCAATCCTAAAGCTAGCTATTTGGTGGCCACTTCTTGGGATAATCAAGTTTGTTCTAAATTGTCTCCATTTACCATTTACTGAAACGAGGCTAAGTTATTACAAATGTAATGATAAATTGTGGGGCTAATAACAAGATTGTACTTATATTTACCTCATGGTAAACATTTTAGATTATTTCACTATGGGGTCTTGGTTAGATGGTAAATAAGGGGTGTTTGATTGTCTTCACCAAGGTTCGAATCCCCTAGGGACATGTTTCCCCCCTTTTGGGCCATCTTTTCTGTGCAAGTGGGTCTTCCTAAGTGGTTAGTGCTTGGTTCAAGTCTTAGTTGACTTTGGAAGAACAAATAATCCTCAACCATGACTTCTCAGCTGAAGGGATATTTTTAGAGTGTTGTAATTTGATTACATTTCATTGTGATATTCTCATATTATAAAGGGCATGCTTACTGCACAGTGATAATGGGAACTATATTACCAAAATAATTTATTTGGCAAACATTCTAGCTTGCATTGGTGTTGTGGTTGTCATAAGTTCACCTACAAACTTAAAATAGGGTTTTATATGAAATGAATTAGGCCCTTTATATTGGAGATTAGTGGCCCTTAGGAAATCTTTTCGGTGAAGGGACTAACACGTGGATAATATTCGATATCCAACCTTGCTTCACAAACCCAAATGATATTATATTTGTCAATTCATTTTGAACTTTGACCCTTTCGATGTTATAAGCTCCTTGTTATTGAAATTGGACAAAACTTGCACTAATTTATGCCAATATCTTACTGATGTGAAAAAATTATTTTTGAAATGCACTATGGGGACTATTGCTACACCATCCTTTTCTTCATTGATCTCAGAGAAATTTGTTGATTCTATCTCATGTGACTCCAAGATTTAGCATAACCTCAAAATTCATGGTAAGACGACAAGTGGCATAGTGGTTTGATATCTAAAATATATGGATGTCATGAGAAGAATAATAATGCAACTTTTAGGTTATGCATGACTAGTCATAGTAATTAGTGTGGCTTCCCAAAGTGTAAGTAGGAGCATTTGCAATAGAATATTCTCAAATTATTGGGTCTCTTTTGATGTTGATATTTGGTCATCACAAAGCATACAATCAATTTTCTATAGTCATTTCTTATATGAAGGAACAATTACAAGCTATTCATCTTACTACTCCAGTACTTCTAAGTCTAATGTCCAAGGTGACATTTTAAACATTTATTACATACATGACTACTTCCCTGGTAGAAATTGCACTTTTAATGCACTAGATCGTGATTCAGATCTATTATGTGTGCACTATTTTCGCATAACCTTTGGCACAAAAAACTCAATTATTCATGCCGAACTTGACTTCTAGTGTAAAGTAAAATATAAAAAAGGAAAAATAGTTGTTTCGATCACTACTCATTGGAACAACATTTGGATTTTCATTAGGATGTATTGCTAGAACAATACCATAGTTCTTCCCCCAAATATATACAAGAGATGAAACCATTATTAATCAAATGTGAGGAGTAATAGTGCCCTTTTTTCTTGGTATGTTAATCACACCACCCACACTAAGCCTAGAGGGAACATTATTGGGAGGAAGATATTTGGAATACCTTAGCTTCAACATGGTAACATGATTGTATTCGAGGCTTCATTTCACTTCCACTCTTAAACAACATTGGTTTTGGTCTCTTGGGAAGTTGGTGGAATGTTTTCCTTACACAGACAAACATGCATACATATGCTTGGTCTATAGGTTCATAGGTCCCTACTCAAAGGCTTAATTAATTCATGATGTTGATAAATATTTAGCTTGGATAAGAATCGCAAGGCAATTCCCCACCCCACAATCTTGCAATCCCTGACATATTGAGTAGAAACATTTACCGCTTGGGATGTCTATGGTTAATTGTTGTAGGTGTATTTGTGACTAAAGCAAAACTACAAGCTAAGGAATACTGGAATGATAATATCAAATTAGATTTTTCCCAATGTGAACTCTCTCACCTCTCAAATTTTGTCACTTTCTTAGTTCTCGTAAACTCAAATTTTGGATCATTTATTTTGGGTTGTAATGCATTGCACCAAAGCGAGTTAAGTTCCCTTTTGCACAATACATTTTGTTTGGGAAACACTCAGTGTGAAAACTTCACTATGGTTAGTTCCAGTGGTGTCATGGAAGTAGGAACATAGGGTTCACTAAGATTTCAAAGGGAAAAATATAGTCTCCATTTCCATTACTGTTGGTGGCATGCCTAGAAAAACACCAGGCATGCCCCACCTTTCATCTTCTAATTTGTAACAAACCAATAGTGGCAGTCTTGTAGAAAAGCCCATCAACACTGACATGTAGAGAGCGAAATGAGAAGGTGTTTTGTTGGAAAATAATGGTGATGTTGGAGCGTCATTTGATTATGGAGATAATGCATCTAGTCCTCCTATTCTCACAATAGAAACAACTTCTTGTTCTCTAAAATTTCAAGTGCCACACCCCTTTTGTTACAACATAACCAAATTCTCATTCGGTGGCTCACTATAGTGACACTCAAAGTGTGATTTACTTATCTAATGATGAATAGAGCTATTGTAAAATATTTCTTGTTGTTCTTTTTTGCATTTAATATTGGAAAACCTGCAATTTTTATTTATGTAAATATATATTTTTTGTGATTTCTTGCTAAAAATCTTATTTGTTAAATTAATAAAGTGGATAGAGATGTTGGAATTCCAAATTGCTACCAAGTTCAATGTGAGGTAGCTGCCAAACATCTCTATTCAAGTTGTGTAGTTATTGGGAAAGTGTTCTCCCTTACGTAGACTAAATGCTTAGAGATAGTAGAGACCGTAGCAATTAAAAAGGTTCACCCAAATAGCTTAAAAATGGGCCTAGATTATTTTCTCATTGTAGTCACCACGATGCCATTATGATGTGTTGATGGTGCTGGACCCGCCAACATTTAGGGGTTCTCCCTGGTATGAAGTCCCAATTGGACCTCATATCGTTCAGTGTAGGAGTCCCATCCGGTACGATGGCACGATTACCGTTATCTTAGAGATTTTCCTTAGCTCTTGTTGTTCAACACATGATATTGTTATGCTTGTAACTTCAAGAAAGTGAGGCGAGTGTTCCTGGTGAGTGCGTAATGTAACTTTGTGTCTAGGTTCTCTAACTGTCAAAATGGGGGCAGTGAGGTGAGCCTCTTGATGAGAGGGAATATTCCCAACCCAGGAAGAAACACACGCGAACAACAATAATGGTCTGTCCAACATCCAACAAAATAGTCCATAGTAGATGTGGCAGTCATGAAAACCAAAGATCAAGGGAAAACACATACGCCGTCCAGTGGAATAGTCCATATGGGGGTGATGGTCGATAACTGATCCAGGTGGCTCCAATCACATGCAAAAGTCCAAGAGGGCCCGTAAATGGTCAAAATTAAAGTGTTCAAATTTCAAGAAACTCAACATTAGATCGAAGTGCTTTTCGCCCTAATTCCAATGGTGTGAACAACACTCAAATCCGAGCTCGTATGAAGAAGTTAGAGAAAGTTAAATTTTAGGTTTGACTTGGACAAGGGACAAGAGAAGGTGATGTGGTAGAATTATTTGGAGAATGGGGAAGCACCAAGTGGCAGGTCACCATGGGTCTCTCATTTCACAATCGCAGATTAGAAGAGGTTGGTGATAAAGAATCGGCCCCAACAAGATCAGGGTTACAATGTGATCACATATCGCAATTGCAAAGGGGAAAGTTTGCCACCCCCAGTTGGTTATATACCATATATATATATATATATATATATATATATATATATATATATATATATATATATATATATATATATATATATAGATATATAGATATATAGATATATATATATATATATATATATATATATATATATATATATATATATATATATATATATATATATATATATATATATATATATATATATATATATATATATATATATATATATATATATATATATATATATATATATATAAACCAAAAACCAGTGGGAGTCAAACCCACCGCCAGCAGTTCCGCTAGCCCTGCTCACGTGGTGACTCCACAAGAAAAACTACATGCTAAATAAGGAAGGGTAGGATTTGATCCCTCGACCTCTCCTCAACTAACGCGCCAATTTACGACTGTGCCCAATGATCGGGGGTCGTAAGCTCTACCGCCAATTTCTATTTAAACCCAACATTTCTTAGATGAGGGTGAGGGGGGGACAAAGCGGACTGCAGAACCATGAGCCCAGGCGGAACCATGATGGCACAAATTTCGAGACAAAGGATTTTTTGCAGAGAATATTCCCTGATCCTTGTGCTAGGTTGTGTTATATTCTTTCGATGACTAGCCCTAGTAGTTCAAATGGGGGGATAGAGGGGGTGCGAAAGTAGCACCCCTCTACGAGGTCCGGGGTAGCGCCCCAGGGAAATTTTTTTTTGGACCCTATATTAAGTGGGTGGACATACCTATGGTTTTGTGCATGGTTTTCACACATGGTTTTGGGTGCGATGGTTTTTGGTCCATGGTATTTTGTAGATCCGATCAAGGGAACTACGGTTATGTTCTAATCCAGGGTTAATGGATTGGGGTTTATGGATGCTTCGTCATGTATATATATTTATTGTAACATTGAAAGGAACATAATGAAAAATAAATCTGGCAGTCCCGGTTTTGCGATGTAGGGGAAAATATATGTGTAAATTTTTTTTATGTGTTATTCTCTCGCGATTATTTATTTTCTAATTTTAGAATTTGTATGGAGGTAATTTCTATATGGGATTAAAACCTACACCCTGAAAGATTCCATGGGGAGGTAAATTTCCATTTTGTCAAAATGATATGAAGTTTACAGTCATTTTAACCATAAATTGATAGGGAACACAATCATGAAATCAGAATCACCAGCTGAGCAACAGATTTGTAGATTCCCAGCAGAGTAGAATCTTTGAAGAATCTTGAGGGAATCTTCTAGATTCCTTCGAGGCTGAAATTTTCCAGAGTTAGACTGCAGCCAACTTCATACTCAAAAGTCTCAAAATCTCATAAGAATCATGATGGCAAGATCAAATTTGTGATTTGAGTTGCAGATCTCCGGTCAGTCCAAAGAAAAAAATCTTTGGGGAATCACAGGGAATCTAAAAGATCCCCAAAGGCCTAGATTTTGACTATGTTAGAATTCGACAAATGGATAATCAATTTTAGACCTCCGTATGACAAAAATTTAGTGATGTAGTCAGTTTTTGCATCTGAGCCTTTTATTTTTCAGTCAAATTTACAGGTGAAGGTACATGAATCAATCATGTCATGTTTTCCTTCATAATTGCTGAGATGATGTATTATGTTTTGGGATCCCTTCTTGATGTTATGATGTGGGATCACTTTTGCCACATTATGTGAGATGTATCTAGCTTGTCATGCTATGTATTCTTATTGGGATCCCTGCGTAATTATGTTGAAGGGATACTCATTTCCACATTATGTGAGACCATTTTAGTTTGTCATGCTGAGAGGTAGCCTTCTTGAGTGAGAATTCCTCTAAGTAGAACATCTCATGGAGATACAAGACACTCTTGTTTGAGGGCATATGACCTTCCTATGAGAAGTTATTGTCCATGTACATGATCATCATTTTCAACATTATATGAAGTTGCCTCCACCATCTTGACACTGGGCCCGGAGACATATTCCACACTAGACAAACTCCGCTATCAAATGTCTCATATTTTGACTTGTTGATCATCCCATGTGGTAATTTATTCTATTTTAAATGCAATTCTAACAACATCACAAAAGTAAAATATCATGGATAATTTCGATAGCTGAAGGAACCCAGATCATTAACACCAAGACACAAAGATGGTATGTCTAATGTCCGGCGGAGTAGTCGACACGGATGGGACAAAAGTGATAAACAATACAACACATATTCAACAATATGAGTACTAAAATAACCAAAGTATTTCAACTATCTTACTACAGGTTAAGAAAACATGCATTACAAACGTTTAAAGAATAGTCTTACAAACAGATACAAAACATTCATTAAAACGTGTTGGCCTGAGATGGGCTTCTGAATTAAGAAAAAGATCGAAGACACATTTGTACACCATACATCACTAGTCCTAGTAGTGGGAAATTGGAGCCACTGCTCACTCCTCAAAGAAAAAATTACACACTCTCAAGGCTATATGGGAGGAGCCAAGGTGAAAAGTCCTTTGCTCATACAATGAGGGGGTATATATAGCAAAGTGGGTATAATTGACCCTTGTGACTCTTCGACTTCCCTCATGGCTGTTTAACTTCTTGTGACCTTTCAACTTTACATGACTCTTCATCTTCAAATGTGGGTCTCTTGGAATTCCACTTTACATTACATTGATTACAACAAGTATGGACCATAATAGTGATGTGGCCGACACAACTCATGACACAATCCGACATGACACTATTGACATGTACTAGCTGACTGTGTTGTCCATGTTGTGATACTGAGTGATGATATGCTTTCGGTGTAACATGTCTTCACCTCCACATGGTGAAATGTGTGGGGTATTCGATGGTCTTGGTGTTTGCTTAATGGTGCATGTGAATTTGTCCCTTTGACTCACTTGCTCGATGTGCTTCATGTGTTCATTCAACCGTGGGCAAGTCTTCTAGCATGCACATCTCCTCCATCCCACTCGTCGTCGTGCCATGTTTCATCGTTGTAACTGTTCGTGTAATTACTCATGATTGGATGACATCAAATCCAAAAATCTCTTATTCTATCATGATGCATTGTCTTCCATTTCGGTGCAGGTAACCAGGAGAGGGACAAGGCACTAACGTTGCGCGAGCACAACACAAGGCCAGGATACGAGGCTCGAGAGCACTATTGGGAAAAATGTGTAGATGTCACTAGGAGAAAATTTTTTACAATATGAGAGAACAGTGACAGTTGTGGGACAAAACCTAGATGGGAGGAAGAAATACACAGTTTTTGGGAGGAAGGCTAACCAAGGTGTTGGGGAGTTGCTGGTCAAAACTGCACAATCCTAACAGATGGTCTGGGCTTGAACAGTTCTTCGCAATTTATGAGTTGGTTGTAGAGTAGGGAAGAAGGGCTACTCAAGAAAAATCTACACAATTCTTTAGCTAGTTACACCGCGGGGAAGAAGGGATGGCAGGTAAGGACAACTCTATGCAATTCCTGGACTGGTGGCAGAGCGGGAAGGAAGGGAAGGACATGATAGTTCTACAAAATTCCTCGGTTGGTTACAGAGCAAGTAAAATGGGTAGGGTAGGACAAATCTGCGTAGTTTTTGAGCTTAGTATAGCCCAGGGTCATAGCTCAATTTATTTCTTCAGTTGACCAATGGGAGGCTTGATGGAAGGTCTTGCGGGAAGCACATAGTGGATTAACTTATGGGACACCTTTTGTGCAGTTTTGGGAGTCAGGAAGTTGGCTCATTTCCAGAATTGCACCAGAGCAGGATGCCGGGAGGACAACCTCAAGCTCTACGCAGTTCTGGGAAACAATGCAAGGTCATTGAGATCGGTTTCGGTTGATGGAGGGATGTTTGATTGACAGATTTTTAGGAAAGTTGACTAAGTGTGAAAGCAAGTGTACTCTTGCAGACATGAAAATGTGATCACACACTTAGCGTGACTGGATGATAAGACACCTCAAATCAGCAAGACAACATGTGCTTAGTGAGATGAACTCGAAGGTTGAGAGTGATAGTTGTAATATGTCTTCGAACGAACATCATGACACTTGTGTGACAATGTTTACAAGTTAGTGTGTGAGTGTGACCAATGTCTATAGAGAAAAAACAACTCATACACATAAAAATAAACCTTCAAAATGCCAGAACAAACTTGCAAGCATGACATAGCGATCAACATGCGAAAATATTACCGGTGATCGATCAAGTGAAGAGGGTGTGAAAACTCAACAAGAGCTCATTGGATGAGCCCGAGTGTTTACGACCATTGTTGGGCATGGGAACCCCCGCAGTAGGTTTTGGGGCTTAAAGCCCAAGTTTTGGTAAATTGTATTGTAAGACTCCATGAAGTGTGGACGCAGAGCATGAAAGTCTAGGATGAGTCATAGGGTTGTCCACCCTAAGAATTGTAAAATAATGTAAAGTTGTGTCAGCCTACCCATGGTCTATGGACCATGGGATTGTATAAATAGAGCGAGGCTCTAAGAGTAAAGATAGTTTTTGGAAAGCAAGTAATAGATAAATTTGAAGGAATGGTTAGAGCATAGTGGGAAAATTGAAGTGTATTGAGTAGTAGTAGTAGGAAGAGGCTCTGATTCGTGGTAAGAGAAGTACAGGAAGCACAAGGTGTCATTGATGACAATATTAAGAAGGCTACATTGGTAAGCGCACTTCAGGATCGATCGTGCATTAACGTGGTACATCAAGCACTCTAACGACCACCCAAACACAGGGATAGCAAAGATCCAAAATGAGTTGAACAGAGAATTTAGGAGGCCAAAATTAGAGACGCAGTCAATCATTGGGTTTAAAGACATCATGATGCTTCCAGGTGAGACTCCCCAGGATCTAGACAAAAGGCTGAAGAGTATGATCCGTGAGGCCAATATGATGCTAACGGATGCACAACATCACGAATGGTTTTTAGCATCTCTGATACCACACTTGAGGAGAGCGTTGTCACAACATAAACTTTCTAGCCAAGCCGAAGCGTTGGAAATGGCGATGAGATTACATGAGACCCCGATACAAGACCTTGGGTTGGGAGTTCAACAAATCCACGCACAACTACAAAATATGTGTTTGGAAATGCAAATCTTGAAGAAAGATAGGGCACCGTGGCCAGAGGCACACGAGGAAGTATGGTGCATAAAATGCAAAGGCCAAGGTCATGACGAGAATCACTGTCCAGTGTTTGCGAACTATGTGGCAGGAGGAGGGCCAATGACATTGCGATCGGAGGCCCAGGCAGGGTTGAGCACGACACCCACTTTATGTTGCGCAATCTGTCAGATAGGAGGGAAACACACGACAAACAATTGTCATTTGCTGCAGAAATATACACAAACACCCCCGCAATTGTTTTCTAATTTCTGCAGGTCAGTAGGCCATGATTGTTGTCAGGAAAACTAGTGTCTATACAGAGCTGCTAGTCCCACTAAGGCTGGTAGCTACCTTAGAAACAAACAAACTAAAAACTACTTTCGTTTTCCTTTATGAGAAATAGATAAGAGAAGAATAAGGAGACCAACCTTTGTCTTGCGCTTGGTTCCTTGCTCAATTCCTCTCTCTTCTGATAGGTCTTTGCCACTCACTTCCTTGTCTACCCAGATTTAAAGAGTACCTATAGAATCAAAGCAGCATAACACTATCCAAGAACATAGATCTATTATCATAAACAATATAGGACCAGATGTATATTGAACACACAAATGCATAAATCATCAATCATACAAGAATGTGGAGGAAAACTTGAATAACTTTATTGATAATCAAGAAAGAGCAAAGAGGATTACAACCAATTGTTCTGACCCAGCATCATCCTCTCAACAAGAAAGCCCTTCTTCACCTCATGAAAAGCTTAGATCACCCAACACTATGATATTGCACCCATAAACCAACAACACTTCCTTACAAGATACAAAATTCCAGCCTCTGGATCTCTGGGATGAGGGACCCATATATAGATGTTTGCAAGGGGAATGAGTCAGCTTTTGAGATTTGATTAGTGTCCTCTTTCTAATAGTTCTCAATTCCACTTGGATATTGATGATCTCTTACTCATCCATGGTTGAATGCAAAGAGGCAAGTGTCACAGGAGAAGTTTCTGGAAGATTCCGTGCTTCTCCACCATGCGGATTGACCCTGCCATTTGTCCACTTTCACCCATCGCACCCCATAGAATGGTTTTTCAACATGCATCACACATACTGTGTGTATTTAGGTGGGATGCAATGCACTTTGACCATGGGGCAGGTGAAATGGTCCAGTTTTGACCAGTTCTGAATAGTTTTTCATGGAGAACTTCTGGGAGATGCTGTAATCAGTTGACCTTGTTCTTTTAGGGGTTGGAACAACACCTTTAGGGACTTAGGATCCCTTAGTTTATGGACATTTATGATTGGGGTTGCAGTGCCCAAAAATGTCTATAACAGTTGCCCCCTAAAGCATGAGGTCGTTAATCTTTCGATGTCGGGTGAAATGCTTTATCATGAGGATCCGAAGTTTTATAAGCTAGAAGGCGACCTATAATAAGATACAACACAATACATTATCTTCATAATATTTTCATGATCCAGCTAAGGCGGGCATTCCCATGCTCAGCTTTATAAATTCATTTTCATGTACATAGGATAGACAATCACCTGAGTGTAGACTGATGATTATGGTAGAGCCATCATCCCTTAGATTGGATGATTATCTGTGCAGCAATGATGTACATTTGATGTCTTTATTTTCCTGAATATATATCATAGCCCAGATGGATGAAACTAGATCCGGGGTCTTCAATCTCATTCGATCTTCACTCAAAGTACAAGTCAATCCATGTGAGAGATGTTCTGGAGTCGAACATGGAAAGACATCGCCTGATTACCAGCCAATGATGTAGGCTGTTAACAGGCGCGAGAGGAATCACCGATAATGATGATGACCCTCAAGGTACTACAGTACAATTCACGTGGTGTGAATAAGGGACTTGGCGTCGAACACCACGCAAAATCTTTCGGTCGAAGGCCATTGATGTAAACCTGTCACCGGAAGTGAGAAACTTGCCATTGAGGCATGCAAGCTTCAAAGTACTGAAAGGGTTGTTCCTAGATCGACTTCTTGGATAATGAGTTGATGTTGACAGGAAGTGATCCGTCATAGGAGGGCCTTAGTGAATCCCACATCAATGACACAGAACGGAGCAAATGATTTTAATGGAGGTGAAAACGATCTGGTGATATAAGGTTCAGGGTGGAGGTCATGAAAGAATGGAGCGTAAATGTATTGCAGTGGGTGAGACACAGGTGAATTCTCTGAGCGACTTCTCTTGAACATATCGGCGACGTTGACATGATGGATTGGTAGCATTAACCCAAATATGGATGGTGTGACGGAACCATGGTGATGTGACCAGTGAATGGAACAACCCAACCCGACTCGGATGTGGAGTGAAAGTGTCATGTTCAAGAGCGACTTGCTACCAACAAAGTTTCTTCAAGTTTTCTTCCCAATTTTTCCCCAGTCATTGCTGACTAGTACCTCTTTATTTTTGTCAATCTTGAGGGGGATAACATATGCTTGTTCTATAATTTTCCCTTCGGGCAAACCCATCACTATGTTTTAACGAGCCTAGCGATAGTGAAACTTGTTCTTGTCTGTTATGGACAAGTTTGCCGCTATTAGGTTTTAACGAGTTTAACGACAAAGATAACTGAGTCCTTTTCAATTATAGAGAGTCTGAAAAGGGTCGTAAAGGAAACTCCAAAAATCCTTTTTCGTCATCTAATCCCTTAAGTCCGAAAAATTATAAAATAATACAAAAGGGATGAATTTTCGGTAATTTTAAGGAGCTGAACAAAACAAGTGCTCGATCTTTTTGTGTAATAATCCCTCAGGTCCAAAAATATTAAAATCTAAAGGAGGGATAGCACTTCCGGTCACTTTAACAAGCTGGAGAGGCTAATGGCTCGGAAATCTTTTCATATTTTACGAGTCAGTTGAAAAGAGCTTAAAGCAGACTTGTTTTTTGAGGAACAAGTGATAGATTCGGGTAGCAGCTGATCCCAGGTAAGGTTTGGAATTTTCCAATCATGGCAATGTCACAAGGATGGCTAACAGGATCACTCTTCACAGCTATTCCTAAAAAGGGGTAAAAAATCAAGTGGAGGTGAATGATCGGCCAATACAGAGTGAAGGTGATGATGAGAACACGACCAAGGCTTTAAAGGCTGAAGTAATACATTCACGATGGTTATTTACCGGAAAATGGTTCATTTTTTAATGATCTTAAATGTTGGGGGAACACTTGCTCATTGCTTATGTTTATTTTTTAACGAGCTTGAATTCCGCGTTAAAACTGCTCGATCTAGTCGTATAATAAGGATGTCTCATCTAAGATGCCATTTTTGTGGAGCTTGCACCTTACAAAGCTTTTCTCCGCATCCTTTCTTTATGCAAGTTAGGAAATGACCAATTGGTCGCTCTTTGCTTGCATGCCAAAAGGTTTGCATGCCCCCAAGTATAGCGAAAAATTTCCAGGTTACCAAAGATTGTTCCATCTGTGTCACAGACAGAACATTTCCTCGGCGATGTCTACTGAAATAGAAAAAGGTGAGTGGCGCAGACGCCTCCACTCACATAACTTTGACGAGGGAATCTTATTCCAGCCTAATCCCATTTTCCTAAATTGACGGGTGTGTCAGACTAGTCATATATCCTCTGCGGAAACCTACACTATACTCAAGGTTTTCCTACCGAAGCAGACCAGGGTGCATGCCCCTTGGGTTTCAGTCATGTCCTCTGAACCACTCGTGCTCATCAGGAGGACGGACTAGGGATTGATGAGATATTCCTTGTGTGAAAAGACCATTCAGGGTTGGTATATGACTATTTTCTATGTGTGAACTAGGGAATGAAAGCTGGTCTACGAGCTTGACCACTCTTCATTCGTGCGGAAAACACATTACTCTAAAGAGTGAGGGGACAACGGCTCCCATGCAATAAATATAGTCTCGTCCAAGGAGTATATTATAATCTAGGGGTCCTTGGACTACCATTACATTCATGTGAACGGTTTTCCTTCTCAATGTTATCAGCACATCAGGAAGGATCCCTAACGGTCGACTCGTTCCTTTGTCAAAGCCTGTTAGATTTCTCATCTCAGGAAAAATTGATGGCGAACCAAGCGCTTTCCAAGTAGTTGAGGAAAGGATACTCATAGAAGCCCCTTCATCTATGATGGTACCGGCCATGACCATTTTATATATTTGAGTAATGATTCGAAATGGTACACTAGCTGGTAAACGGGGTCTGCCTAGTAGATTCAGTCAAAGGAAACAACCAGGTTGCTTGGAGGTGGGACTGAATAGATGGCCGGATACGACTCTGACAAACTTCCTTCCTGCGGTAAAGGAACGGGTAGACTGCCCCCATGTTCATCGGAGTCTATGCTTACGAAGAGAATTTGAAAGGTGTCATTCTTGTTCTCTTTGGTGACTGTATCATCTGAATATGGACTTTTGGAAGGCAAGACTGGGTCAACTGCCATCTCGACCTTTTAACTTTCATCTGGTATGGATTCAGATGGTTTATCTTCGATGATAGACACTTTGGCCGACCACAAGGGCGTGTCAGTCGGATTTTCAACTAGTGACGGACTCGGAAAGAGTTTCTTATATCCAGGAGGAAGCTGTAACGGTGAAACCGGACGGTCGTCCAAAACGCTTTTAGCTTCGTCTAAGAAGGGACAACGATGGATGGCGTGATCACCTTCACACAATTTACAAGGAAATTTATATTTTCCTTTTGTTCTAGGGGCTTCACTTTCGCTAGTTGACGGTGTATGCTCAACATGATCATCAGAGGTTGATGACATTGGATTGTGCAAATGAGGAGACCAATCCCTTAAGATCCGAGGGATGCAAGGACAATCTCGATGATAGTGGTCTCCTTTACAAATGACACATGGCGATTTAGTCCTGGTCGGTGCAGTGTGTGGATTTTCGCTAGATGATGCTTGGTTGCCCCTTTTCGCCTTTGGCTCCTTCTTCTTCTTCTCTTTCTTCTTCTTCTCCTTCTTCTTCTCAGTTACTTGATTTTTGGCTTTACCAGCTTCATCAAGCGAAGAGGAAGGAGGAGAGGAAGAATTGGACGAAGTAGAGGGTTGGGGGGTAACTCTAGTATCGTTTAGTTGCTGACTTGATTGTTCAGGAATCACGGTGTTCTGAACGACATAAGTTGAGAAGAGCCATACGGGCAAGCCAATTGTCAATCCTGGGAGAGACAATGTGGCCATATGGGGTGCACCAACATCTCCCCAAGAGGAGAAGGGACTAGGATTTCCTCCAAGGGGAACTCCTTGGTTGGTGGACTCCATTTTTCTCAACCTAAGACCAACGTAGGAAAGGTGATGTTTATTCTGTTTAAAATAAATTTTAGATGCTTTGACACAACTTGTTTTTTCAATTTTTAAGAGTTGAGAAAAAACAAAAGATGACTCTAGTCGCCTTCGATTTTTAATGAGCCTGAAGTGACAAGTGCTCAGATGGATCTTCTCCATTAAGAAGTTTGAAAAGGAACGAAAGGGACTGCTCTGGAAATCTAGACAGAGGGATTACCAAACCAATCACAAAACTGCAGAATACGTTTTATGGTATGGTAGTCAATCTTCCCGAATGCTGTGTTTAGTGCATTGCGATCGATAGGCGACAAACGCGGCTTCCTATGGATAAAGGATTAAGCCTATTGTGGTCTCCCAAAATATACTCGACGGTACATGGGAGCACAAGTCCGTACTGGCACTTATCGTCTCAAAGTGGTGGAATCACCCAACCAACAGTGAAAACAACAGTTACCAGGCTTTACGACGCTGGAATATGTCTCTAGCCTAGACTTCTAGATGTTGTGCGTTAGGTTCCGAAGCGTTTTTAGATTCATTAAATTTATTTTATGGTTCATCTTGCTTAAGAAATTTGCCTTTCAGGTTCACCGTGTGATGTCGATGTACAATTCCTAAAATGCAATCTAAGATGATAAACAGTCGTTTAATCTTCTTTTTGCAATGAAAATCCTAGCCACTAAGGAAAGAGAGATGATTTTCTTTCAACAAAGAGCAGAGAGCACACGCTATATGCACTGTCCTAAATTAAACCAACAAACAGTCTAAATGCAAATGCACATGCATGTATTTTTTTTTCAGCCTTCTTAATGTGTGAATGATAAAAAGAAAGCTAAGCGCAAATCTGAATTATTTTTTCAAAGCGACAATTACTGACAAGCTTCTCTTCAAAACAAAAATGAAGACAATGACGACACTTTGTTATTTGGAATTGAAAACTTGCTTTCGACACTTGAAAAACTACTAATTCAAATCAAATACAAGAGTAACAGTGTAATCAACTATCAAGAACAATCAGATTCTCTTCTATGACTGAAAACGACACTTGCGACACTTTCAAATCAAGAAATGACAGTACAATTACGCTACTTCTTTGTAAAAGAGAACTGAAAATGACTAAAAATACATAAAAACATTTACAGTTCTTTGCACAACGGAGGCGGAATAATGGTAAGGAAAGGGGTTTCCACAGAGGTGTATTGACTACAGGCAACAAAACTCTTGAATAGAGCTGAAAAGCATGAACACAGAAGCCAAAATCTAAGAGCAGAAGAGGTCTGATCAGTGCACCTGTAGCACAGGGAAACTGAAATGTAATGCACCTACTACACTCGGGAAGTACGATGCATTCAGGCTTCAGAGAAGACACAGTGCGATGGACCAGGGATGAGACTTTAGCTAGGTTTCGGGTCACAGATTGCCGCTTAGTTCAGGGATTTAGGCCGAGCAAGTGGTAATCAGTAAATCAATCACAGGGGGTAGATCTAAGGAGGTTACTAGAGCCACCACGAGGGAAATTAGAGAGCTAGTAAATCAATCATTTAATTCATAAACAAAACCCGGAGATAGACTGAAGCAACATTGATCTACATTGCACTTTCATAGCAAATGCAGTTCGAAGGCTAGCTGGCTTGACTTCAGGCTCCGTCTATAAGTTTATAAAGTAAACAAATGTAGATAAACAAACAATCTATTCGCTCCCCAGCGGAGTCACCATTTTGTTATCGGGAAAACTAGTGTTTATGCAGAGCTGCTAGTCCCACTAAGGCTGGTAGCTACCTTAGAAACAAACAAACTAAAAACTACTTTCGTTTTCCTTTATGAGAAATAGATAAGAGAAGAATAAGGAGACCAACCTCTGTCTTACGCTTGGTTCCTTGATCGATTCCTCTCTCTTCTGATAGGTCTTTGCCAATCGCTTCCTTGTCTACCCAACTTCAAAGAGTACCTGTAGAATCAAAGCAGCATAACACTATCCAAGAACGCAGATCTATTATCATAAACAATATAGGACCAGATGTATATTGACCACACAAATGCATAAATCATCAATCATACAAGAATGTGGAGGAAAACGTGAATAGATTTATTGATAATCAAGAAAGAGCAAAGAGGATTACAACCAATTGTTCTGACCCAACATCATCCTCTCAGCAAGAAAGCCCTTCTTCACCTCATGAAAAGCTTAGATCACCCAACACTATGATATTACACCCAGAAACCAACAGCACTTCCTTACAAGATACAAAATTCCAGCCTCTGGATCTCTGGGATGAGAGATCCATATATAGATGTTGGAAAGGGGAATGAGTCAGCTTTTGAGATTTGATTAGTGTCCTCTCCTTGATAGTTCTCGATTCCACTTGGATATTGATGATCTCTTACTCATCCCTGGTCGAATGCAGAGAGGCAAGTGTCACAGGAGAAGTTTCTGGAAGATTCCGTGCTTCTCCACCTTGCGGATTGACCCTGCCATTTGCCCACTTTCACCCATCGCACCGCATAGAAGGGTTTTTCAACATGCATCACACCTACTGTGTGTATTCAGGTGGGATGCAACGCACTTTGACCATGGGGCAGGTGAAATGGTGCAGTTTTGACCAGTTCTGAATAGTTTTTCATGGAGAACTTCTGGGAGATTTTGTAATCAGTTGACCTTGTTCTTTTAGGGGTTGGAAAAACACCTTTAGGGACTTAGGATCCCTTAGTTTATGGACATTTATGATTGGGGTTGCAGTGCCCAAAAATGTCTATAACAATGATGACCACACTTGCCACAGTTACGAGCTAATGATGGATCAGACCCCAGCCTATAGGATGCAGACTGAAATGTGAGCCCTCAACCTAGATGCAAGGATGGCGTGTGCTAGATTTCAGGGGTAAGGTCAAGGACAAGGAGGAATGGGACTAGGAAGGGGCCACGGAGAGTTGATTTTTTACAATTGCAAAGGACTAGGGTACTATGCCCACGACTATAAAAACTCGATGAGAACATCCTATACGTATTGTGCTCAGTTTGATCATGAAACAATAGAATATCGTACGTTGATCACAAAGATGTGCAAAAAAGGGGTATTCCAGCCTCCCCCAACTCAGAATATACAAAAGATGAGGTCTAAACTACGCGAAGAGGACCTGAATGTAAACATGATGCTTAGAAGTGGTGCAGCCACATGAGAGGATAAGGGAAAGTAGCCAGAGGAAAGCATGTGGGTTCACAAGGCTCCTACAAAGGAACCCGATTTTGACTTAGAATGCGCATAGGAGACATTCATGGAAGCTAAGAAGAGCTTCGCGGAGGCCTCCACTTTAGGTAGTAAGGATCAACAAGAGCCAGGAATGGCTTACTACCTTTATGGAGACATGCATGAAACTGTTGTGTGATAGCAAGGTGGTTAAAGGACTATGGGAACTGATCATCAGGTGCGCGGGGTCAGGGGAACTGCGAGTCATTCGAAAATTGGGGAAGCATGCATTGCACACTGGAAGAGAAATGAGTTTGACTGCACAGATTGGGGAATATGAAATGGATCAGGTAATCCTAGATCTGGATTCAGACGTGAATGTATTACCAAAGAAAACCTGGGAATGTATGGGTAGACCACGTTATAGTTGTCCCATATTCAATTATGAATGGAGAACCAAAAGAAGATTTTTCCCATGGGAAGGTTGCAAGGGGTAACAATTAATATTGAAGGCGTGAGCACACAAACAAATTTCAAAGTAATAGAGATTGTCAATGATAAAAATCCCTATCCCACGTTGTTAGGAATAGACTGGACCACTGATATGAACGGGGTCATCAACCTGAAGAAGCGCGAGATGATCTTCGAGAAAAAGTCATTACACGTAGTAGTTACACTGGACCCAGCCGAAGGAGCGTGCTACACTGAACCAGTGCACGATAATGATAGTGACGATGATCTTGATTGTATTTAGAAGATAACCATGCGAGACCAGGATTGGGTGAATCTAACTGCATATGGGAGGATCTCACGGGAGCACCAAAGTTCCTACACTTCGGATTCAGATGAGGAAGTAGAGCGATGGAAGAATCGGTTACACGAAGTAACGATGTTGAATTGAAACATGATGGTTAGATCATTGTGCTGCATGACAATAGAGGCAAGATAGCTACCAACATATGATGGATTAACAGAGGTGGATGAATTCCTGAGAAAATTTGAAAGCACATTATTGAAACAACAACGGTTCGATGCATTGAAGTGGGCACTACGCACAACACCCACACGATGGTGGGGTACACATCAAGAGAACTTTGAGGAATGGCGCGGATGTAGAAGGAGGATGTGTCTATGGTTTGGAAGCCCCCAGCCTTGAATGAGAGTTGGGTGGCAAGGACGCAACAACTTGCACGCCCACCTGTGTCGATGGGTAGAGATGTGTGCTGTGCAGCCCACTCTAGCACACCCCAAATTCAAGATCAAAAATCGGAATAGGATACAGCAATAGGAGAGGTGACACACACCACAAACGTTCCACATAGAAGCATTCAAGAAGGTATGCGGAGTCCTGAACAGGGTTCACCAGGCGAGACGAATTGATTGGGACCTATGCGTATTAGTGGTTCGATGGGCCTATAGGGTCATGTGCAAAAACCTGAGCACGGAGATGATTTCGAAGCTGAACACCATAGTTGAGACCATAATTTTGGAAGAAAGGAATCCTCACGGAATAGCTCTCACGGGTGGGACAGTACGTGAGGACCCATATGAAGGAATTATGCAGTTACAGGAAGCCATTCGACAAGGGAACCTTAAACTTCATGAACTCAAAGAAGATCGGGTACGGCTGAGGAAGAAAAGCATGTTAATGGATGCAGAGATCAACAGATTGGAAAACGAAATCATGCAAGCATGTCGCATCGATAAACTAAGAATAACAAGACAAGATATGGGTAGCCATACTACTGCATTAGAATATCACCACTGAGAATTTGTGGCTCTGCTACCATGGCTGCGACCGCACCTTACCAGACAAAGTAACCAGGGGAGTGCATCGCATATGGAAGAATGTGCGGCGCTGACTGTCGCGAGGGTAATTGAGGAGTGGCCACAGACTAGGCTGGAAGGTGAATTGGAGCCTCGCATAGGTGGTGCGACCACCTGACTATCCTTATGGACCATATTCTCAATGTTCCAAGTAGTTGAAAGAGAGCGCAGGACTATAAAAGAGTCTGTATGGGAATTGCGCGATAAGGAGGTTGTGCACAGTATCAGTATGCCACAGGGGTTATGCTCGTGCTTAGGGAGCTGCGATGCCACGCGGGTAGGCTAGGAAGTAACTGTTGGTGTCACTGTTCATGACAAGATGTCCAATTTAAGACAACGAGGAGCGGGTGACGGGTAATTAAGACATGAAGTCAGGAGTAGATTTGAGATGATTTGCTGCCAATCTAGCATTAATGGGCCAAATGTGGGGGGAACGGTCGAATTTGAATTCAAAATGGCCTATAAATCACAGGTGGCTATCCAACGAACAACCCTTGGCGTTTTGAGAATTCAGTTGTTGTGCTATCAAGTGGGTATGGGCCTTACGAATTTGGAGGCTTTAAGAGCAAGTCCAGTGTTTGAGACATTGCCGAAGGAGATGCAAGACTTCCTGAATAGAATAATGTCAACAACCGAGGAAGCCGTGCAAATACCTACACTGTCAGGTGGGGGATGCACCCGAAATTCCAAAATTGCCCCGGACGCTGAGGCCTAAAAAGGATCCACAGGCAGCAGTACTAGTCCTCATTTCTCTGTGAAATTCGTGGTTTGGTAAAGTATCTACACAAGACAAGGGCAAGACTGTTAATCTTGAGACAAATGATGAGGAGGAGGATCTCTAGGCTTTCATAGAAGAGATCGAGGCAGATGAAGAAATGGAGGAAGACATTCAGCCAGTGTGCGCTGCAGTAAAACTACCAAAGTGTGTCCCTACACAGAGAGGGTAAGAAAAAGTACCCAAGGATTTGGATGTTGTTAAGAGTGCACTCCAAACCTTGCTCCTCCCAGATGGAATTCTGTTTGAAGGTTTGGTTCTGGGCTACGTGCCCACGATGAAATTTGAAGATTGGGACCTCGCGGACAGTGAAAAGGTACCACATTTGGAGACTAGAAAACTCATGAAATAGAGCAAGGAGGGGTAAGTTACAACGCTAGAGCCATAGAAATGGCTGTGCGGTGTGGAGGAGGCTAGGCTACTCCACCTACTATGGATTCCACACTTTCACTGGGCACCAATCACGATCTTTGTCATCAGGCAACTGCTTTTCCTGGTGCATGATAGGTACTTGTGGCTGGAGGAGCATATTCCCATCACGGCAGAGCTTATTCACAAGATTTCTCAGCTTCCTTGTATGGGGAGGGACCCCGCGGAAGTAGCTGGCAAAAGTAGAGATTTGGCGCTCGCAGAGGCCATGAAGAAGAAATAAAAGATGGAAAAGAAGCAGCGAGGCTACGTAATTAGTAGCATTCAAGACAAAGGGGTGCGCGTAGCCACCCAGCTGCTGGCCGAGAAGATGACGAGAAAATTCCACCGCAACGAGGTACCAGCGACAGTTGTCACATTGGCCGAACAATGCGCAAAGGGGGTCAAATTTAGTTGGGCCAAATTCCTCTGTGAGGAATTCCTAAGCAACTGCAAAGAAGCTTAGGAGCAGGGCAAGACCTTCCACTATGCGTGGTTGCTCTTGTCTATATTATTGGTGACAAGGGAACTACCTGAGGACAGTCAGTTCCCTCCCCTTGAATAGGAATTGCTAGAGGTGGAAAAATATGCGTCACCTTGGGTGACGAAGGACTCCACGTGAATCTACGAGACCAAGATCTTCTAGGTGCTCATGGAGGCGAGCATCCCAATGTGGATCAACAAAATGCCATGCCTATCCCCCACTGTGTACAACATTCTATGGAGATTTGCAGACTTCAAGGCGAATATGCACAATGTGTATATCAAGACGCGTAAGGATCCAGCGTAGAATTGGACCAAACTTCCTTTCATCGCTATTGATGATGCCATTTTCGCTCTGCTCAACTCATGGCCACCCGAGTGGTGCGCCCTAGATCTGGCAGCACACTATGAGATAGCGATACAAAAACAGAAGGATGCCACCAAGCTGCTAGCACAGCAGAAGCGCAACTAGCAGTTGGCTGAGGAGGTAAGGGCTTCCCACGAGGCAACAAAGGTCGTCGCAGAGCAGACCAAGATCGCCGAAAAGGTAGTAGCAGCACCAGCAACCGGGGCCACCATGACACAGGAGGAAAGAGGCCCGCACTTGACCATAGGACAGGGGACAATAGACACGGAAGAAGGCGCAGACCCAAGCACGACATCTACACAACTGAAACGGTTGCGCGGTATGGAACGAACAGGGCCACGGAAGAAGACCAAGGATTCCAAACTAGATGGTGAACCCATTAAACTGATAGAGGGTGACCTATACGACATCGGTGACATAGTTCACGATGTCACTAGGGATGCGCTCCAAGAAGCAAAGACACAGTAGTAGAATGTGTTGGGAGCCCTCAAGGTGCAGCTGCAGCAAATTTAGGTGCGACCCCCACAGGAGGGAACGATAGTCGTCTACGGCGCCACAGGTACATCGGCAATGGACCAGTTGCTGTAGGCCAAAATGGCTAACACCGTCATAGTGCCGGAACGAGCATTGATAGAAGACAACACGAAGGACAAAGCTGCGGTGGGCCAGATCAAGGGACTTGGCCTAAACTAGGCTACCCTTCTGTGGCATATATTATACCAGGTACAGGACGGAGCGATGGCAGAACTCCATGCAAGGGAAGGACGCGTCGTACAAATGCTCAAAGAAAAATGAATCGACATCGAGCAACTTAGTCTACAATGTGATGAAGCACTGGTGCAAAATCAACAACTAGCAAAGATAGTAGAGGAAGCATGTCGGCGTGCCCTAGAGCTAGAAATTGCGACAGACCTACTAGTAGGAGTGAAAATTCACAGATTGGCTAGTGGATTTGGCGAGGCAAAAGAGAAAGAAACAAGGATACAGTTGGACCTCAACCCTCAAATTGTCAAACTGTGATTAAAGGCACAGTCATCCACAACCCCAAAAGTTAGGGAACACCGCGTTGGTGCTATACAAAAGGGGCTGGAGGAAATAGGGCAGGCAGTGTAGGACTGTACTATAATGTTGGAAGAATCCCTCGTCATCCTCACTTCCTTACAAGAGGACCCCACCATACAACACCTAGAAATAGAAGTACGGGAGCTCCAAGTGTAGTATTATAGTGTGCGCGGAACGGAATAGACAGTTGCCCTAACCCAGCGGTTAGCGAAGCTACAACAAGCAAAGGTGTTGAAGGAACAGGTGGATGCTGTGTGACAAAAGAGGTAGTACTTAAAGCATGCGTCCAGTCATGGATTGATGAGGCCTTCCGTATCACTGCTGATATCGAATGAAAGCTTGCACAAATGAAGGTGATGCATGCCTTAAGATAGGGATCTGCCCCTAACAGCGAGCATTTGACAGAAAGAGTAGAACAAATCTAGCAGACGGCAGAGCAGTGCATTGTGAACCTTCACGCAACACATAAACAGTTGGAGGGGCTCCGTTCCAAGATCGTCGCACCAGCAGAGTGACTCAATATGAGTCACGATGATTGTGTTGGGGGCCTATTGGGCATGGGATCCCCCACAGTAGGTTTTGAGACTTAAAGCCCGAGCTTTGGTGAATTATATTGTAAGACTCTGCGAAATGCGGGCGTGGAGTTCGAATGTCTAGGATGAGTCATAAGGTTGTCTACCCTAAGAATTGTAAAATAATGTAAAGCTGTGTCAGCCTACCCATGGTCCGCAGACCATGGGATTGTATAAATAGGGTGAGGCTCTAAGTGTAAAGATAGTTTTTGGAAAGTAAGTAATAGATAGATGCGAAGGCATGGTTAGAGCATAGGGGAAAAATTGAAGTGTATTGGGTCGTAGTAGTAGGAAGAGGCTCTGCAGCTGAGTGCGTAGACCCCTGCAGCTAAGTGCGCAGGGCGGAGTCGGGTCGGTATTTGAAACTGAAAGTTAATAAAGAATGCTAGTCTATGCATCTCTTCTTGAATCCTTATTTTGATGTTATACATTGTTGTTACTCTAATTATTTACTGTGTGCACTGGATGAATACTCATATGGATGCTTGTATGTAAATTTAATCTAAGAAATTAGCTAACGGAGACTGATTAAGTATGACTTGGGTAAATAACACGGGTCGCGCTGCGACTAGAACTGTGAAAAGACAGTATCACAGGGTGTAGGGTGCTTGTAGGTGTGTGTATCGCAGTAAGTGTGAAGGTTGGACCACGTACTAATCACCACATATCAGACATCCCCAGGGTGCAGAAACCTGGTTCTAGCACCCTCCCATACTACTTGGGTGAGATCTTAGTTTGCGCTCTGTCGACTATTGCCGAAAGGGCCAGTAGTACCAGGATTTTCTTGGCTAAATCACTTTCAAACCTGGGTCAAGCCCCACTAAGTGAACAACCATCAACGTAAAAACCAAGGAAGGCTCCAAAATTTGGATGCAGGGTAAAAGTTTCGAGGGTGTTGCAGCTGCTACAACTCTTAGCAACACACTGGTTGAATACCAGCTTCTCTGTTTCAGTTCATTTGTAGCACAGGACCTTGGACTTTCAGGACGTATTGATTCATTATGTAGGTTACTTTGGCTTCTCCACTTACCCCATGGATACATGGTTCACCTTGTACCACCTCAGTCAAACAAAAAAAAAGTTTTAGCTAGATCACAGTGTTTCAAAATCAGGAAGGGTAGTTTTGTTCGCAAGCTTAATATTTGCAGAGTATAAGTTTTCATCTTTGGTGTTGTTCCACTACCAGTAGGCCTAGACAATACCCTGACAGAGTCACGCATGAACACAAGCATTGCTCCATTGCGAGCAAGCCTGGTCAGTACCCTGGTGGAGTTGCTTTCTTCACCTCTCTGCACATAAAGCCTTTCTCTTCTTTCACGTTTGTATTTTTTGAAAAGAGGACTGTACATAGGCACTTTTTTATTTTTGGGGCGGAAGAGGGATATTGACTTATTGAGAGTAGAAGAGGTTGTTCCTTCAGAGAAGCATATAATACCTCTGATTTATGTTTGTTCGTTTAGATTTTTCCCCTTTTGCATTTCTACTAGTTGGATTAACCTTGAGCACACAGAGTAGAAGACTGAGTGCAAGCATGGGGTTTCCTAGTTTGGACATAGGTTCATGGTTTTACTAGATCTTCCCTTACAAATGCTTCATATTTTCCATCCGGCTTCATCGCCCAAAAGTTACAACCAAGCACAGAGAAGAGGGACACAGGACTAGCCAAGTGATGTAGTGTCACAAGGCTCTTTAAACTCAGCCACATACTTATTCAAAATCCAGAACAATATAGGAAAACACTTACTTACAAAACAAAAATGACAAGGAAACCAAAACAAAATGAAGAAAACAAAGAAAAAACTAGAACGTAAAGCAACAAAATAAAACAACAAAGCAACAGAGAAATAGTAAGCATGCTATGTACATAGGTGGGGTGCGACCCTAGATCACTGAAAATTACATTTTAAATCTTGGTAATTGACAGGAAAGTTGTCAATCCTCCCATCAAGTGATTGCAAGCAATACGTGTGTTGGCCAAGTTTTCCATGAACAGTGTACGGACCAATCCACTGAGACTGGAACTTTGTGTGTTTTCCTTTGTCTTCATGAGGTTTACCCCATTTCAAGACTAAGTCACCCACATCGAAGCTAGAATTCCATAAAAACTTATTATCGAACCATATCTTGATACGGTTTTGGTGGAGTGTAAATTTTTCTTTTGCTTTCATCTGTTCTACCTGTAACTTGTGTAATGTGTCTATCCTATGCTGAATCAATAGACACAACTTCCCTTAGGATTCTTGGGATAGCCAAAGAGCAGACAAGTAGATATTCGGTGACAGGATGGATTCTTTACTGTATACAAGGAAGTATAGAGATGTGTTCAGAGAGGGCTTGGGTGTAACTCGGTTAGCCCAAAGTGCATTCACCAGGGTAGAATGCCAATTTTGCTGCTAATATTAAATGGTCTTTTTGATGATGCAGATAAGATTCTTGTTTGTTGACTTAGCAAGACCATTCCCCTGTTGGTAGTAGTTAGATGAATGCTTAGGCACAATACCATATTGTAATGCAAAATCATATAGTTTCAATGAAGAAAAGTAAGTTGCATTGTAAAAAACAAGTGATACTGGAACACCAAACCTTAGGATGATATTCTACTGAAGGAAGATGATGACTTTCTGGTAGTTTACTTATCTGAGTGGAACTGCTTCCATCCACCACGTGAAGTAATCTGTAGCAATTAGAATGTAGTGGTATGTTGTGGCCAGCAACAACCCCCCTTTTTATTTAGTTTTATTACTAATACTAAATAAATGCGGACCCTTCTAAAAAAAAATTAAAAAAGTAGCACTTGTATTTCCCTTTGAATAAAATATACTATCATAAACTTAGGAAAACACCCACAAAACCCAAAAGAACTTAAGTTTTATGATAAGTTTTGAATAAAATCGTTCTCTCAACAATAAAACATTGCATTGCAAAGGGTAATGGAGGACATAATATAAGCAAACTTCCGAAATTGCGAAAACCCGTTGTAAGATCGCAAGCCTTAAAGACCCATCGTGTATCGCAGTTTTCATATGCTGCAAAGTATCACCTAAGGTAAAATATCCTGACCCAGCAAAATGCAATAGGGCATCTCGCAGAAACATGAGGTGATAAATAATTGTTAACAAAACGGATTAGCGATATTGTGATCTGTGATATTGCGATTTGCGATATTGCGAAGCAAATTGCAAAATCACTTCATTGCAGATCTGTAGGGCTCATCATTCAATAAAGTTTTTCTCATAATCCGATACCAAGTTATGGGCATTAATGTCAATTTAATGGTTAGTTGATGGTCATTTATGAGATAAGATTTAGATCTGATCGAAAGGTTGTTTCACGTAGGGTGATATATTTGATATGATTTCAGCATTAAGAGCTTTCCCATCACCTTATCTCTTACCATTATTCTTTCCTTACTTGTAAATTTGTAGGAGTGGAAAGAATAATAATATACGTAGCAGTGTGTTCAGAGCGTAATGGGAAAGAAGGGAAAAGCTCCGGTTGCTGAGGACAAAGAGATGACGCCCTTATACACAAACACCACCTATAACAGAGATGCCATCATAACTACTTGGGAAGGCATGTACAGTCTGCTCGAAGAAGAAAGTCCCAGAGTTATGGAGGTTAAAGAAAAAACGGACTCACGCGGGTCATCTGAGGCATCAATCACAGAACTTGCATGTTCGTTCTTGCACCGGATAGCAGCAAGACCAAGATTTTTCCATACACAGACATGGTTAAGTGGGTACTAGATAGTGCTAATATATTAGACAGGCAATTCAATACTCGAACCCAAGATCTCATTGGGTCATTCACTCCACAAAATTAAATGTTTATGTATCATCTACCATAACCACGTAGGAGGCGAAACTAGCACCTGGGAAGACTAGATCGGGAAAAGGAGGAAGTTTCTGATGTGCGATTAGCGCCTAGTGCTATGTTTGAAAAACCCCTAGAGAAGGAAAGCCCCGGAGCACTTGGTTGCATGTAAGCCATGAAAACCGTGGGGAAAAGCACTAAAGGCTAAAGGTGAGACCCGCGCTCCAAAATCAGCCATATTTATCAAAGACCGCTCCGGGATTTCTCCCAAAGGCACAGCATTTGCAGACAAGTTGGAGACAAAAAGCTGAAGAAAGAGTAGAGTACATCAAGAAGTTAACCAAGTTGAATTGGGATTCTTACTGGCAGTACTTGGTTAAACTACACAGTCAATGCATGACTCTCAAATGCCTTACGAATTCTGTCGAGAAGATAGTGCCAGCACTTGCTGCTTCTGTTTTCGTAGGGAAACTAAAATTGAAGGTTGGCCAACTGGTGCTCCTCAAGCGGATGCTGAATGCTTGCAATCTCAGAGAACAGATCCATAGATATTTAATTGCCAAATTCAATTTTATTTTTAGTTTTGATTTACTTTTGCCTTAGATGAGGACGATCATTTAAACCTCCTCCTATATTTTTGTAATAAACTATTTTTAGTATTTAAGTAGTAGTATTTTAATCCCTCTCATGCATTTAGAGAGAGGTCCTTAAATTTGTCAAAAACGTTTCCTCAGAACATGCACTTCTGCACCCTCGGAGGAGGTTTTGATGAATGAATGGAACGAGATTTATTGATATCTATGTTTAATGTCTGCTACTGAAATGCACTTTTTTACTCTTAGTAGATGTTGAATCAGGAAGAGATAAATCTATATTGTCGAAGCTCATGAGTAGAACTTGTTATCAATGGTACTTTTATCTCTTAATGATTTCTGCTTATGTGCTAAAGTAATATTTATGTTCAGTTGTTTATATCTGAAGGCTTGAATGTTTGAGTTATCATTTGGCACTACGGTGGTGACTATTCTATTTATGCTTTAATGTATGAATGACTTATTATGCGATATGCTTCTCACAATTGTTTTAGCTAACTTTTTATACGAAACAATTCATTTTTATCGAATTCTTCTCTTGTAGAAATTGAATGATCTTTATTACCAATTGTTGTTAGAAATCATTTTAGATCGCATAACTGAAAAGTTAAATCCCGGGTTAGTTTTAGAATTAGATATTTCTGTTCATTAGAATACAATTGCATGTTTTAAATTAGACTTAGATTAAAAGCATTTTACTTAGAAATCATTAGTAAAGGAAATATCAATTCTCATCACACACACAAATTGGGAAACTGGTCCCATTATCCCCAGTCGAACCCACCATCCCAAATGGAAAAGGAGTTGCTTTCAAGGTCCGGACCGGGTGGGTATCCCCCTTGTTGTAGACCCAATTTTCGGGGCTTCAACATATTTGGCACTAGAAGGAGGGCCCCGAACTATGAATGGCTAGTAAATCCAAATCTAAATACCATTCTGAGAGTAAATCGCCCTCAACATCTCCCCCGACTTCTCCATCGCACTTCAAATCTTTAAATCTTGAACGAGAAGTTGATAAAACAACAACCACTGCCACAAACCCAAACATTTCAGAGAAATCTATTGTCGAATCTCCTGAAGTTGAGTCTTTGATTCATAAACTTCAAGGATTTTCCATATCACCGCAAAATTCTGAAATATCTCAAGGTAGTGTGACTTCGCAATAAAATCCTTCTGATCCTTTAACTAGATTGCAGAGTGAAAAGTTTGGTATTGAACCAACTGAATTACCTCTACCTAAATGGAAAAGAGCAAGGAAGTCACCTAAAGGGTTTTATTGTGAGACTCTTTTGTCATCATCATCCATCTCAACTTCTCCACTGCGAAGTCAACCATCCACCCCTCCACTTCAAATTGTTATCCACCAAAGTACTAGAACTTCAACATCTACTTCTCAACCATCTGGGACTGTAATATCCTCTTACCAACCACAAGGAATGTCATTTGTGCTTTCCTCTGTTAGTAGTTCAGCGATGGCCTAAACCCCATGGAATAACCCAGGGGCAGTCTTAATGCCTGCGCCCTTGAGTCAAATACCGGCTCATCCTGAAAAATGGCTGCCTAAGTTTAATCCTAAAGCAGGAATGCTAGCAGAAGAACACATAAACAACTTTATGTTATCGATAAATTTAAATGGTGTTACTAATGAAGATGTTGTTTTCTGGCTCTTTCCTTATACTTTACAAGGAGCAGTCGGATCCTGGTATTTTTCATTACCATTAAGATCCATCACTGGTTGGGACATTTTCCAAGAGAAATTATTGACTAAGTTCGACGATGATAGATCTACGGCGACATTGATCAATGATCTATCGAATCTAAAGACTAAATCAAGAGAACCTATCAAAGATTTTAACTCGCGTTTCAACAAGATTTTGAATAAAATTCCGACCTCTTCCAAGCCTAGCGAAGAAGTTCAAAGTGAATGGTATATATCCACTTTACCATCAAACATAGTGATATTTGTTGATAGGGCTGCTAAGACAACATTGACTGAAAATATTAAGGAAGCAATAGTGGTAGAAAAACGTATCTTAGCTTTAGAAAAGAAAAATTTTGTCGGTGAAAGAAAATCTAGGAAGGTTACTTTTAGAGATGATCCTAAGAAAGAGCAATCAAAAGACCCATTTGATTTAGAAGGATTGCAGAAAGTCCTAAAAACCATGTCTAACGAAATGGTTGACATTAAGAGACAAGTAGCAGAGACTTCTTCTAAAAATCCCTACAAGCCTTATAGAAAAAATCCTTCAACTGATTCAAAGCCGCCCAATGCTATAACAAACGTAGAATCAGAAGGAGAAGAAGAAGAAGTTTCTAACGAGGAACCTACTGATGAAGATGAAGTTGTTGAAGTACAAGGAATGTGGGACTTCATCCTTCTAGACAAAGAGGATCAATAGGGATCACCAGTCAGTACCAAAAGTAGAAATCAACTTGATCCTCCACAACCTAGTTCTAAACAGAAGAGCGCAAGCTCGACATCCAAAGATAAAGTCACAGGGAAGAAATCGTCACCAAAAGCGACTCAAACAAGCCCAGTCCAATCTGACTCACCAACTCCGCCTAAAACACTGATTGTTTCTGATGAGATGGAGTATAATATCATCGAAGACATGAAGAAGACTAGGGCTAACATTACTTTTCATGAATTGAGCAAATTGAAACATCAACAAAAGCTAATTTTGAAAGAGTTACATGCAATACCTGTTGCACCTCTGCCTGCTGTTATAATCTCACAAGCTTCTAATGAAATGGGAAGACCTCCAACTAATATGGCAAATAAAGTTGATCCGAATGATATTGCTTTAATTGGGGGTAGGTCAAAATCCCATACTCCTCCATTCCTTCTGACCTACGAAATTTTCAATAAAAACTTGCATAACTGTTTGATAGATTCAGGAGCTTCATCTAATATCTTACCTGAAACGATATGTTCAAATTTAAATGTCCAACCTCAAAAATTTGCAGTACACATAGTTCGGCTGGACTGATCGCAGGTTGAAGTAATCAGTGAACTAAATCAAGTTACCGTAAAGCTGTCATCTAATCCAAAGGTATGTCAAGTCATTGATATTCTAGTTGCAGACATTCCCGAATTTTATGGCTTAATTCTTAGTAGGGATTGGTTTGAAAAGCTTCATGGATATTTTGTGACTAACTATTCACATATGTGGCTCCCTTACAATGGTAAAATGAATTGGATAAAGGTTGAGCGAGAAAGACACCAAAAATACATAGTGACGAAATTGGAAGGAGAAAATGAACCTATAGCATACAACAACAATATAATTGGAAACTATTATGTTGACTCTTTCTTAGGAAATTTTAATGCTCATACTTCGCCTTACTTGGAACATTCTGTTCTGTCTCAAGTAGAAAACTTTTCTCAAACAGATTGTTCTAAATGTGCTAATTATATAGATAGTCCTGTAAATAAATCTTTATTTTGGAAATTATTTTTTGATGGTTCTAAGTCTAATGATGGAGCAGGAGCAAGATGTGTATTAGTTAGTCCAGAGGGAAACAAAACTATGCTAACATGTAGACTCGAGTTTGATTGCACAAACAACACTACAGAATATGAAGCTTTAGTCTAAGGACTGTACAAGGCAATCGGATTAGATATCAAGTATCTACAAGTCTTCAGAGACTCTGAGATTGTTATTAAATAGGTACGAAATACTATACATTGTCTATCAGGTCATTTAAAGCATTATCAATCTTTAGTGCAAGATCTGACTGAACATTTTATAGCATTTAATATTTCACCTATTCCCAGACTCCAAAATGCTAGTGCTGACCTCCTGGAAAATGTAGCTTCCAAGCTCATTCCCTCAGAAGACTATAGCCCAGACAGATTCTCAATCGAATTGATCTTTAGGCCCTCCATCCCTGATAATGTTACAAACTGGAGAATTTTCAATGATGATCCTGATATTGTAAGTTTCCTGACATCAGAAGGATCTTACACTAATCAGATAATTGATGAGGACCAACATGACAAATAGTTACAACAAGAAAGCACTAATAATGTTATACCAAAATCTGTATTCAAGTTGGAAGACCTATATGATTTGAAAGACCGGTTTAAGAGATCTACTAATTCAAAACTTCAGAGTTCTACTCTAAACTATGAATTAGTTAATCTAGGAACTGATACCAAGCCACAGAATATCAACTTAGGTCTTGGCCTAGTCCCTGAAAAAAAATTAGCCTTTGTTCGTCTCCTGAAATAGTACAAAAGTGTCTTTGCCTGGAACTACAGTGACGTTAAGACTTACGACACTTCAATCATTCACCATACTATCCCAATGATAGCTGATGAAAAACCTGTCCAACAAAAGCTAAGAAAGATCCATCCTAATCTAGAAAGTCAGATTAAATACGAGCTCAATAAATTATTGAAAGCCAAGATTATTTTTCCCATTTGACATTCTAGATGGGATTCCAACTTGGTTCTCGTTAGAAAGAAAAACAAAGATATTAGAATTTGTATTGACTTTCAAAATCTTAACAAAGCCTGCCAAAAGGATAATTTTCCCGTGCCTCCTATGGAAAAAATATTGCAAGCAGTTGCAGGATCAAAATTAATGTCATTTTTAGATGGTTTCTCCAGCTACAATCAGGTTCTGGTCCATCTCGACGATCAAATAAAAACCACGTTCAGAACGAAATGGGGTACTTATGCATATCAAAAGATGCCTTTGGGCTAATTAACGCTGGCACCACATTTCAAAGGGCCATGGACATCGCATTTAAGGGATTAGTAAACAAATCAGTGGTGATTTACTTGGATGACATAACAATATACTCTATGAAATGCGGTAATCACCTCAGAGACTTAAAGCAAATCTTCCAACGTTGCCAAAGGAATGGGATTTCACTTAATCCAAAAAAGTCCTTTTTTGCATTACGTAAAGGAAAGCTTCTTGGATTTATAGTATCAAAATCTGGAATCCATATTGATCTCGATAGAATTAAGGATATTTCTGAAATACGCTTGCCTCATAATAAGAAAGCCATGCAATACTTCCTTGGCCAGATTAATTTTGTTAAAATATTTGTTCCAAACTTCTCAAGGATTGTGTCACCATTACAAGCAATGATCAAGAAGAATTCACTCTTCAAATGGGTCCAGGAGGAATATAAAGCTTTCAATATGATTAAGCAAGCGATTGTTAATGCCCCATCCTTAGCGACTCCAAAATTTTCCGATCTTTTCATTTGGTATACATTTGCTTCTGATAAATCATATGCTGCAATACTCACCCAAGCTAATCAAGATAAGGCGGAAGCCCCAATTGCCTTCTTTAGTTCGAATATGCAAGGGGCTGAACTAAATTATTCTGACGTTGAGAAACAAGATTATGCTGTTTTCAAAGCAATCAAGCATTTTAGACCCTTTCTTCTTAAAACCCAAACAAAAATCATAGTACTGTTTCCAGCGGTAAGAAATCTCTTAGTACAGAAAGACGTGGGTTAAAAGAGAGCAAGTTGGGTGACTACCTTACAAGAATATGACGCTGAGATCAAGCTAGTAAATATTGTAAAAGGTCAAGGCTTTTGCAAAATGTTGGCTGGAGCATCGCTTATTTCCAAAATACCATCTCCAAATCAAGAAGTACAAATGTATGAGGTAAGCCTAAATGATATTGAATCAATATATGTTGATATCATACTTTATCTAAAGAACATATAGGCTCCTTCAAATCTGAATTATACAAAGAAAAGAGCCCTAAGATTGAAGGCTAAGTAGTATCAACTCGTAAACAATGTACCTTTTAGGATGAAGTATGATTCTGTTCTCCTTCGATATCTTGAGAAACCTGAAGCTGAAAAGGTGTTGCAGGAACTCCATGATGGACCGGCAAGTGGACATTATGCAGGGGATGCTACAACACATAAAATTTTGCGTGCAGGATACTACTGGCCTACACTATTTAAAGATGCGCATAGCTATGTAAGGAAATGTCAAATTTTTCAAACTACTGCTGGGAGACAAAAGAAACCATCATTGCCTTTGCAACCAGTCAATATTGATCAACCTTTTGATCAATGGGGATTGGATATAATAGGTGAGATCATTCCTCACTCTTATAAACAACATAGGTATATCCTTACAGCTACAAATTATTTTACTAAATGCGTAGAAGCAGTTCCTCTCAAGACAGCTAATGCTGAACACATCATTGATTTCATAGATTAGTTCATAATTACTAGGTTTGGTTTACCCTCTACTTAAATGTTTGATAATGCATCATATTTTTCTGGCAATGCTATGACTGAATTTGCACTTAAAAGAGGTTTTAAGCTTAAATAATCTGCCAATTATTACCCACAAGGGAATGGGTTGGCCGTATCAACGAATAAAAACTTAATCAGAATCATTAAGCGAACCATTGATCAAAGTCATAAAAATTGTCACAAATCTTTGATGTATGCTCTTTAGGCAAACCGAATAACACAAAAAGCTTCCATTGGCACTTCTCCCTTTAATTTAGTTTATGGGAAAGAAGTAGTTCTCCCAACTCATCTAGCGATTCCTTCTTTGGCCTTAGTTCAATTTATTGATGAAATACCAACTTCATATTTACAACTAAGACGACTGCAAATCATTAAGCTAGAAGAGCAACGAGAACAAGCTAAAATAACACACGCTCACCATCAAGCATTACTAAAGGCTTTCTTTGATTCAAGCATGGTATCTAGGAAGGATTTTCAAATTGGAGATTTAGTTTTAAAATGGGATAAGGCTCACAAAGAAAAAGGCAAACATTCAAAATTCCAACGAATGTGGCTTCGCCCATTCCAAATTGTGGAAATCATAGGTTCATCCACTTTCATGTTGCAAGATTTAGTAGGGAAAAGGGAATCTTTACCTGTTAAATGGGCAGATCCTTAAAAAATGCTTTCCATAGGAGATGACCTCTTCTATTTTTGTAAACTATTGTTTATAGCTTTATTTTGATAATAAAACAAGTTGTAAATGGTTACATTTGGAATTCACGAAAAAAACTAGTGTTTCTTTTAGATTTTGTTTTTCGCTTGTATAAATAGAACTGATTTGCAAAATTGGTCATTATTATTGAAAGAAATAGTCAAATGCTATAAGCCTGAAAATGTTACTAGTTTCATCCTTGTGATTTAAAAAAAAAAAAAAAGCAACCTTTAGTGGGAATTTGTTTTATATCAGTCAATGAAAAGCATCAATAACAAAACAAAATTCTCTGTAGAAAAGCTCTTTCCAAGAAACTCTACAATTGTCATCCAGAGCTATTCTTAAGGAACCAATGACTTCCTCCCCACCTAGAGAATTACGAGCTTCAAGGAATAATCCAACGATACACTGTAAACTTAAAGAATAAGAGGTCTCATCATTAGCTGACTTATCATGATCATAGATATTATAACTTGTTGACATTCCTAAAATTGCATACCAAAACAGGGCAATGACTCAAGATTGTTGCAATCAAAAGACAAGGGGTCTCATCACGAGCCAGCTTGTTCATCAAAGTTATAGATCAAGTGAATGGGACTATCATAATTTGGCTACCAAGCCAAGACATTGTTCTTTAAGAATTAAAAGAAAACAAAAAGCAATAAGTGTGGATATAGATTTATCTTTGAAAATTGTATATTTCTCCAAGTAGGATACAGGATCATTGCTGGGTAACAGGTAACCCTGTCGAGGCTATGAACGCCTGCTGGCAGCAGAGGCTCTACCTATGACAAATGAGCATACTTAAAACTGATCTACAGAGAAGTCTTTGTTTTTATCTTTATAAACCAAGTAGTGGTTGATGTAAATACAATGACTAGCTTTGGGAAGTAAATAATCAGAGTTAACACAGGAGAAACAAACTACCATTAACAGCTAAAAGCATGATGCACTTTATTTTTCTATAATAAAGTTTTATTTTCTAGAAAACTTTGTTGTTTTGGAAGTTTAGAAAATTCAAAAGAGGGTGAACCCATTACACTGACAGAGGGTGACCTATATGACATCGGTGACACAGTTCGCGAGGTCACCAAGGACGCGCTCCAGGAAGTAATGACGGAGTAGTAGAATGTGTTGGGGGCCCTCAGGACGCAGTTGCAACAACTTTAGGTGCGACCCCTATAGGAGGGAATGGTAGTCGTCTACGGTGCTGTAGGTACATCAACAATGGAGCAGTTGCTGCAGGCCAAAATGGCTAACACCATCGCAGTGCCGGAAGGAGAACTGATAGTGGACAGCACGGAGGACAAATCCATGGTGGGCCGGATCAAGGGACTTGGCCTAAACTTGGTTGCCCTTCCATGAGATATATTATACCAGGTAGAGGGCAGAGCGACGACAGAACTCCATGCTAGGGAAGGATGTGTCGTACAAATGCTCAGCGAACAACGAATTGACATCGAGAATCTTAATCTACAGTTCGATGAAGGACTGGCGGAGAATCAACAGCTGGAACAGCTGGAACAGAGGGGCTTCGTACCAAGATTGCTGCACCAGCAGAGTGACTCGGGATGAGTCATGGTGATTGTGTTGGGGGCATGTTGGGCATTGGATCCCCGTAGTAGGTTTTGAGGCTTAAAACCCAAGTTTTGGTCAATTGTATTGTAAGACTCCGTGAAATGCGAGCGTGGAGTGCGAATGTCTAGGATGAGTGATAGGGTTTTCTGCCCTAAAAACTATAAAATAATGCAAAGCTATGTCGCCTACCCATGGTCTGCAGACCATGGGATTGTATAAATAGGGTGAGGCTCTATGTTTAAATATAGTATTTGGAAAGCAAGTAATAGATAGATGCGAAGGCATGGTTAGAGCATAGGGGGAAATTGAAGTGTATTGGGTCATAGTAGTAGGAAGAGGCTCTGTAGCTGAGTGCGTAGAGGCCTAGTAGAGTTTGCAGCTGAGTGCGTGGACCCTTGCAGCTGAGTGCGCAGGCCGGAGTCGGGTCGGTATTTGAAACTGAAAGTTAATAAAGAAGATTGTTTTGTGCATCTGTTCTTGAATCCTTATTTTGATGTTATACATTGTTTTTACTCTAATTATTTACTACATGCACTGGATGAATACTCGTATGAATGCTTGTATGTAAATTTAATCTAAGAAATCATCTAATGGAGACTAATTAAGGAATACTTGGGTAAATAACATGGGTCGCGCTGCGACTAGAACTACGCGAAGACAGTATCACAGGGCATGGGGTGCCCACAGGTGTGTGTAGCGTAGTAAGTGCAAAGGTTGGACTGCATACTAATCACCACATATCAGACATCCCCAGGGTGCGGAAACCTAGTTCTAGCACCCTCCCATACTACTTCGGGTGAGACCTCAATCCACGCTCCGCGGACTGTTGCCGAAAGGGCCAATAGTACCGGGATTTGTTTGGCTAAGTCACTTTTGAACCTGGTTCAAGCCCCACTAAGCCAACAACCATCAAGGTAAAAACCAAGGAAGGCTCCAAAATTTGGATGCAGGCTAAAAGTTTCGAGGGTGTTGTAGTCACCACAACTCTTGGAAACACATTGGTTGAATACCAGCTTCTCTGTTTCAGTTCATTTGTAGCACAGGGCCTTGGCCTTTTAGGACGTATTGATTCATTGTGTAGGTTACTTTGGCTTCTCCACTTACCCCATGGATACATGGTTCACCTTGTACCAACTCAGTCAAACACAAAAAAAGTTTTAGCTAGATCACTGTGTTTCAAAATCAGGAAGGGTAGTTTTGTTTGTGAGCTTAATATTTGTAGAGTATAAGTTTTCATCTCTGGTGTTGTTCCACTACCTGCAGGCCTAGACAATACTCTGATAGAGTCACGCATGAACACAAGCATTGCTTCACTGCGAGCAAGCCTAGTCAGTACCTCGGTGGAGTTGCCTGCTTCACCTCTCTGCACATAAAGCCTTTCTCTTCTTTCACATTTGTATTTTTTGAAAAGAGGACTGTGCATAGGAACTTTTTTTATTTTTGGGGTGGAAGAGGGATATTGACTTATTCAGAGCAGAAGAGGTTGTCCCTTCAGAGAAGTATATAATACCTCTGATTTATGTTTGTTCGTTTAGATTTTTCCCCTTCTCCATTTCTACTAGTTGGATTAACCTTGAGCACATAGAGTAGAAGACCGAGTGCAACCATGGGGTTTCCTAGTTTGGACATAGGTTCATGGTTTTACTAGAGCTTCCCTTACAAATGGTTCATATTTTCCATCAAGCTTCATTGGACAAAAGTTACAACCAAGCACAGAGAAGAGGGACACAGGACTGGAAAAGTGATGTAGTGTCACAAGGATCTTTAAACTCAACCACATACTTATTCAAAATCCAGAACAATATAAGAAAACACTTATTTACAAAAAAAAATAATAAGGCAACCAAAACAAAGTGAAGAAAACAAAGCAAAAACTGGAACGTAAAGTAACAAAATAAAATAGCAAAGCAACAGAGAAATAGTAAGCATGCTATGTACATAGGTGGGGCACAACCCTAGATCATTGAAAATTACATTTTAAATCTTGGTAATTGACAAGAAAGTTGTCAATCCTCGCATCAAGTGATTGTAAGCAATACGTGTGTTGGCCAATTTTTTCATGAACCATGTACGGACCAATCCACTAAGACTGGAACTTTGTGTTTTTCCTTTGTATTCATGGGGTTTACCCCATTTCAAGACTAAGTCACCCACATTGAAGCTAGAATTCCAAACAGACTTACGATCGAACCATATCTTGATACGGTTCTAATGGAGTGTAAATTTTTCTTTTGCTTTCATCCGTTCTTCCTGTAACTTGTGTAATTTGTCTATCCTACATTGAATCAATAGACACAACTTGCCTCAGGATTCTTGGAATAGCTGAAGAGAAGGCAAGTAGATATTGGGTGGTAGGATGGATTCTTTATCATATACGAGGAAGTATGGAGATGTGTTCATAGAGGACTTGGGTGTAACTCGGTCAGCCCAAAGTGCATTCACAAGGGTGGAATGCCAGTTTTGCTGCTAAGATTAAATGGTCTTTTTGATTATGTAGATAAGATTCTTGTTTGTTGATTTAGCAAGACCATTCCCCTCTCGGTAGTAGTTAGATGAATGCTTAGGCACAATACCATATTGCAATGCAAATCATACAGTTTCAATGAAGAAAAGTAAGTTTCATTGTAAAAAACAAGTGATACCGGAACACCAAACCTCAAGATGATATTCTACTGAAGGAAGCTGATGACTTTCTGGTCGTTTACTTATTTGAGTGAAACTACTTCCATCCACCACGTGAAGTAATCTGTAGCAGTTAGAATGTAGCGGTGTGTTGTGGACAGCAACAACCCCCCTTTTTATTTAGTTTTATTACTAATACAAAATAAATGGGGACCCTTCTAAAAAAAAAAAAAAAGCAGCACTTATATTTCCCTTTGAATAAAACATACTATCATAAACTTAGGAAAACACTCACAAAACCCAAAAGAACTTAAGTTTTATGATAAGCTTTGAATAAAATCATTCTCTCAACAATAAAACATCGCATCGCAAAGGGTAATGGAGGACATCATATAAGCAAACTTCTGAAATTGCAAAAACGCAATGCGAGATCGCACACCTTAAAGATCCATCGCACATTGCAGTTTTCATATGCCGCAAAGTATCACCTAAGGTAAATATCCCGACCTAGTGACATGCGATAGGGCATCTCACAAATCACATCTCACAAAAACATGAGGTGATAAATAATTGTTAACAAAACGGATTACCGATATTGCGATCTGCGATATTGCGAAGCAAATCACAAAATCGCTTTATCGTAGATCTATAGGGCTCATCGTTCTATAGTGTTTTTCTCGTAATCTGATACCAAGTTATGGGCATTAATGTCAATTTAATGGTTAGTTCATGGTCATTTATGAGATAAGATTTAGATCTAATCGAAAGGTTGTTTCACGTAGGGTGATATATTTGATATGATTTCAGCATTAAGATCTTTCCCGTCACCCTATCTCTTACCATTATTCTTTCCTTACATGTAAATTTGCAGGAGCAGAAAGCAGAATAATATACACAACAATGTTCAGAGTGTAATGGGAAAGAAGGGAAAAGCTCCGGTTGCTGAGGACAAAGAGATGATGCCCTTATACACAGACACCACCTGTAACAGAGAGACCGACATAACTACTTGGAAAGGCATGTATAGTCTACTCGAAGAAGAATGTACCAGAGTTATGGAGGTTAAAGCAACAACAGACTCACATGGGCCATCTGAGGCATCAATAACAGAACTTGCATGTTCGTTCTTGCACCGGATAGTGGGAAGACCTAAGATTCTTCCATACATAGAAATGGTTAAGTGGGTACTGGAGAGTGCTGATATGTCAGACAGGCAATTCAAGACTTGAACCCAAGACCTCATTGGGTCATTCACTCCACAAAATTAAAGGTTTATGTATCATCTACCAGAATCACGCAGGAGGCAAAAGTAGCACCTGGGAAGCCCAGATCGGGAAAAGGAGGCAGTTTTCGATGCATGCTTAGCACCTAGTGCTACGCTGGGCAAAACCCCTTGAGAAGGAAAGCCCTGGAGAACTCGGTCGCATGTAAGCCAGGAAAACCATGGGGAAAAACGCTAGAGGCTAAAGGTGAGACCCATGCTCCAAAACCGGTGGTATTTATCAGAGACCACTCCGAGATTTCTCCCAAAGGCACATCATCTGCAGACAAGCTGGAGACAAAAAGTTAAAATAAAGAGTAGAGTCCATCAAGAAGTTAACCAAGTTGAATTGGGATTCTTATTGGCAGTACTTGGTTAAACAGCACAGTCAATGCATGACTCTCAAATGCCTTACGAATTCTGCTGAGAACATAACGCCAACACTTGCCGATTCTGTTTTCGCAGGGCAACTAAAATCGGAGGTTTGCCAACCGATACTCCTCAAGCCGATGTTGAATGCTTGTGATCTCAGAGAACAGATACATAGATAGTTAATTTCCAGATTTAGCTTTAGTTTTAGTTTTGATTTATTTTCACCTTAGATGAGGACGATCATTTAAACCTCCTCCTATATTTTTGTAATAAACTATTTTTATTATTTAGGTACTAATATTTTAATCCCTCTCATGCATTTAGAGAGGGGTCTTACAATTTGTCAAAAACGTTTCCTCAGAACATGCACTTCTGCACCGTCGGAGGAGGTTTTGATGAATGAATGGAACGAGATTTATTGATATATTTGTTTAATTTCTGCTACTGAACTGCACTTTTGTACTCTTAGCAGATGTTGAATTAGGAAGAGATAAATCTATATTGCCGAAGCTCATGAGTAAAACTTGTTATCAATGGTACTTTTATCTCTTAATGATTTCTGCTTATGTGTTAAAGTAATATTTATGTTAAGTTGTTTATATATGAAGGCTTGAATGTCTAATTTATCATTTGGCACTTTTGTACGGTGGTGACTATTCTATTTATGCTTTAATGTATGAATGACTTATTATGTGATGTGCTTCTCACAATTGTCTTGGCTAACTTCTTATACGAAACAATTCATTTTTATCGAATTCTTCTCTCATAGCAATTGAATGATCTTTATTGCCAATTGCTGTTAGAAATAATTTTAGATCGCATAACTGAAAAGTTAAATCCCGGGTTAGTTTTAGAAATAGATATTTTTGTTCATTAGAATACAATTGCATGTTTTAAATTAGACTTAGATTAAAAGCATTTTACTTAGAAATCATTAGTAAAGGAAATATCAGTTCCCATCAGACACACAAATTTGGAAATTGGTCCCATTATCCCTAGTCAGACCCACCATCCCAAATGGAAAAGGAGCTACTTTCAAGGTCCGGACCGGGTGGGTATCCCCCTTGTTGTAGACCCGATTTTCGGAGCTTCAACACAGTGTTGCCTTGATGAATGGGGGGAGATTTCCCCAATGATGTCTAAGCTCCACTGTTGGAATGGTTTGTCCACTGCAACGAGCTACAACGGATCGGCTGACCTTCGTGCTTTGTCGGCACATCGCTGATAGACCAAGAACTTGCGGGCATAAGCATGTGCATCCTTAAACATTGTGGGTGAGTAGAAGCCATCTCTCATGATTTTATGCGCAATTGTGTTACCTGCGAAGTGACCTTTGGCTAGTTTGTCATGCATGCCATGCAACACTATCTGAATCTTGTGCCTCCAAGAACCTGATAAAAATTCTATTGTTGTGCTTTCTGTAAAGCACTCCATGCACCAACTGGTAAGATACGACTTTGAGGAGAAGTTCCCTCTTTTTTCACATGGAAAAATGAGAGGGAATGGTGTCGCGGTCGAGGTACTGGCGCACTTCTTCATACCAAGAGTTACCATGCGAAGTGGGTGGTGCTCGCTCTATGTTGTACATACTGATTTCTTGCTCCCAACCGACGAGCTATTCTTCTTCCTCTTGGGCATATACTACTTCTGTTACAAGTTTGTAGAAACTATGACCCTTGACAGTGTGAACTGGCTTGATATAGAGATGATACTCTTGAAGTCATGTCATCCAATTCACACGTATTCCATCCAAATCTTGTTAAACAAGCAACGCTTTGACTGCTGGGTGTGGCAGAAAGACTATGTAGTGATTTTTTAGTAGGTAGGGTCTAAAATGCTTCACTGCCTTGTATACAACATATGTCTATTTATCCACGACAGGATAGTTGAGTTTGGGTCCCTGCATCCTCGCACTCATAAAGGATATGGGACATTCGTTGTTTAGTGCATCCTTTTGTGATCTGAATTGGATCCATGAAGAATAATCAAAGTGTCATGATTGTATCAAATTAGGACAAAATTCGAAATTATGGATAAAGAGCAACCAGGAAAACCTCTGGACGGTGGTAGTTTGCATCCAACAAGGAACGATGAGGACCTCGGTCAAAGCGCGCTGACTGAGGCCCATGGAGACTACACAGGAGGCAAAACTGACACTTGGGAAGCTTGGATTGGGAAACAGAGGGCATACCCCTCAGGAAGGAAAAGCTCCGAAGCACTCGGTCGCATGGAAGTCGGGAGAACCATGGGGAAGCGCTAAGGTGAAAGGCAGGTCTCGTGGTCCAAAACCGATCGTATATATTGGAGGCATCCTTGGGCGGTAAGCGGATTTGGAGAAAAGCGAGCGATCCCATTCAACGCTTGACGTGTGGTAGGCAAATGAGAGAGAATACCGCTACTAATCACATGCTAATGGTCGAGCAAGTCAACCGCATGAAATGAGCGAATGGCGTAGGATCTGGGGGCTCCAGATCTGATGGTGGAAATTGTGCCCGATGGAGAAACTAGAATTGACAAGTGAATTAAGCCACCACATAGAGAATTTGACATCCGATTTGACCAGTAAGTTGGCGGATGACTCGTTCAACAGTATAACCAAAAAACCAAACTGTTGAGGAAGAGCTGACGCAGTTCGTGAAAGGACAAGTGGCCACTCCCTGTGAGACATTGGCGAAGACGCATAGGCAGGGAACTCCAAGCAAATAGCAGCAGGCGAACCAAAGGGGTGGAAGAGGAGGTGAGCAGTCATGAGACATATTTGCTTTTAGCCATGAATAGCCAGAGAGCAGAAGGGGAGAAGAGAGAAAAATAAAGGAAGATAGTGAAGCAATAAGAAGAAAAACAAAGAGCCGAGCTGACCTGCAGCGTAAGGAAGCATTGAGCAGACAAGCAATCCCTGAGAGGATCTATCGGGAATTGAGCACCACATTGGGCTCCTCCCATTAAAAACCAGAGAGGTCAAGACTTAGTAAGGAAACGATTCTGTGCACTCTAGTGGCTTGGGGGATCCAAGAACCACCCTACTAAGCATTCTTTGTTTCAGGAAACTCAGATTGAGCTCCTTATTTGTAATTCTTTTCTTAAAAGACACAATAAAAGAAGGCCACCACTAAAAGCTGGACTGGATATGTAGCCCTGGAGAATAGGGTGAACTCCTTATTAATTATTGTGTTCTTTCATTTCCTTACTGTGTTTTCCTTACTGTTTTCCATTTTCTAGAGTCTGTGTATTTTGTAATCTAATCGATTGTTGCCTAAAATAACATAGACACACACCAGCACATGAGTGTGTAATACCTTTGTACAATAATTATTTTAATTGAGGTCACACACGAGTGATTTTCAGATCAAGTGGTATCAAAGCTCTAGGCTGTTAAGGTTAGACAAGCTTGTGTTGGTTTAGCTGTTGAATGCTAACTAGATTAAAGCTCAAATTAGGAGAAGGAGATTTGGTCGAAACCAATCCTGAAATTTGGAGAATCTATTCTTGGAAGAAAATGTCAGAAGAAGGTTCTATGGGGCCAGACCCTCAATTCATAGATAGTTTCCTAGCCATAAGGTCCATGGTAGAAGAAATGTATAAGGACTTTAGAAAACACAAGGATGAAGATGCATGAGGCTCCAAACAAGACAAAGGAGAAGATGAATCTCATTTCCATGACCACTCAAAAGGCAAAGGGAAAGAATAACACTTTCTCACACCTCCTAATAGCCCTAAACATAAAAATAAACCATCTTTGATCAAACCAGATGTTAAATTTGATTTGCCTATATATGATGGAGAGTTGAATGCAGAAAAGCTGGACAATTGGATTAGAAAAATTGATGTTTATTGTAGAGTGCAAAGTATTGAATCAGACAAGAGAAAGATTCAGCTGGCAAGCCTACGTCTTGGAGGCACTGCCTTGGTTTGGTGGGAAGGCAGGACCCAAGCTGATCTGAAGAGACATGGTAAGACTATCTCTGTCTGGAGTGAATTTGTTTCTGCAATCAAAAAGTAGTTCTATCCATTGGCCTACATGCAGCAAGCCATGATGAGTTGGGAAATGCTTCGATAGTTGAAAGGGAAAAGTGTGCAAGGGTATACTCAAGAATTTAGAAAGAGAGCATTGATTCTAGGAATCTCATTAGACTCACCTGAGACTCTGTTGAAGTACATTGGTGGTCTACACAGCTACATGAGGCACACTATCCTCATGTTTAATCCCACTAGTATAGATGAGGTATCTGTACAAGCTACTCATCTATAAGGAAGAGGAAAAAATGGAAGTCCAGAAGTTGGGGGATCATCCCAACCCACTGCAAGCAAGAATAAGGAGAAAAGAAAAAAGAAATGGAAAAAAAGGAAGGCCAACACTGCACAGAAAAGCAAGGCTTCATGCACTCACTGTAAAAAGGAGGGGCATGATGATGAGCACTGTTGGATTCTGCATCCAGAGCTGAGACCTAAGAAGTTCGAGGGCAAGAATAAGAAGACTGCTGCAACGATTCAGAAAGATTTGGCGTCAGACTCAGGAGATGAAACAACTATTGCAGCCACAAGTATAAAAGGTAAGAATTCTGAAGTATCTACTAGTAATTCTGCACAATCTATTATTGATGAAATAAATGAGAGAAAAAGATGAGCTTTTCCATATTCGAGTTATTTCCAAACATCAAAAGATTGATACTTTGTTTGATAGTGGCTCACAAGTAAATTTGATTTCTGAAGAAATTGTAAAGAAGTTGGGATTAGTAACTGTTAGAGCCTAGATTTGTCTCAGGCTGAAAAGACAAGATTCTAGGTCCACATCAAACCACGCTCAGCCTCGTAGCTAGCCCTACGAGGATAGGAGAGGGCTCTCTCAGGGTCAATCTCAGCAAAATATAATCAATGGGGCTCGAGATTACTGTAATAAAAGCTAATCTTAGGCTAGGTATTAAGTACAAGGGTGTGATTTGAGTTTTTTGGGGGTTTTGTGCTGGAAACAGGGAAAGGCAAATTGGGCTTGGGGATGAGGCACAGTTTCTGCAGAGTTCTGATTGGGGAAAGGAAGGCAATCGTTTTGATGCTTTAAAGTGAGTAAATGGATAGATCAGACTGGTGAGGAGCTAAGGAGAGCAATAAAGTCTCAAGAATTCTCCTTAAACAGATGAAAACATGGAAATTTAAACAAATTCAAAGGCAGATCATAGCAGTTAATGGATTCTACCTTAATCACTCATTTGTTCAAATTCAGAAGAAGAGACAGGAAAATGATACACATAACACTAATGAACTCACAATTACTTAGAGAAGAACACCATCAAAACATAAAACCACATGGATCCCAAACAGTGCTGCAAAACCCTGGTCCTTCCTTAGCTAAAAATGCAGAGATAGAATGTACAATGATATCCCAAAGCAATCCCTAGTGTCGAACCGTGAAAATGACTTAGGAATTACATGATATAGACTAGCCCAACCCATTCCCTTTCCTCTAGGGGTCGACCTCATCATTCTAGGAGCTGTTTCAACCAATTCTAAACAAAGCACTAAAATCTAGGCAATCGAAACAACTTGCCTCTATAAGGTAGGAAACTGATTCATTCATTAAATTTTCACTTTTTAGTGAATAAATCCTCTAGAACAAGTAAATAAGTGCCAAAATTATATTATATTTATCCAATTACATCAAGATATATCAATAATTACATCAAAAAGCAAAACTAGTCAAACTGGCCGAATTTCTGAGCTGGAAGGTGAAAAATGGGCAAAAATCCTCTATGCGTCGCGCCACTTTGAGGCTGAGTTTGAGGCACTTTCTAAAGTCCCAATTGAGCCCAAGATAGCTCATTGGAAAGCCCTACTTGTCTACTTTCCAACCCAAGTAGAATTTTTCAATTTGGATGTCATTTACCCCTCCAAAACGGCAATCTCCCAGGACTGCTTCCTGTGTGTCAAAATAGGGGTAGAGAGGTAATTTTTTGAGTGTTTTTGACCTCCTGGGGACTCAAAACTTGCCCAAACATCTTGGCCATGCACCAGTAGTCATGATTTGTCACGAAAAATCCAAAAATGTAAACTTTTTGAAATTTGGAGCTCCCTAGCAAAAGCGCGCGCCACGTGGTGCGGCGCATAGGGAGAAAAACCTTGCTTTTTGTGCCAAAATTTGTCAAAATGCCAAAAATGCCCCCAATTTCTTGAAATTTGGGCTGGAGCTTCTTCATCAAGGGCTATGGTGGGCCAATGATTGCCTCGGCCAATATCCAGAGTCGATCATGCTCTTTTTTCCTCTTTTTCCTTTTTGAGCCTTCCTTAGGTTTGCCTTTAAATTTCTTATTCGTGCCTTGCAAACATGATTTCGTGCCCAATAATGGTTTTTCATGTGCCTGAGCATGTCCTTGTCCTTTTTCTCTTTCACCAATAGCTTCTCTAAGTGGATGTTGATCCTCTCGAGCCAAATCTCTCGATCAACCTCTATCTCGTGCTGAATGGGTGTCCTCTCATTTAGGCTTCCTTGGGCAGCCTACTGGTCTTCACAGATGTTTTGCCACCTCTATGAGGCCTGCTGGGTGCATGTGCCTCTGTGGATGAGTCACTGTGGGTTTCCATTTCATAATTAGATGAATGCTTAGATGCCATGACTGTTGTTTTTCAAACTGCCTTGGAGAAAAAGATGCTGGTGTAGGAAAATTGTGCTGAACTGCTCTTTTAGTGATGTGTTCAAATTCTGCCACCAAGGGGAAACAAATGAAACAAGGGACTGTCAGGAAGGGGGAAGAAATGAGGGATTAGGGACTATTGGGACAAATTTTATTAGGGAATGTAGGAGGGTTTTGAGGGGTTTTATGTATAGGGTTAGGAGAGTTTTGTAGGGTTAGGGTTTAGGGTTTGGAATTTGAGAATTTAGGACAGAGAATTTGGGATAGGGGTTTGATCATTTTAGGGAGTAGGGAAACTTAGGAATGATGGAAATAAGGGAGAAATGGGATGGGGGAATGAATTTGCTGAAAACCCTAAACAACAATCTTCATGTGAGGATTTTGACATGGTAGGGTTTGAGTTTTTGTTTTAACCATTACCATCCATCAACCACCATACCCTAGCACAAACTTGGATGAAACACAAAAATGGAGGCTCTACCTACTTGTGGAATGAAGAATTTTCAATTTGGAGGAATATTTCAATGAATTTAATGATTTTTAGCCCAATGCGCCACACCTTCCCTATGCATCTCGCCAATGTAAATTTACACTGGAAATTTCTGCCCAATGCGCCGCGCCAATGTAAATATACACTGGAAATTGCTGCCCAATGCGTCGCGCCTTCCCTATACGTAGCGCGTTTTACAGGAGACGTTTGGAGGCCTTCCTGGTGTCCAAATTGGGCGCAGGATAGCTCATTGGAAAGGTATTTGAGTCTAATTTCCAACCCAACTATAACATTTCAATTTGGAGTTCATTTTCCCTATCAAAAATTAAATCTCCCAAGACTGGTCAAAATGTGCCAAATGAGGCTGCCTAAAGGCAGAGTGATGTTGCAGTCACCTTTTGAAGGTATTTCTCTACTCCAAATTGAGATCATGATAGCTCATTGGAAATATATTTGTGTCTAGTTATCATTTGATGCATCAAGAAAGTCATTTGGCCAACCAAGCTAGGAGAAAACTTGATTTTCCCAAGGTCACTTCAGAGGTGCATCAATTCTCCCGAGGCAACTGTATTTTTGGCATTTCTCTAAAACCATGACACCTGTGTAAAAAGTGAAGGAGGTTCTTATTCCTTGGCGTATTTTGGACATAAACCTCTCTCATTTTTCCAGAATTCATCTTTTCTTTCTTAGAAACATCATTTGAGTAAAACCTACCACGATGTGTGGAACAAGGGATTTGTTGAAATGGAGTGAAATCAAGGGGATAGGGGGCTTCTAAATTCTTGAGGAAATTTTGGAAGTGGGGAGGGATGTTAGGAAGTAGGGGAAAGTGTAATTTAAAAGATTGAGTGAGGGGAGGGGGTCCAAAAGGGCTTAACACAGGTCCAACCTAGAAAATTGTCAAGTTGCAGCAAGAAACTAGGGTTTGTGCGAAAATGAGGAATTTGGGGGATCTAAGTGACGGGAAGTGTTTAATAAGGTATACTAGAGATAGGGGAAAGTGTATGAACATCAGGATACAAGTTTTTCTGATGATTTGACCATTCAAGAGAAATTGCCTTCAAAACCCTAGGAGAGGGAAATGGAACTTACCTAGGCACAACTGAAGCATGAACAAGGTGTAAAATGACCTAGTGGAACTTGACATGATGATGAAAAACCTCTGAGTGATGGTACACTCAGCTGAATGGTGACATGGACCAATATCTGGACAATTTTGGAAGGAGTAAAAGCAAACCCTAGACCTAATGCCTAGTGACCAAATTTTGCTTGAAGACTCACTGAAATGACAAAATTTGACCTTGACACCCTCAGACCACTTTGTAAGAGCATGTTTGATCACTGGAGGAAAGATGCAAAGATTGACACTAACAGTAACTACACCTCACAAGAAACCATACCCATTAGGATGGTTGAATGATAAAGCACAACTACAAGTGACTGGACAGTGCAAACTCAAGTTTTCTTTTGGGTCCACATTTGTAGATGAGGTCGAGTTAGACATAATTCCTTTGGATATATGTGGAATTGTTTTAGGAAGTTCTTAACTGTATGAAAAAAAGCTATTTCTATAGAGCTGAGAACAAGTATCTACTTGTTAAATATGGAATCGAATATTTTGTAAGAGCTCATATGCTCAAGAATAACTATACTCTCATAAACTCAGGGCAGATGAAATGAATGATAAATTCATGTAAACAATTCTTACTGATGGTTATAAAAAAGAAACCTGATAAAACCCATGTATTTGAAGGCTGTAATGCTGAACAAAAAGCTGATTTAGAAAAGTTTGTTTCAAAGTATGATATCTTGTTTCAAGAACCTATAGGTCTGCCACGCAAAAAGGAAATAGTACATGATATTATTTTGCAGCAAGATTCTCCATTGCCTAACAATGTAATGTACAGGTTGTCTGCTTTAGAGAATGTTGAAATCAAGAAGCAGGTGCAGGAGTTGCTCGAGAAAGGGTTCATCAGACCTAGCACATCACCATGTGGGTCACCAATCATTTTGGTGAGAAAGAAAGATGGCTCGTGGAGAATGTGCATTGATTACCGAGCACTAAATATGATAACAATCACAAATTGTTATCCCCTTCCTCGTATAGATGATATTTTAGATCAATTGAAGGAAGCTGTTTATTTTTCCAAGTTAGACATGCACAGTGGATACCATCAGGTCAGAGTTGCAGAACAAGATGCATGGAAGAATTCTTTCAAAACAAAGCAAGGATTGTATGAGTGGATGGTTATGCCTTTTGGCTTAACTAATGCTCTTGCTACTTTCATGAGATTAATGAATGATGTACTCAGACATTTTCTTGATGATTTTGTTATTTTGTATCTGGATGACATTATGATATTTAGCAAAACATGGGAAGAACACTTAAAGCATGTTAAGCAGACACTAGATGTTTTGAGGAGAGAAAATCTATATGTTAAACTCTAAATTATTTGGGTCATATAGTAGGGGGTGGTGAATTGAAGATAGATCCCTCTAAAGTGGCAGTCATTGTGAGATGGCCTAAACCCAAATCTGCTACAGAAGTTAGAAGCTTCTTAGGGGTAGCACAATATTGGAGAAAGTTCATTTCTAAGTTTTCCCTAATTGCATCTCCCTTACATGCTTTAACAGGATTGAACAAGGTGTTTCAGTGGGGAGGCAAATAGCAGAAAGCCTTCGACACCTTGAAAGAAAAGATTAGTAGAAAACCTATACTAGCATTGCCTAATCTTCAGAGACCATTTGAGATCCAAATAGTTGCACAGTTGCAAAGATTTTGTTATTGGCCAAAAATGAATAAGACAATTTCTAGATATGTAAGAGGGTGTACTATGTGTGCTAAAAGCAAGCCCAGCAATGGAAAACTAGGCTTGTACATTCCATTACCAGTTCCTTCTCACCCTTGGGAAAGTGTTTCCATGGATTTTGTTGGAGGACTGCCTAAATCTAGGAAAGGTCATGATTACCTATATGTTGTTGTGGATAGGTTCAGAAAAATGTGTATTTTGACACCTTGCAAAAAACAGATTATAGCTGAACAAACTGCAAAACTATTTTTCGAACATGTATGGATTCATTTTGGATTACCCACTTCCATTGTATCTGATCGAGACACCTGATTTGTGGGAAGGTTTTGGTCAAGTCTATGGGAACTGATGGACACCAAACTGAAGAAAAACATAGCTTTTCATTCACAAACTGATGGCCAGACAGAAGTAGTTAACAAGATAGTGATCCAGTTACTTAGAGGATATTGTAGCAAACATCCTAAGCTTTGGGATGAACATTTATGTTATGTGCAACATGCTTACAACAGAGCAAAACATTCTTCTACACAAAGATCTCCTATTGAGACATGTTTTGGTTTCACACTAAGGTCTTCTTTGGATTTTGTCTTTGGTAAAGACACCACAATTAGTGATGTGGACAGGGGAACTAGGTTTATTGAACAGATCCAAGAGATCATCAGGCAGTACAGGAACAACTAGAAAAGAGCCAAGCCAAATACAAGGCAAGGCATGACAAGCATCGGATGGAGCATAGTTTCCAAGTTGGTGACCAAGTCTGGCTGTACATCAGCAAGGATAAGATGCAAGGTGAAGGTAAAAAGCTAAAGCCTATCAGGTATGGACCTTTCAAGGTACTTGAGAAGATTGGTGAGAATGCTTTTCACCTTGATCTACCAGCTTACGTGCAAATCTACTCAGTCATAAACACAGATTGCTTGAGATTGTTTGAACCTTCATTAAATGAGGACCCCTAAGAGCAGAGTCAATTGCCTTCTATTGATGACCTATTACTTGAATATCTTAATGAATTGCAGAAAGACACAATGCTGGACAAAAAGGTGAGGATGACGCGTAGGGTAGATGTTGAGTACCTCAAAATTGGGCTCAAGGGTTCAAAGCCAAGCAGTGCAAAGTGGATAGAGATTGGAAAAGTGAGACAATCGTACCCTCACTTAGTCGATGCTTGAAAACCAACTTTTGGTGGTCCAAAATCTTTTTCAGTAGGAAGGCCATGATCTGAATTGGATCCATGAATAATAATCAAAGTTCCATGACTGTATCAAATCAGGACAGACTTCGAAATTTTCGATAAATAGCGATCAATAAATCCTCTGGACGGTGGCAGTTTGCAGCCAGCAAGGAACGACGAGGACCTCAGTCAAAATGCACTGACCGAGGCCCATCGAGACTGTGCAGGAGGCAAAACTGGCACTTGGGAAGCCCGGATAGGGAAACAAAGGGCATTTCTAATGTGCGATTAGCTGATGGGAAAAACCCCTCACGAAGGAAAAGCCCCAAAGCACTCAGTCGCATGGAAGTCAAGAGAACCATGGGGAAAGCGCTAAGGCGAAAGGTGGGTCTCGCACTCCAAAACCGGTGGTATATATCGGAGGCATCCTTGGGTGGTAAGCGGCTTTGAAGAAAAATGAGCGATCCCATTCAGTGCCTGACATGTGGCAGGCAGATGAGAGAGAAAACCGCTGCTCATCACGCACTAATGGTTGAGAAAGTCAACTGCGCGAAATCAGCGAATGTCATAGGATCTGGGGGCTCCAGATCCGATGGTGGAAATTGCACCTGATGGAGAAACTAGAATTGACAGGGGAATTAATCCATGGCATAGAGAAGTTTGACGTCTGATTTGACCGCTGAGTTGGTGGATGACTCGTTCCACAATATAACCAAAAAACTGAACCATTGAGGAAGAGCTGACGCAGTTCGTGAGAGGAAAACTGGCCACTCCCTATGAGACGTTGGCGAAGACGCAGAGGCAGGGAACTCCAAGTGAATAGCAGTAGGTGAACTGAAGGGGCAGAAGAGGAGGCAAGCAGTCATGAGACAGATTGGCTTTTAGCCATGAATAGCCAGAGAGTAGAAGGGGAGAAGAGAGAAAAAAAAGGAAGACAGTGAAGCAAGAAGCAGAAAAATAGAGTGTCGAGCTAACCTGCAGCGTAAGGCAGCATCGAGTAGACAAGCAATCCTTGAGAGGATCTGTCGGGAACTGAGCACCACATTGGGCTCCTCCCATTAAAGACCAGAGAGGTCAAGACTTAGTAAGGAAAAGAGTTTGTGCACTCTAGTGGCTTGGGGGATCCAAGAACCACCCTACTAAGCATTCTCTATTTCAGGAGACTCAAATTGAGCTCCTTATTTGTAATTATCTTCTTAAAAGACATAATAAAAGAAAGCCACCACTGAAAGTTGGACCGAATATGTATCCCTAGAGAATAGGGTGAACTCTTTATTAATTGTTGTGTTCATGCATTTGCTTACTGTGTTTTCCTTACTATTTTCCATTTTCCAGTGTCTGTGTATTTTGCAATCTGATCGATTTCCTAAAATAACATAGACACACACCAGCACATGAGTCTGTAATACCTTCATACAATCATTATTTTAACTGAGGTCACACACGAGTGATTTTCAGATCATTCTATGTGAGCACTACAATGAGTGAGTTGTCGGAAGCGAATGTATATAGCAAGAAATATTTGCTAAAATATGGGTTGTACAGTGCAGGTGCATCTACTATTGCCTGCATGATATGAGAAAACACATACTTTTCCTTCTTTCCCCGGCTGTATATTGCATCCTCCTTGATCATATCTTGGATAGGTTTGATGATTCGTGCATAACCCGAGCTGAACTTCTGGAGGAAGTTTATCTTTCCCAAGAAGGACTACATAGATTTCTTATTGACTGGGTGAGGAATCTATGTAATAGTCCGAACTCGGTCCGAATAAACCTTCATCTCACTCTTAGAGATAATATTCCCAAGGAGGTTTCCCTCAAACACTACAAATATGCTCTTCTAGGGATTCAAGGATATCTTGTACTTTCGACATCGCTCGAATATCTTCTTGAGATGGCATAGGTGGTCTAACTATTTTCTTGAAAAGACTATCATGTCATCAAGGTAGATCACCATGCTCTGTCCGATGAGCCAACGAAAGGCGATGTCCATAGTGTGCTTAAAGGTTGTGCCTGCGTTTACAAGCCCAAATGGCATTCTTCTGTAAGCGAACGTACCCCACTTGGTATGGAAAGTAGTTTTATGTCTATTAGGTTTTGCTATCAGAACCTAGTTATATCCATAAAATCCATCAAGGAGAGAAAATGTTTCAGCCCCAGATACTGTCTACAAGATGTGCTCCATAGACGGCACATGATAGTTTTCTTTTTTGAGGCCGTGTTAAGATTTGACAAATCTATGCACAGGTAGATCTCCCCAAACTTCTTCTTGACAAGAACTAAATTTGAAACCCATGTAGAATGATGAAACTTGTATATGATCCGAGCGTCCAACAACTTAGTCAATTCTTTCTTTATGAGGGGTTCAAGTGACGGATGGAATTTTTTGATTTTCTGCTGAAACGGCTTGACCCATTCTTTTATTGGAATGACGTGTTGGATTATTCAAATGTCATATGTTTTCAAATTATTGTATGTCCATGCAAATACATCCTAGTACTATCTAAACAAGTAGACAAGGGCTTGTCGCTCCTCTGGTGTGCAACATGTACCAATATTTACAAATTTCGGATCTCTTTTTGTTCCCAAGTTGATCTGTTTATGCATCAGTGTGGAACTGTGGGTTTTTTTATTCCTAGGCCCTTTGAAGTGGTTCTACAGGTCATTGATTTTCTCAAGTGAAATCACACCCTTAGTGATCAGGTTTTTTTTGCTTTCATCATGTGTGTCTTGAAGAGACTGCTCGTGCATGTATTCATCTATGGCTGCATCTTTGAAAATGTCAGCATTGGCCATAAAGTGCAGTATCTATTCGTCATCATAAAAAACATGAAAACTAGTTATGTTTGTCAGCAATGGATGGTTTATACAAAATATCAACAATAAATCTATCGCTAAGCGGTGTCATCCTAGCAGCTACATTTTCTAGAGCATCTGCAGCTGCATTGCAAATTCTTGGTACAAATATGATATTAAAAGCTTGAAAATTAGAAATAAGCCACATACATGTTGTTGGCAACCTTTAAGATGAGGTGAGACACAGTGTATGGTGTTATGTACCTGTCATACCACAATCTCTGAATCACCTACCACTTTAAGCATAGTGACACTGAGGCTGAGGACTTTGTGCAAACCCAAGACGAGTGCTTCATATTCAGTAGTGTTGTTTGTGCACTCAAACTCCAAGTGGCTTGAGACTAAATTATTTCTTTTCCTTAGGTCGATCAAAACACACTTGACTCTAGAACCATCCTGTGTTTTTGATCCATCAAAATACAAGGTCAACAAGTCATCTGTACAAGGAGTGCTTGCCATCCTAATACTGCTAACACTACCAGTACTATTGTTAAAAAGTATTGTACACGTTTCATTTTCACCAATTGAGCAAATAAGGAGACCCAACTTTGTATTTGGTGGGGTGGGGCTCGGATGTGCAAGATAGAACCCCAGTTGCGTTTCTAGAAAATAATTGCCGAACGAAACTTCTGTGAAAGCCAATGGGCCCTGTGCCATCCATTTCAAATTTTGATCAGCCATGTCTTCTTCTTCTTCATACTCCTCTTATTCTCAATCAAACAGTTCAACCTTTGAATTTGTTTGCTTGTCTCCGCCTCCTCCACTGCCTTCCTGTCCACTACCTCTGACAGAACCTAACCCCAAGAGTGTGTTCTTAACTTCTTCTCCTTGTAAGAAAATAGAAGGTCCCTCTTTATTCTTAACCGCTTTAACCAACTCTTCAAGAGTGGCGAGGATTACTTATTCAACAGATGAGACTACCATGCCTGTGGGTGTAGTATTTTTTCTACTCTGCAAAGACGGAACGTTATGTACTCCTAAGATCAGTCTAACAACTTTGGCAAACTAACGGGTGATGGGACAAACTAAGCAAAGGTGACGATATGAGAATTCTTGTTCGAGTTTGGGAGGTGAGGAGTAACCAACTTCAAATTTTCACGTGGGAGAGAGCTAATTTGTGTTACTTCCTTGACCATATGATAGATATGTGGGGTTGAGAGGACATTCATCCATAAACAATCGGAGGTTCATGCCCTCCTTCTAGCACCAAGAATGTTGATGGTGCTAGACCCACCAACATCCAGGGGATCTCCCTAGTATGAAGTCCCATCTAGACCTCACACCGTTTGGTGTAGGATTCCCATCCGGTAAGATGGCTCGGTTGACATTATCTTAGAGATTTTCCTTATCTCTTGTTGTTCAACACATGAGAGTGTTATGCTTGTAACTTCAAGAAAGCAAGGTGAGTGTGCCTGGTGAGTGCTTAATGTAACTCTATGTTCGGGTTCTCTTACTATCAAAAGGGGGCAGGTAAAGTGAGCCTCTTGATGAGAGGGAATAGTACCAACCCAGGAAGAAACATGCATGAACAACAAAAAGGGTCTGTCCAGCATCCAGCGGAATAGTCCACAATGGATGCGGTAGTTGTAAAAACCAAAGCTCAAGGGAAAACACGTACACCATCCAACGGAATAGTCCACACAAGGGTGAAGGTCATTAACACCAAGAAATACACAAAGATGGTCTGTCTAATGTTCGGTGGAGTAGTCCACACGGACAAGACAACAGTGATAAACAATACAACACATATTCAATAATATGAGTAATAAAATAACCAAAGTAGTTCCAATATCTTAGTATAGGTTAAGCAAACATGCATTATAAAACATGCATGAAAACATGTTGGCCTAAGATAGGCTTCTGAATTAAGAATAAGATGCAAGACACATCTATACACCATACATCACTAGTCCTAGTAGTGGGACATTGGAGCCACTCCTCACTCCTCAAAGAACATATTACAGACTCTTAAGTCTATGTGGGAGGAGCTAAGGTGAAAATTCCTTTGCTCATATAATGAGCAGGTATATATAGCCAAGGGGGTATAACTAAACCTTGTGACTCTTCAACTTCCCTCATGACTGTTTGAATTCTTATGACTTTTCGAATTTACATGACTCTTCGACTTCATATGTGGGTCTCTTAAGCTTCCACTTTACATTACATTGATTACAACAAGTATGACCCATAGTAGTGATGTGGCCGAGACAACTCATGATACAAATCAACATGACACTACTGACATGTACTGGCTGACTATGGTGTCCATGTCGATATGTTGTGTTGCTGAGTGATGATATTCTCTTGGTGTAACATGTATTCACCTTCGAATGGCAAAGTGTGTGGGGTCTTCGATGGTCTTAGTATTTGCTTGATGGTGCATGTGAATGTGTCCCTTTCACTCTCTTGCTCAATTTTCTTCATGTGTTCATTTGACCACGGGCAAGTCTTATAGCATGCGCCTCTTCTCTATCCCATTCATCATCACGCCATGTTTCATCGATGTGCATGTTCTTACAATAACTAATGACATGACAACATTAAATCCAAAAATCTTCTAGTCTATCATGATGCGTTGTCTTCCATTTTGGTGCAGGTGACCGGAAGAGGGATAAGGAACTGAGGTTGGGGGAGCACAACATAGTCTGGGTTGCGAGGCTCTAGAGAACTATTGGGAAAAATTGTGTAGATGTTACTGGGAGAAATATTTTCTCAATCAGAGACACTAGTGATAGCTGTAAGGAAAACCCTAGCTGGGAGGTAGAACTGTACAGTTTATGGGAGTAAGGCCAGGCGAGGTGTCGGGGAGCTATTGGTCAAAACTACGCAATCCTAAGAGACAGTCCAGGTCGAGATAGTTCTGTGCATTTCATGAGCTGGTGTTGGGCATGGGATCCCCCGTAGCAGGTTTTGGGGCTCAAAGCCCAAGTTTTGGTTAAAGATGGTGTAGAACTCTGTGAAGTGCAGGTGTGAAGTGTACAATCGAGTCATAGGGTTTTCCGCCCTAAGCATTGTATTGTAATGTAAAGTTGTGTCAGCCTACCCATGGTTCACGGACCATGGGATTGTATAAATAGAGCGAGGCTCTAAGTGTAAAGATAGTTTTTGGAAAGCAAGTAATAGATAGATGCGAAGGCATGGTTAGAGCATAGGGATAAAATTGAAGTCTATTGGGTCATAGTAGTAGGAAGAGGCTCTGTAGCTGAGTGCACTCTGAAAGTTAATAAAGAAGACTATTCTGTGCATATGTTCTTGAATTCTTATTTTGATGCTATACATTTCTGTTACTCTATGTATTTACTACGCGCACCAGATGAATACTTGTATAAATGGTTGTATGTAAATTTAATATAAGTAATCAGCTAACGAAGACTAATTAAGGAAGACTTGGGTAAATAACACGGGTCATGCTACGACTAGAACTACGCGAAGACAGTATCACAGGGCATGGGGCACCCACAGGTGCGTGTAGCGCAGTAAGTGCGAAGGCTGGACTGTGTACCAATCACCACATATCAGAAATCCCAGGGGTGTGGAAACCTAGTTCTAGCACCCTCCCATACTACTTCGGGTGAGACCTCAGTATACACTCCGTGAATTGTTTCCGAAAGGGCGAGTAGTGCCAGGATTTGCTTGGCTAAATCACTTCTGAACCTGACTTAGGCCCCACTAAGCCAACAAATGGTTCTGTTGCTGGGACCAGGATCTGCATAAGGGATGTCTGATGACATGCCACTGGAACCTAACAAAGAAGGAAATTGAAGAGTGGTTGGATAAGAAGATTCACGAGTTCGTGACATAGGAAAACAGAACCCTGCAAGTATCTAAGAAAAAGTGGTTGGAGCGCTACGTGTATACAAAAATCCACAAGATTTTCTTTGCATCCTTTCCATCTGAGCTGTGTGAGTGGATTGCGAGGTTAGCTAATAGCCAGGGAAGGTGTAGGCTTGACCAACCAATAGTGTGGACTCCAGAGCTAGTGTGAGTAGTAGAAGCCTCAGAGGATAAGATAGCACGAGCTATGGACCACTGGCATGATTGAATAATAGGAGGATTTTTTACTGAGTTCGCGGTGGACACAACCATCAGTTACAGTGAGGCAAAGAGATGTTTTCTCAAGGGACCACGAGGTAAGTATATGAAATATTTGAACACCTAGATTAAGATGCTATTATAAGTGGGTTATTTGAATAAATTAATTTTTGGGACCATGTGGAGCGGAAAGATCTACAGAAGCAGAAGTAGTGAAGAATTAGAAAACAGTCCCTTAATTTCACCCTCGCGGGAGAGCGAGGACGAGCTCATGAAGGTTTCTCCAAGAAGCATGGCCAGTTTGATAAGGTAGCAGATTCCACAGTTACCACCTCCACCCACACCGCCACCTGCTTCACCTCCCTCACCTGCATCTCCACCCACTCCACCTCCACCACCTCCACAGTTCAGTATGGCAAGCGCAATAAAACTACTAGTGTTCAGAGGAGTAGCGAATGAGGATCTAGACGAATTCTGGTTCATGTTAAGAGAAGTATGGGAAGCACAAGGTGTCATGGATGACAATATTAAGAAGGCTACATTGGAGATCGCGCTGTAGGATCGCACATTAATGTGGTATATCAAGTGCTCTAACGACCACCAAGACGCAGGTATAGAAGAGATCCAGAATGCATTAAACAGAGAATTTAGCAGGGCAAAATTAGAGATGCAGTCAATCATCGAGTTTAAAGAGATCGTGATGCTTCAAAGCGAGACTCCCTAGGATCTGGACCAAAGGCTGAATAGTACGATTTGCGAGGCCAATATGACACTAACGGATGCACAACATTGCACATGGTTTGTAGCATGTTTGACACCACACTTGAGGACAGTGCTGTCACAACAGAAACTTTATACTCAGGCCGAAGCGTTGGAAATGGCAATGATATTACATGAGACCCCGATACAAGACCTTGGGTTGGGAGTTCAACAAATCCATGCTCAACTACAGAATCTGTCTTTGGAATGCAAAGCTTGAAGCAGGATAGGGCACCGTGGCCAGAGCCACGCGAGGAAGTATGGTGCATAAAATGCAAAGGCCAGGGTCATGACAAGGATCATTGTCCAGTGTTTGCGAACTACTTGGAAGGAGGAGGGCCAATGTTGGCATTATGACGTAGGTTTGGCAATATGGCACAGGTGTTGTCCTTGATGGAAACTCACTCAGATGACAGATCATAGTTCAAGCTCTCAAAATGGAAGAAATCTACATATACGCAGGTTCATCTTAACCAGATCGTGTATACACGCGGGATTGATAATGTAAAGTCGCATATGTGTATACACACACTTTCATGCATGGAAAGCACGTACATGTGGGAAAAATTATGGTTGGTCCATGGTATTTAGTCCAACATATTTGAACCTATGATTTTGGTCCTTGGTATTGCATCCAAAGTGTTGAACCAAGGTATTGGGTCCCTAGTATTAGTTCTCAATTGTTTTTTACCATGGTTTGAGAAAGGCCTAAGACTATAAAAGGGAAGGAGATCATTTGAGAAAGGCATTGATTGAAGTATTGAATATCTAATAAAAGGCAAGATCTGGAATACTAGTGATTGGTCAATGGTGCATAGCTGAATCTGAATCAAGGAGGAACCTGAGTGCAAGAAGATGGATAAGTTTTATTGATGGGTCAAAAAGACTTGAATAGTAGTATCTTTGTGTGTTTTTTATCTGTTATATTTGGTGCATGACTTGATATATAAATCTGAAAATCTAGGTATAACTAATGTCTGAATATTTGAAAGAGTGAATTATCTTTTATAGATCTGTACACAGGTTTAGCAAAGCAAAGGCGTGTATACATGTTGGTTCTGTGAATGTAAATTTCGTATACACGTGTTGGGCTTGATTCAGAAGCGTATGCAGGTAGGTTGTACATAGTAGCATACGTCGCTTGAAATATGTTTTAGCTACTTCTGTTTATTGCTGCAGTGTTCTGGGTTCAGGATTGGTGTCTGGTTTCAGTTATTGTTTTCTGGGTATAGCATACAAAGAAGTGATTGTTTGATTCAGTATTGGGTTGTACAAGGAGATTGTTTGATGCAGATATACTTGATGCTTGATTGATATTATTCATGGATCCAGTCTGAAAATTTATGAAACGTGGTCCCTGGAAGAAAAGAGAAGGTTGTAGGCTTCTGTAGGTCAGCACCTACGTACTAGTATTTTAGCTAGTACAAGAGCTAAGGGGTTTGTAGCTCCCTTCCAGGAGAAGCTGGAGAACGAGAGAGGGTTTCACTCCTCTGTAGGTAGTAGCTTGCATACTAGTAAAGGACTGCACCAGTACAAAAACATTGTAAAAAGAAGTTTCTAATTAAAGAAAGATAGAGACGAATTGCAGCAGGTGTTTTTCACCCACATTGGGTTTCCACCTTATATCTTGTGTTCTTATGTGTGATTACCTATTCTGTTTCACTGTTCCTAGTTACTGTTTATATGATTTGATGCACAGATTAATGATCAACATCTGAAGATTAACTGAAATTACAAGTCTGCTGATATACACTTGTTTCCTTAACTGAAGTTGCGTACATACGTGGTATTTACTAACTGAAGTAGCGTATACAAATCTAACTGTGAAATAAAAAATAATTGTTCTGATAATACTGACTCACCCCCCCCCCCCCCCCTTCAGTATTATTTCCAACAATTGGTTTCAGAGCTAGGTCCTTCAGAAGAAGCTTGATTGCTTGAAGGAAGAACCATCATCATGAGCAATTATGAGAAAGAAGCATCGATCAGGCCACCGATTTTTGATGGGAGTAACTTCGTCTATTGGAATGTAAGAATCACTACATATCTTCAATCTCTTGGTACAGAAGTCTGCGATATCGTGTAAACAAGATGCACATTTCCTTCAGCAACTCCTACAGATACGACTGGTAAGAAGTAGTATGAAACAAATGCAAATGTTGTGAATACTCTATTAGGGAGTCTATCTCAATCAGAATTCGTCAAGGTTATGCAGCTCAAAACCGCAAAAGAAATATGGGACAAGATCGTTCTGAGCTGTGAAGGAGACGATCAGGTAAAACGAGAAAAACTTCAAACTCTCAGAATTCAATATGAAAATCTCAGAAATTACAATGATGAAAGTGTGCTAACTATTTCCTACGTATAGATGAGATTGTTAATTGTATGAAAAATTTGGGTGAAGAAATAAAAGAAGTTGTGTTGGTTGAAAAGGTTCTAATATCTTTGTCCTCTAAGTTTGAATCAAAAGTTTCTGCCATAGAAGAAAAACAGAATCTACAGAGCCTTACCATGTCACAGCTTCACGGAATCCTAACCGCTTATGAAATGAGAAAAGGGGGACCATCAGACAAGAGAGAAGCCGCATTCAAAGCCTCAGGAAAAGGAGATTACAATGACTCAGGACATATATTGGAAGAAGAAGAAGAATCAAATTTTGTCAAGAACCTTCAACGGGGTTCTGGAAGATTCAGAGGTAAGTTACCTTCCAAATGTTTTGCTTGTGGAAGAGTCGGTCACTATGCTGCCAAGTGTCCTTATAAAGATAAGCTTGACAAAGGTAAGGAACTAGTTAGATGGAGTATAAAACAGAATGTAAGTAAGAGGAGCTATTACACACATGAAGACAGTGATGGAATTTCAAATAGTGATGAAGATGAACAAGGTAATGATTATAGACTTTTGATGGCTTTTGAAGATGACGATTTCTTGGATGCTATAGATGAAGAAGGTCTTTATGAAGAAATTTCTAAACTCAAAAATTTGCTTAGAAGAAAAGAACATGATTATAGATAATTTGACATTCCAACTTGCTGAAAGAGAAAAACACAATGAAAAGTTAGAATGTGAAATTGTGGGACATAGAAAACATATTGAGAAATCAAAAGCTCTTAATCTTAAATTTGCTAGAAGATTTGAAACTTTAGATGAGATTATCAAAGTGCAGTGTTCTCCTCTAATCAAGACAGGTCTTGGATATACTGAAGAAGCATCTCAAGCTCAGAAGAAAACACAAAAGCCATCCACCTCAAAAGTTATCTTGATGCAGCAAGAAGAATTGAACAAATTGACAGTCGACAACAAAAGCATAATGCAGATCACCAGGTAAATCATGGACAATTTACTTCAAGAATGAACAAAGATTACCAGGTAAATCGGGGGCAATCTACTTCAAGAATGGATAGAAGTTACAACCAACCTCAAGTAAATCATTCTCAATTTGCCTCAAGAATGGATGTCAATGGAAACTACAATCATTTGGCTAGTAGGTTTGATAATCGCAGAAATTTCTTCAATGACCAATGTTTCTCTTGTCAAAACTTTGGTCACAAAGCTACTCAATGTGTTGCCTACAAGACCATCATGACTAGAGAAGCTCAAAAACAAAGGAGTATGACTGGGATCATGAAAAGGACCTATAATAACTTTTCTGCTCTAGAGAATGAAGTAGAATGTTCTATTTGTAACAACTTCGGTCATGAAGATTCTGAATGTAGGAGTAGGTTTTTGCAAACAACTCAAAAAGAGCAAGTTTCAGTAAGTCCCAAAACATGGAGAAAGAAAGAACTGCAACCAGAGAGATGTGGGATAGCCTTATATGCGGAAGGACAGGAAAAGCAGTGCTACATTGACAGTGGGTGCTCGAAACATATGACAAGTGATAAAGAGAAACTTCAGTCATATAGTGCCTTAGAAAAGGATAAAAAGGTTTCACTTGGAAATGACACCCCTGCTCTCATAAAAGGTAAAGGTTCTGTTCTTCTTAAAGGAAAGGTCAAAGCTGGGAATGTTATGTATGTTGATGGCTTAAAAAATAATCTATTAAGTGTCAGTCAAATGTGTGATCAAGGAAATGAGGTAATATTTCGATCAAATGGATGTATTGTTCGTGAGCTTGATACAGGAGAAATAGTGATCAAAGGCATAAGAACACCAAATAATCTATACATTCTCAAGGGAGGACAACAACAATGCTATCCAATCAAGAATGATGAACACTGGCTATGGCACAGAAGATTGGGGCATCTTAGCTTCTCTCAAATAAGGAAAGCATGCAAATATTAGGTGGTTCGTGATCTCCTCAACATCAAAATTCCAGACAATAAAAATGAAAATCATGTCAGTTTGGTAAGCAAACCAGAACAAATTTCCCTGAGAAAGAAGGATCAACCAGCAGGCCACTTGAAATTGTCCATACTGATGTATGTGGTCCATCTAGGAAAAGGTCACCTCGAGGAGAAGAATATTTTATACTATTCATTGATGACTTTTCCAGGATGTGTTGGATAGGACATATGGAGCATAAAGATGAAGCTTTTGATAAGTTCAAATCATTCAAGGCCTTGGTTGAAAACAAATCAGATCACAGAATCAAATGTCTCAGGTCTGATCGAGGAGGGGAATTTACCTCGGATGAATTTTTCGATTTTTGTGAAGAACATGGAATAAGAAGAGAATTCTGTACTGCAAGAACTCCTTAGCAGAATGGAATAGTGGAAACGATGAATAGAATGGGTGAAGCCGCATTTGCTGCAGTTACTATTCTCAACAAGACTAACATCCAGGTAAACAACACTCAGACTCCTCATGAAATTTGGTATGGTAAGACTCCCACGGTAAAATACTTCAAAATTTTTGGAAGTAAATGCTACATCAAAAAGATTGATGAAAACCTTGGCAAGTTTGAACCTAGAGCAGATGAAGGCATTCTCCTTGGCTATTCTCTCCACAACAAAGCATATAAGTGTTACAATAAAAGACTTGGAAAAATTGTTGATAGTATTGATGTAGTGGTTGATGAAGAAGCAAACACTTCTAGACAAGTAAGATCTGAAGATTTTGAAGATGATGAGGAATATTCTTCAACATCAAATCAAATTCATGATGAAGAATAAACCCATGAGGCACCAGAAGAATAGATAAAGATAGAAGAAAAGACTCCATCCAGGTACGTTCACAAGAATCATCCAGAAACTCAAATTTTGGGGCAGAAAGAGGTAGGTGTACAAAAAAGGAGAACCATTTCAGAAGCTTCAAGCTATCTAGCATTTCTCTCCTCCACTAAACGACAAAATGTAAGAGAGGCATGCAAAGATGAATGCTGGGTCAAGGCCATGGAGGAAGAACTTGAGCAGATTGAAAAGAATGACACTTGGGAGTTGGTTCCTAGACCAAACGATAAGAATGTCATAGGGACAAAATGGATATTCAAAAACAAGCTAAATGAAAGTGGAGATGTGATTAGAAACAAGGCCAGACTTGTTTGTAAAGGGTATGCTCAACAAGAAGGTATAGACTTTGAAGAAACATTTGCACCAGTTGCTAGACTAGAAGCTATAAGAATGTTCCTTGCTCTTTCTAGCTTTCAGAAGTTCAAAGTATTTCAAATGGACGTGAAATCTGCCTTTCTGAATGGAGACTTGGATGAAGAAGTGTATATTGAGCAACCAGATGGGTTTATCCTTGGAAATGATCCAAAGCTTGTATGCAGACTCAAAAAGTATCTCTATGGTCTTAAACAGGATCCAAGGGCTTGGTATTATCGGTTGGATAAATACCTCCATCAACAAGGGTTTAAAAAAGGATCAACATATAGCAATCTATATATAAAGATTGACAATGATAAGTTGCTAATACTTGTTGTGTATGTTGATGATACCATCTTTGGTAGCAATGAAGAAGACATGAGTCAAAACTTTGCCTTGGTGATGCAAAAAGAATTTGAAATGTCTCTGCTTGGTGAGCTCACATATTTTCTTGGTTTACAAGTCCAACAAAACAAAGATGGTATTTTTCTATCACAAATCAAGTATCTCAAGCAGATCTTGAAAAAATATGGGATGGAGGATTCGAAACCAATATGTACCAAGTACATCAACCAGTGTATAGGTCCATGATTGACAGTCTGCTCTATCTAACAGGTACCCGACCAGACATTATGCATGCAGTGGGAATAGTTGGAAGATTTCAGGCAAACCCAAAGGAAACTCATCTTCAAGCAGCCAAGAGAATTTTCAAGTATCTTCAAGGCACTCAAATCTATTGGTTATGGTAACCCAGAGGTATAGATCTCACACTTCATGCATATACAGATGCAGATTGGGCAGGAAGCATGGATGACAGAAAAAGCACTAGTGGTGGTGCATTCTTCATGGATCCTAGATTAGTATCTTGGTTCAGCAAGAAACAGAGTTCAATTGCATTATCTACAGCTGAAGCAGAATATGTAGCTGTTGCATCTTGCTGCACACAACTCCTTTGGATGGTGCAAACATTGCAAGGCATGCAAATCACTTGTACTCCACTTATCCCCATTTTTTGTGATAATACAAGTGCAATCAGTATTTCAAAGAATCCTGTCATGAATTCAAAAACTAAGCACATACCTATCAAGTATCATTTTCTCTGGGAACAAGTGCTTGAAAAAAAGTTTAAATTGGAGTATGTTCCCTCTAAGGAACAAGTTGCTGATATTCTCACTAAACCACTGCCCAGGGAGACATTTGAATACCTCAGACAGAAGCTGGTGGTAGTTGATGCATCATATTGCTACTGAACCTTGTCTGGTTCAAAGAAAATTGGTTGTACGCGAGTTTCAGGAGAAGGATCCGCGTACATACGCCGGTTTCTGTGGGTACAGTCATGTATATGTTGGTTTGAAGAACAAACAGTGGGCCAAGACTCAGGATGAAAGGAGTCTGATATGGGTCTGATAGAGACCATCTGGCACAGGTTCAGGGGGAGCATATATTCTTCTAATAATGCATTGTTGGCATTATCTTAGAAGATCTTGGTTCACATTCACAGTTGCTTTGATTTCAGGTGGAACAGGTGCAGAGGGAGAACATGGTCGCTGGTCTGAATGATGATTGACATATGTTGCTGATGATAGTTGCTGTCATAATCTTGCTATAGATATTTTGTCTCTATGTCATGTATTTCTTTTCGTATCAAGGTCATGTAACGCCCTAGTTTGTTTTCCCCACTATGCCTGGGATGGATGAAGTAATGTTCTTGTTTTTATCATGTGTAAATTCTTGGTGTATCCCCACTTGGTTGGGAGATGGATGTATGTATGAGTCTTTGGTGATAGGAAGGTCATTTATGATGTACAATGTCATATCTCTTCTTGTAGAACATCTTCTTGCAGACCTTGCCTACAGTCAGGGGGAGCTTGACAGCACAGCAGAGCAAAAAATTCAGCATATACTCAGGGGGAGTATGACCCTTTGCCGTTGATGACAAAGGGGGAGAGTGACTTGGGGTTGCCATCAAGTCCAAAGGGGGAGATTGTTGGCATTATGACATAGGTTTGGCAGTATGGCACATGTGTTGTCCTTGATGGCAACTCACTTAGATGGCAGATCATAGTTCAAGCTCTCAGAATGGAAGAAATCTACATATACGCAGGTTCTTCTTAACCAGATCGGGTAAACACGTGGGATTGATAATGTAAAGTCGTGTATGCGTATACACGCACTTTCATGCATGGAAATCGCATACATGTGGGAAAACTTATGGTTGGTCCATGGTATTTAGTCCGACATATTTGAACCTATGGTTTTGGTCCTTGGTATTGCATCCAAAGTGTTGAACCCAGGTATTGGGTCCCTAGTATTGGTTCTCAATGGTTTTTGACCATGGTTTGAGAAAGGACTAAGACTATAAAAGGGAAGGAGATCATTTGAAAAAGGCATTGACTGAAGTATTGAATATCTAATAAAATGAAAGATCTTGAATACTGGTGATTGGTCAATGGAGCATAGCTGAATCTTAATCAAGGAGGAACTTGAGTGCAAGAAGATGGATAAGTTTTATTGATGGGTCAAAAAGAATTGAATAGTAGTATCTTTGTGTGTTTTTGATCTGTTATATTTGGTGCATGACTTGATCTATAAATCTGAAAATCTGGGTATAACTGATGTCTGGATATTTGAAAGAGTGAATTATCTTCTATAGATGTGTACGCAGGTTCAGCAAAGCAAAGGCGCGTATACATGTTGGTTCTGTGAATGTAAATTGCGTATACGCATGTTGGGCTTGATTCAGAAGCATATGCATGCAGGTTGTACATAGTGAAGTAGCGTACGTCTCTTCAAATATGTTTTAGCTACTTCTGTTTATTCCTGCAGTATTCTGGGGTCAGGATTGGTGTCTGGTTTTAGTTATTGTTTTCTGGGTATAGTATATAGAGAAGTGATTGTTTGATTCAGTATTGGGTTGTACAAGGAGATTGTTTGATGCAGATATACTTCATGCTTGATTGATATTATTCATGGATCCAGTCTAAAAATTTATGGAATGTGGTCCCTGGAAGAAAAGGGAAGGTTGTAGGCTTCTGTAGGTTAGCACCTACGTACTAGTATTTCAGCTAGTATAAGAGCTAAGGGGGTTGTAGCTCCCTTCCAGCAAAAGCTGGAGAATGAGAGAGGGTTGTAGCCCTCTACAGGTAGCAGCCTACATATTGGTAAAGGACTGCATCAGTACAGAAACATTGTAAAAAGAAGTTTCTAATTAAAGAAAGATAGAGATGAATTGCAGCAGGTGGTTTTCACCCACATTAGGTTTCCACCTTATATCTTGTGTTCTTATGTGTGATTGCTTGTTCTGTTTCACTGTTCCTGGTTACTGTTTACATGCTTTGATGCACAGATTAATGATCAACATCTGAATATTAACTTAAATTAGAATTCTGCTGATATACGTTTATTTCCTTAACTAAAGTTGCGTACATACGTGGTATTTACTAACTGAAGTAGCGTATACAAATCTGACTGAAATGAAAAATAATTGATCTAATAATATTGATTCATGCCCCCCTCTCAGTATTATTTCCAACAGCCAATGCCATTGAGACCGGAGGTGTAGGTAGGGCCGAGCGCGTCACCCGCTTTATGGTGCATGATCTGTCAGATAGGAGGGGAACACATGAAGAACAATTGTCATTTGCTATAGAAATATACACAGACACCTCAAGAATTGTTTTGTAATTTCTGTAGGTCAGTAAGCCACGATGAGTGCGCTTGCCATAGTTATGAGCTAATGATGGATCATACCCTAGCCTATAGGATGCAGACTTGACCCAGATGCGGGGATGACACGCATTGGAATTCAGGGGTGAGGTCGAGGAGGAATGGGACTAGGAAGGGGTCGCGACAGTTAATTAGTTACAATTGCGGAGGACCAAGATAATATGACCGCTATTCTACCAACCCGATGAGGATATCCTGTATGTGTTGTGCTCAGTTTGATCATGAAATAATAGATTGTCCTACGTTGATCACAAAGATGCATGAAAAAGGGGTATTCCAGCCTCCCCCGACTCAAAATATACAAACAATGAAGTCTGAACTACGCGAAGAGGACCCGAATGTAAACATGATGCTTAGAAGTGGTGCAACCATGGGAGAGGATAAGGGAAAGTAGCCAGAGGAAAATATGTGGGTTCGCAAGGCCCCTGCAAAGGAACTCGAGGTTGTCTTAGAACACACAAAGGAGACATTCATGGAAGCTAAGAAGAGCTTCACGGAGGCCAAGAATGGATCCTTCAATGCTTATTACCATTCTGGAGACATGCATGAAACTGCTGTGTGACAACAAGGTGGTTAAAGGACTACAAAAACTGATCACCAGGTGTGTGGGGTCAAGGGAACCACGCGTCGTCCGGAAATTGGGGAAGCATGCATTGCGCACTGGAAGAGAAATGAGGTTGACTGCACAGATTGGGGAATATGAAATGGATCAGGTAGTCTTAGATCTACATTTAGACACGAATGTATTACCGAAGAAAACATCGGAACATATGGGTAGGCCCGCGTTATAGTGGTCCCCTATTCAATTACGAATGGTGAACCAACATATGATTTTGCACATGGGATGGTTGCAATGGGTAACAGTTGATATTGAAGGCATGAGGACACAGATGGATTTCGAGGTAATAGAGATTGTCAATGATAGCAATCCCTATCCCACGTTGTTAGGAATAGATTAGGCCACCGATATGAATGGAGTCATCAACTTGAAGAAACGCAAGATGATCATTGAGAAAAATTCATTACGTGTAGTAGTCCCACTGGACCCAGCCGAAGGAGCACGCTACAGTGAACCAGTGCGCGATGATGATAGTGACAATGATCTCGATTGCATTTACAAGATAACTACGCAAGACCAGGATTGGGTGAATCCAACTATAGATGGGAGGATCTCGTGGGAGCATGAAAGTTCCTACACTTTGGATTCAGACGAGGAAGTAGAGCACTGGTAGAATCAGTTGCATGAAGTAATGACGCTGAATTGCAACATGATGGTTAGATCACTGCATTGCATGACAACAAAGGCAAGAGAACTGTCGACATATGATGGATTGACAAAGGTGGATGAATTCCTAAACAAATTTGAAAGCACAGTACTAGAACAGTAGCGGTTCGATGTGTTGAAGTGGGCACTGCGCGCAACACCTACACGATGGTGGGGTACATATAAAGGAAATTTTAAGGACTGGCGCGGATGTAGAAGGATGATGCACCTACGGTTTGGGAATTCGCAGCTATGGTTAGAAGACGAATACGATGGAGGAGACGATCCACTTACGCACCTCGTGAAATGGACCAAGATCTACGAGGAAGAACCACAGCCTGAATGGGTACACTTATTCTACCATACCTTAGATGTAATACCCATGAACTGAAATACTGAGATAGAACTCCAACATGGTACAAGTGAATGGGATGTCTTGCGTGAGGTATTTTTGTTAACATTCACATTTGAATATTGGTGGTCGGATACTGTTGACGATGCGCTGCAAGCAGTAAAAGTTGCCATCTTCAAAATACCACATGAACCATTAGAAATGCTGCAACCAGTATGGGCAACCCAGTTAAGCAGTGCCCTAAAATGTTATAATGTGTAGGTGGAGGAGGATGATGACGACCCCCGAAATATTGATATTCCAAAAACCAAAGGCTGTCGCGAGTTTCGAGGACCATCAATTGAGGATCCCGACATCACTGAACTACTAAAAATAAAGTAGGTAAACATTAGCACAGAAGCGGAGCTGAAGTATGTGACACTGGGGGACTATTAGGATGATGCTATGGTAGATAAGGTCACTAAGTTAATCCGTGAATACCAAGACTTGTTCCTGACCAAGATCACGAACTTAAAAGGGATCATGGGCGACTTAGGGATGATGAAGATCACCCTAAAACTAGATGTGAATCCAGTTATGCAGCGGCCTTACCGCTTGAACCCAAAGTATAAAGAAAAATTCCACGATGAATTAGAAAAAATGCTTGCAGCTAGAATTATTGAACCAGTGGAAGAATCCAAGTGGGTGAGTCCTATGCTAGTGCAGGAGAAAAAATAGAAAGGCAAAATAAGAATATGCATGGACCTCAGGAAGCTCAACGACGCCTGTGTTCATGATCCATTCCCAACACCATTCACAAATGAAGTATTGGATAATGTTGGCGGTCAGGAAGCTTACTCATTTACGAATGGATTCTTAGGGTTTAGATCACGGCAAAAGATAGGAACAAAAAAACCTTCACAACAGAATGGGGCTGCTTTCAGTACACCATTATGCACTTTGGACTGAAGAACGCACCAGCGATATTCTATCGCATAGTGGTGGTAGTGTTCAAAGAATACATCCGCAAGTTCTTGGAGGTCTATCTAGACAATTGAACGGCTTTTGGATTAGTTAACCACCATGTAGCGAGCTTATGGTTGATGCTGGATACTTGCTGCCGACACCAGATTGCGTTGAACCTTAAAAAGTGCACCTTCCTTGTTCCCTTTGGCAAGTTGCTAGGCTATGTGGTCTGCAAGCAAGGCCTGATGGTGGACCCTACGAAGATTGGTGTTATTTTGAATCTGGAAGCACCATGCAGTGTCAAACAGTTACGCGCTACTTTGGGACACACTGGCTACTATAGGAAATTTATCAAGAGTTATGCCCAAATAACCATGTCAATGGAAAAACTATTGAAAAAAGATGTGACATACTGCTGGAATGATGATTGCATGAAGAGTTTGGATTTCCTAAAGGGGAAACTGGCCTTCGCACCAATTTTGGTCTTCCTGAAATGGGACGTAGAATTTCATGTACATGTTGATGTGATGTGTATCGTGTTGGGAGTCGTACTCACACAGGAGGGCGCCAAGGGTGTGGACCACCCGATCGCATTTGTGAGTCGAAGATTGTCCAAAGTAGAAAATAACTACTCTACCACCGAACACGAAGGGTTGGCAATGGTGTACGCGCTCCAAAGATACCGACACTATGTACTTGGAGGACATTTCAAGATGTATACCAACCATTCCGCGTTGAAATACTTGGTGAGCAAGCCTGTGTTGGGGGGGCACATATGAATATGGCTCTTACTGTTTCAAGAATATGATTTTGAGGTCATAGTCAATCTGGGACGCTGAAACGTAGGACCAGACCACTAGTCATGAATTGAGATGGGTGAGGAACCAAAAAATTTGGAGGAGGGACTACCTAATGCATAGCTCTTTGCAGTACACGTCGCGTACGAAAACTTTGAGGATATAATCCATTTTCTAACAACAGGGATTGTGTCGAAGGAGTACTCAATCCAATAGAAGAAGGAATTGATGGTGTGTGTGACGGACTTTTCTGTCATCGCAGGGCACCTTTACAAGATGGGCAATGATGAGATATTGCGAAGATACGTACCTGAATTTGAAAGAGGTCAGATCCTCGCAGAAGCACATGGGGGTACTACAGGAGGGCACTATGAAGGATGTGCAACTGCATAAAAGATTCTTTGCATAGGGTTATGGTGGCTGACCCTAGACCAGGATCTGAAAGTGAATTGTAAGGCCTGCGATATATGTCGAAGGATAGGAAAACCATCATGAAGAGACAAAATGCCACTAAATTCCCAAATGACACTGCAACCATTTGAGAAATGGGCTATTGACTTTGTAGGCCCAATAAAACCTTAGGGAAAGATGGGTGCGTGTGACATCATCACGACGACGAAGTACCTGACACGATGGGCAGAAGCACAAATAGTCAAGGAGTGCATGGCTGCCATGACTGCCAAGTTTTTGTGCGAAAACGTGTTGACACGATTTGGCTACCCAAAAATCTTAATGAGAAATCACAGAACACATTTCTTGAATGAAACCATCAACGCGTTCATAGAGGAGTTCCAGGTTTATCGCTAGAAGAGTACACCATACCACCCACAGGCTAATGGAACAGTAGAAGCATTCAATAAAATACTGGAGACTGCACTGACCAAAGTATGTAACACGCAACAGGACGACTAGGACCTACGCATACCCGTTGTGTTATGGCGTACAAGACAATGTGTAAGAAATTGATAGGACAAACACCATTCCAGTTGGTCTATGGTATGGAAGCGGTCATGTCGATGGAATACATCGTACCTAGTCTATGAATAGCACCGTTCATAGGCATGTCGGACCACTAAGCTCTGGAAGAAAGGCTTGAGCAATTAGAAGAACTCGAGGAAGAATGGTTTCTAGTCGGATTTCACCAGCAAGTACAAAAGCAACTTGAGAAAGCCTGGAACAATCGCCATATCAAGTTTTGCACCTTCAAGGTAAACGACTTAGTGCTTCTGTATGACAGCAAGTTCAAAAAATTTCCCAGAAAATTCATAATGCACTGGTTGGGACCGTATGTGGTAAAAGAGGTCACAGATGGAGGCACAGTCCAGCTAGTCAAACTTAATGGAGAACCCTTCCCAGGAAAAGTAAATGGTAGTCGCGTGAAGCCCTACACGGATGGGATAGTTATTTGACTAACAGACTGAAGCACATTCTTTGCAACCGAAGGAGCCAGACAGGGGCGCAACACTATAAACACAAAGAAGCCAGTACCAAAGAAGAAACTCGAGTCAGATGCAGATGATTCAGAAGCAGAAAGAGTAGAGCAAATCCAGTAGCCAATAGAATAGTGTGCCGCAGACACCCAAGCTGCGCGAGACCTGCTGGAGGGCCTCCATGCCAAGATTTCCACATCCGCAGAGTGACTCGGGACGAGTCACAATGATTGTGCTGGGGGCCTATTGGTATGGGATCCCCCGCAACAAGTTTTGGCACTCAAAGTCCAAGTTTTGGTCAAAGATGGTGTAGAACTCCATGAAGTGCAAGTGTGAAGCACAAAGTGTACAATCGAGTCATAGGGTTATCCGCCCTAAGCATTGTATTGTAATGTAAAGTTGTGTTGGCCTACCCATGGTCTGCAGACCATGAGAATGTATAAATAGAGTGAGGCTCTAAGTGTAAAGATAGTTTTTGGAAAGCAAGTAATAGATAGATGCAAAGGCATGGTTAGAGCAAAGGGGGAAAATTGAAGTGTATTGGGTCATAGTAGTAGGAAGAGGCTTTGCACCTGAGTGCGCAGAGGCCTAGTAGAGTCCGCAACTGAGTGTAGAGACCCATGCAGATGAGTACGCAGGGCAGAGTCGAGTCTGTATTTGGAACTGAAAGTTAATAAAGAAGACTATTCTGTGCATCTATTCTTGAATCATTATTTTGATGTTATACATTGCTGTTACTCTATCTATTGATTGCATGCACTGGATGACTATTTGTATAATTGCTTGTATGTAAATTTAATATAAGTAATCAACTAACGAAGACTAATTAAGGAAGACTTGGGTAAATAACACAGGTCACGCTACGACTAGAACTTCGCGAAGACAGTATCACAGGGCGCGGGGTGCCCGCAGGTGCACGTAATGCAGTAAGTGCGAAGGTTGGACTGCGCACCAATCACCACATATCAGACATCCCCAAGGTCTAGAAACCTCATTCTAGCACCCTCCCATACTACTTCAGGTGAGACCTCAGTCCACGCTCCACAGACTGTTGCCGAAAGGGCCAATAGTACTGGGATTTTCTTGGCTAAATCACTTCTGAACCTAGGTCAGGCCCCACTAAGCCAATAGCTGGTTGCAGAGAAGGGAATAAGGGTTGGTCAGGATAGCTCTGTGCAATTCCTCAGCTAGTTGCAGAGTGGGGAAGAAGGTCTGGCAGGGTAGGAAAACTCTACACAATTCCTGGGTTGGTTGTAGAGTGGGAAGGAAGGGAAAGACAAGACAAATCTATGCATTTCCTGGGCTGGTTGCAGAGTAGGTAATATGGGTAGGGAAGGACATCTCTATGCAATTTTGGAGCTTAGTACAACCCAGGGTAACAACTTAAGTTCTTTGTCAGGTTTATCAATGGGAGGTTGATGGGAGGTCTTGTGGGAAGCACATAGTGAATCTACTTCTAGGACAACTTCTGTGCAATTTTGGGACTAAGTGAGCTGTCTCATTTCCAGAATTACATAGAGCAGGCTTCCCAAAGGATAGCCTCAAGCTCTGCGTAGTTCTGGGTAGTAGTGCAAGGTCACTAAGATCAGGTCTAGTTGATGGAGGATTGTCCGGTCGACAGATTTTCAGCAAAATTGACTAAGTGTGAAAGCAAGTGTACTCATGTAGACACGACAATGTGATGACACACTTAACACTACTCGATGACAAGACACCTCAAACCAACAAGATAACATGTGCTCAGTGAGACAGACTTGAAGGTTGAGAGTGACACCTGCGACAGTTGAAATATGTCTTCTAATAAGCGTGACGACACTTGTGCGACAATGTTTACAACTTAGTGTGTGGGTGTGACTGATCTTGATAGAGTGAAAACAACTCATACACACAAAGACAAACATTCAAAATGCTAGAAAAAACTTGCAAGAATGACATAGTGATCAACATGCCAAAAGATGATCGATGATCGATCAAGCGAAGAGGGTGTGAGAGCTCAACAAGAGCTCATGGGATGAGCCCGGGTGTTTGTGACCATCAAGTTAAAAACGAAGGAAGGCTCCGAAATTTGGATGCAGGCCACAATTTTGAAGGGTGTTGCAGCTACTACAACATGATGAAATATTTCACGCTTGATAATTATAAGCTTCCAATCTCTAGTCAATTTCAATCTTATCACGACTTTCTACAAATTTTACCAGCCATTGGACTAGGGCCATACCGGTTATATCAGTAACTAGGGCACAAACATTTCGTACATTGTCGTAGTTTTATAGAAAATAAAAACCCTGTTGAAGGTAAATCCTGTGAAATACAATATGTGATCTATTAGCTATAGGCCCACAACAAAGGAAGGAAGGATGAAAAAACACCCACTTGAGTTCTCATTGGCATAAACTTATATAGTGATTATACGTTCATTGTCACTTTGAATTTTCATTTTAAGCACAAAGATCTCATGTGTTTTTATTAGCCATTGAACCCACAAGTCCCTGTAGATCTGCTGAAATTTATCCATGTAATATTGCCATACATGCTTTTGAATGCCTAAAATAATAAAGCCACATTTAATATTTTACTCTTAAACGCACTACACATGTTCTCACTCAACCAATCGCCCATTGCCATATGGCACACCACTATTTTTATAAAAAACTATAACAAAAACCATGTGAATTTTCTGTGGTGAATGATAACTAAATGTCCTTAAAATTGGTATCCAAATCATCTATATATCAACCCATTGAGCTACTTACACCCATATTTTATTACTTTCTACCTCATAATACCCTTGATGGTAAAATCCTCAAAAACAGGTCACGTAAATGCTATTATTTGAAGAATGTGCATCATAATGATATGAGCCACCAAGGCCTGTAACTTCCAATATTTTTTTTTTTAATTCTTATACCACCAGAAATCCAACTGTATTGAATTTGTTTTCAAAAGGCCAAAACCCACCTGACCCAAGAAAAGTCATTTGTGTCTCCTTCATTTCCATTTATGCCTATTGGCTCTACGCCACTACCAGTTTCCTATTCTCTGAGAATTTTGTTGGGTGTTTGGGATTTTTTTATTTTATTTTTATATATTGACTACTATCCTTTCAAGTGACCAACATTGTGCACAAGGTCCATTGGAGAGGTTGCTTCGAAACACCTGGTGATCACAATCCCATGTTTATGTGATTTGGGGACTTTGGGTATTGTGCAAAGCATTATAGTTTTGTGTAATCGAAATCCTTCTTCTAAGTTATCTCATACCATTTCCAATCTCTTCATGGCCACAACACTCTCATAGCATGATATGGTACTTTGTCTCCCACCTTGTAGTGCTACTTTTTGTATGGAGGTGAGAGAAAAGATGATTACCTATGGAGAATATGCATAGACCTCTATGTACTAACAATATTGACTGGTACTACCCTCAAATAGATCTTGAAGCAAGAGCCTATGCCCATGTTGCACAAGTTAAGTTTTTGTTGTTTTGGTCCTATTTTCTAATGCTCTTTTGATCAATTTGTAGTGATGTGTGCATATATGGCTTAGGCCCATTTGATCATATTGTGGTGGTGTATATGCATGTATACTTTATGATTATTTGATTAGATAGTGGTGGTATGAGTTACAATTAGTTTGGTCATATTTCTCATTGGATTTACAAATCATGATGACGATTACATGAGTTAATTATTTCTGGTCAGATTATCGTAGCATATACATGTCACATCTTAATATAATCTGGCCATATTGTGGTGACATGTTCATGGAGGCCTGCTGCCTGTATCAGACGATGGTGCTATACACAAATATTTATTTCTCTATGTTGCATGATTATTGGCAATGCCTATATTGATCTAGAATGTAGTATTTGGTATTCAATCCAGAAATTCCCATCCACCCCACAGACTTTCTCCTTGTCTTGTGTTACTCCTAATATTTTTAGTTAACTCTTGGACCTTGGGTGAACTATGGTTAGGGAAAAATCTCCATGATGGATGTGAAAGTCTGTCCAATCTCAGATTGGTATTCTCCTCAGGAGATATTTACAATTTGTTGTGCCATTAAGTATTTCTTTGCTGTTCTCTAATGTCGTGTTTTTAATAGATTTCAATTGATAATATCTATAGAGAATATCCTATAGATATTTCAATGGTGATTCAACGAGGGTAACTGATGTCCATCAGATGATTTCAAAGGTTATTCAATGAGGGGAACTGATGTCCTTCAGACACACATGTTGTTTTCGTGAAATTCCATTAAAAATGTTCAATCCTATAGTTTTCCATTTGCAAGTACACATCCAAATATTTAATTACCATTTTTTAATTAGGTAATATGTGGAATGCTTCTCTAAATTTCCCATGAAAACATTCCTGACATAATTTGTTACAGTATATTCACTTTTTTCCTTGGATGATTCCAATAGAAGAGCTACTGCAAATTCCCAATCTAGAGTTCCAATGAAAATATCATATTTAGTATTTTCATTTAGTACCTTTCCAAAAATCTCAATTAGTATATTTAAATAGTTATTTCATTTTTCATCTGCAGAAGTCATAAGATTGCTTTATATATTATGGGGATCAACATTGAAACCTATACAATTATGTCTTTGTTGTACATAGGGAAGTTTTATTATCACATGTTTGAAATTCAATGGAAATACCTTGTTGATATTAATGTTGTAAATTTTGTGTAATGATTCCCAGTTATTCTTGGGAAAGTATGATATTTTGGTTTATCCTCTAGCGTCTTAATATGGCACAAGGATTTCTACCTCTATGTGCTGTGTCTAATCCTGAAGATTCATGCAGGTGAAACTTTTGCATTGTATTCTCTATTAAACAGGCATTCCAAAATTATCCTTTTACCAAATTTCCATGTGGAGGATGAGGAGCTTTCAACATAAAACATTGATTATTTCCCTCAGACAAAGACTAGGTCAAGGGTGAAAAGTGTGCTTGAAAAATGTATACTTATTCACAATATCTTTCTTAGTATTTCTCTAATCGGCACATTCATGGTTATTCGAGACTGGGTGTTGACTTCTGTCATTTATGGTATGTTGTGATCATTTGTTATGTCTTCATAATATCTGACTAATTATATTTCCATTGCATAAAATACATTGATGCATTCATAACATCTAACTAATTGTATTTCCATTGTAGTTTGTTTTGCAATGCCAGGCATCTAACTCTCAATATCACACCATAAATTTAAGAGCTCATTTTTACGCTATAACTCTCTTGATATGCCAACATTAAAATCAATGTTAAGGGAACCTGATATAACTTGTGTAAGATCAACCCCAAAATGCTATATTATGATGGTGATGGAAATAGTCAAAAGTATTCGTCATTGCTTTTAAGTTTTTCTAAATGGATTGTGTCATAAATAATACTATCAAAGGTACCTTCTTATTTAAACCACAAGAGCATTATAAAGGATGCAAATAATAGACCCTTTTTTAACAATTCATCCTCAACGAATTTTGTACTATATGAAACCCTATCAATGTAGTTTGAGTGTAGTGTGGACTAATTGTCAAATAAAGAAAAAAATATTAATTTTTTTTGACTTCAAAGATACAAACCATGGAATTTTGTAAAGGTATTATGAACCATGACAAAATTGAAATACCTAAATTTCCATGAATAATATTCACCCTTCCAGAGCTAAGACTCCCTATCTCCCATTGTGTTCGCTAGTGAGGTAATTATAGAACCATTGTTCTTAGGATTTTCTATGCACTTATGTACTCACTTTCTTTATGATAGTTTGATATAAAATTCTTGTATAGAAACCCTGTATACAATCCTTTATTTTATATTCATAAGCATGCAATATTCTACTGTTGAAATATTTCCTTGGTAACGTAGTTGTACTTGTGTCGTAAATGTTCCTTATATGGTTTATATTTTCACATTCTTTCACAGGCTTAGTAAAATAAGATGAAGTCATGTTATGACTTTGTTTGTTCGTTATAGTCCTCCAGAAATTGTTCTCACTATTACCATTTAAATTTGAATTATCTCCATAAATTATTATATGTAAGTTACTACTAGTGCACTATTTTGTAATGCAATTCTTATATAATAAAAAACATTTTTCTCACTATATCCTTATTTTAGATTTTATAAGCCAATTCTAGCTAGCTATTAAATTGTATTTTTTATTTATATACTGAAGATAGGTACAATTGAAAGGAGTAAAAATAAGGTTACAAATTAGCGAGCCGAGAACATTGGTGATGTCATATTTAAAAAATTTAAGGCCAACCTAGTTAGCTTGATGTATGCCCATAAACCATCCTTGGGAAAGTGGCCAACCTACTTGAGTTGTGTTTATGTACACTAGAACTCTCATTTGTATGATATCATCTTGTGATCTTCTTGATCTCTCTAACAAATAATTTATGCCTAAGGTCACCTATATCAAGTGTTTCACTCTATTGTTCATGGGTTTATTTTGTCTAGTGCTTGGTGACCCCTCTCTAGTGCACTTTATGGTTCAACTCTATTGTAGTGTTGTTTTGCCCCTACTTATTGTAGGATTTTGGGTTTGTTGTTGGTTCCATTTGATCCCCTCTATTTTCTGGTGATCTCAACATGTGAAAGTATTTCTTTCACTTGTAGTTCAATATTGTCAACCATTCAGCCAAAATAGTGTAAGGTCTAGAAATAACTAAGACTAAAATATTTATATTACAAAATGAAAAGTTGTCAATAAATAATATAAAGAAAACTTGGTAGGATAGATGTCTAGGGAACCTTGAAAAATCAGTTATTTGATTTCTTGGGAAAAATAGTGAGGGGAGGGGGACAGGGGGTGGTGAATTTGTATTATAAAACACACTAAAACATTTGTTTTCTTATCCAGATTTCTGTATGTGACTTTACTGAAAGAAACATGCATATGTATGCGACAGTTATCCAGACAACTAGCATATTTAGAATTAGCTTACTTTTCAGTTAATATATCATGTGTTTAACTTAAGCCAGTGTATCAATACTTCAATAGGAATTCATTAAACAGTAACCATGTGCAATAAGAAAAGAATAAAAGACAACACATAAGAAACACATCAACACACATCAACACTAGGTTTTTTAGGTGGAAACCCAATGTGGGAAAAAACCACTGTTGTTTTCATCTATGTCTTACTTCTATTATTAATAAAAAGTTCTTGCAATATTGTATTGGCGCAAATTTATACCAGCACACATGCACCCACCTGTAGAAGGCTACAACCTTCTCTCATTCTCTAGCACCCACTGGAAGGGAGCTCCAACCCCTTGATCTTATTTACAAGCACCCACTGGAAGGGAGATCCAACCCCCTGATCTATTTTACCAACTACAACTGGAAGGAAAATTCGAATCCCTCATTAAAGGATCCAAGAATCAACACCTTCATGGACCATGTTTCATAAATTTTCACACTATATCCCCTTGTTAGAAAACATCTCAACTTGTAAGTCTCGTTTCATCAAATTTTCAGACTGGACCCACTACCATCATTTAAGCCCAATATCATCTATCAAAACTGAAACTGATCACTGCAACAAATAACTCAATCATTGAACCAACTAAATCAAAAATCATTGAACCAACTCAGACCCAAATCAATCAAATTATTCTTAAATAGCCAAAGAAGTTAGATCATTATAACCAGAATACTAATACTGAACCTAAACAATGCATCAAATCACTAAACCAACTAAAAACACTGATCAATAAAATATCAGAATTTATGTGCTACTTTACTTTACCATATCCACTATATACGCACTTTCCATTAGGCATACTAGCGTATAGATCTTAAAACACTAAACCCTAAAATTGAATCAATGTTATTCTGAAATACACACTAAGTGTACTTGAACTACTGAATCATTTTAAAATTATCGCAGAACCATCACATATCTTCAATCACATATAGCTAGCAGCATCATCACTCTTCAATCAATCAATTCAACTTGAAACATCACTATTAAACTCTAATTATCAAGTAAGACTTCATTGACAGACATAAAAAACACAAGACTGAATGGATTGATCATAAATATTTTTCAGCAAAACCCTAACTTATATACGCGAATTCCACAAAACACTTCCACGTGTATATGCACTTTATATGAATCAAACCTATGTACATGTATAAATATATAGGTGACTTACCAACATTAAACCCTTGTGTTTACACGGCTTTCAAGTTATCAAACTCACGTAAAAATCTACAATTTCTGACTTATGGCTTTACTGCACATTAGATCTTCAAAACAAACCCATCTCTCGTCATACATAACAAAACATGCGCCAGACACAAATATTACAGATCTAATCAATCCACTATCAATATATTCATTTTAGATCTATTGGATCTGATCCATCATCAAATTCCCTAGTGCATACTTAGTTTCAGATCAAACAAATCATTAATAGCCCATTACATGCACATTTTCTTCAGATCTCACTATTCATTATATATTCATGACTTGCACACAAAGTACTTTGATCTTCATCTCCTTATATAGATTAGGAGTTATCCAATCCCATAGGTCAAATCCATACTTATCCCCATGGTATCCTTTGATGGGATCAAATATTGATTGTTGGGTTCAATAATATGGGTCAATACCATGGTAAAGACCATTGTTTGGAAATTGTACACGCCTTTTCGTCTCTATACCCTTGTATGTACACGACTTTGTTTCATAGAATGCATATATACTTCTTGAAACTTCATATTTATCATTCCTCTGTCTCTAAACCACTATTCCTTTGACCAAACTCTCTGTCACATGTAGACACATCCTATTGAGATCTGCATGAAGTAGGTTTCCATCAAAAGACACCTCATTAACTAGGTTTCCATCAAGGACAACAAATTAGTCATAATGCAACCAATCTCCCCCTTTGGACTTGATGGCAACCACTTTGGTGTTTGGTCACAACAACCTGTAAATACCTGCAAAACACATCAAGCTAAGCACCAAGTTATTCTCCCCCTTTGACATCACGGGAAAAGGGTTTAACAATGTTGAATGAGTGTTGTAGATTTGATCATAATTGACCAAGATCCCCCTGAGCACATACTGAATTTTCTGAAGATATACAATGAAGTACATGGCTCTATGAATAAACTAGATATGACTTCTCCTCTCACCAAGGACTAAAAGTTAAATCAACCCCCCAATCACAATGGGGTTGCAAATTACATCACATGCCCAAAAAGATGGGATTACATGAATTGACCATAATAGTCCATATATGAATGAATTTTACAATTATTACATCATAGGTCTTTACATGATCTTTACATCAAATGACAGGTATGATATTTATAACCAAGAAAAAATACCTCAATAAGACCATGATAGGCACCAACAACTATCATATACCACATAGGGTCCACACCATAAGCATTTTTTAGTGACAACATGAACAACTGTTGTGTTAACACCCAGGTTGTTCCCTATGACTCCCAAGGGAATACGGCCGGGGTAACCACTAACCAATCTTTGGATCACTGTTTCTAGCCAAACTGTGATCAGAGAGGGCTCTCTCTTTATGATTTGTAACTGTTTATGATAGGGTTTTAGGCTAGCTATTATGCACAGGTTTTGTTTATGTTTTGGTTGAAGAGTTTCTTTTAGGTCTTAGTGATGTAGTATTCAGAGAGTCAAGTATCATTGGGCAATGGAGTCTGTGGCTGTAGGTGTCTAGAAACCTTGAGGTGAACTGGTGAAGTTTGCAGGGCCATTTGGATACTTCATAGAACAAATTTTGATTTATAACACAAACAGGTGAAAAACCAGTGAAAGCAATTAAGAATTTTCACTAAAGTATTCGAGTATTTCCACCAAACTAGGTATGAGAAACAGATAGATGCCTCAGGAGCAAAACTTGAATCCCTGGGGATGTCTATCACTGTAAAAGATATAGTTTTAAAGTGCAGCAATTAAGAATTACACTTCATTCACTGTATCTGAAGAAAAACATGGATAATAGCTCAGATTGAGTTCAGGGTAATCAGTGATTAAATCCTGAACTATTCTTCTACTTTGCTATTAAGTTTAAAACATTTAGACAATAAAAGAGAACAAAAGACTCGAAAACATGTAACACAGAGATTTAAGAAAACTTATTGTTTTATGAAACACTCTGGAATCCTGCAACATTCACCATTCATCACAACGCATCAAATACACCAAGCTTCGGAAATTCCATTCTCCCTTTGCATTACTTCTCTGAGAATTTTTACAGCAAGTGAGACTTCCAAAAGGAAAATAACAACAACCCCCTGAGCTTCTGCCAGGGGTGAATATATACTTGCGATTTTTACAAAAATATCTGAGTCCTGAGTTATCTCAGACTTAATATTCTCACCAACTTTGAGATATTATTATCAGAAATTTATTACAGCATTGAATACAAAATAAAGGCGCCTTAATGTTCTGTCAGAAGATATTTTGGCCTTTGGGATCTGCTGAGTCGGTTGAGATACTTTGATTAAATGCTGGAGAACCCGACTTTATGGCTTGTACGCTGTATTTTGGGTTGTCACCTGTGATTGTGACTACTGCTGTGGTGAGTAAATAGCTCTGCTGAGTTGGCTCAGCATCTGCCTCTTCCTTGTAGATTTTATTCATCAAAATTGTGCCTGCGCATGACTGCTCATGTACTGGAGAAAACTAACGCTACAGGTTCTGGCCTGATAAAATTATCTGTGTCAAATTCCTCCACTCTTCCTGTGTGGGCAATTGGTGTCTTATGATTGCCCCCATAGTCTCATCTGCTTCAGTATACTTAAAGAAATTTGGTGGTGTATCAAACAGATGATCAATTTCATTCATGATAAAAAACAAGTTATCCACCCTATCATACAGATTCTGCCCTGATGCTGGCCCTGTGTCTGTTGAGGTACTGGGCTGTTTTGCAATCTGTGCTACTGCATGGGCATCAATCCTTTTGTTGTAATTTTCTAGGGTGAGCAGTCTTCCTACACTGCTTAAAATGCTGGGGAGGCCTCTGTTCTGCAATGCCACAAATCTGTCCAGGAACTTGTTGATCTCGGTCTGCATATCCTGTGTCCTCCTCTCCAGCGTACCAACTAGACTTCTTAGTGTCAGGACTCTTTTAACTACTGAGATTGTTTCAGTCCTGTTAGTAATTCCCATGGTAGCTAGTTGAGAGCTAGTTTTGTTATTTAAAACATTGATCATTCTGCTGGCAGCATCTGGCATGTGGCCAAGGCTTGCTCTGGCTCTGTGTATTTCCTTGTTTGCCTTGGTGATGAGTGCTATTTGCTCATCCATAGTCTCAATATACTGCCACTGATTGGTGATGGATCGACCAATGTTGCCCCAGAGGACTGCTTTCAATTCTGCTGTTACTTTTTCTAGTGCAAGCTCTTTTTCTAGTTCAGCTATTCTCTTTTTTAGAGCTTTTATCTCTCTCTCCTTTGCTGCTTCATTCTGCTTGCTTTTGTCAAATTTTTCATTCACCTTGGCCAAAGATTTCTTGACTTCATCAAGCTCTTTCATTTGAGATTCAAGAACTTGGATCTCAGCTTGCAGCTTCTGCATATCCAGACTGGGAGTCTGTCCTGGTGTTGGTGTAGTTGTTGCTGTAGATGGTGCTGTAGATGGTGCTGTAGTTCCCATTTGCTGAGGAGGAGGAGTAGTTGTTGGAGGGACTTCCTCAAGATTAATTATCACAGGAGGAGGCTGGAAGGGTTGGCCCTCTTCTCTTTGCTTCATTGCTGTTTGTAGTGCTGCCTTTGCAGCTTCTGATTGTCCTAGCTGGTCTTGAGTTCGAACCAGCTCCTTGTACATGGATATCAGTAGGTCTGTAGCATCCTTTTCCTGCCTTTGCTGCGCAACCTCGTCTGTTTGCGGATGGATGGTAGCTGGGAGCTTGATTTTCTTTCTTAAGGCCGCCATGTCTGCATCCCTTAGCTTCAAGAGTTCTTGGATACCCTTAACATCTTTAGGATCATGTCCTATTTCTATAATTACTTCTTCCAAGGACTTGATCCTGTTGTCCTTGGCTTGTGATGATGCTCTCTCCAATTCCAGCTGAGATGCTGTGTTATCAAGGCTGCTCTTCAATTTGTAGTTCTCCAACGTTTCATCTGCCAAGGAGGCATACACCATTTCACCAGTTTGTTTATGTAATTCAATCTTATCCATAGGGTGTATGTCTTTGGCCAGCACCTCCATGTTGGTTCTTAGGTAATCCGAGGTAGTTTGAGGATGCAGCGTTGTGGGCATGAAGTGACTCATGATCATCTTGCCTTCACTTACATCAAAGGCAGACATGAGTCTTTGCTGATTGGTGGGAGCCAGGTTCAGCAAATGATTGTACAGCTGTACTTTAATAGGATCACTCCTCCTCTTAATGTCAATAAATTGCTGTTTGATGCTGGACTGTCCTTCTCTGTGCTGGCTGGAGGAGCTGACCTCTCCTCCTATAGTTCTATCATGTTCATGCTGAAATGAACTGGCTGAAACTTCTCCGCTGGGTGGGCCCATGCCCATTGCTTGCCTCACTGCTATGTCATCCTCTTGAGAGTCATTTAGTCTTTGTCTTTTCTCTCCCCGATTGATGGATGAAGTCAGGGGAGTCTCTCTATCCCTTTTCCTGGTTAAGTCCTCCTTTTGTGGGGTTTGGAGGACTGAGGTATCAACAGTAGTTTCTGCCCTAGGAGGCACCACTGTCTGAGCCTGTTGCTCAGTGGAGCTTGGAGCATTCATCACTTTTTCTTGCTGCAAGGGCTGCTGTTCACTAAACTGTTCTTCTTCTTGTTGCTGCCCAAGTTCCTGCTGCTCCATCTCTTCTTGCTGCTGTAGCAATGTGTCCACTTGTTCTTCTGTCAATGGAGGTGGCTGTTCCACCTGCTTCCCTTTATCCTTGCTTGCTGTCTGTGATGCTTTCTCGGCAGTTTGCTGTTGTACTGTTGATGATGTAGCAGCTGCTCCAAGTTGCTTTTTGTAGGAGAGGGGCACCTGTCCACAAGTTTCCAAGTCAGCTTCCTTTTGCATATTTCTAGCCTCTCTCTCAAGTAACTCTTCATTAGTAATTTCCTCCTCTAGGGTACCCTCTTCCCAATTTGATGCGTTGGCATACTGTTCAATCTCGGGTTGTCTCTTGTGTGCATAGCTACCCAATTTGTATCTAATCCTCCTGAGGGAGATAGCATGATTGGGGTCATAGGGTATCCATTCAAAGCTGGTTTGCAGTCTGAGGCCTTCCAGGATAGTGTTTGCCTCTTTCCATCCCTCTTCTTTTCTGTTATATAGGAAAGGACCCAGCTGGTTCCTTACCTTCAACTGTGACTTCTTGTTGTTGCTCTGAAAATGAAGATAGTCTGAGTTCCCAAACTGTCTGAAATATTCCAAGGCAAAAAGCCTCATGGGGACATACCTTGGCAACCTAAATGGGTTCAACTCACAGCCATATATCCTGATGACTGTGTGGTTTTGGTAGAAGTACCAATTACCAATGCTGTAGGACTTATTCAAATGGAGAATTCTCCTCATGTCATCAGTTAGTCTAGGAGGAGGAGTACCATGCAATACTGTCATGACTGGATAGATGAATAAGTCAATGAACTCAGTGTATGTGTAAGGTGATACAGAGGTATGATGAAAAACAGAAGTCCAGAACACAACTGACCTTGGAATTCCCTGGGCATTGAGTGGCTTCAAAGGAACAGAGAAGGTGGCTGGCTGATAGAACAAGAATAGATGGTATATATATGAAGTATACCTGAATAGTCTTTCCCTCTTCAAGTTCATAAACTGCTCATGGATTTTATCTGCAATGTAGGTTGCATAGTCATAATGTACAGCTGGGGGCTTACCAGGAGAGAATATAGACAGCATTGCGATTAGGCTATCATCCACATCCTCCATTCCCCTGAATCCTAGGACATAACTGATTAAATCCACTAACATCCTGCCCAATTCATTCAAATAGTGATACCCAATAGGAGGGGTTCTGACTGATTCAGAGCCTGGTCTTACAAACAACTGATTGATTTTAATGATTTGGTCATTTGACAGCTTGGTCCCTTTGTTTATCAAATTCTGCATAAAGAGGGGGGTCAATTGCTTGGCAGTTTGGAAGTGCAGCATTCCATTTATACTCTCTGGGGTAATCTGGAACAGGATTGAGCCTGTGGGGCTGATGACAGCTCTTTGGTTTGGGTCATAACATTCCTGGCAGCTGTAGATCAGTTCTGGCATAGGATTTACTTGGGGAAGGTTGTAGATGGGCAAATTTGAGTCCCAAATTCCCAAGATGTCTGCCCCACTCAGGTGCTGGGCTTTTAACTCATTCATCATCTGGATATTGTATTTGGTTCCCATAGGGAACCAGTCCAGCATTTGGTAATCCATGTCTCCCAGGGCTTTCCATGCTAATTCCTGGTGAGGAGCATTGAGGGGCTTGATATTTAGAGCAATAGGAGTCTCCATAGTTCTTCAAAGTGCAACAATTGTAGGTGAATAGTCAAAATGGAAGCAACACAGAATAGAGGTGATTCTCTGTGAAAACAGTTTGTATTTTGGATACCAGAGGGGAATTTACTCAACAGCAATTGAAATACTGTTTGTTTTTAGGAGCAGAGCTTCTCTAAGGTCTAACTGTCCCCTTCCAGCGGGTGAATTGTATTTATCAAGAAATCTGCCGGGAAATGCAGAGGGACAGTGGTTTTGAGCGAAATTACAAGTATTAAGGCTCGGCCGGTGCTTTTTGGACTTCACAGTTACAATGGTGGACGTGCAGAGGGAAATGGGCGGTGTAAATGTAGTTTCAAGGTGTCTTAAGCCTTCTGAGCAACTTAAATTTCAACAACAGTCGTATGGAGGGCAGAACAATGGTAAATACCTGTTAATTGACGAACAGAGGTTGCGCAGGTGTGCACGGTTGATGCTGAGGAGGTCGCCCGGGTTGACTCAGCAGGTTGGCGGAAATTTCGAACGTAAACGGTCATGCAGAAAGAACAATAGCGATAGGAGAGAAAAGTGGGAAAAACACGGTTTTTTGGGTAAATATAGACTTTTTTACCATTTTGGCGCTTTTTAGTGATGACGTCAGCATGACGTCATTGGTGGGTCAAGGTGAGGTGACGTCAGCTGACGTCATCGGGTGACGTGGCGGTTCGTTGGCGGAAAACAGTTGGCGGTTAGGACCGTAGCGGTTACGGTTAAGGTTAACCGCTACGGTTTCTCGGGGCGGTTTGGGTACGGCGCCGAAGTTGTCAGGCCCGGCTCCGAGATACCTTAGCGCTTGACGCGTGGAGAGGTACTGACGTGACGCAACGTCACCTTCTCGGGCGGTAAAGGACGGCAGTGGGGGCCGCTCCGATATTGCTGTGGGTCGTCGGATCTCAGAGACTTGATCCGACGGTGGGCGGAGTGCGAAGATGCTCGGGTTATATGCAGGCGGAAAACTTTGGGTAGAGGGTTTTTTATTGGTTTTTTCAATGTTTTTTCATAAAATCAAACTGCGCGCTAACCCTTTGGAAATGCGCCAGAGGCGGGTTTTTTGACTTTGGTAATTTTTGCAAAGGATTTTTATAGGCAAAAGAGGTTTTATAAGGTTTTTTCAATGCAAATGGTGGTTTGAGGAGCAGTTTGACTTGCAGCAAGGGGGAATGGGATGGGACAGGTTCACCAAAGTGACCAGAGGTCATTTTGGTCCCTTTTGAAGAACATATGGCTATAATGCCAAGGGGAGGGAGTATTTATAAGATTTGGGGCTTTATACACCATAGTGTTAATATTATTAGGGGAAAGGGTAAAATAGGGGAGCTATATAGTAAAATTAGAGGTTAATATGAATGAAGGGAGCAAATGAAGGGGATTTTACTGAGTTTATCTGAAATTGACTTGGTTTTGAGAGTAGATCAAAATGAAAAGATCTTAGACAAGAAATGTGGATTCTGAATGAACTAGAACCACCATAAAACCATGATCTCTCTTCATAAATCTCAGCTAAATAAAGGGAGTGTTAGCAATGGAATAGAGGGGAAGGGGGAGGTTAGTTATGCTCCTTGCTGTAATTTGATGGAATTAACCACTTTGTCCATTGATAGATTTTGCCTTGGCAAAACACCTCTTGATATATGAGTAATGGTGAAAATATCCTTTCTGCAACCACAACTGCCTACCCAGCTATTTTCCTAGCATTTTTTGTTTCTCCATAGAGGGTGCATTTGGACTTGCAAACCCTTACTTGCCTTTTCTTTTCTTTGGCTTTTTCTTTTTTCTTTTCTATCTACTTCTAATCTTATTTCTTCCAAGGTCCCAGATTAAGCTGTTGGGAACCTTTACTCCTCTACCTAAACTACTTGTCTGCCAAGATTAAGCAGTTTGGACAGACTTCTTTCTCTATTCTATAACTCAAAATTGAAACATGGCATGATCCAGATTAGACTGTTGAATCATCCACAAAATTGAAATAAGGTCCTCAATACTTGAAACACTTTACCCACCTCTTGCTTTCTAGGAAATATGGGATCTTTGTGAACTCAAAGCAGAGCATATTTGGACTTTCTTTGGCCAATCATGAAATATGAAACCTATTAGTATAGGTATCCAACATGTTGGATAGTTGGAATTGTTCAGATGGAAAGTGGTCTAAGGAAGGCATTTGCAAGTGTGTTGGCATTGATGAAAACAACCATGTTGGGGAGATGTGTTGGGTAGTTGACATTACCTAACTGTTTGCATTGATGTCAACCAAACTAGCTCAGATTCTTGGTGCAACAAATGTTGGTAGTGATGGCCCAGAAGGAATCTCATGGTAAATGTAGGCTTCATGTAGAGAATCATCATAGTAACAACCTTATTTGAGAAGCCCTACACTGATGATTACAGTGATGGACCAGATGCAAGTCCATGGTAGCTACAGGATTCATGCAAAGGATCACCTTGGTGGTTGTGAGTTTAGTTGTCCAGAGAGTCAAGGAGAAGAAGAGTGGCAGATAGTTTGGAGCCATATTAGAGGTAGCAGATGGGCTCAAAGCCTACATCGGAGCATCTCCATTAGAAGGTCATCTGGAAGATATTTCCATCGATATGCGGAAGTCTAGAAATGGATTCCTAGTTCAAATGTTATGGCTTGCCGATGATTACAGACTTGAAGTCCTAAGAAGGCTGGAATATCAGAGGTCTAGCATATCAAATATCAGAATATGGGAGGTCAAAATATCGGCACATCAATGATTGGAGGTTAGTGTATGAGCATATCAATGATTAAAGGTTAGCGTATCAGTGCATTAGGAGATCAAAAGATCAGAATTTAATGTATTGATGCATTGGAATGTTCGCAGACCATCATATTGACATATCGATGATCAGAGACCAGCATATCGACATATCAATGATCAGAGATCAACATATCAGGTATATCGGTGATTAGAGAATTGAAACATTTGATCGTGAGAAACTTTTAAAAGTTGGGATATGGATGAAGTGTCGATAGTGTTAAAAGCCATCAAGAACACCGATAAAGGATTAACAAAGGATTTCATCACAAAACAAAAGGTGGGTGGGATATTTTCTCTCTCCTCTAGCAAGACACATGGTGGGATATGATTGGCTCCGATAAGGACAAATGGCAGGATGTGATTGGCTCCGATAAGGACACATGGTAGCTTATGGTTGGCTCTGATAAGGTATAGTGGAAGTTGACATCAACATGACGTGGCAGTACGGTAGGAGACATGGTAGGCATATTCAACCTGAACGAGTAGACTAATGGGCCAGAACTGGGTGACACGTGTCACCACTAAGGAGTCACCACATGGATTGATGACATCATATTGAAGATTGTATATCGGAGGTTGAGGATGTTAGGCACTCCGATATTAGGTTGGTAACACGGTCACAAAGACTAAAAGAAAAAAAGGCGTGAAGCTAGGGCCGAGCACTGAGAGCTATGGGCTATATCAGAAGTGGGAATATCACAAATACAAAGTTAAATCCCTGATTTGAAACTTCTGATGAGAGGGGCTCCAATATTTGGCTAGCGCATGGTTAAGAAGAACATAAAGAACCAAAAGCGTTAAGCACTTAACAATGGGAAAATAGCCCCTGGTAGGATAAAAAATGCTGTAGGATGCTAAGGCTAAGTGGCAGGTCACGATCCTTGGTCCTATGGTGAGAAATTCAAGAAGGGCTAAGCGAAAGGAGCTCGTCATACCAGAGGTGGACAATCAAAAGATCAGAATACTACACCACTATGAATATTGTGATATGTAATTACTTTGATAAGGAAATACATGGGTTTAAATAGTGTATGGGTCAACAACTACAAAGCTGAATGCAAGAGCGAAGGAGTTGGTTTCAGGAGTATTAGAGACTGTTAGAGATCGTTGGGTCAAGGAAACAAGGATCGTAATCTTTGGGAGGGACTATTGGGTCTGTCTTGACGTGAGACAAGATTTTCCTATTCTCTAATGCATGTCTCAGTGAGTTAGTTCGATGAATGGGTCAACTACCATAGAACAAATGCAGATTGGCAGAGTTGGTTCATGGAGTCAGATGGACTAGCAGAAAACTCTGAGATAAGGAAACAAGGACAATGGTCCAAAGAGAAGCCATTCAAACTACAACTAAGCCATGTGAAACCATGAATAAGAATGGAGAGCCTCAGTGACAGGAGTGTTGTTAATAGAGAGGACTGTGCCTAGTTGGTGTGTGTAGGTGGATTGAGAATTCATTCTTAGTATGGAGATATTGTCAATTGCCCATTCTCATGGTTAATGTAGAGGCAGAGACTAAGACAGATCTAACAACAAAATAGAAGAGCCATGAATAGGTACACTCGCACAGTGTGAATAGAGGATATAGTGGTAGCATTGATCGGGGGGTAGTAGAGGAACAAAACCCAAGAGCTCAGATGAGCAATGTGGGGGGAAGCATCATAGTTTCCAGAGAGATGAGCTGAAAATATTTGAGAGTGTGCACTACTATGTAAGTCTGAGTGAGAGCCTCTTCTACAAAGAGAGGCCAAGAGTGCCTATGTAGAGGTAAGAGACCCCAAGAGATGCGCTGCTGTGAGTAAAGGCGAAAGTTTCCTATGCACTGTGTGTAAGGCAGAAGTTGCCTGTGAGCTATGTGTAAGGAAGAAGTTTCCTGTGAGTTGTATGTAAGGTTGAAGTTTGCTGTGCATTGTGAGAGAGGCCAAAGGTTCCTACGTGAGTAAGGTCGAAGGTTCTTGTGCAGAGAGAGAAGGCCGAGAGTTGAGCTTGTGGTGTGGAGAGAAATAGGCCGAAAGATGAGTGCATGCTGATGAAGAACAGAGATAGAGCTGCATGGACTGCAATGAGTGACTGTTGTTGAGAAGATCAATGGGCTGTTGCAGAGTGAGTGGTCTGTGCAAAGAAAAAAAAATTGTTATCACGCTGAGTGGCTTCCAAATTAAAAAGAACATTCAGTTCCTATTTGAGTATGGGTTGGTGCCTTCATACCTAAAGTTGGTTCTTCCATCTCTAGTGGGTGCTTGAGAAGGCTTGGGGGTTGGTGCCTCCTATAAGTTGGCTTGCAAAAATCCAAGGAGCTGCAAGTTGGTGCTTACAAAAAATATGTGAGGTTAGTGCCTCACATGGTGCTTCTGGTAAGCTGGACATGTGTCTACAAAAGGAGGGAGTTGGTGCTTCCTGCTAGTCAGTTTTAGCAAACAATCAAAGGGAGTTGGTGCTTCATGTGAGTGGGTGCTCACAAAACAGATTGATGTAATAGAGTAGGTGCTCTTATTTACATCAATAACAACAACAAGATTTGGTGGTTTTTTCTTGAAAGGCTTTCCACATAAAACCTTATGTCTCATGTGGATTATGTTGATGGTGTATATGATTGTATGATAACTTCATGTTGTTTCCATGTTACATACTACTGTTGATTATATGGATGGGTTCCAAACTTGAATACGAAAAGTAAATAGACATAAAAAGTTTAAAATTAGCCTTAATATTGATTCACCCCCCTTCCCAGTATTATCATTGTTTCCAACAATTGGTATCAGAGCGAAGTTCCTTAAGGAATAACTTAATCGCTGGAAGGTGTATCAAAGGGAAACAATGGCTAATAAAGTTTGGCTAACAACAGATAAAGTTCCATTCTTAAATGAATCATACCATGGGCTCGATTATGAAATTTGGGAGGTTTTAATGTTGGAATATTTACTAGCCTTGAATGTTGACATGTGGTGCTTTGTAATACATAGAGAAAATAATGAGATGAATGTAAAAGTGAAGGAGGTCATCATCAGAGATCTATCTAAGTTAGATGTTGATAAAGTGAGGCGTTGTGAGTTAGCAATGGAAGTTCTAGACAAATTGCAATGTTTGTATGGTAGAGATAGCCATGTGGCTCAAGAAAAGGCTAAGGAGCCCTCTCCTCCAGCAATGAACCAGAACACGATGAAGTTGCTTCTCATCGCACTCATGTTGATGATGAAGATGTCCCAGAGGAGAGACCATGTTTATAAGAATGTATGCTATTGCTCTGTGATAAATGTAAAGAAATAGGCCGTTAATTATCTAGATGTTCATGTGATTCACTTGAAGTTAGAGAGAGTCATTCATCTAGTAGCTTTAATGAAGATAGACCCATTTTAGTAGAAATAGAAAATAAGGGATCCTCTGAAGGAGAAGAGAGTACATCCCGTGGAGAGAATAAGGGTATCACTAGAAGTGATGAAGAAGGGACAACCCTTAGACATGTGGAAGGCTCCATGGATGCATAGATGGGCTAAGATATTTGTGGTAACTCATCTAGAACTTCTAATAGTGAGGAAAAAGATCTAGATGAAAGGATATTTTTTTAGAAAGAAGTTGATCTCTACCCTAAAGGAGATCAAGGATCTATCAAAGGAAAATCTCAAGCAAGAGGAGAAAATGAAAATTTATGATCTTGAGGATGGAAGGTTGAGAGAACCATTAGCTTATCTAAATTCTCAACAAGAAGAGGCTAGCATACTGAATGGAAAGTTAACCAATCAGTTAGGTGAGAAGGAGGCTTACTGTGGGTGACTACAAAATAAGGTAGTCTCATTAAGACATGACTTAGAAAAGTAAAAAATAGAGCTGCCTCAATAACAGAATCTTGAGGGAAGAATAAAGGCCTTGGATGATATTATTATTAAGAAAGGATCCCCACTCATCAAGGCTAGTTTGGGTTTCAAAGGAAATGCAAGCTCCAAGATGGTGAAGGTTGAAGGGTCAAATTCCCATGTAAAGGGAGTCCAAGGTTCCAACAACATCAAATAAATAAACGTTGTTGGATAGCAACATCAGCAAGGAAAGTAACAACATCAAAAGAAGAGAAGGCAACAACAAAAGGCTAAGAAGCAGCAGTTGGTAGCACAACAAAAGGCTAAGAAACACCAGCCATAAGTGCAACATAAGAGGGCAAGGCAACTGCAAGGAAGAGTGCATGATAGTAATGCAAGTTGTCATAGAAGGAACATGAAGAGCCAACATAGGTCCTTTCCTACTTAAGGAAAATTCCTACAAAGAAAAGGCAACCCCTTTCAACAAAATACATTTCATGGATATTGTTTTTCTTGCAATAAGTTTGGACATAAATCCATAGACTGTCATTGGCATTCAAGGAAACAAAATATGCTAGGTAGTAGCAACCCAAGGATGCACAAAAAGGCTCGAAGAAGGCATGCTAGACGCAATAGGAGTTTTCACAAAAGCGTTGTCAAAAGGAGTAACTCCTTTGCCCCATTCTTAGGCCAAATCAAATGCTACAATTGTGGCAAATTTTGGCACAAGAAAGTTGGCTGCAAGAATGAGAATAGCAAGATGAAAAGAGGAGGGAGAAATAAGAAGATTGAACCTCTTACCCATGTGAGGGACCCCTCTGTAAGGTAGAAATGTTCCAATTGAATTTGGGTGAAGAAAGAGGAGTTAAAAGAAAAGTTTCCTCTACCCATGAGAAGTCGAGAAGAAGCCCAAACAGGGGCACAAAAGAAGCTGGAGAGAAATGCTTCTGTCAGGACCCAACCATTGAAAGTCTGGAAGAAGAAGGAGGATGGTCTACTTAGGGGGAGTAGATCCTCTGTTTCTCTTCAGTGAAAGAAGAGAATGGCCTCAAGGGAGGCCAAATAAGTCAAATCTAGGAAGCCAGGAAGAAAAAATAGAAAGGCACATCTAGTTAATGAAGGTATGGCTGTGTTTTCTTGCTGATTACAAGAATACATTGGTTTAGTTTGAAAGTATTTACATTGAAAAGGTGGCGTGAAACCAACATGAAGAGTATAGAACAATATCTTATGTTGTGGGAAGAATATAGGCTGCAACGGAAGTGTGGAATGACAAGAAGCTCGCAGTCAAGTCAGGTCCATAGGATCAATGCCCACAAAGAGGAGAGAAAGTTGTTGCAGAAGATCAAAGAGAATTGACTCAGGGGGAGATGCTTTGATAAGTAGTAGTAGGAAACAATGGGAAGCCTCAAAAAAGGATATTTCTGAGAAGATGAAAGGTTCACATATTTCGTGAAATAACCTTATTTCATTTAAGTTGTAAGTTTGATTATGCATAGCAGTCTTCTGTTCATGAAGCAAAATTGGTGTAATCTTTTCATGTCCCTTAACCTCCAATTGGTATCACTATGTCAATTGGTTGTGTTGGGCTCATGATGAGTAACCTTGTCTGCAAATGGACATTTCTTTTTGAGAAAATAATTATTAAAATTTACGTGGTACATTGTTCCATTTGTATCATTTCTTTTGGTGCAATTGCTATTAGTTGTGAAAAATTCCTTACTGTAAAGGTATGATATCAAGGGGAGAAGTGGAGATGTTGAAAAAAAGTAAGCATAGTCTTGGAAGCATCAACAAAAATGAAGTCCAAGAAGAAATGCATCATCATTAATTGGTATTTGTAGAAAAAACAATACCATGAGCAATTTAATTGGTATCAATCTTTAATTGATACAAAAGATGCATTAATGGAGAGAGTGCTCAACCAACAACCATAAGGTGTCCAAAACTGGAGGCATTCAAATCAATGGTAATATATGTTTAGTGGGAGCATATAAAATATGCCCATTTTATGTGGCAACAACAGCGAAGACCCTGGTAGATATGTTTGCGAAGTAGAATGCACATATTAACAACTAGACTCTGGTCTTCACGGCCAAGTGATTGCATGGGGAGAGAAAGGAAGCTTGTAGCTGCTTGTCATTGATGTCAAAGGCAGAGAGAATTTGTGGATAAGTTGTGACGAAATTTGTAGAAGTAAGCAGGCCATTGGTGTCTCATAAAATAAGATGTTTAGAAGTAGCATGAGGTTTGGCCATCACATGAAGAGAAGGATGGAGTGTTGCTATCAATGCTAAAGGGGGAGATTGTTGGACAATTGACATTGTCTCGATGGCCAGTGGCCTAGTGAAGGCATATGCAAGTGTGTTTCCATTGATGACAATAATCATGCTGGGGAGATGTGTTGGGAAGTTGGCATTGCCTAAGTGTTGGAAGGAGTGTTGGCATTGATGCCAACCATACTAGCTTGGATGCTTGGTGCAACATATGTTAGTAGTGATGGCCCAAGAGGAGTCCCATGGTAGTTATAGGCTTCATGTAGAGAATCATCAGAGTAGCAGGCCTATTGGAGAAGCCATAAAATGATGCTTATAGTATTGGAATAGATGGAAGTCCATGGTAGCTACAGGCTTCATGCAAAATATCACCTTGGTGGTGGTGAGTTCAGCTTTATAGAGAGTCAAGGAGAAGAAGAGTGGCAGAGAGTTTGGAGCCATCTGACAGGTAGCATATGGGCATAAAGCCTACATTGGACACTCTCCATTGGAATGTTCTCTAGAAGAGATTTCCAATGATATGTGGAAGTCCAGAAATGGATTCGTAGTTCAAACGTTATGGCCTACCGATGATCAGGGGCTTGAATTCCTAAGAAGGCTGGAATATCAGAGGTCCAACATATCGGAGATCAGAAGGTTGGAGGACAGCATACCTATGCATCGATGATCAGAGGTCAGTGTATTTATGCATCGATGATCAGGGGTCCGCGTATAGACACATAAAGAGATTGAAAGATGAAAGGTTAGCATATCGACACATCAGGAGATTGGAACCCTGAATATTGGAATATTGATGCATTAGAATGTTGAAAGACCAACATATCATCATATCAGTGACCAGAGGCCAACATATCAGCATATCGGTGATAATAGGTTAGCATATTGGGCATATCGGCCACCAGAGAATCAGAACTTCTAAATGTGAGAACCTTTTCAAAGTTGTGATATGGGTGAATCGTCGATAGCATTAAAAGCCATTAGGAATGTCGATAAAGGATTAATAAAGTCTTTCATTGGAAAATGAAGGGTGGTTGTGCCATTTTCTCTCTCCTCTCCTAGGACACATGGCAGGATATGACTGGCTTCAATAAGGATACATGGCAACATGTGATTGGCTCCAATAAGGACACATGACAATGTTTGGTTGGATTCGATAAGGTATAGTGGAAGTTGATGTCAGCATGACGTGGCAGTACGAAATGACATGTGGAAGGCATATTCAACATGATCGGGTAGGTTAATGGGCTAGAACTGGGTGACACATGTCACCACTAAGGAGTCGCAATGTGGAGTGATGATGTCATATCGGAGATCGCATATCGGAAGTTGAGAATGTCGGCACTTTGTAACACTTGATACTTTAAAAAGTTCTGATAAGGAGGCTCTGATATTGGGTTGGCACCAGGGTTTCAAATAATTAAAGAACCAAAGGCTTGGAGTTGGGGTCGAGCACAGATGGGCTATATCGGAAGTGGGAATATCACAGCTCCAAAGTTAAGTCCCCAATTCGAAACTTTTAATGAGAGGGGCTTCGATATTTGGCTAGCACATGGTTAAGAATAACTTAAAGAACCAAGGCCGTTAAGCACTTAACAAAGAAAAAATAGCCCCTGGTAGGATAAGAAAAGCTCTAGAACCCCAAGGCTATGTGATAGGTCATGGCCCTCAGTCATATGGTGAGAAATGTGGGAAGGGCAAAGAAAAAGCAGCTCGTCGTATCAGAGGTAGGAAATCAAAATATTAGAATACTGTACCACTATAAAGATTGTGATATGGAATTTCTCTGATAAGGAAGTACAGGGCTTTAAAGAGCGTATGGGATGGAAGCTATGAATATGAATGCAGGAGTAGAGAAGTTGGTCTCGAAAGTAATGACGATGATATTCAGGAAGCAAGGAAGCAAGGAAGCAAGGAAGAAAGGACCATAATCTTTGAGAAGGAGTGTTGGGCCTGCCTTGAGGTGAGACAAGATACTCCTCTGCTCTATTGCACGTCTCATTGAGTTAAGTGGATGAATGGGTCAGCTAACATAGAAGAAATGAAGATCAATGGAGTTGGTTCGTGGAGTCAAATGGATTAATAGAAAACTATGAAACAAGGAAACAAGGACAATGGTCCATAGAGAAGCCATGCCGAATTACAACCAAGCTGTGTGAAACCATGAATAAGCATGGAAAGCCCCAGTGGCAGGAGTGTTGTTCACAGAGAGGACCGTGCCTGGTTGGTGTGTGCAGGTGGATTGAGAATTCATTCTGAGTATGGAGAAACTATCAGTTGCCAATTCTCATGGTTAATGCAGAGGCAAAGACCGAGAGAGATGAAACAACAGAATGAAATATCGATGCCAAGGTACACTCGTGTAGTGTGAATATAGAACATAGTAACAACATCGATTGGGGTGCATCAGAGGAACAAAACCTAGGAGCTCAGATGAGCAATGTGGGTGGAAGCAACATAGTTTCCAAAGAGATAAGCGGAAAAGCTGTAAAAGTGTGCACTGTTGTGTAAGGTTGAGTGAGAGCCTATTCCCCAAAGAGACGTTGAGAGTGCCTACGTAGAGGTAAGGGACCTTGAGAGTTGCATTGTTGTGAGTAAAGGTGGAAGTTTCCTGTGCATTGTGTGTAAGGCCGAAGTTTCCTATGAGTTATGTGTAAGGCGGAAGTTGCATGTGAGATGTGTGTAAGGAAGAAGTTTCCTGTGAGCTGCATGTAAGGATGAAGTTGCATGTGCGCTATGAGTAAGGCGAAAGGTACCTATGATGTGTAAGTAAGGCCGTAGGTTCTTGTGCAAAGAAAGAAGGATGAGAGTTGAGCCTATGTTGTGGAGAGAAAAAGGTTGAGAGCTGAGTGTATGTTGATGAAGAGAAGAGATAGAGTTATGTGGACTGCGATGAGTGACTATTGTTGAGCATATCAATTGGATGCTACAGAGTCAGCAGAGAAAACAAAGTTGTTATCAGGCAGAGTGGCTGCCAAATTATAGAGAGCATTAAGTTCCTATTTGAGTGTGTGTTTGTGCCTGCATACAGGAAGTTGGTGCCTCCATCTCTAGTGGGTTCTTGAGAATGCTTGGGGGTTGGTGCCTTTTGCAAGTTGGCTTGCAAAGATCCAAGGATTTTCAAATTGATGCTTGCAAAAAATTTGTGAGGTTGGTGCCTCACATGGTGCTTTTGGTAAGCTGGACAAGTCTCTACAGAAAGAGGGAGTTAGTGCTTCCTGCTAGTCGTTACTAGCAAATAATCAAAGGGAGTTGGTGCTTCCTGTGAGTGGGTTCACACAAAAAAAAATGATGTAATAGAGTAGGTTCTCTTATTTACATCAATAACAACAAAAAGCTTTGGTGGTTTTTTCCCGAAAGGGTTTCCACGTAAAACCCAAGGTGTCATGTGTAAGATCCTCATGGTGTATATGCTTGTATGTTTATTTCACGTTGGTGCCATGTTACATATTATTGCTGATTATATGTATGTGTGCCAAGATTGAATAAGAAAAGTAAATAGGAATAAAAAGCTTAAAATTAGCCTTGATACTAATTCACCCCCCAGCCCTCAATATTGTCATTGTTTCCTACAACAACATGAACTTTTTCATCATTAATCAAGAACTTCAGCAACATAAGGAGCATCACCATTGTTAAGCATCATTATGTACCAAGGAATTCTAAAGAAAACATAATGCTGACAATTCATTATTAGAAGCATAGAAAATGCCCCCCTTGAACCTGTGCCAATTGTTCATTGTAAGATCTGATCATCTCATCTCATATATCACTAAGGATATCAAATTATCTTCATCAGTTGATTATCCATTTAGGCATTAACAAATTATAAAAGCCAAAACCACTTCTAAATAACATCAACAAACTGTAACCATCAATCATCCAAACAATAAAGCCCAATAATAATTGTCAAAAGCATATCAGAGTGTTTTCATGAGTCTACCCCACTATTTCTTTATATAGAAAAACATACACGACTGTTCATATCGGAACTCACGTATATACATGACTTGTCTTCTTAGGATCTGTGTACAAAAATTAAAATATTCAAACTCCATAGCTTCAGGTCCCCCTGAGACTGTACTATATGTACCTATTAACTGTTACTACACGAGATGCACTATCACTAATATAAGCAACAACAATCACAGGAATCATCATCAAGACAAAAAAAATTATTACTTCCCCTGAGATTATACATCACTGATATTGAGGACCTAATAATCAACTTCTACTCTCATGAGGTCTTGTATCTCACATCACTTTTGCAGTCACTGTTAGGAGTATTCTTTTAAGAATAATGGATTGCAATGGGAACCATCTTCTTTTACTCTGAGTCTGAATCCTCCTCATATTTTCCAAAATTTTGTTCTTCAAGCATATCTAATTTGTCTAGGTTTCTATATCCTCTTGCTATGACTTTTCTAGTTTTTTCATCCATAACCTTGAACTTGGTTGATGTAAAAACAATTATATATCCTTTATCTGCAATTTTAGCTACATTTAAAATATTATGCTTTATCCCTTGAACTAATAAAGCATCAACTGCTCATCTATGTTTATTAATTTTGGCTTTACCCTTTCCTAGAAATGTTTCTTGAATATTAGTTCCATGAATAACATTACCATATTGGTTTTTCTTGAAAGACTCCATCCTACTCTTATCTCCAATCATGTGATGAGAGCATCCGTTGCTTATGTACCATTCATATTATTCTTTAAATGATAAAAGTGTAAGACAACACCTTATCTATTCTTCTACTTTCTTCATGTTATGAGAAATGTTGGTGGATCCATCTTTTTCAGATCTTATGACATCAATATTCTTAGTTTATTTCTTTCCATGTTGTATAGATTTGTTCCTGCATTCTTTTGCTACATGGCCAAACTTGTTACAAGCATAACATTTTGTATGAGTAGAGGAATCATACTATTTATGTTTCATATTCTTTCTATTGCAATCAATGGCTTTGTCACCAATATATTCCAAGAAAAACAATGTCAATTAAATTACTTGGAAGTTGATGATATTTTTGTGAAGCGGTTATTTTCTTATGATTGAAGCTATTTAGATATGCAATTAGTTGTAATGTGTCCATAATTTTTACATATAAAACATTCAACATTATTGATCAGAGGAGAAAATCAATTAGCATTAGGAGTAAATGATTTTCTTTGAATATTCACTTTCCTTGATTTTTTATCAGATTGACTTATTATCTCTTTCTCGAGTATTTCAAGTTTTGTAATGGTACCCTTTAAATTCCTTGCCTCAACTTGTGAACTATATTTTCCTTCAACAGTTTCATGAAAACCAAGGCCAGATTTGATGGCTGGAGACTTTTGACTACTAATAATATTATCCAAAATATTAGTACTATCTGTAAATTGCAAATATTTATCTTTTTCTTATAATTTACCTTTTAGAATGTTTACCTCAACCTCCATTCCTTGATATTTCTTTTCATTTTCTAGATATTACTCCTTCATACCTTCTTCAATATTTCTTCATTATTCCACTTGCTTCTTTAATTTGAGAATCTCTTTTAGCACATTTTCATGTTCTTCAAAAGCTGGACATAGTTCTTCATTCCGCTTATCTGTTTTTTTGAGATATTCTCTTAGAGAGACGATCTCAGCTTTAAGACCTTCACAATATTATTTAGATTCCACATCAACATTTACTAATTTACTATGATCCTTGTTATCACATGCCTACAAGTTATATTTAATATTAAAAATCTTTTTCAAAGCAAGATCAAGTTTCATTCTAAATTCAAAAAATTATTCTAACATGTCTTCTTCTGATTCAATAACTCCATCTGACATAACAAGGGTTGATACATTGTTAGGGATAGGATTACCTGGTAGTTCCCTTGATGAGGAATCTTCCTTTGGGATTTATTCATGGATTTCTTGTAGCTTATCCCACACTTTCTTTGCAGTTGTATAATGCATAACCTTATTTAATGTTGAATCAGGTATGCTACAAAATATTTCACTCAAAGCCTTACTGTTCTTTTTCACTTCCTCATCTGATGGAGGAATCTTGGTGTATCCATTGCATACTAGATACCAAAAATCAAGATTCATTAGATTAGACTTCATCTTTTCTTTCCATTGTTGATAATTATATTTGCTTAGCATATGCACATTATCATTGTCCATTGTTTCTAACTTTTCTTGATCTTCTACTTCTAGAGGCATAATTTTTGAATCTTTAGAGTGCTTACTTTCACTTTTAACCACGTGTTGTATCGGCTACAACTACCCTTCAAAATTTTGGCTTGCATGCAAATTTTAGAGCCTACCTTGGATCCTACGATCGATTATCCTTCGTCACTTGTTGGTAAGTTGATGATCTCAAGCTTCCCCTCCTTGATCTTAAGAGTTGTTCGTGTTCTCATCTTGATGTAGCATGTTTCAGCTTTGGGCATAGGGGTTGTTGTTTGGCATGCAAACGAAATGTTGTTTTGATTCAATGGAATTATGTGCGTATGAGTTGTTGTCATCACATAGAGATGTTTCACACTCACCTCACGCACTCTTGTCAGGAAGGTTTTTGCATCAAGAAAAGTATGTCGTATGCATTCTAGATGGTCTACATTGTGTCACTAAGTGTCTGTGTGCAATCACAATCAATTCCTATCAATGTTTACATCTGTGTCACTAATCTCACACTTAGCCATTTCCCAAGCAACCTAACCTCATCCCGCTTCCCGAAACTATGCACTTTTTTCTGCAACCATCAAGCTTCCTCCCTTGCCTGCTAAAACCCCACAATGCATATACACCCTAGCATCCATTGGCATCCAAAACTGCGCAGTGGTTTCCTCCAGTGTCCTTTCCCTAGCCATCTCCCAATGTCATCAAAAACTGTACAATATTGTCCCTCAACTGCTCAGTGTTCCCTATAGCCTGAAACTGCACAAATGCATCCTCCCAGAACCCATCCTGTAGTAGTTCCTTGCATCCATAAACTGTACACCAAGACCATTGAAGAATCCATGCACTCTACTATGGTGAGGTAATGCTATGGTACACCGTGAGCACACTCATCCCTCAACAGCACAGTAGCTTGACAGGAATAACACAACCAGCATGTGCATAACAGTAGTGTCATTTCGAGTTGTGTCATGAGTTGCCTCCACTACATCACTATTTTGTGTCATACTTTTGTAATCAATGAAATGTAACGTGGAAGTCCAAGAGAGCGACGGATGAAGTCAAAGAGTCATGTATGTCAAACAGTCATGAGGGAAGTCCAAGAGTCACAAGGGCCAGTTTCACTCTTGGCTCTATATACTCCTCATTTGTACATGCAAAGGGATTTTTCACCTTGGCTCCTCCCACATAGCCTTGAGAGTCTGTAGTCTTTACATTGAGGTGCAAGCAGTGGCTCCAACGCCCTGTTATCGGGGTTACTGATGTAATGGTGTACAAATGTGTCTTGGAATTTTAGCCTTATTCATAAGCCTATTAACAGTCCAACACGTTATCACACATGTATTGTATTCATTTGTAAGAATATTATTTGGACGCTCGTAATGCATGTTTCTTTAACCTGTACTAGGACACTTGAACTCTTTTGGTTGTTTTAGTACATATGTTGTTGGAAATGTGTTGTATCAGTTGTTAACATTGTCTCGCTTGTGTGGAATATTTGTCAAACTCTCGACAAATTCATTCAATAAACTTGTTATAATGACTGTCGCACTCATGTGGATTATTCCACTGGGTTTTGTACGTGGTATCTATTCACTTCGTGTTTTGTGGCTGTCATTTTCATGTGCACCACTCTGCCGGAAGTTGCGCAGGTCCTACTATGTGATGTGTTTCTAATAGAGTTGGAAATATTCCCTTTCGACTTGAGACTCACTCTCACCCTCTCCATCTATAGTGAAAGAAATTAGAAACAAGTTACACTAAGCACTCACCAAGCACATGAACCTTGTTGTTTGAAGACTAAGTAAACCACTCTCATGTGCCGAAAAGTAAGAGCTAAGGCATATCTTTAAGATAATAGCAACTGGGCGAGCATACCAGATGGGACTCCTACACTAAATGGTGTGACGTCTAGTTGGGATTTCATATCGGGGAGATCCCTTGAATGTTAGCAGGTCCAGCATTGTCAACATTTATGGTGCTAGAAGAAGGGATAAATGACAAGCTGAGTCCTCATAATTTGTTTTGAATCCCTGCATACTTATCATGAATAACCACAAAATTCTTCCTCCGAAGTGTATGCCTTATGGAAACGACTTTGAAATATCAAAGGAACTCTGGAATTCCTTGTCACAACACACATATGAAGGTGAAGGCAGAATGGTGTAGATTCAACATGAAATGGACCTTAGAGTTACATGTCACAAGTATAAAATCCATGAAGATTACATGACCTACTCATTGTTCGCATACACGCTTCGAGGGCACCCACTGCTATGGTGTTCCACGCTGCCCGAGAACTCTATTCACTCTCTCACTCAGTTGATTGTAGAGATTGACCATGCTTTCCATCATTTTGACCATAAAGCACTCAATAAAGAAATTCTGGAATTACGAAAAGCACCTGATGAATCTGTTGAGAAATTTCACACACGCTTTTGTAATATTGTGTACCGATTTCCTGAAGATGAAATTGATTGGGAATTCCTCAATGGAAGATTTAACTATCTTCTTTACATCTAAGAAAATCCGCAACTCTTGGAATCATTCGAACGCCTCCCAGCATACCTCGGTGTTAGAGCTGCTGAATCTAAGATGGATGAGGTCACTATCACAAGTGATTGCCCATCCTCTTCTCATCAAACAGATCTAGCTTCGTAGTGCGAGGTGGGAGAAGGTGCACACACATCTGTTGAACTGTCACATCTGACCAACCCACCTGCTCTTGATATCTCCATAGATTTGGTTTGCAAGCTTGCTGGTTCTCATGTGGACTTGTTACCTCAAGCTCTATCCCAATGTTCTATTGATCCTCCAAATTGTACTATCTTGTGTTCTTTCGTTTCGAACTCCACACTTGTTATGAACGAGGATCAAGTTGTCGATGGAGTTGGTGCTGTGCAACCAACCTGTGTTATCATTCTGATGAGTGTGTAAGATAATATAAAGAGGAACGTATGGTGAAGGATGACTCCCTTCCATCTGTGCTTCATCCCCTCTATCCCCACATTTCTTGTGATTCTACCACTTTTGATTTTCCCTCTCAAAACTGATCTCTGGATATTTCTACTTTCGATCATTCACAAGACACACTAGATGTCAACTTGTCATTACATTGCGAAGAAGACACATCTTCCTCTGAAAATCCATCCCATATGTCATCTGTCATTTTTGAAAACGCAGAGGGTGAACATCCTTGTTTCCCATGAACCCCTCTACATGATTAATCAAATCATGAGGATACCGGTGAACATCCCGAATTTACTGATCATGGTTGCCATGATCAATGTACTTCTTCATTTGATCATGATATTGATTCACTCGTTGTTAATCATTCTAAGCCACTGGTCTCTAATGATATAACTATTGATGAAGTGGAAGCCCCACAGGTTGTTGAGGCACTTCATCCTGGGTTGATGGTTATGTCAGGCCCTTGCCGTCCTAAGGTTAGTTCCACTTCCGATCAAAAATTTTTCGAAACACCCAATGCTCTTGATCACTCATCGTATGCATTGAAAATCAATCGAATACACAGATTTCACTTCTTCCACCTAAATCACATGATCCCATCGTTCATGCATTGGAGGAATCATACACAACAAGCACACTTGCAAGGCATAAATTGTCTCTCTTTCTCATGTTTTCTTTTCTTTCATAGTCAAGAGAGTGTCCATTCTTATCATCTACATGCAGTGTGTCACAACACCATGTTAAGTCCATAGAATGTCTGTCTTGTGCATTCACTCTTTTCTTTTCTGTGGATGTTTTAGAACTGAGAGCATGTTGGTTTTCGCTAATCAATCTTTCTTGTTGACTAGTTTACAAGCATATTTTTCATTCCTTCACTAGTATGGACCAGCCAATGCGACAGTGGTTGCATTGGAAATATCACTTCACGTGAGTAGGACCCTGCATTGTTTAGAGTAGGAGTAGGACTAGTGTTTTCTTTCTTGCTTTGCTTTGGTTTTTGGTTTGCATGTTTGTCTGCTTGCTAACTTGGTTTGGTTTTCTTGATTTATTGATTTGCTTAGTTGTTTTTCTTTTGCTTTACTTCTGATTTTTTATCTTTTCTTTCTTTGCTTGCTGCACCTGTAGGTTAGCCTCTCAGGAAACCATGTTTGGCTCTCGAGACAAGCAGGGAAAACCTAAGAGGACTTGTACAACTATCAAAATCTGGTTATCTTTTGTCCTCTCCCTTTATGAAGAACTTGTTGTCTTCAATCGATGATGCCTTGATGGAAAATACTTTATGTTTAGAGTGAGTCTTGGTGAAAACACAACTGTTGCACTATTAACTAATATTGCCTCCTCTAATCAGTTCTTTTGGGGTAACCCTTTTTAGCTCAGTCAAGTAGAGTAAAGTGAGGGGGAAAACCTTGACAAGTATGTCAAAGGTATATACATAACATCTCTGAAGGAACAACCTCTTCTTCTCTCAATAAGTCGGGATCCCTCTTCCACCGCTGAAATAAATAAGTGCCTATGCACAATTCTTTGAAAAATGAAAAAAGGGAAAGTAATGAAAAATGAAAAAATAAATAAGGCAAAAGAAGCGAAAGGCTTCCTATGCAGAGAGGTGATACAAGAAACTCTACTGGGGTACTGAATAGGCTCGCTGGCACCTGAGTGATGCTTGTGTTCCTGCGTGACTCTGCTAGGGTACTGTCCAGGCCTTCTGGCAGCGAAGTAACACCAGAGATGAAACTTAAACTCTGAGAGTCATATTATTTGTGCATCAATATACCCCTCATCCCCAATCGAAAAAACTAAGTATAATTGGCTTGGAATGTGTGCTGACCGATCAAGATAATGGTAGGGACTACATCTTTCGCATAAGCTAGTGCAAAGTCCGTCACGATCAAAGAATCAAAGAATACTTCTGGAAAGGTTGGACTCATTTTTAACGAAACAATGTCCATATAGAGAGTTGGGGTTCTACGAGTGTGTCGCCAATGTTGTAGCGGTTACAACCACCCTCTAGAATTTTGGCTCGCATGCAAATTTCGGAGCCTACCTTGGATCTTGCGATCGATCATCCTTGGGCACTTGTTGGTAAGCTGATGATCTCAAGCTTCCCCTCCTTGATCTTAAGAGTTGTTCATGTTCTCATGTTTATGCATCATGTGTCATCTTTGGGCATAGGGGTTGTTGTTTATCATGCAAAGGGAATGTTGTTTTGCTTCCAGGGAATTGTGTGTGTATGAGTTGTTATCATCACATATACATGTTTCACACTTACTTCATGCACTCCTGTCATGAAGGTTGGTGCATCAAGAAAAGTATGTCTTATGCCTTCTGGATGGTCTACATTGTGTCACTAAGTGTCCGTGTGTGATCACAATCAAGTCCTATAAATCTTTACATTTGTGTCATTGATCTCACATTTAGTAATTTACCAAGCAACCTAGCCTCATCCATATTCCCAGAACTATGCACTTTGCTTCTGCAACCATAAAGCATCCTCCCTTGCCTACTGAAACCCCACAAAGCACAGAGACCCGAACATCCTTTAGCATCCAAAATACCACAGTAGTTTCTTGAAGTGTCCTTTCCCTAGCCAGAACCCACTGTCATCAGAAACTGTGCAGTATTTTCCCTCAGCTACTCAGTCTTCCTTGCATCCTGAAACCTCGTAAATGTGTCCTCCTGGAACCCATCTCACAATAGTGCCTTGAATGCAAAAACTATACAGTATTTCCTCCCAGCTGCCCGGGTTGAAGTGCATTCATAAATTTCGTGGAGGTGTCCTCTAAGGATCCCCATCCCATAGCAGTGTCCCATGCCTCGAAACTATGCAGTGTTGTCCAAGTTGCCTTGTCTATCTTGCATGCAGAAACTACACAGATGGGCATCCTAGGGTCTCATCCTAGTAGCAGTCACTGTCCACTCAAGCTGCACTGGTCTACCTCTAAGTGAATACATGAAAATGTGACACACTAAGATCACTCCCAAGGAGTTGAGGAGAAAAACCAAGAAACCAAGTTATGGAAAAAGACCAGGACAACATGAAAAATCCATCAAATGCATGATCATCTCGAGGGAAAGTATGGTAAGTAAAGAACACCTTTTGAATTACACCTCTTAGTTGAGTTTGTAGAACTGCTTGTCAGTGTCATATCATCATGCCTTCAGTAACATGCATGTGAGCAAACACAAAAGTCATTTCATGTGTTTCCTCTACATGTCTTTCTTACATTTTTCTTGTTTGACCAACTGTCGTCTTCAACATGTTGATTTCTATGTCATGCCTGCGAACTTGTTCTGATGATGTTGAAGATTTTCGTATGAGTTGGGTTTTCTATGTAAACATTTATCGCACTTACACACGATGTTGTAAGCACTATCACGAAAGTGGCGTCACGGTCGTCCAAAGGTCTATCTAAATTGTTGCATTTGTGGCTTTCACCATTAGACAGTCCCGCAGTCAGTCGCACTGAGACATGTTATCTTCTTGGTTTGAGGTGTCTTGTCGTTGAGTCATGTTGAGTGTGTGTTCGTAAGGTCAAGTATACACAATTCACTTGCTCACACACTTAGCCAATTTTCAGAAAATCTATCGACCGAACCACCCTCCATAAGCCATACATACACTGAGTTGTGCTGCGCAGTCTCAGTCCTCAGTGACCAAGCACTATTTCCCAGAATGACGCAAAGCTTGAGGCTACCCTCAAGGCAGTATACATTGTGCAAAAGTTTCCCAAGAAGACATTTCAGTTTAGACTTCCTGCAAGCCTATCCATTAAGCCTCTCGCTGGTCAACCAGAGAATTTGACTTCGGCAGTGACCCAGGGCTACACTCCTTCCAAAAATTGTGCAGAAGCTTCTAGTCTACCTACCTGCACTAGCTAAAGAAATTACATTGACAAGAGGGACAAACATTCTCTTCCTATCATTGCATTGTCTCCGGAAATTCCACAATTTTGTTAGTCAGTCCCCTTGCCAGATTGATCGCTGCTGCTCTTGAAAATTACGTAGTTTTCTTGGACTGTCGATCAACCACCTGACGCCCTGGTTAGTTGAGAAACTATGAAATTTCGGCCAGCAAGCTACCGCATTCCACTCCCAGCCTCCTCTAAAAATCTGCTCAGTTTTCACTACTAGTGCTTCCTTCTTCTCACACTGCCTTGCCCAGAAAAATTGTGTAGTTCTTCCTCCCAAATGAGCCAGATCCCTCAGATGTCACTGTTGTCCTAGACTGCACAACCCAGCCTCCCGATGACCTCTGCATAGTTTTTCCTGACAATGTCCTAGAGCCTCAGATCCCAACCTAACATGCACTCTACACTATTTCAGGGCCTTGTCCTCTCTCCTAGTCACCTGCACCCAGAAACAAAAGACAATACATCATGGTAGACTAAGGGATTTCTGGATTTTATGCCATCTCATCATGAGTGATTGTAGAAACAGGTACATGTATGATACATGGAGTGACAAAAAACGAGATGAACAAGGAGTGCATGCTAGAAGGCTTGCTTGCAACTAGACGAACAAACAAAGCATACCAAGTAGCAAGTGAAGGAGACACATGCGCATGCATGAACTATCAAGTGAACACAAAGACCATTGAAGACTTCGCACACTCTACCATGGAGAGCTGAAGCTATGGTACACCATGGGCACACTCATCACTCAACAGAAAAACAGCTCGACATGAAAAACACAACCAGCAAGTTCATACCAGCAGTGTCATGCTGAGTTGTGTCATCAATCTCCTTGGCCACATCACCATTTTGCAGCATACTTGTGTAATCAATGTAATGTAACTTGGAAGTGCAAGAGACCCACAGATGAAGTTAAAGAGTCACGTAAGTGAAAGAGTCATGTAAGTCGAACAGTCATGAGGGAAGATGAATATTCACAAGGGTTAGTTTCACCCTTGGCTATATATACCCCTCTTTTGTACATGCAAATGACTTTTTCACCTTGGCTCCTCCCACATAGCCTTGAGAGTCTGTAGTCTTTTCTTTGAGGAGCGAGCAGTGGCTCAAACGTCTTGTTATCGGGGTTAGTGATGTAATGTTGTATGGATGTGTCTTGGAACTTTCACTTAATTCATAAGCCTGTTAACAGTCCAACACATTTTCACACATGTACTGTATTCGTTTGTAAGACTATTCTTTGGATGCTTGTAATGCATGTTGCTTTAACGTGTATTAGGACAATTGAACTATTTTGGTTGTTTTAGTACATATGTTGTTGGAAATGTGTTGTATAAGTTGTTTATGTTGTCTCACCCATGTGGACTATTCCACCAGACACTTGACATATTCATTCTCGTAAACTTGTAATAATAACTGTCGCACTCATGGGGACTATTCTGCTGGTCATTGTATATGCTATCATTTCACTTTGTGTTTTGTGACTGTCGCCTCCATGTGGAATATTCCACCAAAATTTATGCAAGTCTTGCTATTTTGTGTGTCTATAACAGTGTTGGGACTATTCCCTTTTGACTTGAGACTCTCTCTCACCCTCTTCCTTTGTAGTGAAAGAACATAGACACAAGTTACACTAAGCACTCACCAAGCACACGAACCTCGCTATTTGAAGGCTAAGTAAACCACTCTCATGTACTGACAAGCAAGAGCTATGGAATATCTCTAAGATAATGGAAACTGGGCTATCATGCCAGATGGGACTCCTACACCAAACGATGTGAGATCTAGTTGGGACTTGATACTGGGGAGATCCCCTGAATGTTGGCGTGTCTAGCACCGTGAAAATTTATAACCACAAAATTATTCCTCTGAAGTGTATGTCTTATGGAAACAACTTTGAAATCTCATAGGAGCTCTAGAATTCATTGTCACAATACACATATGAAGGTGAAGGCGGAATGACCTAGCTTGAACACAGAATGGTCCTTATAGTTACATGTCACAAGTATAAAATCCATGAAGATTACATGAACTGCTCATTATTCGCATACATGCTCTGAGGTTACCCACTACTATGGTGTGCCACATTGCATGAGAACTATATTAACTCTCTCACTTAGTCGATTGTAGAGATTTACCATGCTTTCCATCATTTTTACCTTAAATCACTCAATAAATAAATTCTAGAATTAGGGAAAGCACCTGATGAATCCATTGAGAAATTTCACACATGCTTTTGTAATCTTGCGTATTGATTTCTTGAAGATGAAATTGATTGGGAATAATCCATGGAAGATTTAACTGTCTTCTTTACATCTTTGAAAATGAACAATTCCTAGAATCATTTGAATCCTTACCACCATACCTCAGTGATAGAGCTGCCAAATCTAAGACGAATGAGGTCACTGTCACAAGTGATTTTTCGTCCCCTTCTAATCAAATAGCTCTAGTTGCATAGTGCAAGGTGGGAGAAGGTGCACACACATCTGTTGAACTGTCACATCTACCCACCCCACCTGCTCTTAACATCTGCAAAGAATTGGTTTCCAAGGTTGCTGGTTGTCACGTGGACTTGTTACCTCAACATACATCCCCATGTTCTGTTGATCCTTCGGATTGTACTGTCTTGTGTTCTTCTATTCCAGACTCAACATTTTTTGTGAACGAGGATCAAGTTGTTGACGGAGTTGGTGTTGTGCAACCAACCTGCGCTATCATTCATGATGAGTGTGTGTGAGAATATGAAGAAGAACCCATGGTGAAGGATGACTCCCTTCCATCCGCTCCTCATCCACTCTATCTTGACATCTCTTGTGATTCTTCCACTTTTGATTTTCCCTCTAAAAAATCATCTCCGAATATTTCTACTTTCGATCATTCACAGGACACATTAGATGTCATTCTGTCATTACGTCGTGGAGAGGGCCCTTCAGCCTGGGCTGATGGTTATGTCAAGCCCTTGCTATCCTGAGGTTAGTTCCACTTCTGATTAGAAAATGTTTTAAACAACCAGGTCTCCTCATCACTCATCTGTATGCAATTAAGATCAATCCAATACACAGATTTCACTTCCTCCACTTGAATCACATGATCCATCGCTCATGCATTGGAGGAATCATAGACGAGAAGCACACTTGCAAGGCATACGTTGTCTCTCTTTCTCATGTTTTCTTATCTGTCACAGTCAAGCGAGTGTGCATGCTTATCATCTACACGTAGTGTGTCACAACACCATGTTAAGTGCATAGAATGTCTGTTTTGTGCATTCACTCTTTTCTTTTTTGTGGATGTTTTAGAACTCAGAGCATGTTGGTTTCCGCTGATCAATATTTCTTGTTCAATGGTTTACATGCATCCTTTTCATTCCTTCAAGCATGGGCTAACCAATGTGCCGATGGATACATTAGAAATATCACCTCACATGAGTAGGCCGATGCGCTATTTAGCGTAGGAGTAGGAGTAGTGTTTTCTTTCTTTCTTTTCTTTGCTTTCTGGTTTGCATGTTTCTATGCTTGCTGACTTGGTTTGTTTTTCTTGCTTGATTTCTTTGCTTACTTGTTTTTCTTTCAGTTTACTTCTGCCTTTTTATTTTTCCTTTCTTTTCTTGCTGCACCTGTAGGTTAGCCTTTCATCAAACCGTGTTTAGCTTTCGAGACAAGCTGGAAAAATCTAAGAGGACTTGTACATCTATCAACATTTAGTTATCTGCTATTCTCTCTCTTTATGAAGAACTTGTTGTCTTCATTCGATGATGCCTTAATGGAAAATATGTTCTATTCAGAGTGAGTCTTGTTGAAAACACAATGCTTGCACTATTAACTAGTACTACCTACTCTAATCGGTTATTTTGGGTTAACCCTTGTAAGCTCAATCAAGTAGAGTAAGGTGAGGGGGCAAAAATTAACAAGTATGTTAGATGTATATACATAACGTATTTCTTTGAAGAAACAACCTCTTATGCTCTCAATAAGTCAGGATCCCTCTTCTCTCCCTGAAATAAATAAGTGCCTATGCATAGTACTTTGAAAAATGAAAAAGTTAATAAGGCGAAAGAAGAGAAAGGCTTCCTGCACAGAGAGGTGATACAAGCAACTCCATCAGGGTAATGACTAGGTTTTATAGAAGTGGAGCGATGCTTGTTTTCCTGCGTGACTCTGTCAGGCTACTATCTAAGCCTACTAGCAGCGGAGAAACACCAGAGATGAAACTTAAACTCTAAAAATTATATTACTTGTGTATCAATATACCCCTCATCCCCAATCAAAACAACTAAGTTGAATTGGCTTGGAATGTGTGCTAACCGATCAACAGAATGCTAGGGACTACATCTTTCACACAAGCTAGTGCAAAATCCATCATGATCAAAGAAACAAAGAATACTTTAGGAAAGTTTAGACTCAATTTTCCTTAAGCAAGTTCTATACAGAGAGTTGTGGTTCTACCAGTCTGTCGCCAATGTTGTAGCGGCTATAAGCACCCTCCAAAATTTTGGCTCGCTGGCAATGTTCAAAGCCTATCTTAAATCTTACAATCGATCATCCTTAGTCACTTGTTGGTAAGCTGAAAATCTTAAGCTTCTTCTCCTGGATCTTAAGAGTTGTTCATGTTCTCATATTTATGTAGCATGTATCATCTTTGGGCATAGGGGTTGTTGTTTGGCATGCAAAGGAAATGTTTTTTTGATTGAAGGGAATTGTGTGCATATGATTTATTATAATCACATAGACATGTTTCACACTAACTTCACACACTCTTATCATGAAGGTTGTTGCGTCAAGAAAAGAATGTATTATGCAATGTAGATGGTCTACGTTGTGTCACTAAATGTCAGTGTGCAATCAAAGTCGAGTCCTTTCACTATTTACTTATGTATCACTGATCTCAAACTTAGCCATTTCCCAAGAAACCTAGCCTCATCCAGCTTCCCAGAACTGTGCACTTTGCTTCTACAACCACCAAGCTTCCTTCCTTGCCTACTAAAACCCCACAGTGTGCAGAACCCCAAAATCACTTGGAATCCAAAACTGCACAATGGTTTCCTCCAGTGTCCTTCCCCTAGCTGGAATGCATTGTCATCAGAAACTGCACAATATTTTCCCTTAGCTACTCAATCTTCCTTGCATCTTAAAACTACATAGATGCATCCTCTTGGAACCCATCCCACAGTAGTGTCGTGCATCCAGAAACTGTGCAATATTCCTCCCAGCTGCCTGGGCTGCACTGGAATCCGAAATTGTGCAGATTTGTCCTCTCAAGACCCCCATCTTGTAGCTATGTTCTGTGCCTCAAAACTGCATAGTGTTGTCCAAGATACACTGTCTGTCTTGCATGTAGACACTGTGTAGATGGGACTCCCAGGGCCTCATCGCGACATCAGTCACTGCCTGCTGAAGCTACAATGATCTACCTCTCAGTGACAATAGGAAAAGGTGACATGCTAAGATCATTCCTAAGGAGTTGAGGAGAAGAACCAAGAAACTAATTTATGGTAAAATACCAGGACTGCATGCAAACTCTGTTAGATGCATCATCATCTTGATGGTAATTATGGTAAGTAAATAACACCTTTTGAAGTACACCTCTTAGTTGAGTTTGTAGGGCTACTTGTCAGTTTCATATCATCATGCCTTCAGTAACATGCATGTGTGCAAACAAAAAATTCATTTCATGTGTTTCCTCTACATGTCTTGCTTCCTTTTCTCTTCTTTGACAAAATGTCATCTTCAACATGTTGATTTCTATGTCATGCTTGCGACCCTGTTCTGGTGATGTTGAAGGTTTGTGTATGAGTTGGGTTTGATATGTACACATCTATCACACTCACACACGATGTTGTAAGAACTTTCATGCAAGTGTTGTCACAGTCATCTGAAGGTCTATCTGAAGTGTCACACTTGTCACTTTCACCATTAGACAGTCCCATATTCAGTCGCACTGAGACAAGTTGTCTTGTTGGTTTGAGGTGTCTTGTTATCGACTCACGTTGAGAGTGTGTTAGAAAGGTCATGGTTACACAAGTTCAATCACTCACACACTTAGCCATTTTTTTGAAAATTTGTCGACTGTACCACCCTCCATCAACGAGACCTCCACTGAGCTGCACTACGAAGTCTCAGCCCTCAGTGACCAAGAACTATCGCACAAAATTGTGCAGAGATTGTGGCTGCCCTCTAGGCAGTTTGCACTACGTAATTCTAGAAACAACTGAGCTAAATATCACCTAGAAAAATGCAAAAATTTCCCAAGAAGCTATCTCATTCTAGGCTTCCCGCAAGCCTATCCATCAAGCCTCCCATTGGTTCTCCTAGAATTTGACTTGGCGAACTATTGCTCCAACAAAGCACCTCATATGCATATCCCCATACACATCAGTAGATGCCAGGGTGAACTGTTGCTCCACCTAGTTATCCTAATCTTTTCCGATCTCTTCATTACCCTTATGCACTGCCTAGTGCTCCAGCCCCATAGGCACCAATACCCCAACCCCCCATACCTCCTCTACCTTTGTCACTATAGCAACCTCCCACTTAAGGTGAAGTGTATGCTCAGCAGAGAACAACCAATCCCCCCAACCCCAAGAAATGGAATAAGGGGAAAGGTAACTAGAACTAACCATCTCAAGGTAATTAGGGTAACTAGGGTCCACCACATAATGGCCCTCAAGGAAACCATCGTAATCCCGAAACCAAGCAACAAGGAAGAAAATCGAAGAAAAACAAGTATTTTCATACAAATAAACCTTGGGATTGTTGCAGTGTATTTGGCCATTATACCCATGAGTGTCCCCTTTTACCTCAGATGTGCCAAGTATGGGAAGCTCAAGTAACTTCTTCTAGAGGACCTCATCCCATTGCTCCTCCTCCACCTCCTCCTGCTTCATCTCAACCGATTGTGATTACCAATCCTTTTCCTCATCAAGGATATATCATTGTTTAACCACCACAAGGTGATGCAACTTCTCCACCTTCACAATATGGTCCCAATTAGATATTTATGATGAATTCCAATGAACTCAACACCAAAACACTCAACCTTTAGACTTGGTCACACCAATATGATAAGCCTCATGCAAAGTCAACAACCAATTCCCAACATCCAGTTTCAATGGAGCCTCTCTTGTCATCAAATTGTACCTTAAAGATCCCTCCATCTAAGGTAGAGGTAGTCCTTAATATCTCCAAAGGTCTATTACATTGAAAAATTGCTTCTTCTAAATCCTCCTAAACCTATAGCATAGTAGATGACTTGGTGTAGTCTCCTTCACCCATGTCAATGTTGGAAGTCCTCAAGATCTGTCTATCCCAATGGAAAGATCTACTACCTTCTTTGGGTGTTGTGGACCCTTTCGACGATTGTATGATTGTCTATGACATTGAAAAAGTGGAACATCTGCCCCTTCCTTCATCTGTTTCCTTTCAAATACTAGTCTCCATACGAAACACCACTATTTAGTAGAGTATCATACACAAAGGTGCCTCCACATGTGTGATGACTGCTAGTGTTTTGAAGAAACTTGGTTCACCTGTCCTGTCCCATCGACCATCACTCTTTGTTCTTGGGACGGTCATCCCTCCCATACCCTCGGATTATATCGCAGCTGTCAAATTAATGTTGTTGGCAAGACAGTCTCCATTCACATCAAGGTCATTGATGCCCCATTTGATTATAACATCCTCTTGGGTCGTAGATGCATCTATGCCATGTCCTCTGTCACATCTGTGGTCTTTTCCAAGATGTTCTTTCCTCATTATGGAAATATTGTCACTATCCAATAGTTGACGTACTATGATACTGTCTTAGACTTCCCCTCAGTCCACTATCTCATTGGTGATGGGAAATACAACTATATCATCCCTCACCAATGTTCCTCCTAAAGTCTACAAATATTCCACATTGCTTGGTTCTCATCATGGTCCACCACCTACACTCTCGCAGCCTAGATCTTCTAGTGTTTTCATGCTTTAAGCATCACGGTTTAGCCGCAAGTTGTTCAGTACGCCTTCCCTGCAGCCAAATTCTCTAGAACCTGCTGCTCCGAACACAACCTAGCCTTCAGTATTATTCCTCAAGGTCCATTTCCTTCTACTGGTATCTTTCCTAGTGCTTTCACACTCAGAATCGTTCCCACATGTCTTAATCATCTAGGAGCAATTTCCCTAGGTCATTACCCTTCTAGTGAGATACCCTTATTATCCCCCCCCCCAATGAATTTATTCTACACCCATCATGGCTATGTTGAGCTTGCCTGACATTAACTTGGGGGTCCTAGTCTGGTACATTGATCTTCCCGTAAACATTCCTCCGAATTGACTCAAACCTTACACCACATTGACCCCAGTTCAATTTGTTGTTCCTACCCCTTCCTTTGCTTAAGTTCCACAACAACATCAACAGGAACGTACTCTTGTTGTGAAAGCATATGGTGAGGGGGCCAAAGCCCAAAAGAATGGAACCAAAGACAAGGAACCCCAACCAACTTTATCTCCTCCTAATCTGACAAAGCCTACTCCTCCATGTGGTTTGTGTCATGTTTTTGCACATGCCACTTGTAATTGACCTGAGCTCCCTCATATCAAGAATGTGGTCTCTAATACCTTTCCTAACTCTAACATTCCTAAGGTCCATGTCACGTTACCCAAGCCATCTAAGAAGAATAGATCCTTATGCACAAATCAACCTTGTTCTTTGTGTGATAACTATGGCCATTATTCTCATCACTATCCCCATATCAAAGACTTTCATGATACACTTCAAGTCCATGTCGCTCGTAGTGATTCCACCTCTCCTATACCTGCAGGTTTTATTCTCACTGTTATGCCAGAACAAGAGGTTTCTCAACCACCCATCGTGATACCTTTTCCTGATGTCGAGATGATGGTTATTTATTCCCCTATTCTCTACCTATCCTCATCCATGGAATCACTCTATTGGGACTCCCTTGATGTTTCCTATTCTTATTCTATTGAACCTTCTTCGACAAACACTTCAGTCTCAACATCATTAGATGTCACATATTTTAATAAACCATCTCCCCTTGTTGATGATGCACATGTGAACCTTGCCTCTCATGAAGATGCCTCAGGTAGCTCCTCTTAATCATGTGGTCTCTCTTTCTCCCATACTCCCCTTTTTAATTACGATGATGAGATCATGGAAGCCATGACCACCAGTAATTACCCTTGGGATGATATTGACCATCGTATGTACCTCCTTCCACAACATACCCATGATCAATATGTTGTGGATTCCAAAGTCTCCATCCATGGTGAGGTGAATTAGTTTAGTCACCCCTTAATTAGAACCCATGAATTTGAACTACATCCACTTTCTGGACATTCCATTTCCACAAAATGTTTGGGTAAGTGGGCATCCATTCTTGAGAGACCAGGAGAAGAAATTCTCCCCAACCCTCTTACTGCATTTAGTAGTGTCAACTCTAGTACCATTTTTCTTCCCCATTTAGTAGAACCTCTAGAGTCTCGTATCACTTTAGATCACTCTAGGGATGATCCACATAATCATTCCTCCATTTTACATCAAAAATCTAGTTCCTTACACATTATTGTTGGTCAACCACTGTAGGTTTTAACCTCGTACAGGAATTACCTGCATACAAATTCTAAAACATAGAAAATAAACAATGCGAGAGAATAACACATAAAACACATATACACAAACATTTTCCCCTAGATCCCAAAATCGGGACTACCAGCTTGATTTTTCATTATGTTCCTTTCATTGTTACAATACATATTTATACATGTAGAAGCATTCAATACCATGGACCGAAAACTATCGCGTCCAAAACCATGTGCAAAAAATCATGCACAAAACCATAGGTAGGTCTGCCCAACCTAATATAGGGTCCAAAAAACAAAAATTTTCGGGGCGCTGCGCCAGACCCCATAGAGGGGGTTTACTTCCACCCCTCAAACCCCCTGTGACCCCCCCACTACGCAATCGGTGTAACGAAGGGGGGGCTCTGCCCCCCCCCCCCCCCCCCCCCCTAACCCCCTGGTTAATTACGTGGGCTAATCGTGGAAAGAATATAACACAAACCAACATTCTCCCACTTGTTGTTTTCTTTCCACAGGGGGCCACAAGAGAGCTTAGTCATTTATCCAGCCCTGTAATGCCCATTGTTTCTCTACACCAAGAGAACTTCTCAGAGCTCATAAATTTTGTCAATGCATCTGCGTTATTTTTCAAAATGTCCACGTTTACCAACAACACCTTTTTGTCTTCAATCATATCCCTCACAAAGTCATAGTGAAAATCAATGTTCTTTGCCTTTGAATGATATGTAGGGTTCTCGACCAAGAAAATTGCACTTTGGCTATCACAGTCTATCCTTATAGCTCCCTGTACTAACCCCATACTTGAACACAATGTATGCAACCAAACTGCTTCCTTGCTTGCATGAGTGGTTGGCATGTATTCTGCCACTGTAGTTGATAGTGCCACTACAAATTGTTTATTACTCATCCAACTGACTGCACCTCCAAATAGGTTAAACAGATACCCACTTGTAGGTCTTCTTTGATCTAGATCTCTAGCCCAGTCTGCATCAACAAAGCCACGAATATCCAACACTCTATCCAATCCTGGTCTTCCTTGGTAGCACAAACCATAATCACTAGTGCCACACAAATACCTGAAAACTCACTTCACTTTTGTCTAGTGCTCCTTCCGTAGTTTTGACATAAACCTGCTCAATACACCCACTGCATGTGCAATTTTTGGTCTAGTACAGACAATTGCATACATCAGGTTACCGGCTGCACTTGCATATGGAACACGTGACATGTCCTCTTCCTCTTCTTGTGGCTTGGGACACTGTTCAACAGATAACTTCACACCTACAGGAATAGGAACCTTCACCGGTTTACTATCCTGCATATTAAAACCTTGTAGTATTGTCTCGACATACTTCATGTGGTTTAACTAGAGCATCCTCTTTGCCCAATCTCTTTTAATTTCCATGCCCAAAATATAGTTTGCAGCACCAATATTTTTCATGTCGAGTTTGGAGGACAATTGGGTCTTTAAATCTTGGATAATTTCTTTGTCATTTCCAACTAGCAACATATCATCCACACACAAGACCAGATAAATAACACAGTCGCCAGTTAACTTAAAATACACATAGTGATATGCTTTGCTTCTGGTGAAGCCAAGTCCTCGTATAAATGTATCAAATTTCCGATACCACATCCTTGGTGACTATTTTAACCCATATAGAGACTTCTTTAACTTGCATACTAGTTCTTTCTTACCCTTCACCGCAAAGCCTTCAGGTTGCTTCATGTAGATTTTCTCTTCTAGATCCTCATGAAGAAACGTTGTCTTCACATCCATCTGTTCTACCTCAAAATCAAAAGCAGCAGCAACAGATAAAAGTAATCTAATAGAAGTTTCCTTGGCAACAGGAGAAAAAATATCACCAAAATCAATTCCTGGCACCTGGGAATAACCTTTTGCTACCAACCGAGCTTTGTATTTTTCCACCTTTCCTTCTGCATTTGTCTTCTTCTTTAACACCCATTTGATGTCAATGGGTTTCCTTCCATATGGCAACTCCACCAAATCCCAAGCCTCATTTTTGTGCAAAGATGCCATTTCATCAACCATGGCCTCTTTCCAAAGTTTTCCATCCTTTGAATCTACTGCTCCCTTCACAGTTCTGGGATCATCGTCAGTAATAGATAAAGAAAAATTTGAATAGAAAGAATATGGACTATACCTTTATGGTTGCCTTCTTTCTTGAACTAATCTTCTCACACCCGAAGTTTGTGGCTCTTCATCTTTTGATTCCTCCTCTGTTGTAGAGTCCGATTCTTCTTCCTTAAGCTCAAACTCTATCTTCTCAGGTTCTTTTGGTTGGACTTCATGTTTAATAACATCTTTTACCTCTTTGAACACCACATCTCGGCTGTACAAAACCTTCCTTGTTACTGGGCTTCAAAGCTTATAACCCTTTGAGCCATCCTTATACCCAATAAAGATGCACTTTTCATATTTACTATCCAACTTGGTTTGTTTCTCCTTTGGAACATGTACATAAGCATCAGATCTAAATACACTCAGATGTGAAAGAGAGGGTTTCTTACCAGTCCATACCTCTTGTGGAGTCTTATCCTCCAATGTTGATGAAGGTGATCTACTGACCAGGTAACATGCTATCTCCACTGCCTCTGCACAGAATTCCTGTCCTGACCCGCCACCACTGAGCATGCTTCTTGCCCTTTCCATCAACATGTTGTTCATTCTTTCTACAACTCCATTTTTCTCAGGTGTGTATGGAGTAGTCTTCTACCGTGCTATACCACACTTCTTACAGAATTCTTCAAATTCCTTACTGCAAAACTCTCCACCATTATCTATCCTCAACACCTTTATCTTCTTCTCTATCTTGCTTTCCACTAGAGCCTTAAATTCTTTAAACCTATCAAAGACTTCAGATTTCTTCTTAAGGAAATATATCCATGTATTCCTTGAGAAGTCATATATAAATGATACATAGTACATAGAACTACCCAGTGATGGAACCTTCACAAGTCCAAACACATCACTGTGCACAAGTTCTAATATCTGTTTTGCCCTCTTACCACTAGAGGATAAACTCACCCGATTCTGCTTCTCATATACACAATTTTCACAGAAATCAAAATCCAGAGAGCTATTATTCATACCTTCTACCATACATTTACCATGAAGTATTCGAAGGCCCTTCTCTCCAATATGTCCACGCCTTTGATTCCATAACATGGTCTTCTCTCCAGAGACCACTAGATTTTCTGCTCCACTTTGAGGAACCACAGAGTTGTTGCACCCATCAACAACAATGCTACCTTGCAGCTTATACAGAGTTCTAATCTGAATTGCCTGCATCAATACCAGTGCTCCCCGAAACATCTTGTAGGTATCCTTCTCAAACACTATTTTTACACCTACATCATCCAGCTTGCTTATAGAAATCAGATTTCTAGCCAATGCAGGAATATGAAGAACACCTAGAAGTGTTCTAACCCTTCCACCTTGCAATTTCAACTTTACTTTTCTACGAACAATGATTCTAGCCTTCCTATCATCCCCTAAGAAGACATCACCACCATCATATTTCTCATACTCATAGAACCACTCTCTATGGGGAGTGATGTGAAAGGATGCACCTGAGTCAATCAACCATGCCTCACGATCTACATGTGTACTTGAAGAAGCCAAGCACACATCCCCACCTTCATCTAAGGTGGTTTTTGCCTCTGCAGGAGGAGCATCATCATATCCCTTTCCTTTATTAGGAGGTTTAGATTTATAGTTCCTTTTGTAGTGCCCTTCCTTTCCGCATTTCCAGCACACCACCTTTACAGGTTTTCCTGGAGATTTAGATCTCCCACTCAATGACTTATTTTTTTTTCTGTTCTGGGACGTCCTCATACAGACAAGGCATCGCCATTATGGCTCTCCATATTTTTCCGTCTCATCTCCTCTGTTAGCAAGGATGAGACTATTTCATCAAACTACAAGGTAGTTGTATTGCTACCTATTGCAATAACCAAACTATCCCATGAATCTGGTAGAGAATACAACAAGCTGATGCAATTATCTTCATTTGAAATTTTAATATCAATAGATAATAACTAAATTACCACAATATTAAATTCGTTTAGATGCTCTGTCACTGAGTCTCCACCTTTCATCCTCAGGTTATATAGATTTTTCAGTAGGAATAGTTTATTCACCAGAGACTTAGATTGGTACAAAGTCCCTAACTTGTCCCACAAAGCCTTCACTGTAGCTTCCCCTGATACATTCAACAATACTAAATCTGAGATGCACAATCGTATTGTGCTCTTTTCCTTCCGAACCAGCTTCTTCCATTCTTCATTGGACACTCCCATTCGTTTAGTAATCGGATCTACTGTAATCCACTAATATTTATCCACCAACAGATCCTCCATCTTGAGTTTCCACAACTCAAAGCACTGACCATTAAATTTCTTGATCTCTATCTTTCCACTACTCACCATCTTCTTTCACCACCACAATCGATCTCACAGATCTCCCACTGAACAGGGTCTACCACAGGCCCGAGCAAAATCCCTCAGCAACAAAGGCACCCCCTTGAAGCCAAAAACAACTTTGGTAGCAAATCTATTTTTTAACCCCATATAGAAATTACCTGCATATGAATTCTAAAACACAGAAAATAAACAATGTGAGAGCATAACACATAAAACACATATACACAGAAATTTCCCCTAGATTGCAAAACTAGGACTACCAGCTTGATTTTTCATTATTTTCCTTTCAATGATACAATATATATTTATACATGCCAAAGCATTCAATACATTGGACCAAAAACCATCACGTTCAAAACCATGGACCGAAAACCATTGCATCCAAAACCATGTGCAAAAAATCATGCACAAAACCATAGGTAGGTTCACCCAACCTAATATAGGGTCCAAAAAACAAAATTTTCTAGGGTACTGCCCCAGACCCCAGAGAGGGGGGTTACCTGCACCCCTCAAACCCCCTGTGACCCCCTCGCTGTGGAATTGGTGCAATGAAGGGGGGGCTCTGCCCCCCCTCTAACCCCACGGTTAACTACGTGGGCTAGTCGTGGAAAGAATATAACGCAATGCAACAACCACAATGTCATTTAGGTGAAAATCAGTTCCTTATTTCCGAAGCCACTCTTTGGTATAGTGGCATTGTTATCTCTCCAGGAAACTCTCCTAGGTTGTAGCTCGGAGATGCCTGGTAACATATAATCTTCAATATTGTTCTAGGAACTATTGGAATGGATGATGGTTGGGTTCAAGCCAGATAATCAGTTCAACTCTGTTTTCGCTCCAGACATGCATGAACATCCTTAGCCTACAAGGCTTTAGACCACTAATGCTTAATAGTTTGAAGATTAAGTGAATAAATGAAGAATACTAAGCACACCAGCAGATGCATACATAACAATATGATGGCCAGCTGCAGCTAGCAAATGAAACTTGTAAATCTAATTCTATCTAAACGGAGATAAGATGACAGTTGTCTAGCATTAGATACAGAAGCAATATAGATGACCTACATTGCATACATCTTGTTGTTAGGGTCATTCGTCACCAGTGGCTTAAGTGAAGTATTTTTGGTACACACGTTAAGAATTTTCATACTAACAAAAATATCTTTTGGATACCTGCAAAATCAAATCATTGATCAATGTCAACACTTTTACTCAAACTTTTGATTGACCAAAGAATCTTACAAAGAAACTAGTAACCCTTTCCAATTGCATAACCAAAAGAAAACTTACCTCACTTTATACACTTTTCTTACACCAACAATGGAGCCATGCTTTCCAATGTAATCTAAAGAAACCTCAGGAAAAATTATTATGGATCAATGCAGTAACATAGTAGATTCAATACAAACTCATAAATAAACACTAGAAACTTTGATCAACGCAATAATTCTGAAGTTGAAAATCTAAAAATCTAACCAACTTTCACATTCAAAATGTTACATGCTTAAGACCTAAACACCATTAGTTAAAGGATCCTCATTGTAAATAATTACAGGGATTTGACAACTCTAGAAACCACAAATATATTAACAATATCAAAATAGGAACAAATTTGCAACGACATAGGTAATTTATAAACCATCTCCAATCTTAGCCCCATAGTCATCTAATCATAAATCACTTTGGGTATCAAGAATATTGAAAAATTTAGATAAAATATTCATGTACATAAGAACAAACATGTTGATTCTGAATGATAAATTCTTTAGTGGTCTCAACAACTCCATCATTTTAGCATCACTAAAGTCATAACATATATGTTCTAAAATATCTTTGTCAACAAAAAACCCAATGCTCGAAATGCAATAATAATAGGAATGCCAAAATGGATAAATGGCAATGTTGGAATAAAATACCCTATTGAACCTCGTACCATAAAAAAGGTGTAGAAATTCCCACTGTAGATCAACAGATTATGCAATATACTAAAACACAATACAAGATCTACTTCTACCATAAACTTTGCAGAAGCTTAATAACATATGAGCAGTATCAACCAAGAACAGATATAACTAAGAATGAGAAGCAAACACACATAACACAGAAGAAATAACCTCGGGAAAGCCTCAGCCTAGAACCCCAACTCTGTATTATCATACAAGTGGAAATATAGTGTAGATTACAAAAAGAATCATCTCACAAGCTATCTTGTTCTCTCTGCAATCCCTCTGCTGCTCATAGACAGTCAAATGCCACTCTTGAACCTTCTCCTCTACCCTCCAAGCCTCCTATTTCTTTTCGTAATTTTTCTTTGGGTCGAATGAATCCACATGTATGAGTTGGCCTCTTCACACACTCACTAACCTCTGATCTAACTGCGCAGTCCTGAAGAAGATAAATCCTTCTCCATGGATGAGTTTCCTTTATAGGAAAAATCCATTCAACTGATAGTACACTGTCCCTCCTCTGATCTCAACTGGGTCTTTGTCTGAACTGACATGCATGAGTTATTCATGAGAGAATATTCAGTTATCTGAAGTGCAGCAGTTATATGCAAGCATGCATTAACTAACTAAACTCACATTAATTTAAACAAACTATTTAAATCAATCTAACTGGACTTGACTCAGTTAACTGAGCCAACTAATTACAACTCAAATTAGAACTCATCCTTATCTCTTTAACTGATGGATAAATTCCTCATTTAATGGAGAAATTGTTGCATGTCCTCACATAGACTTCAGGTTTGATTTTATCACAACTAATTAACTCATGGTGAATTAATTAATTTATTTTCAAACAGATGTTAAGTTCAAATTCGATTTTTACTTCACTAATTTAGTTTAGGGACTGACTAAAATAGGAATCCATCCTGAACTGATAAAAATAGCAATCCTATTTTTAGCACTTCCTTTTTTCATTCCCTATTGCTCAATCTAGCATTGGTACCCAAACTACTATTTATAGCAGTGATATTTTTAGCATTTATTGTTGCTATTTTCTACAATCCCTCTAAAAAAGAAAGGCTTCAACTCAAACCCAATCGTGTACCTTTGGAATGTTCTACATGCAACACTTCTACCAAGTGTGGTTGCTCCAGCAACTCTAGAAACCAAGAAAACTCCCAACTGACCTCTCTGTTGGGCTAGAAATATACTCTGATGCTGAAGCTCCATCTGCTACTGACAAGTGCTCCCTTTGTGACCTATGAGCTGCTACAACACTCCATGCATCTCACACCGTTGCACACCTCTCTGTGCCATCCTACAGTGGTGCAACACTCCTGTGCCTCTCGCATTGCTCCAGCCTGCTAGTTGTACACTGTCTTGGGATTTCTGCACTGTAGCTCTCTCTGCCACTCCATCCACATCTATCTCTACCCACTCAATCAGTCCTACTACTCCTCATTGGGGCTCCTGTAGCAAAGTTGAATCAAATAGGTTGGGTACCTCAAGGATCCTGCCCCTATTTCAGCCTCCATGGGATGATCACTCCACATCGTCTCACCTCCCACCTGGAGGTATGGATGTATGTGATCCCTTTGCCCACATGGCTCGAAATTTCCCCCTATTGGATGTCTTTGCATGAGTAGATGTCTCTACTCGATCTCCTCTCAGCTTATCTAGTTGTGGCTGCTCCACAACTTCCTCAAACTGCTTCACCAATCGTGGCTCCTCCACAATCGTCTGAGACTTCTTCTGGCGCTGCATGTTGAGAGGTAATTTACTCTCCCTCTCAACCACCAAGTATCTAACCTTTGCCTTCCTCCTCAAGGCTTTGCATGCATCTTGTACCTTAAGTGCATACAGGTTCTTGGCTAGCACACCAATCTATTTCATCTTTCCCGCCGTCACGAAATTTTCTGGAAAAAGAGCTGATTTTAAATCAGCGATATCTCCCTCCTTCGAACTCCGATTCAGCTGATTTTTTTTTTAATTTGAGTATTTTTCTGCAAGGAATCCAAATTTGCTATTTTTCTGTAAATTTTGCACAAAAAATTTCAGATCTTCTCTGAAAACTCGCGGCCCAATTTTTTTTTTTTTTTTTTACTTTGAATTCTCTTCTTCGTATACTATTCACTACTTCGATCACCTTTGCTCTAATACCATGTAGAAATTCCCACTGTAGATCAACAGATTATACAATATACTAAAACAAAATACAAGATCTACTTCTACCATAAAATTTGCGGAAGCTTAATCACATATGAGTAGTATCAACCAAGAACAGATATAACTGATAATGAGAAGCAATCACACATAACACAGAAGAAATAACTCGGGGAAAGACTCAGCCTAAAACCCCAACTCTGTATTATCATACAAGTGGAAATATAGTCTAGATTACAAAAAGAATTAGCTCACAAGCTATCTTGTTCTTTTTGCAATCCCTCTGCTGCTCATAGACAGTGAAAGGTCTCTCTCAAACCTTCTCCTCTACCCTCCAAGCCTCCTATTTCTTTGTGCAATTTTTCTTGGGGTCCAATGAAGCCACATGTGTGAATTTGCCTCTTCACACACTCACTAACCTCTGATCTAACTGCGTAGTCCTGAAGGAGATAAATCCTTCTCCATGGATGAGTTTCCTTTATAGGAAAAATCCATCCAACTGATAGTACACTTTCCCTCCTCTAATCTCAATTGGGTCTCTATCTGAACTGACATGCATGAGTTGTTCATAAGAGAAGTGCAACAGTTATATGCAAGCATGCATTAACTAACTGAACTCACATTAATTTAAACAAACTGTTTAAATCAATCTAACTGGACTTGACTCAGTTAACTGAGCCAACTAATTACAATTCAAATGAGAACTCATCCTTATCTCTTTAAATGATGGATAAATTCCTTAATTAATGGAGAAATTGTTGCATGTCCTCACATAGACTTCATGTTTGATTTTCTCGCAACCAATTAACTGATGGTAAATTAATTTATTTATTTTCAAACAGCTGTTAAGTTCAAACTCGAATTTTACTTCACTATTTTAGTTTAAAGACTGACTAAAATAGGAATCCATCCCGAACTTCTAAAAATAGCAATGTTATTTTTAGCACTTCCATTTTTCATTCCCTGTTACTCAATCCAGCACTGGTACCCAAACTGCTATTTTTAGCATTTCTTGTTGCTATTTTCAACAAAAGGTATATAGATATAAGGGTCCATTTTACGTCCTAAATAGAATTAAAACAAAAGAAATAATATCCATGCATCAGTATGATGAATTTGTGATAGAAAATGTAATATTTCTTGAAACATTATCAAAGAATTTAGGCAACATCATACACTAAGCCACGTGACACATTGGGACATGGGTATCGAACATGGGACACATAGACTACCCAAAACAGGAGATGAGGGACGTGTGTAGATATACTTTTAAAATATTAAAATTGTTTAAACAAATAAGTATGTAATTTTCTTGAACATTTATAAAATTTTCTAAATATTGCAATCTAGAGCTTCTTATTTTGTTTCACATTTATTACGACATCAAAGGGTGCTTCCATATTCTTTTCAAGGAGTCATAAACCCTCTCCAAATTCTTTTGGTATCCTAATGACAAAAACTTAGTGTTATACAAAATGGAGGCCCTTTGACTTTGTTCTTGGATTCTCCATTCAACCCCTAAACATGATTTCACTAGGTTAATAACTTGCTATATTGTAATGCTTCGATCTACTAAGGTAAAAATCAATAGTACCTTTGCTTTCAACTTTGGATTAGGTAGAGCATGCAGTGCCATCTCCATTTCTCAAATACCCTATTGAAATTTCCATTCCATATCTTACATCAAAAGTTGGATGGGTTCATCCAAGCCTTAGTGGTCCTATCTCTTCTGGGTAGCAACACGTTCCAGTGCTCAATTGTTTTTCAATGTCTCCTCAAGGAAATATTTTATTTATTTTTTTGCTATGTTGCATCATATTTTAGGGAAATAGCCTTAGTAGCCCCATATATGCTTGTAGTATTTGTATTCTTGATTTTGGATCCACTCTTCTAGTACGATTTTCTTTTAGATCCACTCTTCACTATTAGTATCTAGTTCTCACATCTTATCTTAGACAAACAATTTACCTTCTGCATCTTTCTTGATATAGGGTTTTTATATGGATAATGATAAATGCATCTTATTCTATCTAATTATCTCACCTGTACCATTGTACATGATATTTTGTCATAAGTTTTGAATCTTCAATATATGAGTGCAATTATATAGTGAAGGCTTTAACTTATAAGGGGGAGATACATGGTAGCAATTATTTTTAGAAGCCTTTAAGTGAGATCCAACAAATTTTGAAGCCCTTAAGTGAGATATGTGATAGAAAAGAAATTATGAAAGCTTTAAGTGAGAGTTTTGCTGAGATTACAACTAAGTTCCAATATATTTTAAGGTCAACATGCCTAGTAGATGGTAAATGAGCCCATTGCACTATTACAAATAGGCACTATTATAAGTTTTAATGTCTATGGTTATCCATTGTGTTAGTGTCAGTCTTTCCAGCCTTCCTCCAATGATCAAACATGCTCTTACAAAGTGATTTTAAGGTGTCAAGGTCAAATTTTATCATTTCAGTGAGTCTTCAAGTAAAATTTGGTCACTAGGCATTAGGTCTAGGGTTTGCTTTCACTCCTTTCAAAGTTGTCCAAATGTTGGTCTATGTCACTATTTAGTTGAGTCTACCATCATTCAGAGGGTTTTCATCATCATGTCAAGTTCCAATGTGTCATTTTACACCTTGTTCATGCTTCAGTTGCACCTAGGTAAGGTTCATTTCCCTCTCCTAGGGTTTTGAAGGCAATTTCTCTTGGATGGTCAAACCATCAACAAAACTTGTATCTTGATGTTCCTACACCTTCCCCTATCCTCAATGTACCTTATTAAACACTTCCCATCACTGAGATCCCCCAAATTCATCATTTTTGCACAAACCCTAGTTTCTTGCTACAAACCCTATTTTCAAGGCTAGGCCTGTGTTTTGCCCTTTTGCACCCCTTCCCCTCACTAAATTTCTGATATTATACTTTTCCCTACTTCCTAACATCCCTCCCTACTTCCCAAAATTTCCTCAAGAATTTATAAGCTCCCTATCCCCTTCATTTCGCTTCATTTCGACAAATCTCTTGTTCCACACATTGGAGTAGGTTTCACTCAAATGTTGTTTCTGAGCAAGAAAAGATGAATTTGAGAAAACTTAGAGAGGTTTTTGTCCAAAATAGTCCAAGGAAGAAAACCCTCCTTCACTGTTTACAGAGGTGTCATGGTTTTAGAGAAATGTCAAAAATACAATTGCCTCGGGAGAATTGATGCACCTCTGAAGTGACCTTGGGAAAATCAAGCTTTCTCCTAGCTTAGTTAGCCAAATGACTTTCTTGATGAGTAAAATGATAACTAGAGACAACGATATTTCCAATCAGCTATCATGAGCTCAATTTGGAGTTGAGGAAGGCATTCAAAAGTTGACTGTAACAGCACTCTTCCTTTAGGCAGCCTCATTTGGAACATTTTGACCAGTTTTGGGAGATTTGCTTTTTGATAAGGCAAATGAACTCCAAATTTAAAAATTCCAGTTGGGCTAGAAAGCAGACTCAGATACCTTTCCAACGAGCTATCCTACGCCCAATTTGGACATCGGGAAGCCCTCCAAAAGTCTCCTGCAAGAAGCCCTATGCACAGGCTGTATGCGCCACGCCTCAAGCCCAATGCGCCGCGCCTTCCCTGTGCGCCATGCCACCTGGTGTGCACTTTTGCTAGGGAGCTCCAAACTGCAAAAAGTTTATATTTTTGGATTTGGCATGAAAAATCATGACTGCTCGTGCATGGCAAGAAGTTTGGGCAAGTTTTGAGTCCCTAGGAGGTCAAAAACACTCAAAAAATGACCTCACTGCCCCTATTTTGACACACAGGAAGCAGTCTTGGGAGATTGACGTTTTGGACTGGCAAATGGGCACCAAATTCAGAAATTCCTCTTGGGTTGGAAAGCAGAAAGGCAGGGATTTCCAACAAGAACACTTGGGCTCAATTTGGACTTCAGGAAGTGCCTCAAACTCAGCCTCAAAGTGCCACGACGCATACAGATTTAGGCACGGCGCATAGAGGATTTTTGCTCAATTTTTCACCTTCCAGCTCAGAAATTCAACCAGTTTGACTAGTTTTGCTTTGTGATGTAATTTTTGATATATCTTGATGTAATTGGATAAACATGATGTAATTTTGGCACTTATTTACTTGTTCTAGAAGATTCATTCACCAAAAGCTGAAATCTGAGTGAATGAATCAGTTTCCTAGCATATAGGGGTAAGTTGTTTGACCACCTAGATTTCAGTTCCTTGTTTAGAATTAGTTCAAACAGCTCCTAGAATGATGAGTTTGACCCCTAAAGGCAAGGGAATAGGTTTGGCTTGTCTATATTGTGTAATTTCTAAGTCATTTTCATGGTTGGACTCTTGGGAAAAGTTTGACACTCTATTTTACATTCACTTCTGCATTTTTGGCAAAGGAAAGACTAGGGTTTTGTAGCACTGCTTGGGATCCATGTGGATTTATGTTTTGATGGTGTGCTTCTCTGAGTAATTGTAAGTTTATTAGTGTTATGTGTATCATTTTCTTGCTTCTTCTTCTGAATTTGAACAAATGAGTGATTAAGGTAGAATCCATAACTGCTATGCTCTGCCTTTGAATTTGTTTAAATTTCCATGTTTTCATCTGTTTAAGGAGAATCCTTGAGATTTTCTTTCTCTCCTTAGCGCCTCACCAGTCTGATCTATCCATCTCACTCACTTTAAACCATCAAAACGATTGCCTTCCTTGCCCCATTCAGAACTCTACAGAAACTATGCCTCATCCACGAGCCCAAATTTGCCTTTCCCATTTTTTCAACAAAACCCTCAAAAAACCAAATCAAATCCCTGCACTTAATACCTAGCCTAAGATCAGTTGCAAATTTAGTCATCTCGAGCCCCATCGCTTGTCTTTTGCCGAGATCGACCCGGAGAGAGCCCTCTCCTGTCCTCGTAGGGCTAGCTACGAGGCTGAGCGTGGTTTGATGTGGACCTAGGACCTTGTCTTTTCAGCCTGAGATAAATCTAGGCTCTAACACATTGTTTAAGCTTTAATATGTTTTCTGTATAGTCATGGGAGCTACATCTAGGAGTGCACTCATACCTACAGAAAAAACCAGGTCTTTGTTTGATAGTAGTAGAAACAATGACAATATTTAAAAAGCTTGCAATGGAAAAAATAACATTTTCTCAAAATTTCAGTGGAAAAAAAGCCAAATTTTTTTGAATTATAATGTAAAGTTTGCATATTAATGGACTAGTATTTTATTGGGAAATCAATATAGTTTTCAACTCAATGTCATAAATCTTAGACTGATGCTTAATTGGAAAATTTTGTAATTTGAACAATAACTATATGAACTTTGACAAATACACTAACAAAAAAGAACATTTACTATTTTATATGATATAGTCATATCATAAAAATAACATATGATGAGTAATCTTCTCACCTAAAGGAGAATTAGGAGTTTGATCAACACTATTATCTTGTGTTTTATTAGATTTCTCTTCATATGGAGAAGGTGACCTATCTGACTAAGGATGAGTGCTTCTTTCAAGTTTAAAAGGACTTTTTGAAGATTGTTCCTGCCATTTAGGACTATTGAGAAATGGAATTGTCAATAAATGGTATGGCCTCACTTCACCAGATTCATATGAGTCACTATATAAAAAATAATCTGTTGTCATGACATTAACCTCTTCACCTTCATCAACATGTGTAATTTTTACCTATTCAAACAATGTTACAACATTCAGTGAATATTCACATACATCCAAATGACAATGTTCAAAAGCCACATGATAGATTCATTATTGAAAAATAACTCCTCAGTGTTAAGAATCATATCAAATTCATCTTCTTTCTCAACATATTCCTTATTTTCCTCTAGCTCCTTGAAATATGGAGAAAACACACAGTATCTTTTGATAATCTTGGCCCATATGCAAATTTCCCCTTACATTTTGACTGAAACCACCACTCGCCGAATAGGATGCCAAGATTAACTTGTCAAGACCTCTTTTTCCCATTCTAACATTTTTACAACCTACCTAGATCTATCTCATATACATACCTTATGTTCCCCTTTACTAGCAGGTGCACCTAAAACCTACTCATTGTCACTCTTAGGCCATGCACACTGTAGCCTTCTAGGGAAGATGGTTAACAACATCCTAGAATTCCTTCGAAAGCTTCAAGTATTATGATCTCATGAGCTTAATGTTATTAGTCATTGCAATGTCACTAGAAGCATTGACTAAATATTCTAAAGCACAATCTACTTTATCTTGAGTTAGACAATTTTAAAAAACTTGAATTGTGCAATCCCTTGAATTAGAAAGAAAATACTTGCCATAATTGTGAAAAATAAGTTGCCTAATTAGTCCATTCCCAAGAGCCTGAAATAACACTTGTACCTTTCTTGTTTCCATATTAACAATGAATATATCCCATTTTGTATTTCCAACCCAAATTAAATCACCTCTCTTATTAAAACTTGCAGCAACATATTTAGGAGTTCCACTTCCATCAAAGAATTTAGTGAGAATGAGTAGCTTGTTATGTACTAGTATAATGTGCTAAAATAGGAAGTACATACTGGTTGCTTGAATTGAAGTCCACAAGGATTGGTGCAACAGCCATGGGACAAGCTAAACCCAAAGATGGATTGTGTGATGTGGGATGAAGATGAGCATATAAGGTAGTCTAATAGAGTGTAATATGTGCAACCTTTCTTCGTTTAGCAACATCCTAGAGTGCCAAATATTTATATGTAGTAGATGTGAGTAATTGATGAACACGACTAGACCAACACACACTTATGATAGCTACACCATAGTCCTTGTCATGAAGTTCCTTACCAACCCCTCCAGTTTTAAAGTCCCATATAACAGAAGTTCCATATGTACAACTAATTGTTCATCCACATAAAAAAATATTTCAAATATGTTTCCAACATATAGAGATGAATGCAAGCATTTAAATATGCAAAGGAAGTATACAACATAATTAAAACAATTGTGTACAAAAAAGTAGAAATTCTAAAAGGTTATAACATGTGGGAAAATAATATAACAAAAATTATTATTAATCATCAATATATTAGTACCAAATATCAATTCCTGAAAAAGATTCATTTCCAAAATGGAACAAAGAACATGATATAATTTTATAAAAACTTTAACAAAATTTACTTCCAGATTTCGTTGATTCTGAAATGGAACAAGCTTAGAGACCTACCTATGTATCCTTGACACTTTAGAATAATGAGATAACCTAGTACAATAATACACAAAATATTACACATTTTCATGAGCTCACAATATATAGAACATCATATTTCAACATCAAAAAGTTATTCCTTTTGTTTATTCTTTCAATCAATCATTTTTATATTTGATAAGAATCGCTAAACTTTTTTTTAGTGTTCTTAGAAACCATATATGTGACCTTACAAGTATTTTACTTCATGTTTCCTTATAACAACAAAAAAATTCCATCGTTGAAATTTTATTTTCCTCTATGTAGCTTTGCCACTTCAAAACGAGATAACTTAATACACTTCGAATTTTCCATCAAAGCATTGATTTCAAATAGTTCCTCCCAAAAATACAGTAATGCTAGATGCAACCTACTCCTTTCATTAAATAACCCTCCCTAATTTATATATGGCCTAGACATAATTATTAATGATAGAAAAATATAAGTAATATGGAAATATCTCCAACTTTATGAAATTTTGGCACAAATTATTGAATGGGAAGAAATAAAAATTGACATCAAACCCTACAAGCATAATTATAGAGAGAGGGAAGGAAAAGGGTGCAGTAAATAATAACCAATACGAAGTGTTCCCCTGCTACTGGATATCTGGACCCAAGTAGTGTTACAGTTTTAATGGAAAAGGAAGCAGGTGTGCAAGTGACAACTCTTCTAGACTGTCATAACCAATGCAAAAGTGGTCCGGCATGCTTGCACTTGCTCACCAAACACTCAACACTAGTGCATTATACTTTCAACTAATTTGATAATAAATTTTCCTCATTCACCATCTCCAGGTTCTTCTACCACTACAAATACCCCAATGGACTGAATAATTCAATACATGACGAAAGATATCTAATGGAATGCAGTAATATAACAAATTTGTTTCTAGTCTATTCAATGTGGTGCCTACATAAGAAAAAAAATTAGTGCTAATTAATATATTGAAATGAAGAAGTGCCACCGCAATCCAGTCACGCCTCCTACAAGTCTTGGATAAATCGATAACCCATAATAGCATGAGCTCCAGATCCACGGTATGCTGACCCCCAACGCTCTCAAATTTTAAAGGGGGTGGGTTCAAATTCAATGGTTTCGGTCAAAATACATACGAATGAGATCAATGGATCAGATATTTGTGGATCCCCAACCTATTTTGAAACCAGGAGGGGGGGTTTGCAAAACGACGAGTAGTTTTGGTCGAGGCCTTCATGCACGTCCACTATATGTCAAGTTTTTTTGCATGTGTATATTTTTCAAAATGGGTCAAAAGCCATCAGCATATTATGGACATACGTTATTAAAACTTTATTGAAAAGGGTTGCAAATAATTTAATATTATATATTTAATATATATAATGTTAAATTTATAAGAATATAATATTAATAGTGGTTGCTGACACTTGAAAAAAAATATTATTTTTGTATAAAGCTATTAAAAAATGAGAGAATAATTAGATAGCTATTAAAAAGGGCAGTTTTATAACTGTAATAGAATCAGTTTTATAATTTATCAAAGTTGTTAACTTTGGGGGAAACGATATAAGTCAGAAATCAGAACTGAGAAAGGGTTCAGAGTCCTGGAATTCTGATAGTTGTGTAATATAATTAATACCTCAGAAAGTAGTAAATGGAGAACAAACTTGATTCCAATTTTTTGAGCGAATTCCCCATCAAAAGAAACTTGATTCTAATTCTTTGAGCGAATTCCCCATCAAATTTTCTTTTGTCATGTGTTCATCATTACATAAATGTTTTTCTTCTACTAAATTCAACGTATGTAGCAACATGTTGTTTGAAATATAACTACAGCCTTATCAACGATATTTTATGTTTTGAAATGTTTTTCTTCTACTAAATTCAACGTATGTAGCAACATGTTGTTTGAAATATAACTACAACCTTATCAACGATATTTTATGTTTTGAAATATACCTGTAGCCAAAGATAACACATTAATGTGAAATCCATTGGATTCAGAAAATTCATTCACATAGTTTCTACTTTTTTGTAACTCATTTTCAGTCTCAAGATTGAATTCTTAAATTCAGTTACTCAGGTTATTAAACCTTGTTTTCTCTTCTTTCTTCCTTCTTTCACTATAACTGATTTGAAGGTCTGCAACCCTCAAATGTTGGCCAATCTAGTTGTAAGTGAGGATTTTATTAACAAGATTTGTTCATTGCACTTTTTTTTTTCTAAGTAAAATTAATCTACTAACAAAGTAAGGGGGTAAAATTACAACGTGACCGAAGTCAAAACCATGCTTTGAAGAGAGGCAGAACTGTCAAGATAAACAAATAAGAAGACTGACCATGGGCAGTAAACTCATTCTTGAGCCAGTATTCAGGTCCCACGTAGGGAAACAAGTTAAGATCCTCTTGATGTTGTAGTTTAAACAAAAATTCAAAAATACACCAGAATTTCACATAACTGTTAGCACAAAAAGCTTGCCCAGTTGTAAGGGCCGCACAGCACGTAGACAAAGTAAAAGTGAGCATACTAGTCATCTGGAGGTTCTTCCACAATGCGGCACCGACCAAAATCAGGCATATCCCTTGCTTGAGCAGCATTCTGATTAGAAGGACCAGGGTCAACCGGTGCCATCACCACATCCTGAGCGCTGCGAACCTGAGCATCCGGAGTTTGCAGAGGCGCATTGCCAATCCCCAGCTGGAGGGCTGAGGATGGAATAGAGACAGCCCCAGATCCCTCCAGAAGAGAGCTAGAATCCTCCGTCTGAGCTGCCTCATGGAGAACCACCGAGATATGAGCTGTGATCCTTGGCTGATTTAGAGGGCTATTAAAGGTGAAGATTGTGGAACTAGGCCCAAGGTGAAGGCTAGAGGAATGAAGCCGCCGTCTCCTGCTGCGGGTGCTGGGGTAGTGGCCAGCAAACAACTCACTAGAGAGAGAAGGCGAATCAGAGGATGAACTGGAGGGCGGGGCTGGCCTCTTCGGCTCTACATTCTATGGTGCAAGCGAGGCATCAGTGAGTTAACAGCAGCAGGGAACCAGCTAAGCTGAGCAACTACGTTGACAGGGAGATGGCAAAAGCGGAAGAGAAGTAAGGTAGAGCCACAACTTTGACAGCAGATTAGAAAGACTTTGAAACAAAGGCTCGAGGCCAAGGAGAAGAGCCAGTGGATAAACTCAGGCCACTCCTCGAAAAGAACAGAGCCAAGCACCGAGTTATGCTTCCCTGGCAAGTCACTAGAGGCTTCAAGAATGACAGAGTCCACATCAAGCATACAGAAGTTAGAATTGAGGCCAGAGGCAAGAGAATTATGTAAGTGAAACGATGAAGACAAATCCACCACAAGCCCAAGACTGAACCTTGCTTTATCATCCTCTGGCTCGCATCGAGAAGCGCCCTCCATAACTCTGGCATTGAAGAATGCCGTGTTCTGAGGCAGGCTTGAGCGTACGGAGAGAAGAGCCATAGAATTATACAAGATGTGTGAACCGAAGCCGCTGGAGTGAAAGCAGATGAGCCCTGCTCTTCATAAATGCCAAGAGCCCATTTCCCTACATGTATTAATCCTTTTGTATTGGGTAGGTAGGTGTCGAACCACCTCGCCGCACCCCTGTCCCTTCACATTTAAGATTGTATTATACACCCGCATCCGGGGTGTTCATTGCACTTATTAATATCCCAACTCCGGTCAATTATTTTTAAAGTTTTCATCAAATTATTGATAAATGTGTTGTCACCAACTCTCTACAACCAGGGGTTGTATCAAGGAACATCATTATTGGATAGTACAGAGATGAAATGATATGTGCTAATTGTGTAGGGATCTAACATAATGATGCAATGGCCTAACTTAATTGTTCAAGAAAAACCCTAACAATGAAATTATATACTTGTAGAAGGATCAAATGGCTCAAGTTTATATTCAAAACATTTCCTCACTACTCATGCCAATATGTATTATTGTGGACTCGTATACTGTATATATAATTCAAGTTGTATTTAACAAGATGTGGTGTATTACTGTATGTGTAACCAATGACTAAGATGAGTCACCAAGTATGGAACAACTCACTCTATATCACTATGCATAGATAATAAGTTCTAGTGCATGATATCGGTTGTTATTCACACAATATTAATAAAGCTTATTATGTCTTGCAAAGGGTTTCTAAAATATAATCAAAGTCCCAACCTTCAATATGTCAAGAATTCATCAAATCCTGAAAAAAATCTTAAACCATAAGTTACATGGAACTAAGTGCAATCAACCAATCATGCTTGATAAATAAATCTTGCACATGTAAATTGAAATACACTGTCAAAAGTATGAATATATGACAATTTAAACCAATGTGTGTGCTACTAACTCGTGTGAGGACTGAGTTAATTTTTGGCTTTTAATGTTCTTCCAAAGTAATATATCAATCCTATATAAAATAACTTGAAACCAATAATATTCAAATCTTTAAACAAGAGATTGATATGTAAGAGATAGGTTAAAATAAGGGGAGGGTCAGAGTTCATATTCCTCCTACTCCGAACCTCAAATAACAATATCTCAAGCAACTATAGTTTCTAGAACTTCTAATAGTAGTATCACAAGAAGCTACAATTTCTAGTAAGTTGTTATGTCATTCAATTTGAATTACTACATTTCGTTAACATTCAAATGAGAACTATGCAATATGTACTAGTACCAAGTATTTCTAATCATCCAAACAAATTATAACAAATACCCATGACAAAGAAATATGCTCTTCCATAAGAAACTCTTAATCTAACCTTTACTAATGATATCGTAACACACCTCCTCTCATACTTACCCACTTTCACCAGCATGCCCAGAGTAAACATGAGCTAAGGGGCTACTATGACATGACTCAACCTCCTAAGTGACCTTAAGGAAATGGAGCCAACGAAACAAGACCTTATGGACATCCCTCAAGTCCTACAGGACCCCCTGGAACTAACCAACCATTCCAGGTGTCCATCCTTTGAGATAACTTTCTTTTCCAGTCAGCTAAACCCCCAGTCACTCCCATGAAAAGGCCTCTAAGCGACTATAACCCTCTATTTTCTCCCACAAGCCTACCTCTGAGTAAATGTAGTCTCTTTCAGGCAGTTCTATGCCACTGACTATGATATTTAAGCCACTTTTTCAGGGCTAGGATCCAGACTCCTACCCAAAACTTAATGAAACTTTAAAAGATGATAAATAACATAGAGACAAAGCTTCTTACACAAAACTTACTCAAGGAGTTGACCTAACTTGGTCTAACTATGATAGTCATTCCATCAAACACATAATGAACATGCAAACTATAGGTCATGAATGCATATCTGAACATAGAAATCTAAAACTTATCTCAGGTTTACCAAGAAGGACTAATTCCCTCTCATAATAGCTACAATAATACCAATTAGGTCATGCATTCATTAACCATACATTCATCAATCAATCATGATAAGAGGCATACTTAAAACTGTCATAAAAGCATACTTATAACGAGCATATAACCAGATAATTAACAATGATAAAACAACCATTAAAGCTGTATAATAATAAGTACATTTACTCATTAATATCAGAGCGACTTAGCTATTACTAACCATATGCAAAATCCACCAAAGTCAGGGAATTCCACGTACGACCTGATCATAGATTGGGCTAAACTAAACCTTTGTTTCAGCCAATCACCCCCGTGCCATATTCCAAGCATGAATGTGGTATCCCTGATATGGGACCTCTCTGGTAGCCTTCATTCCTTCGGACCACTTCAAAAAATCTTCTAGCTAAACTATTATACCTTTGTATTATTCATACCTATGGTAACACACCATCAGAAGCTCACGACCCTCTGTACGAGCTTCAACTTCTGCTGAGAGTGACATGCACTCTTGCAATATAAAAGTAAAATGATATTTTACAATGTTGATGCATGAATTGATCTAATTTGGTGGGAAATAAAGCTTTAACTCTCTTCCATTCATTGGTCCACCTGACAACTATTCTCCTTTCAAATCTGACAAAATGAATGCATTGTTACCTCTGAAAGCATCAATCTTAAAAGGCCCTTTCCATAAGTTGCAAATTTACCATGTTTTCCCTTATCCTCATTTCTGGAATCCCATTTGAACATAAGATCATTGAGTTGAAAATCATCTACTTTAGTCCTTCATCATAAATCTTTTTAATATTTTCTTGGATGACTTGAGTTTTATGATAGACTTCCTCCATTAAGTGTTGTAATAGAATAGTCTTGTTTATCCTTCTTTGTGTATCATTGGTCTCCACTTGTGTTTCCTGCAGAATTTTGAGTGCTGGAATTCGAAAAGAAGTTGGGAAAACTACATCTGTCTCATACACTATCTGGAATGGTGACATTCCAATGGACTTTTTGGTAGTAACTCGATCAACCCAGAGTGTGTTGATTAATTTTTTGTGTCATGACTTATTGTTCTCCTACAATAACTTCTTCATAATGTTAACAAAACTTTTGTTTGACGACTTAGCTAACCCATTACCCTGGGGTTAATAAGAAGTAGATTGCCATAACTTAATCTGATATTTTTCTACAAAAAATTGTCATTTTCCTAGACTTGAAAGTAGTGCCATTGTGAGTTATAATTTTAAGAGGGCAGCCAAGCATAGATAGTATATTTCCTTCAAAAAATTGGATAATAACAGTATCAGTGGCTTCTCTAGTGGGAATGGATTCTCTCCATTTGTTAAAGTAGTCTATTGCTGTCAAAATCCATTTTTTTGGCCTGTGAAACTGGGGTGGATTTGACCAATGAAGTCTAAACCCCATTGTTGAAAGGGGAATTCTATTGAAATTGGTTTTAATGGTAAAGGTAGCAACTTTATTTTTGCTTCAAATATTTTTCACTAATGGAAGGAGGTGACCTTTTTATGTACACTGGAGAATAGCGTTGGCCAGTAAAAACCATCTCTAAGAATTTTGTTGGCTGTAGATTTCCAGTATAGGTGGCCACCACAGTCTCCTTGATGAAATTACTCTAGGACCCTATGTAATTCATGTTTCAACACACACTTTAGTAACATTCCTCCAACATCTTTCCAATATAAATTCTTATCAAGAATGCAGAATTTCATAAATTTCATTTTAAGGAAACTTTCTTTGGTTTTTCTTAAAGTAGGAGCATATGAGTTATGTAAGAAAAAAGTTATATCTACATGCCATGGTGATGTTCTAAAAACATCTGAGATCAATGGAGTCACCTGCTCTTCCTGTTCATCTAATTCTACAATAAAATTGATGTATAACACATTACAATTAGACTCTGCCATGATTTTTCCTAACCCTTGACCCTGATAAGCTTTGTTGGTCTAATTTCCATATCATATTCGAGAATGGTGGCAATCCATTTTCCCCTTTGGTCATCTGGACCTGTTTGAGATGGTATGTTCTTAACAACTGCACTTGGGACAAAAGAAATAATGTGTGCATGCAAAATATAAAACCTGAAATCTTTAAGTGCCTTTACTAATGAAAATGCTTGTTTTTCCATGGTGTTATATTTCAGATGCATCTCTCAATGCTCTGCTAGAAAAGGCAATTGGTTGTTCATGTCCTTCAACATTCTTCTACAACAACATAAATGTTGTTGTATGATCATATGAAAAAGAGAATATCATGAAATCCTTTGTAAAATCAAGACATTAAAATTGGTGCAGTTGTCAGTGCTTTCTTGACCTTAGTGAAAGAATCTTTTGCATCATTATGCCATTTGATTTCAGTATCCTTCTTTAAGAGGTTAGTTATTTCTTTTAAGATTTCAACCAAGTTTGGTATAAATCTTCGAAGGAATTTTATTTTTCCAATAAAATATTGCACTTATTTTTTGTTCCTAGGGGGATCTAGTTTCAAAATTGCTTCCACTCTGGTAGGGTCAATTTTTATGCCATTCTTTAAGATGATGTGTCCAAGTAGTTTTCCCTCTTCTAACCCAAATAACGTTTTTTTTAGGGTTAAGAGAGATACAAAATTTTATACATTTTTCAAAAAATCTCCTTAAATGGAGAAAATGTTCCTCATTTGTCTTAGAGAAGATAATGATATCATCTAAATAAATGAATATAAACCTACCTAATTCATCTCTTGGGTGTGGAGCCTGATTATCTTCTATATTCAAAGGTATCGCCACATTGGACCCCAGTTCGAAGTGGGGGCAGCAACGCCGCCCGTAAAATATTCACTGCAGGGGGGGTCCAGGGGGGGGGTGGTTGCGACCTTTGGGAGCCCCCCCTTGGCGGGGGATTTCGGGGGCAGCGCCCCCGAAGCTAAAAACAACTGTAAAATTGCCTTGTAAAGGTATAGTAATTTCTAGTCAATCTGGGCCGTTCATTAGGCGGATGATCTAATGGTAGAACTTGTGTTTAGTTTAGGGTTTTCTGCCCTAGAAGGCAACCCCTCTCTTTGTATGAGGGCATTGTATTTGAGGCTGCGTAATAGATGTGTATTGTGTGAGAAGGAAATAGAGAGGTGAGACTGTGAGAGAAAACAAAGGATATTACAGTGGATCTGCTGTAGGTTGTGTCTCTTCATTTTACTGGATAATAGAAAGGAAGGTCTGGCTGTTCGGGGTGGACGTAACCAAAACTGGGTGAACCACATATATCTGTGTCTCTCTTGTTTTATGCATTTTCTGTGTTTATATTTCTGCAATATTTTATGTGTTCCATTGCTCCATAATATATAATTTTCTAACAACTGGTATCAAAGGCGAAGGTCTATTTGGCTGATAAACTCGCAGGAAAGAAGGTTTCCTCGTTCGAGTGGGAGCAATGGCGAAAGATGGTAAGTTTAGGGTCGAGAAATTTAACGGCCAAAACTTCTCGCTGTGGAAGATGCAGATGGAAGATTATCTATATCAGAAAGATCTATACCTACCATTGGGCGGAAAATAAAAGATGCCGACAGGTATGACAGACGAAGAATGGAACCTTCTCGATAGAAAGGCACTCGGAACAATACGGTTGTGCCTTGCTGCATCAGTCGCCTTCAACATTTCGAAGGAAACCACGACAGAGGGTTTGATTCAGGCTTTGTCGAAATTATATGAAAAACCCTCGGCCTCAAACAAGGTATTTGTTATGAAACAGTTATTTAATATGAAGATGTCGGAAGGTGGATCTATTGCACACCATTTAAATGATTTTAATACAGTTACAAGTCAGTTAAGTTCTGTAGGGGTAAACTTTGATGATGAAGTTAGAGCTCTGTTATTCTTGTGCTCATTACCAGAAAGTTGGAATGGTTTGGTAATGACCATTAGTAACTCTGTTTCTGGATCTAGTACTTTAAAGTTTGATGATGTTGTCGGTGCTATCCTTAGCAAGGAAATGCGACGGAAAAGCTCCGGTGAGACATCGGGAAATGCTTTGAGTGCAGAGTCTAGAGGACGAAAAATGGAAAGAGGAAAGAGCTGAGGATATCGCAGTAAATCAAGGAAAGGTAGATCCAAGTCCAGATCAGGGATAGTGTGCTGGAAATGTGGAAAGAAAGGACAACTAAAGAAAGACTGTAGATCTCGGAAGGGAAAAGAAGGAGATGCACAACAAGAAAACAATCATGAAGCAAATGTGATAGGTGAGGTGTTACAAGATGCTTTGATTATTTCTTTCGAAAATATTATTGATTCCTGGGTGGTAGATTCAGGGGCTTCATTCCATGCCACACCTGATAAGAAATACTTTCATGACTATGTTCAAGGAGATTTTGGTCAAGTTCGTCTGGGTGATGATAAACCCTGTAAAATCGTTGGAATGGGTAAGGTTCTTGTAAAATAGCAGAATGGAAACCAATGGCTATTAAAGGAGGTAAGGCATGTTCCAGATCTAAAGAAAAATCTGATTTCAATAGGGCAATTAAGTGGTGAAGGTTGTGTGACAACTTTCAGAGATAAAGCTTGGAAGGTCACCAAAGGAGCCCTGGTAATAGAAAAAGGTGAAAAGGTTGGTACATTGTATTTATGCAATGGTATTTCTAACTCTGTTAATGCTTTAACTTCCAAAGGAGTAGATGCGGTATTATGGCATCATAGGCTCGGACACATGAGTGAAAAGGGGATGAAGATTCTTCACTCAAGGAATTTGTTGCTGGGTTTGAAGAATGTTGATTTGGACTTCTGTGAGAATTGCATTTATGGAAAACAGAAGAGAGTCAGATTTCTCAGAGTTGGGAAAGAAAAGAAGAGCGAAAAACTAGATCTTGTGCATACAGATGTATGGGGACCTGCTGAGGTATCATCTCTTCGTGGCTCTCGTTATTATGTTACTTTTATTGATGATGTTACTAGAAAAACTTGGATTCATTGTATTAAGAATAAATCTGATGTATTTGATACTTTCAAGAAATGGAAAGCTTTGGTTGAGATTAAGACAGGAAAGAAATTGAAGTGTCTTAGATCAGACAATGGAGGTGAATATTGCAGCAAAGAGTTTGATAGGTACTGTTCAGAGCATGGAATTCGCAGAGAGAATATAGTTCCAAGAACACCACAAGAAAATGGTGTGTCAGAAAGGATGAACAGAACAATCATGGAGCGTGCAAGGTGCATGAGATTGGATGCAGGATTGCCTTTACAGTTTTGGGCAGATGCTGTAGATACTGCTGTTTATCTAATAAATAGAGGGCCTTCAAGTTCCTTGGTGGTGGTGTTCTAGAGGAAGCATGGACAGGTAAAAAGGTAAACTACTCTATTTTAAAGCCTTTTGGTTATGAGGCCTTTGTCCATATTGATAAAGAAAATAGAACAAAGCTTGAGGCAAAGTCAAAGAAATGTACCTTTATTGGATATGGTTAATGATTTTGGTTATCGCTTATATGATTATGAAAATCACAAAATCAATAGGAGCAGAGATGTAATATTCAATGAAAAGGTCTTGTATAAGAATCAGTTGCAGGAAAAGAAACAGGAAAAAGAAAACAAGGAATACGCAGTTCTTGATGAAAACACTGAAAAAGTAAAGGTGCTTGAAAATAATAATAATCAACAACCACAACAACAGCAACCATCAAAACAACATCAAGCACCCCAAACACCTGAAAGTGGTGTTAGAAGATCTACTAGGATAGGTAGACCCCCTGAACGATACTCTCCTTCATTATATTATTTATTGTCGACTGATTCCGGTGAACCCGAATGTTATGAAGAAGCAATGCATGTTGAAAGCAGGAAGAAGTGGGAGGTAGCCATGGAAGAAGAGATGGACTCCTTAATGCATAACCAGACTTGGGATTTAGTTAGGTTCCCTGCAGGAAAAACTACATTGAAGAATAAATGGGTTTACAGGCTGAAGGAAGAAGATGGAGGAAAATAGAGGTACAAAGCTAGACTTGTGGTGAAGGGGTTTGCACAGCAGAAAGGTATTGATTTTGATGAAATATTTTCTCTTGTTGTTAAAATGACTTCAATCAGAACTATTTTAAGTCTTGTAGCACCTGAAGATTTGCATCTTGAGCAGTTAGATGTAAAGACAACGTTTCTCCATGGGGATTTGGAGGAAGAGATATATATGCAGCAACCACAAGGATATGAGGTGAAAGGAAAGGAGAAACTAGTGTGCAGGTTGAAGAAGAGCTTGTATGGCTTAAAACAGGCTCCAAGGCAGTGGTATCTAAAATTTGACAAGTTTATGTCTGAACAAGGTTATACTAGATGTCACTCTGATCATTGTGTTTATTTGAAAAAGCAAAATGATGGCAGCTATATTATATTGTTATTGTATGTAGATGACATGCTTGTTGCAGGATCTAACATGTAGGAAATAAATGTGCTCAAAAGAAAATTGGAAAATTCATTTGCAATGAAGGATTTGGGAGCTGCAAAACAAATCCTTGGTATGAGAATAACTAGAGACAAGAAAAATCGTAAATTAGCATTGTCTCAGAATGAGTACATACAAAAGGTGTTGAAAAGATTTAACATGCACAATGCAAAACCAGTTAGTACACCTTTTGCTAGCCATTTCAAACTTAGCAAGGAAATGTGCCCAAAGACCCAAGAAGACATGGATTATATGTCTAAAGTTCCATATGCATCAGCAGTTGGAAGCTTAATGTATGCAATGGTCTGCACAAGGCTTGATATTGCACATGCAGTGGGAGTTGTAAGTAGGTACATGAACAATCCAGGAAAGGAACATTCGATGGCAGTGAAATGGATTCTTAGATATTTGAAAGGTACCACAAATCAAGCATTATGCTTTGGTGGTTCAAACATTTCCCTACAAGGATATGTTGATGCAGATATGACAGGTGACAGAGATAACAGGAGGAGCACTACAGGATATGTATTTACTGTTGGAGGAACAACTGTCAGTTGGGTTTCAAAAATCCAAAGTGTTGTTGCACTTTCAACAACAGAAGCAGAGTATGTTGCTGTTACAGAGGCTAGTAAAGAAATGATTTGGTTACAAAGGTTTATGGGTGAATTGGGTAAGGATCATGATAAGGGCACATTATACAGTGATAGCCAAAGTGCCATTCATCTTGCAAAGAACTCAGCATTTCATTCCAGGACTAAACACATACAGCTCAAGTACCATTTCATATGATCAGTGTTGGAAGATGGAGAGTTGAAGCTGGAAAAGATACATACTAGCCATAATCCTGCAGATATGCTAACAAAAGTTGTAACCAGGGAGAAAATGAGAATATGCTCAGTTTCAATTGGTCTTCAAGGATGACGATGAAGATGAGAAACAACCAGGTCCAAAGAGGAGTCATTGTCCAGCATATGGAGCAGCGGTGGAGTTGCTACAATCAGTCTCCAAGTGGGAGATTGTTGGGTGTGGAGCCTGATTATGTTCTATATTCAAAGGTATCGCCACATTGGACCCTAGTTCGAAATGGGGGCGGCAATGCCGCCCGTAAAATATTCACTGCAGGGGGGGTCCAGGGGGGTGGTTGTGACCTTTGGGAGCCCCCCACTGGCGGGGGGTTTCGGGGGCAGCACCCCCGAAGCTAAAAACAACTGTAAAATTGCCTTGTAAAAGCATAGTAATTTCTAGTCAATCTGGGCCATTCATTAGGTGGATGATCTGACGATAGAACTTGTGTTTAGTTTAGGGTTTTTTGCCCTAGAAGGTAACCCCTCTCTTTGTATGAGGGCATTGTATTTGAGGTTGTGTAATAGATGTGTATTGTGTGAGCAGGAAATAGAGAGGTGAGACTGTGAGAGAAAACAGAGGATATTACAGGGGATCTGCTGTAGGTTGTGTCTATTCATTTTGCTGGATAATAGAAAGGAAGGACTGGCTGTTCGGGGTGGACGTAGCCCAAACTGGGTGAACCACGTATATCTGTGTCTCTCTTGTTTTATGCATTTTCTGTGTTTATATTTCTACAATATTTTATGTGTTCCATTGCTCCGTAATATATAATTTTCTAACATCATCTGCAAAGGCAAAATCCATTTCTCCTTGGAATGTAGCACCAACATTCAATAGACCGAAAGGCATTTTCACATACATGTATGTACCCCAGGGTGTAGTAAAAATTGTTTTCTCTTGGTCGTCTTGATGTACCAGAAACTAGTTGTAACCAAAAAAATTATCTAATAAGGAAATTCTCGTTGATCCAACTACCTTCTGCAATATGTGGTCCATTTTGGGCACATGATAGTTGTCTTTCAGGGAATCTTTATTGAGATTTCTAAAATCAATACATAATCTAATCTCCCCAGTCTTTTTTCTAGTAGGTACTAAGTTTGATACCCATTTTGAAAACTGCAAGGGATTTTCGCATCATATAATTTTTTAACTTCTTTCTCAACTAGGGGAAAAAGCATTGGGTTGATCCTCCCGAGTTTTTGTTTAAAAGGTTTATGGTCCTCTTTTATAGGAATTTTATGTTGTATAATGTTGGTTTCATATGACTTTAAATCTTCATAACTCCAGGAAAATACATCTATGAATTCTTTGAAAAGATCTATGTACTTTTGGTTTACAGCAGAGGGCAAAGATTTGGACAACTTAACTATTTTAGGATTTTCTTCAGTTCCTATGTTACATTCTTCCACATTGGCTCCAAAAGGTTCTATTTTAGGTTTCTTAGCCACATCATTAAAATCAAATAACTCTTCTAAGGGAACTAACCCTCTAGGAAAAACATTATCCTTCAATTGCAAAACTTCTAACTCTTCTTGATCTTTATCTAATTCATTCAATTCTACTTTATTCATCATCTTATCTACATTATTATATACATAACAATATATATCTATATTGGCACACTCGAATTCATCCATTAACTACAAAAGCATTTCAATATGTTCATCATTACAAAAATTTGACAGTACCTAATACTATCCAGGACAAGTGGTCTGTTTTTAAGTTCAACTGTGTATTGGTGACTTGGGCGATAGGGAATTTTGCAAGTACTAGCTAAAGTAGCGAGATCATCACCTATGATATTTTGACCTCTTAGAAATATAGATAACTCATACTCAACAAAAATTTCAAGGAAATCGAGAACATTCCTATAAGCCCTCAACCTTAGATGTTTAGCTTTCTATTCCCCTTTGATTTGTTTAATTATGAGTTTAGAATCATCATGAATTGAAATTATTTTGGCACCTAATTTTTTCAAAAGCTGAAATCCTAGGATTAATGCTTTATACTCATCTATATTATTTCTACATTGAAAGTTTAGTTTATATGAATGTCCTTTGAATTTTCTAGTTTTTGAATTGAAAACCCACACAGCCGCTCTTGATCCTTCCTTGCTTATAACTCCATCAAAATCCATGTTCCATAAAGGCTCGTTTTCTTCATCCAATTTTACCATGTCTGTTTTGATTTCTTCCATATCACAAAAATCATTTTCTACGTTAGGGATTTTTTCTTCTATACCTCCATCATTATATAAGATAAAAGAGTCTAGGTCTGAATGGATTGAATACAAGGGATGGTTGTTTGGTCTATCTTCACTACTAACCATGTATTTCATTAGTGTTTCTCTATAAAGTCTCATAGGCTAACCAAAAATATGGGATGGTAGCATAACCCATATCCATTTGTAGGGTTCCTTTCAGCTTTTTCCCCCATGATCTAGAGAGTAGCATTCCATACTTTGGGGGTATTTCTACCACTATGATGTCCATAACTAGTCTTTTCGTAGGGATTTGAGCTAGGGTGACACAAAGGTATTTGATGAGACCAAGGCATCATACCTTGCTGCAATCAAATGAATGAAAATATTTATATGGCCTAGTGATGTCTATATTCAATTTCTCCATTATGGCTTGGGGCATTAAATTGTGTGAGGCATGAGAGTCGAGCATGGAATTGTGAAGGAATTTATCAAGGATACTGAGACTGATGTAGAAAGGGGTAAATTCCATCTTGGGGTTTAACTTCTACCTTTGGACCAAACAATAGTTCAGGCTTGTCATCAACAAGGTCTACAATATCTCTTCCTACTCCTACTTTTAGGGCTCTCATTACTTGTGTCTTGTATGCATTCTTATTCATCAGTTCAGTGAGGGGGGTTTAAATTTTGACTTTAGCCAATTCATTTTCTATGTTGAAAGAGGTTTGTGGCTTCTCTGTTTTATTTATGTTCTAATCTTGTTTTTTAAGGTTTTATTTTTGAGCATATTCTTCGTTTTCACTGGAGGAAGGAACATCTTTAGTTTGACTAGAAGAAGGGATATTAGTATGAGTTTTCCGGGGTTGATTATCGCCAGTGTTTTTGGAAGGAATGTCAGGGATTTTGTATGGAGGAGTATCAACATTTTTTGTACTCCTGAGGTTATATTTCCTATGAACTTCCATTATGGCATTCTAATAACCTTGTTTGTATTCTTTAGACACTAATGGAATTGTTTCTAGTTTTGAAAGCAGAAATTGGTCTTAATTTTCTTTGGTAAAAAAGATATGATCAATTTATGTCACCCAAAACAAATTAATTTGGTTTTCGTCTAAATCTTCTTCTCATTCCACTTCTTCTTCGACATAGTTTTCAAGGAAAGGAGGGCTAAGTTCCCAATCATTAGGGCCCCTACGTTCCCTTTATTTTATCTTAGGTGGATTTCTCCCGAGATTCTAATTTTTATTTTGATAATTTCCTTGGTTATCCCTAGGAGGGGTTCTATCAACCACTGTCATTCTCTCCATCATTCTTTCCATGGTTTTGACTAGGTTGTCTATTTTTAAGTCTAAAGAAGAAGAGGAAGGTTCCTCTTTAATGGCAACCCTTCTTTTAGTTTTAAGCTTGGATTTTTTGGCTAATAAATTGACCTCTACTTTGACAACATTACTTTGAATTTCGTCAAATGTGGTAGAGTCTCCTCTTAATTGGTAAGCAATGTCAACATCAAATCCTTCAGGGAAATGAGTGAGGGCGAACCTTTGTGGGGGCTTTATAAAAACTGGAATGGCATTATAGAATCGATTAATCCTATCACAATATTATTCAACAGTTTCATTGGGGCCACTTTTTAGATTTTTATATTCATTTAAAATATGGATGGGATGTGTTTTAGTCTCCCATCTATTGAGAAAAGATTGATGAAACATAGTAAGGTCATTTATGGTAGACGCTGGTAAAGATTTAAACCATTTTCTTACTTATCCATTAAGTTTTTGGGAAAAAGCCTCATCTTCACATATTATTCATCGATCTCCTGAAGGTCAAAGTAGTCATTCACTTTATCTACATGTTGTTGTGTAGTGATGGATCCACTGCCATCAAACTGAGGAATCCTACTTTGATAGTCTTGAGGGATGTTATGTAATTGGGCAGGTGAATCCAGGGGAGCATATCGAGCTGCCATGACTACTATATGGGGATGAACCACATATAAACTTGTAAGAGGTGAATATGTGGAAGGGCTTAAGACAATTTGAATTACGGCTGGTGATGTTGATGGGGAGGTAGTGGAAATTATTGAAGAGATGGAACTACTGGAAACAAGATGATAAGATTGTGTGATGGGGGAGAAAACAAAGAAATATAGGGATGAAAGTTCAAATAATTGATGGATGTAGGATTTATCGATAGCTTTGTCTAGGTCTATCACTAGGTCTTCTGACTTTTGAAACTATTGGAGAGCTTGCTTATCAAGATCCTAGTCTACAGACTGATGTTTAGATATATATGGTCTTAACACTGACTCATCAATGATAGTTTTAGCTCTAAAGCTTTCAAATTTTGATCTAAACAAACTAAGTTCAAAAGCTAGATCAAATTGAATATTTTCTATGGTAACAAAACCTCTAGAAAATAATTGGCTCTTGGCAGAGGACTATTACTCCCTTAACTTTCTATCAAGCTTTTTTTCCTTATCAATTTCTCAGGATTATATAGGATATTGGGAGGAATCGGATCTAGATGTGCTCTGGTATGAATTCTTTTAGGAGCCATATCTATATAGTATTAAACACACAATTTCAACTATACACAAATTTTCCAACCTCAAAGCATTTATTTCTGAAAAATAAATCTTAGATGTTGCTAAAATAATTTTTTTGAACCAGGGAAATAGAATTTCAAATGAAGGTATGTTCTTCCCTAGTATGGTCTCCAGGATGTTATCACTCCATAATTTTTGAGGTTACAGATAAAATCACAGAGGTAAGCACATAACCAATTTGGAACTCGGAATCTAGCCCTTCCAATTTCAGAGAGGGATCTCTCTTTATGATTTAGCTTTGTTTGAATGAAGGTATTAGGCTAGCTCTGAAGTTCAGGTTTGAGTTTTTTTCTTGTTGTTGGGTTGAAACTGGGAAGAAAGGCCATTGGGAAAATGGAGTCACAAGTTTAGTATGATCAAATATAGAGTTTACAGGCTAATACAGTGCATGTTAGGTAAATTCACTGGATCCTTTAAGATATATGGTGTGAAGGAGAGGAAATATTTAGAAATCCAATTAAAAATAGAACAATTAAGAATTCTGATTTTAATCTTCAGTGGAAAACATACAAATTATTCTTAAGCTAGAGAGAGAGTGTATATTCAAACAAATTATGTTCTTTATCTTCTTAGAATAATTCATATTTTAGAATCATGTATGAGAATAAAAATAAAACAAGTTGACAAAGAGAGATGGAGTTCACCAATAAAAATTACACAAGAATCATGTAATGATTGCACTATATTACTGAAAATCTGATCAATTATGGCTCCATGAGATGCTTTACAATATAATTCCTTTTCTTTAAACAAGTCCCAACACTTCATACTTCGAATTATGAATTACTTATAGAAAATATTACAAAATATATTGATAATAAAGCTCAAGATAGGATCCTAGAAATATCTAACAACTGATTACAAAAGTAGTACAAAAATTTAGGAATTTTTGAATTGTTGGAATTAGTGGCCCTATTGTTGAGGATGATTGTTGATGAGTGAACCTCCAAATTTTCTATGTTGTTTGCTTTGTTGTCAAAGATAAAAATTACTCAAGTAATTCAGACAACTGGTCCCACCTGTCCTTAGTAGGGATAGAAAATTTAACTAATTTTCTATAGGCCTCATCGACATTAGTGTACTTCTGGAAAGTTGGTTTGATGATGAACAAATGTTTGAGCCCATGACTAGTGAACATGTCAAAATCTAAAGCCTCCAGGAATTATTTCCCTGTCATATGCCCCCTTATACTTGCATATCTTGACTTGCCTTAGGAAATAGTGCATAGTTTTTCCTAGTACTCTCTCAATCTCATGAGTTTATCTTTCCTACCAATCAGTCCTGGTAGACCTTTCCTATTCAATACCTACATCTTCTTATGAAATATCTGTATGATGGTCTCTAGACTTTGACACTTATTGTCAAGCTGTAGCATAAGGTTCCTCTTGGTGTGCATCCTCCTCACTTCTAGAATAGTCATTGTCCTATCTTCAATTCCCAGCTGCTCTAATTCTTCTCTATTTTTGGAATTCAAGAATTTGAGAAGTGTTGTTTCTTCACCAAATTTTTGTCCTAAGTCTATTTTGATTTTCCTTACTACCTCTTTGGACCTCTATATAATTTCTTGTTGCTAAAAAATAATCTGTATGGAAGGCCATATTTTTATGATGGCTTTGACACTAATTTATGTGCATATGTTTTCGCTAGCTTGGTCTAGAGTTTGACCCATAACTAATTCACTATGTAACTAGTCAATTTTAAGATTAATATCATGGGTTTTCTGCAACTCTCCCACATAAAAATTATCTATTTTAAATTTATGTTCTGATAGTGTTTTGAGGTGAGATTTTAACTTAACAAATTCTTGTTCCTGAATGGACAGATCGTCCATGGCTTTAAGAATTTGACTTGCAGAATCTGATGTCAGTGCTGGTGGTGAATTTGATGTAGATGCTCCTGGGGTTATGGTCACTAAAATTGGGACTGTTGTAAGTGGAACTATGGCTAACTATGCTTCCTCATTTTTCTCTTTGAGTAGTTTCTTCGGTTCTAGTTCCATATCGTGAATCTGGATTTTCTGTTCGGTCACTATCTGAAATATCTTCTTTCTGCTTTACCATCTCTATGACTTCCTTAGTCTGTCGAGATTTTGTGGTAGGTAATTTTAGTTACTTCCTCAATTCTGCTATATTAGCATCCTTTCTCTTCACTAGCTCTTTTACTAACTTTACATCTTTGGGATTATATCCTAGTTTGATCACGAAGTCTTCCAGTGACTTGATCCTGGTATCCTTGGCAAAGGATAAAATCCTTTTCAACTTTAGCTATGACTGTGTGTTGTTGCAATCCAGATGCAAGCATCACAATAATAGTTAGTGTATAATACATCATTTCACTGGTTTGTTTTTTCATGTCCATTTGATCTATTGGATGAATTTTCCATGTATAAAAAATAAACACACATTATTTGTAATCTGTTGGTGTCCATGTGGCTGGCACTTTAGCTTCAAGGAATGAAATTTGTATTTTTCTCTTTCCTATGTCAAATAATGAAAGGAGCTCGTGCTGTGATGTAGATGTCTTCTTCCAAAAATATGTGTATGTTGTGGCTTTCAACATCTCGTTCCTCTTTTAGATTTCCCTGTATTTAGAAAAAATGTTAGGCTTAGAAATGTCTTGAGCCAAGTCACCTGTTTGTGGTGTTTCTAGAGGATTTTGAAATAGAGGAAGATGGAGAACCTAGAAAAATGTCCGGTTGTCTTGTACCTGCAAAAATGTCTTCTGATGTTGTTGAAACATGTTTACCTATCATGACTATAGTTGGTTGTCCTTCTTCCTGCTGTATAAAAACTAGTGGTGGATTCTTTATAGGGTTCTTTTTATAGATTAAGAACTACCTGTCATCATTTTCTGTCACTGGAGAAGACTCTTCTTCTTTGGTCCTTTTATCATGCTTCTCTTGAGGGATTGGTGTTTGTGAGGTGGTTGTAGATAAAATTTACTCCTCCACTTCCTGCAAGGTGTTCTCCTCCCATTGGTCTTTGTTCATGTATCGCTTGATCTCAGGCCAAGGACTATGTATGTAGGGAGTAGTCTTTTCTCCAACCTCAGCTTTGAAATTATACGAAAAGGGTAATACAACCAAGTAAAGCTCAATTTAAAATTAAATTGCTTCAAGAGAAAAACAACTTCTTTACCAATTGTCCTGGTATTGCACACAAAAGATCCTACCCTTGCATTGATTTTAAATTGTGTATTCTTCTTAGCTGCCACAAAATGTAGGTCATCCATATGCATCATTTTTTTGATGTAATCTAATGAGAAAAGTCTCATGGGAACAAATTTTGGCAACTTGTAGGGTGGAAAATCACACCCATAAACTCTAATCTTGGTGTAGTTCTGGTATAAATGCTAGTTAGTTGTCTTCACCTAGTCACTAAGATGCAAAACCTTCTTAATATCTACTCCTATCCTAGGCTCCAAATCACTATGTAGCAGACAAATAACTGTATACAAAAACTGATCAACATAGTCTGTGAAAGTGAACTCTGTGGAGTTTTTCCTAACCAGAGAGGTCCAATGTATGATTGATTGAGCACTACCCTACTCATCCATCTTCTGCAAAGTAAAGGGAAACATGTCTGCTTGATGATAAATAAACATATAAACTAACACAACAAAATATTTGAAAGCTCCCTCTATAGGAAACTTCATGAATTGATCATGCATTGCCTCTGCAATAAATTCACTGTAATTAAAAATAACAGGTTTCTCACCAGTGGTAAAAATTGACAAGAAGCCAACAATGGCCTCATCAACCCACTGATCAGAGTGATAACCAAGTAGGTATGAGATGATGTTGATGATCTATTTGGTTACCTCAGGGAACATAGAAGATGAGTATGGAGGGTTTGTTTTAGGTAATTGGGCATCTTCGGGAAGAAAGATTTCAAATATTTTAGCTCTTTGTGGGAAGGTTAAATTATTGTATAACTTTGTGAGAGAGTCTACTAATAGTGGCTTGGAAGACTCTGGAATTGTCACTTGGAGCATTTGAGATATGGCTTCAGTTGTGATGGTGATCAGAATTTCACCATTTCAACTCATAATTTCTCTTTGGGAGGGTACATAGCTTAATTGACACCAGGAGACTAGCTCAGGGAAGTGATGGGTTTGTGGGAACATGAATTGAGGGAAGGTAGACTCCCATATATTCAATTCATCGCTCTGATCTAATAATTTCTTCTTCAACCAACTATGAATTTCGAAGAAGTCGAATTCACAGTTTGTTTCAGCAATTTTATATTATAGATGAACTAAGGGTATATGATCCAGATCAATAGGAGGGGGTAACATGGGATTTTCCTCTAGTTTCTTTCCTTTTTCCTTAGGGGTTGTACTCTTAGGAGGCATTATCGATCTTTAAAAGTACAAAGAAAGCGATGATAAAACTAGGATTACCTAGAGCAGGAAGTTGGCTGAGGAATGCTAGAGTGGAGTCTCTGATAGCGATTGGATCACTATCACTGGGTAATTTTTTTGTTACTGCAACAACATTGAGGATTGAAAATTCAAACAAAAAGTGCGAAACAACAAATGAAGGGAATTATGTGGCTTAATAGTTCTTAATAGGGTAATTTAGAAGTTATTGTTCCTTTTTTTACTGTTACTAGGAGTGAATCCATTGTAAAGGGAGCTGGAGGAATTTAATTAGCATAACAATTTGTTGAGGTGGACAGGGGAGTGCCAAATGAAAACCTTTGATTCAAAGTGACACGGATTCATGGGGCAGGTTAAATGAAATGGAAGGTCGTGGGAGTGGGGTCCATGAGGCTGATTTCAGACGGTGAGTGGGGTCAAGAAGGGTATCATGTTGGATAAGGGCTAGTGGATGGGCGAGCAGTCAATGCTAGGGGACTTTCACGGGGGGCGCGATGAGTGAAAAATAAAGGGGGGATGAAAAACACTATGACGGTGACATGTAGTAGACCTTTCGAACCCCCATCCCAGTGGATAAAGTGGGATGGAGCTCGGGTGGGGGGCGAAAGCACTTCCCCACTGTTGATCTGAGTGGGGGAGATCTCATCTATCGATCCTTGCACACTTGATAATCATACATCAATAGAACTATTTTATAATTTTATCACAAACCCAAAACTTAGCGCCAAATTCCTTATTAAAAATGGTTAATCGTTATTAAAGGACACGATTAATTATTTTAAACCTAATTAATTTGTCCTAAGCATGATTAATCTATTCTAAAGGCGCATTTTGATTTGAAAGCCCATTTTATTTAGTTTTCTAAGGTTTTTTTAATTATTTTTTCTTTGACAGTTAACCACATTTAAATGGTATGATTAAATCCACCAATCTAGTTCAATCACAGTTAAACGATGTGACTTATTTATTCACTCACCTAATTAAATTTATTTTTAGTCTAATCACATTTAAACAACATGGTTAGACTAACTATTTCTAATTCTCCTATTTACAATGTGGCATTTAAACAAGTTGCACACTTTATTTACAAAAATTATTGAAGTATGCTTTCATGCACTTTTGATTTTTCTTGGTGGCATTTAGACTTGCTCACCTAGGGGGACATTTTCATATATTTTTTCTCTTTTTGGTTTTATTTTTTTTTGCTTCATTTTTTTTATTTATTCTATTTATTCTGGCCCCTACAATTTATTTTTATTTTTATTTTTCTATATATATATATATATATATATATATATATATATATATTATTTTCTTTTGGAAATAAATTTCAAACATGAAACATTATTTACATTTTTCAAATATAAATCATCAGGTAAAAACAACTCATCCTATGAAATATAGGACACTAACACAATCCATAGGTTAAACCACCTCCACCCTCACACTACAGTGATCTCACCTAAAACAGTCTCGAGATCACAAAACCGAACTGAGATTGGATGCCTCAAAATTCCTTCACCATCCCTTGAGGATTTTTCCTGTCTCTACCCATCGGTTGAGGGCTTCCCAGAGAAAAGCATCTCCACCCATAACCCTTGGGACTATCCTAAGACCACCTCACAGGGATCGAAAACCTTCTCGAAATCCAAAGATAAACCAAGAATGATTCCCATCGCACCATGGCTATTCGGAAATGGCAAGGTAAGGCTAAAAGCATTGTCAAAACCTGATAAAACCCATGTTAATGACAACAAATGAACTAAATACACACATGAATATACCATGCATGCCAAAATCGGCTAGGAAATAATACATGCAACCTATTACCTCGACGTATTCCCACTAAAACACTTGATGCAACCTTTCCTTACATGATCCTTTCTTCCCTTTGCCTTCCTTTCCTTTCCCTTGTTTTCCTAGTCCTTCCTTTGCTTTCTTGATTTCCTTCTTGTCTTGGTGCTCTTCTCCTATTTGTAACCAATTACAAAACATAACTAACAAAAAGCTGACAAAAGTTGCGAATTAATGCATTGATTCCTTTTTATTACTGATGCCTCTCATTTCATCATTTTCCCCCTATTTTGCTTCAATTTCCTCCTCACATGCAACCTTTTACCTTTCACCTTCCTTCTCTCCTATTTTCCATTATTTTCATAAATAAAATGCCAAAATTGCCTTTTTTTCTTTTCAAAGCCTTTTCCAATGCCTTTTCCAATTTCCTTAGCCATAATAAACAACAAGTGATGCCCACTAGGATACTTTATCCAACATTCATCTTGGAATATATGTCCCATGACCTTAGTATTATTTTTCCTTTATTAACTTTATTACATGAAATTTTAACCCTGAGCTATTACAGACCCCTCTCCCTTAGGGGAACACTATCCTTGGTGTTCAATGACACCTACAACTGTCAAAACTGCTGAAAATCAAAACATACTACCCATGGACCTTTATAACCCATCTCATTGTAGTATTTACAATAAACAATCTGCTCCAAAGAAAAACTATCATGAAAAGCGTGACAACGTGACAACCATATCAATTATTGGAGCTTGATAACACAACACATTCTAGTATTTACAATAATAACCATACATATATATGTAAATATACCAAAACTACTTTGCCTCAACCAACAAACAATGAAGGATACATATCCCACATTTGATCAACCATCTCCCATGTAGCTTCATCGAGCTGAAAGTGCTTCCATTGCACTTTAACTTGCTCGATTTATTTGTTTTAGGGCATGAGCTATTGGCACTGCAATATACACTGAGGTTCCTAGTGGAATTTTCCTTCTGGCTCCACCTACAATACAAACGAATAAATAACATGATCAACATCCTTTACATATATTTTAAGCAATGAAACATGGAAAACATCATGGAATTTCACTGTCGAAGGCATTGCAAGTTTGTAGGCCACTGATCCAATCTTCTCAAGTATCTTGAAAGGACAACAATACTGAGGTACCAACATTGCACATGACTCAATCCTCAATGAGATCTTCTTGGGATTGATGTGCAAGTACACATGATCCCCAACCTGAAACTCCTTGAAAACCTTGTGTTGGCCTGCATAACTCTTCTACTTGTCCTGTGATGCCTTTAGATTCTTCTTTATAACCTGTATTTCCTATTTCAACTCTGCCAAAATGTCCGATCATATAAATAACATGTTCACTGCATCACTCCAATGGATGGGAGTGTTACAAATCCACCCATAAAGTACCTAAAATAGACTTATCCTTACTGAATCTTGATAAACATTGTTGTAATCAAACTCAACCAGTGGAAGATACTCCTCCCACTTTCATTGTTGATGCATGACATACATTCTGAACATATCCTCCAGAATATTGTTGACCATGTTTGTTTGTCCATCTATCTATGGATGATAAACTGTGCTGAAGGAAAACATTGTACCCAAACCTAGAATTAACTCCTTCTGTTATAGACATTTTTGTGCCTTACAACTATAAGCATGAAATGTCCATAATTCAAGGGATCCAAAGTCCCTAAAGATGTTGTTACAGCTCCTAAAGGAACAAGGTCAACCAATGACAGCTTCTCCCATAAATTCTCCACCAAAAACCACTCAGAAACAGCCAATTCAGGATCAATTCAGAGGCTCCACTAGCTGCCTGCATTGAAATGCAGAAGTTACACTGGCTGGGTGCACTGCAACACAGGTGGAAGCACTACCAGGGTGCGCTGAGCGGGAAATGACAAATGGCAAGCTCATTCAACGAGGTGGAAAGACCCTGGAAGCTTCCAGAATCTTCTCCAATGACACTTGCCTCAATGAATTCGACTAGTGATGAGTAAGTGGCTCTCAACCTCCAAGTGGAAGCAAGAACTGACAGAGAGAAGCCACAAGTCAAAACATAATTTGACTCATCCTCTCTGCTTACATCTATATATGGATCTCTCACCCAGGGGTTCAGGAGGCTGGAATTTTGTACTTTGCAGAGAATTGCTGTTGGTTTGAGATTGAGATTAGCACATTGGGTGATTTATGCTTTGTTGGAGGAGAGGAAGGGATTCTTTTGCTGGGAGGTAGATGCTGGATCGGGCCTCACTTGGTTGTATCTTCTCTTGGACTTTATTACTCTATCAATAAACTATTTGAGTTTCTCCTACATGCTGTGTACCAATGATATTTTGTTATGCTTACATGTTTAGCTTAATCTGATCTTGAGCTTTTTATGAATGTATTTCTGTATCTTCTTGTAGTTTCTCTCTCTTGTGATCTTGCAGGATTTCGGTGAAGCTGGGCCGGTGAGAGAGCTGGGAGCTGGGAGCTACTGAAGAGAGGAGAAATTGGATCAACAAACTAGCGAGAGACACAGGTTAGTTAGATCCTTTCTCCTCATTTACATCTCATAAAGAAAAATACTCAATTAGTTTACTTCGTTTGTTGCTAAGGCACTATCACCTCTTAGAGTGGGATAGGGCATTCCGAATTGGATATTTTTCCCAACAACAAATTGGCGACTACGAGGACAGTTCTTATCTCGTGTCGACCTCGTTAAAAAATGAAACGAGGAGTCATGAGGATAGTTTATTTACTGTGTCAACCTCATTAAAAAATGAAACAAATCCCCTTTCCAAATCTCAAAGGTAAACCTTCATTCCAACCACCGAGTTGAATGCAATGAAGCTTGGGGGGCATGCACCTCGATTTGAGTTATTATGCTGGGGGCATGCAAACTTATCGAGTAGTTTTAGCACATAGTTCATGCTCGTTAAAAAATAAACATAAGATCAAGCAGTTTTAGAACATAGTTCATGCTCGTTAAAAAATAAACATAAGATCGAGCAGTTTTAGCACATAGTTCATGCTCGTTAAAAAATAAACATAAGATCGAGCAAATGTTTCAATCCACGTTTAAGCTCGTTAAAAAATGAACTACCCGGTAAATAACCACTGCGAATGTAGATTTATCAGCCATTAAAGCCTTGGTCGTGTTTGCACTGTCACCTCTGCTTTTCCATTGGCCGATCATTCACCTCCATTTGATTGTTTACCCATTTTGAGGAACAGCTGCGAAGAGTGATTTCACTTAGCCATCCTTGTGACACTGCCGTGATTGGAAAATTCAAACCCTTACCTGGAATCAGCTGCTACCCGTTTTATCACTCGTTCCTCAAAAGTCTAGTCTTCTTTAAGCTCTTTTCATCTGACTCGTAAAATATGAAAAGATTGCCGAGTTTTGGCCTTCCAGCTCGTTAAAGCGACCGGAAGTGCTATCCCTCCTCTAGATTCTAATCTTTTTGGACCTGAGGGATTACTGCACAAAAAGATCGAGCGCTTGTTTTGTTCGGCTCGTTAAAACTATCGAAAACTCATCCCTTCTGTATTGTTTTATACTTTTTCGGACTTAATGGATTAGATGATGAAAAAGGACTTTCGGAGTTGACTTTACGTACCTTTTCAGACTCTCTAAAAATGAAAAGGGCCGAGTTATCTTTGTCGTTAGACTCGTTAAAAACATTAAATAGCGACAAACTTGTCTTTAGACGAGAACGAGTTTCACTATCGCTAGGCTCGTTAAAACATAGCGATGGGTTTGCCCGAAGGGAAAATTATAGAACAAGCATATGTTATCCTCCTCAAGCTTGACAAAAATAAAGAGGTACTGGTCAGCAATGACTGGGGAAAAATTGGGAAGAAACTCAAAGAACTTTATTGGTAGCAAGTCGCTCTTGAACATGACACTTCCACTCTGTGCCTGAGTAGGGTTGGGTTGTTTCATTCACCGGTCACATCACCATGGTCTCGCCATACCATCCACCTTTGGGGTAAATGCTACCAATCCATCACACAAGTGTCGCCGATATGTTCAAGAGAAGTCATCCAGAGAAGTCAACCGTGTCCCATCCACTACCATACATTATCCTTCATTCTTTCATGACCGCCACCTTGAACCATATATCATCAGATCGTTTTCACCTCCATCAAAATCATTTGCTCCATTCCGTGTCACTGATGTGGAATACATTAAGGCCCTCCTTTGACGAATCGCTTCTTGTCGACATCAGCTCATTATCCAAGAAGTTGATCTAGGAACAACCCCTTCAGTACTTTGAAGCTTGCATGCCTCAATGGCAAGTTTCTCACTTCCGGCGACAGGTATACATCAATGACCTTCGACCGAAATATTTTTCGTGGTGTTCGACGCCAAGTCCTTTATTCACACCACGTGAATTGTATTGCAGTACCTTGAGGGTCATTATCATTATCGGTGATTCCTCTCGCGCTTGTTAACGGTTTACCTCATTGACCGGTAATCAAGCGATGTCTTTCCATGTTCGACTTTAGAACATTTCTCACATGGATCCACTTGTACTTAGAGTGAAGATCGAACGAGTTTGAAGACCCTGGATCTAGTTTCATCCATCCGGGCTGCGATATATATTCAGGAAAAATAAAGACATTGACATGTACAACATTGCAACAGATAATCATCCTACCAAAAGGATGATGATTTCATCAAAATCATCAGTCTACCATCAGACGATTGTCTGTCCTATGTACATCAAAATGAATTTATAAAGCTGAGCATGGGAATGCCCGCCTCAGCTAGATCATGAAAACAGTATGAAAAATAATGTACTGTATTGTATCTTATTACAGGTCTCCTCCCAGCATTGAATGAACTTCGGATCCTCCTAATAAATCATTTCACCCGATAAACGGCCTCATACTTTAGGGGGCAACTGTTATAGACATTTTTGTGCCTTACAGCTATAAGCGTGAAATGTCCATAATTCAAGGGATCCAAAGTCCCTAAAGATGTTGTTACAGCTCCTAAAGGAACAAGGTCAACCAATGACAGCTTCTCCCAGAAATTCTCCACCAAAAACCACTCAGAAACAGCCAATTCAGGATCAATTCAGAGGCTCCACTAGCTGCCTGCGTTGAAATGCAGAAGTTACACTGGCTAGGTGCACTGCAACGCAGGTGGAAGCACTACCAGGGTGCGCTGAGCGGGAAATGACAAATGGCAAGCTCATTCAACGAGGTGGAAAGACCCTGGAAGCTTCCATAATCTTCTCCAATGACACTTGCCTCAATGAATTCGACTAGTGATGAGTAAGAGGCTCTCAACCTACAAGTGGAAGCAAGAACTGAAAGAGAGAAGCCACAAGTCAAAACATAAGCTGACTCATCCTCTCTGCTTACATCTATATATGGATCTCTCACCCAGGGGTTCAGGAGGCTGGAATTTTGTACTTTGCAGAGAATTGCTGTTGGTTTGAGATTGAGATTAGTACATTGGGTGATTTATGCTTTGTTGGAGGAGAGGAAGGGATTCTTTTGCTGGGAGGTAGATGCTGGATCAGGCCTCACTTGGTTGTATCTTCTCTTGGACTTTATTACTCTATCAATAAACTATTTGAGTTTCTCCTACATGTTGTGTACCAATGATATTTTGTTATGCTTACATGTTTAGCTTAATCTGATCTTAAGCTTTTTATGAATGTATTTCTGTATCTTCCTGTAGTTTCTCTCTCTTGTGATCTTGCAGGAATTCGGTGAAGCTGGGCCGGTGAGAGAGCTGGGAGCTGGGAGCTACTGAAGAGAGGAGCAATTGGATCAACAAACTAGCGAGAGACACAGGTTAGTTAGATCCTTTCTCCTCATTTACATCTCATAAAGAAAAATACTCAATTAGTTTACTTCGTTTGTTGCTAAGGCACTTTCACCTCTTAGAGTGGGATAGGGGCATTCCGAATTGGATACTTTTCCCAACAAGACCTTCCAAAACCTGGAAGTTAACTAAGCATCTCTACCCGACATAATCTTCTTCAAAACACCAGGAAATATCATTGTCTCCCTGATGAAGACTTGTGTCACATCACTAGCCGAAGAAATATACTTCACTGGAATGAAGTGAGCTACCTTTCTCAACATTTCAACCACAACCACGATGGAATCATGCTACTTTGATTTCCTCAGCAAACCTATAATGAAAGGCAGAATTAGAATAGGTTGTAACAAACCAGCAGGGTGCTTACACTCAACTTTCACTCGCTGACAATCCAAGCATCTAACAACAAAATTTTCCACTTCCTTCTTCATATTCAGCCAATAGTATAACTTCTTCACCTCTGTCAATGTCTTATGATATCCTGGGTGAATTGAATATGGCTGAACATGAAACTCCCTCAAGATAAGTTTCTTGAGCTCATTGTCATCTGACACATAGATCTTATGCCTGAATCTGACCAATCCATTTGTTGTGAGAAAATAGTCCACATCCTGATCACCTGTACCCTGATGTAATATGTGCCGAAGCTACTAGTACTTGTCATCCTATTTTCCTATCTATGAGATCTGATCGTATAAATTTCTTCGATATGAACTCATAGCTACTATGCAATTTACTTGTACTCTTCTACTAAGAGCATCTACAACCTTGTTCTCCTTTCATTTAATGTACTTGATCTCAAAGTAAAACTCACTAAGTGTAGCCAAAAATATATCTTGCATGGAATTCATATTCGGTTAGCCAAATAGGTACCTCATCCCACTGTGATCACTCTTCAATACGAACCTCCTGCCAAGAAGATAGTGCCTCCACATCATCAATGCATGAATTATTGCTTCCAACTCAAGATCATGTGTCACATTATTCTTCTCATGCTAATTCAATTTCCTTCATTCACAACACACCACCTATCCCTCCTTCATCGGGACTCCATCAAGTCCTCTCTTGCAAGCATTTTTGCACACCACAAACTCTTTATCTAGATGCACTCTCCATGATATCCCTCATCTTTTCTAAGTCCACTGCTATGCCATCATTGGAAACCACATGTCCCAACTAATGTACCTCTATCTGAAATAAAATGCATTGACTAAGCTTAGCATACAACTAATTCTCTCTTAGCAATATAAATACTACTGCTAAGTGTTCGCCATGCTCTTCGTAATTCTTAGAATATATCAGTATATCATCAATGAATACAATAACAAACTTATCCAGATAAGGATGCAACACACTATTCACCAAGCACATAAAAGTAGCCGGAGCATTAATCAAACCAAAAGGAGCTACAAAAAACTCAAAATTCCCATATCTCGTCTGGAAAGCAGTCTTGTAGATGTCCTATTCTTTAATGTGCACTTGATGGTATCTTGATCTCAAATCAATCTTTGAGAAAACCACTACTCCCTTCAACTGGTCAAACAAGTCATGAATCCTCAACAACGGATACCTGTTCTTGATGGTTACTTGGTTCAACTGTCTGTATCAATGCACAGCCTGAGATTGCCATCCATATTCTTCACGAACAACACTGATGCACCCTAAGGAGATACACTTGGCCTAATGTATCCCTTATCAAGTATTTCCTTCAATTTCAACTTCAATTATACCAACTCTGGAGTGCACATCTTATAAGGTGCCTTTGATGTTGGTGCTGCTTCTGGTACCAAATCAATAGAAAAGTCCACTTCCCTTTGAGGGGGTAACTCTAAAACTTTTGCAAGAAACACATCCTAAAATTTTTGTAATAAAGGGTACCTCTCAAAGATCTCTGCATCCTCAACATCCTTACCCTTGTCACTGGAAATATTCACTGCAAATAACACACACCTTTTCTTTTGACTATTCTTAGCCTGCATAGTTATAATCATCATCATTGATTTAGGCTTCTTCTTTACCTTCTATATTATATTTTCCCCATTATCATCTAGGCACTCAATTTCCCTCATGGAAATGTTCTTTGATGGAGGTAAAACAAATCCTACCCAAAGACATACTATATGACCCTAATGGAAACACATTTAGATGTGTTGATGTAGGCATACCATTCACCTCAAATGCACAATCTCTTATCCATTGATGAGTTCTCTTCCTAGTAACAATAACCAACTACACCAACCAAGACTCCGCATGCACTTCCTTTCTCAAACCACACTTATCCATTAGGTTAGGATTAACATAACTATAATTAGATCTAGGGTTAATCAAAGCAGAAACAACTTGACCATAGAGCTTACCTTCCATCTCAATGATGGATGTCTCGTGCTCTGCCTTCTTGTTGTCGGTTGTCCTATTGTAGGGAAAACCCAACACCCCCATATTTTGACTCATTTACTTCTAATAATGGGGAACCTTTCCCTTGACTTTTGGCTAAAACAACTTCTATGATTTTCACTAAGTTAATTTCCCTACAATTTTTTCAATTTTTCATTTTCATTGGATTTCTATTTTGATTGTTTCATTGAATTCGAATTTGAGCAAGCTTTCCATCGATACTTGTTTCGCTTCATTTGGTCAACCAGTTTGTAAATGACATTCCTTTGAAGTATGATCATTTTTTTTGTTGCCATGGTTAAAAAAATGTATAAAATGTATAATATTTCAAATTTTTCTATTAAAATAGCCATTCATTGTAAGTATTACCTCTTAGTTATTTTTTATTATTTTTTTCATTTTTCACTAACTGTCCTACAAAATGACCCAGCGAAATCATAGAACAGTTAAAAAACGCATTTTTCAGGATCTCAGTAATTTATTCCAATTTCATATTTTAAAACAAATTGCCAAACCCAAAATTTTGAAATCGTAAGGTCACTATAGTTCATTTTGTAGAATTTTTAATTCCATGTTGGCCCCATTTCAAAACAACTCTTCTTTTCTGAAATCCCGATTTTAAAATCCTTGAAATAAAATATCAATCTAATTTGAAACTTACATTATCGTAATATCGCATATTAGCATTCTTTTATATGATGCAAAAAGTTCCAAGATTTCGTAATCGTGGATTGGTTTCATACGGTGCCTAAAGTTTTTTTTAACCTCCTTATAGCTCCCGCTCATCCTTCGTACGCCACCTTACCTCACCCTCCACCTCACTAACTCCCTCCTCCATTTAACTCCCATACATACGTGTATATGGTTTGACGTTTATAAGGTAATTTATATATGAGGTGATTTAAATATTAGTTAATTTATATATAAATTAACTAATATAATATAATTTTAATTTTAATTAATTAAATTCTATTTATAATTAATTAATTTAGTTTATAATTACAATTAATTAGTGTTAATTAACAAATAGTTATAATTTGATTTAGAATTAAATTTTAATTTAAAAAAATCCAATTTTAGCCTCGGCAATAGATTTTTCATAATTCTGGCAGTTTTGACTCCTCAACTTTAAAATCTCCTAAGTTGAGTTTTACTTGGCCAAATGTGGCCCAAGTTGGCTCGTTGGATAGATAAAATCCTGATGCATATTTATGAAGTGATTTAGTAACCATATTGGATCATTTAATATGTATAAAATTCATCAGAAGATCAAACACTAAATTTTTAATAAATACTAATTTTATAAGTTCATTTTTCTCCATTTTCATTTGCTCATAACTTCTAGTGAGTGCAGATCCATTCATCTATGTTCTCCCTGACCAATTATATCTTCAAAAAATCAATATAAAGCTTAGATTTATTCTTATTAATTATGTAATTAGGTTTTCATTCAATATGTTTTAATTCCACATTTGGTATTTTTATTTTATTTTGACATTTTAATTTAATTTTGATTGATTTTTTGTAGGGAAACAATTGAAGAGATGAAGAGAAGAAGATTTCAATCAATGATAATACTATAGCAATAGAAAAATATGATTTCGGGCCAATGAAAATTGATTGAGCAAAACTACTCTTCAAACAACTTTTGTATTGGGAACTATTTTTGTAAAATTATAAATAGTCGATTGTATAATGTATTAGGGGCTTCTCTTCTCTACAATTCTCGAATTCATAAAAGAACCACTATGATGAGGATTTAGAGTTGTAGGTGAGAGGAGAGAAAATATCAGATCTGGGGATTACTGAGGATTTTTCTTTTGCGTTATGAATTATGTATGAAGGGAAGACCTTGCACTATTGCAACTCTTATTTTAACAACAGAAGTTCAAAGCATTGTAAAGGACTGTTGGATACTAGAGTGAGAGAAATAGATTCAATAAATTGGTATTTATAATACTATTGTTTTAAATATTGATTTAATTTTATGATGGCATAAATGTGTAGCTTTATTCATATTTGTGCACTATTTTCAATGTGATTAATTTGTCTCAATATATGTTATTATTTATCTCTTCTCGTGTAGGCTGAATTATGATTTCTGAGTAACTATTTGCTCAAAAATCTATCTTTTAATTCGGATTTAACAAATATTAATATTTTGTGAAATATTTCCTTATATTATTGTTTAATCATTCAAGTTATTGATTTAATAATCAAAATCATTATGTGAACTACTTCCTTAATGTTGTTGATTAATTATTTTTGTTAATAAATCTCTGAACACAATGTGTTCTAGCATTCATAATGTCAGTCAATTGAACTACTTCATTAACTTGATATTCATTATAAGCTATACATATTTAAATCCCAGTCATTTAAATATTATGCTCTCAGTTGGGTTATATCTATATTTTCCTAATTGAGATAGGATTATGGTACTTTTCCTTTCGCTTGCATTTTAGGATAATTTTGCATTTAGATTTAATTCTAAATTTCTAGAAGACCTCTTATCAAACTTTAGTTATGGCTTGGCTTGGCCCAGATAGCTTAAGGATCACTTTCTTGCCTAATCAGCAACATGGCTGATCTCATGTCTCTTCTATATTGGTAGATGAAAGTCATATTTTAAGCCATTAGAGATAGGGAAAAGATAACTAAACCTAGTTTAACCAATCAGAACCACCATTTGAACAGAAAATGAGTTTTTCTAAGGTGTAGACTGGGTGGTCTCCCCTATAGTGTTGTAGGCAGAGAATTTTGAGCCTTCAACATTTTGGGAGCTAGAAGGAGGGCTTGAAGACTTGTTGTCTATTGGAGTTTTTGTATTCTAACATTTTATTTTTATTACAATGGCTCTTATTAAACTTCAAATTTGGAGTTATATTTCTGAGCGTGCATCTGCCAATACTCCACCATAAATAGTTAAACACTTGTCATAGGTAAAGTTTAATGGTAAGAAGTTTTTTTTTGCATTTATTCATGCTTTAGGATTCATTCAAAATGTTTCAAATTCTACTTTTCATGATATTGATGAAGGTATTTTATGATGGATTTTTAGTCTTACATTCTCGGGAAAAGCCAAAAGCTAGTGTCAATCTCTATCAGTTGCCTGAATTCACTGTTGGGATGATTTTATTATAATGTTCCTTTGTAGGTTTGATGGCTATGACTACGAACAGATATGTGATGAAATTGAATATATACGAAGGTTCAAAAAATGCTTCTTTTTATTGATTTTAGCACTAGATTTTGTTTAAATTGTTTGAGATTTAAAATTGAAGATAAACCTTCGGAATAGGAATTATTAGATTGGTTTGAATATATTTACTCTCTTCCTTCCATTCACAATCCACGTGAATTTATTTCAATATTTTCTCAATTTCCCCGCAATTTTATTAGCATAATTGAGAATTCCAATATGGGGGTGCAAACTAATGATGATAAGGTGGTCTATATTATGTACAATCAATTCTTTGATTTAGTGCACACTTCATTTAGTGTTAATAATGATCAAGATGCGCCTTCACATGTCATTGAATCTCAATCACAAAGCTTAGAGAAGTTTTCTATTAATGCAAGACAATACTAGCAACAATCTTCGAGAAAAACATGACTTCAAATATGAAAATCATTGTGCATTAAATTCAGAAAATCAGATTATAAATGAACAAGTACAGGGAAAATTTCAAGTTTCCAATAATATGCAATCTGCTGTACAAATTTCTGAAATTTATCTTGTTGATCAAAAAGAAAATTCAAGGACATAAAGCAACATTCTTCAAGAAAGCATTAATAGAGAAGTGAATGATCATAAATATGAAATTTGCAATCAAGAAAATGCACTTGAATTTACAAACAAAAATTATTTCATATTTATTTCTTCAAATTCACATTTTTCCCTTTATCCTGATATTTTTGTTGATAGCAATTTATCCCCTCTTGACATTAATGTTATTTCAGAAAACAAAGAGGCTGATATAAATGAATTGTCAATTTATTTTTATCAAGATAGAGAATTAATCATTGATCATTCTTCGAGCATTAATGAACATGTACATAATATTCCTTATCATTTTGATGCATCAGAGGGGATTCAAGGGAATCTTAGAGAGTGTTCTGAAGTCATTTATGATAATTACTCTGCCATTGAGAATGTTGATTTGTCTTCTTCTCAAATGAATCCTCATGAGAAAATTCAAATCACATGTGGGAATGAAGAACACTCTAACTCAGAAATTGTTCCAACTAATTCTCATTCTCAAGAAAAAAATTATCTTCATGATTTCAACATTCAAGAATCAATCCCAATTTATGATTCTTATGATGATCAAGCTCTCATTCCTATTCATACTCATGATCTTCTCTAATTCACAAGTTGGTGTTGGCAATCATTCTAATTGCATAATTCTAGCCAATTCTTGTGAAGAGGAAATCATTTCAAATCAATCCCAATTGTGTTGTAACACTAGTTGTACCAATAGTGATTTTATTTTATTATTTTTCCTTCATTTATTTTATTTAGTTTCAGATTTATTTTCTGTTAATATCTTTCATTTTTTGGATGTTTTTCACTAGCATATTACAAAATCACAAAATCTCGATTATATCTATCAAGAGCTTTCGATCTTTCAATTATATTTGATGGTTGTATCTTTTCAATTTACTTTTCTTTCTAATATACATTATTAATAAGAAACAACATTGGGAAATGAATTGATCCATTATAACCAACAATATAATTTAATTAATAATCTTTCGTTGAATTTATTGGGTTTCCATCCATATTTCATAGACCCCTTTGAGATATATATGGAAGGTTATCCTACACGGAAGATTATTAATAATTCAACATATGCACATAAGACTGACAATTTTTTGCATGCTATTGTATCTAAAATTTTATTTCCACAATCTAGCCTGTTATCTTCTCTTTTAAGTCCCTTCCAATCATTAATGAAAATCTATCCATATTTCTATGATCCTATTGCAATTCAACTGAAAGGGATATTTCAAGAGAAGGTAATTATAAATAGGTTACTTCCTTTAATTAAATTAGCAATTAGTGTACATACTAGATTCAAACTTATATTCATGTTACTTATGTTTGATCTGTAGATACATATATGAATTAGAATGAGAGAATGGTCACATTGGAAGTATGACTATACCTAGTCATGTTTCTTTCCATTTAGTTAAATTAGAAATAGATTAATATAGATTAGATTCTTTTCTGTTTTCATTTATTTTATTATTCAGATTTTTAATAAGTAATAAATTTTATTTTTCTTGACATCCCTTCCATTTATGTATTCAGGCTTCTATGATCCATAATGAATTAAGAAATTTTTTTTGGTAGAAATCACATAAGAGAAATCCCTTTCATTTGCTAGCAAAGTGGCTTACAATATATGAGAAGCATATGAATCGCTTGATTGTCTTGCTTTTCCAAAACTCTGTCACATTGACAAAAAAATGTTTTAAAATCACATATGAAGAAATTAAAAAGAATTTCTATGGCTTGGAAATATTTGATTCATGAGTACTTCTAAAGAGCTCATTTTCACTACTCTTTCCCTCTAACGTAAATTTGAAGTGGATGGAATTGAGAAACTCATTACTTGCCAATTTTTACTAAGCAAGTAGATGACATTAAACATGGGAGAACTTGAGGATTCATGACGTAAAATTTACATTCAATATTCTTCCAAGTCTTCATTTACCTAGTTTTTGGAGACTTGAAGCAATTACACAACCATTTCTAAATCTGCAACATGCTCAGAGATGTATTTGTTGTTTTGTCAGAATTTTAGGATTCTTTAACTTATCTTACATTCATTAAAACTTGGATAGAACTCTAATACATTATCGGAAAATTCATACTGGATCATAACAATATTACAACTCTCCTGATAAGAAAGTTCTGATCATATCTTTCTACGATTGAATACTCCCCATCTTTCATTAAATTATTAAAAAGGGGATTTTTTATTAAAAGGTAAAGTTAAAGTTGGTCACTTTCTTTTGAATTAAATCATTTAAGAGCTATTGGCCCCACAAGATTGTCATGTAGTCTTATTAGAGCTTCTGAATACCAGAACATTTCATACAAGCATAAATCAAAACATTGTGATGTACATACAACCCCCAGACCCAATATGAAATTTAAATCTAGTTTTAAAGGATAACGTGACCATTCATAAATTGAAATTTTGGTTAGGGCATACTTTTAAAAGTTCTAATATCTTAGATTTGGTATAAAGTTAAATCCACATAATAAAACTATCGGGTCGATTCCATATCACGCATCATCATATCAAAAATATTACATCCCATACTTGTTTCAAATTTTCCGATCGCCGATCTCCAATATTCCCAAAACCTCTGATCCCCAATAAAATTGCCACTACTCATATCAGAACTTTTATATCACAAATTTCAATTGGCTAGTATCCTTTCGCACACCTGATATTAAAACTCTAAGAAAGGACCTATGATATCCCTTCCTTCTTATATTTTTAGTCATTACGTTCAAAGACCTATCAAAAGGTTAAAATATCTTGTGTTTCAAAGATACAACCATAGGATTTCACCGATATTTTCTTCTGATATGTTGATGTATGCAGAAACTTAGGAATTTATATTTTTACTTAGTGATGTGAGTAAATAATCATATTCTATCTCTCATCAGTATAGCTGGAATTAAATGCTTACCCTCATTATAGCTCTAATTTGCTAAAAATAGACAAAATTTTGGCAAAAACCTCTTGCAGCAAATGATCTTATCCGTGATTTTATCTATGCCTGTTCTGAATCTTATAATTTCCAAATTGAGTAGAATCATGGCATCACACTCATTCATATTATTTTCCCTTTAGTCACATTTGTTTTCCCGAAGGGACTCAAAGCCTATTTGAGAGCTTGGATGTATTTTAATTATAATTTCAACAAATCCAAGTATTCATTCATCAGGATAACCTTCTGACTATAGGGATATACATTCTTCATGATGTATACACATCAACAATATTTTACTCTTCTTAGCAATCTGCTTGGTTAATGGAAAATTTCATCACTCGCGATTTGTTACATCTTTTCTTTTGACTCATTGTTCTATGCACATTTTTTCATCTCAATCATCTTTTAGTAAGCATCTTCATTTGCTTTTGAAGGCACTCTTGAGCAACCCTTACGGTAATGCAATAGTTGATAGGAAATTTTGAACAGGAAAATGTAAGAAACCATGTTTAATTCATTTTTGAATTCTCTTTTATTTGAATTTTTGATATTTCGCTCCATGCTTATCATATAAAGATTCAAGTCCTCTTCATATACATAATTGGTACATTATTTGGGATTTTGAATCAATTTCAATCTTTTCGGGCTAAATTAAATTCAGAATGGAAGCGAAGAGAAAAATCATCGCTGCAATTCATTAAGAAGCATATCTTCATTCACATTTTTTATGGATTTCATTTGCTTCTGATTCATTGAACATGAAATATTGTTTCCTTCTAGTTTACTTTTTGCTTTAGTTTAGATTTAATAAGTGATTATTTTGGGTCAATAAGATTTCAATCAATTCAACTTCTTCATGCTTTTAATTCTAATTAAAAGAAGAAGTTACCTTGTATTGGAGAAAATGGTATTTCTCAGGTAAGATTAAATGAAATTCTCTAATGGTAAGTTTCATATGCCCATTTTCATTCATTTTCATTTCTTTACTTTTTTTTTTTTAATTTTGTTTTAATTTTACTCATCTTAAACTCTATTTTTGCAAGCCTTCAGGATTCTTTTTCATGCCTCTACAAGATCAGATGTGGGGTTCATTCTCCTTTGTTTGGTTTGCTTTGAAGTTCTTGAGAGAAGAAGTAAATCATCCTCATTGAATCAGCTAAACTAGGGAGTTTATGAAGATTTAGTCTATTTCTTGAGCATTAAATTTGTCAGAAAATGGTAAAGATGCTTGTATGCAGGTTTTGCTTTGAAATAAGAAAATTTGCAGAAGGAAGAGACTTCTCGTTTAACAGATTATCTATCATCATTTCTATTCACCCTCTATATTTTGAGAATCTCATTTCTTTTTTTTTCGAAATGGTCGGTTGCTATATATTATATTCTGAAAAAAAACAAGGATTTCGAATCCTCTGGTACATAGATTGCGCAGACTGAGAAGGAGCAAGGGGTTTACAAAAAGTGGCTACCCCCTTGGTCCTTAGATTGCTTTTTTTGCTACTATTAAAGACAGCACTAGTATAGATTCTAATAAAGGAGAATAACAAAAAGATACATTTGAAATTCATTCAGTCAATCATGATGTGTTGGATTCCTCCGTTGATTCCTCCGGCTTGTCATCTTTAGCTTCTTGTTTGACGGTGGAGGAGCTGGTGGCAATGGCGTTCTTTTCCATCATGAATTTCAGAATGAAAATTGATTCTTCGGCATGGGCGCAGCGGTTTGTGAGCTGCTTGAATTGCTCTTGGAGGGAGGCAGCCTTATGCATAAAAAGCTGGATTTCTGCTTTATACTTTTCAGTGTTAATGCGGTCCTGATCAAAGGGTCTCCTACTTTGCTCGTCAAGACGCCTATCGTGCTCTTCTAATCTTGCATCCAATAGACTTTGCTTTTCATCTAACACTGACTGCTGAGTCCTTATTTCTTCTAACTCAGCTTGCAGATCAGCACAGTGAAAACAATCCTCACTGCGCGCCATTGAAGGGAGAATGATGCGGTTGAGGAGGTAGGTGAAAACAGAGGTCAAGTGGGCGGGAGAGTTAAGAGCGTTATTGTATGCTCTGACTTGATGATAAGTTCTGGAGACGCTGTCGGGAGAAACAGAGTATCCTGCATTCAGAGCAACAGATACAGATGGGAGATTGGGCGGGGGCTTATTGCACGAACCTGAGGGGAAATGGACTAGAGGTCTGATGGGAGAGAGGCAGATGGGGCAGAAGGGAATATCAGAGGTGACGGCGGAGAAAAGGAGAGTGGAGGGAGCTGGAGAGAGCTCGTTGTAGAGACGAACAGTGGGAGAGGAATAGAGATAGAGAAAGAATGAGAAGGGAAGAACTGTGAACGCCGGACAGAGACGATGAAAGGTGGCCGCAGAATGAAAAGATGGAGGAGCAGCTAGACGAGACGCCCTGCAGAGACAAACTTGAGCGTTCCTGTAGATCACCGCAACAGTAGTTAGAATGAAACTAGACAGAATAAAGTGAGGTGATACCAGAGGATTGTTCCTTCTGAGACTCTGAGTAAAAACGCCTGCTTCAAACAGATGTTGCTGCAAAGTCTCTTGATCGCGATAGGCAACGCTTTGTTTGCTGATGCTCGCATTTATAGATTGGATCAAACAATGGGTAGAATGCCAAACTGGAGTCAGAATCATGGGAATGGTGAGGTTCTGCCCCAAATCTTTTAGACAATCTCCGTTTACTGTATTTTCAAGCCTTGTGCCGGCGCTGAATTGAGTTGTTTTTCCTTGTTGACAGGTGATTACCTCTATCGAGGTTCGGATTTGACTGGTTGTGCATAATACACTTTCTGCAGTTTGTCCTGCGACTGTGGAGACCATGCCCTTCGCACACTTGATGAACAAGTGAAACTGGGCAGTACCAGGATTTTTATGAGTCATGGCAGGGGTTGAAAAGTTTCTCTATTGTTGTGCCTTAACACACCTTCCTGCTTTCCCACTGCATTATTCGCGCACTTGTCTGCTTTCGTATTTAGCGTGCGAAGAATGTGATAGAATTTGATGTTTTCAAAATGATTGAGGAGGAGTTTGATGCGCTCAATGTGTTGCTGGAGGTTACTGTTGGGAGATCGCTGTTTGTAGTTCATGAGGCGAATAATTATTGTAGAGTCCCCAAAAACTAATGCCTTTCTGATACCCATATTTTTTAATTGTATTAGACCTTGATAAAGGGCTAATGCCTCTGCATTGTTGTTTGTTTTTCTTCCCAAGCTCCATTCATAACTGCAGATTTCATCCCCTGACTCATTTAATATAACTCCTCCCGGTCCTGCTGGTCCTGGGTTGGACTTTGATGCACCATCGAAGTATAGAGTTGGACAGTTACTGCTCTGAATCCACATCTTGTAATCCTGAATTGGGAGTCTGATTTCCCACTCCCTGGTTTGTGCTTGCTGCTATCTATCAGTTCTCTGAGTATCCTGATGTTGACCTGGTCGGTCTAGTATGTGCCTGATAACTGATCTTTCTTCCACTGAGTAATCTGCTGCTTGGATTTTTCCTTTATACTTTGCTGCTATTGTCTCTTGCGCCAAGGTGTGGGCTTTATTGCATGTCGTTCGAACATTGCTCTCTTTGTTTTGGAAGATCTTTTTGTTTCTTGTGAGCCAAATTTTCCAGAGTAGGTTATGAGGAATGATAGCCCAAATTCTTTTAACAATCTTAATCCTCTTGTCTTTCCATGGGCAGTTCTTTCTCCATTCATGTATTGTCTCTGAAATGTTCTGTTGGGGTTGCCATTTTATATTGCCCAAGTTGGACAAATTGATCCAGCATCTCTTGGCGAAGGGGCAGTCAAGGAACAAATGTTGAATTGTTTCCTCTGCTGAGCAGCAGTTGGGGCATCTTGAGGAACCGTTGATCCCTCTCTTTCTTAAGTTTTCAGATGTGAGGACTTTGCCTTTTAGCAACAGCCAGGTGAAGAATTTGATTTTGGGGATGGCCTCGGATTTCCAGATTATCCTCCATTGGTTCCAAATGGGAATCTGATAAGTGCTATTACAGATATAGTGATAACCAGACTTGATGGTGTAGCTTGAACCCGTGGGATCCCATCGAAATCCGTATGCTGCTCCTTTTTTTATGGGGGCTCTGTTCTGAAGATTTTTTTGGAGGGCTTTGAGGCTTGCTTCTAGAGCTGATGGAGTGGCTGGAAATTCCCAATTAGTCCAGGCTCCTGTATCTACATCCCATTTCGATATTTGGTCTAGCCTCTGGATGCCTTTACTATTGAGATGGAGTATAAAAGGGATGGCTTCTTCTATTGTATTTAGAGGTTGAAGACCCATTATCTTGTCAGTAGCATAGTTGATGCTGTCCCCTCCTCCAGGGATCTTTGAGGTGTTTTGATTGAGGAAGGGGATTGCTTTCTTGCAGAGATGCCAAATTTTGGTGGAATCTCTGTTGGGAATGTCTATTTAAAGAAGTCTTTGCCTTTTGCCGTTGAGGTATTTGCTTTCTATGACCTGTTTCCACCAGGCTTTTGGCTCATTGATTAACCTCCAGGCCATTTTGATCCCAAATGCCAAATTTAGGATTTTGGGGGCTCTAATTCCCAGACCACCTCTGTCTTGAGATTGGGTTACACTTTTCCAACTGACCAAATTAAATCTATTTTTTTCTTTTTTCCCTCGTTGCCATAAGAAATTTCGGAGGGCGATTTCCAGCTTATGATGAAATGTAGCAGGAGCTTGATAAAGAGTAAATCGGTATAGAGGTAAAGAGGATATACCTGATTTGAGTAGAATTATTCTGCCTGCTGGATTGAGCCATTGAGTTCCCCATTGCTGAATCTTCCTCTTGACTTTGTCTATTATTTCATTCCAAGTAGCAGCTTTTAATGGTCCCAGGGTGACCGGCATCCCAAGGTAGGTGAAGTGGTCCCAGTTTGCTTTGTAGGCAACTCCAAAGATGTTGGCGATGCTGTGAGCAGTTTGGTTGGAAATATTCCAGCCATAGATGCAACTTTTTTGAAAGTTGACCTCTCCCCCTGAGTACTCCATAAATTGATCGAGGAGAATCTTGAAGCGCCTTGCAATGGTAGTGGATGCTCCTCCAATTAGCAGAGTGTCATCAGCGAATTGGGAGTGGTTGATGTTCTTGACTCCATTCCCGAATTTGATGCCGGAGATGAGGCCAACTCTTCTGTTGTGATCTAGAGCACTGCTAAAGGATTCAGCCATAAGAATAAAGAGATAAGGGAGAGAGGGCAGCCTTGCCTTAACCCTCGGGAGGATTGGAAAGCATCACAAGGGCGCCCATTAATCAGAGGCGAAATCCAAGGGCCTGAAATGCAAGCGGCAATGGTACTAATAAAGGCAGAATTGAATCCCATTTTCCTCAAGACAGCGAACAAGAAGGAGTGTCTTACCCGGTCAAATGCATTGGCTAAGTCGAGCTTGAGGACAAAACCTTTCTCTTGCCTAGAAGTGCTGGAATGAATGGCTTCTTGGACCAAGGTAATTGTGTCATGAATTTGCCTATTAGATATGAAGCCCCCTTGATTTTCAGAGATAAGGGATGGAAGGAGGGGTTGGAGTCTAGAAGCTATGATTTTCGTGAAAATCTTATAAGAGGAGTTACACAATGAAATTGGTTGAAACCTGGAGAAGGAAGTGGGACGATTTTCCTTGGGAATGAGGGCGAGGAAGGTTGAATTTGTGAAACCCCCCATTTTCCCTTTTCTTTGAATTCCCCTCAACACTTTTGCAAGGTCTTTTCTTATCATATGCCAATGACCCCTGTAAAAATTGATTAGGAAACCATCTGGGCCTGGAGACTTGTCCGGTTGCAGGGTCCAGATAGCTTTTCTGATTTCCTCCTCCGTTATTTCTCGGGTTAGACTGTCATTCGCCTCTTGAGGAATGCCTTTCGGAAGATGCTGTAACAGCGCAGCATAGTCGGTTTCTTCTTCATTTTCCGTGAGGAGGCTTTTGTAGTGAATGGAGGCAGCTCTTTTAATGGATTCTTGGTCGTTATGTTGGCTGCCTTGACTGTCCGTAATAGCATTTACATTGTTTCTTACCTTTCTGACTGTGGCTTGCTTGTGGAAGTAAGCCGTGTTTTTGTCTCCTTCTTTCAGCCATAGTTGTCTTGATTTAATTCTCCACTTGATTTCTTCCGCTCTCTTGACGTGCATTAGCTGCCATTGTGTTTCCCATTCCTTGCTTTTTAGCTGGTGGGTGAACCCTTGATCTTCAATTTGTTTTTGGATTTCCTCCAAGTCCTGCTGTATTTTTTTTTAATCTTTTCTGGCTCTTGATAGCTGACTTTTGCCCAGTCTTTGAGGGCTTTTCTTGTGCTTCTGATTTTTGTTTCCCATATATGGCTAGGGGAGCCTTCTACATGATGTTTCCAGGTTGCTTCTATGATAGCTTCAGCCTCAGCATTGTCTCGCCACACAGGATTATACCTGAACGGGATTGGTCCCAGCTGAGAATGGGAGTCCAACGTTAAGAGGATGGGGAAGTGGTCTGAAGCCATAGCACTGAGAATTTTTGTGTGACCAGCAGCAAAGGAGGAAAGGAGGGAGACATTAACCAGAATTCTATCCAATCGTTCCATGATATTGCCTAGTCCCAACCTTCTATTATTCCAGGTGTATTTTCGATTTTTTGGAATAATATCCATCAATTCATGTTCGGACATTATCCCTTCCATCTGACTTCTGAAGGGGTCGAAGGTGAAATTGCCCCCTCTTTTCTCATTCACGTGGAGGACTAAGTTGAAGTCTCCAGCTAGTATGACATTTGGATTCTGCTCGTTATCTATATCTTCTTTCAGATCCTTCCAACACTGTTCCTTTTCTCGATAATGATTGGGGATGTAGACATTGTAAATGATGAGGTCACAGCTCTCTTCTTTGTTACTTAGATTGGTCCTTAACCAGTTTTGATTGAGGAAGGATGACTTGCAATCCCAGTGTTGATTATTCCACATGGTTGTGATTCCTCCAAATGCTCCTCTGGAGTTGCTACTGGCCCCTGAGAAGTTTTTTTGGGCATCTACAATTTTCTGCATTTCGCTTTGACTTTGTTTGGTTTCTTGTATCAGAATAATTTCAGGTCTTTCTATTTGTAGAAGATCTCGTAAGGCAGCTGATTTGGAGGGGTGCCCCATGCCCCTACTATTCCAAGATAAGAGCTTCATCATGGGGCATTCGAGTGAGGAGGTGCTCGCCTCTCATGGTCTTTTCCTGCTGTTTCTTTTTCTTGGGATCCTGTCATGAAGGAGTCCATAGGGGTTTGGATCCCAAGGGCAATATCCTTTTGCGTGCTTTCTTCCCGATGCTGTTTGGCTGACTTTCTTCCTGGTCCAAGCTTCTTGTGGAGGTCACTTGAAGCGCCCATATCTTTTGAAGAACTTCTAGTGGTTCTGGGAGGGGGAGGGTCAGAGGAAGGCTGAGAGAGAATCGAGGTAATCAAGGGTGGATCAGACAATTCAAAGGAGGGCTGGTCAGATTGAGGATCATCAGAAGATAAAATAAGGAAAGGGTTGGAGGATGAGGGGAAGGAGGGTTCTTGGGAAGGGCCCGAGGGTTTGGGAGGGGGAGAATTGGGGCGGAGGGAGGAAGAGCCCGGATGTTCAGAGGATGGTTCTGATTTGGACGGAGGTGCTGCTTTCTTTTTTTTCACAGTTTCCCATTGTCCTCCTTGGTCTTCAGTTTCCAAATTGGTTACTTTAGTGCATCTATTAGCAAAATGACCGTATTCATGACATACCTTGCATTTAAAGGGTATTTGCTCGTAGTCTAACTGCTGTATGTGGCTCCATTCATCCACCTTCAGCTTGATGGCTTCCGGCAGTCCTTTTCCGAGGTCCACTTCTACACAGATCCTTGCACAGGCTTGCATGTTGTCTTTGGGCTCGCTTCTGTCAATGTATTTGCCTACTGCGTTCCCGATTGCTTTGACCGATTCATCTCCCCAACAATGCAAGGGCAGATGGGGAAGACGAACCCATACCGGAACCGCATTAGGGATGTCTAGCTTAGGATCGAAATCAGGGGTCCACTTGTTTAGATATAGCCCTCGAGAGTCCATAAAGTAGGGCCCATTCCTGAATATCGGGTCCTTATCTGCCTTGGTTTCAAAATGAAAGGTATAGTAACCTTTGCCACAGAAGCGAATTGAAATCTTTCCTTGTATTTTATCGGACCAGTTCCTTTCCACCCATCGTTGGACTGTTCTTGGTGAAGGCCATAAGCCTGTAAACTGTCCTATGAGACCTTTTTCTGCTAGTGATAGAGCTACCATTCGAGGAAGAGATGGAGGCAGCTGAACTTCTTGGAGAATATCCAGCTTCTTAACAAATTTTGAAGTTGTTGGTTTCGGTCGGGCAGGGGGCAGAGACTTTACCAGATCAGAAAAAGCTTTCTCCGCATCCCCAAGGGAAGGATCTGTTTGGGCCATGGCTGAAGCCAGGGCCCGGATAGCAGGCCTCGCGGCCCAGGCCGAGGCGGCGGCGCTGCAGCTGCACGCAGTGGTCCTAGGTCTTCACGCTCCGGCTCCGCTCCGCTCTCCGATTTCCTTCGGAGGTAAGATTTTCATAATCGAGAATCTCATTTCTTATAACTCTAAAAAAAAATAAAAAAATCTCAACATAAGAAGTAATGTTCACATGATTATCTTCTTTTACTTATTTTTGTTGAGGCTTTCATATAAGCAATCTTGTTGGAGTTTAATTTTTAAATTTATATTTTTTCTTTCAGCTTTCACTTTCTTCATTTTCACATTTTTTAGAGTTTGCTGATTTCTTTTCATACTTTAGTTGGAGTTATTTTCCTTTTTCTTTCAGTTATGGTTTGATTTTGGTGATTCTGCCATGATTTATGTCAAAGGCCTTTTACTCACCCAACAATGGTTGGCATACATGGGGAATATTTTAACTCTATCTATTTCAGTGAATTTCATTTATCATTAAATACATATATTTATGGAACCATAAAGCCATCTTGCTTTAAATATTTTTCATGGAGGAACACACATCCTTACTAAGTAATATAGTTTACTTTTTCAAGGAAAGAACCAATTTGAGTTTAACACAATGGATCCCTCCCATCCCTCCACTTTATAAAAGCCTCTGATTGATAATCATGGGGAAATAATTTAGAGTCAACACTATAAAAGTATTATGTCCATTAAACACAAGTCTCTATTACCATCCCACCTCTTTCAGTGAAGTACATCATAAACTAAAAGATTGCAGAATGTGCTTATTAAAAGGGTGATTAAAGATGGAGCATGGGAAATACAAGTAAACCCATCAGGGCTATGGATGCTCGCTGGCAGTGGGGCTATGATTGTATGGCATAAAAGACAACTTCGTTGGGGTACTGTTCAGGCTTGCTGGCAATGAAGTGATGTTAGAGACAATTCATAATAAATGATATATGCTTTATTAAAAAACATTTGTCCATACCTTCTTCTATTTCTCATATGAGGTAATTTTAAATAATTTTTTCCCAAATTTGGATTCATGACTTTTACTCAAGTCTGCATTGGGTACTTATCTTTTCAAACTCATATTGCTTAATCTATTTATGTGGGCCTATGGAAATGTTTTATTGTTAGACGATTTCATGATCTCCATTATTTTTAACCCTTAGGTAAATTAAAGTTCATTATCTTTAATCAGAGATAAATTGTTCGTCTCTCGTGTGTCACCATTTTTGTAGGGAAAACCCACCACCTCCATTTTTAGCTTATTTACTTCAAATAATGAGGACCCTTTCCAATGATTTTTGGCTGAAACACTCTTTATGATTTTCATTAATTTAATTGTCCTACAATTTTGCCAATTTTCCATTTTCGTCAGATTTCTATTTTGATTGTTTCATTGAATCGAATTCTAGCACACTTTCCATCGATACTTCTTTCCCTTGATTTGGTCAATCGGTTCATAAATGGTACTTCTTTGAAGTTTGATCATTTTTTTTGCCACCAGGGTTACTTTTTTTTATAAAATGTATAATATTTCAATTTTTACAATTATGATGATGATGATGATGATGGTCGTTAACGTCCACTGAGACCAAATAATGATCTATCGGACCTAAAAAGTCAAATTATTTATTTTGATTTAAGATTTTATTCCGATGCTCAAAAAGCTTGGAGAGAAGCCTCCCGAGTTCACTATAATTTTGGCATTGTAAAAGGCTAGAAAGGTCGGTATTGTAACAAAGGTTGTGAAATTGAGATCTAATGTGGTTGTATGCAGGGCACTCTAGGAGGAAGTGGTTTTCATCCTCGATGCTCTTATTCTCACAAATATGGCAGATCCTTTCCCTCCATGGCGTTTTAGGAACTACCCAGCGGCCAGTCTCACTATGGAGCTCATGAGAATTCGTTCTAATCTTTGCTATATTAGTTTTCTTTTTTGAGCTAGTTAGAATAGAGAGATACTTTTGATCTTCAAGGGTGGGGTTGATGACCTTCTTATAATAACTTAATTTTCTTTTAGACGCTAAATCTTTCTCACACCACAATTTTTCTTTGAACTTAGAAGTAACAATATCTTTAATGTTATTTATGTTTTGCAAAGCATCATTCTCATTGATCTCCCAATAGTTTAACCAGGCCCTTGTGTCCTTATGCCATCCTCGGTTAAGCCTTAGGTGGTTTTGGCTGGAATTTAAAGCTAGCTTAGGAAGTCTATGATTGTCTATGTTATTGAGCTTGTGCTTGTACATTAGAAACCTGAGCATAGCTAGGCTCTCAATAGAAGAAAGACCCGCTTCTATAAGGAGAATAGGATAGGGTGTATTACTTTTAATTTTCAGGTTATAAGTTATAATAGTCATTCATTGTAGATATTACCTCTTTGTTAAGTTTTATTATTTTTTTCATTTTTCATTAACTGTCCTACAAAATGACCTAGCCAAATCATAGAAGGGTTAAAAAACATATTTTCAGGATCTTGGTTTTTCAATTTCTTATTTAAAAAAAAATTACCAAACCTGAAATTTAGAAATTGCAAAGTGGTTGTAGTTCATTTTATAGGATTTTTAATTCCATGTGGATCCCTCTTCAAAACACCTCTTCCTTTCCAAAATCTCGATTTTAAAATCTCGGAAACAAAATCCTGATCCGATTTGAAAATTGTGATATCGCAATATCACAATATCGCATATCGACATTTTTTATATGACTCAAAAAGTCCCAAGATTTTATAATCAACGTTGGGGATTGGTTTTATACAGTGCCTATTAGGTTTTAATATAAATTTTGTTCTAGCCTCCTTATAGCTCACACTCCTCCTCCCTACATCACCTCACCTCACCCTCCACGTCCTTATCCCTCCAACTTGGTAACTCCCTCCCCCATTTAACTCCCATATGTACGTGTATATGGGTTGAATTTTATAAGGTAATTTATATATGAGGTGATTTAAATATTAGTTAATTTGTATATAAATTAATTAATAAAATATAATTTAATTTTAATAAAATTTTAATTTTAATTAATTAAATTCTATTTATAATTAATCCGTAATTAATTAATTTAGTTTGTGATTACAATTAGTTAGTATTAATTTATAAATAATTATAATTTAATTTAGAATCAAATTTTAATTAAAAATTCCGTTTTTAGCCTAGGCAACAAATTTTTCAAAATTTCGGCAGTTTTGACTCCTTAATTTTAGAAGCTCATAAGTTGAGTTTTACTTGGCCAAATAAGGCCCAAGATGGCTCGTTGGATAGATAAAATCATGGAGAATATTTATGAAGTAGTTTCATAACCAAATTTGATCATTTAATGGTTCTAAAATTTATCAAACTATCAAGCTTCAAATTTTTAATCAAAACTAGTTTTCTAAGTTTAATTTTTTGTATTTTCATTTGCTGACAACTTCTAGTGAGTGCAGTTACATTCATACATGTTCTCCCTAACTAATTAGAACTTCATAGGAATCAATAGTAAGATCATATTTATTTTTATTTAATTACGTAATTAAGTTTTGATTTGATATTTTTTAATTGTAGATTTGGTATTTTGATTTTATTTTGACATTTTAATTTAATTTTGAATGATTTTTTGCAACGAAAAAATTGAAGAGACGAAGTGAAGAAGATTTAAATAAATGAGAATGCTCCATCAATAAAAGAATATTATTTTTGGCCAATGAAAATTGATTGAACAAAACTACTCTTCAACAACTTTTCTATTGGGAATTCCTTTTGTAAAATTATAAATAGAAGATTGTAGAATGTATTAGGGGATTTTCTTCTCTGCAATTCTAGAATTCTTAAAAACACTATTGTAATGAAGATTTAAAGTTGTATGTGAGAAGCAAGAAAATCTCAAATATTGAGGATTATTGAGGATTTTTTGTTTGCATTCTGAATTATGTATGTAGGGAAGAGCTTGCACTATTGCAACTCTTATTTTAACAGAAAAAGTTCAAAGCATTGTAAATGACTGTTGGAGACCAGAGCTAGAGAAACAAATCCAATAAATTGGTATTTATAATATTATTGTTTTAAATACTCGTTTCATTTTATGATGGCAGAAATGTGACATTTTACTCATATTTCTGTACCATTGTCAATGTGAGTAATTTTCCTCAATATATGTTATTATTTATGTCTGCTATTGTAGGTTGAATTATGATTTCTTAGTAACTATTTTCTCAGAAATGTATCTTTTAATTCTGATTTAACGAATAGTAATATACTGTGAACTATTTCCTTATATTATTTTTTGATCATTCAAGTTATTGATTTAATAATCAACATCATTTTGTGAACTACTTCCTAAATGTTGCTGATTAATTATTTTTGTTGATAAATCTCTGAACATAATGTGTTTTGAAATTCATAATTTCAACTAATTGAACTACTTAATTAACTTGATATTCATTATAACACGTACATATTTAAATCCCAATCATTTAAATATTATGCTCTTGGTTGGGTTAGATCTATATTTTCCTAATTGAGATAGGATTAGGATACTTTTTCATTCGCTCTAATTTTACGATAAATTTGCATTTAGATTTAATTCTATATTTCTAGAAGTGTTATCAAAGAGGTAAACTTCAGTTGTGGTTTGGTTGAGCCCTTGATCAACTTAAGGATAACTTTCTTACCTGATTAGCAAGAGGGTTAATCTAATGTCTCTTCTATATTGGTAGATGAAATTCACATTTTAAGCCATTGGAGATAGAGAAGAGGTAACGAGACCTATTTTAACCAGTTAAAACCATCATTTCAATGGAAAAGGAGTTGTTCTAAGGTTAAGACTAGGTGGTCTCCCTTATAGTGTTGTAGGCAGAGAATTTTGACCCTTCAACATTTTTGGCACTAGAAGGAGGGCCTGAAGACTTATTGTCTATTGGAGTTTTTGTATTCTGATGTTTTATTTTTACCATAGTGGATCCTCTTAAACTTCTCATTTGGATTTGTATTTCTGGGCTTGCATCTGCCAATACTCCATGAGAATAGTTATACACTTGTCAAAGGAAACGTTTAATGGTAAGAATAATTTGTCTACATTTAATCATGCTTGACGATTCATTCAAAAAATTTCAAATTCTACTTTTCATGATATTGATGAAGGTATTTTATGTAGGATTTTTACTCTTACATTCTCAGGAAAAACCAGAAGTTGGTGTCAATCTCTCCCAGTTCCTTAATTCACAACTCAGATCAATTTGTTACAATGTTCCTTTGTAAATTGACGGCTATGAGTACGAACATGTATGTGACGAAGTTGAAGATATATGAAAGCTTGAAAATAAGTGTTTTATTGATTTTCCCATTTTATTTTGTTTAAATTGTTTGAGATTTAAAATTGAAGATAAACCTTTGGAAGATGAATTGTTAGATTAGTTTGAATATATTTACTCTCTTACTCCCATTCACAATCCATGTGAAATTATTTCAATCTTTTCTCAATCTCCTCCCAATTTTATTAGCATAATTGAGAATTCCGATATGAGGTGCAAACTAATGATGATGATGTGGCCTCTATTATTTACAATAAATTCTTTCATTTAGTGCACACTTCCTATAATGTTAATAATGATCAAAGTGCACCTTCACATGTCATTGAATCTCAATCACAAATCTTGGAAAGTTTTACTATTCAAATACAAGAAGATACTAGAAACAATCTTGGAGATAAAACTACCTTGAAATATCAAAATAATTGTGCATTAAATTCAGAAAATCGGATTATAAATCAACAAGTACAAAAAAACTTTCAAGTTTTCAATAATATGCAATCTGCTGTATAAATTTCTGAATTTTATCATGTTGATCAAAAGGCAAATTTATGGCAGCAAAGAAACATTCTTCATGAAAACATTAATAGAGAAACGAGTGATCATAAATCTGAAATTTGCAATCAATAAATTGCACTTGAATCTGCAAACATAAATTATTTCATATTGATTTCTTCCAATTCACATTTTTCCCTTTATCTTGATATTTTTTCTTATAGCAATTTATCCCCTCTTGACATTAATATTATTTTAGAAAACGGATTGGTTGATATAAATGAATTGTCAATTAGTTTTTATCAAGATAGAGAATCAATCATTGATCATTCTTTTAGCATTAATGAAAATGTTCTTCATATTCTCTCTTGTTTCGATATATAGGATGAGATTCAAGGGAATCTTAGAGAGTGCTTTGAATTCATTTATGATAATTAATCTCCCATTGAGAATTTTGGTTTGTCTTCTTCTCAAATGAATCCTCATGAGAAAACTCCAATCACATGTGGGAATGAAGAACACTCTAATTCAAAAATTGTTCCAATTAATTCTCATTCTCAAGCAAAAAATTATCTTCATTATTTCAGCATTCAAGAACCAATCCCAATTTATGATTCTTATGATGATCAAGCTCTAATTCCTATTCATACTCATGATCTTCTCTCCAATTCACAAGTTGGTGTTGCCAATCATTCCAATTTCATAATTCTATCCAATTTTTGTGAAGAGGAAACCATTTCAAATCAGTCCCAATTGTGTTGTAACACTAGTTTTACCAATAGCGAGTTCATTTCGTTAATTTTATTTAGTTTTAGATTTATTTTATGTTAACATTTTTCATTTTTTGGATGTCTTTTGCTAGCATATCGAACAATTAAGTGTTGAAAATTTGCAACATATATTGCTAGAATGTGAAGAAAAATCACAAAATCTTGATTATAATCATGAAGTGCTTTTGATCTTTCAATTATATTTGATGGTTGCATCTTTTCAATTCACTTTTCTTTCTTATATACATTCACAATATGAAACAACAGTAGGAATGAATTGATCCAATATAACCAGAAATCTAATTTAATTAATAATCTCTTGTCAAATCTATAAGATTTCCATCCATATTTCATAGACCCCTTTGAGATACATTTGGAAAGTTATCCTAAATGGAAGATTATTAATAATTTAACATATGCACATAATAATCACAAATTTTTGCAAGATATTGTATCTAAAAGTTTATTTCCACAGTCTGGCCTACTATCTTCTCTTTTAAATCCCCTCTAATCATTAATGGAAATCCATCCAGATTTCTATGATCCCATTGAAATTCAGATGGAAGGGACATTTCATGAGAAGGTAACTATAAATAGGTTACTTCCTATAATTAGATTACAAATTAGTGCACATACTAGATTTAAATTTATATTCCTATTACTAATGTTTGATCTGTACATACATACATGAATTAGGATGAGAGAATGGTTACATTGGATGTATGACTATACCTAGTCATGTTTCTTTCCATTTAGTTAAATTATAAATAGATTAATATAGATTATAGAATTTTTTGCTTTCATTTATTTTATTATTCAGATTTTTAATAAGCAAGTAATAAATTAGTTCTTTCTTGACATCCCTTTCATTTGCTGGAAAAGTGTCTTACACCATATCAAAAGTGTATGAACCGCTTGATTGTCTTGTATTTGCAAAACTTTGTCACATTAACGAAAAAATTGTTTAAAATCATATATGAAGAACTTACAAAGAATTTATTAGGTCCCTATACTACTAGTTTGACCTTTTATTGTTATTAGTGCAACCCGCTTATTATATTGGTGTACCCATGTAGTCCCCATATTATTATTATTGTGCCCCATAGAAGCCCACTATTGCTATTATTGTGCCCTTACATTATTACTATTATGTCAGCTCTAATTATATTATGACCCTTTAGACTCCTATATAAAGAAAGGAGGTCTTATCATTTGTATCATACAAGAATTGTTCATTTGTATAATTTAAAGGAGGTTTCCCCCTCAAAGAGGCAAATTTATAAGGCATTGATCTTTATTTTCTATCTTTTTATGAGCTGGTTTCACAACATTTGGTATCAGAGCTTTGGATTCTATGGTTTTGATGCTCCAAAGAGGTCATCATGGAATTTTCACAATAACTTTTTCTCTACGAAGTGTTAGAAGCTAACAAAAAAAACCATTTGAGCCGAAATCAGTTTGAAACTCAAATCCAAAATTCAAATCTTGTCTCGCTATGTTTGTGGACATATGATCTGAGGAAGTTAGGGCTTTTGTAAGATCCATAAATCCATCTCAAACTGGTCATCGTAGCATGTCTACTATAATGTTTTTTCTACCAGGGTTTAAAACCCATTTGAGATGAAATCTTGCTGAAGCTTGGTTTCGAATTTCAGATGTTATTCCACTATATTTTCGGAGATATGGTCAAATGACTTTAAGGTTTTTTCAAGCTCCCGAATTACATCCCAAATATGTGTCCTTGGGAAAATCATCATAACATTCCCTGTGAGTATCAGATTACAATTTCATAAGAAGTTGCAGAAAGAGAACAACCTATAGTTTGTTGGCATTATGATTCTGGTATGACTCTATGGTACAAGTGTTGTACTTGATGGCAACTCACTCAAGTGGCAAAGCTCTATTCTGGCTCTCAAAATGATGGAAATTAAGAGGTTCGCAGGTGAATGGTTCAAAAGGTGCGGACCCGCAGGTTCGCTGTCCAGGAAGTGCGGTCATACCCGCAGGTTATACGTTCAGAAGGTGCGGTCCCCCTGTTCACTCACTTCAAGGCATAGAAGTGCGCTCACGTGGAGTTTCTTATGTTTGGCCCGTGGTATTTAGCCCGTCGTTCATGATCCTATGGTTTTGGCCCATGGTATAGGATCTAATTTAGCCCCGATTTGGATCCCTTGTATTGGTTATCGATGGTTTTGTCCCATGGTGTGAATAAGGGCTTGACTATAAATAGGTAAGGAGATCACTTGGCTGAGGTATCTTTGAAATTTGAATATCTTAAGATCTGAATTTTGGGTTATCAGTTTTAAAAAGCTAGATCTAAATCAAGGTAAAATTTAAAAGGCGAATCTATTGCTAAGTCGTGATCTCTCGGGCGCATGATCAGATCTGTGGATCTGACTGTCTTTGGTACATTGGAGGACTGTTAATTTGGCCCTAATCAGAGGTTCGCAGGCGATCTACACCGTGAGTGCGGGGGTACGCAGTACAGAAGAAGGCGCAGTGCCGGTATACGCAGCGTAGCTGAAGGCACAGTGCATGGTACATAGTACAGAAGAAGGCGCAGTGCGGGTATACACAGTGCAGTTGAAGGCATAGTGTGGGGTACACAGTACAGAAGAAGCCGAAGTGCGGGTATACGCAGCGCAGCTGAAGGTGAAGTGCGGGTATCCGCAGGATTATATTGGTGAAGTTGCAGACCTGTTTTGAAATTCTTGTTGGCTGCCTGTTTTCTATTTACTGCTGTGTTATGGGTTTAGGTTACTGGTGTTGGTTTTCTATTTACAGCATTCTGAGAAGGTTGGGTGGCTCATTGGATTGATTGTATAAGGAGATTGGTTGATTCACATCTTCTTGATGTTTATTTGATGTTCTTGGATCCAGTCTGAAAATTAATGAAACGTGGTCCTTAAAGAAGTTAAAGAAGTAGGGGGTTGTAGCTCCCTTCCAGGAGAGACTGGAAAACGAGAGAGAGTTGTAGCTCTCTGCAGGTTGCAGCCTGCGTACTAGTAAAGGACTACACCAGTACAAAATCATTCTAAAAGGAGTTTCTAATTGAAAGAAGATAGAGACATATTGCAGCAGGTGGTTTTCACCCACATTGGGTTTCCACCTTATATCTGGTGTTCTTTGGTGTGACTATATGTTTTTCTTGTTTATTATTTTATGGTATTGACATACAAAGTAACGATCAATATTTGAAGAATAATTCAAAGTATAAATAAGAAAGATATATTGAAAAGAATTTGATAATACTGATTCACCCCCCCTCTCAGTATTATTTCCAACAATTGGTATCAGAGCAGGTCCTTCTGAAGGAGCTTGATCGCTTGAAGGAAGATCTATCATCATGAGCAACTATGAGAGGGAAGCATCAATCATGCCACCGATCTTTGATGGGACAGACTTCGTATATTGGAAGGTAAGAGTTACTGCCTATCTTCAATCTTTGAGTACAAAAGTCTGGGACATCATAGAAACAGGGTATACTTTTCCATCAGCTACTCCTACAGATCCAGCTGAGAAGAAGAAATATGAAACAAATGCAAAGGCGGTCAATACTCTTCTAGGATGTCTATCTCAATCAGAATTTGTGAAAGTTATGCAGTATAAATCCGCAAAATAAATATGGGACAAGATTGTTCTGAGCTATGAAGGAGATGATCAGGTAAAACGTGCAAAACTTCAAACCCTCAGGATTCAGTATGAATATCTCAATATGTATAATGATGAAAGTGTGGCTAACTATTTTCTTCATGTGGATGAGATTGTTAATTGTATGAAAAATTTGGGTGAAGAAATAAAAGAGGCTGTTGTGGTTGAAAAAGTTCTAAGATCTTTGTCACCTAGATTTGAATCTAAAGTTTCTGCTATAGAAGAAAAGGAGAATCTACAACATCTTAAAATGTCACAACTGCATGGAATTCTAACTGCTTATGAAATGAGGAAAGGAGGTCCATCTGATAGGAGAGAAGCTGCCTTCAAGGCTTCAGGCAAAGGAGAGTACTATGAATCAGGACATGGGTCAGAAGAAGAAGAAGAATCAAATTTTGTCAGAAATCTTCAACGGGGTGCTGGATGGTGCAGAGGTAAGCTGCCCTTCAAATGCTTTGCTTGTGGAAGAGTAGGTCACTATGCTGCCAAATGTCCTCATAAGGATAAGATCAACAAGGGAAAGGAACCTATTAGATGGAACAAGAAACAAAATGCAAATAAGAAAAGCTACTACACTCATGAAGACAGTGGTGGTCTATCAAATAGTGATGAAGATGAACGAGGTAATGACTATAAACTTTTAATGGCCTTTGAAGATGATGATTACATGGATGCTATAGATGTGGATAGCTTTTATGGAGAGATTTCTAGACTCAAGACATGTATAGAAGAAAATAATGTGATTATTGATACTCTACAATTTCAAATTGATGAAAAAGAAAAATTTCTTGAAAAGTTAGAATGTGAAATTGTTGGCCTTAGAAAAGAAATTGAGAAAACAAAGGCTATTAATCTTAAGTTTGTCAAAGGATCTGAAACTCTGGATGAGATCATCAATGTACAGCGTTCTCCGCTAAACAAGACAGGTCTGGGGTATAATGGAGAAACATCTCAAGCATCCACCTCAAAGAGTTATCTTGATGCAGCAAGAAGGAATGAGCAAAAGCAGGGACGAATTACATCAAGAAAAAACAAAGACTATCAGGTAAACCACGGGCAATCCGTCATAAGGGTGAACAAAAGCTACAACCAGCCACAGGAAAAATCTTCTCAATTTGCTTCAAGAATGGATGACAATAGAAACTACAATCATTTGGCCAGTAGATTTGATAACTGCAGAAGTTTCTTCAATGGACAATGTTTCTCTTGCCATAACTTTGGTCACAAAGCAGCTCAATGTGTTGCATATAAAACAATCATGACTAGAGAGGCTCAAAAACAAAGAAGTATGACTGGGATTACAAAAAGGACCTATAACAACTTTTCGGCTCTTGAAAATGAAATTGAATGTTCTATTTGCAATAACTTCGAACATGAAGATTCTGAATGCAGGAGTAGGTTTCAGCAGACAAAGGAACAAGCCTCAAGCACCAGAACATGGAGAATAAAGGAACCACAAAGAGAAAGATGTGGGATAGCCTTTTATGCAGAGGGACAGGAAAATCTATGGTACATCGGCAGTGGATGTTCGAAGCATATGACAGGTGATAAAGAAAAACTTGAATCATATTCTGCTTTTGCAAGGGGAAAGAAAGTTTCTTTTGGAAATGATACTACTGTAGCTATAAAAGGAAAAGGCACTGCTCAGTTGAAAGAAAAGGTCAAAGATGGAAATGTTTTGTATGTTGATGGCTTGAAGCATAATCTACTAAGTGTTAGTCAGATGTGCGATCAAGGAACCGACGTAATATTTCGATCAAATGGGTGTAGTGTTCGTGATCTTAATACAGGGAAAACAGTGATCAAAGGCAGAAGAACTCCAAATAATCTATACATATTTGAAGAAGGACAACAACAATGCTATTTGAGCAAGGATGATGAACATTGGTTATGGCACCGGAGGTTGGGGCATCTAAGATTTTCACAAATAAGGAAGGCATGCAAATATCAGGCAGTTCGTGGTCTTCCAGATATCAAAATTCCAGACAACACCATATGCAAATCATGTCAGTTTGGTAAGCAAACCAGAACCTACTTCCCTGAGAAGGAAGGATCAGCCAGCAGGCCTCTTGAACTAGTCCATACAGATGTATGTGGTCCTTTCAGGACAAGGTCACCTCGAGGAGAAGAATACTTGATATTATTCATTGACGATTTCTCTAGGTTTGTTTGGTTAGGACTTTTGAAGCACAAAGACGAAGCATTCGAAAAATTCAAATCCTTCAAAGCCTTGGTTGAAAATGAATCAGGTTACAAAATTAAGTGCCTTAGGTTTGACAGAGGTGGGGAGTTTACCTCAAATGAATTTTTCGATTTCTGTGAAGAACATGGGATAAGAAGAGAATTCTCTACAGCTAGAACTCCTCAGCAAAATGGAGTGGTGGAAAGGATGAACAGAACAGTCCAACAAATGGCTCATGCTATGCTTGATGAGTCTGGAACTCCCGCAACTTTCTGGGGTGAAGCTGCATATGCTGCGGTTGTTATTCTCAACAAAACAAATGTCCGAGTGAACAGCACTCAAACTCCTCATGAGCTCTGGTATGGTGAGACTCCTTCGGTAAAGCATTTCAAAATTTTTGGGAGCAAATGCTATATTAAGAATACTGATGAGCAACTTGGCAAACTTGAACCTAGAGCAGATGAAGGCATTCTTATTGGCTATTATCCACACAACAAAGCATATAAGTGCTACAATAAAAGACTTGGAAGAATTGTTGACAACATTGATGTAGTGGTTGATGAAAAAGGATACATTCCTAGGCAAGTAAATCATGAAAATATCGAAGAAGATGAAGACTACCCTCAAAGACAGAATGATGAAGAAGAAGAACCTCAAGAAGCACCAGAGGAACAAATAAGGATAGAAGAGAAGACTCCATCCAGGTACGTTCAGAAGAATCATCCAGAATCTCAAATTTTGGAGCAGAAAGAAGTAGGTGTACAAACAAGAAGAACAATTGCAGAAGCTTCAAGCTATTTGGCATTACTCTCCTCCACTGAACCACAAAATGTAAGAGAGGCATGCAAAGATGAATGTTGGGTCAAAGAAATGGATGAAGAACTTGAGCAGATCGAAAAGAATAACACTTGGGAGTTGGTTCCTAGACCAAAGGATAAGAATGTTATAGGGACAAAATGGATCTTCAAGAACAAGTTGAATGAAAATGGGGAAGTAATTAGAAACAAGGCCAGACTTCTTTGTAAAGGGTATGCCCAGCAAGAAGGAATAGATTTTGAAGAAACTTTTGCTCCTATTGCAAGACTTGAGGCCATCCGAATGTTCCTTGCTCTCTCAAGCTTTCAAAAGTTCAAAGTATTTCAAATGGACGTGAAATCAGCCTTTCTGAATGGAGACTTAGAAGAAGAAGTATACATTGAGCAGCTAGATGGTTTCATTCTTGGAAATGATCCAAATCTTGTATGCAGACTGAAAAAGGATCTCTATGGTCTTAAACAAGCTCCAAGGGCTTGGTACTATCGTTTGGACAAATATCTTCATCAACAAGGTTTTTCTAAAGGATCAACAGATAGCAATCTTTATATAAAAATTGAAAATGACAAATTGCTAATACTTGTTGTGTATGTAGATGATATTATCTATGGCAGCAATGAAGAAGCTATGAGTCAAAGCTTTGCCTTGGTGATGCAGAAAGAATTCGAAATGTCCTTGCTTGGAGAACTGACATATTTTCTTGGATTGCAAATCCAACAAAATAAAGGAGGGATCTTCTTGTCTCAAACCAAGTACCTCAAGCAGATTTTGAAGAAATATGGCATGGAAGATGCAAAACCAGTATGTACGCCCATGGTCACAGGATGTAGCCTCAGTGCAAATGATGAATCAACAGCAGTGCATCAACCAACCTACAGATCTATGATTGGAAGTCTACTTTATTTGACAGGTACCCGACCAGACATCATGCATGCAGTAGGAATAGTTGGAACATTTCAGGCAAATCCAAAGGAAACTCATCTTCAGTGTTATAGACATTTTTGTGCCTTACAGCATTGAGCATGAAATGTCCATAATCTAAGGGATCCAAAGTCCCTAAACATGTTGTTCCTACCCCTAGAGGAACAAGGCTAACAAACCACAGCAATTCACAGAAGTTCTCCACCCGAAACTGCTAAAAAAAAAGTCAATTCAGGATCATTTCATTGGCTACACTAGCTGTTTGCGCTGAATGTCAAAGCCAACACTGGCTACCTACGTTGAATTTCAGAGGGAACACTGGCTACCTGCGCTAAATGAGAAGGGACATGTGGCAACCTCATTTCTCAAGGTGTCAAAACCCAGGAAGCTTCCAAAATGACACTTGCCTCAGGGAATTCGACTGGTGATGAGTAAGAGGTTCCAAATCTCCAAGTGGAAGCAAGAACCTCCAAGTGGAATCAAGAACTGACAGAGGGAGAGGACACTAGTCAGATCTCAAGCTGACTCATCCTCTCTCCAAACATCTATATATGGATCTCTCCTCCATGAGATCTAGAGGCTGGAATTTTGTTATTGCAAAGAGTTGCTGTTGGTTTGAGATTGGAATCATTGGGTGCTTAATGCTTTGAAGGGGGTGAAGATAGGAATTCCATTTGCTGGGAAGGAGATGTTGGATTGGAGCCCTCTGGGTTGTATCTCTTCCTGAACCTTGTTATTCATCAATAAAGCTATCTTGGTTTCTCCTATATACTGATGTATTTTTGATGTATGATTGCATTAGTATATTTAGTTTATTTCTAATCCTGAACTAGTTATGAATATGAATCCATGTCTTGTGTAGTGTTCTCTTCTTGTGATCTTGTAGAAACCTCTTGAAGTTGGGCGAGCGAGAAGGCAAGTAGCTGGGAACTCTCCAAGAGAAGAGAAGCCGGATCGAGGGACAAACGGAAGACACCGGTTAGCCCATCCATCTCTCTCTTCATTCTTAATTCATAAAGGAAGAATACTAGAATAGCTGTCTCTGTTTGTTTCTAAGGCACTGTCACACCTTAGGTGGATAGGATCGTCCTGCATAGGCATTTTTCCCCACAACACCCCGCCTTGACAAGCCAGTCAAGAAGCAAATGTCTACTATGGTCAAGGGGATAGATTTGCCCCTAATCTGAAATACTTGGTTGATAGGATCCCAAGCGTCAAGCATATACTGCAGTAAGGAGATCTGTGCTCTCATACTAGAGATACGGAAGAACTTCAGCAGGCCACAGTTCCGCAGCGCGTTCATCGTGACAGGGTCATGGAGGGCAATCATGTCCTCTTCTTCATGTTCTTGTTCTCGCCATGTAAGGGTCATTTTTCTCAAAAGTACCTGCAAAACAAACAAGAGAAAGAGTAAGATCCTAAATTTGATAAGAAACTGGCAAAATTTTCATCAAAAACTGTGAAACAAGACTGTTTTTCTATGCCCAACGCAACTGGCAAGTGTTCCACCTGCGTTGAAGGTCAAACTGCCTTCATGCAGCTTGACATTCAACGCAGGTTTCGAATGGACTACCTGCGCTGATGGCAGAGCGCCCTAGCAAAACCCCAGGGGCTCAAGAGGATAGGAAAACAAGCACAGAATGGAAAAAGGAAACCATGAAAAGAAAGAGCTAGGGTTTAGCTCCTACCTGGTCCAGACGGCGCCGAAAATCATCCACAGAATCTCCTGGAATCAGCTAGTGAAAATCAAGGGGGAAGAAGCACCTCCAAAGCTCCAACAAACCAAGTTCAAATGAAATGGTAAAATGAGAGGTAAAAACACCTTTTAATTGCTTTTTACGTAGTTCAAAGTGAAATATTAGGGTTCTAATCTCATTTTCAAGCAAATGTTATTCATTTCTAACTAGTTTGATGTAGCAATTGAGGATACAGTACTATCTTTGAAAAGGGAAAAGCTAGTCATGGTAAAAAATAAAAAATTTGACCATATAATATTCGAGCAGTTTTAGCACACAGTTCATGATCGTTAAAAAATAAACGCAAGATCCGAGCAGTTTTTGCACACAGTTCATGCTCGTTAAAAAATAAACACAAGATCCGAGCAGTTTTAACGCGGACTTCATGCTTGTTAAAAAATAAACATAAGCAATGAGCAAGTGTTTCCACCAGTGTTTAAGCTCATTTTAAAATAAAAAATGAACCTACCCGGTAAATAACCACTGTGAATGTAACCTTATCAGCCATTAAAGCCTTGGTTGTATTTGCACTGTCACCTCCACTTTTCCATTGGCCGATCGTTCACCTCCATATGATTGTTTACCCATTTTGAGGAACAGCTGTGAAGAGTGATTTCACCTAGCCATCCTTGTGACACTACCGTGATTGGAAAATTCCAACCTGTACCTGGAATCAACTGCTAACCCTGTTTATCACTCGTTCCTCAAAAGACGAGTCTTCTTTAAGCTCTTTTCATTTGACTCATAAAATATGAAAAGATTGCCGAGTTTTGGCCTTCCAGCTCGTTAAAGCAACCGGAAGAGCTATCCCTCCTCTAGATTTTATTCTTTTTGGACCTGAGGGATTATTGCACAAAACGATCGAGCGCTTGTTTTATTCGGCTCGTTAAAACTATCGAAAACTCATCCCTTCTGTATTGTTTTATACTTTTTCGGACTTAAGGGATTAGATGACGAAAAAGGACTTCTGGAGTTAACTTTATGTACCTTTTCAGACTCTCTAAAAATGAAAAGGACTGAGTTATCCTTGTTGTTAGACTCGTTAAAATCATTAAATAGCGACAAACTTATCTTTAGACGAGAACGAGTTTCACTATCGCTAGGCTCGTTAAAACATAGCGATGGGCTTGCCCAAAGGGCAGGTTATAGAACAAGCATATGTTATCCTCCTCAAGCTTGACAAAATAAAGAGGTACTGGTCAGTAATGACTGGGGAAAAATTGGGAGAAACTAAAGAAAACTTTGATGGTAGCAAGTCGCTCTTGAACATGACACTTTTCTTCCATACCACAATCGGGTTGGGTTGTTTCATTCACCGGTCACATCCATGGTCTCGCCATACCTTCCATATTTGGGGTAATGCTACCGATCCATCGCATCAGTGTGGCCACATGTTCAAGAGAAGTCGTTCAGAAAAGTCAACCGTGTCCCATCCACTATCATACATTATCCTTCATCCTTTCATGACCGCCACCCTGAATCATATGTCACAGATCGTTTTCACCTCCATTAAAATCATTAGCTCCGTTCCGTGTCACTGATGTGGGATTCATTAAGGCCCTCCTTTGATGGATCGCTTCTTGTCGACATCAGCTCATTATCCAAGAAGTTGACCTAGGAACAACCCCTTCAGTACTTTGAAGCTTGCATGCCTCAATGACAAGTTTCTCACTTCCGGCGACAGGTATACATCAATGACCTTCGACCGAAAGATTTTACGTGGTGTTCGACGCCAAGTCCTTTATTCACACCACGTGAATTGTACTGCAGTACCTTGAGGGTCATTATCATTATCGATGATTCCTCTCGCGCTTGTTAACGGTTTACATCATTGACCAGTAATCAAGCGATGTCTTTCCATGTTCGACTTCAGAACATTTCTCGCATGGATCGACTTGTACTTAGAGTAAAGATCGAACGAGTTTGAAGACCCTGGATCTAGTTTCATCCATTCGGGCTGTGATATATATTCAGGAAAGATAAAGACATTGACATGTACATCATTGCAACAGATAATCATCCTACTCAAAGGATGATAATTTCATCAAAATTATCAGTCTACCATCAGACAATTGTCTGTTCTATGTACAGAAAAATGAATTTATAAAGCTGAGCATGGGAATGCCCGCCTCAGCTAGATCATGAAAGCAGTATGAAAAATAATGTATTGTATTGTATCTTATTACAGGTCTCCTCCCAGCATTGGATGAACTTCGGATCCCCCTGATAAAGCATTTCACCCGATAAAAAACCTCATACTTTAGGGGGCAACTGTTATAGACATTTTTGTGCCTTACAGCATTGAGCATGAAATATCCATAATCTAAGGGATCCAAAGTCCCTAAACATGTTGTTCCTATCCCTAGAGGAACAAGGCTAACAAACCACAGCAATTCACAGAAGTTCTCCACCTGAAACTTCTCAAAAACAAGTCAATTCAGGATCATTTCAGTGGCTACAATAGCTGTTTGCGCTGAATGTCAAAGCCAACACTGGCTACCTGTGTTGAATGTCAGAGGGAACACTGGCTACTTGCGCTGAACGAGAAGGGACATGTGGCAAGCTCATTTCTCAAGGTGTCAAAACCTAGGAAGCTTCCAAAATGACACTTGCCTCAGGGAATTCGACTGGTGATGAGTAAGAGGTTCAAAATCTCCAAGTGGAAGAAAGAACCTCCAAGTGGAATCAAGAACTGACAGAGGGAGAGGACACTAGTCAGATCTCAAGCTGACTCATCCTCTCTCCAAACATCTATATATGGATCTCTCCTCCATGAGATTTAGAGGCTGGAATTTTGTTATTGCAAAGAATTGCTGTTGGTTTGAGATTGGAATCATTGGGTGCTTAATGCTTTGAAGGGGGTGAAGATAGGAATTCCATTTGCTGGGAAGGAGATGTTGGATTGGAGCCCTCTAGGTTGTATCTCTTCCTGAACCTTGTTATTCATCAATAAAGCTATCTTGGTTTCTCCTATATACTGATGTATTTTTGATGTATGATTGCATTAGTATATTTAGTTTATTTCTAATCCTGAACTAGTTATGAATATGAATCCATGTCTTGTGTAGTGTTCTCTTCTTGTGATCTTGCAGAAACCTCTTGAAGCTGGGCGAGCGAGAAGGCAAGTAGCTGGAAACTCTCCAAGAGAAGAGAAGCCGGATCGAGGGACAAACGGAAGACACTGGTTAGCCCATCCATCTCTCTCTTCATTCTTAATTCATAAAGGAAGAATACTAGAATAGCTGTCTCTGTTTGTTGCTAAGGCACTGTCACACCTTAGGTGGATAGGATCGTCCTGCATAGGCATTTTTCCCCACAACATTCAGGCAGTGAAGAGAATTTTCAAATATCTTCAAGGGACTCAACACTATGGCTTATGGTATCCTAGAGATACAGATCTCACACTTCATGCTTATACAGATGTAGATTGGGCTGGAAGCGTGGATGACAGGAAGAGCACAAGTGGTGGTGCATTCTTTATGGGTTCCAGATTAGTATCTTGGTTCAGCAAGAAACAGAGTTCGATTGCTTTGTCTACAGCTGAAGCGGAATATGTTGCTGCTGCATCTTGCTGCACTCAACTCCTTTGGATGATGCAGACTTTGCAGGATTTTCAAATCACTTGTACACCACCTATCTCCATCTTATGTGATAATACAAGTGCAATCAACATTTCAAAGAACCCAGTCATGCATTCAAAGACCAAGCACATACCGATCAAGTATCACTTTCTCCGGGAACAAGTGCTTGAACAAAAGGTCAAGTTGGAGTATGTTCCTTCTAAGGAACAAGTTGCTGATATACTCACCAAACCATTGCCCAGGGAGACCTTTGAATACCTCAGGAAAAAGCTGGGGGTTGTTGATGCATCATCTTGTTGTTGAATCTCTTCTGTTTCGAGAGATCGTTGGTTATACGCAAGGTTCATACGGGGTATTCGCGTACATTTGATGGGTTGCGAATTGGTCAAAGATCGAATGGCACAGGTTCAGGGGGAGCATATAATGCATTGTTGGCATTATGGAGGAAGTACAGAAGGAATATTGCTGCAATATGTCTCTATCTCTTTCATGGTCATCTATGGTGTTTGGTGAATTTTGGTTCTTCTTGAAGAAATTTCTTTCCTTTGCAGATCTGGTTTATAGTCAGGGGGAGCATGTTCTTAGGGGCAGCATAACCCTTTGCCCTTGATGTCAAAGGGGGAGAATGACATTGAGGATCTTGAGGTTGCCATCAAGTCCAAAGGGGGAGATTGTTGGCATTATGATTCTGGTATGACTCTATGGTACAAGTGTTGTACTTGATGGCAACTCACTAAAGTGGCAAAGCTCTGTTCTGGCTCTCAAAATGATGTAAATTAAGAGATTCACAGGTGAATGGTTCAAAAGGTGCGGACCCGCAGGTTCGCCATTCAGGAAGTGCGGTCATACCCGCAGGTTATACGTTCAGAAGGTGCGGTCCCCCTGTTCACTCACTTCAAGGCAGAGAAGTGCGCTCACGTGGGGTTTCTTATGTTTGGCCCATGGTATTTAGCCCGTGGTTCATAATCCTATGGTTTTGGCCCATGGTATAGGATCTAATTTAGCCCCGGTTTGGATCCTTTGTATTGGTTATCGATGGTTTGGTCCCCTGGTGTGAATACGGGCTTGACTATAAATAGGGAAGGAGATCAGTTGGCTGAGATATCTTTGAAATTTGAATATCTTAAGATCTGAATTTTGGGTTATCAGTTTTAAAAAGCTAGATTTAAATCAAGGTAAAATTTAAAAGGCGAATCTATTGCTAAGTCGTGATCTCTCGGGCGCATGATCAGATCTGTGGATCTGACTGTCTGTGGTACATTGGAGGATTGTTAATTTGGCCCTAATCATAGGTTCGCAGGTGATCTACAGCGTGAGTGCGGGGGTACGTAGTACAGAAGAAGGCGCAGTGCGGGTATACGCAGCGCAGCTGAAGGCACAGTGCGTGGTACGCAGTACAGAAGAAGGCGCAGTGCGGGTATATGCAGCACAGCTGAAGGCACAGTGCGGGGTACACAGTATAGAAGAAGGCGAAGTGCGGGTATACGCAGCGTAGCTGAAGGTGAAGTGCGGGTATCTGCAGGATTATATTGGTGAAGTTGCGGACCTGTTTTGAAATTCTTGTTGGCTGCCTGTTTTCTATTTACTGCTGTGTTCTGGGTTTAGGTTACTGGTGTTGGTTTTCTGTTTACAGCATTCTGAGAAGCTTGGGTGGCTCATTGGATTGATTGTATAAGGAGATTGGTTGATTCACATGTACTTGATGTTTATTTGATGTTCTTGGATCCAGTCTGAAAATTAATGAAACGTGGTCCTTAAAGAAGTTAAAGAAGTAGGGGGTTGTAGCTCCCTTCCAGGAGAGACTGGAAAATGAGAGAGAGTTGTAGCTCTCTGCAAGTTGTAGCCTGCGTACTGGTAAAGGACTGCACCAGTACAAAATCATTGTAAAAGGAGTTTCTAATTGAAAGAAGATAGAGACATATTGCAGCAGGTGGTTTTCACCCACATTGGGTTTCTACCTTATATCTGGTGTTCTTTGGTGTGACTATATGTTTTTCTTGTTTATTATTTTATGGTACTAACATACAAAGTAACGATCAATATTTGAAGAATAATTCAAAGTATAAATAAGAAAGATATATTGAAAATAATTTGATAATACTGATTCACCCCCCCCTCTCAGTATTATTTCCAACATAGTTTTCTGTACATCAATTTTAGGTTCGAAGGTCGAAACAATGACATGTGGAACTTCGTACAAGTTAACTCTACTTAAAAAGTATGTAATCAAGTCATCTTTGTATATTCGTCATATCTCTTTTCTTGGAGAATCCAATTTCGATCCGACTGGTGGAATTGGATAAAGGACTCAGAGAGCTACCACAAGATGCAATTTCAGAAATGGGGAGATCCTAAATTATAGTTACAATCATTTCGAGACCGAGCTCCTTTAATCAAGAAAAAATGATATGAGGAATTTTGATGGCAAGGATCTGGTAAATTAGATACTAGAGATCGAGCAATATCTTGATCTACATGATGCGCAACCGTTACAAAAGGTACATATTGCATATTTATATTTAGAATCGAATCAGTTTGTACGGTATAAAGGGATTTTTTCTTGTAAAGCACTTGTCACCTGATTAATTTTCATGGAGGAAATGATAGCACATTATGAGGAGACAAAGAGAAACACCTTCTTTAGCTAATTGATAAATCTCAAGCAAAAGGGTTCAATGGCAGAGCACATTGAGGAATTCCAAAAATTGAATATAGGGGTAAATGATATTACAAAGAAGTAGAGGATTGATGTCTTCATAGGGACTTAAAAATATAACATCGAACATGAGGTTCGCCTTTGGGAACTTGATTCATTGGAGAAGGCAGACAGGTTTTCCACAAAAGTGCAAAGAATAATTATGGCAAAAAGGAAGGCTACCACTCACAACTATAAAGATGGAAGTGTTGTTTCTCCTAGCCTTCCACAACCCACAAGGTTGACACCACAACCATTGGAAGAAAAAATAGCAAAAGGGTTTTGTTACAATTGTGATAGGAAATACATTAAAGGTCATAAGTGTGCTGAGAAGAAATTATTTTACATAGATTGTGAAGAGGAGGAAGAAAAGGATCAAGAAACATCAAAAGAAGAGGGTATACATTGCGAACCAAACCTAGAGAAAGAAGAAATCAATGCGACCATGTCTTGTACTGCATTGGTAAGAATTACCACTCCTCAAACTCCCAAGATAGAATACCATATCAAGAAGAAGAAGCTTTAACCAGTGAAATATCAACAAGAAATGGATAAAAAAATGTCATAAGAAGAGGATATACACTAGGAACCATTCCCATAGAAAGAATAAATGAATATGACCATATCCTTTAATGCATTGGCAGGAATTACCACTCCTCAAACTCTCAAGATAGAAGGGCATATCAAGAAGAAAAATCTAATAGTGTTGATTGATTCAGGTAGTACCCTTAATTTTATGCATTGTAAGATAGCTAAGGAATTGAATTTCTTCCTATATCCAACACCAGAGTGTCAAGTAATGGAACTGCAAATGGAGGAACCATAAATTGCTCTAGAAAGTGCCATAATATCATGTTATCCATGGGAGAATATGTCTTGAATAGTCCAATGCTTTCCATTCTAATGGGTGGTGCAGATGTTGTACTAGGAGTCCAATGACGATAATCTTTGGGTATGATAGCTTTTAATTTTCAAGAACATTTCTTGAATTTTTTTTGGGAAGGAAACAAAGTTGAATTAAGGGGTATCAAAGTGAAAGAGGGAAAGATAATCAACTCTAACATCATGAAAAAGGTTCTAAAGAAAGAACAACGGGGTGTAATGTCACAATTATGTTCACTGGAGGTTCCCCCATTGAAATCATCTATTTCTCCAGATCACCAAATTTTTTTGGATAATCCTTCCAAAGTATTTGAGACTCCCAAAGGCATCACACCTATTCATGATCATGATCATGTTATTCATTTGATTCTAGGAAGTGTTCCTCCAAACATTAGGCCTTACAGATAACCCTATGCCCAAAAGAGTGAAATTGAATGTATGGTTGTAGAAATGCTAGAGGTTGGTATAATTCAACCTGGTCAAAGTTCTTTCTCTGCTCCAGGAGTATTGGTGCATAAGAAGGATGGGTCATGGTGCATGTGTTCAGATTGTAGGGAGCTCAACAAGCTCACTATTAGAGATAAGTTTCCCATTCTTGTCATTGATGAATTATTGGTTGAATTTCATGCATTAATTTACTTCACCAAGTTGGATCTTCATTCAGGATATCATCAAATCAAAATGAAGACTAAAGACATTCTGAAAACAACATTATTGAATAAATATGCATTTTCATGGACTCGAGAAGAAACGAAGGCCTTTGAACATCTTAAAGAGGTAACATGGCAAGCACTAGTATTAGCTACGCCAGACTTCACAAAAATCTTTATTTTGGAATCTGATGCCTTGGAAAACAGAACTGGTGACATTTTAGTGCAAGAAGAAAGACCCATTGATTTTGCAAGTCATCCAATGAAAGGAAATTATTTACACAAAGCTATTTATGAGATGGAAATGTTGGCAAGACTACATGCACTTAAGAAATGGTGACCTTACCTAATGAGAAGATCTCGGTTCAAACAATATTGGCAGAACTTGACAATGAAGGAAAAATCATATTGGAACCTGAAGAAGTCATAGAAACAAGAATCTGACAGCTACGAAATCGATCAATTTTAGAGTGTCTCATCAAGTGGAAGAACTTACTCGCTGAAGATTCCACATGGGAGGACAAGAATTTTATATAGAAGCATAAAAAACTACTCAAGCGTTGAGGACAACACTTTTTAAAGCAGAGGGGCATCTTAGGTCCCTATAATACTATTTTAACCCATTATTGTTGTTAGTGAAAACCCCTTATTATATTTTTGTGCCCATGTAGTCCCCATATTGTTATTATCGTGCCCCATAGAAGACCACTATTGTTATTATTGTGTCCTTACATTATTACTGTTATGTCGGCTCTGATTATATTATGACCCCTTAGACTCCTATATATAGAAAGGAGGTCTTCTCATTTGTATCATCCAAGAATTATTCATTTGTGTAATGCAAAGGAGGTTTCCCCCTCGAAGAGGCTGATTTCGAGGGTGTTGATCTTTCTTTTTTATGTTTTTGTGAGTTGGTTTCATAATATAATTGCTATGGCTTGACAATCTTTGATTCACAAGTACTTCTAAATAGCTCATTTTCAACACTCTTTCCCTCTAACTTAAATTCGAAGTGGATGTAATTGAAAATCTCATTACTTGCCAATTTTTACTAAATAAGTAGATGACATCCAACATGGGAGAACTTGAAGATCCATGAGGTAAAATTTATAGTAAATATTCTTCTAGGTCTTCATTCGCTTGTCTTTTGGAGACTTGAAGCAAGCAGACAAGTATTTCTAAATCTAAAACATGCTCAGAGAAGTATTTTTTGTTTTGTCAGAACTTGAGGATTATTTAATTTTTCTTATATTCATTAAAACTCGGATAGATCTTTAATACATTATCGAAAAATTCATGTTGTCTCACAACAATATCACAACTATCCTCATAAGGAAGTTCTGATAATATCTTTCTCTGATTGAATACTCCGGATGGTTAATTAAATTACTAAAAATGTTTTTTTATTACTATTAAAAGGTAAAGTTAAAGTTGGTCGCTTTCCTTTGAATTAAATAATTTAAGAGTTGTAGGCCCCACAAGTTTGTCATGTAGCCTTATCAGAGCTTCCAAATATCAGAACTTTTCATATAGGCATAAATCAGAACATTGGGATGTCCATACAACCCCCAGACTGGATATTACATTTAAACCTAGTTTTAAAAGATATCATGTTATGAAACTAGCTTACAAAAATATAGAAAAGATAGATCAACGACTTAAAAATCAGCTTCTTCGAGGGGGCAACTTCCTTTACATTACACAAATGAACAATTCTTGGATGATAAAAATGAAAAGATCTTCTTTCTATATATAGAAGTCTAAGGGGCCCCAATACAATTAGAGCCTACATAACAATAATATTGTAGTAGCACAACAATAACAATAGTGGGCTTCTATGGAGCATAATAATAACAACATGGGGAATATATGGGCACAATAATACAATAAGGGGGCTGCACTAATAACAATAAGGGGTTACACTAGTAGTATAGGGACCTAACATGCCCCTCTCCTTCAAAAAGTGTTGTCCTTAATGCTTAAGTAGTTATGGATGCTTCCGTATAAAATTATCATCCTCCCATGTGGAATCTTCAATGGGTAAGTTCTTCCACTTCATGAGATACTCTAAAATTAATCAATTTCGTAGCTGTCGATTTCTTGTTTTTGTGAATGCTTCCAATTCCAATATGATTTTTCCTTCCTCGTCAAGTTTTGGAAGAATTGTTTAAACTGGGATATTCTCACGTATAACCTCCTTTAAGCATGAAACATGGAAAACTAGGTGCACTTGGGAAGATGCAGGAAGCTCCAATTTGTATGCCATAGTACAAATATTTTTAACACCTTGTACAAACCATAATACATTGGTGATAATTTATTATCCTTCTTAGCTTGCTTGAGGGACATTTTTTTGTATGGTTGTAGTTGTACAAATGCCCAGTTACCTACATCAAAACCTATTTCTCTACGATCTTGATTTGGCTATTGTTTCATTCTATTTTGCACCAAAATGAGGTTATCCTTTAAAAGTTTGAGAACTTGTTGTTGATGCTAGATGTGATCTTCCACTGTTTGAACCTTAGAATTTTCTTTTAAAGATAATGTGATGGATGGCCGATGATATCCATAAAGTGCCATTGATGGAGTTATTTTTGCTACAGTATGGAAGGAATTGTTATACCACCATTCAGCCAGAGGCAATCACTTGACCTATTATCTTTATTCTTAGATACAAAGCAATAAAGATATCCTTCTAAACATTTGTTCACTATCTTAGTTTTCCTATCAAATTGAGGATGATAAGATGAGCTATGAGCTAACTGAGTACCCAAATATTCCACCTCTTGTACTCCAAAGAAACATTTGGAGCTTTTTGCATATAATTGTTTCTCCTCCAATAGTTTGAGCACCCTGTTAATATGTGGAAAATGATCCTTCCAAGACTTATTGTAGATTAGTATATCACCAAAAAATAGTAACACAAACTTTCTAAGGAAGGGTTTGAAAATGGAATTCATCAAGCCTTGAAATGTAGAAGGTGCATTGGTAAGGCCAAAAGGCATGACCAAAAATTCATAATGATCCTCATGAGTTCTAAATGTTGTTTTTGGAATGTCTTCAGTATTCATTCTAATTTGATGATATCCTAAACGAAGATCTGACTTGGTAAAGTAAATTGCTCTATAAAATTCATCCAATTATTCATCAATGATGAGAATGAGAAATTTATCTTTAATAGTAAGCTTGTTGAGATTCCTATAATCTGGACATATGCACCATGATCCATCCTTCTTGTGTACCAATACCACTAGAGTAGAGAAAGAAATTTGAATAGGTTCAATTATACCAACCTCTAGCATATTTGCAACCATATGTTCAATTTGATTATTTTGGGCATATGGATATTTGTAAGGCCTGATGTTTGGGGGAACACTTCCTAGAATCAAATGAATAGCATGATCATGATCACGAATATGTGGTAAGCCTTTGGGAGTCTCAAATACCTTGGAATGATTGTCCAAAGCATTTTGGAGATCTGGATAAATAGATGATTTCGATGTGGGAACCTCTAGTGAACATAATTGTGCAATTATGCCCCATTGTTCTTTGTTTAGAATCTTTTTCATGCTGCTAGAGATAATTACCTTTCCCAGTTTCCTTGTGATACCCCTTAATTCAAATTCCTTTCTTTCCAAAAAAAAAAAAAACAAAAAACATTCTTGAAAATTAAAAGCTATCATGCCCAAATATTGTAGCCATTGGATTCCTAGTACAACATCTGCCCCACCCATTGGGATGGAAAGCATTGGACTATTCAAGACATATTCTCCCATAGATAACTTGGTATTATGGCACATTCTATAGAAATTTATGGTTCACCCATTGACAACCATTACATGACACTATGGTGCTGGACATAGGAAGTAGTTCAATTCCTTTGGTATCTTATAATGAATAAAATTATGGGTACCACAGGAATCAATCAACACTATTAGTCTTTTCTTCTTGATATGTCCTTATATCCTGAGAGTTTTAGGAGTGGTAATTCATGTAAATGCATTACAAGATATGGTCAGATTCATTCCTCCCTTCTTTGGGATTGGTTTTTGGTGTATATCCTCTTCTTTTGATGTTTCTTATTCCTTTTCTTGCTCATCTTCGCATCTATGTAAATTAATTTCTTCTCAACACACTTATGACCTTTAGTGTATTTTCTATCACAATTGTAATAATGTCGTTTCACTATTTTTTCTTCCAATTGTTTTGGTGTCAACCTTGTAGGTGGTGAAAGGCTAAAAGCAACAACAGTTCCATCTTTTGAAATTCCTGGAGAATCCACAGTCAAAACCTTTTTTCCGTCAACGTTTCAAATCCCAACTGGGATCCATCATTAGGACTTCTTGAGTGCTTGATAGTAGAAGAGCTTAATGAGCTTAAGCTCTTCTACTATCAAGCATTCAAGTAGTCCTGATGATGGATCCCAGTTGGGATTCGAAAAGTTGAAAGAAAAATGGTTTTTACTGTGGATTCTCCGGTAATTTCAAAAGATATAAACCACAGATGTCTTAAATCCAGTTCCATCTTTATAGTTACAAGTGGTAGGCTTCCTTTTTGCCATAATTTTGCTTTCAATTTTTCTTGCCAACCTGTATGCCTTCTCCAATGAATCAGGTTCCCGAAGGAGAACCTCATGTTGTATGTTATCATTTAAAGTCCCTACCAAGACATTAATCCTATGCTTCTCCGGAATATCATTTACCCTTATATTGAATTTTTGGAAGTCCTCAATATGCTCTGCCATTGAACCCTTTTGTTTGAAATTTATCAATTGTCTAAAGAAGGTGTTCCTCTTTGTATTCTCATAATGTGCTATCCTTTCCTCTGTGAAAATTGAGGACGCGACAAGTTATTTACAAGAAAAAATCCCTTTATACCACAGAAACTGATTCGATTCTAAATATAAAGATGCAATATGTACCTTTTGTGTGTTTTTCACATTATGTAGATCAAAATATTTCTCCATCTATAGTATCCATGTTACGGGATCCTTTCCATCAAACTTCCTCATATCTACCTTTGGAATATGTTGGGTCTTCAATCCAACGTTAGATTCTATGAGGTCATGGTTACATTACTTTTGTTCTCATCATGAATTTCCTCTATTACCTTTTCACCACTAGGAGGCCTTTCTTGTAGCAGCTTTGTACCACCTTCTTTCAAACCTTCCATTTCTTTCTTCAAATAATCCATGCCTTCCTTCCAATATGCTTCCATACCATCAATATCAACTTCCATGGCATAGATAAAACTATTTATTTTAGCTTCGATCTCATCCTTCAAATCATCCATCTAATTTTGATTACTAGGTGTTTCTATTTTCTTTATTTGAGTCATTCTTTTTCTTTCTTTTAGGATCTTGATCTTGAATCTATTGTATCTCTTAAAGTTCAAATCTCCAAGGTCTAGGATTGTGACCTGTGGTAGCCCTTTACATCCTCCTTCTAATGCCAAAAGTCTGATCGAAATTGGATTTTCCAAGAAAGAGTTATGCTCAATTTCCCAAGATGACCTGATTATATACTTTTTCAGTAGAGCAAACTTGTACGAAGTGCCACGTGTCACTAGTTTGACCTTTAGACCTGAAAATGATACAAAGAGAAGTAAAATCCATCCTATTTATGTAACTTCTTATGAACCTTTAATCTAATTCTCAGAGAGAAAGTTATGACAATTTCCCCAATGTCATCTGTTTGGGATGTAATTCGGGAGCCTACAAAAACCCTAAATGTGTTGGACCATATATCCAAAAATATAGTGAAACAAGATCTAAAAATTGGGCCCGATCTTCACCAATATTTTAGCTCAAATAGGTTTTAATTTTAGAGTCTGAACATTCGTACAAACAAACTTATAGCGAGGCAAGGTCTGAAATTCGTATCCTAGGTTCAGAATGATTTTAGCTCAAATGATTCTTTTTTTAGTTTCTGAAACTTTATCTCGAAAATTCCACAATGGCCTACATGGAGCAGTGAAACCTTAGAATCCAAAGCTATGATACCAAATGTTATGAAACCATCTTACAAAAAGATAGGAAAGATAGATAAACAACTTAAAAATGAGCCTCTTTGATGGGGAAACCTCCTTTACATTACACAAATGAACAATTCTTGGTTGATATAAATGAAAAAACCTCCTTTCTATATATAGGAGTCTAAGGGGTCCTAATACAATCAGAGCCTGATTATGAATATTATTTATACTTGGAGAGGCAAAGGGGATATGATGGCGACTGCTAGGGTTTTTTCGAGCAGAGTTTCTGTCATTGCCGCGGTGGCTCCCAAGCCCACCTCAGGGACCGAAGCCGATCCAGGGATTGGGGCGACGGCGACCATTGCTGGTAGGCTGCCTTTCTTGCATGCGCCTCCAGAGAAATGGCATGCCTCCTGCAGAAAAAACGCTTCAAATGCACGCAGATCAACGCGGAAATGTAGCTCTGGGATTATCCGTCATAAGGAATCACGCGATTTTGGACTGGGAACAAAATTTATGCTCTCAACGAGACCGGGAGGCGAGGGTTTCAACGGAGTCACATCTTTTTAAATGGATATACGAAGAGGCCTACCTCTGGCGGAAGATCGAGGACATGAACGACGCTTTTGAACAAACAAGATGTTGTGTCGGGTGGCTTTTAGAGGCCAGGCTCTGCCAAATCACACGGATAAAAGGTAGGGGAGGGATGCATGAAGCAGATTCGATCCCTCCGTCAACGCAGGGGCCCAAACATTATAGTTTCGGCTTGGATCTACTTGATCTAGCCAATATATGAGCACAGCGCGACCCCAGGTAGTAGATCGAGGGCACCAATCATAGATCGAGCAGTGCTTTAGCAGATCCAGACAAGTTCAAGGAAAAACAAACAAAAATAGGGCCAGATCTGGAGGTCTGCTTACAGTCAGAGCAGGTAAAAAATCATTGTTTTCAGATTCTGATTAAACCCCCTCAGGGAAAAACTCGTTTAGTATGGGTTCATGCAGGAAGCACCTCCCTGCAGCTGAAACAACAGATTTGGGCTGAAATGGGTTACCCAATTCAGATCCAACATCTGGTCAGTGGCAGGCGGACTCTCCAGGATCTCAGATAGATTGATAGCTATGAGATTGGGCCAGGATCAATCATTACATTAAACTTCAGATTGAGAGGAGGGGCTCTGCCTCAGGGACAACCAAGCTCCTTAGGGGGGGACAAGGGGAAAAAATCTACACCCCAGCACCAACCCAAAGGAGGTTTATCTTACAAAAACATTCTTCAGGACAGTAGAGACATAGGGTCTTCTTCAGATCAAGGCGGACACATACCTAGGCCATACATAGTAGATCAGTCAGAGCAAACCCCAGCCTTAAATTTAGATTCCTCAGGGCTTGACGATTTCGTAAAGTCCTACGAAACGCAAGCTCTAATATGCCGCTTCAACAGCTTTTGGCCTAAACCTTTGGATCTATTCCATTGGATCTTCACCAGCTGGACCATGGAATGTGATATTCACCTATGCTCAAAGGGGTTCTTTATAGTTAAATTTACATCCAAGGAGGTCAGAGATACAGTCATCAGTACAGGGCCATGGTTTTGGGGAACATCGGGGCTATTTATGACCCCATGGTTTCCAGATTTCGACCCAAACAAAATGACTGTCACCAAAATGCGGGTCTGGGTCAGACTATACAATATTCCTCTGCACTTTTGGAATGAACAAGTCTTGGAAGGCATTGGGAACAGCTTAGGGAAATATATCAAAACGGACCTGGAAAGGATTGATGAAAGGATCTTCACTTTCGCACGTATTTGTGTGGAAGTAGATTTAAGAAAAGGGCTGCCGGACAATATAAGGCTGATCTACAAACAAAAAAACTGGTTGCAAGTACTAGATTATGAAAACACTGCTTTCAGATGCAGGCTCTGTAGACAAACAAGACACCTGCAAAGTTCATGTCCAGAAGACAAGAAAGTAAACAGTAAAAAGAAGCAGAAAGGGAAGCAGAAGAAAGGATGGAAATTTTCACCCCCAGACTCAGAGGAAGAAGAATCGGAAGCAGAGGTGGAAGAGGTCCCTGCAAAGAAGACTGAGACATCTCAAGAAATGGAGAATCAGAAGGGAGCCACACCGAACAACAAGACAGAGATGACAAGAGTGGATCCAAGCATGGGAGGCATCAAACGGCAGCACCACTCTGATACTTCAGACTCAGACAAAGAAACTGGCCCACAGAATGCAGAAACACAGATAGTCATTGCTTCGATCGAGCCCACTCAAGGAGAGTGGCGTAAGGTCGAAAAGAAAAAGGGGAGAAAAACTTGAAGTGAGAGTTTTACTCTCATTCAGTTTTTTGCCTCTTTCTTTCTCTCTCCTCTCATCTCTTTTTTCTTTTTCTTTGTGCACGTTAGCCTTCTAACGATGCGTTGGGTGCAAAAGCACTCGGGCCCTTGTGGCAGCTTACAGAATGTTTCAGTGCATATGCAAGTGTAACTTTTCATTATCTTTTTAATAAAAAGTTATTGTTTTTTCCTTTGGAAAAAAATACAATCAGAGCCTACATAACAATAATATTGTAGTGGCACAACAATAACAATAGTGGGCTTCTATGGGGCATAATAATAAAATCATGGGGACTATATGGGCACAATAATGGAATAAGGGGGTTGCACTAATAACAATAAGGGGTTACAATAGTAGTATAGGGACCTAACATATCACGTCCATTCATAAATCAGAATTTTGGTTAGGGCACATGTTTAAAAGTTCTGATATCTAGGATCTGATATAAAATTAAATCGACATAATAAAACTATTGGATCCATTCCATATCACACATCAGTATATCAACAATTTTACATCCCATACTCATTTCAAATATTATGATCTCCAATATTCCCAAAACCTCTGATCCCTGATAAACTTCCTGCTGCTCATATAAGAAATTTTATATCATAACTTTCAATTAGTTGGTATCCTTTCACACACCTGATATTAAAACTCTGATAAAGGACCTCGTTATCCCTTCCTGCTTATATTTTTATCCGTTACATTCAAAGGCCTATCAGAAGCTTAAAATAACACGTGTTTCAAAGATACAACTGTAGGATTTCACCGATATTTTTCTTTCGACATGTCGATGTATGCAGAAACTCGGGAATTTATATTTTTACTTAGCAATATGAGTAAATAATCATATTCTGTCTCTCATTCCTACAACTGGAATCAAATTCTTACACTCATTATCTCTCTAATTTTATACAAATGGAGGAAATTTTCACAAAAAGTGCTTGCAGCAAATGATCTTATCCATGATTTTATATATGCATGTTCTGAATCTTACAATTGCCAAATTGAGTAGAATCACGACATGAGACTCATTGATATTATTTTCCCTTTAGTCAAATTTGTTTTCCCGAAGGGACTTAGAACCTATTTGAAAGCTTGGATTTATTTTCATTAGAACATCAACAAATCCAAGTATTCATTCATTAAGATAATCTTTTAACTATAGGGATATACATTCTTCATGACGTATGCACATCAATAATATTTTGCTCTTCTTAGCAATCTATTTGATTAATGTAAAATTTCATTACCTACGGTTTGCTTACGTTTTTTCCTTTTACTCGTTATTCGATGCACATTTTTTCATCTGAATCATATTTTAGTAAGCATCTTCATTTTTTTTTTGAAGTAAGTCTTGAACAACCATTAAGGTAATGCAACAATTGATAAGAAATTTGGAACAGGAAAAGGTAAGAAACCATGGTTAATTCATTTTTGAATTCTATTTTATTTGAGTTTTGATATTTCACTCCATGCTTATCATATAAAGATTCAAGTCCTCTTCATATACATAATTGGTACATTATTTGGGATTTTGAATCAATTTCAATCTTTTGGAGTTGATATAAATTCAGAATGGAAAAGAAAAGAGAACAATCATCACTGCAATTCATTAAGAAGCATATCTTCATTCTCATTTTTGATGGATTTGGTTTACTTCCAATTCCTTGAACATGAAACATTATTTTCTTCTAGTTTACTACATGACTTAGTTTAGATTTTATAAGTGATGATTTTGGGTCAACAAGATTTCAATCAATTCAGCTTATTCATGCTTTTAATTCTAATTAAAGGAAGAAGTTACCTTGTATCAAAGAAAATGATATTTCTCAAGTCAGATTAAATGAAATTTTCCATTAGTAATTTTCATATGCCCACTTTCATTCATTTTCATTTCTTTACTTTTATTTCTATTTTTGTTTTCAGTTTTGCTGTTCTTAAACTCTGTTTTTGCCAGTCTTCATGGTTATTTTACATGCCTCTACTAGATCAAATTTGGAGTTTGTTCTCCTTTGTTTGGTTTTCTTTGAATTTCTTGAGAGAAACAATAATTATCCTCATTGGATTAGCTAAACTAGGGAGTTTTTTAAGCTTTAGTATGTTTCTTCAGCATTACTTTTGTCAGAAAATGGTTAAGATGTTTTTATGCTAGTTTTGTTTTGAAGAAAGAAAATTTATAGCAGACAGAGGCTTCTCATTTAGCATATTATCTATCATCATTTCTATTCACCCCCTACATTTAAAGAACTTCATTTTTTATAACTCTAGGAAAAGCAAAATTAATCTCAACATAAGAAGTAACATTCACATGATTATCTTCTTTTACTTCTTTTTGTTGAGACTTTCATATAAGCCATTTTGTTGGAGTTTATCTTTTAAATTTAGATTTTTCCTTTCAGCTTTCACTTTTTTCATTTTTTCATTTTTTAGAGTTTACTGATTTATTTTCATACTTTAGTTGGAGTTATTTTCCTTTTTCTTTCAGTGATGATTTGAGTTTTGTGGTTCCACCATGATTTATGTGAAAGGCCTTTTACTCACCCAACAGTGGTTGACATACATGAGAAATATTTTAACTCTATCTATTTCAGTGAATTTCATTTATCATTAAAGGCATATCTTTATGGAACCATAAAACCATCTTGCTTTAAATATTTTTCATGGAGGAACACACATCCTTACTAAGTAATATAGTTTACTTTTTCAAGGAAAGAACTAATTTGAGTTTAACATAATGGATCCCTCCCAACCCTCCACTTTATAAAAGCCTCTGATTGATAGTCGCAAGGAAAGAACTTGGAGTCAACACTATAAAATTATTATGTCCATTAAACATAAGTCTCTATTACCATCCCACCTCTTTCACTCAAGTACATCATAAACTAAAAGCTTGCGAAATGCACTTATCAAAAGGGTCATTAAAGAGGAAGCATGAGAAATACAGGTAAACCCGTTGGGGTTATGGATGCTCACTAGGAGTGGGGATAGGCTTGTATGGCATAAAAGGTAACTTTTCTGGGGTACTGTTCAGGCTCGTCGGGAGTGAAACGATTTCAAAAATCATTCATCACAATCGATATATGCTTTATAGAAAAAACTCTTGTTTGTACCTTCTTTTATTTCTCATATAACGTAATTTTAAAATAATTTTTTCCCAAATTTGGATTCATGACTTTTACTCAAGTCTACTTTGAGTGCTTATCTTTTCAAACTTATATTACTTAATCTATTTGTGCGGGACCTACGAAAATGTTTTATTGTTAGACAATTTCATGATCTTGATTATTTTTAACCTTTAGGTAAACTAAAGTTAACTATATTTAATCAGAGATAACTAGTTCTTCTCACGTGTGTCACCATTGTAGGGCAAACACAACACCTCCATTTTTGACTTATTTACTTCAAATAATGGGGACCCTTTTCATTAATTTCTGGCTAAAACATCTTTTATGATTTTTATTAAGTTAATTCTCCTACAATTTTTACAATTTCTCATTTTCATCAGATTTCTATTTTGATTATTTCATTTAATTTGACTTTTAGCAAGCTTTCCATCAATACTTATTTCGCTTCATTTCATCAATCGGTTTGGAAATGACGCTCCTTTGAAGTTTGATAATAATAAAAAAATCGCCACGGTTAAAAAAATGTATAAAATGTATAACATTTCAGTTTTTCCAATTAAAATAGTCATTCATTGTAGATATTAACTCTTAGTTCATTTTTATTATTTTTTTCATTTTTCACTAACTGTCCTACAAAATGACCTAGCGAAATCATAGAACAGTTAAAAAGCACGTTTTCAAGATCTTGATAATTTATTCCAATTTCTTATTTTAAAACAAATTGCCAAACTCAAAATTTCAAAATTGCAAAGTGGTTGTAGTTCATTTTGTAGAATTTTTAATTCCATGTGGGCCCCACTTCAAAACACCTCTTCCTTTCCAAAATCCCGATTTTAAAATCTCCAAAATAAAATCTCGATCCAATTTGAAACTTGTGATATCACAAAATCATGATATCACATATTGACATTTTTTATATGATGCAAAAAGTTCTGGGATTTCGTAATCGTCAATCACCAATTGGTTTTTCAGTGCCTATTAAGTTTTAATATAAAGTTTGTTTTAGCCTCCTTATAGCTCTCACTCCTCCTCCCTACGTCCCCTTACCTCACCCTCTGCCTCCTTATCCGTCCACCTCACTAACTTCCTCCTCCATTTCATTCCCATGCATAAGTGTATATGGGTTGACTTTTATAAGGTAATTTATATATGAGGTGATTTAAATATTAGTTAATTTGTATATATATTGATTAATATAATATAATTTTAATTTTAATTAACTAAATTCTATTTGTAATTAATATGTAATTAATTAATTTAGTTTGTAATTACAATTAATTAATATTAATTAATAAATAATTATAATTTAATTTAGAATTAGATTTTAATTTAAAAATTCTATTTTTAGCCTAGGCAACAGATTTTTCAGAATTCTTGCAGTTTTGATGCCTCAACTTTAAAAGCTCATAAGTTGAGTTTTACTTGGCCAAATGAGGCCCAAGACGGCTCATTAGATAGATAAAATCGTGGAGAATATTTCTGAGGTGGCTCAATGATAAGATTTGATAATTTATTGGGTCTAAAATTCAGAAGAAGATTAAGCTCTGAATTTTTAATCAAAACTAATTTTCTGAGGTTAATTCTATACATTTTCATTTGCTCACAACATCTAGTGAGTGAAGATCCGTTAATCTATGTTCACCATGACCAATTAGATCTTCAAAGGCATCAGTAGAAAGCTCGGATTTATTTGTATTTAATTATGTAATTAAGTTTTGATTTGATATGTTTTAATTCTATATTTGATATTTTGATTTTGTTTTAACATTTTAATCTAATTTTGGTTGATTTTTCCATAGAAATAGTTCAAGAGACAATGAGAAGAAGATTTAAATCAATCCGAATACTCCAACAATGGAGGAATATGATTTTGGGCAAATGATAATTGATTGAGAAAAACTACTCTTCAACAACTTTCTTATAAGGATTTTTTTTTTGTAAAATTATAAATGGTAGATTGTAGAATGTGTTAGGGGCTTCTCTTCTCTCCAATTATGGAATTCTTAAAAGCATGATTGTAATGAGGATTTAGAGTTGTAGGTGAGAGGAGAGAAAATCTCAGACATGGGGAATTATTGAGGATTTTTCGATTGCATTATGAATTATGTATGAGTGGAAGAGTTTGCACTATTGCAACACTTATTTTAATAGCAGAAGTTCAAAGCATTGTAAAGGACTATTGAAGATCGGAGCCAGAGAAATAGATTTAATAAATTGGTATTTATAATACTATTGTTTTAAATACTGCTTTCATTCTATGATGGAAAAAATGTGTCATTTTATTAATATTTGTGCATTGTTGTCAATGTGAGTAATTTTCCTCAATATATGTTATTATTTATCTCTTCTCTTGTAGATTGAATTCTGATTTCTGAGTAACTATTTGCATAGAAATCTATCTTTTAATTATGATTTAACAAACAGTAATATTCTCTAAACTATTTCCTTATATTATTGTTTAATCATTCAAGTTATTGTTTTAATAATCAACATCATTTTGTGAACTACTTCCTAAATGTTGTTGATTAATTTTTTTGCTAATAAATCTCTGAACATAATGTGTTTTGGCATTTATAATGTCAATTAACTAAACTACTTCATTAATTTGATATTCAATATAATCCACACATATTTAAATCCAAATCATTTAAATATTATGCTCTTAGTTAGGTTAGATCTATATTTGCCTAATTGAGATAGGATTATGATATTTTTTCTTTCTCCTGCAATTTAGGATAACTTTTCATTTTGATTTAATTTTGTATTTCTAGAAGTTCTCTTATAAAAGAGGAAAATTTTAGTTGTGGCTTGGGTAAGCCTCAGATCAACTTAAGGATCACTTTCTTGCTTGATTAACAAGATGGATGATCTGATGTCTCTTCTCTATTGGTAGATGAAAATCATATTTGAAGCCATTGCAGATAGAGAAAAGGTAACTGGACCTACTTTAGCCAGTCAGAACCACCATTTCAATGAAAAAGTATCTATTCTAAGGTCTGAACTGGGTGGTCTCCCTTATAGTGTTGTAGATAGAACATTTTGACCCTTCAACATGTCCACAACTACAGAAATATGAGGAATGATATCGCCAACATCCCCAATTGTCTCTGCCTCCTAAGCATTATAGATCTAAGGCCTTCCACCTTGGTACAATGGAAAATAATTTTTGCAATGATCTTTGCCACATTTCCAACACTGCAATAGTCCAATACCATCACCTTTGTTTTTCTTCTCTCCATGATGTGATCCATGTCCCTTATAAACTACATTAAAATTATTATAAGGAACAACATTTTATTTCTCACCTACATCCCGAGGTATTCCCCACTTCAGTGGCCACTTTCCTTCAAATTTATCATTCCCTTTCAGTTCATTATTAGGCTTATCTTTACACTTTGACTACTCATAACAATGGCTCAGTTTCTTGTTGGCATCCTCCAACGATCATAGCTCATCAAAATCAATCCTGTAGCTATATGTTGTTGGAAACCCACTGATGACCCTTTGAATCTCCACTTTCTCATCCTTGAGGTAAGGCATATACCTGAACAACTCCAGGAAGCTGCTATTATACTCATAATATGTCATAGAAAGCATATGTAACTCATAAAATTCCTTAGCTCTATCATCATAATATCTATCAAACAGGTACTTCTTCTTGAAGAGTCGCTCAAACTCATCCCAATTCAACTCTTCCTCGCAAATGCTTCTAATAATCTTCACATAGTCCAACCAGATATCTACTTTCCCTTTAAGATTGAAGTTGGCTATTTTGGATTTCATGTTCTCTGAGTAGTTATGTAATATGTATAATTTATTAATCTCAAGTAACCACGTCTTTCCATATTCTAACTTCTTCATATTTCCATCAAATGTAGGTGGCTTGAATTTCTTGAATTCCTCGGGAAAGTACTCACTCCTCCTATAATGATTATGGAAGTGATAATTATGTATATTGTATGAGGAACTACAATGATACCCATACATACCAGTCCTCCTATTAGGTTTATCCAATGATTCGCCACCTTTGATTGTATCCACTCTATCCAACTTGTATCCTGATTGAGACTTGCTACCATAGGCTCCATTAGTCTTCCCTTCATATTCTTGACTAATCCTCAATTGTCCTTACCTCTGCAAGTCTCACCAACTCTGAAGGATGACTTCATTAACCTATGCCTTCTTTTCCTCAGCCCTTGTAAGTCTTTCCTAAGCCTTAACCAACCTATCATTGTTTTCTTTGCAACTCCTTATTTCTGCCTTCAAACTCCTCAATGTATCTGCTATATCAAGAGAATACTCATCTCCTTAGTGTTCAACTAGTCTCTAGGGAGAGTCACGTTAACTATAGTCTACCATTTTGATCATCATCCTGGATTCTCTTCTTCCTTCAATTATACCATGTCAGATAACCAAATAGATACCATAATCAAAATCATACCTCAATGACATTCAGGGGAGGCTTATCTCATCTGCAAAATCAGTCCACATTAGCATGTACATGTATAATCATAATCATATCAATATATCAACATCATGCATGAAAATACCAACTGCATACCATGGCCTCATGCATGAAAACCATAATAATGACAATGCCTACATAACCACATGCACCTATCCCATTAGGTCTAAGTATTTGAACCATACTCTGATACCACTCTGTAAGGGGCCTTGTCTCATATCTACCCACCTTCGCTAACTTTCTTGTGGTAAACATGAGCTGAAGGGCTACTATGAACTAACTCAACCTCTTAGGTGACCTTTAGAAAATGGAGCTGACAACAAAATACCTTACTGACTTCCCTTAAGTGCTATAGGACCCCTAGGAACTAACAAACCATTGTAGATGTCGATCCCCTGAGATAAATTTCCTTTTCAGTCATCTAGACCCCTATTTCCTCCCATGAAAATTCCACAAGCAATTGTAAGCCTCTGGTGACTCCCACGGGCCTACTTTCGAGTGACTGTAGTCTCTTTCAGGTAGTTTTGTGTGAGCGACTATGAGATTTAAGCCACTTTTTTAGGGCTACGATCCATACCCTTGCCCAAAACTTAATGAAACTTATGGAGACGATAAATAACACAGAGTCAAAGCTTTTAACACAAAAATTATGCAAGGAATTGACCTAACCCAGTCTAACCATGACAACCATTCTATCAAACGCATAGTGAAAATTTCCACCTATAGATCATGAATGCATATGTGAACATAGAGATCTTAAAATTATCTTAGGTTTACCAAGAAGGACTAATTCCCACTCACAATAGCTACAATAATACTAATTATTTCATGCATTCATTAACCAATCATTCGTCAATCAAAGAAGATAAGAGGCATACTTAAAATTGTCATAAAACCATGCTTATAACCAACATATAACCAGATAATTAACAATAATAAAACAACCATTAAATCCACATAATAACAATTACATTTACTCATAAAGATGAGAGGGACTTAGCTCTTATCAACCATATGCAAAAGCCAACAAAGTCAAGGAATTACACGTACCACCCGACCATAGATTGGGCTAATCCAAATATTTCTTTTAGTTAATCACCCCCATGCCATATTCTAAGCATTAATGTGGTATCTCATCGTATAAACCAATCCATTCATAACCAAGGGAATCGAGATGTTAAACCACCTCCACTCTCACACTACTGTGATATCACCTAAATCAGTACTGATATCACAAAACCAAACCAAGCTTGTATGCCTTCTAATTCTTTCACTACACTTTGAGGAATTTTCATGTCTCCACCCACCTATTGAGGGATTCTCGGAGAAAATCATCTTCACCCCCAACCCTTGTGATTTTCCTGAGACCACCTCACCTAGATATAAAACCTTATGACAATCCAAATCTCAACCAAGAATGAATCCCAATACACCATGACTATCTAGAAAGGGTACGACAAGGCTAAAACCACTGTCGAAATTTGACAAAGCCCATCCCAGTCATAGAAAATGAACCAAATACACTCATGGATATACCATACTTTCCAAAACCATCTAGGAAATCATACATGCAACTTGTTACCTGCAAGTATTCCCCATAAATCCGCTTGATCCAACCTTTCCTTGCTTGACCCTTGATTCCATTTTCGTTCCTTCGCTTTCCTTTTCTTTCCTTGTCCTTCCTATACTTTCTTGCTTTCCTTCTCCTCTTAGTGCTCTTCTCCTCTTTGATACCAATTCCAAAACTAAGTTGAAAAAAGGCTAACCAAAGCTATGAACTGATCCTTTAATGCTTTTAATTTCTTCATCTTCCCTCTATTTTCCTTCAATTTCCTCCTCACATGCAACCTACGACCTTTCACCTTCCTTCTCTCCTATTTTCCATTATTTTCATAAATAAAATGCCAAAATTTTGTTTTTTCCTTTTCAAATCCTTTTCAAATGCCTTTGCCAATTTCCTTAGCCATAGTAAACAACAAGTGATTCTCACTAGGATACTCTGCCCAACATTCAGCTTGGAATATGTGTCCCGTGACCTTTGTCTTATTTTTCCCTTATTAAGTTTATTACATGAACTTTTAACATGGGGATGCTACATAGATATTGTCAGAATTTAACAAAGAGAAACAAAGAGGAATGAAATAACTAAAATGAAGTAGGATACATAAGCTTCTATCGATATAGATCGGTGAGCCCTATTGAAAACAATGTTAATACTAAGGGGGGGGGGGGGGTGAATCAGTATTAAAGCTAATTTAAGTTTTATGCCAATTTATCCATACTCATTCGAATTTGGAATCCATTATATGAGAGAAACCATTAGCAAACCATAACAATATTAATATGAATCAATTAAAGCACACATATCATGAGAAACACACACAAGATATAGGGATTTAACGTGGAAACCATTTTGGGAGATAAACCATCAAAGCTAACTTTGTTATTGATGTAATAATAAGAGAACCTACTATATTACACCAATTTTTTTTTGTGAGTAAGCACTCATAGGAAGCACTGACTCCCTTTGATTTTTTGATAACACCCACTAGCAGGAAGCACAAACTCCCTTCCTCTATAGACAACTGATTAGCTTACCAAAAGTACCATGTGAAGCACAAAATTCATGGATTTATTGCAAGCACCAACTTGCAGGAGGCACCCACCCCTAAGCCTTCTTCAAACACCCAATATAAATGGAAGTCTCAACTTCTTGTATCCAAGATCAAATCTATGCTTAATAAGGAACTCATGTTCTATATACATGGAAGCCACTCTCCCTTGTATCGGTTCTCTATTCTCCTCTATCTCTAGCCCTCTCATTTTCTCAATAGCCTTCAACATTTGGCCCTCTATTATGTTAAAAAACAATAACTCATACCAAACTGAAGTTCAGTCTATCCACTTTACATCAACATATACTTTCACACAAAGCTCTATCCTCTTGGTCCTATACTTCTACATAGGCGCTCTCATCCCTCTTCTCAGTAGCCCACACCCACTCAAAGCTCTCCACTCATCTCACTAGAAACAATGTTGGTTTCCCCACTTCTCTCATGGGTAAACCCTTGTTTTGTTCCTCTACTACACTAGGAATGGTGTTTCCTTTGTTGTCAATCAACCTGTCATTCATGTTGCTCGAGTGCGTACTCTATGAATGGTTCTTCATACTAATGCAGCATATGTCTACTTTCCATTGTGACCATATTAAATGCTAAGCATGGGCTCTTGAGAAGTTTTCTCCACTCATCTACTAAACAAATACAAATGTGATATAATGAATTCAGAGAATTCAGTTCTGTGATTCTCCACACTAAGAATTAAATCTCAGTCAACCTGCACAATTAAGGATGCACTCCATGCTTATTAATTTCTAACAGAGCTCGAAATGTACTCTGACATGGCTTCTCTAAGCTTGGTTTGATCTCCATTAATTCTCTTTGGAAATCATTGTTCTCATTACCTTGATCCAATGATCTATGCAGTTGCTATTGACTTCATTAACTCAAACTATTCATTCGTCATTCTAGTTACTGACTCTTCCATGACTACATAATCACTTTCTAGTGAATAACTGTTATAGCTCCAAATCTCACTCTTATGGTTTGTGATGCTACACTTATGGCCTAGGGCAACCCCTCCTTCCAGACCTGGTCCAAAAATTTAAAAAACAGTGTTTTATTCCCTATACGCGACATTGCCCTGAGTTAAACGCGTGTACACGCGGGTCTGTCATACCCAACCCGCGTGTATCTATTAAAACACTTAAAAAAATAATAAATTCCTCTTTTTCGGGCGGAGATCCTGGGTTTTACCTGCTGGATCACCTGTTAGTGCCCGTGGCCCAACTGTTCCCAACCAACTCCTAACTAAAAAACTACTTTGGAGAGGGTATAAAAAGACATCAAAGGGAAGGCCAAGGGGAGAGAGAAAGGAGAGCAAGATTATTATGCTGAGATTTTCCCCTTAGACCAGGTCTGAAGTCCTTGGTGCTTTCTGCACTTCCCCCATTTTGCATAGGAAACCCTTGTTTCCATGTGTATTGGTGATCATTCATCCTTGATATCATCATTGAGTAAGACTTGGAAGGAGCTCTTGTTGGAGGCTTGAGGCTGGAACGGATCCAGGAGGAAGCTTTGCTTGGAGCCTGTTGAAGGCGTTCAGGTGATATCTTTCTGTTATATGTACTTTATTTGCCTTTATATATAAAGAAACACATCTTTGTTCCCGAAACAATATTTCTTTATGCTTATGAGATTCTTGTCTTGAATTCTTATGCAAGTGGTTACTTAAAGATTTTTATAACTAACTTTATAGCATAAAGATGGTTTATACATAAGTATTTGTATATGTACTATTGTGTTCTTTGATTTGTTTGTCTTGCAGGTCAAAGGAAGAAGAAGGGAACTCCAAGAAGGGTTTGGACCCTAAAGGCCTTCTCGAACGTAGGACCTTAGGTACGTACCCTGAACATTAGAATTTGCTTAAAAGTAAAAATGATGGCTGTGTGTGTGTGTTTCTTTGGATAAGCAATTTTCAGTCTGGTAGAGTCTTAGACCAAAGGACCCTAGGGGTACTTTCCCTTCAACCAGAATTGGCGACTCCACTGGGGACAACACTCTTGTTGTTCCTAGTTTGGGTAGTCTTCAAGCCAATCAAGGCTCAGCCCCTCTGTTTGTTGGCTCTAACTGTCTGATCTTTTCTTGAACCCCAAGCTTTTCCAGTTTTTCAGTCTGTGTTTTTTTTATTTTTCTTGGAAGACTTCAGATACGCTCTTTTCCTGGATTACAGAAGCGCATATACGCAAGTTGCACTAAGTGAACCCGCGTATACGCAGGTTTCCTTAGTTACAGTCGCGTGTACACGCATTCTGCACTTATTTGCAGGCGCGTATATTACATAAATTTCAAGATTTATAAATTTTATTTTTGCTGAATGATTGTCTGGTGGTTTGGGTCAGTGTCAAGCAGTCACTTTTTGAGTAACAGTTCTCTGTTGACAGGGGGCATCTTGTTCTGAACTCTCTCTAGTCATAAGGAGTATTAGTCTTGTTTTCGTTGATTGCAAGCGTCATTGATTTTTGACACACAAGATTTCTGTTTAAGAATCTTGATTGCTCTGTTTCGGCAGAGTAGGAAGATTGGGTTCAATCTTTGTGTCCATTTTTGCTTTCATGACACTTTTTGTTTGCTTAACGAAATCATTTTTGTGACCACTTGCTCCTTCGTTTCGAGAAAGTTGTTTGTTACCATTTTCTTGAAACTTGTCTTTTGATCTTTTGGGACTTTCATTGCTGCTTTTGATTGTCAAAAGCGATTTCAAACACATTTATTTTTGTTGAGTTTTCATCATTTGAAAGGTGTCGATTCACAAAAGTGTTTGGTTGCCCATTTATCAATCATTGGTGTCAGTATTTTTGAGAGCTTTCCTTTGAAAAATACTTTTTGGTTTGATTGAAAGAAAATCTTTTGAAAGTTTTTGAGTTTCGCTTTCTTAAACTTGCTTCTCATTTGATTTCCTTTTTTTTTGCGAAGTGAAAGTGCTTTGTTTTTATCTTAGAACTTGTTTTTATTGTTTGGACGAAATGATTGGTAACACATCATCTTCTATCTAAGCATTTTAGTGGGAAGACAAAATTTGGTAAAGCAGCAACTTTCCTTCTTTGTTTTTAGAGTAGTCTTTGAATCTTGCATCCACATATAGTTCTTGCATTAGGGTAGGATTTGCATCTCTTTTTAGGCATATTTAGTTTTGCTAGTTTTTGTGAGTGTGGAGTCTGAAAAGAAAAAGAAAATTTGTTTATATTACAAGTACCTCTGAACCTCATAGAAATTGCTCTTCATCGAAAACAAAAGTGCATGTGCATGTAGCTAAGTTTTATTAATTTCTTTTGCGTCTATAAAAACACCACAAGTTTCATCTCCATTACCTTGTGACTTAAAGAACAGCCTAATAAAATCAAGCGCTTAATTAAAATCCACTAGAACTTTTTGTTTTAGTTATTACACCAACAAGTCTAGGATTTTAGGGCCTTGGATTAGGCGAGTGGAGAGTTAACTCTCCAAGGCCACATAAAATGTCAAACATAAGATTCTGATTAACGAGAGTAAATCCAATAGCGTTAGGAAGACCAGGAAAGCTCCAGATTTGGGAGTTAAGCACGAGGGTCTGTGAAGACAGGGAAGAGAGATACCCCCTCTCCTACTTGTCCGAACTTACCTCACGACTGTTCCGCCTGGCTTCTGCGACGAGTTGGTACCCATAGTTGCCTCTCCTAGGGATCTGCATAGGTGGCTGCGGAGGGGAATCCCGTGGCACCTGAGGTCGACGTTGTATCACTCTCGACAGTACTACTGGAGGGCACCCTTGCGAAGCTTGGGGGCTTGCACCGGTGCAGGCTGTTGTTAGGAGGTCAACGTAACTTCCTCTGATACCTTCGCTGATAGGACTGGGCCCTCATCATCCCAGAATATCTTCGGAAGGCCCTTTGATTCACTTTCTCGTATTTTGGTGTCCGGTCCTAATCCCCCGGAGTGGAAATACTTGGAAGTTGTTTGACTGGCTGTATATTTAGGAACTTTATAGTGTGTGCTCTGTGCTCCTAGTCGGCTTAGCTTTTAATTTTTTGAGTCTTTAGTTAGATCATAACAAAAAATTCAAAGTGGCTGACCGGTCTCCAAGAGGGTCTCGAAGACTTCGTGGTCTCTCGCCACCTAGTTTAGAGCCTTCTCCTAGAAGGTGTAGAGGGGATACTACCGGTGGGGCCCGTCCCACGCCGGTTGACGCATCGGGGATTGATCCTCCTCTCGGGGATATTAGCGGCCAAGCAAGGCCTGGCACTTCTGAGCAAGAGAGGGACACTCCAGTCCTTTCTCGAGTTCGCTTTCAAGCGGAGAATAACGTAGAGGTAGAAGAACTTTCAGAATCTCTAGTGATTCCAAATTCTCCACTACCATCTAGTTATCCGGATGTATTGCAATACGTTGGGACTCCGTCACATAGACCAGCGAGTCCAAGTTACGCTACGCGCTTACCATTTATGATCACTACTGGAAGCATGGCTTCTACGAGTGCTGCGACTGTGCAAACCCCAACATCAGTGCAAGGGGGAGGAACCATTTCCATCCCCTCTGCTTCCTTGTTCGGATCGTTTGCTAGCACATCTTTGGTGGGGTCTACCTCCATTCCGTCCACGAGTGGAAATGCCCAAACCAATGCTTTTAGTACTGGTTCCTTCCTTTTTGGCACCCGATCACAGGGTATTCCATCGGTTTCGTTCAGTGCCGCTACATCCATGATGGGCGGATCGGCTTCATTCCAGGGTTTTCCTTTTGGAAGTGGTCATATCCCACATTCCAACCCAACGGTAGGATCCATGCCTTTTTCTTCAATAGGACAAAGCAGCAATCCTTTCCAAGGTTGGAATAACCCTGGGGTTAGTAGCGCAGGAACTACGAATCCATTTATCGGCCAACAAGGAAGTAGGCCGTATTCCACGGTTAGCATGTTTCAAAGCATTCCTCCCCTTGCTTCGGCTTGGAACCCATATCAGGGGTTATCAACTCCTTACCATTCTTTAGGAGGAAACTTTGCGGGCTACGGAGGTTATACGGCAGGAGTTGGTCAAACTCCGAATTTTGCTGGACCACAAGGCTTGCCTTTTGGTTCAGCCGGTTCTACTGGTCACTTCGGGCAGCCTGGTGCCTCCCAAATCCCAGGACAATCTTTTCACAACTTTGGGAGTTCTGCCCAGTCTAGGTGGAATTCCCTAGGTCCTCCTAGGCTTCCATTTCTGGCAACGTTAAACTTGCCAGATCTCACTAAGCTAACGAACGACCCTATCAGATACAATCCGGCCTGGCCTCCGGTCCCAACCAAACTCCCTTCGGACATTCCAAAATTTGAAGGGAAGAGTGGTGAAGATCCGGGCGATCATGTAACCACATTCCATTTGTGGTGCTCATCCAACTCCCTCATCGAAGATTCGATCAGGTTGAGACTCTTTCAGCGCACCTTGACTGGTAATGCGGCTAAATGGTACATAGAGTTGCCAGGGGGCAGCTTTACATCGTTCGCAGACTTAGCCAATATTTTCTTGAAACACTTCCAGTTGCCTGTCCGCTATGATGCCGGAACTAAACGTCTGGCTACCTTTCGTCAGGATAAGGCAACCCACATTTCTGATCACATTCAGGAATGGAGACGGAGAAAAAGGCTCATTAAAGCCGAAATCCCTCCGGAGTACCGTCTAGAGTGGTTTTTGAAGTCTTTGCAACCCGAGATCTCCAAGGATGTCTCCATGTCTGGGGTCTATTCTGAGGAGCAAGCCATTTTTAGGGCCCAGCAGTTAGAACTGATTTACTCTCAGTCTGGGATCCTCCAAAAGTACTTGCCAGATGCTCCTGGATCTAAGGTTGATTTAGCTAAGCCAAAGCCAGGTCCGCATGCGGATGGTATCGTAGGGTCAGTAGACTCGACTACAGTGAACTTGTTGAATCAATTGCAGCAGTTGTCATTACAAACTGCTCCTAACAACCAAGTCATAATGTCTAATCCTCAAGCCTCCCAAAATTCTTCCATTAACGCCGTCCAATCCGATAACCCCAAAGGAAATAAAAATTCCAATGGGAAAAAGAAAGGACGTGGTAAGAAGAAGAACTCGGATGGGAAGCCCGATGCAAATAAATCCGGCAACAAAGCTGGTGGTGGTAAAGGTGAGTCGAGAATGAAAGTTAAGTTCCCTTGCAAGTTATGCAGTGGGGACCATCTAACTCATCTTTGCCCTAGAATTGAAGACGCTCAGCGCTTGTTAGGACAGCAAGGGACTTCTAGTTCGCAAGCTGTGTTAACTAACCCGTTTCCCCAAGGGCAGCAACTTCTTGCTAGCGCGAATTCGAATCCTGGGACCTCCTCAGGGGGCAACCAGGAAGGGGAAAAAGCATCAAATGTTTTTATGATTGGTTCAAATGTTAACGTGACTACTCGGTCACGTGATTATGGTGAAGCCGAAACATCTAAGGATAAAACGGTTCCCGGATGTAATGACCTTCATATTGAGCGACCGCTTGTTGAGACTATACGTAGGATACCGAAAGGTTCCGCCAAACGTGCGACGATTAACCCTAATGCTAGGGCTGCCCAAAATTACTCCATTGTGGAGGATTTGGCTCAAAGCCCGTGTGCTATGTCTGCTTTGGAAGTTCTCCAATCGTGTCCATCTCAGAGAAGTGCTTTACTCTCTGCCATTGGAGCAGTCGATCCAGCTAACTCTTTAGTGCTCTCTTTTGACATGTCAAATGTCAAAAAGAGACTCCCTCATCATATGGCTTTTCAGGTAAAGTCAACATACCGGAAAATCAATATTTTTCGCACCGTTATAGATGAAGGAGCTTCCACATGCGTCATGTCCATGTCATGTTGGAAGGCTATTGGTTCACCTTCGGCCGTTCCTTCACCAACCGTCTTAACTGCATTTGATGGCCATTCTCACAAGCCGCATGGGATTATCCCGGCCTTTCCTATATGTGTTGGAGGTAAGGTCGTTAATATCAAAGTTGAAGTCGTAGATGCTAACCTAGACTATAATCTCCTATTAGGAAGGAATTGTCTGTACGAGATGGAAGCCATCGTATCGACTCTATTTCGTGTCATTTGCTTTCCTCATGAGGGGAAAATCGTTAAGGTTGATCAATTGGACTATGCTCCAATTGATCCTCAAGCAACCTCCAACTCTACTGTTCCTTTGGTGGATAACCCTCGCCCGCCGACTGAGAATTTAGGAGTAGGGATGTATTCCTCATTGATGGGTACGTTTGATCTTCCCTCTCCTTTTGCAAGAATCAATGCGATTTTATCATCCAAGGAGTCTTCTCGAGAAGAGTTCTTTCGTACTCATTATTTTTCCGACCCTTGGACCTTGCCTTCACCTACGACCACATTAGTTGAAGGACAAGTGAATGGAAAGGCGTTTCCTATATCTGCAGCTGAGCTTAGATATCAGTCTATCGTAGACTCTGCAGATAACCATTCTACTCCCTTTTCCGAAGAGGAGCTAGATGGTCATGTGGCCCCAGCTTGGAGCTTTGATTCTACCTCTGCCTTGGACTGCTTAGATTCGGTTCTACCTTCTGAAGAAGCAATCCTCGAAGTAATGATGGGTATAGATCGACCTTGGGAAGACTTACACCATCGCTCATATTTTCTTCCTCCATTGCAGGAAGTAGAATCTAGATTCTCCGAGCTCGTTGGTAGTGATGTTTGTATGGTGTCGAACCCTTTGGCTCCAACACACACACGTGCCGAAGGTAATATTTCGGTAATTTCAAAGACGATACCTATAAACATCTCTAAGGATTCTAAAATCATTGAGAATATCTTCATCGGAATTGAGTGTTCCCCTGAAGAAATTCAAATTTACACCGACCTATTCAAGGAATATCGTGATGTATTTGCTTGGTCTTATGAGGAAATGCCCGGCATTGATCCTTCTATAGTCCAACATGAGATCAAGACGTATGAAAATGCAAAACCGATTCGTCAAAGGCTTCGGCCGATTAACCCTAGGAAAGCAGCGGCTATCAAAGCTGAGGTTGAGAAGCTACTAAGGGCGGGTTTTATATACCCTGTTCCTCTTATGGATTGGGTTTCGAATCCAGTCCCTGTGGACAAAAAGCAAGGAACAATCCGTGTATGCATCGATTTTAGGGACTTAAACAAGGCTTGTCCAAAAGACAATTACCCCACGCCATTCATTGATCAGATTATCGACGAGTGTGCGGGTAATGAGATTTTCTCCTTTATGGATGGTTTCTCAGGTTATAATCAAATCTCTATTCGTCCTGAGGATCAGCATAAGACTGCCTTCATATGTCCCTGGGGTACCTTTGCATATCGAAAGATGCCCTTTGGTCTTAAAAACGCTGGAGCCATGTTTCAGCGGGCCATGTCCTACGCTTTCCACGACATCAAACATGTCATCGAAGCATACTTAGATGATCTCACTGCTCGTTCTCGAAAGAGAACAGATCACCCTAGTCATTTTCGATTAGTCTTTGAGCGATGTCGTTTCTATAAAATCCGATTGAATCCCAATAAGTGCGTTTCCGCGGTTACATCCGGTCGGTTGTTAGGGTTTATAGTGTCCAATGAAGGGATTCGGGTTGATCCCTTCAAGGTTGAGGCAATAGTTCAGTTGCCTCCCCCGTCCTCAATCCGTCAACTTCAAAGTCTTCAAGGGAAGGCCAATTTCTTGAGACGGTTTATAGCAAACTACGCCGAGATCACTAAAGGGTTCATGCGTTTGCTACGGAAAGGAGTTCCATTTGTGTGGGACGACTTTGCACAGCGGTCGTTTGATGCTTTGAAAAAGGCATTAGTCTCTGCCCCGCTTTTGAGTCCACCGGATTATGGTAGATACTTCCTTTTATATCTCGCTGCAGCAAAATCTACCATTGGTATCGTTCTAGTTCAGGAAGACGATGCTCTCATCGAGCACGTGATTTATTATTTGAGCCGAGGCTTAATAGGCCCTGAACTCCGCTATTCTCCGGTTGAGAAGTTGGCCTTGGCAGCTGTCCATGCTGTCCAGAGGCTCCATCATTATATTTTGCTACACAAAACTTTTGTCCTAGCGGCGGTCAATCCATTCCAATTTGTCCTCAGTAGGCGAGTGATTGGGGGCAAATATAATAGATGGATAGTCATTTTACAAGAATTCGACCTCGAGTTCTTGTCCGCCAAGTCTAAGAAATCTATTGTCTTCGCGGAGCTAATTTCTGAGCTTCCTTGTGGAGAGGATATTGTTTATGAGGAAAGTTTACCCGACGAACATATATTCCTCATCTCTTCACAAGACCCTTGGTATGGAGATATCATTGTTTATCTCCAGACTTCGAAGTTTCCCTCTACTTTCTCCAAGGATGAACATCGCAAGTTACGTCACCTGGCTAAAAACTATGTTATCATTGGTGACACATTATATCGTCGAGGGGTTGATTCAATTCTTCGACGTTGTTTAACCTTAGAGGAAGCAGAGTCTATGCTTAATGATTGCCACAGTGGAGCTTGTGGTGGTCATCTATTCGGGCTTGCTACAGCCCAGCGCATCTTACGTGCCGGCTACTTTTGGCCTTCACTCTTTAAGGACTGTGTGGAAGTGGTCAAACGCTATCACCCGTGTCAAATTTTTACTCGCAAGATGCACGCGCATCCAGCTCCCCTTTTTCCCGTTGTCACCGTCGGTCCCTTCACTAAGTGGGGTATTGATTTTACGACTTGTAATCCGCCTTCAGCGGCGAATCACAAGTACATTATCGTGGCTGTAGACTACTTCACGAAGTGGGCTGAGGCCATGCCTACTTATAAGAACGACAGTGACACGACAGCTTTGTTTCTTTTCAATCAGGTTATCTCAAGATTCGGTATCCCAAGAGAGATTTTCACTGACCATGGCAGTCATTTCCAAAATCAGCTAATGTCTGAATTGGCTTTTAAATTAGGTTTCCGTCAGGAGCATTCGTCTCCTTACTATCCTCAGGCCAATGGACAGGTCGAGGCAGTCAATAAAACTCTTAAGACGATACTCCAACGGACAATCGATAAAAATCGGTCCAATTGGCACATTATGTTATATCCGGCTCTTTGGGCATACCGAACCTCCGTCAAAACGGCTACTGGTTTTACTCCTTTTCAGTTGGTTTACGGGATGGAATCTATCTTTCCGGTCGAATGTGAAATTCTGTCTCTGGAATTGGCTGTCGAGCTTCTTCCTGAGACTTCGAGTCTCGAGGAGCGCCTAGTTCACCTGGAACATCTCGATGATCAGCGTCGAGATGCCGCCACGATGAATGAGGCCCATAAGAAAAGGGTCAAAACTCGGTATGATAAATCTGTCCGTCCTCGTGTCTTTTCTGAAGGTGACCTTGTCTTGGTCTATGACCAAGATAAGGACGCCTTGGGGGCAGGCAAATTCGAGCCTATGTGGTACGGTCCTTTCATTATCAAATGAGTCTTAGAAAAAGGATCGTATGAGTTAATTGATTTCGAAGGAAACAAGCTGGCGGAGCCCCGAAATGGGCTCTATTTAAAGAAGTATTTTGCTTAGTTTTACCAGGCAATGGCTTCTTTGTATTTTATGTGTATTTGTACATATATTATCGAGCGTTTTCTAATATCAACACTTTTTGGTCTGCCTTGGCGGGTGTTGATGGATGATTTGGTTTATTTTGGATTCGTCGATGGTGCTAGTAGGCACACTCGGAATCTTGCTTCCGCAGCTTGGGTACTTTATTACCCAACTGGTCAGTTGATGATATCGAGAGGCGTGTCAATTTATTATCCGAGGCAATATCTTATGGGATCGACTCGTTGGTAGTATATCTTGATTCTCAATTGATAGTGTCTCAGTTAAATAACATTTATCGGGTTAGAGATCCATTATTATATCTCCAATATTTAAGGGTGAGGTTGTTGCAAAGATCATTTATTTACATTAATTGTTTTCACATTCCAAGATCTCACAATTGGTTAGCTGATTCTATCGCTAATCAAGCATTAGATTGGCATATCAATCATTCATCATCATAAAATCATGCATCAAAAAGTCAAACTATATATATATATATATATATATATATATATATATATATCGCAAAGAGTCTCGAGTGTACATATGTGTGTCCAAAAATATACAAAATTGGGACTCAAATGCCCATAATCATGTCAGGCATATCTAATGCCTCGGCTCTGGATGAGCAGCTAAATAAGTAACTATAGCATTGGCCACGCGCCGAAAGACGCGAACCCAGTCACATGGCATCCCAACCACGTGACGCTGCATATCTGGAGGAAGGTCCTCTATCTCGGCCATCGGTACTTGGCAGCCCAGTCTCGCCAAGTGTCGCTGGACGTTGTTGAGGGTCCTTTCCGCATTCGCAGCCGCCTCTTCGGCTCCTCGGCCACGCCGTCCATGCCGCGGGAATCCATCTGGTCGCACGGGCCCAATGTCTGGAACATGATCATCATATTAGTCATTTGAATCTCATCAAAAAATATTCTTCAAAATTTATCATTATATTTGAAAAATCCAAAAAATCATAAAATCATAAAAAACAAAAATCTTACCAATCTCGCCCCATGCTGCATCCGGTGGTAACACTAGATCAGGATCTCCTCGGAAATCCAGCCCAGCATAGGGGTAGTCATCTATGGCGATGATCTGTTGCTCCCACCAAGTAAAAAAGTCATCGTCGAATGCATTCCTAGGCACTTCCCCACCCCCCAGACGTTTCATCAAGTCAGCCCACCGGCCCATGCGTGGATCACGTGGACTACTGATGGGAACTGCTACCCTGGGGCGGAGTGCGGGAACCTTCTCGAAGAAGAAAGTGCATAAAATGGTTCCGTACCCAAAGTTCTTGGTCTGTCCCCTCCTGATAGAAGCAAGCTGCTCCTTCATGTTGGCAAGTAAAGGAGTACACCAGTCAAACACCGTGGTGAGACAGTCCACTGCTACGCTCATGTTTACCCGTGATGCCTGATGTAGTGAGGATGATCCGTTCACTCGAGCTATGGTGAACAAGATTATCCGCAGTGACAAACTCGCCACGTGTGGGATAGAGATCTGGCTCCCGACCTTCCGATGACCTGGGCAGTAAATTTGAACATAGTCGTCTATACTGAGACTATTCCGGGTCCTGCCCCAGGAGTGTACTACCTCTCCCCTTCGGGAAAGGCCCGTGATAAAATATATATCTTCCACTTCTACCCTGAGTGGCATCTAATCAATCACAAAAGCTTCCTCCTCGACATCCCAATAATCAATGAGTCTCTCGAGCAGACGCACGTTTGCTTTCATATTTGGCAACTTGAAGAATTTTAACAATCCGCATCCCCGTAGGGCGTCTAATGCCTCATCATTGTTCATAACTTCATTATCTACAGCTGAGTGCTCTCTTTCACGCCATGTGATAGTCATCCTGGAAGAAAAAATCATTTTCATCCGTTAGTTTTTTGTATAAAATTAGTTTGTTGCGCACACGCGGGTTCACTTGTACACAGTCGCGTGTAGGGCCGTCGTATACGCGAGTTCTATATAGCCAACCCGCGTGTTCGCTGCAGAGCGATTTTTTGCAAAAATCTAACGGTGAAACATCAATTAAACTTCCTAAAAACTATCACAATTGATTGCAAGACAAGTTTAGTGCTTACCTGGAAGTTTTCGGCAAGTTTGAACGGTTAAATAAGTCACGGGGAAGTTTGCTCCTTTTGCTCCACAATTTTTTCTCTCCAAGTCAAACGGTGAAAATGGTAAGTCCAAAATTTCTTTTTATAAGTTTTGAAAATGCAAATTTTTTCAAAATTTTATTTTGTTTGGTTTCATGTCACTTTTAACTTGGGAGCTTGGAATGTCGAGATTGGGTTGTTTTTCAGGACATTTTGGACATTTTTCGACGGTTCGAGACGGTTCCATGACTGCTGACCCATCATGGCAGGTATCGTGTTCTCACTGGCATATACGTTAGGGACACCATTTTTCCGTTGCATTATGCATACTAGCCTCCATTTGACCGATACATCTGCCATAGGGTCGACCCCATCATGTTATGGTTCGTAAGCCATTTTCACTCGCCGATTCTTTAAATCATGACATGATGGTAGAGCCATCCTTTTACATGGGCATCCTAGTTAGCACCTCACTGACATTTGTTGCCCATGCTGCTTCGTTTTGAGTAGGCTCGGGAGTCCTCTGTAGTCCCACCATGACTTATGCGTTGAAGACTCATTCCTCTTTGCTTCTTCACTTCGTTCTGGCCTTATACCCTAGAGGCTCCTATGTGTGTTGAGTTGTACTTCTGCATTGCATGTTGACCATTTGCACCTTTTGGCCTATAGCCGGCTTCACTTGGACTCGTGTTTAAGCCAACTTTTGACCATGACGTCTGCAAAATCAACCTTGCATACCCTTGACTTCTGCAGCTTGACATACCCAGATCCGTGGAAGGAACTTACCTCTGAGTGTCACTGACCAGTTTTTCACCTCCCTACATTGAGCATAGGAACGTTCCTTTCCCAGGAACTAGATCATCTGTTTCACCGACACTCGTCCATTCCACTGTACCATAGCATTCTTTTATTCTTTTTCCGGCTTATCAGAAAAAGACAAAAAAATTAAATATTCCAAAAAGAGCGGGAACAGGGACATTATTTCCATTTATTGTTGGCAGCTAGAGTCAGTCATGTCGCCCTTGAACAAAGCACTCAAAACAAAGTCTCCTCCGCATGGGTGGGATTTAGTTTGACTTAGGTACGCCATAACCTTGTTATCGAGTCAGTTCTCCCCCGATTGGTTATCTCTTCCAATCATATGGAGGGTTCGTTCATGCCTCCTGCATGACGAACTTATACAGATTCACCATATGCCGCCACATAGTCACATTGAGTCGTGCTTTTGTTCAAGGTAAGTTAGCCTGAGTCGGCCTTTCTGCGGTGTCTCTTGACTCATTTTTCAGTCGGCCATCCCTGGTTGTCAGTGTCATGTCTATCATCACATCAGTTATATTGGTCCTTTACTCGTGCCGGTTTGAGAAGGTCCCCATTGACTTCTTGCTGGCGGGTCTTGTCCTTATCGACGACGACACATTGCTCTGAGGACAGGCCTAGAGCCGCACCCTGGCCCTATTTTCATTATTGATAGGTCACATTGTGCTCAGCATCGATCAGTATCATGGGTCTTTGACTGAGTGGTTTCCCTTGTGTTCGACATCAGCATACATTATCACACGTTGGGATTCGTGCAGTACCTTGGTTTCCATTTGACCCTATTGGTGGATACCTCGCCTCTGTGTCAGCTTTCATTATTGTTTGGTTCAAAGGGTTTCTGCCGTGCGCTAGCCACATCTTGTGTACGCCGGAAACGTACTTCGGTTGGGTTACTACATCTTTTTTCGTCCGATTCCTTCCACATTATTGGCCTACGGGTTACACTCGCGCTAGATTGATGGAGGATGCCTTAATGCCTTCCTTCTAGCGAATCTTTCCCTATCGAATCCGACTCATTGCTCTGGGGCAAAGATCTAGAGTCCATTTGGCAGTACCTTGGGGTTTGCAGTCATTAGTGGAAGATTCCTCGCTATCGACAGTGGGAAACCATCATTGTCTCCTGATTGATAGATTCTTACAGGTGTTCAACTTCAGCTCATCTATTCACACTTGTTAGATTGTACTGTGTACCTTGACGCTCATTATCATTATCGGTGAGTAGTCTCGCGTTTGTTAATGGTATACATCAATGACCGGTAATCAAACGATTTCTCACATGGTCGACTTCAGATCATTTATTCCCATGGTGTAGAAATGTACCACGGCGGTCGGTGAAGACCTCAGGTTGTATCAGCATTCATTGGTTCACTTGACAGTTGCTCCTGTTGCTGCTAGTTGATACCACTCCACCTTATATGTTGCAGTCAGTCACGGCGACATTCTATATGCTGGCACCTGAGTTTGCAGTGTAGTACCATCCTATTCCATCATGTTCAATTGGTACCTTTTTGGGATCAGTCTTTGATATCAGTGATCCGTTGCATCTTTCAGCATCATTGACAGTCTTATATGTGATATTCAGACATGTACTTACTCATTATGATCAGATGATCCATTATGTATTTTCCAGTCATTTATACTCGTATACTTAGTGGATCCGCTTGTACTTGATATGCGGACATGCTTTACTTTTCCTGAGCATGGGTATGCCCGCCTCATACAGTGTTTCTTTCTGATCTCCTTTCGGTGGCTTGGCAGGCTGAATTCTGGTGAAGTCCTCCTCGGTTTTTCGGCAGAGTTCCTTTCCTTGTACTTACTTAATATATTTCGGCCATCATGTTCCCCTTCTGACCTCATACATTAGGGGGAATCTGTTATAGCTCCAAATCTCACTCTTATGGTTTGTGATGCTCCACTTATGGCCTAGGGCAACCCCTCCTTCCAGACCTGGTCCAAAAATTTAAAAAATAGTGTTTTATTCCCTATACGCGACATTGCCCTGAGTTAAACGCGTGTACACGCGGGTCTGTCATACCCAACCCGCGTGTATCTATTAAAACACTTAAAAAAATAATAAATTCCTCTTTTTCGGGCGGAGATCGTGGGTTTTACCTGCTGGATCACCTGTTAGTGCCCGTGGCCCAACTGTTCCCAACCAACTCCTAACTAAAAAACTACTTTGGAGAGGGTATAAAAAGACATCAAAGGGAAGGCCAAGGGGAGAGAGAAAGGAGAGCAAGATTATTATGCTGAGATTTTCCCCTTAGACCAGGTCTGAAGTCCTTGGTGCTTTCTGCACTTCCCCCATTTTGCATAGGAAACCCTTGTTTACATGTGTATTGGTGATCATTCATCCTTGATATCATCATTGAGTAAGACTTGGAAGGAGCTCTTGTTGGAGGCTTGAGGCTGGAATGGATCCGGGAGGAAGCTTTGCTTGGAGCCTGCTGAAGGCGTTCAGGTGATATCTTTCCGTTATATGTACTTTATTTGCCTTTATATATAAAGAAACACGTCTTTGTTCCCGAAACAATCTTTCTTTATGCTTATGAGATTCTTGTCTTGAATTCTTATGCAAGTGGTTACTTAAAGATTTTTATAACTAACTTTATAGCATAAAGATGGTTTATACATAAGTATTTGTATATGTACTGTTGTTTTCTTTTATTTGTTTGTCTTGCAGGTCAAAGGAAGAAGAAGGGAACTCCAAGAAGGGTTTGGACCCTAAAGGCCTTCTCGAACGTAGGACCTTAGGTACGTACCCTAAACATTAGAATTTGCTTAAAAGTAAAAATGATGGTTGTGTGTGTGTGTTTCTTTGGATAAGCAATTTTCAGTCTGGTAGAGTCTTAGCCCAAAGGACCCTAGGGGTACTTTCCCTTCAACCAATAACCAATTTGGAATATATGCCAAATTTGGCACATAGTGCCCAAGTGCTGCCAACTCATTCTAGCCTTGAAACATATGCCCAACACTTGCCTGCAATGCGTTTTGTAGTGTAGAAAGCCCCAAATTCCTATGACCACCAAAAGATGCAAAACTACCAAATATCCACATTCATTGGGACCCGCTCGATATATGCCACACATTGATTTGAAATCACAGATCCCCAAATCCTCGTAAATTTTATAAATAGGATTTCTTTGGAGTTACGGGTTCGTGGGATTTTGAGCTTGGCCGACCAGGCCTTAATTACCTTCTCTTGGCACCTTTACCTATTATCCTTTATATGATCATGTGATACTACCTATGATTAGGCCTTTGGGTGCTAGACCTCTATGTAGGTCTGCAGGAGAAAATTTCCCTTTGTTATTTGCATAAGGTCCTTAGTTACCAAAATGCTCAAAACTATCACAGAGAAAACACTAGCCCCCACTCATATACATATGCCCTTGTTGAGTTGGAGCCTGGATGCCTAAATGCCTATAACCCTTTTTAAAATGAATTACATTTACCTTGCCAGCTTTCAGGCTTTCAGACTAGCCCACACACTCCATGTCAACACACCAGGATGGCCAACTCATGTGCACCACTGCAACGCCTTAGAACTATTCCCTGATTCCTTTACTTAATTTCCTATTTTTTGTCCCACTTATTCCACTACTAAGATGGCCTCTGGATGCCTACATCCCCATAACGTCTTCCAATTTCTATCCTAAACGTCTGACGGGCTCGCAGAGTTTCATGTTTCCGGGATTCCAACCCTCTGAGCTTTTGACTTTTTAGGATTTTGACCTTCTGGGCTTTGTTCCCATGACCTTGGCTCAACGCACTCCTGTGTCTCTTTTAAATAACCCTCTGGGATTCAAGGTTGTTTGGGGTTCCAAGATTTTAGGTTTCCGAGCACTATTCCACTACCCTTGGTCAATGTGATTCCCATAACTCTTTTAAATAATCATCTGATATTCTGGGGCTTCGAGCTTCCATGAAGGTACTAAAAATCTACCTTCTGAAGGACCTTACATTTACAATTAGTAACTTTTGAACAAGGGGGCCATTTTTAGACTTTCGCATACCGTAGGAAAGATATTTCCAAGAAATTTCCAAATGTGCCATTTCCATGAGCATTTGAGTAAATCCTCTGATGGAGAAATGCCTCAAAGGCCTGGGACTCTCAACCATCATAGTCATCATTTTGTGACTTATCCAATAAGCTTGCAACTATGATGATTCTCTATAAGAGACCACAACAACCATGGGACTCCCCTTGAGCTTGACACATCAATCACGTCAATGCTAGCCCATTTTTTGTCACAGCTATCCTAGTGGACATCAATGCTATCCTAGTTAACACTATGCCCACACATGTGTTGGCACCAATGTCCATGCTAGTCTAGTTGACATCCATGCAGACTCACTGGTTATCACTAGCAATTAGACAATTCCAACTGTCCAACACATCTCCTAGCATGACTGCTAACATCAATGCCAACACACTTGCTAGAACTAGTAATCTAGGAAATTCCAGCTCTCCAACAATATCCCCCTTTGGCATTGATTGCAACACCTCATCACTTCTCCACATTGATGTCCAATCCTCATGCTGCTTCCACACTTCTCCTGGCATGAGCCACTATTGGATTTCTATTATCTACATGGACCATCACAACATCTTCATTAAGCTTCTCTCCCCTTTGACATGAATGGAAAATGGTACCATGATGCTTATTCTCTCCCTTTCAATTAACATATTAAGGTCAAGTTGTTGGAGTGTTTTTTCGGTGCATACCTATCCTTCAAGACTGACATATTCTTTGTATATCCTTGACACTACTACTACTACTATAGGAATTGGACATATGTGATATGGTCCCTAGAAACATATACTACCCTATTTCTGACTTTTGCTAGTTCTGAATACCTTAGGATGATGGCTGAAATCTCTCTCTGTCAAGGCATCTTTTGTACCAGTTAAAGGAAATTTATACCAATTAAATTTCTCACAGTATTGCTGCTACTACAAATATGACCTAATAGTGATGCATTTTGACTTTCCCTTTACCATTTCTGTTGCTTCAAGAATTTTTCTCACTTCTCCTAAGTATCTTAATAGTCAACATTGCTCCCTTGATATCATACCTCTCCAAAGAGGGACTACTGCTTAACTAACACCAATTTAACCAAAACGTTGATAGAAATTGGATATTATACTAGGAAAACTTCTAAGAGTCCTCCTCAAAAATAGATGTCCATTCACATGAAAGGATACCCCATCTGAACCCATGACTACCAATTTACATAGTGACACTGATTGAAAGCTAAGGGACATTCAAAACATGTATCAATTATGTTTCATGAACACAAGATTGCTACATAAAATTAAACTCACGACTTAAATGAAATAGTGGTATTTCACTCAAGATGTGAACCTTACATTTACTTAGCAATATTTCTTCCCGAGGCAGAAAATGATCATTGCCTCCTACTGCAACAAGAGAAACTCCCCCTAATCCAATGCTCTATGGCAGCGTAGATCTTCTTCCTTGCATTATACATGGGGACATATCCTATGGGCGTAACTTGACTGTGGGATTCTTGTTATTCCACACATTTGTTACAACTCATATTCCCCCACATCATAAAATATTGTTGTGTACTCCCCCTAAAACCATGTTTGTTCCATTCTCCTCTCTCTTTCAATGATGATACATTTGAAATAGAAAATTTCATTACTGTAATTAGAAAGAGGGACTCATCTATACCTTAAACATTTAGATGCACTTTTTCTTAATCTTTTTTGGTTTCTTGCATCTGACTTATTTATCATCCTTTGAGGCCATTCTCTTCCTTCAATGAAGAGAAAGAGAGGGTCTACTCTTTTTGAGTTGTATGTCCTCTTTCCTTTTCCAACCTTCAATGGCTGATGATTTATTGAGGCATCACCTTCTACTTTCTTCTTTATCCTGTGTTTAGGCATTCTCTTAGATGTGCACTCGTCTTCTTTTTCTTCTTTCTTTACCTATATCTTCTTTTCATTTCCCCTCTTCTTTTTCTTCACGGTAGAACTGATTAGGATACTGATCTCATTAATTACTTTAGGCTTGCACTCATTGTAGCTCGAAATTATAGAGGAATTCATTACTAAAATACGAGGATTATTCCTTTTGATTTTTTGTTGGTTTTTCTTCATAGAAAAATAAGATCCTTGATTATTTTCTGCTCCTTTCCGCATGTGATTTTAACATTGAACACTTAGGAAATACTAAACTCCCTTTGTTCATATAATTCTCCTCATATTTAGTGCTCAAGTTTCTTCATTTTCCCGTATACTTTGAGGGATATTCCTTTTCCTCTCATATATGAGTTCACTTCCTGGGGCTCGCGGATGCCACAATTGCAACATTCAATATAGCTTAAGAACGGGGGAAAATAATTACCATATCTACCAACACTCTTTCTAAGGCCTCTACCCCTACCAACATGCCTTCTCATGGCCACTTTGTGCATTATTGGGTTGCTTCTACTGAACACATATTGTTTTCTTGCATGCTATCTATAGTTTATGGCTTTATGTCCAAAATTACTATAAGAAAAGAAAGATTTATGCCAATTTGTCCTTACTCATTTAGATTTGGCATCCATTATATGAGAGAAGCCATTAACAAACCATAACAACAACTATATGAATCAATACATGCACACACATCATGAGCAACACACACACATGACACAAAGGTTTAACATGGAAACCCTTACACGAGAAAAACCACCAAAGCTTGTTTTATTATTGATGTAATAATAAAATCACCTACTCTATTACATAAAATTTTATTTATGAGCCACCACTCACAAGAAGCAACAACTCCCTTTGATTTTTTGCTAGCATCCACTAGCAGCAAGCACCAACACCCTTCTTTTACAGACACCTAATCAACTTACCCAAAGCACCAAATTCACAAATTTATTGCAAGCACCAACTTGTATGAGGCACCAACCCCCCAAGCTTTCTTCAGACACTAACTAGAGATGGAAGCACAAACTTCATGTATGAAGGGTCGAACCCACACTCGATAAGGAACTAATGTTCCCTGTACATGGAAGCCACTCTACTTGAAATCATCTATTTTTTCTCCTATATATTTATCCCTCTAATTTTCTCAGTAGCCTTAAGCATTCTGCACTATGTTCTTCTCAATAGAAATCACTCATACACAACCCTTAATGCATTCTATCCACCCTGTATCAGTATACAATCTCACATAGAGCTCTCTGATCTCATCTCTCTACTTCTGAACATGCACTCTTGGCCCTCTTCTTAGCAGTGCACACCCACTCGGAGGTATCCACTAAGCTCAATAACAAAAATGTTTCTTCGCCCACTTTGGTCATGGAAAATCCTTTGTTTTGTTCTTCTATTGCACTAGGGACAATGTTGTATTTTCTATCTGTCAAGGTGCCATTCATTGTACTCAAGTGTGTACTATGTCAATGGATCTCCATACTTCTGCAACATATGACTACATTCCATTGTAACCATATTAAACGTTAAGCATAGGCTCTTGAGCATTTTTCTCCACTTAGCTACTCAACAACTGCAACTAAAACATAATTAATTCAAAGAATGGACACCTTTGTGATTCTCCATATTGTGAATTAAATGTCATTAAACTTGAACACTCAAGGAGGCTCTACATGCTTATTAATTACTCATATACCTAGAAATTTACTCCAACATGGCTTCTATAAGCCTGGTATGATCTCGATTAATTCTCTCCACAAATAGTGGTCCTTGTTACCTTAATCCAACAATATATGCAATCACTATTGACTTCATTAGCTTAGTCTCTACATTCATGGTCCTAGCTGCTGACTCATCCATGACTGCACAATCACTTTTTGGCGAATAACCGATTTGATATATTTTCCAAATTTTTTCCACAGTACCCAAGAGCTTTCAACTCATTCAAACCATCAAGCATATTCCCAACACTTTCCTGTAATGCACTTTTCAATGTAAAAATACCTAAAGGCATATGATCACCAAAATATGTAGAGATGCCAAATAACCACATTCACTGGGACCCACTCGATATATGCCATCACTCAGTTGAAATCCCAAATCCACACATCGTCTTAAATTTTATAAATAATTTCCTTACTACTTACAGGATCACGAAATTTTGGGCTTGGCCCACCTAGCCTTAGCACCCTTCTCTTTTCACCTTTACCTATTCTCCTTCATATAATCATGTGCTACAACCTACGACTAGGCCTTTGGGTGCTAGAACTCTCTACCAGCTTGGGGGGGCTAAATTCCCTTTGTTATTTTCATAAGGCCCTTGGTCACCAAAACAAAAGACTATTGCATAACAACCACTGGCCCCCACTCATATACATATGCCCTTTCTAAGCTAGAGGTCAGACGCCCACATGCCCATAATCATTTTTTAAATGAATTGAATTCACCTTATGGGCTTTCGAGATTGTGACTTGGCCCACACACTCCACATCCACACACTAGGTTGGCCAATTCATGTGCACCACTATAGTGCCTTAGAACCATTCCCTGATGCCTTTACTTGTTTTCCTCCTATTGGTCGCACTTATGCCACTACTGAGTTGGATCGAAGATGACGACATGATTGTAACTTCTTTTGATTGCAATACTCAAGATCTTATGGGATCATGGGGTTTCAAGTTTCTGGGATTTTTACCCTTTGGGTTTTTGACCCTCCAGGATTCTGACCTTTTAGGCTTTATTCCCATGACCCCGACTCAAAGAAATCTTGTGTCTCTTTTAAATAATCCTCCATGATGTTGGGCCTCCTGCGTTCTAAGATTCTGGGTTTTTGGGCATTATTCCCCTACCCCAAGTCAATGTCATTACCATAACTCTTTTAAATAAACCTTTGAGATTCTGGGCTTCTTGGCAAGTACTGCAACTCAACCATTTAGAGGACCTTACTTTGAAAGTTAATAACTTTTGAAACAAAAGGCCACTTAAATACATCCACATACTATTGGAAATATCTAATAAATTTCCAACCATTCTACTTCCAAAATCATTTTAAAAAGTCCCATCAAAGAGAAATTCCTTCAAAGCTCGAGACTCTCAACCATCATAGTCATGATTTTATGGCTTCTCCAATAAGCCTTCTACTATGATGATTCTCTACAAGAGACTACAATAACCATGGGACTCCTCTTGAGCTTGACACTTCAAGCACATCAATGCTAGCCCACTTGCTACCATATCTAGCCTAGTGTACATCAATGATATACGGGTTAACACTATGCCAACACATCTACTGTGACCAACATCCATGATAGTCTAGTTCACATCAATGCCAACTCACTTGTTGTAACTAGCAATAAGAAAATGCCAACTATCCAACACATCTCCTATCATGATTGTTGACATCAATGCCAACAAACTTACTATACATAGCCATTCAAGCAATGCCAACTAACCAACAAGGCCTTGCTAGTTGAGGGAGATAATCTATTAGGTTGAAATCACACCACAAAATGCACCGAAAATCAACACATAAATTCAATTAATCAAAAGAATAAATTACATAGCTACACTCTCATGCCAAAGCCATAGAAAAACTAACTAATACTAATAAGAAAGTGATATGAGTCTTGTTAAACATTTCTCACAATATCATAACCATATCTCATACTTACACTTACTTTTATAGAGTTTGATGCATAATATATGTTAGGTTCCTATACCAATAGGAGTCATAATTTTGAATGGATAAGGTTAAGCCTTCTAATATGTACATACCTTTGCTTTTTGCAAACGTTTTCCATATTGAAAAATAAAAAAATGGAAAGAGGGTATGTCCTAAAAGAAAAATCAAAGGACAAAATGAATAAGAAAATGTCCAAAAAAGTGAAAAATATGAACCCCAAAAACAAAAGACCATGAAAGTGTGCAAGTCAAAATGCCACTACTATTTACTTTCATGTATAATAATGATTGTGTGCAGTTTGTTGTTCATGCCACAATCCATGGTAAACAAACTATTTAATCTTGGGAGATCATTATATAGGTAGAGTAAATAAAAGGAGCTCATCAGTTTAACTAGAGCCCTTCGATGATATAAGGTTAGAATTAGATAGTTTCCTGCTTTAAAAGAAAATGGATAAGGGTTTGCTAGCCCAAATTCACCCAAATAAGAAGAATAAATGGTAGGATGATTAGATGGGTAAGTAGAAGAAAGGTTGCAGAAGTATGATGATTGATTAGACAAAAGAACATTTATCATCTTTCAACATGTATTTCAAATGTGAATGGGCAATTAAGCATGCATAACATTTAAAAAGTCAATTAATTAACTTCCCCCATTCCTTTTACCCCTTTACTTTACTAATTTCCCATAAATAAATTTTGAGTACATAAATCCTTTAAGTCAAATAGGCTTAGAGCATTTCTCTGACTTGTGGAGGGACAGGACCCTTAGCTTAATGACTTAAGGACAACAAGTACTAGATTCCCCCTAATCAAAAATTCATCTCCCTTCATTCCCCCTCATTTCCCTAGTAAAACCCATTTTCCTAAGGTTAAAACACTATTTGCCTAGGGAAAGTAATCACCCCCCATGGAAAACCCCTTTTTCCCAAAAAAACCCACAAAAGCACATTACCCAAGTATTAATGTTAATATGCGAGAAGAATTTAAATCATGAAAAAGCATTTTCTTAGTTTATTGTGTCCCTTGTCTACCCATTCATATTAATTATTAACTATATATATTAATTCCCGAAAACCCACTATCCCGTATATATATAGCTCCTATATATAAAATAACCCCACCCCTTAGTTTAAATATAAACTATATCGCTATCCCTTATCCCTCAAAATTATTAAAATACCTCCCTTAATCGTTCACCCTGATTAAATCTTTCGTTAATCACACCGACGGTATAATCCCACCTTAATCTATCATTAACCCAGTACCGCTACACTTAATCGCCCATCGGGTCCCCCACCACCCTCCGTGTAGTTTCCCTGCCTGATCACCATGCGATTGCTTCCCCCCACATCTGATGGCCTTCATCCATATCGTTCCAACCCATCCGCCGAACTATACCCACCTGAAAAAGTGGTTTTCCGCTTGACCCCCGATGTTACATGTCATTCAAGGAATGGAATTGGGCGACCCCTGCCAAATACCACCAAGCCCAAAAAAACAGTGCGAAATAAACCACTTACTACCCTCTCGCTAAATGACAAAACTGTCTACTGTTCACCTTGCGCCAAAATTCAAAAAAATCAAACCTTTACTTGTTTAAACATGAAAGCCCCAGTTTTTCTCATTTTCACTTGTTTGTACAGTAAAACCCTATGTAACCCTTCTGTGCCACTTGAAGCCTCTGCTAACCAATTCGAGCATGGTGTACCTCTCTAAAGAACATTAGACTCACTCCATAGAACTATAAATCTCGATAAAGCCATTAATGACCCTCCCTGTCAACCCAACATTTTCCTTACAGTTTGTTTTATTTTACAGGTGATCAAAAGACCGCAGCCTTGGATAAATAGTCTTAGTACTAGTCATAAGACCTGTTTACTCTAAGATTGTTATAAAATGTATTCAAACAGAGATGGAAAATAAAGCATATAGTTAAAAGACAAGTGGAGGAAACATGAAATTAAATGATTTACTGTTGAAATAAAGAGTAAAAACCTAAAATATGCAGTGAAGGTAAAAGGACACAGTAAGAATAGTCAAAGTGTATTAGGGTTAAAGAGTATTAGATTAAAGACTGAGTCAAGTAAAGCAGCTAGCATGAAGACAAACAGTAGGGAAGATAGTTACAAAGCATACAGATTCATGTCAAAATGAAGATAGATGAGAAAACAGAGCGGTAAAAGTAAACATGGACATAGTAAGGGTTAAACAGAGATGAAAACACTTTCACTAGAAACAATGAAGTTTACCCAAAGTAAATGTGAATAACAGTTAAAAGAAATTTAAGGTTAAAAAATGAAATCATAGCAGAAATGGTACATTCTTCAGAAATTTCTTGTTTAAGTCATAGTGTTCAGAAACTATTTTTGCCAATCCAAGATGAATTTCAAGAAAATGGAGGAGGTTTGTGTTCCTAAAAGGCTAATATACAAAAAAATATCTCACGTTTTACACAGGTATTACCAAAAGTGAGATAAGTGCATGTCTTCACAACCTATTTTTTGGACTATGCAAAGTCCTGTTTTTGACATCTTTGTGCAGAGAATATTGTGAACTTCTGGAGCTAAATTTTGGGAAACTGAGAGAGGTTTATCTCAAGGACATACCTGTCTACAATAACCTCTTTCACTTTTTACATATATATCTCGGATTGAGATATACAAAGGTATCACTGGACCCTAATTTTACAGAATTGCTGGGGCAGAATGTACAAAGAAAGGATGCAGTTAGTGACTTGGATGCCTCATCATCAATTAAGAGTTGCTATCAAATTCGAATTTCTCTTGTTTTTCACCCTCAATCCATAAATATAGTGCCAAATAGATTTGTTAGTTTTGAGTGTCCTTTGTTTAAGTTCTATTAATGTAAAGCAGTTTGAGATATTTGTAAAAGAAATCTTGATATTTTTTCAAGATATTTCAGTTTAGAATTTGTATAAATACTTCTTTATTTGAAATATTTTGGGGTGGATTCCAAGACATTTATATAGACTTTTTCCCTCAAATCAGAGTTTTATTGTATCAATGACCGGATTGTCTTGTTGGATCAAAGAATAAAGATTACATATTTCACAGGATTATTATGTAAAGTGAAATACAAATAAGTATTCTCTCATGTTCAATGTTGTCTTTCCTTATGTTTTTCCATAATCTTATCTGGCTTTCTAAAATCTAAATGTATAGCAAGGAATGATATTTTAGACATTGCTTGAATGCACTCTGTCTTGATTGCTTTACATTCTGAATGTTTTCTCTTAAACTATCTTAGCTAGGGACTCAATAACTACTCCTTAGCTTCCGTAGTTTCTCCTCTTATCTATAGCAAAGGGTTCTTAACTACCCTTTGTTCATGATCACCCTCTATTCTTCATTCTGATCCCGATCCAAGGATTCTTAAGTGCCCTTTCACCCTAGTTGGAATCATTTCACCCATTAGGCCTAAAGATTTGCATTTTGCTTTGCTAGCCTGCCATGTCAACATTCCTTTTAATGATCTTGTCTAGTTATGCTATCCATTTTCTAACTCCATAGCCCAATGGCTTGAAGAACTAGCTCTATCCATCTCCTCCAAGAATTCCACCACCCAATATTTAACTCAAATCAAAACCCCTATGAACTTTCATAACTAGCCTAATATCCCATCAAACAAAGCTAAATCGTATAGAGAGAGCCCTCTCTAGACTTAGGTTGGCTGGAGCCTAAGCCTAAAAGTTGGTTTCTGGTTACCCTGGTGATCTCTTTCCTTAACCTTGGGAAATTACTCGGTGATAACATAATGGCGACCATACTGGGGAGAATTAACATTTTCTTCAGAATCGTTTTACAAGTTTAGATCTGATCTATGATGGTGGACAATGATCAGACACACAAAGGTTAAAATCATCCACTTGGTGGCTCCAAATAAATTCCACAATCAACACTCCACTGGAGGAATGAACCTAAAAGAACTATGTCAAAAGATCAGGCTTTTAACTTGGATTACAATCCAAGACATTATGTTCTTTCTCATTGATAAATTTTTTCAATGTATATTGTATTTTAGAGAAGATTTTAGATTACTTTTTTATTATTTCCCTTTGAAAAATGTAGATATAAAGTCTCATTACACATTTGAACGACAATCTTCTAACTCTTACATAGATCATTTTCCAATTGAGGAGCATCAAACAATCAAGACTAATCATACAATCCCTGTGCATATTCCAGTACCTCATAAAGTTCCTTATAGATATAAGCCAATCATCGTACCTCCTACACTCCATGATTTCCCTAACAATTATTACAATTATCTCCCTAGGCTTGATGGAGAGAATGGTATCACTGCTCAGAAACATATTCAAGGTTTTGAAAATTATCTAGACTTATTTGAAATTGATGAAGATGATGTTATTATCAGGTGTTTTTCTCTTTCTTTGCAAAGCAGAGTAAAGAGTTGGTTCAAAAAGTTACCTACTGCAAGCATCTCAAATTTCCAACAGTTTGTCAAAATTTTCCTTGATAGATGGATAACCAAAGTCAATCTTCTTGTAATCATAGAAGAATATAATCAGTTAGAAAGATAGCCAGATGAAATAGTACAACAATTTTCAGACATATTTAATCAAGCCTATTATTCAATGCCATAAAATATAAGAGCTCCCCCAGATTCAACTCTTTTGCATTACCCAAGAATATTTGATCCAAAGATAGAATTTTAGCTAAGAGAAAGAAACCCCTCAACACTGGAATAGATGCAGAACATTGCAATAGATGTAGAAGTTAATCTGTGAATTACATGAGAAAATTCGAAAGTAGAAGTAGAGGAAAACAACACTGCAAAGGAAAAACTCGACATTTTGATGAAGAAAATAGAGGAAAGGATGCAGAAGATCACCATGAAAGATGAATTTTTTGCTCGAAATCACCATGATAGATTTATTTCACAAAAAGAAGAGGTTGATAGCCATGAACAAATTCCTTCTAATTCCAACTTTCATAGATTAGAAGATAGATTTATAGAGCAATATGTGGAGAAGCAATCTGCTGATCTAATGTGTATGTTTGATGACATTACTTCTTTTAATGATTTGCCTAAATATGATCAGTATGATGATAATTATGTTCTTCAAATCCAAACTGACTTTACAGAGCAATCAGGAACTAGTTTGGGGAATAAGGAAATTTAGTTTCAAAAGCCTAAAAATAGTGATCATCTTATTCATATTAGCTATGAAAGTGAGGAAGAAAGTGCAGAAAATTTGGAAATAAGTGAAGCTTCTTTGCCTCTTTGTTTTGCTTCATTTTAGTTCATCAAAGAAAACTTTAAAGCAATCAAAAGTCAACAATCTTTAGGTATTGATATTAACAACAAATAAGACAATAAAATTCCTGATCAAGATCCTTCAGTTTCACAATTACAGTTGTCAGAAACACCTGATCAAATAATACAAGAAAGTTCTATACCACTATGTTTTGAATCATTTCAATTTTTAAAGGAAATGTGGTATGAAAACTCTAAAGAAAAGGATGAGCAGCTTGTAGAAATTTGTGAAGTCCCATTCGAACCTATGAGTAATAAGTTGCAACAATCCTTCCAAGTTTTTCATGATCCCATAACTGATGGGTTGGATAGTGAATGCAATCAGAATTTTTCTTCATTAACTAACAATCAGATTTAGGATCAAGATGATAAAGGTTTCATCAGTCAAACATTTCAATCAAAAGAAATATCATCACAAAGCTTGTTTGAAAATATGCAGGGTGATAAAGGTGAAAGTGATATTTCAGTTTCATGGCCTGGAGGCCATCCACAATAGATGTACAATTGCTTAAATTAGTTCAAAAATAATGTGAATATTTTGGAAGATTCTTTTGTACAGTTTCTAGTGTCAACAAAGGAAATCAAGTATTTCCTTATCTTCTCATTTGCTCACAAGGTTATAATTGTCTTTAGAATCTCAGTTTTAACCACAAACAAGCATAAGAAGCAAAATTCACCAATGTACATGATGCTTGGATGGTTGCATTAGCCATTTCATTTTACCTAACCAGCAGTTGGACAGCTGATCAGAGTAAGTAGGTAGGATTTTAGTTTGAATAAATTTAGTTTTCAGCAGCGAATTTATGTTAGGTCAGATATTTGTTTGCAGAAAATGGTGTATTTTTAGTTCAAAAGTTTTAGTCACAAAGATAATACAACAGAGCATATACATGTGTGGGATTGGCCCAATGGATCAGGCAACTAGTTGACGATTTTCTTGACATTTCACAAGGAAATTCCATCCCCAAGTGGAGCCACAGTTAGGTTCCTATACCAATAGGAGTCATAATTTTGAATGGTGAAGGTTAAGCCCTATAATATGTACACACATTTGATTTTTGCAAATGCTTTCCATATTGAAAAATCAAAACATGAAAAGAAAGTATGTCCTAAAAGAAAAATCAAAGGACAAAATGAATAAGAAAAGGTCCAAAAAAGTGAAAAATATGAACCCCAAAAACAAAATACCATGAAAGTGTGCAAGTCAAAATGCCACTACTATTTACTTTTATGCATAATAATGATTGTGTGCATTTTGTTATTCATGCCACAATCCACGGTAATCAAACTATTTAATCTTGATTATGTCATGCTTTAAATTTCATGTTGATAGTTAGAGAATAGAATCTGACCAAATTGTTTAATCTTAGCAGATAATTAGATAGGTAGAGTAAATAAAAGGATCTCATTAGTTTAATCTGAGCCCTTGGATGATATAAGGTTAGAATTAGATAGTTTCTTACTTTAAAAGAAAATGGATAAGGGTTTGCTAGCCTAAATGCACCCAAATATGAAGAAAAAACGGTAGGATGATTAGATGGGTAAGTAGAAGAAGGGTTGCAGAAGTATGATGATTGATTAGACAAAAGCACATTTATCATTTTTCAACATGTTTTTCAAATGTGAATGGGCAATAAGTATGCATAATGTTTACAAAGTCAATTAATTAACATCCCCCATTCCTTTTACCCCTTTACTTTACTAATTTCCCATAAATAAATTCTGAGTACTTAAATCCTTTAAGTCAAATAGGCTCGGAGCATTTCTCTGATTTCTGGAGGGACTAGACCCTTGGCTTAATGACTTAAGGATAACAAGTATTAGATTCCCCCTCATCAATTATTCATCTCCCTTCATTCCCCCTCATTTCCCTAGTAAAACCCATTTTCCTAAGGTTAAAACACTATTTGCCTAGGGAAAGTAATCGCCCCCATGGAAAACCCCTTTTTCCTAAAAGACCCACAAAACACATTACCCTAAGTATTAATGTTAATATGGGAGAAGCACTTAAATCATGAAAAAGCATTTGCTTAGTGTATTGTGTCCCTTGTCTTCCCATTCATATTAATTATTAAATTTATATATTAATTCCTGAAAACAAACTATCCCATATATATATAGCTCCTATATATAAAATAACCCCGCCCCTTAGTTTAAATATAAACTAGATTGCTACCCTTGTCCCTCAAAAATATTAAAATCCTTCCCTTAATCGTTAACCCTGATTAAATCTTTCGTGAATCACCCCGACGACATAATCCCGCCTTAATCTATCATCAACCCGATACTGCTACACTTAATCGCTCGTCGGGTCGTCCACTATCCTCCGTGGAGTTTCTCTGCCTGATCACCATGTAATCGCTTCCCCCCACATCCGATGACCCTCATCAATATCGGTCCAACCCATCCGCCGAACTATACCCACCTAAAAAAAGTGGTTTTCCGCTCGACCCCCGATGCTACGTGTCGTTCAAGGAATGGAATCGGGTGACCCCTCCCGAATACCACCAAGCCCACAAAGCAATCCAAAATAAACCACTTATAACCCTCTCGCTAAATGAAAAAACTGTCTATTGTTCACCTTGCGCCAAAATTAAAAAAAATCAAACCTTTACCCATTTAAACACAAAAACCCCAGTTTTGCTCATTTTCGCCTGTTTGTGCAGTAAAACCGTGTGTGATCCTTCTGTGCCACATAAAGCCTCTACTAACCAATTCAAGCATGGTTTACCTCTCGAAAGCACTTTGGACTCACTCAATATACCTATAAAGTTTCATAAATCCATTAATGACGCTCCCTGTCATCCCAACATTTTCCTAACAGTTTATTTTATTTTACAGGCGATCAAAAGACCAGAACCTTGGATAAACAATTTTAGTACTAGTCGTAACACTTGTTTACTCTGATATTGTTATAAAATCTATTCAAATAGAGATGGAAAACAAAACATACAGTTAAAAGACAAGCAGTGGAAACATAAAATTAAATGATTTACTATTGAAATAAACAGTGAAAACCTAAAATGTACAGTGAAGGTAAAAGGACAAAGTAAAGAATATTCAAAGCGTATCAGGGTTAAAGAGTATCATATTGAATACCAAGTCAAGTAAAGAAGCTAGCATGAAGACAAACAGCAGGGACAACAATTAGAAAGCATGCAGATTCATTTCAAAATGAAGATAGATGAAAAAACAGAGCGGTAAAAGTAAACAGTAAAAGTAAACATGGAGGCAGTAAGGGTTAAACAGAGATGAAAACACTTTCACCAGAAACAATGAAGTTTATCCAAAGTAAAAGTGAAAAATAGTTAAAAGAAATTTAAGGTTAAAAGATGAAATCAGAGCAGAAATGGTACATTCTTCCGAAATTTCCTGTTTAAGTCATAGTTGTTCATAAACCAGTTCAGCGAATCCAAGATGAATTTTGAGAAAATTGAGGAGGTTTGTGTTCCTAAATGGTTTTTCAACAAAAACGTAGCTCACTTTTTACACAGCTATTACCAAAAGTGAGATAAAGGGCATGTCTTCACAGCCTATTTTTCAGACTATGCAAAGTCCTATTTTTGACATCTTTTTGCAGAGAATATTGTGAACATCTGGAGTTGAATTTTGGGAAACTGAGAGAGGTTTATCTCAAGAACATACTTATCTACAATAATTTCTTTCACTTTTTACATATATATCTCATATTGAGATATACAAAGATATCAATGGACACTAATTTTGCATAATTGTTGGGACGGAATGCGCAAAGAAACCATGCAGTTAGTGACTTGGATGCCTCATCATCAATTAAAAGTTGCTATCAAATTATAATTTATCTTCTTTGTCACCCTCAATTCATAAATATATTGCCAAATAGATTCATTAGTTTTGAGTGTCCTTTATTTAAGTTCTATTAATGTAAAACAATTTGAGATATTTGTAAAACCAATCTTGATATTTTTTCAAGATATTTCAGTTTAGAATTTGTATAAATACTTCTTCATTTAAAGTATTTTGGGGTGGATTCAATGACATTTCTATATACCTTTTCTCTCAAATCATAGTTCTATTGTATTAGTGACTGGATTGGCTTGCTCGATCAAGGAATAAAGATTAGATATTTTACAGGATTCTTGTGTAAAGCGAAATACAAATAAGTATTTTCTCATGTTCAATGTTGTTTTTCCTTATGTTTTTCCATAATATTATTTGTTTCTCTAAAATCTAAATGTATAACAAGTAATTATATTTAATTAATTGCTTGAATGCACTCTGTCTTCACTGCTTTATATTTTGAATATTTTCTCTTAAACTACCTTACCTAGGGAATCCTTAACTTCTCCTTAGCATCCATAGTTTCTCCTCTGATCTATAGCAAATGATTCTTAAATGACCTTTGTTCATGATCACCCTCTATTCTTCATTAGGATCCCAGTCCAAGGATTTTTAATTGCCCTTTCACCCTAGCTAGAATCACTTCACCCATTAGGCCTAAATATTTCATTTTGCTTTGCTAGATTGCCCTGTGAACATTCCCTTTAATGATCTGGTCCAGTTATGCTATCCATTTGTTGAATCCATATCCCAATGGCTTGAAGACCTAGCTCTATCCATCTACTCTAAGAATTCCACCACCCAATCTTCAACACAAATCGAAAGCCCCATGAACTTTCATAACTTGCCTAATATCCCATTAAACGAAGCTAAATCGTATAGAGAGAGCCCTCTCTATACTCAGATTGGCTAGAGCCTAAGACTAAAAGTTGGTTTGTGGTTACCTCGGTGATCTCTTTCCTTAACCTTGGGAAATTACTTGATGATAACAATATATAAGAGAAATATCTAACTAATTGATAAGTTTGACCCTCTTATCTCTAGGATTAGAGGGCCATCTACTACATCGTTTTCGCAAAAGTAGTTGTCCAATAATATGTTTTAGGAAAAACCTAGAACAAAGCCTTGATACACATCCTTGATAGTTTCAGGTTTGAATCTTGGTACCCATGTTTATCAAATCCTTCTTTTCTGTATCAATTCTATTAAATCCAATCCTCCTTGGAATGAACTTGATCAAACCTTATCAAGCTTGCTCATTGGGATTTTTTGAATCCATATGACGAAGCCTCAAATACAAGCACTGACAAAAAAGGTTGCAATAGACATAAGGTTAATGTTTCGTCATCATTAAACTCATTCTCCAATATCCTATTAATCTGAATAAAAAATTAGGAAGTAAACATTAAAGGAGAACTTTTACCTTAAGTATGTTTTCAAGGGGATGGGGCTTCAATGTCACGAATTTAGGCCTTGTTAGAGATGAAGTATAGTCTTATGAGAAAGTTTTAATGATAAAAATAATTACTTTTCAACCACCAAAATATACCAAAATATTGGTTCAACATCCCCCTTGGGCTGAGGGTGTTGCATTTCCTCATGCAAAAATCATCAAAATTGTAGGTAATAAATTTGCAATAAAATAGGCTAATTCAATAAGGAAGTTGAGATTCCTCGACTAGAATGCTAAGCCCCGATTCCATAGTATTGGTCCTCTTTATTTTCACCTATCGAAAAGTGAACATCTTCCTCATTTTCTTGTTACCATTCATATTTTCTGTGTAGAATTATTTGATCTCCTCCAAACACTTCTTACTATATTTCTTCTGTTGTTTTTTCTCATTTTCTATGCATTTATTGAGGACTGTTACTTCTAATTTCTCCTGCTTTAACCTTTTAATTTTCTGGTTCTTTTTCTTAAGTTTCAGCTCAAAATTTTTGGCAGTAGATTCTTTTGATGAACCTTCAGGTTCTTGGTCAATGAGATTGGGAAGAACTAGGCTTATAGGCCTAGGGACTTCAAAATTTCATGCTTTTTCTATTTCTAAGGAGAACATAAAATGTTTTGGTCCTCCCAATCAAAAATTTGGAAGATTAACATAATGAAATATGATTGGTTCAAAATGTGGCTTACTTAGAGAACTTGGGCCTTCCACTTTCTGGTGATCCACATAATTAAAATATTTGTTAATATGGCCATTGAATTCCTAATTAGTATCCAAAGAGATTGGATATTTCTTAGTTGCCACTTCAGAAACTTAGAACCTTTTTTCGCTTCATAGGTGCACACCATCAACAACAACATTTCTAGATGCAAAAAACTTATAATAAGAGAGGAAGGTTGTTTATTCCTCTTCAATGACTATCTAAGCTTATATAAATTTTACAATGAGGAATCTACCCAACAAAGCTTCTCAAAATATGTTCAACATTATGAACAAGATTAGAAGAGATGCCTATAATAACTTAGGATATTATACTGAAATGAAATATGCAGGTTATGAGGAACATGCAGGTCTTGTTTAGGACTACAAAGACAAATTCAACACCCTATATCACAAGTCAAACTCTCTAGAATTTGATAATGATTTATAAAGAATTTCAAAATATATGGCTCTATGAAATTGAGTTTTCTATGGAAGGGAAATTAGTAGGTAATGAGCAACGTCCAAATCATCTTGAGAATCGTAAAGATGAAGTCAAAACCCTAGTTTTTAGCTCACATGCCTCAAAAAGTTGAATGTGATTTCTCAATGATTCTTTGAAATTTGTTAACTATAAGGATGGAGAAGAGGATTTTGCTAAATAATCAAGTATTATTGTATTGCACACAGGAATGGATGTCATTAAGTGAAATCTTGCAATCATTGATATGAACTTGATACTCTAGGACTATAATTTTTTCTTTGCTAGAGCTCAAACTAAAAAAATGCCTAGTGAAAAGATAATAGTTCATACAAATAATGTTAAGAATTCAAACAAGGGATTTATAAGTCATGACCAGAAATTTGGTGCTAGTAGATCAATTTGTTTATGCCTTCTTGCAACTATTTGTAGTAGGTCAATTAAATCTAAGGACATGTTCATGTAGTAGTAGTGTGCAACATTCCTAAATAGGAACATAAGGCTTCATGCACAATTACTCTTTATACCAGTCCATAGTGTACATTAGGTTGTACCATGCAAAGAATGTTTCTGTATTTGAATGTAATGTTAGCACTAGCATATTTGTCTGTATAAAAGACCTTCATCTATTCACTGTAAGTACAATTTTTTGGAGAGATTCTTATGTACAAATCTCCTATTCAACTATTTCTACCATATAAGTTATCATTCAAGAGACTTTTGATGATATAGAAGCATCTCAAAATGGTGCATTTTTATCGAGTAGAGACATGATTTTTCAAAAGAATTTTTTCCATATTGTTTTTTATTGTATTGATATAAAAAACATATTTGTTCATTATTATTTTTCAATAAAACTAGTGACAAACTTTGCAAAATTAGTGAATGCATGTAGATTCTAGGTCTTTCAATAAATGTTAATGTCAATGATGCAAAATTAAGACCTTACTTGGAAATAAAGGGAAGAAAAGTAGAGAAATTTGTAGTAGTCCATTATTTGGCTAAGATAGACGATAATCTAGAGAATGAGCTTTTGAGACCTCTTGGAATACTATCAGATCACAAAAGAAACCACACCATTCATTGAACTGGGGCATAAAAATTCACTCGCTACCTCTAACCACCATTGACCAAGTCCACCAACTACAACATAATATCAAAGACCCTTTGACTAAGATAAAATTTTTATAACTAGCATAAAACATAACTACAAAAAATAAAATGCAAAAGGTGCATTACGTTTGAATCATAAGACTAGTGCATTTCCCGAGGCTACCTACTAGTACCTTTGGGGAAATCCTTATGGGACATTTAGAAGAGGATTGTGACAACTATTTCACCAAGCATAATAAACACTCCTATGATCGTTATAATAGTTTATAAGGCATATTGTTAGCTACCTTATAGTTTATTGCAGTTTCTACAAAACATTTTGAAGTCAATCAACATTTTCTTGACTGAGACTCGTATATTATTCCCATGGTGCAATGATTTCTATCAATTTTAAATAAAAAAAGTAATTTGGTTCCGATAAGGGCCAATATTTTTCATTCTATTTCAATATTTTTTTTAATGAACATATAAAGGCCAAATTATTTTTCAATGCCCAACAGGTTTGAAACTAATGACGGGGAGCAAGAATTAACACAATTAATTAAAGTTCCATTCCCCAATTTTTTCCCATTACCTTAAGGTATTTACGAAGGCATTTAGAGGTAGGGGTTCAAGCTATGAACCTAGGTGGTTATAACTCACATGCATGTATTATAAATGCAAGCCTAAACCCACATTCTCCTTTAGGTGAACACCACTGTCAAGGTTCCATTCACATGGGATTCAACCAACTCCTTTAGGCACCGATGGGAGCATCTAGAGGTAGGGCTTGAACTTATGAAATCAAGATGTGATGACCCTTATATACATGTAACAACTCTTAGGCCAACTCTATGTTCTACTTAAAATCTCAGAATTTTTTTACCCGACACACTTGGAACTAATGATGGAAAGAATGAAGGGATTATCCCATGACAAATTTTTAAATTCACTTCTCTTATGTAGTGGAGAGGTATGGCATGGTTCAAATATTTCTCCCCCATTTTAAAGTGGATATTAGTATGATGGGTTCATATCTCCCAATAGATCAAACAAAATCATTTTCATGTATAAGAAAAAATAAAGCCGAGTGAGGAGGTTCACACCGTTGGTGGTCAAGGTCCATTCCCAGAAGACTCGAACTAAAGACCATAGGATGAAGATCCATATGTCAATAAAAAAATTTAAGTAGATGAAATAAAACAATCATATCCCTAACATGACTATATATACCTCCCTCATGGATTGAATATGAGAGGAAGGAACATGCTAAGAGGCCAATATACCTTTGCATGAGACCTTAAACATGGTTTGACATAACACAATGTCATATTCATCAACGAAACAACTTTTCAAAGATATTGTTGAAGCACACTTGGAAATATTTAACATAAATGAGTGACTTTGAATTGAAGAAATGGGGGATGAATTTGATAATAATGAATAGAAGCTCTTTGAAATGGATTTGGTTGTTATTCTTGAAGAAGTCATTTGAGTGTAATTCATGTAAGTGTATGCATGTGGTTTACTTTGAACACATTTGGCTTAGTGTTTAATGGATTTAATTCCCTAACTAAATACACTAGTTAAGCATGTTTGAGCCAAAGGAGTCCTGGGATGGGTAAAATCTAAATAAATCATGTTGATTAGGTGAAAATCCCATAGGTGATGATTGATGCCATGTAATTCATTTTTATAATTTCAATCCCACTTAGTCATCCTTGTGACCATCAATTGATGCAATGTGTATTATGTGGACTACACAAAATCACGATAATTAGTTATTTGCAACTAATACTCATGATTGGTCATCAATGGTTTTCGAAACCATATTCACCTTCAATGTCCCATCATATCTTTGGAGTATCTTCAGGACACCCTTATGGTTACCAAACAAGATTGCGGATAACATGTCCAATGATGGTGATCCTCAAAGTTGTATTTTAGTATAGGAAAAGATAGCGCTCCTAAAAACCAATTTGGTAATCAATTATCAACATGAGAAACTAACATAGGATTAAAGTATTTTTGAGGAATTCCCAAAAGAGCACAACAAGACAATGTTACTTAACCTATTGAATAATGATTGGAACTCTTTACCTTCATTTTTGTCTCCAAACAAGCATGTATTTCAAAGGAAATCATTCATTTTGTCATGTAGCTTAGCTACCAGGTTGTACTCTATTTTACATTATTAACTTCCCAAGGAATTGTAGAATCATCTAATGAATTTTAAGTATCCTCTTTATTCCCTTTCTGAATTCTACATTCCATATATATTTCAAAATTTAAATACTACTACCAAAAGAAAAGAATTGAGGTGGTTGTGTTTCATTCAAGAAAACATTGTTGGCTCTAAGAAAATTTCACAAAAAAATGAAATTTAATTCTTTATTAATGTCCAGTAAATACCAAATTAAATCAAAGGGGATAATGAGAAGTGAGGAACTCGTCTTATCACCACCTAATATTGGATGAAATGTTCCATATCCTTTGTCCATTTAGTATTGAAATAGAGCTATCGATATTGGAAAAACAAAAAGGTTTGCTCATGTAGAAAAGGAGGATTACAAGAATACTTTCCTTGTTATGCACCAAATGAATTTGTTATTGGTTGGGATTTCACTATGGTCAATGTTCTATTTTATTGCTATTGTACTTGTTATTTGGAGTTTACATACACTTCCCTATTTAAAAATATATTATTTCTTATTAAGCATGGAATTTATCCAAGTGTGGGAAACATGAGGATATGTTTGGAGGCTAGTAATGGTGATGTGTCTATTCAAATTGAATGCTCGAGCTAACGTCCCATGAGGTAAGTTTACCTATTTTTTTCACTTCTATAGATACATTATTATTTAAAACATGATATATTTTTAGAAAACTATGATGGTATTAATGATAACACTCATTGTGTTTCTTATTTCAGGTAAAATGTCAACCAAATTTCAAGCAACAATTCTCAAACTTCAAATAGATGATAAATCGGATAATCACAATGAAGGAATTGATTTGCATTAGAAAACATAAATTTCAAAGAAACACATGATGTATTTGATTCTACCATTATTCAACACTATTACTTCTCCCAAGGTGAATTTATCCTTGATAGTTCAGACACATTAGTAATGTTTCTCATAGGTTTTCATTTGCAGACCTATTTTAAGGGGTGAAATATAAAGAATGCAGAGCACTCCTAGGATGATCATTATATTATTGAGAATACCAAGAAAGATATAATATAGAAATCTTGTATAATGGCTCCTATGGACATGCTTGAGGACAAAATTATCTAATTATTTTCTTTACTTAATTTATTTTCTAAATATTCATTATTTTCTAAACTTATGTTTCTCTCTCTCTCTCTCTCTCTCTCTCTCATTTATGCATATATAGGTCATATCATTAGTCCCTTATAGCTCTCATGCAGTGATCTACCTCAATGAGTTGACCATCTATATCATAGTTGCACTAACTTTATGATTGGTGAAGGAAAAGAGGTAAGGAAAACTATTACATAATTCTAAGTTATTCAAAATAAATTATTAAAAAGAAGTGTGCACTTATTGTATAATAATGGAAAGTTCACATTCTATACATAAATTTTGAAATTTTCTCTTTTTTGCCATTTTATTTATATGTAAAATGTGGGGAAATTCTTGTAATAGTGAGAAATTATTAGATATTTTTGTACTGAATGTGAACATAGAAATTCTTAGAACAAAAGAAACATATTTTAGAAGACAAATGTCACTACCTGGAAAACCATGATTGCAACATATGCATTGTATGGCCATGGCAAGGTAGCTCTCAAATGTATAACTAGTATTGGAATTTTGATTTTCTTATTTTGAAGAGATTCTACAATAACTTGTAAAAGTGCATGGAAATTCTAATACTAGGTGTATTGATAGTGTTAGTACATTTTTGTAGACAGGGTTAGCTGAAATAGTTTATATGCATTTTTCATATCATGGATGGAACTGTAAATTATTATTCAAAAGTTTGTATGTTGCAGAAGTGTTTTAAGAGGTGAGCCTTGACGGGAAGGAAAATTAGTCCACACCAACATCCCTAAAATAGGATTTATGTTCACAACCTTAAAATTGGAATTATGCCCAACACATTATCACACAATCCAATGTCAACATTTATGCCTAGTGTGGCACTCTATCATCTACTCGTGGAGTTTCGATCGAAATCCTCGACGAGATGTGATCTCAAAGAGTGTCTTGATAAGGCATGGCAATAAAATTAATGTATTGACATTGCTTCATCATATGCAATGAGAAGGAATACAACCCCAATAAATTCACCTTTTCTTGTGATCTATCCTCATGTGCCAAATTGAAATTGGTTGAAGGTGGTGTGGAGATAATTAGAAGTAGATTTTAGGTCAATCCCTTTTTGGAAAATGTTCTCATAGACATGCATGTGAAATGTGGAACCATAGAGAAGGAAAGATACTTGTGTTAAAAAATGTGGTATGTTGGAGCACTATCATTTCTTGATATGCACATAATTGACATGTTATTGAGGTCCTCAAGCTTTGAAAAGATACAACAAAAAGGTATTGGGCTAGGGTCCAAAATCTTTTATAGGTTGCTTCATGTGTGTCTCTTTGGAAACTCTAGAATAGGGAATGGAGATTCTTGAACAAATCAAGAGAGTGGTTTTGAGATGAATATGTTTGTATGGAATGCCTCTGTAAGCATGTATGTGAAATGGGGAAGCATATAGAATGTAAGTGATATGTTTAAGAAAATCCCTTAGCAAAATATTGTCTCATCAACTATGATTATTGCTATATATGTGAAGAGTGGGTAAGATATATATGTAGTAAAGCCTTTAAAACAAATTCTAGCGGTAGGACTAAACCCACATGAGAAGAAATTTTCCATTCCATTTGTTGTATGTTATAACTAAGGAGCTAGAGAACATGGTATGGAGATACATGGTTAAATAATCAAGTGATTTTTAGTAAAATTTATTTGTAATGGGCACTCTTGAAGACATGCATGAAAAATGTGGAAACATAGATAAGCCACAATATTTATTTGATTAAAATTAGCCACCACATGTCACTACCTGGAAAATCATGATTGCAATATATGCCATGTATGGACAAGCTAACAATTCTCTTGAAACTTTTGATCAAATGTGACAATTGGGTATGAACTCAAAACATGTTCAATTCATGTTTTTCACACCTATGGCTATGTAGGCCTAGGGTATGAAGAAAAGAGTATTCACATTGCATGAGTTGTTATTAAGGAAGTACACCAAGTATTTGATAAAATGCCTTGAAGGGATTTGGCTTAAACTGGTTTGAGTCATAACTAGTGTTATGACTCAAAGATAATGATAGGAGGTCTATGGGTAAGTGGTTAAAACTTAATTCAAAGCACTTTTAGTACATAAACCAAAGTTCAAAACCCCCTGAAGACATGTTTTCATCTGTATGAAACCAATGAAATTAATTAGTGCATCCTCATTCCACACCAACAAATAAATATTGCATCCCATATCAGGCAGAAAGCCCTACTGGTGCTCAGTGAATTGGGCACAATAGATAACCTCTACAAAATTATTATTTCAAAAAATATGATTTTATATTTTACTTATGTTATCAATATTAGTTTTATATCTTTTAAATGTTTCTAGACTAAGACAAAACATGGATCTTATTTTCCCAAAGCTATCTTCTCTAACGAACACTCGAAATACAATAGGAAGAGTTTTTTGTTTCATAATTTATTGTAGACACTCTTCAAAGTGAACCGTGATGCCATGAAAAATGGAAATGAAAATTTATACTTTCATTAATTCCTTAACCAATATTTTTACATAAAACATTGATTTAAAACTTATATACCGAGAAGCATCCTCAAATCCAGAAATTGATTTATTTGGTCTGAATAGAAACCACCCAAAAGCAAAAAAATAAACTCAATTTTCCATTTATTTAGCTCAATTTATCTACAAGCCCCCAACCAGTATGACATGTCAAGGACCATATTCATTACAGAGCTAAATACAAGGCATGAACTTGTTACAAATTAAGTTTTCACTTCTTTGACCAGAATGGAGTCACAAGGAAAAACATTATAAGCTTAAGATTAGCCATGGTATCCTTTGCATGTTGCTTTTAAAACACTATCAAGATCATAAAACTGTAGGTGGACAAATCCTCGACTCTTACACATATTTTAATATTTCCTAAATACTTTCGAACATCCTCTCTTAGTAATGAACAAGGATTCACATATTATTAAGTTTATTTTAACAAAAATAATGACAGGTTTTAAAGAAATACCTAATAATGTAATGTGTAAAATAAATCCAAAGGTAAAATATTAACTCCCACGTTTTCCCAGAAAATAAGAAAATAACACCTTTTGAAGAAAATAATTGCATTGTTTGTATCCAAATATAACAAATATTGCATAATTCGTCTTCAAACTCTAAGAAAAAAATAAAACATTGTCATGGAATGCAACACAAAAATCCATACAACATGCATGTTCAACATAAAAAAATTGTTAATGCAAATGCATAAACAACTCATGAGATCATGGTTTGTGTACTTGTGGATGTATTATATTCCTTTCAACGGATATTTGACAAGGCTCTAAATATGCTCTCCGTCTCTATCAGTCTTAACTATCAATTCACCGACCTCTTCAACAACCACCAAGTTCTATCTACTACTCTTCTATCCATGGAAAATACCTATGAATAACCCTTTGAAAACAAGGATAACCCTACCCCTTCCTTCAAAATGTAGAAATTAATCGACCACTTGAAGCATGTGTGGCAAAGGCACAAAAGCTAAAAAGGCTAAAAACCTAGCTTTTTCTTTTAAGTTGGTTTTTTGTATCCATGAAAAGTTGTAAAGCTAACTAAATTTATAAAGCTAAAAGTTTTAAGAATGGATAACTCGGTCGAATCAATTAGTGACATAATTTTTTAACTTTCAAAAGTATTGGAAATAGAAATAATAGGAGGATAAAAGTAGAAACAATTGTCCTAATTCATCCTTCACGCATAAAGATATTGGATGCCATGTTTAATGAATTATACTTTAAAACCTTCCTTATCTCTCACTTTGTTGGTATTCATATCTCTGACTACTCTCTTGATGTCCCTCTTAGCGAAAATGTGGAATGAGGAAGGGGGAAGGGGCTATAGATAATATGTTGTCAAGGGATGTTATAAAGGGAGGTTGTGTCAAAGAATATGGACTAGGTTTCAAGGTCGGGAGGGATGGATTGGTGCCTAGGAAAAAGAGGATGCTGAAAGGATTTCAATGAGTTGCATAGGGCCTCATAAAGTTCTCATATCCTATAGGAGATAAATTTTGCTTTGCAGAGGGCTATATTCCTTAACTAATAGCTTCCTTAGTTTTGGGTTCTTCATTCCTTTATAGAGGGATTCTTTATCTATGTTGCTTTGTAACTTCAAGAACATAAAGCCTTGAAGAATAGGCTTGGAAATGACATGGAAAGAAGAAAAATTGCAAGGACCTACTCCACATGCTAGGCATACTTACCTAACAAGGACAAGGTGCTATTGTTGACTCAATTAAAGAGGTAAATACCACACATAGAAAGGGATTATTTATAGGTAAGCTTATGGTATTCCTGGAGCCTCACTAGAGTATAATTCCTTATCTAAGAAATTTTCCAATTTCGAAATACTCAAGAAAATTTGAGACATATTATCACTGCAAACAAGTCAAATATATTTCCCCCCAAACTAGCTGATAGAGTTCAAAGAAAAATCCTGGAAAAATTAGGTTTTCACAGAGGAACCTTCCCAACAAAACATATTGAGACTTGGATTCCGACTTTTAGTTGGTGCCCACAGTGTCATAAATTGGTAGGCTAGTATAAATAAAATCAAGAAAAGGAAGGATGGTACAACAAGAATATTTTCTTCACGGGTAGGTAATTTATATTCAATCAATGAGAATGGACATTCCTCTTTATCAGAGCACTATTATCAAATGCACCATTCAAATTTTAGAGTAATCTTTAATTAGTAAAATTGAACAACGTCTCAACCCAAGCAAGATGATGTGGTATAAGAATTGGTATGGAAAATAAGTCTCTAACAGCCAAACTCTTCTCGAGGTTCCCATATGATCTAAATACTTTACGAATATGATAATCCAAGAAAAATATCCTAAAAAATGTACTTATGAGATTCCATAGTATAATAATTTTGAAATGGATCCTCAATCTAGAACAACATTGTCAAAGCATTTTGGTGCATAACAGATAAATTGTTTTAAGAGATTAGAGAAGGAGAGGAGGTGTCATTTCGAATAAACCTTGGAATGTAAACATCCCCTTTAAAGAAAAAAATTACAAGAAAGAATCAAGGATGGGTGAAAGTTACTAGAAAGAACCCACTGATTATTTGTCCCCTTCCAGGATTGGAGGAAGACGAAATATTTTCTTGTTGCAATCAGTTAGGAGGAAAAATGAATTTTGGATAAAATCTTATACCAAACAAAAATTTTGATAACAGAAGATAGTGATTCACCTAGATGAAACAAGGAGGGGACAAATATTTATAGCATTAGAGAGGATTATAAATAAATATTGATTCAACAAATCTCTGGTAAGCCAAACTTCAGATTGTTTTTTTTTCCATTCCCTACATTTGGAATAACTTCTAAGATATCCCAACTCATCTTCGGTTATAAAAAAAAATTCCTAACAAATTAAGGTCTTAACTTGCGGGGGGGAATTAGGCTAACGAGGTGAAGCAAGGACATGAGAGATATCGAAAGTTCACAACATCTATTGTTGAAATGTGAAATCGTAAATCAAGTCTAGGAATTTATCGAGATTGGTGTAAAAAAAGGGTTTTAAGGGCTAAATCAGTGGAGCATATATTAGACGTAAAATGAGGGAAGCCTCGCTTGAAATCTACCATTTTGAAAATAAGTTAGCCTTGGGAATTTATCATAGGATCTACAATCTAATTTATTTAAAAAGTTAGAAATGGTGTGATCTTTGAAGACTAAAGAATAAGCCCCCTTAAATTTTGTTTCAAGTCAAGAAAGCATAGTAGAGACATCCAAAGCTAATTTCGGAATCTCCCTAACCATAATCCTAGTTGATGTGGTTTTTTCCCTTAGGAAATAAATCTATATTTAGAAGAAAACAAGAAAAAATCAGTATTTTAATGAGTAAAGTGGCCATAGAAATCATTAACCTTGGTCTTCGCCAATGTTAATTTCAACAAGGCTTATAAACGAAATCCAAGAATCCTTGGCATGGATGGATTTATCAAAGATAACTCATTAAATTTTTAAGAAATTTTTGCAAGTGTCAAACTATAAGGCTGAGAGCGAAGGGTTGATCAAAGGAATAAAATGTGTTGAAGAAAATGAAATCCACCAAAGTTATCAGAAAAGGAAATTAAAATCTACTAAATAATTTCATGAATAAACAAGATTCAAGTAATTCTTGCGAAAATCACACATTATGTGGAATGGTGTTGGAAGTAGAAGAAATTATTTTAGAATATTGAAGTTGTTCAAGTTTGGAGAGAAGCCAATTGGAAGGTGGATTGGATGGTGAACATTAAAATTTAGCAATAGATGAGTGACACAATTGACATGAAACATGAATCAGGATGACATTTCAAAAACGTTGGAAAGAATGTCTCAGAGAATGTACTCTTGGACAAGTTCAGATAGGGATCAGCCATATATGATGAATGTATGCAAAGAAGAATAAAAAAGCTATGGATTGTTCACAAGGGTATCTTTGAGACAACATAACTATAATCAAAGGAGAACTGAAAAATGATTACATCCTAACAATATAAGAAGTGTACAGAGAAACAAGGGATATTTTTTGGTCGAAGGACATTTAGTTATCTCTATAATTAAAGCTAAAATGAGGAAAGTTTCCATCCCATGCAAGTTAACACTGTCATAGATATGGTGTTTCCTCCTTTGGGAAAATGAATGTCTTTGGCCAAGATCTATAAGACCCTCTCATTTAAGGGACTCAAAAAAATACAACCTCCAACTTTTCACCTAGGGCAGACTCCCTCTTTCCTATCCTTATATTATAGGAGATACTTTCACACTCCTTAAATATGCCAGTACTGGATTATCCTTTTGAGTCCCAATGAACTTGGTCATTTCTGGACATGAATAAAATTGTAGTATCTTAGTAGGTAGTTTCAATCTTTTATGTTGTTCTTATAATTATGTTCCAAGTATAATGTATGTTTTTTCTTGATAGGTATATATTGAATACGATAGTTCTAGTTATTTTGATATGTTGGTAGCTTAGAACATGAAGCATTGATAAAAGCTTCCATTATCTCCATAAACCTGATGTAAATCACCAATAGATGATATGTTCTGATTAATACAATCTATATTTTCTTTTATGCCTATATTTTCATAGTAAATATAAATTGGCATCCCATTTACATAGTAAGCCATAAATACAAAAAATAATTGGAACAACTGATCCGATAACTTCATAGTAGAAAATAAATAGAAAATACATTAAAACCAAAATTACACCTAATTTCAAGTGAACTTAAATTATTCCCAACCTAGAAGTTAATTAATTAGGAATTGTCATCAGAGTCAAGTGGTAATAAGCTATACACAAGTATGGTGGGGCTCTTGCAAACAAAAAAATCAAGAGGAGGTTGTTTGAGGTGTCGTTCATGGGCTTCACAAATCAACTTTGTAGCATTGCATATACTTGTTATACCCTTGATACAGTCCTCTTGGGCTTAATCCTATAGGAGGAAATGGGTAAGATAAACCCATTAAACTCAATTTGAAAAAATAGAGTAGTTTAGCATTTAACAGAGAAGTAAGTAGACAATGTGTGATATCTACATTAGAAGCTTCCTAAGGATGCATTTATTAACATTATGCATTTGTGTCCGAGGCACAAATGATGAAGCTATTATTGGATCTTTAATGGAGGTGATTGTGGATGTCGATTTTTTTACGATATTTGGGAACGTGATTCCCACACTATAATTTCTTGTGCATATTTTTCTTTTAGGTTTAGCAGAGTTGTCTTTTTTAGCAGGCGACACCGTCTGAGATACTGTTCATCGTTGGTAGTTGCGGTTATCAGGAAAAATGGGAGGAGGGGTATGGGGACAACATTGTACTTCAACTTTCATCTCTTGTATAAAAGTCATTATCATTCACATTCTCCCATTCATATTCTACTTCCAAATCTACTAAAGGCTCATGTTCAAGCCTCGTCCTCTCCTCTTCTATTCATTCAGGACTCTAAAGGATTGAGCTTTAAAAGAATGAGAGGTAATGGAACACAATTGAAAAATGGGTACAAATAAAGGGGAGAAATGACAAATGGTGTGGTTGTGAATGACTTCGATCGATGACATGAGGGAAAATCATTAGTTTCCTCACCTCTTTATAATTTTTCTCTCCTCCTTAGAAAATAGTGTTTTTATGTTTATTGTAGCATTTAGTTGCAATTGTTTACTAGATTTGTATGGAATACCCTACATATTCTCCATTTTACTGTGCATCTACGAAATTCAATCCAAACAATACTATTTACTTAAATTTATTATGTTTGCATAAATTTAAGTATTTGGTACAATGTTATGGAACAAGCTTTAGGTACATAATTTTTAAAAAGATTGTTATAATTTTTTATTAATTTAAAATTATTTTAAAAAATTCAATTGAATGAATTTTAAAATTATTAATATAATTTAGATTAGTTCCTAAAACATAATTAATATTTGAATTGTTAATTTATATTTAAAATATAGAGTAAATTTTAAAAGAATATAAAATAGCACATGTATATAAAGAGGACAAATTTAAATTTACACACTTTACATTTTGATTACATTGTAAATTTATGAAATTGTTAGATTATGATTTGGTTTACTTTTGCTATTTCACTAATTGTGCCGAGAGACACTCGCAAGTCCATATGGTAGAGATTTTGTAATGCAATTTAATGTCCTATAAACATTTTGGCTTGGTAAAAATAAAATAAAAATAATAAAATAATAAAATAAAAGAAGTGTTTAAGGAAGTATAACCTTTCAACTGATCTACAACAACATTCGAACCCCCTATATCACTTGTAAGTTTAGATTGTTGAAGTGACACAATTAAAATCAGTAACATAAACAATTGATTTTTATTATTGTAGTACTTTTTAGGTAGTCATATTTTTGTTCCTAGACTAAATTAATCATTCACATTAATCATTTTTAGTTGTATTGCTTATTATGTAGTCATGTATTTTAACTTGGGACTAAAATAGTCATTTATGTCAGTTTTTTTTAGTTGGGGCACATAATATTTCTCATTTTTTTTAGTATTTCACTTGGAAAAGTTGTGGTGCCTAACGTTTTTAGTCACATAGTCACTAATTTCTCATTTTCTACTAGTGTTCTCTCTCATAAAAATCTGTGTCTCTTCACCTTCCTTTTATCCTATTTTCCTTTATTTCATAAATAAAATGTCAATTATTTCCTAGTTTCCTTTTCCAATTGCTTCTCCAATTTCCATAGCCATTAATTAATCACAAGTAATGCCTGCTAATGTGTTTTTCCCAACATTCATCTTGGAATGTGTTTCCCATGACCTTGTTTTTATTATATTTTTCATGGAAAATCAACTAAGGGTTGTTCCAGAAAGAGTGGAAATGTTGGACTGTTGTGATTGAATAGTGAGACAATGAAGGCAAAAATGGAAACTAGCATGTACTGATGGGATGTCTGGATGTAGGGATCCCTATGTACCTTCTTCTTTGCTTGCAGGTGAAAAATACTTCAACTCTGCATCCTTTCGACTTGCTTTATGGTATTGTGTAGAAATACAACATCTTCCTTCAGAAAGTCGGGATAGTGAATAAAATGAATGGAAGAGACCTAAGAATGGTCGAGGAAGTTATTGAATGGTGTGGGAATCATTGAAAAGGATATGCAGAAGCTTCTTGAATTCTCTAAAGGTGAGTGTTGGCAACTACAAGTTGGTCTCTCTGTGTTGTTCCTAGATTTTTGTACCTACATAGTTGTTAGAATAGATAAAACAAAGTTTTTTTTTTTTTTTTTTGCCTTCATATTTTTTCTTTCCTTCTTTTTTTTTTCTTTTTATATTCTGGGGACCATTAGTTTCCTCTGGGAGTTTTTATCCTTAGTGGGTTAGCCCCAAGTGCCCCAAGAGAAGTTTTCACCTATGGATCTTTTATTTTTGTTTTTCTCTTTTATTTAGGCTCATTGGCTTCCTCGAGGATGTTTTCATTTAATGAGCCTACCTTAGGCACCTCAAGGGAGGTTCTCACATAGGTTTTTTTTATTTTTTTCTTTTTTTCTTTTCTATTAGAGGATGAATGGATTGGGAGCTCTAATGCGGTCAATAACATTCAATTCTCTTATTATCAAATTATAAAACTCATCCCTTAGGAGGGCCTTCGTATAGATTTTCAATCTATAGTCATTCACTAGAATCGAGATTTGTTATTCATCAATTTTCCTGATCTGAATTAAGCCTTATAATGGATTTTTCTCATGAGATAAGGTCCCAACCATTTGGTTGTGAGTTTTCCTTTGAAATATTTGAACTTAGACTCACACAAGAAGGACCAATCACCCTATTGGAAGGTTATAGCTTTAATATGTTTATCATGCCAATATTTCCTTTACACCTGAACTACTTTAGTGTTCATGAGAGCCTACATCTTGTGTTCCTGAAGTGCATTTATTTGTTGTAGTCTCTCTTCTTGATCTTTTGCACTTTCCATGTATAGTTGTGTTGCCATTATTAGTGTATTGTACTCAAGTTCAATGGATAGTAAGGCCTTCTTTCCATAGACCAACTAAAAGGGAGTGAACCCAATGGTGGTCTTCTAACTAGTGTTATAGGTCCAAGTAGCCTCAACAAGAATTTCTTCGCAATCTTTCGTTTTGTTTCTAACTACCTTAGTCAAAGTTCTTTCCAGTACTCTATTAGTCACATCCACTTTTCCATTTTCTTGAGGGTAATATGGGTTATATTTTTTGTCTGATATGATGTTGCCTCATGATCCCTCTATCAAATTAGAAGTGAATTCAAAATGTTGTTATTTCACTAGCTCCCTTAGGAGACAAAATTTGTAGAAAAACTTTTCCCTTAAAAGGCCTTCTACTCTATGTTATGTTGTTATCTTGAATACCTTCACCTCATCCCACTTGGTCAAATAAATTATGCGCACAATGATATACTTCTTTTATCTAGATGGAGGGTCAAGTGGATCAATCAAGTCCATGCCCCACTTCTTAAATTGTTCCAAAGTCACTCAATTTTTTAGAGGAATCTCATCCCTTTTAGTAGGTTCCCCATCCTCTATGATTCATCACATTGTGCAGTGTATCTCTTGGCATCTCAATGAAGATTAGCCCAATAGTATCCTTCGTGAATAATCTTGTAGGTTTTCATCTTAGCAATAAAATGGCCCCCATATTGTATATATGACAGGCTAAGAGGATTTTATAGACCTCATTTTTGTTGGAAACGTTGAGAGGGGGGGTGAATCAGTATTCCTTAGCAATTAGAACTTTTAAATCTTTTCAGAGCATTAGTTAATCTTAAATTATTATTAGTGTTTATGCAATAATAACAGTAAATAAAAGAACACAGTAGGCACAATAATTTTACATTGAAAACCCCCTCCGGGTCAAAAGTCACTGAACACTTTTCTGATAAATTATTTAATCTCGAGCCCCTTCCTATAATTCTAGAAAAGCATTCTTCTTCGACTCCCACTGGAAGGATGCCCCAGTGCCCTGGCTTCTTCAGTAATTGCCTAATTGGATTCCCCAACACCCTAGCAAGCCCCAACTCACCCTAGCACCACCCTAACACCCCGAAGTGTTCACAGGCCCCAACCTATAGGTGACTTCATACACCTTCCTAGCACCTCCTTGCCACCCTATAATGAATTAAATAAGACTATATCGTGGATTCCCAAACCAGGAACAAAAATTAATGATACAATAAGATGTACAATGATTTTCATGTACTTGACCAAGTACCCAATCACTCTATGACCTACAACCCAACCACGAAATCATCCCAATAGTGACTCCTATACCTTCCAACACTGCCTCTTTGACTCTAGGCAGAATGAATATTTCACAAATGACTGTTTTAAAATATTTATAATGATGAATCTTTTACAACTTTACAATGATGACTCTTTTATAATGATGACTCTTTTATAAATAACTCTTTTACAACTTTACAATGATGACTCTTCGTCTTAACAATACTTCATGATATCTGGATGGTTGTCATGTCTTCAAGGATGTCCTGCTGCAATGTTTCCTTTGATTTGATACTTCTACTCTTGAAATATTGCTTGATGTTGTACTTGAATCTTCTTCTACCTACATGAAAAAATTTCCGGAAAAACAAATCCCAAAGGAAAACAAAATGTCCTTCAACTTACCTTTGCCTACAAAACACATGTAAGTGCATAATGATAAATAAGTACAAATTAAAATTACAATGCGTACCTGAGGTGTGCTTTTCACTTTCATTCTTGATTTGTTGCAGCAGTAGACAAAGAATCCCACTCTTGATATAGGCCTAGACTATATCCAAGACTATATCCAAAACTGAGAACATCATGGAGAATTAGAAGACTTGTTGTAGCATAAAAAATATGTAGCATCAAATGTGTAATATGAAGAATAGGACATTTGAAATGTGGTATCAAAACGAACTTTCCATATAGAGACATAGAGATATAACCAAGACCCTGTATATACTTACGTTGTCCCTTGATTGTTGATGTATGGTCGTTATTGCAGTGATCCTTGAATGCATGCTTTTTCTTGCATTCTAGGAGCTCGATATTCAATCTATTGTATCTATGTAATTTCAGATATCAAAGGTCTAAAATTGTTTCTTGTGGTAGCCGTCTGAGTCCTCTTTCCAACTCCACAAGTCATATCATGATTGGATTCTTCAATAAAGAATTATGCTCAATGTCCCATGATTCTTTGATTATAGACTGGTTCAGTATAGAGAACTTGTACGAAGTGCCACATGTCACTGTTATGAATTTTGGCCCTAAAACCAATACCCAAAAAACTACAATTTGTCCTCTTTCTATCACTATTGAGGAAATTTAAATCCAATTCTCAGAGAGAAAGTTATGACTATTTTCCTAACGTCATTGGTTTGACATGGAATTCAAGAGCCTACAAAAAGCCTAACTTACTCAGCTCATATCTATGAAAATATAGCGAACCAAGATCTAAAATGTGTTCACAAAGTTCACTGATATTTCAGATCAAATGAGTTTTAATTTTAGCTTCTGAAGCTTCAAAGAAAAAAACCTTTTAGAGAAAATTCCACGATGACCTATTTGAAGTCACAAAATCCCTACTAGAGGAGGATATGAGGGTTACTATTTATATGAATGTCTTGACTTGAGAGGGTCCTCAACAAGTGAACGTTGGAGATATTTTAGGAGAAAAAAAAATATTATTTATTTACTATTCAATGACCACAACCAATTGTGAGTGCCATGCCACAACCCCATAGGGTTTTAGCCCACTAAATGGGGTTACTAACTTCAAACAAAAATATCTCTCAAACTGTGAAGAATTACTTGGCGTACCATATATCAATGAAAACATATCAATGAGTGGAATGCATCTAGAATATCCTTGACTCATAATAGAGTAATTTGTCAAGTCAAAATTCCCATGCAAGATTAGGGTAGCCCCAGTCCTGCTTGGGTTGACATCAATGCCAACCACTAATCAACAATTTTCCCTTACATGTCCTCTTAGGATCGGATCAAGCCCCAACCTGAAGAGGTTGCCCCCAATCCAACTATAAGGAGAACTTTTTGTGACAATCTTGCTCTTCTCCTTTGAAGAAAAATGAGGGGAAAATGACCAGAAACCAAAAAGTTTGCTAAATTAGAAAACCACGGAGGCAATCATATGGAAAATAGGTTCTCATCAGGGAGCTGGTCATCCACCATCTTTTCATTTTCTACATATAAGAAATTTGCAACAACATTTTATTCCCCTGATTTATCAAAAATGGTTAGATCAAATTATTGTAGCAAAAATAACCATATAATGATTCAAGCATTTACATTAAGTTTACTCATCAAGTACTTAATTTTTGCATGGTCAGTATGCATAAAAACCTGACATCTAGTAATGTAGCGCTTGAATTTATTCTAAGAATACACAACAGACAAAAGTTCCTTTTAGTAATTTTGTAAATGAGCTCATCCTTAGACAAGTTTTTGCTAACAAGATAAATGACATAAGGAAATTTACCTTCAAGATGCCCCAATGCTACTCCCCCTCCTTTTTTTGTTGCATCTATGTGGATGTTGAAGGGAAAGGCCCAATTTGGTCCCCTAAGGACTGGTGCAATTATCAATTTCTCTTTGATTTCTTCAAATTCCTTTTGACATAGGTTTGTCCAACAAAATTATGAATCTTTTGTTAGTAGACAAAACAAAGGTGAAGCATTTTTGATAGAATATTTAATAAATCTTCTAACATATTTATTTTTTTATGGAACATGAGCCTTCATAATGATGGTTATTTTATTAGGATCAACTTGAATTTCTTGCTACATAAGAAGTTCCCTAAAACAATTCCTTTATTCATTAAAAATTAGCAATTTCCAGGGCTTAAGGAGAGATTCATCTCTATGCATCTTTTCAAAACTTGCACAGGTTGGAGAGAGATTCTTGAAAAGAATCTCCATAAGGTGTGAAGTCATCCATGTAAATATCTACTGAATTATGTACAAGGTCATAAAAATACTCGATATTTCTCTCCAGAAGGTGGAAAGGGCAGTACAGATGCTGAAAGGAAGGAATCTATAGGAAAAATTCCCCCATGGCCAGCTGAAAGTATTTTTATTTTAGTCTTCAGGACTAATTATTATATGTTTATACCCATTGAACCTATCTAGAAATGAAAATAACTTCTTTCCCACAAGAACATCAAAAACTTAGTTGATAAAAGGAAAATTAAAGTGATCATTCTTTGTGGATTTATTAATTTCTCTATAATCAATGCAAAGTATTAATTTCCTACTCTTCTTAGGGAAATTTTCTAAAGGTGACACCCACTCACTATCTGAAATTGGATAGATAAAACTTGCATATAATAATATCTCTTATTCCTCTTTTAGAATGTCCTCTAGTGCAATGTTCATTCTTCTCTAAGGTTGGAATACAAATTTATGGTATTCCTTAATGTATATATGATGAGTAAATATATAGTGGTGAAATCCCTTCATCTCGTTGTAATCACATGAAAAAGCATCAAGTTTATGCTTCAAAACAGAGAGTGTTTCTTCTTCTTGATCAACTAAAAGAATAGGGATGGTTTTCATAGTTTTGGAGGGACTGATTGCTATGATTTTTTCATTACCTTTGTTAGAACCAGAAATGATTAAATATTCCCATGAGTTTTCCTAAGAGTTCTTTTAGATCATCAATATTCATGGTGTCGGGATACTTATTTTATAGAAATTTGTCAATAAAAATATTCTTATCCAATTTCCTACTACCAATAGTGGTTTCTAATGTATAGATGGGGTAGGGTTATGAATGATAGAGTTCTTCTTCTTCTTCTTCTTCTTATACCCACACAGGAAAATCCAACTCAATGACAAGATAAGTAGGGGGATATAATACAAGTTGTTTACTTTACTTCACATTTTTGTTTGTCATAGTTCCAACCTAATGATGTAGGCATAATTAGTGGCCAACAGAGGTAGTTCTTTGATAAGAGGATAGCTATTGAACTTTATTCTGGGATGAAGAAAAGGGAAATTAGTATGGTACTCCTACAAATCAATGGAAACCATGACATCCTCAATGAATCCCTATGGTGCTATTGTGGATCCATAGGCAAGTTGTAACACCATGGTGGTTTTCCTTAGAGGGGTATTTCCTTCATCTACCTGGCCCATTTATACATTCCTATTTGATGAATTTGGTGTATGTAGGAACCTTCTTGATGGCTTGTATGAGGGGAATTTTGACACCCACATTTTTCAGTTCTCCCAAAATGACAACTTCTTTCAGGGTGTTTGTTTTAGGAGGAATCAACCTTTCAAGATAGTGAGGTTTGCTGGATTGAGCATTGATTTATTCCTTCTCTTCTTCAATATTTATGGTTGGATAAGGTGGGTAAGCATTGGGAAGTACATTCCCAAAACTCATGTTGGTAACCTGGAATTCTACAACATAGGTAGGATAAGATGTCTCTCAACTGTAGATTGGTTGGGATTTTTTATTGTTGGGGTTTGAATTTGTTTGGGAAAGCATTTATGGCTGTTTTAAAGGGTTTTTTTGGAGTAGTTGTAGTTGAGGAGGTGGAGGAATTAGGGAAACTGGTTGGATTGCCTAAGGCATCCACCTTGATGATGGATTACCACATTGAGGAGATTGGTGTTAGTATGGCTAAAATGGAGAGTGACAGGTTGGGTAGGGTAGTGTTGTGGGGAAAAATGCCTATGCAGGACGATCCTATCCACCTAAGGTGTGACAGTGCCTTAGCAACAAATGAATACAGCTACACTGGTTTCTTCCTTTATGAAATGTAAAAGAGGGGAGATCGATAGACTTACCGTTGTCTTCCGTTTGTCCCTCGATCTAGATCCTCTTCTCTTTGGATGTTCACAGCTACTCGCCTCCTCGCTTGCTCAAGAGAACAACTACTTGATTCCCACGAGATCACAAGAGAACAGCTACCTGTGACAAGAGAACAGCTACTTGCGACAAGAGAAGAACACAACACAAAGGCAAATATACATATTCATAAATGATTCAAGATTAGAAGTAAATCAAATACACTAATGCAATCATACAAATACACCAGCATATAGGAGCAAACCAAGATAGCTTTATTGATAAGTAACAGGGTTCAGGAAGAGATACAACCCATAGGGCTCCAATCCAGCATCTCCTTCCCAGCAGAATGGAATTCCTTCTTCAGCTCCCTGGTGGGCTCCAGTATTGTAGCAATAATGCTACAACTCCTGGAGCTTCCTATCTGTAATTTTATCAACTCGGTAGTTTGTACAAACTTGGAAGCGATGGTGCTATATGCACAAGTACTAGCTCTTGTCGCAACTGTCACTTGGTCAGCTGGCACAAGTCCGCTAGGGCTCAAGCCAACTTCTATATGCTCACAGAAGAAGCTTTATGAGTGATGGACGAAAGCTAACTTAAAGAAGACTAATCTAGTTGCAGAAAGGAACTGAAAGTCAACAAAGCATGAAAACCCTAGTAAACCCTAGTTTGACTAGCTAGGCCTTGACAATGCAAAACTGTGAATGAAACTTCTACCAATGATGCCATTACTTGCAGTGAGCTGAAATACATGCATCTAAGCTACTTGCATCTGAAAAGACATGTTTTTGTATGTTTTCATTAATTGGTTGGATTTATTGTGATGGTGCTTTTGATTAGGGTTTGACTGTGCAGGAGCGGTTCAAATGGAAGGAAAGCATGGGCAAGGTCAGGATGGCTAGGGGAGGTCCCAGAGGGTCTCTAGCATCAGTCCACAGAAGTCTACCACATTCGGATGCTCAGCAACCGAGTTTGCAGGCTTCTACAGGAAGTCTGCAGGGGATCCTACAGGAAACTTAGGGATTCTACAGGAAGTCTGTGCAATTCTACAGGATGTTTGACCGTGGAAGTTTTGGGAGATGGTGCAGTGTTGGAGTGGTGTGGGAGGATAGGAGAGATAGAAATGGAACTGGTGATGGCTCAGGAGCAGAGAAGTCAGATGGAGATCGAGTGCATGCAGTGGGTTGATGGCTGAAAAGGATGGGATCAACGAAAAGGTCAAAAAGATGAAGCTACGTGGCAATGGATGAATTGGAGGGTAAACGAGCTGGACAGAGGCCGAGTAGGTGGCTTGAGGAGAGGTTAAGAAGAAGAAGAAGGAAGTGGAATGATATGGAGCAGTGTAAATGAAACAAATGACTTATGTCTTGCACCAAAAACGAGAATTCATTAACCTATGATAACTGTGCCATTAAACCTATGAACAGCAATGGAAAACCGAGAAAAGAAACTCGTGCATGGAAGTGGAATGTAGAAGTATGGTTCAATATCAAAAGTGCATGGATGGATCTTCAACGAAAATGACTATGTTGCAGCTTGCATGGAAGTGAGAAGAACTGCGTTTCTTTTTGGTGGTTGATATGGACTGCACCCCAATCCCTAAGCAGAGATGGCAGTGAGCTCTAACAACCTTTTTCTGGAGCTCCAATGAATTATGTCTATCCTCTTCTAACCTAAGCAACTGGAAGCAAATTCACCATAAACTAACCCTATTCAATCTCATGAAAAAGACTAAATTAACAGACTGTAAATTCGAATTGCATATCAAAGTAAAGAAACGAAGTGCTGGAACGAAATGCAAATAACATTACAACACCGAGGAGATCTATTGCTCTCAGGTTGGGCCCTAACCTGAGAGCTATAGCTCCCTTAGAAACTCAGAACGAGATCAAAATCTGCCTGCCTTTATTCATAACAAAAAATCAGATGTCATGCCAAAACTCGCTTACAAAAGGAACAAACACTGAGCTGTAGCTCGTACTTCGAAATTACAAGACTAATGCAAAAGTTCAAAAAGCTCCTATCCAAGGCTACGGCCTCAGTATTTATGCAAAATGATAATCCAACAGGTTTCCTTGATTTGTGGAGCTCGGCTGTCCAACTGAAGGTTAAACTGTTGATCCTGTAGAACAGTTATAACTGTTGTTCCTGTAGAACAGTTGGCTGCCTCTAAGCTCGGTGGGGAGATTGGTTGGAGCTCGGAGCTATGGTGGGAATCACGAGGAAGGTCCCCAAGACTGTGGACATCCTCTCCTAAAAACCAGCAGTGCCACCTCATTGTCTCCTTGTCTCCTTTCTCGTGGTCTTTGCTCCCTTTTAATGCCAAAACCTGAAATCATCATGTATTAGTCACGTAGATAGAATGCCTACCCTTCTCCCTACAAACAACTAGAATAAACCAAGAAATGAATGCATAAGCAATAAAAAATGAATGGTTTGAGCAGAGCAAGTAGGCCAAATGAGCCCAAATTGTACCAAAAATTGGGGTTCATCATCACCCCCCAGCTAAACTATTTGCTCATCCTTGAGCAACTTTGCTCTGGCTCCTCGTCTTTGGCCAAGAACTAGAGCCCGGAGCATGCTTTTCCTTTCCTGTTTTTGGCAGCCCTGCCTTTTCTGCCGAGGGTGGCGCTTCTTCCCCCTTTCCTATTTCCTTGAGCCGGGCTTCGGAAGGTGACTGGCCTATTTTTCGTGTCCAGGAAGTTATTTTTGGGCTTCCCTTCTCGGGGGTGGCTGATGTTTTAGAGGGGCTTCTTGCACTGGGTGAAGTAGGGACATTCCCTGAAATGGTTTGGCTGCTGGGTGGAGGCTGTGGCTTGCCCGTGGTTATCCTCTTGCTTCTCCTGGCTTCAGATGGTAGAGGGGTCTCCCTCTCTCTCTTCTCCTTCGGCTTTGGAGGTGTACTGAGGGCGGCCAGCGCCGCTGCTGCCTCCTTTTCTAGAATACCAGCCTTCTCTTTCTTGCATTTTTCTCTCTCAGAGCTCCTTGTAGAGGGCCCCTCCTTTTCAGATTTCGGGCTTCCTGTAGAAGACCCTGCTTTGCCCACTTCCGGGCCTCCTGTAGAAGATTCTTTCTTTCCCGATTTTGGGCTTCCTGTAGAAGACCCGGCTTTAGCCACTCCCGGGCTTCCTGTAGAAGCCCCTGCTTTGGTAATCTTCGGGCTTCCCGTAGAAGGTCCTTTCTCTGTCTTCAGGCTTCCTGTAGGAGCCTGTTTCTCGATGACTTTCGGGCTTCCTGTAGAAGCCTTTGTCTCTGTTTTTGGGCTTCCTGTAGAAGCCTGTTTCTCAATGATTTTCGGGCTTCCTGTAGAAGCCTTTGTTTTTGTTTTTGGGCTTCCTGTAGAAGCATGTTTCTGCTTTCCTATAGACACAGGTGTCTCCACCTCTGCTTGCTTGCCTGCCTGAGTTTTTCTTTTTGCTTTGGTTGCAGGTGTTGTTGAGGTACTTGGGCTGATGTGGACCACCTCAGCTTTGTCCATTCTGCTCTTCATCCTCTTTTCTCTTGCTGACAAGATAGGTGTGCCACCTTTTTCTTTGTCCTCCTTTTCCTCATGCTTCTTCCTTTGTTCTTTCTTCTGTACTGTGGTCGGGGTCTTCTGGCCTTCTTCTCTCTGTCCCTCGGCCACTGCTGGAGTAACCCGTTTCTTCGATCAACATTTTAATGTCTCCATCTTTTGTCAAATTCCGAAAGGATTCCCATGAGAGGGGGACCTTATATGAGTGCAGCGCATCCTCCACAAGAAGCTTGATCAACCCATGGTGGGCTATCTGATCTGGTATGCCCTCTTTTAGCTTTGTGGCACACTCCATTAGAGACTGCAGTAGGTAATAAGGGATGCTTAGTTTATGTTCTACAGGAAGATCAATTCAGTGCCTCAATTCAGTGAGCAGCCGAAAGTGATATACATACATGATGCTAAAACGGCCTTCACAGGTGATATATTTCATGATTTGCAAACTGACTTCATTCCATGGTGGCAACAGGCTCGTTCTTCACACCCCATTTTTGTCCTCCGAGAATTCTTCCTCAGGTGGGAAGAATTCTTTCTTTGCCTGCTGGCTCAGCTTTCTTTCTTCCTTATCCCACGGCAAACCCATAGGAAGTTCTGTGATCCGGCTGATATGTTGCAGGGTGAGCTTGAGGCTTAGACCTCTGAAGTTCACTGTGGCCAGTGTCTGGGATTTAGGCTTCAGAGCCTGCAAGAATTCTTCGGCCACTTCATCATCGTAACCCTACAGCTTATCACAAAAGGACATCCATTGTGCTCTGGTGAAGAGCTCTACCACTGCCGGGTTTTCCCTTAATTTGGTTGAATCAGTGGGTTCCCGTCTTATAAACCCACCCGGCATGATGAACACGGTTGTTTTAATTAAAGGTGGCAAATGCGAAAGAGATTTGGTCTATTAAGACAGAGCATGCACATAATCCACAAAATTCAACACAGTCTACTTATACTGACATCCTGTAGAATGACAGCATAGGCACAGCAAACAACAATTTCACCAATATCTTTATGACCAGACTGTGGACGATGGTCTTGCCACTCTTACTAACCAGTTGCATGAAGAGATCAGGGTTACCTCTTTAATTGGCCACCTTTTTTTCGTGAAGCACCTGCTTCCCTGTAGAAGACTGCGTTCCTATAGAGACTGTGTTCCTCTAGAAACTGTGTTCCTGTAGGAGCAGTGCGCAAATTTCGGGGAGGACTGTAGTTGGCCTGCGCTCGAGGTGGGCTTCACCGGTGTTCTGGTAGCCAACAGCTCGATGTATCAAAGTGCAGAGGAGATCAGAATAGCCACCCGAGTTTGAAGTGGTGGTTGATAAATGCATGTGCATGATCTAGCCGATTAGATTTTGAATCGGCACAATCCGTGGCGCGGGGGGTGAGCTGTCCCCGCCGGACCGTTGGGCGACGTCATCCATCATTCGCCTACGTATTCACTTGCTGCCGCATCCATTCCCACAGATCTGCCGCCGCTGTTTCCTGTTAAACTCTTGCTTCCGACGGGAGTGTTCTCACGTGTGTGCCGCTCATTCTCTTTGTTGTGGCTGCCACCCAAACATCCAATTACACCATAACTAGCTGACGTGGCTAGTCGACTGGCCATACGGCCGCTCAACCATTCACTTTTACGCCATGCAAACAATTCAAAGTAAAATTCATGCGATTGGATGGAAGGAAGGGTCGAGACACTTACCTGCGTGGCTGCACACGATTTTTCCAGTCTTTGGATGATGGTGAGTGGATCTACCTGCTGCATGCGAACTTACACAGACCCGGAGGCTCGTGGTTACAGGCTGTCGACGATGGAGTGGATGCTTGGGTTGCATGCGCCCGCGTTTCATTGCAGATGGCAGTGCTGTGAATGGTATCCACTCTAGCAGGTTGAACTGTTACAGGATTCCCACGAGGTGTCTCGTAACAGTTCTTCCTCCTTGGGTGCATGCTGCACGACGGAGGATCTGGCCTTTCAATCTCGTTCCCGGAGCTTCTGATGCCTGTGGTATGAGATCTCAGCACTTGTTTGTCTTCGTAAATGGCTCTTCCGCAAGAACTCATCGATCTGCTTTGTTGGTGCAGGGAACTCGGTTGCATGTCGACAAGGATGGTGGAGCAAGGTGACAGCAATGTGCAAGGGTGCCCATAGAGGCTTACATGCATCCAAACCAATCCGTAGTCACTAAATCTCCTTTTAAGATGAATTCTGGGCCGTCCCAAACTTCTACAAGAAGTTTCCTATAGAACACAGAGCTTCTTGTAGAAAGTTCGGGCTTCCTGTAGAAAGTCTGCACTTTCCTGTAGAAAATCCGCGTCTTCCTGTAGAAAGACTGCATCTTCCTGTAGAAAGACTGCATCTTTCTGTAGAGGACTCAAACCATGATAAAATTGCACATACCTTGAAAAAACATGGGTACCCTTGGAGGAGGTGCTGGTGAGGTCTCTTGACAGCATGATAAGGACCCTTGGCTTTGAGTTGAAGGGCTTCCTCTCCTCCATAGAACATCTGCAACCTGCATGCAATTTTACCATATTTTGCTTATTGTTTTTTTTTTTTTTTTTCTTTTTTTTTCTTTTTTGAAAGATAACAGGGGCGCCTCAAAGAGGTTTTCACCCATGCCATCTGCCCTGAGCGCCTCAGAGAGGTTTTCACTCAAGGATCTTTTTCAAACCTTTTCTCTCTTTTTTTTTTTTTGAAAGATAATAGGGGCGCCTCAATGAGGTTTTCACCCCTACCACCTGCCTTGGGCGCCTCAGAGAGGTTTTCACCCAAGGATCTTTATTATTATTATTATTATTATTATTATTATTATTATTATTATTATTTTTATATATATATATATACCTCAGGGTATGCTAGAAGCAGAGGCAGAACCCCTCTCTAGGACCAATACAGATTTCTCCATAGTTTTGATGAACTCTTGTCTTGAGAGAGGTCTCCTGTAGATCTTCAATCGATGCCCGTTGACAAGCATGGGAATGGCTTCCTCATCAATGGTTCGAATGAGGACAGATCCATTGTCATGGCATTTTTCCACTGCATATGGTCCTAGCTATCTGGTTCTCAGCTTCCCCTTGAAATCTTTGTATCTGGAGTCATACAACAAAGCCCAATCTCCCGGCTGAAATTGCTTGTCATGGAGATGTTGGTCATGCCACACCTTTCTCTGAAGTTGAACCACTTCTGAGTGAAGGAGGGCCTGGATTCTGTGCTCATCCAGGCCATTCAGTTGCAGTAGCCTTTCTTGTTGCGCATGGTTGAGATCTAGGTCCAGCTGAGCTGCCATCCTTAAAGTGTTCTATTCAAACTCAATGGACAGCAAATCTTTCTTCCCATAGACCAGCTCATACGGTGTGAAGCCGGTGGTGGTCTTCCAAGTGGTGTTGTAAGCCCATGTGGCTTCAACCAGGCGATCTGCCCAGTCCTTTCTGCTGCTGCTCACCACCTTAGTCAAGATCCCTTCTAATGCTCTATTGGTGACTTCCACCTGCCCATTTGCTTGAGGGTGATAAGGGGTGGAAGTCCTATGCTTGATCTTGTGATGAGCTAGTAGATCTTCAACCAGGTTGGAGGTGAACTGGCTCCCTTGATCGGTGACCAGCTCTCTTGGATAGCCAAACTTATAGAAGATGTTTTCTCTTAGGAACTCGACCACCTTTTCTTCTATTGCTACTTTGATTGCTTTGGTCTCTGCCCACTTTGTCAAATAGTCAGTACACACAATGATGTAAGTCCTTTGCCTCGAAGAGGGGTTGATTGGGCCCACAAAGTCCATGCCCCACTTATCAAATGGCTCAAGAGTCACTTGAGGTTGAAGAGGCATCTCATCCCTTTGGGTCGGTTTCCCCATTCTTTGGCATTGGTCACACTAACTGACATATCTTCTGACATCTTGATGAAGTGTGGGCCAATAGTAGCCTGCCTGCAGGATTTTGAAGGCAGTTCTCTTTGCTGCAAAATGTCCTCCACAAGGCCCATCATGACAAGTGAGGAGGATATCAAAGACTTCCTCCTCCCTTACACAACGCCTTAAGATCTGATCGGGGCCAAGCTTGAACAGATTGCCCCCGATCCAAGTAAATGAGGCACTTTTTCTAATGATTCTGCTCTTCTCTCTGGAAGATAGGTGTGGAGGGAACTGTGCTGAAACAAGATAGTTTGCTATATCAGCAAACCATGGAGAGAGTACTGAAATAGCAAACAGATGTTCATTGGGCATCTGGTCATCCACTGTTCCATCCTCATCTGCAGACAAATCCAATCTAGATAAAAAGTCAGCAACAACATTTTCTCTACCTAGTTTGTCAACAATGGTCAAATCAAACTGCTGCAATAAAAGTAACCATTTAATAATACGAGAATTCACATCTGGTTTATTCATTAAATATCTAATTGCAGCATGGTCAGTATGTACAAAGGTCTGGTAACCAGTAATATAATGTCGGAACTTGTTCAGTGCATGGACCACAGCCAAGAATTCTTTCTCGGTTACAGTGTAATTCAGCTCAACTTTGGACAAGTTTTTGCTAACAAAGTAAATGGCATATGGAAGTTTTTGCTCAACTTATCCTAAAGTTGCACCTATGGCTTTGTTCGAGGCATCAGTGTGGATGTGGAAAGGTAGGGCCCAGTTTGGACCTCTCAGGATTGGGGCTGACACCAACTTGTCCTTCAATTCATTTAAAGCCCTCTGACAATCGTCAGTCCAATTAAACTCCACATCTTTTGCCAACAGACCAAACAATGGCGAGGCTAGCTTGCTGAAATCTTTAATGAATCTCCGATAGTATCCTGCTAATCCCAAGAAACTCCGGACATCCCTTACCTTTTGAGGAGGTGGAACCCTCTTGATGAGAGAAATTTTGTTAGGATCCACCTGCAACCCTTGGCAAGAAATGGTATGGCCTAGCACGGTCCCTTCAGTCATTAGGAATTCACATTTTTCAGGACTAAGGGACAAGTTCATCTCGGTGCATTTGGTTAGGACTTTTCCCAGGTTGGACAATGCTTCCTGGAAGTTGGCCCCATAAGGAGTAAAGTCATCCATATAGATTTCTACTGCATCATGGACCAGCTCCGAGAAGATGCTCAAGACAACTCTCTGGAAGGTAGCAGGAGCATTGCATAGCCCAAAGGGAAGGACTCGATAGGCAAAGGTACCCCAAGGACAAGTGAAGGTGGTCTTATCTTGGTCTTTCGGGCTGATTTGGATTTGGTTGTACCCGCTAAACCCATCCAGGAAAGAGAAGAACTTCTTTCCTGCCAGTCCATCCAACACTTGATCTATGAAAGGTAGAGGGAAATGGTCCTTCTTGGTAGCTTTGTTCAGTTCTTGGTAGTCCACATAGATTCTCCATTTCCCATTTTTCGTGGGAACCAACACTAGAGGGGACACCCATTCACTATCTGAGATGGGGTAGATGAACCCGGCATCCAACAGTTTTTGCAATTCTTCCTTGACAATGTCCTTAAGGGCTGGATTCATTCTCCTCTGGGGTTGCCTAACCGGTTTACAATCCTCTTTGATGTATATATGATGGGTACAAACCGAAGGATGGACTCCTTTCATTTCCTTATAGCTCCAAGCAAAAGCATCTAGGTGGTTGGCCAACAGACTACACAGCTCCTTTTCCTGGGAAGGAGATAGGGAGGAGCTGATCTTCAATGCTTTCTCAGGGCCGAACTCCACATTCTTGGCTGTGGGAGTAACAGGGTTGGTTGTACAAAGATCCACTAAGGTGCTAGCTTGGGCATCCTCCACCAATTTCTCTAAGGGTAGTGCACTGGAAGGTGGATTCTGGATCAAGGTCTCGATCAAGTCATCCTCGGTTGGGGGGTCTCTTCTAGTGGTATCTAAGGTGCACAGAGGTGCTGAGTACACCTCGTCTTCCTCTCCTTCTTCCAACCAGATTGGTAAGTCATGCTCTAAGGAGGGTTGGGCAGGAGGGTATAGGACTAGCTGCTTGGACATGGGACCATTTTTGATGGTCATGTTTCCTGCTCGACAACTTATGTAAGAATCTGCAGTAGCTAACCAAGGCCTTCCCAAAATGAGAGGATATCCAGTAAGCTTTGCCTTTGGTTGGAGAACCAGGAAGTCTGCAGGGTATTCCCAAGAGTCAATAGAGACCAAGACATCCTCCACAATCCCTTCGGGAGTCACGGTGGAGCGATCTGCTAATTGCAGTACTGTCGAGGTCTTCCTCAAGGAACCCTGAAGATTGAGTTTAAGCATGGTATCCTTGGTCATCACATTAATGGCAGCCCCCAGATCAATCAAGGTGTGAGGTATAATGGTGCCATTGATGTGAACATCTACTACAGGGCTTCCAGGATCTAGGTACTTTGGGCAGATGACTTTTCCTAACATAAGGTCAGACAGTTTTCCTATGACATTGATAGTTGAAGCATCTTTCTTCCGTCTTCCTGGGTGTTTGAAACACTTCTCCTTAACCAGTTTGTTGTATATTGGCACATCCTTGATGGCTTGGAGAAGTGGTATTTTTACACACAACTGCTTGAGCTCACCCAGAAGCTCATCCTCCTCAGGGTTGGGTTGTGTGGTGGCTGTTAGTCTCTCAGGAAAGGGTGGAATAGCCTTTGGTTCACTTTCCTATTTATCTTCCTCATCCTCTGGGGGAGGAGGTTGGCGATCTGGTAGAGTCTTTCCAGATCGAAGATTGATCTCCTAGATCTCCACAGCATAGGTAGGGCATGAGGTTTCCCCAGTGTATACCTGTTGGGCTTGTCTATTGTTGGGGTTCGGGTTCGGTTGAGCAGGCATTTGAGGTTGCCTTGGAGGAGCAGGAGGTAATGGCTGAGGTTGAACTGGTGGTGGAGGCAAGATGGCAGGAGGAGTGTTGTATTGGGGCCTCCACCCCGATTGAGGTGCATTCCATTGAGGTTGTGGCTGGGCATGTGAGTGATATGAATGAGAAGTAGGTTGAGTGGGGTACTGAGGTGGATAAGACCATGGAGGAGGCATGGACCATGAAGGATGAGCAGGGGGACCCCAGGAAGGCATAGGAGTCGATTGGTTGGGGCTGTAATAAGCTTGAGATGCCCCTTGCATCCCTTGCTGATAAGGTCTAGATCCTTGTGGCCTCCTTTAGTTGAGGTAATATAGAGGCTCTGTGGGAGCTTCTGTCCCTTGGTACATGGCTTTAAACCCAGGTAAGGTTGGACACTGATTTGTGGGATGGACCTTTTCACAAACGAAACACACTTCAACCGAATGCAATGGACATTCGTTCTTAGGGTGTCTCCTTGTGCACCTAGGGCAGAAGACAGCCAAGGCTCTCTCAGCTTCCTCTTTCTTTTGCTGAATCCTGAATGTGTCAAGCTGCATGGCAATGGTCTGTCTCACCTCACTCTTAAGATCTTCTAATTGATTTGCAAGCTCATGTTTGGAGAAAGGGACACTAGTTGAGAGGTGGTTTCCTCTACCTCGTTTCCGAGCTGCCCTGGAGTGGTTTCTAAACACAGTCTTGATGTCCTCATAAGGCAGTTGGTAAATGTCCCCCCCAGCTAACATGTGAAGGGTATCTAAGAGGTCTTTAGGGACTCCTCGGAGCGGGACCAACTTGAGGGATTCAGGGTCAAGTGTGCACCTGGCCCGCTTATAGCTTAGTTGGAACCTCTCCTCATAATCCTCTAAGGACTCATCATTTCCCATGGTCATCCGAAAGATTTCCCCCTTTTTTTCCTTGGACCTACAGTAATCCCGGTACTTGGTATTGAAAGCTTGTTGCATCTGAGCCCAAGTGGTGATACTATTCCCAGGTAAGCCCATGAACCAGCGTAGTGCTGCATCCTTAAGAGTGGAAGGGAAAAGTTTCAGCTTTTGCTCATCTTCAGTATAGTCATAGGTTCTACAAAGGACAGCAAAATCAAATAGGAAGGTATCCGGATCTTCAGTGGTCAGCCCATGGAAGTGAGGTAAGGCGGAGGGGCTAATGTTCTTCATTTTCATCTCTCCATTGGTCTCTCGGATGGGGAAGGCACCTTCTATTCTCTCATCTTCTCTTCTATTGTTAGTCATAGCTTCAGATGGAGTGGTCTCTAACTCTTCTTCTACTATAGGATCTTTGTATATCTCAGGATGTTCACCTATAGGTTCTTCTGGGTCACTGTCACCAAAGAAGAGAGAAGGGTGACTCAGTGACGTGGTGGGGGTGTTTGGTAGGAATTTTCCTGATCTATCTCGGTTCCTACGAGGCATGAAATGGAAAAGACTTTCTTTTTCTTTTGATTGTTTTTGCTTTGCTTTTCTTTTGGTACCTGCAAAACTGAGATAGATTGATCTACACTAACTATGAAAGATGCAGAATTAAACTGAAAGCAGGAAAGAACTACTCTACTTTGCTCAAATGAAATTGAAAGAATGGAAATGCTAGTCTACGCTTGCAGAAAGGAAACGCTAATCTATGAAAGCAGGAAATGCTAATCTATGAAAGAAGGAAATGCTAATCTATGAAAGCAGGAAATGCTAATCTATGAAAGCAGGAAATATCTATGCTACTTTTGCAGAATGGAAATGAAGTAAACTACTTAGCAGAAGGCAAGAGTAAGAAAGTAGAAGAAAAGCAACAATTACTAATACTCTGACGCTTCCCCGGCAACGGCGCCAAAAAGATGGTGGTCTCCAGTATTGTAGCAATAATGCTACAACTCTTGGAGCTTCCTATCTCTAATTTTATCAACCCGGTAGTTCGTACAAACTTGGAAGCGACGGTGCTGTATGCACAAGTACTAGCTCTTGTCGCAGCTGTCACTTGGTCAGTTGGCACAAGTCCGCTAGGGCTCAAGCCAACTTCTATATGCTCACAGAAGAAGCTTTATGAGTGATGGACAAAAGCTAACTTAAAGAAGACTAATCTAGTTGCAGAAAGGAACTGAAAGTCAACAAAGCATGAAAACCCTAGTAAACCCTAGTTTGACTAGCTAGGCCTTGACAATGCAAAACTGTGAATGAAACTTCTACCAATGATGTCATTACTTGCAGTGAGCTGAAATACATGCATCTAAGCTACTTGCATCTGAAAAGACATGTTTTTGTATTTTTTCATTAAGTGGTTGGATTTATTGTGATGGTGCTTTTGATTAGGGTTTGACTGTGCAGGAGCAGTTCAAATGGAAGGAAAGCGTGGGCAAGGTCAGGATGGCTAGGGGAGGTCCCAGAGGGTCTCTAGCATCAGTCCACAGAAGTCTAACACATTCGGATGCTCAACAACCGAGTTTGCAGGCTTCTACAGGAAGTCTGCACGGGATCCTACAGGAAACTCAGGGATTCTACAGGAAGTCTGTGCAATTCTACAGGATGTTTGACCGTGGAAGTTTTGGGAGATGGTGAAGTGTTGGAGTGGTGTGGGAGGATAGGTGAGATAGAAATGGAACTGGTGATGGCTCAGGAGCAGAGAAGTCAGATGGAGAACGAGTGCATGCAGTGGGTTGATGGCTGAAAAGGATGGGATCAACGAAAAGGTCGAAAAGATGAAGCTACGTGGCAATGGATGAATTGGAGGGTAAACGAGCTGGACAAAGGCAGAGTAGGTGGCTTGAGGAGAGGTTAAGAAGAAGAAGAAGGAACTGGAATGATATGGAGCAGTGTAAATGAAACAAATGACTTATGTCTTGCACCAAAAACGAGAATTAATTAACCTATGATAACTGTGCCATTAAACCTATGAACAGCAATGGAAAACCGAGAAAAGAAACTCGTGCATGGAAGTGGAATGTAGAAGTATGGTTCAATATCAAAAGTGCATGGATGGATCTTCAATGAAAATGACTATGTTGCAGCTTGCATGGAAGTGAGAAGAACTGCGTTTCTTTTTGGTGGTTGATATGGACTGCACCCCAATCCCTAAGCAGAGATGGCAGTGAGCTCTAACAACCTTTTTCTGGAGCTCCAATGAATTATGTCTATCCTCTTCTAACCTAAGCAACTGGAAGCAAATTCACCATAAACTAATCCTATTCAATCTCATGAAAAAGACTAAATTAACAGACTGTAAATTCGAATTGCATATCAAAGTAAAGAAACGAAGTGTTGGAACGAAATGCAAATAACATTACAACACCGAGGAGATCTATTGCTCTCAGGTTGAGCCCTAACCTGAGAGCTATAGCTCCCTTAGAAACTCAGAATGAGATCAAAATCTGCCTGCCTTTATTCATAACAAAAAATCAGATGTCATGCCAAAACTAGCTTACAAAAGGAACAAACACCGAGCTGTAGCTCGTACTTCCAAATTACAAGAGTAATGCAAAAGTTCAAAAAGCTCCTATCCAAGGCTACGGCCTCAGTATTTATGAAAAATGATAATCCAACAGGTTTCCTTGATTTGTGGAGCTCGGCTGTCCAACTGAAGGTTAAACTGCTGATCCTGTAGAACAGTTATAACTGCTGTTCCTGTAGAACAGTTGGTTGCCTCTAAGCTCGGTGGGGAGATTGGTTGGAGCTCGGAGCTATGGTGGGAATCACGAGGAAGGTCCCCAAGACTGTGGACATCCTTTCCTAAAAACCAGCAGTGCCACCTCATTGTCTCCTTGTCTCCTTTCTCGTGGTCTTTGCTCCCTTTTAATGCCAAAACCTGAAATCATCATGTATTAGTCACGTAGATAGAATGCCTACCCTTCTCCCTACAAACAACACGAATAAACCAAGAAATGAATGCATAAGCAATAAAAAATGAATGGCTTGAGCAGAGCAAGTAGGCCAAATGAGCCCAAATTGTACCAAAAATTGGGGCTCATCACTCCCTTCAAAGCATTAAGCACCCAATGATCCAGTCTCAAACCAACAGCAATTCTTTGCAATAACAAAATTCTAGCCTCCTAGATCTCATGGAGGAGAGATCTATATATAGATGTTTGGAGAGAGGATGAGTCAGCTTGAGATCTGACTAGTGTCCTCTCCCTCTCTCAGTTCTTGAGTCCACTTGGAGGTTCTTGCTTCACTTGGAGATTTGGAACCTCTTACTCATCACCAGTCGAATTCCTTGATGCAAGTGTCATTTTGGAAGCTTCCTGGGCATTGACACATTGAGGAATGAGCCTGCCACTTGTCCAATTACGCTCAGCGCAGGTAGCCTTTGTTGGAGTTGACATTCAACGCAGGTAGACAGTGGAGCAGTTGACATTCAGTGCAGATGCTCAGTGGAGCAGTTGACATGATCCAGAATTGGCTTGTTTTTGAGTGTTTTTAGGTGGAGAACTTCTGTGAATTGCTGTGGTTAGTTAGCCTTGTTCTTCTAGGGGTAGGAACAACATGTTTAGGGACTTTGGATCCCTTAGATTATGGAAATTTCATGTTTAATGCTGTAAGGCACAAAAATGTCTATAACAGTTGCCCCCTAAAGTATGAGGCCGTTTATCGGGTGAAATGCTTTATCCAGGAGGGTCTAAAGTTCATCCATTTGCTGGGAGGAGACCTGTAATAAGATACAATACAATACATTATGATTCATATTGCTTTCATGATCTAGCTGAGGCGGGCATTCCCATGCTCAGCTTTATAAATTCATTTTTGTACATAGAATAGACGATCGTCTGATGGTAGAATGATAATTTTGGCGAAATTATCATCCTTTGAGTAGGATGATCATCTGCTGCAATGATGTACATGTCAAATGTCTTTATTTTTCCTGAATATATATCACAGCCCAGATGGATGAAACTAGATCCGGGGCCTTCAAACTCGTTCGATCTTCACTCTAAGTACAAGTCGATCCATGTGAGAATTGCACTGAAGTCGAACATGGAAAGACATCGCTTGATTACCGGTCAATGATGTAAACCGTTAACAAGCGCGAGAGGAATCACCGATAATGATAATGACCCTCAAGGTACTACAGTACAATTCAATTGGTGTGAATAAAGGACCTGGCGTCGAACACCATGCAAAATCTTCTGGTCGAAGGTCATTGATGTATACCTGTCGCCGGAAGTGAGAAACTTGCCATTGAGGCATGCAAGCTTCAAAGTACTGAAGGGGTTGTTCCTAGATCAACTCCTTGGATAATGAGCTGATGTCGACAAGGAGCGATCCGTCGCAGGAGGGCCTTAATGAATCCCACATCAGTGACACGGAACGGATCTAATGATTTTAATGGAGGTGAAAACGATCTGTGACATATGATTCAGGGTGGCGGTCATGAATGGATGAAGGATAATGTATGGCAGTGGATGGGACCCGGTTGACTCTTTCTGAATGACTTCCCTTGAACATATGGCGACACTGATGCGATGGATTGGTAGCATTACCCCAAATATGGATGGTATGGCGAGACCATGGTGATGTGACCGGTGAACGAGACAACCCAACCCGATTGTGATACGGAGGAAAAGTGTCATGTTCAAGAGCGACCTACTACCATCAAAGTTTTTCTTTAGTTTTCTCCCAATTTTTCCCCAGTCATTGCTGACCAGTACCTCTTTATTTTTGTCAAGCTTGAGGAGGATAACATATGCTTGTTCTATAACCTGCCCTTCGGGCCAGCCCATCGCTATGTTTTAACGAGCCTAGCGATAGTGAAACTCGTTCTCGTCTAAAGACAAGTTTGTCGCTATTTAATAATTTTAATGATTCTAACGATAAGGATAACTTGGTTCTTTTCATTTTTAGAGAGTCTAAAAAGATACATAAAGTCAACTCCAAAATTCCTTTTTCATCATCTAATCCCTTAAGTCCGAAAAAGTATAAAACAATACAGAAGGGATGAGTTTTCGATAATTTTAACGAGCCAAATAAAACAAGCGCTCGACCTTTTTGTGCAATAATCCCTCAGTTCCAAAAAGATTAAAATCTAGAGGAGGGATAGCTCTTCCGGTCACTTTAACGAGCTGGAAGGCCAAAAATCGGCAATCTCTTCATATTTTATGAGTCAGTTGAAAAAATCTTAAAGAAGACTCGTCTTCTGAGGAACGAGTGATGAACAGGGTTAGCAGCAGATTCCAGGTATAGGTTGGAATTTTCCAATTATGGCAGTGTCACAAGGATGGCTAGGTGAAATCACTCTTTGCAGTTGTTCCTCAAAATGGGTAAACAATCATATGGAGGTGAACAATCGGCCAAATGAAAAGTGGAGGTGGCAGGTGCAAACACAACCAAGGCTTTAACGGCTGATAAATTTACGATCACAGTGGTTATTTACCGGGATAGGTTCATTTTTTAATGAGCTTGAACTCTGGAGGAAACTCTTGCTCACAATCGCTTTTCTATTTTTTAACGAGCATAAATTCCGCGTTAAAACTGCTTGATATCGCTTTTCTATTTTTTAATGAGCATAAATTCCGCGTTAAAACTGCTCGAATCTTGCGTTTATTTTTTAACGAGCATGAACTTTATGCTAAAACTGCTCGTAAGTTTGCATGCCCCCAGCATAACAACGCAAATCGAGGTGCATGCCCCCCAAGCTTCATTGCATTCAACTCGATGGTTGGAATGAAGGTTTACCTTTGAGATTTGGAAAGGGGATTGTTTCATTTTTGAATGAGGTTGTCACAGTAAAAGAACTATCCTCATGACTCCTTGTTTCGTTTTTTAACGAGGTTGACATGAGATAAGAACCGTCCTCGGAGCCCACTATATTTACAGTATTTCTATTAGGGCGATGATCCACGCTGACAAAATGTTCAGGAATATTTGGAATCCATTAGATATAGAAGATTTCATATTGTAGGTTTCCACTGTGGCCACTTCCGCCAGATTACTCGGAGGTGGTAGGGCAAAAGTACCCATTAAGGCAGGGTCTTTTAGGAGACCTACTCCAATATTTTGAAGCGAATGATTGCTTCCATGGATCATTGGAATGCTTCCCGTAACTTGTGAACTGTCGGGGAGGAAATTTTGTTGGTCGACGACTGTAATTCCTCCTTGAAAGGGAAATGCAATCTTCCTGAAGTAGGTCGACACGACTGCGGCCATGGCATATATCCAGGGCCTTCCCAATAGGATGTTGTAATCGAGGTTTCCATCGATTACTTCAACATCAACTTCTACTGTTTTGCCCCCCAGTTCAACTTGCAAGTTACTTAAAATCCCGTATGGAGTGTATGATCGTCCATCAAATGTTTTTAACGTCGTTGACGATTTCGACAAGGGTGGTGAGCCTAAATTTTTCCAGCAACTCATCGACATAAGACATGTAGATGCCCCCTCATCAATAATTGTTCGATGAATAGTTTTGTTGAGGGCTTTCACTTGAATAAGGAAAGCTAGCTGAGCTGGTAACTGAGGGTCATATCCTTTATGATAAAAGGCCACAAGACTGGAATCCATTGGGCCAATCCCACCTATTGCTGATAATAAAGCTTGCTCTTGGGAGGGGAAAATTTGCGGTACCTCAAGTGTCGACATAGCGGACGGCGATTGGGCCAGGTCCTCTACTATATTATAATTCTGTGCTACTTTGGCACGAGGATTAAATGTCGATTTGTGTACTACTCCCTTTGGCGACTTTATCATTGGTTCAGGAATGATGGGTGGCACAACTTCAGTCAAAGTTGTCGTCGAACTACTAGGTTGGTCATTTGTCTTGTTATTCGACAGCTGTGGATTCCCGTAATCTTTATTCCTTGTTAAAGCACCATTCTACTGCTTTGAGGTAGACAACATAAGCACTTGGGATCGGGAAGCATTTTGATTAGCAGCCAGTTTGGTTCCCGGGCTTGGAAACGGATCAGTCAATACTGCTGGGGTTTTTGAACTCTTAAAGAGTTTCTTAACTTTAGCTATATGTGGACAATCTCTCGTCCAATGATACTCATCGCATATATGACACCCTGGAGGGGGTTTCCTTTTTCTCCCTTTCTTTTTCTTCTTGCCCCCTGGTTGCTTCAGTAGTTTGCCTTTGTCGGTCGACATGGCATTTACTTCTGAGGCAAGAAGTTCGTCTTTTGCATTTTGATCTGAAATCTTACAGGCTTTCTTGGACGTAGCCTTTGTCGATTTCGCGTTTGTTGTGCCAATCACGCCATCGCCGGCATGAGAGTCATTGTTTGATTTAGGAGGAGGAGGAATTGAGAATTCCGGTCTAGGGGTGTCAGGTATTTTTTCGTAGAGCGTGCCAGACTGAGTATAGACCAAGTCCAGATATTGCGCACGAGCGATGACTTGCTCTTCCGTTATGACTCCCCCCTTTGCCACATCTTCCGTGATTGTAGGAAGTAAGGATTTGATAAACCATTAAGCTAATAGCTGATCGGGAACGTACGTTTTCACCATCCTACGACGACGTCGCCACTCATGTATATGATCAGATATGTGAGTGGCCGTTGTCTGTTTGAAGTTGGTTAGGAGTTCCGTTCCTATTTCATACCTTATCGGTAATTGAAAATGGGTTAAGAAAGTCGTGGATAAGGTACTGAAGTTGTCGAACGAAGCTCTAGGAAATTCAATATACCATTTTGCCGCTGGACCCGTTAACGTCCTCTGAAAAAGGCGAATCCTTATCGAATCATCGTTTAGGGTGTTTGATGAACGCCATAGATGAAATGTCATCAGGTGATTCGATGGATCTTCATCTGGATTTCCATTAAATTTAGGAATATCTGACGGAAGTTTATGCGGAATCGCTGGCCACCAAGGGGCATAAGCAATTGGATCATTCGTCAGCCCGTTTAGATCTGGTAATTCTAGAGTTGCTACAAAGGGCAACTGTTGATTCAGGTTAGGCGAAGCATACCCAGGATAAGATGGAATCGCCTGAGCAGTGGGTCTTTGCATACCAGCATAATGCTGGCAACTTTGACAAGGTTGATGGGCATAACCACTATAATATGGTTGCCCATTACTTACAAAGACTTGTTGCTCAGGTCCTTGATATGATTCCTGGAATGGGGGTTGTTGAGTTTGAACCAGCTCTGGTTGTTGGACCATTTGTTGTTGTCCAATACTGGATGATTGACCAAGATGAGGAGTCATAGTACTTGTTTGAGCCTGAGTCGCTCCAGATAAGGAGGCACTAACCGGAGGTTGTGATTGAGTTGTCGAGACAAGGGGCTGTTGTATGGAAACCTGAGAAACTTGGGGTTGACATGCAACAGGAAGCGCTTGTACTTGCGACGCAATCACCATACCAGGTATAGTGGAAACATTCGACACAGGGTGGACTGGTTGCATTGAATATGCAACCCTTGGTTGCTGAGGCAGTATTTGTTGGAAATAATACTGAGAGGGGGGGTGAATCAGTATTATCTGATTCTTTTAATAAATCTTCCTTATTTGTTCTTTGAATTATTTTTGCATGTCAGTACCATAAAATAATGAGCATGAACAAAGAAAACAGATAGTCACACCAAAGAACACAAGATGTAAGGTGGAAACCCAATGTGGGTGAAAACCACCTACTGCAATATGTCTCTATCTTCTTTCAAATTAGAAACTCCTTTTACAATTGTTTTGTACTGGTGCAGTCCTTTACCAGTACGCAGGCTGCAACCTGCAGAGAGCTACAACTCTCTCTCGTTTTCTAGTCTCTCCTGGAAGGGAGCTACAACCCCCTACTTCTTTTCTTACAAGGACCACTTTTCATGAATTTTCAAACTGGATCCATAAGCATCAAATGATCATCAAATATAAGAGATTCACCCAATCAACTGTAGTAACCAGATCAACAATAATAGGACCAAACCCAGAACACAGCAATGATAAACAAAAATTTTAAGAGAAGTAACCATCCTGCTCAACTGCTAGCCTGCTTACGTAAGCACCCTGCTCAACTGCTTGCCTGCTTACAATACGCACCCTGCTCAACTGCTCGCCTGCTTACAGTACGCACCCTGCTCAACTGTTCGCCTGCGTACCTCGCTCTGAGTCCATTGAACTGCCTGCGGACCTCCGCACCTGCAACCCTTCTGTGCCTGCGTATGTACGCACCTGCAACCCTTCTGTGCCTGCGTATGTACGCACCTGCAACCCTTCTGTGCCTGCGTACCTTCGCACCTTCAACCCTTCTGTGCCTGCGTACCTTCGCACCTGCAACCCTTCTATGCCTGCGTACCGGCACACCTGAAACGCTTCGTTCCTGCGTACGTATGCACTTTTCTTTCACTGTACCTGCATACCTTCGGGCATAGATGATTTCAAGACTTCAGAAATAACCCAGAGAGTCAGATCTACAGATCTGAACATGCGCCGAAGAGATCTCAATCCATCAGTAGATTCGCCTTATTTAGATCTAGACATACTCCCAAGAGATCATAATATTTCACATCTAGCCCTCATAAGATATTCAACCAAAAACATGCTCAAGCCAAATGATCTCCTTTGCTTTATATAGGAAAGTTCTTCCTTAAATCATGGATCAATACCACGGGCCGACACCATAATAACACAATACCGTCGGCTAAATACCAAGAGTAAAACATAAGAAAACCCCACATGTGAATTTCTTTGCCTTGAAATGTGTGCACTGGGGGTACGCACCTCCTAAACAGGATAACTACGGGTATGTACGCACTTTATGTAACACTGACCTGCGTGTACGCACCTTATGTAAGGTGTACCTGCGTACCCCTAATTTTCTTCAATATTTGATAGCTGATCATCAATCTCTGCTGCTGACTTGAAGTACTGTGATCTATCACCTGAATGGGTTGCCATCAAGGACAACACTTTAGCCATAATGCCAACAATCTCCCCCTTTGGACTTGATGGCAACCTCAAAGCTTCAGCTTCATTCTCCCCCTTTGACATCAAGGGCAAAGGGTTATGCTCCCCCTAAGAACATGCTCCCCCTGAATATGAACCAGATCTGCAACGAAGAACCATAATCCACCATGAAAGAGATAGAGACATATTGCAGCTACTTCCAAGATCTCCTTCTGCACATCCTCCATAATGCCAACAATGCATTATATGCTCCCCCTGAACCTGTACCATCAATCAGAAGAGGTTCAGCAATAAGATGATGCATCAACAACCCCCAGCTTTTGCCTGAGGTATTCAAAAGTGTCCCTAGGCAATGGTTTTGTGAGAATATGAGAAACTTGTTCCTTAGAAGGAACATACTCCAACTTGACCTTCTGTTCAAGCACTTGTTCCCGGAGAAAATGATACTTGATTGGTATGTGCTTGGTTTTTTAATGCATAACAGGATTCTTTGAGATGCTGATTGCACTTGTGTTATCACATAAGATGGGAATTGGTGGTGTACAAGTGATTTAAAAATCCTGCAAAGTCTGCATCATCCAAAGGAGTTGGGTGCAACAAGATGCAGCAGCAACATATTCCGCTTCAGCTGTAGACAAGGCAATCGAACTCTTTTTCTTGCTGAACCAAGACACCAGTCTGGAACCCATAAAGAACGCACCACCACTTGTGCTTTTCCTGTCATCCACGCTTCCGGCCCAATCTGCATCTGTATAAGCATGAAGTGTAAGATCTGTATCTCTAGGATACCATAAGCCATAGTTTGAGTCCCTTGGAGATATTTGAAAATTCTCTTCACTGCCTGAAGATGAGTCTCCTTCGGATTTGCCTGAAATCTTCCAACTATTCCAACTGCATGCATGATGTCCGGTCGGGTACCTGTCAAATAAAGTAAGCTTCCAATCATAGATCTGTAGGTTGGTTGATGTACTGCTGCAGATTCATCATTTGCACTGAGGCTACATCCTGTGACCATGGGTGTACATACTGGTTTTGCATCTTCCATACCATATTTCTTCAAAATCTATTTGAGATACTTGGTTTGAGATAAAAAGATTCCTCCTTCTTTTTGTTGGATTTGCAAACCAAGGAAATATGTCAGTTCTCCTAGCAAGGACATTTCAAATTCTTTCTGCATGACCAAGGCAAAGCTTTGACTCATAGCTTCTTCATTGCTCCCAAAAATAATGTCATCTACATACACAACAAGTATTAGCAATTTGTCATTTTCAACTTTTATATAAAGATTTCTATCTGCTGATCCTTTTGAAAAGCCTTGTTGATGAAGATATTTGTCCAAACGGTAGTACCAAGCCCTTGGAGCTTGTTTGAGACCATAGAGAGCCTTTTTCAATATGCATACAAGATTTGGATCATTTCCAAGAATGAACCCATCTGGCTGTTCAATGTATACTTCTTCTTCCAAGTCTCCATTCAGAAAGGCTGATTTCACGTCCATTTGAAATACTTTGAAGTTTTGAAAACTTGAGAGAGCAAGGAACATTCGGATGGCCTCAAGTCTTGCAACAGGAGAAAAGGTTTCTTCAAAGTCTATTCCTTCTTGCTGCGCATACCCTTTACAAACAAGTCTGGCTTTGTTTCTAATTACTTCTCCATTTTCATTCAATTTATTTTTGAAGACCCATTTTGTTCTGATAACATTCTTATCCTTTGGTCTAGGAACCAGCTCCCAAGTGTTGTTCTTTTCGATCTGCTCAAGTTCTTCATCCATTGCTCTCACCCAACATTAATCTTTGCATGCCTCTTTCACATTTTGTGGTTCAGTAGAGGAGAGTAATGCCAAATAGCTTGAAGCTTCTGCAACTGTTCTTCTTGTTTGTACACCTGCGTCTTTCTACCCCATAATCTGAGATTCTAGATGATTCTTCTGGACATATCTGGATGGAGTCTTTTCTTCTATTCTTGTTTGCTCCTCTGGTTCTTCTTGAGTTTCTTCTTGAGGTTCTTCTTCTTCATCATTATGTTGTTGGGGGTAGCCTTCATCTTCTTCGATGTCTTCATGATGTACTTGCCTAGGAATGTATCCCTTCTCATCAACCACTACATCAATGCTGTCAACAATTCTGCCAAGTCTTTTATTGTAGCATTTGTATGCTTTGCTATATGGAGAGTAACCAAGAAGAATGCCTTCATCTGCTCTAGGTTCAAGTTTGCCAAGCTTCTCATCAGTATTCTTGATATAGCATTTTCTCCCAAAGATTTTGAAGTGCTTTACCAAAGGAGTCCTACCACTCCAGAGCTCATGAGGAGTTTGAGTGCTGTTCACCCGGACATTTGTTTTGTTGAGAATAACAACTGCAGCATGTGCAGCTTCACCCCAGAAAGTTGCGGGAGTTCCTGACTCATCAAGCATAGCACGAGCCATTTGTTGGATTGTTCTGTTCATTCTTTCCACAACTCCATTTTGCTGAGGAGTTCTTGCTGTAGAGAATTCTCTTCTTATCCCATGTTCTTCACAGAAATCGAAAAATTCATTTGAAGTAAATTCCCCACCTCTGTCGGATCTGAGGCACTTAATTTTGTGACCTGATTCATTTTCAACCAAGGCTTTGAAGGATTTGAATTTTTCGAATGCTTCATCTTTGTGCTTCATAAGTCCTAACCAGACAAACCTGGAGAAATCGTCAATGAATAATATCAAGTATTCTTCTCCTCGAGGTGTTCTTTTCCTGAAAGGACCGCATGTATATGTATGTATTAGCTCAAGAGGCATGCTAGCTGATCCTTCTTTCTCTGGAAAGTTAGTTCTGGTTTTTTTTCCAAACTGACATGATTTGCATATGGTGTTGTCAGGAATTTTGATATCTGGAAGATCGCGAACTGCCTGATATTTGCATGCTTTCCTTATTTGTGAAAAGCTTAGATGTCCCAACCTCCGATGCCATAACCAGTGCTCATCATCCTTGCTCAGATAGCATTGTTGTTGTCCTTCTTCAAATATGTACAGATTATTTGGAGTTCTTTTGCCTTTGATCACTGTTTTACCTGTATCAAGATCACGAACAAGACATCCATTTGATCTGAATATGACCTCGGTTCTTTGATCACACATCTGGCTGACACTTAGAAGATTATGCTTCAATCCATCAACATACAAAACATTTCCAGCCTTGACCTTTTCTTTTAACTGAGCAATGCCTTTTCCTTTTATAGTTGCAGGAGTATCATTTCCAAAAGAGACTTTCTTTCCTTTTTCTAGAGCAGAATATGACTCAAGTTTTTCTTTATCACCTATCATATGCTTCGAACATCCACTGTCAATGTACCATAGATTTTCCTGTCCATCTGCATAAAATGCTATCCCACATCTTTCTGTTTGTGGTTCCTTTATTCTCCATGTTTTGGTGCTTGAGGCTTATTCCTTTTTCTGCTGAAACCTACTCCTGCATTCAGAGTCTTCATGGCCAAAGTTATTGCAAATAGAACATTCAACTTCATTTTCAAGAACCGAAAAGTTGTTATAGGTCCTTTTTGTAATCCCGGTCATACTTCTTTGTTTTTGAGCTTCCCTAGTCATGATTGTTTTATATGCAACACATTGAGCTGCTTTGTGACCAAAGTTATGGCAATAAAAGCATTGTCCATTGAAGAAACTTCTGCGGTTATCGAATCTACCAGCCAATTGATTGTAATTTCTATTGTCATCTATTCTTGAACCAAATTGAGAAGATTTTACCTGTGGCTGGTTGTAGCTTTTGTTCACCCTTAAGATGGATTGCCCCTGATAGTTTCTGTTTGTAATTCGTCCTTGCTTTACCTGATGATCTTCATTGTGCTTTTGCTCATTTCTTCTTGCTGCATCAGGATAACTTTTTGAGGTCGATGCTTGAGAAGTTTCTCCATTATAGCCCAGACCTGTCTTGTTTAGTGGAGACCGCTACACATTGATAATCTCATCCAAAGTTTCAGATCCTTTGACAAACTTGAGATTAATAGCTTTTGTTTTCTCAATCTCTTTTCTAAGACCAACAATTTCACCTTCTAATTTTTCAAGATGTTTTTCCTTTTCATAAATTTGAAATTGTAGAGTATCAATGATCATGTTCTTTTCTTCTATACATCTCTTGAGTCTAGTAATTTCATCATAAAGGTTATCCACATCTATAGCATCCATATAATCATCATCTTCAAATGCCATTAACAACTTATATTCATTACCTTGTTCATCTTCATCACTGTTTGATAGACCATCACTATCTTCATGAGTGTAGTAGCTTTTCTTATTTGCGTTCTATTTCTTGTTCCATCTAGCAGGTTCCTTTCCTTTATCCTTATAAGGACATTTTGCAGCATAATGACCTACTCTTCCACAAGCAAAGCATTTAAAAGGTAACTTACCTCTGAACCTTCCAGAACCCCTTTGAAGATTTCTGACAAAATTTGATTCTTCTTCCTCTTCTTCTGGGACGTGGCTTGCTTCATAATAATCTCCTTTGCCTGATGCCTTGAAAGTAGCTTCTCTTCTGTCTGATGGACCTCCCTTTCTCATTTCATAAGCAGTTAGAATTCCATGTAGCTGAGACATAGTAAGAATTCGTAGATATTCTTTTTCTTCTATTGCAGATACTTTAGATTCAAACTTGGGGGACAATGATCTTAGAACCTTTTCAACCATAATAGCCTCTTTTATTTCTTCACCCAAATTTTTCATACAATTAACAACCTCATCTACCCGAAGAAAATAGTTAGCCACACTTTCATCATTATACATTTTGAGAGTCTCATACTGAATTCTGAGAGTTTGAAGTTTAGCACGCTTTACCTGTTCATCTCCTTCATAGCTCGTGACAATTTTGTCCCAAATCTCTTTTGCGGATTTATAGTGCATTACCTTCATGAATTTTGATTGAGATATACATCCTAATAGAGTACTGACTGCTTTCGCATTTGTTTCATACTTCTTTTTCTCGGCTGCATCTGTAGGAGTAGCTGAAGGAAAAGCGTAGCCTGTCTCTACGATGTCCCAAACTTCTGTACCAAGAGATTGAAGATAGGCAGTAACTCTTACCTTCCAATAATTGAAGTTTGTCCCATCAAAAACCGGTGGCCTGATTGATGCTTCTCTCTCGTAGTTGCTCATGATGAACAATCTACCTTCAAGCGATCAAGCTTCTCTGAAGGACCTGCTCTGATACCAATTGTTGGAAATAATACTGAGAGGGGGGGTGAATCAGTATTATCTAATTCTTTTAATAAATCTTCCTTATTTGTTCTTTGAATTATTTTTGCATGTCAGTACCATAAAATAATGAGCATGAACAAAGAAAACAGATAGTCACACCAAAGAACACAAGATGTAAGGTGGAAACCCAATGTGGGTGAAAACCACCTGCTGCAATATGTCTCTATCTTCTTTCAAATTAGAAACTCCTTTTACAATGGTTTTGTACTGGTGCAGTCCTTTACCAGTACGCAGGCTGCAACCTGCAGAGAGCTACAACTCTCTCTCGTTTTCCAGTCTCTCCTGGAAGGGAGCTACAACCCCCTACTTCTTTTCTTACAAGGACCACTTTTCATGAATTTTCAAACTGGATCCATAAGCATCAAATGATCATCAAATATAAGAGAATCACCCAATCAACTGTAGTAACCAGATCAACAATAATAGGACCAAACCCAGAACACAGCAATGATAAACAAAGATTTTAAGAGGAGTAAGCATCCTGCTCAACTGCTAGCCTGCTTACGTAAGCACCCTGCTCAACTGCTTGCCTGCCTACAGTACGCACCCTGCTCAACTGCTCACCTGCTTACAGTACGCACCCTGATCAACTGTTCGCCTGCGTACCTCGCTCTGAGTCCATTGAACTACCTGCGGACCTCCGCACCTGCAACCCTTCTGTGCCTGCGTATGTACGCACCTGCAACCCTTCTGTGCCTGCGTATGTACGCACCTGCAACCCTTCTGTGCCTGCGTACCTTCGCACCTTCAACCCTTCTGTGCCTGCGTACCTCCGCACCTACAACCCTTCTGTGCCTGCGTACCGGCGCACCTGAAACGCTTCGTTCTTGCGTACGTACGCACTTTTCTTTCACTGTACCTGCATACCTTCGGGCATAGATGATTTCAAGACTTCAGAAATAACCCAGACAGTCAGATCTACAGATCTGAACATGCGCCGAAGAGATCTCAATCCATCAGTAGATTCACCTTATTTAGATCTAGACATACTCCCAAGAGATCATAATATTTCAGATCTAGCCCTCATAAGATATTCAACCAAAAACATGCTCAAGCCAAATGATCTCCTTTGCTTTATATAGGAAAGTTCTTCCTTAAATCATGGATCAATACCACGGGCCGACACCATAATAACGCAATACTGTCGGCTAAATACCAAGAGTAAAACATAAGAAAACCCCACATGTGAATTTCTTTGCCTTGAAATGTGTGCACTGGGGGTACGCACCTCCTGAACGGGGTAACTGCGGGTATGTACGCACTTTATGTAACACTGACCTGCGTGTACGCACCTTATGTAAGGTGTACCTGCGTACCCCTAATTTTCTTCAATATTTGGTAGCTGATCATCAATCTCTGCTGCTGACTTGAAGTACTGTGATCTATCACCTGAATGGGTTGCCATCAAGGACAACACTTTAGCCATAATGCCAACAGTATTGGTACCCATCCACTGGATGTGATTCCAGTTTGACCTGAACTTTGTTGTAAACTCCCATATGGTTTTTCTCCGGGGGGGAATAACGATAAGGCATACTGCCCTCCATATGGTGGCAATCCAGTACTTAAAGGGTAGATTGGCCTTTGAAGACACATTGGATCAATTTGTTGAGTTTCAACATAAGAAATACTAGATGATAATCCGGATGAAGAAATAGGAACTAACCATGTCGTCGAAACAGTCTCTGATTGGACTCCATCTTGTTGTTGACAATTTGCCGGGACAGATGGTATACCAGCGAACATCGTTGGAGTAGCGGCAGGAGGCTCTGCCGCTGCTGTGTCGGATGACACAGTCCTGGATGTCGACGGTTGTTCAGACATATTTAGTCCAACCAAAAGATTTTCTAGTGATTCTACAAGAACTTTGTGATGAAGGTAGACTAACTTCGAAGATCAACGAGGGAAAGGTGATGATTATTCCGTTTAAAATAAATTTTAACGACGCTTTAGACACAACTTGCTTTTTCACTTTTAAAGAGTTGAGAAAAAGCTAAAGATGACTCTAGTCTCCTTCGATGTTTTAACGAGCCTGAAGTGACAAATGCTCGGATGGACTTTTTCTGTTATAGAGTCTGAAAAAGGCCAAAAGAAACTGCTCTGGAGATCTAGGCAGAGGGTGTGCCAAACTTTTCGCAAAACCGCAGAATACTTTTTAAGGTACGGGCGGTCGATCTTCGTGAATGCTGTGTTCACTGCATTGCGATCAGTAGGGCGGCCAACACGGCTTCCTAAGGATAAAGGATATATGCCTATAGGGGTCTCCCAATATATACGCGACGGTACGTGGGAGCACAATCCATACTAGCGCTATCGTCCCTCAGGAGGAATCACCCACCTTCCACGAGATCGACATTCACTAGGCTTAACGACGCCGGAACACGTCTCTAGCCTAGACCTCTATGTTGTGCGTTATGTTGCAAAGCGTTGTTAGGTTCATTCAGTTTATTTTAAGTTGATCTTTTTTAGAAGTTTGCCTTTCAAGATCACCACGAGATGTATGGTACAATTCCTAAATGCAGTCTAAGATGATAAGCAAGCTTTATTATCTTTTCAACTTTGAAAATCCTAGCTACTAAGGGAAAAGAAAGACACTATCTTTTCTCAAAGAGCAATCAGCACACTCTAATGCACTCTTTCCTAAATCAATCATGCAAACTTATCAAAATGCAAATGCACAATGGAGGTGTTTGTTTTCTGCTTTCTTAGTATCAATGCCTGCAAAGAAAGATTTTTGTACAACTCTGAATTTGCTTTTAAATGATAGATACAAACAAGTTTACTTTTTCGAAAACAACAAGGGTAGAAGAGATTACAACACTTAACGATTTTCGAAATAAAGACTTGTTTTGACACTTCAAAAGAGACAAATTCAAACCAATAAGCAAAAGTAAATCTATAATCAATCTGCAAACAGCCAATGAACTCTCTTCTAAGATCACAATCAATCAGATCTAAATCAAAGGCTACAGGATGACTACTTTACTCATGCAAAGGAAGACTGTAAATGATGCCACAAACACATAAAAACATTCACAATCTTTTTGTACAACAGGAGGCTGAATCTAAGCAAAGAAAAAGGTTTATCATACTGGTACCTATGCTGGTTAAAGGCTGCAAAAACAGAGATCAAAACAGGGCAACGGACAGCAGAGAACCCCAGCTGCACAAAGCAAAACTGGTTCAGTGCAACCTCAACACTGAGGATTTGACATTCAGCGCAGGTAGCCCACACGGGACATGCGTTGAAATGCAGACTGCCTTCACATCAGTTGCGCTGAAGGAGAAACTCTCGTCTCCCTTGGGTTCTGGGTCATAAAATGCTCAAAAATCAACTGTTTCAGGCCAAATCAGAAACACAAGCAAGGTATAAACAGAGGGATGCTTTGAGAGGGTACTAAAGACTATCACAAAGGATCATCAAATCATTTGTGGATCTAGTTTATATCATAGACAAGTCCAGCAACTGGATCAAAACAATAACTTTCTACTTTGCATCCGGGAAAGATGCAGTTCAATAGTTGCTGTCAAGTCTATGAAGTAAACAAATGACGGAAACACAAATGAAATGAATAAACAAATTATTCCCCAGCGGAGTCGCCAATTTTTTGTGGGGAAAAATTCCTATGCAGGACGATCCTATCCACCTAAGGTGTGACAGTGCCTTAGCAACAAACGAATACAACTACACTGGTTTCTTCCTTTATGAAATGTAAAAGAGGGGAGATCGATAGACTTACCATTGTCTTCCGTTTGTCCCTCGATCTAGATCCTCTTCTCTTTGGATGTTCACAGCTACTCGCCTCCTCGCTTGCTCAAGAGAACAGCTACTTGATTCCCACGAGATCACAAGAGAACAACTACCTGTGACAAGAGAACAGCTACTTGCGACAAGAGAAGAACACAACACAAAGGCAAATATACATATTCATAAATGATTCAGGATTAGAAGTAAATCAAATACACTAATGCAATCATACAAATACACCAGCATATAGGAGCAAACCAAGATAGCTTTATTGATAAGTAACAGGGTTCAAGAAGGGATACAACCCATAGGGCTCCAATCCAACATCTCCTTCCCAGCAGAATGGAATTCCTTCTTCAGCTCCCTTCAAAGCATTAAGCACCCAATGATCCAGTCTCAAACCAACAACAATTCTTTGCAATAACAAAATGCCAGCCTCCTAGATCTCATGGAGGAGAGATCTATATATAGATGTTTGGAGAGAGGATGAGTCAGCTTGAGATCTGACTAGTGTCCTCTCCCTCTCTCAGTTCTTGAGTCCACTTGGAGGTTCTTGCTTCCACTTGGAGATTTGGAACCTCTTACTCATCACCAGTCGAATTCCTTGATGCAAGTGTCATTTTGGAAGCTTCCTGGGCATTGACACATTGAGGAATGAGCCTTCCAGTTGTCCAATTACCCTCAGCACAGGTAGCCTTTGTTGGAGTTGACATTCAACGCAGGTAGACAGTGGAGCAGTTGACATTCAGCGCAGATGCTCAGTGGAGCGGTTGACATGATCCAGAATTGGCTTGTTTTTGAGTGTTTTCAGGTGGAGAACTTCTGTGAATTGCTGTGGTTAGTTAGCCTTGTTCCTCTAGGGGTAGGAACAACATGTTTAGGGACTTTGGATCCCTTAGATTATGGACATTTCATGCTCAATGCTGTAAGGCACAAAAATGTCTATAACAGGTAGGACCATGGAGTAGGTATTGACCAAGGTGAGGTGCTATGTTATACCAAGGTTGGAATGGTGCATTATAACATGTATTGAAACAGGAGGGATAGTTTATACCTTGTTGATATAGTTTAGGGTGTTCTCGCATTTTCTAATTAACAAACCATAGCTACTCCATTCCTACTTCTATCCATTGGTACTCTACTTTCACACCTAGAAGATATGGCCATTTTTTAATTGAATGGTTCTCCTAAAACACTAAATAGATTTATATAACATTTAATTGCCATTCATTTTTACAGTTCCTTTTAGTTCATCTAGGGGAAAATATGGATAATGCTCCTTCTAATTCCTTTTATTTTTTCTTAATCTGTAGTGTGTCCATATGGAAGGAAAAAGTTTGTAAGATCTCAATTTTAAAATATTAGAACATACCTCCTATTTAATTCTTATTGACTAAAGTAGAGGATGAAGGAATTACCAATCCCTATTTGGATGTACCTATTTTTCTAGTAGCTCTAGAATGAGTTTTGAGCACTATTTTGATGTCTTCATATTTGATCTGATAAGTATACCATTTACCAACATATTGATGGTTTCCATCAATTCTTCTTTGACCCACTGGAGCAAGACTAGTTCCAATAAATACATATCAAGAGTGTAATTATTTGTTGTCTTATAGCTCAGGTGAAATATTTCCTAATATTCTTCTAGTCATTCATTTATCCCTTGGGCCATTCTAAAGATTTCATCCCTTCTATCTATTTCTCTACAATAATCCCTATATTTGGTGTTGAATCCTTGTTACATCTATCACCATATAGTGATGCTTCCTCCTTCTACGCTCATGAACAAGTGCAAGGATGCATCCTTAAGGGTAGAAGGAAAAAAAATGAGCTTCTTATCATTCGATGTATAATCATATGTCCTGAAGACTACAACAAAAATTATTTTGGATCCTATTATTATACAATTTATATCCTTTAATTATGGAAGAGTATCCAAGAGTTATTCCTTCATCTTCTCTAGATTCCATATTTCCAAGATTATCATCATTTTTCTTTATAAAACATTCACTTCCAAACATTCTAATGTGTTTGACAATTGCAGGTTTTCCATGCCAGAGTTCATATGGAGTTTCACTATTTAATAAAACATGGGATTTTCTAATTATATCGAAGGTTGTATGTACTACTTCTCCCTAGAATGTGTGATGTGTTCATGTCTCATCATTCATAGTGCGATCCATTTTTTGATTTTTTTTTTCATTCTTTCTTTCACTCAATTTTTCTAAGGATACTTAGCAATGAAAAACTACCTTTTGATGGCATGTTCCTCACAAAAACTGAAAAAATTCATCAGATATAAACTCTCCTCCTCTATTAGATATAAGACATTTTATTTTTAAGTCCAATTCATTTTCCACCATAGTCTTGAACATTTTAAATTTTTCAAATCGCTCATCTTTATACTTTAGCAAACAACCCAACACATTCTTGTAAAGTCATCAATTAATAGCATGAAGCATTATTCAACACGAGGAGAATTATTTCTCATAGGTCCACATAAATTAGTGTGAACAAGTTCAGGGGCTTAACCTGAAGTGCATTCTTAAGCCTTAAACCAATCTCTGGATTTCTTACCAAATTGGCATGATTTGCAAATACTATTTCCAGGTGGAAAGATGTCTAGCAAGTCATGAACTACTCCCATTTTTCTTTATTTTAATAGTTGAGAAAACTTGAGGTGTCCCAATATTTTTCACCAAAGCCAAATTTCTTCATATTTTCTCAAAAATCAGTGCTCTTTTCCACCCTCAAGGATATAGACATTGCCTAGAGTTCTAGTTCCTTTGATTATCATGTTACCGTTATCCAAATATCTTGCCACACAATTCTTAGATCTAAAAATAACTTCATGGCCCTAATCACACATTTCACTAACAATTAACAAGTTATGTCTTAGCCCATCAACAAATAATATATTCTCAAATTTTACCCTTTTTTTTAATACCACAGATCCTTTTCCTTTAATAGTAGTAGGTGAATTATTACTAAAAGTGACACTATTTTCTTTCTTAATTTCATTAAAATAAACAAAATTATATTTGTCACCTATCATGTCCTTTGAACAACTATTTTCAATGTACCATAGATTCTCTTAATCTCCCACATATAGTGCTAGACCAAAATTTTCATAGGAAGTAATTTTATTTTTCCATACATTGGGAGGTTCTGAATTTTTCTCATCTTGATAACATGAATTCACCCTGCTTCATTTAGTTTCTTCATGACCAAATTTATTGCAAATAGAACATTCAACTTCATTTTTAAGAGGGGAGGAAGAAATATATGAAGACTTGTTTTACCTATTTACATTATGTTGATTTCTTGCTTCTATAGCTATAATCGTTTTATAAGCAACACAATTAACTGCTTGGTGAAAAAAGTTGTGACAAGTGAAGAATATACCATTGAAGTAAGAATACCTGGGAGTATAATACATTTTTGAGTAGCTTTCCCTTTCTTCATGGAAAGGTTTTCTTGCATGAGTATAGTTTTCTCGATCATTCTTTTGTTGAGTCTTGCTTCCTCTTACAACATTGGTGTAGCTTTTTGTACCTTCTTCAAAAGATTTCATAGGTTCTGATGTTTCACCATTTTGATTGGATTCTATCCAATACTTGTCTTGATTAGTGGAGAATGTTGAAATTTATTTATTTCCTCTAAAGTTTTATATCCTTTAGCAAATCTAAGATTTAGAGTCTTTATTTTCTCAAGTTTCTCTCTTAGACCCACAATTTCAAGTTCTAAGTCTTCATAGTGTTTTTCCCTTTCTTGGAATTGTTTCTTCAAAGCTTCTTCTAATAATTTAGCTTCTTATAGACAAATCTTTTGCTGGATTATTTATTCAACTATGTTGTTTTCTTTTTACATACTAATTTTCTTTTCTTTGTTATTGTTTATGATGCTGAGTCTATTAATTTCTTCTAGAGAATCCACAAAGTCATCATCATCAGACTCATCTACACACTATTCTTTGAATGCCATAAGTATTTTACAATCTTGATCGGATTGATTATCATCATTATTAGAAGAATATTCACTATCCTCACGACTATAAAAGACTTTCTTGCTAGTAAAACCTCTTTTGATATTCCTCTTTCAAATATTCTTTCGTTTTTCATGATTTTCTTTATAAGGACACTTAGCAGCATAGTGACCTACTCTTCCACAATAAAAATGTTGGAGTGGAAGCTTACCTTTGAACCTACTATTTCCTACTGGGAGCTTCTTCATAAAATTCAGTTCATCTTCATTTGAAATGTAACTTGTATCTTTAGGCTCTTCCTTTTATTTCCCTTTGATCATAGCTTTGAATGTTTCCTCTGTAACATTTGATGTATCCCATTTTCTCATTGCATAAGCTGCCAAGATCCCACGGAGCTTCTCAATGGTGAAATTATTCAAATCTTGCATTTCTTTAATGGTAGAGTCTTGGGAATCGAACTTTGGGGTTAATGATCTCAAAATCCTTCCAAAAACAAAAATATCCTTTTTTTTTTTCACTAAGACATTTCATTATGTTAATAATATCAACTACTCTAAGGAAAAATATTGCAATGCTTTCAACACCATGCATTCTGAGAGACTCATCTTGAATTCCATATGTTCTAAGTTCTACACTTTTTACTTTAGACTCACCTTGATAGCTTCGAAGAAGCTTATCCCATTTTTCCTTCATGGTCCTCAACTGATTGAATTTCACAAACTCGGATTCAACCAAACCTTTCTATGAGAATGAAGGTTTTATATTGGTATCCACCTTCAATAATTATCCATACATCACCTCCTAGTGCATGAAAATATGATCTCATCCTAACTTTCAAAAACATAAAGTTAGTTACATAAAATAAATGTGGCTTGGTAGAAGATACCCCCTCTTGACTGATCATCTTGATAGTGTTGTGTGTGGAGCATGATTGTTCTGAGGTCTTTTGTTTCAGCCAAATGTATACCCCAGAAAGTTTGTACACCCCTCCATGCGGGGGGGTGCGAGGGGGACTTTTCCCCCCCGCGGGGTTCCGGGGGGGGCTGATCCCCCCCAACTGGGGGGTCCGGGGGCCAGCGGTCCCCCGGTAGGGGTTCGAGGGTAGGACCCCCGAGGCCAAAAATAGATCTAAAATTGCCTTGTAAAAGTATAGTAATTTCTAGTCAATCTGGGCCGTTCATTAGGCGGATGATCTGACGGTAGAACTTATGTTTTGTTTAGGGTTTTTTACCCTAGAAGGCAACCCCTCTATTTGTATGAGGGCATTGTATTTGAGGCTGAGATATAGATGTGTATTCTGTGAGCGAGAAACAGAGATGTGAGACTGTGAGAGAAAACAGAGGATATTACAGCGGATCTGTTGTAGGTTGTGTCTCTTCATTTTGTTGGATAATAGAAAGGAAGGAATTTCTATTTAGGGTGGACGTAGCCCAAACTAGGTGAACCATGTATATCTGTGTCTCTCTTGTTTTATGTGTTTTCTGTGTTTATATTTCTGCAATATTTTATGTGTTTCTTTGCTCCGTAATATATAATTTTATAATAGATAGATCTCCATTTAAGCGATCAAGCTTCTTCTAAGGGACTTACTCTGATACCAATTGTTAGGAAAAATACTAAGGGGGGAGTGAGCTAGTATTTTTCATTCACTTTAAATTCCAATTTCACATTCAAAATTTTGTACGCTATTGTTATTCATTCAACCTGTGTGTGTATGAGAATTTAGTGAATGGAAACCGTGTATGTTCAAATTAATAAATTTTTTAGAACTTCCATCTAATGTTTAACTTAGTCATTGCATTATTAGTTCATTATTCATCTAGAATGCAGTAAGGAACAAATAAATAATAGCACATAAGTAACAAATTGACACATATGAACACTAGTATTTTAGTTGGAAAGACAGTCTGGGAGAAAAGCATTATTGTTGTCATATCTATATTCTTTATTATTAGATAAAGAAAATATTCAGTACATATTGTATTGGCATAGATTCTTACTAGTACACAGGCACCCATCTGCAGGAGGCTACAACCTCCATTCATTTTCCAATGCCTACTGGAAAGGAGTTATAACCCATTATTCTCATTTAACAACTCCTACCGAAAGGGATCTCCTACCCCCTCATGAAATTATACAACCCTCAATGCCTTTTGGACCACGTTTCATAATATTTCACACTATATCTACCTGTCAATCAATCATCAGAACATGTAGGTCACCTTTTATCAATTTTTCATACTGGACCCACAACAGTAATAAGCCTAAACCATAACACTGAATCAAAAAATGTGAATCACTGAAGCATTATAAATGAGTTGAATCATTGAAACATTAAGCCAATGAATAATGAATAAAACCAATTGTTTAACTGAATCTCAACTAATGAAACTAGATCAAATCAATGCAATACCAAATAATATTGTCAGACGTTAACCGTTCATCCATTCAGTGATTAGTCACACTTTTAGATACCAAATAACCATCATAGAAATATTGTGTAGTCGTTGCAAACCATGATCATTATTAATTTGAAAATGTATATGCGACCATTCTAAAGTATACCCATGTATATACTCGACTACATAGACCCAAAATTTCCTATATATCTTTAAATTATTAAAACAAAGCTTCGCTAAAAATCACATGTCAATCCATATCTCTATGCACATACTGTCAAAGCTTATAGATATTAGTAGATATATATTGATGATTACAATTTTTCCATAATTGAAAATATTGCATTGTTGGTCATTCAAACAAGCAAATCAATCAAGTATATATTCAATACAACTTCCAATCTTTTAGATTTGACACTTTTCCTGGTCTCTAGTGCATGCTTGCTCCATATCAGATCACACATGAATGATTCATTACATTGCACAAATATCTTTTTGATCTTCATCTCCTTCTATATTTTTTCTCTTTCCAAATACCACACACAAATCCTTTGGTAAATTTGTTAGTAGTTGTAGGCGAGATGAAATAGACGTTTCTAGTCCAATACTATGGGTAATTACCAAGGTATGGCCTATGGTATCCAATTTTCCATGGTTCCGATTATGTATGCGACTTTTGTTCACAAAACGAGTGTATGTATATGACTCTTCCTCACAGGAACTGTATATACTTCTCAAACCTCACATTTTTCATGCATCCTCCCACTGAGTTGCCAATTCTATTCCATATCCTCTATAATAATTCTACCAATATTCCTTTTATTTGCATTAGTTCTATAACCATCATATAATAACCAATTTGAAATCAAGGACATATTTTTCAAATAGGTTTCCATCAAGAACAACAAATTAGCCACAATGCCAACATGAACAAGGTTACATCTACATGCGCGATAAAGAGTTTCAAGTAAATATTTCATGTTTATTCGTTCCCTTGGTGGCTCATTGAGTTATTTTTATTTTTTATGTTCATTTCAATAACTTATTCATGGGTTTCTTCATGCTTTTCTCCTTTAATTTTTTCTGACATTACAAATTTTACACATAAAATGCCAAACATAGATATATGGGATGCCTAGCTGCCCCGTTTTTGAAATTGCAAAGGTGACAATCCAACAGAACACCTAAGTGAGTTCCATGACTGTATTCCAAAGATGGGGTATTACCATGAGGATGTTGTCATGAAATTGTTCATGATGTCCTTAGAAGGTGATGCTAGAAAATGGGATAGAAGACTCCCTCCTAGTACAATTTCCTCTCTAAAATATTTTCATGCAATATTTCATGACTATCATAAACATATGTATCCTATAGGGTTACTTGATTTTGATTGTTTTAAACGATTATAATGATAATGACCTTGAAAACTAGTATGATGATAATAGTGAAAAAACCGGATTAGATAATGAATCTGAAATAGAAAGAAAAATTGATGAATTTTAATTTGAACATCTACCTATATAAGCTTCTCTCTTAGTTAAGGATGAACAAGATATGTTTCAAACAAATTTCGGAAGTTATGATGAAGACACTCCTTCTTTAACCAAATATTACAAAATTCATGTATGCTTTGAAAAACCTCTACATGTTATAACCCATGTTAATTCTAACTTCTCTTTGGTTTCATCCATAGAATATGGTTATAATGATGTTTATGGAGTAGAAATTCCATCTAAAGAATTTAATTTTGAGTCTAATCAATTATAAACTATATTACATATTCTTGAAGAGGCTTAAGAACAACATAAACCAATTGATCCAACTTTTTAGCCATTTTGTGAAGCAACATGGAAACTATTACATGAACTTATCTTTGATTATTCTAACTCTAATACACCTAGTTTTCATTTTCAATTTTCCCAACCAGTTATTTATGATCAACATGAAGATGAATTGAATCATGAATTAGGTTTTCAAGCTAATCATGAGTTTAGTTCTCATTTTGAACATACTTTAGATATTTCTAATATTTATGTAAATGATGATTATGCCAACTTAATTAAGTCAACATATTTGCAATATATTTCAAAGCAACCTATTTATGATAACTATGAAGAAGATGAATTTGTAAATGAAAATGAAATTAACAATATCAATTATTTCCTTTCATCCCTTCCTCATTATAATAGCTATAACTGAAGTAATAGATTGCAATGTGATAATGATTCAAATTTATAATTTTTAGAACATAAGTCTTATAATGAGGAAATAAAGTTTCCCTCAGTGATACTTTTACTTAAAATTTTGAGGCTGTTGCATCATAAAATGATAAGTATTATTTCCATTTATAATATGTTCCGCAACATACTAAGGAATTGGATTATAATATAGTAACCTTTAATTCAAAATATGCAGACTATTTTGGAGAACACTCTTTATAGATTTTTAATCACAAATTATTTGAGTAATGCTATGGGACTAAATTTGTCATACATTGCGAAAGAAACCAACATGAAATACATGAAAGACCCTCCTATGAAATAACGACTGAAAACTATATACGTGAAAAGTTTGATCAATTGTATTTCCATATAGGATATTATGACTTTGTGGAGGGTTGGGTGAGCCAAGTATTTCAAAGAACGTCAATGTATTTTCACCTATACATCTAATTTCTTCTTGGATGTAGTTTAGTTAACAAAAATTACTATTTATTGGATTTATTTACTATACTATTGTTCTGATTAAGAGTGAAGCCCATATTTAAAAGGTATGCCATCGACAATATTTCCATTCGGTTACATTGGATTTTTGATTTGTTTGATAAATATTGTTATTGAGACACAATTAATATAAACTATGTAAATTAATAATTTATTTATTACTTATTCTTATTCATTTTAGAATGAATAAACATGAGATATTTACATCTTAAATAGCCTTTAATGATCACAACAAGAATGAAATGTTAAGAGACAGTTACTCAAACGATTATTGAACATTTTGTATAAGAACTTTATTAATCAATAAAAAACAGAGGCACTGGGAGGGAAGAAATTTTATTTTGAATTATAATGATCTACATGTGCTTGCTGCACAGAGAAATCCTTTAGGTTTTGCAATTTGTTGTGTAATTTGAGATTCAATACCTCTCTTATTTCTTACATTTTGTGAATATATGTTGAATTATAACACGATTTTATGGTAAACTTGATTTGTTATAGACATAATTTCCTTAATACTTGGCTATGTTATTTTCTAATATCGATATTATCGAAATAAAATAGTTAATAGTTTTTCCTAGCAAATTATTATTGGAGTGTTCATGTGCATAATTCTAAAATTTCTAATGTGATATTTTATGAAAAGAATCTATATCAGTTATATCTTTCATTATACGTTATGTGTTTATATTTAAAATAATATTCACCTAAGATTTTGATATATGTTGGAAAACCAATAATTGACTTAATCACTTGTGATTTGTCACATCATTGTCTGGAATTTACATTTACATGATGACTTTCTCATCTTCTATCCTTTCATTAAATAATGTAAAATGGTAGTACTTGATATTTCACCTTCATACATGGTATTATGATAGATTGTCTATTGAAAAATCTAGATGCACCTTTATTTCTTTGTTATTTTTTATTAATGTCTCTTTTTGTTTATCTCTTATTTCATAATCATATTTACATTTTCTTGTAAATGTATGTTTATGCTATAAATTCCTTTTACCATAAGCTTTACCCTTTTATGCTCTTTGATAATCTTAATAATTTGGTAATTTATATTTGTATATTCAAAATATTTCATAAATTATTACCACAGAATACCCCCAATGGTGAAAAGGAAACCAGCCCTATACACCTAAAGTGGGAGGGTTTTTAAACCCTCAATGAATGTATTTCTAGGTTATCCTTCATCGCTAGGATAGTCCAAGAACCAATAGTAGGGATAGTCCATGAACCAATAGAAGGGATCATCCTCCACTTGGGAAATGCATACAAAAACTTTATTTCCAATTGGTGCAAGATCTTAAGTCCATTAGGGTGATAGTTAAAGGAAGTATATGAGGTGGGTGTGGCTTTATTTTAACACATCAAAAGAAAGATATCCTCCTATTGTGGCTACAATCCCCCTCATAAACGTTTTACAAAACATATGGGGACCCTCTATGTAATTTTTTGTTATGCAAACCAGCTCACAAAGTAGAAGAAAATATAGATTCAACAACTTAAGAAATAATATCTGCGAGGGGTGAACCTCCTTTACGTTACATAAATGAATAATTATTGGATGATACAAATGACAATGTTAGAAAATTATATATTACGGAGCAATGGAACACATAAAATATTGCAGAAATATAAACACAGAAAAGGCACAAAACAAGAGAGACACAGATATACGTGGTTCACCCAGTTTGGGCTACGTCCACCCCGAACATCCAGTCATTCCTTTCTATTATCTAGCAAAATGAAGAGACACAACCTACAGCAAATCCGGTATAATATCCTCTGTTTTCTCTCACAGTCTCACCTCTCTGTTTCTCGCACACAGAATACACATCTATATCTCAGCCTCAAATACAATACCCTCATACAAAGAGAGGGGTTGCCTTTTAGGGAAAAAAAACCCTAAACTAAACATAAGTTCTACCATCAGATCATCTTCCTAATGAACGGCCCAGATTGACTAGAAATTACTATACTTTTACAAGGCAATTTTACATTTGTTTTTAGCTTCGAGGGGCTGCCCCCGAGCCCCCGCCGGGGGATCGCTGGCCCCCAGACCCCCCAGCCGGGGGGGATTAGCCCCCCCGGACCCCCGCGGGGGGGACAAGTCCCCCCCGCACCCCCCAGCGTGGAGGGGTGTACAAACTTCCTGGGTATACATCCGACTGAAACAAAGACCTCTGAACAATCATGCTCCACACACAACAATCTCCCACTTGGAGAATGATTGTAGAAACTCCATCGCTGCTTCATTTGCTGGACAATGACTCCTCTTTGGACCTGGCTGTTTCTCATCTTCATTGTCATCCTTGAAGACCAATTGAAACTGAGTATATTCTCAGTTTCTCCCTGGTTACAACTTTTGTTAGCATATCTACAGGATTCTGGCTAGTGTGTATCTTTTCCAGCGTCAACTCTCCATCTTCCAACACTGATCGTATGAAATGGTACTTGAGCTGTATGTGTTTAGTCCTGGAATGAAATGCTGAGTTCTTTGCAAGATGAATGGCACTTTGGCTATCACTGTATAACGTGCCCTTATCATGCTCCTTACCCAATTCACCCATAAAACTTTGTAACCAAATCATTTCTTTACTAGCCTCTGTAGCAGCAACATACTCTGCTTCTGTTGTTGAAAGTGCAACAACACTTTGGATTTTTGAAACCCAACTGACAGCTGTTCCTCCAACAGTAAATACATATCCTGTAGTGCTCCTCCTGTTATCTCTGTCACCTTCCATATCTGCATCAACGTATCCCTGTAGAGAAATGTTTGCACCACCAAAGCATAATGCTTGATTTGTGGTACCTTTCAAATATCTGAGAATCCATTTCACTGCCATCCAATGTTCCTTTCCTGGATTGTTCATGTACCTGCTTACAACTCCCACTGCATGTGCAATATCAGGCCTTGTGCAGACCATTGCATACATTAAGCTTCCAATTGCTGATGCATATGGAACTTTAGACATATAATCCATGTCTTCTTGGGTCTTTGGGCACATTTCCTTGCTAAGTTTGAAATGGCTAGCAAAAGGTGTACTAACTGGTTTTGCATTGTGCATGTTAAATATTTTCAACACCTTTTGTATGTACTCATTCTGAGACAATTTTAATTTACAATTTTTCCTGTCTCTAGTTATTCTCATACCAAGGATTTGTTTTTCAGCTCCCAAATCCTTCATTGCAAATGAATTTGCCAATTTTCTTTTGAGCACATTTATTTCCTGCATGTTAGATCCTGCAACAAGCATGTCATCTACATACAATAACAATATAATATAGCTGCCATCATTTTTCTTTTTCAAATAAACACAATGATCAGAGTGACATCTAGTATAACCTTGTTCAGACATAAACTTGTCAAATTTTAGATACCACTGCCTTGGAGCTTGTTTTAAGCCATACAAGCTCTTCTTCAACCTGCACACTAGTTTCTCCTTCCCTTTCACCTCATATCCTTGTGGCTGCTGCATATATATCTCTTCCTCCAAATCCCCATGGAGAAAGGCTGTCTTTACATCTAACTGCTCAAGATGCAAATCTACAGCTGCTACAAGACTTAAAATAGTTCTGATTGAAGGCTTTTTAACAACAGGAGAAAATATTTCATCAAAATCAATACCTTTCTTTTGTGCAAACCCCTTCACCACAAGTCTAGCTTTGTACCTCTGTTTTCCTCCATCTTCTTCCTTCAGCCTGTAAACCCATTTATTCTTCAATGTAGTTTTTCCTGCAGGCAACCTGACTAAATCCCAAGTCTGGTTATGCATTAAGGAGAGTATTGTTCAGGGGGTCTACTTATCCTGGTAGATCTTCTAACACCAGTTTCAGGTGTTTGGGGTGCCTGTTGCTGTTGTGGTGGTTGTTGTTGTTGATTATTATTATTTTCAGGCACCTTTACCTTTTCAGTGATTTCATCAAGAACTGCAAATTCCTTGTTTTCTTTTTCATGTTTCTTTTCCTGCAACTGATTCTTATACAAGACCTTTTCATTGAATATTACATCTCTGCTCCTAATGATTTTGTGATTTTCGTAATCATATAAGCGATAACCAAAATCATTAACACCATATCCAATAAAGGTACATTTCTTTGACTTTGCCTCAAGCTTTGTTCTAGTTTCTTTATCAATATGGACAAAGGCCTCACAACCAAAAGGCTTTAAAAAAGAGTAGTTTACCTTTTTACGTGTCCATGCTTCCTCCGGAACACCACCATCCAAGGAACTTGAAGGCCCTCTGTTTATTAGATAAACAGCAGTATCTACAGCATCTGCCCAAAACTGTAAAGGCAATCTTGCATGGAATCTCATGCACCTTGCACGCTCCATGATTGTTCTGTTCATCCTTTCTGACACACCATTTTCTTGTGGTGTTCTTGGAATTGTCTTCTCTCTGCGAATTCCATGTTCTGAACAGTACCTATCAAACTCTTTGCTGCAATATTCACCTCCATTGTCTGATCTAAGACACTTCAATTTCTTTCCTGTCCCAATCTCAACCAAAGCTTTCCATTTCTTGAAAGTATCAAATACATCAGATTTATTATTAATACAATAAATCCAAGTTTTTCTAGTTGCATCATCAATAAAAGTAACATAATAATGAGAGCCACCGAGAGATGATACCTGAGCAGGTCCCCAGACATCTGTATGCACAAGCTCTAATTTTTCGCTCTTCTTTTCTTTCCCAACTCTGAGAAATTTGACTCTCTTCTATTTTCCATAAATGCAATTCTCACAAAAATCCAAATCAACATTCTTCAAACCCGACAACAAATTCCTTGAGTGAAGAATCTTCATCCCCTTTTCACTCATGTGTCCGAGCCTATGATGCCATAATGCTGCATCTGCTCCTTTGGAAGTTAAAGCATTAACAGAGTTAGAAATACCATTGCATAAATACAATGTACCAACCTTTTCGCCTTTTGCTATTACCAGGGCTCCTTTGGTTACCTTCCAAGCTTTATCTGTGAAAATTGTCACACAACCTTCATCGCCTAACTGCCTTGTTGAAATCAGATTTTTCTTTAGATCTGGAACATGCCTTACCTCCTTTAATATCCATTGGTTTCCATTCTGTTGTTTTACAAGAACCTTACCCATTCCAACGATTTTATAGGCTTTATCATCACCCAGACGAACTTGTCCAAAATCTCCTTGAACATAGTCATGAAAGTATTTCTTATCAGGTGTGGCATGGAATGAAGCCCCTGAATCTACCACCCAAGAATTAGTAATATTTTCGAAAGAAAGAATCAAAGCATCTTGTAACACCTCACCTGTCACATTTGCTTCAAGATTGTTTTCTTGCTGTGCATCTCCTTCTTTTCCCTTCTGAGATCTACAGTCTTTCTTTAGGTGTCCTTTCTTTCCACATTTCCAGCACACTATCCCCGATATGGACTTGGATCTGACTTTCCTTGATTTACTGCAATATCCTGAGCTCTTTCCTCTTTCCATTTTGTTTTCCTCTAGACTCTGCACTTAAAGCATTTCCCGATGTCTCACCAGAGCTTTTCCGTCGCATTTCCTCGCTAAGGATAGCACTGACAACATCATCAAACTTTAAAGTACTAGATCCAGAAACGGAGTTACTAATGGCCATTACCAAACCATTCCAACTTTTTGGTAATGAGCACAAGAATAACAGAGCTCTAACTTCATCATCAAAGTTTACCACTACAGAACTTAACTGACTTGTAACTGTATTAAAATCATTTAAATGGTTTGCAATAGATCCACCTTCCGACATATTCATATTAAATAACCGTTTCATAAGAAATACCTTGTTTGAGGTCGAGGGTTTTTCATATAGTTTCGACAACGTCTGCATCAAACCCTCTGCCTTGGTTTCCTTCGAAATGTTGAAGGCGACTGACGCATCAAGGCACAACCGTATTGTTCCGAGTGCCTTTCTATCGAGAAGGTTCCATTCTTCATCTTTCATACCTGTCGGCATCTTTTTTTTTCTGCCCAATGGTAGGTATAGATCTTTTTGATACAGATAATCTTCCATCTGCATCTTCCACAGCAAGAAGTTTTGGCCATTAAATTTCTCGACCCTAAACTTACCATCTTCCGCCATTGCTCCCACTCGAACCAGGAACCCTTCTTTCCTGCGAGTTTATCAGCCAAATAGACCTTCGGCTCTGATACCAGTTGTTAGAAAATTATATATTACGGAGCAATGAAACACATAAAATATTGCAGAAATATAAACACAGAAAACGCACAAAACAAGAGAGACACAGATATACGTGGTTCACCCAGTTTGGGATACGTCCACCCCAAAGAGCCAGTCCTTCCTTTCTATTATCCAGCAAAATGAAGAGACACAACCTACAGCAAATCCGTTGTAATATCCTCTGTTTTCTCTCACAGTCTCACCTCTCTGTTTCTCGCACACAGAATACACATCTATATCTCAGCCTCAAATACAATACCCTCATACAAAGAGAGGGGTTTCCTTCTAGGGAAAAAAACCCTAAACTAAACATAAGTTCTACCGTCAGATCATCTGCCTAATGAACGGCCCAGATTGACTATAAATTACTATACTTTTACAAGGCAATTTTACATTTGTTTTTAGCTTCGTGGGCGCTGCCCCCGAGCCCCCGCTGGGGGACTGCTGGCCCCCGGACCCCCTAGCCGGGGGGGATAGGCCCCCCTGGACCCCTGCGGGGGGGACAAGTCCCCCCCGCACCCCCCAGCATCGACAGGTGTACAAACTTCCTGGGGTATACATCCGGCTGAAACAAAGACCTCTGAACAATCATGCTCCACACACAACAGACAAGACTTCCTTGGTATATATAGGATTCTAAGGTGTCATAATATAATCAGAGCCTACATCACAATAATAATGGAAGGGCACAAGAATGACAATATGGGGGCTACATTGGAAAAATAATAACAAAAGTGGGCTACAAGAACAATAACTATAAGGTGACTACACTGGTATTATAGGGACCTAACACGTCGCTCTCCTTCAAAAAAGTGTTGTCCTTAATGCTTGAGTAGTTATGGACACTTCTATATAAAATTCTCATCCTCCCCTATGGAATCTTTAGTGGGTAAGTTGTTCAACTTAATGAGATACTTTGAAATTGATCGATTTTCTAGCTCTCAAGTTCTTGTTTCCATGACTTCTTTAGGAACCAATATTTTTTTTCCTTCTTCATCAAGTTCTGGAAATATTGTTTCAATTGGGATCTCATCACCAATAACCTTCTTTAAGCATGAAACATGAAAAATTGGGTGTACTTGGGAAGATGCATGAAACCTTAACTTCTATGCCATCGTACCAATATTTTGCAACACCTTGTAAGGACCAAAGTACTTTGGTGATAATTTATTATCCTTCTTAGCCTACTTGAGGGGCATTTGTTTCTATGGTTCTAGCATAAAAATACCCAGTCGCCTATGTAAAAAATTCTTTCACCACAATGTTGATATGTCTATTGTTTCATTTGATTTTTCACCTCTTGGGAGCGGGATCCCCCAAGGGTAGTTTTGGGGCTAAAAGCCCATGTTTAAGTCAATTTTTGTAATATAATTGTCAAGACTCCACATTTTGTGGTCACGGAGAGTGAACGTGTTATGTGTCAAAAAGGGTAGTCCGCCCTTAGTTTTGTAAAGTAAAGTTTACTGTAAGAGATCTACCTATGGTCCGCGGACCATGGGATTGTATAAAAAGAGCTAAGCTCTAAGTAGTTTAAGGACAATAAGAGAATGACACACAATGTAATGGAGTCATAGCTTGGGAGCAAGAAGTCTAAGTCTTGGGCAGTGGCATAGGTAGAGGCTCTATAGCTGAGTGTGTAGAGGCCTAGGGTAGAAGTCTACAACTGAGTGCACAGACCCCTGCAGCTGTGTGCGCAGGGCAGCCAGAGGTTGTAACCCTTGGAAGATATTAATAAAAGGATATATTTTGCAATTTCTGTGTCTTTGTTCTATTGATGCATTTGGATATTTTATGTAGGAATATCCTTTATTATTCTTATATGATTCACAAATGAATGCAATTACATTCAATTATTGAACGCCATTACGAATATCTAGTTACGCAGAGTTAACTATAACTGTTTGATAAGATAAGAAAATAACTTAGATTAATTGGGGAATTTGTACGAAACACTTCTCTAGGAGCATGAAAGTACCTAAGCAACAAGATTGGGCTGTGCAAAGGTCGATCATATACTTTCGCGAAGGTATTGAAGGTCAGAATAAAGGGTTTCTCTTGCAATCCCTAGAAAGAAGCAACCTGCATGATGGCAGGGATGGAGGGAATTAAACGACATCACAACCATCTCAGGGTGCGGAAACTTGGTTCCACCATCCCCCCATACTGCTTCGGGTGAGACTTTAGTCTGCGCTCCATGGGCTGATGGCGAAAAGGCCAGTCGTGTAAGGACTTGTTTGCCTAATTAATGCTGAAACTGGGTTAGGCCACCTCAAGCCAACAAATGGTTCCGTTGTCGGGACCGAAATATGCATAAAAGATGTGGGATGTTGTATCACTGGAATCCAACTAAGAAGGATATTAGAGACTTGCTGGATAGAAAGATCCACAAATTCACGACGCAGGAGAACAGGAACCCACGACTGACAAAGGAACAATGGTTGCATAGATACCTGTATACAGAGATCCACGAGATCATTTTCTGCTCCTTCCCTATTGATCTATACAAGTGGATAATGAAGCTAGTAGATAAGCAAGGAAGGTGGAAACTTGACGGTCCTATTGTGTGGACCTTGGAGCTAATACAGAAATTTGAAGCATATGAGGACAAGATCGTCCGCACTGTCGATGATTGCCTCGAGCTCGTCATAGGAGGATTTGTGACTAAATTTGTGGTCGACACCTCAGTCAGCTACAACGAGGTGGAGTGGCACTTTTTCAAGGGACTGTGAGGTATGTACGTAAAATATTTGAATACTTGGATTAAAATGCTATTTTGCGAAAAATGGGTTATGTAGCTACCTTGATGTTCAGGACTACGTGAAGTGGAATAACTTACAGAAATGAAGGAAAAAAGGGTCTAGAGAATAGTCCGTTGATTTCGCCTCTATGAGGTGACAAGGAAGAAATAGTAAAGGTTTCTCTTTAAAGTGCTATTTAGTTAATAATACAAGGATTCCCACGAATAACACCTCCCACTTCGCCACCATCACCTCCAACTTCACCTGTACCATCTCCACCTCCCCCGCAGTTCAGTGTGGGTAATACAGTGAAGTTAACTTTCTTCAAGGGCTTGGGAAATGAAGACCTGAACCAATTATGGTTCATTCTGAGGGCTGTATGGGAAGCTCAGGGTGTTACAAATGATCATATAAAGAAGGTGACACTGGTTAGTTCTCTACAACATCATGTGCTAACTTGGTATATTAAGTACTCTAATGATAACCGAATGCTGGAGTGGCAGACATTCAGGCAGCGTTGAATTGAGAACTTAGTAGGCCTAAATATGAGGCGCAGTCAATTGCGGGATTCAAAGAAATTGCAATGCAACTAGGCGAGATACCTTGGGAACTAGATCAGAGGTTGAAGTGTACAATCCATGAAGCCAACATGAATTTGACAGATGGACAACATCACGCGTGGTTTGTGGCTTCGCTACTACGTAACTTAAGGAGTGCATTGTCGTAGTAGAAGATTGTTGGAAATAATACTGGGGGGGCAGGGGTCAATCAGTATTATTCAAGTCAATAATCTTTTTCCTTTCATACTCAAATTTATATACACTACTTCAATGAAGGTAACCCGCGTGTATACGCAACTCTGTTAAGGCGACCAATGTATATCCAACAAACTTATGGTCCAGTTAATCCATCATATGTTGATCTTTAATTAGTACTTCATTAACCATATAAATAGTAACCATGTGCATTAATATCATAACAAACCATCACACATAAGAAACACACACGAACACCAAGATTTAAGGTGGAAACCCAATGCAGGACAAAAACCACCTACTCCTGTCTTCTTTTAATATATGAAAAACCTGTTTACAATCTTGTACTAGTGCAGAGTCATACTAGTACATAGGCACCCACCTGCAGAAGGCTACAACCTTCTCTCATTCTTGAGCTTCTACTGGAAGAGAGCTACAACCCCCTAGCTCTTGTACTAGCCGATCCGTTTACTAGTACGTAGGTGCCGACCTACTGAAGACTCCAACCTTCACTCATTTTCCAGCTGCTACTAGAAGGGAGTTACAACCCCCTGGCTCTTGTATTGGCCAATATGTTTACCAATATGTAGGCACCAGCCTACAGAAGGCTACGACCTTCTCTCTTCCTCCAGGGATGATGTTTCATGAATTTTCAGACTCGATACTCCTAGAACACAACAACACAATCTGAAGGCCATGTTTCATTCAATTTTCATACTGGACCCATCAACAACATCATTGTAGGTTTTAACCCCATACAAAAATTACCTACATATGAATTCTAAAACACATAAAATAAACAGTGCGAGAGCATAACACATAAGACACATATACACAGAGAATTTCCCTTGGATCCCAAAACTGGGACTACTAGCTTGATTTTTCATTATATTCCTTTCAATGTTACAATACATATTTATACATGCCAAAGCATCCAATACCATGTACCAAAAAAGCATCGCGTCCAAAACCATGGATCGAAAACCATCGCATCCAAAAAGCATGTGCGAAAATCATGCACAAAACCGTAGGTGGGTCCGCCCAACCTAACATAGGGTCCAAAACCAAAATTTTCTTAGGCGTTGCCCCAGACTTCATAAAGTGGGGTTACGGGTGCCCCTCAAACCCACTGTGACCTCCACCCCTCTAACCCCTATTTAACTACATGGGCTAGTTGTGGAAAGAATATAACACAACCTAACATTCTCCCACTTGTTGTTTTATTTCCATAGGGGGGCATAAGAGAACTTAGTCATTTATCCAACCCTGCAATGCCCATTGTTTCTCTACACCAAGAGAACTTCTTAGAGTTCATAGATTTTTTCAATGCATCTGCAATATTCTTCAAAGTGTCCACCTTTACCAGCAAAACATTTTTGTCTTCTATCATATCCCTCACAAAGTGATACTGAACATCAATGTGCTTTGTCTTTGAATGATATGCAGGGTTCTTTGCCAAAAAAATTTCACTTTGGCTTTCACAGTCTATCCTTATAGCTTCCTGTACTAACCCCATACTTGATCACAATCTCTGCAACCAAACTACTTCCTTGCTTGCATGAGTGGCTACCATGTATTCTGCCTCTGTGGTTGATAGTGCCACTACAGAGTATTTCTTACTCATCGAACTGACTGCACCTCCAAATAGGTTAAACACATACCCACTTGTAGATCTTCTCTGATCTAGATCTTTAGTCCAGTCTACATCAACAAAGCCATGAATATCCAACACTCTGTCCAATCCTGGTCTTCCTTGGTAGCACAAACCATAATCACTAGTGCCACGCAAATACCTGAAAACCCGCTTCACTGTTGTCCAATGCTCCTTTCCTAGTTTTGACATAAACCTGCTCAATACTCCCACTACATGTGCAATGTCTGGTCTAGTACAAACCATTGCATACACCAGGCTACTGACTGCACTTGCATATGGAACACGGGACATGTCCTCTTCCTCTTCTTCTATCTTGGGACACTGTTCAATAGATAACCTCACACCTACAGGAATAGGAACCTTCATCGGTTTACTATCCTGCATGTTAAACCTCTGCAGCATTGTCTCGACATGCTTCCTCTGGTTTAACCAGAGCTTCCTCTTTTCCCGATCTCTTTTAATTTCCATGCCCAAAATATAGTTTGCAGCACCAAGATCTTTCATGTCAAATTTGGAGGACAATTGGGTCTTCAAATCCTGGATAATTTATTTGTCATTTCCAACCAACAACATATCATCCACATACAAGACCAGATAAATAACATGGTTACCAATTAATTTAAAATACACACAATGATCTACTTTGCTTCTAGTGAAGCCAAGTCCCCGTATAAATGTATCAAATTTCTGATACCACATCCTTGGTGACTGTTTTAACCGATACAGATACTTCTTTAACTTGCATACCAATTCTTTCTTACCCTTCACCGCAAAGCCTTCAGGTTGCTTCATGTAGATCTCCTCTTCCAGATCCCCGTGAAGAAATGTTGTCTTCAAATCCATCTGTTCTACCACAAAATCAAAAGCAGCAGCAACAGATAAAAGTAATCTAATAGAAGTTACGTTAGCAGCAGGAGAAAAAATATCACCAAAATCAATCCCCAGCACCTGGGAGTAACCTTTTGCTACCAACCAAGCTTTGTATTTCTCCACTTTTCCTTCTACATTTTTCCTCTTTTTGAACACCCATTTTCTACCAATGGGTTTCCTTCCAGCCGGCAACTCCACCAGATCCCAAGCCTCATTTTTGTGCAAAGATGCCATTTCATCAACCATGGCCTCCTTCCAGACTATTCCATCCTTTGAATCCACTGCTTCCTTCATAGTTCTGGGATCATCATCAGTAACAGACAAAGCAAAATTTAAATGGAAAGCAGATGGACTATACCTTTTTGGTTTCCTTCTTTCTCAAACTGATCTTCTTATAGCTGGAGTTTGTGGCTCTTCATCTTCTTATTCCTCCTCTGCTGTAGAGTCTGATTCTTCCTCCTTCAGCTCAAACTCTATCTTCTTAGGTTCCTTTGGTTGGACTTCATGTTTAATAACATCTTTCACCTCTCTGAACACCACATCCTAGCTATACAAAACCTTCCTTTTCAATGGGTTCCAAAGCTTATAATCCTGTAAACCATCCTTATACCCAATAACTATGCACTTTTCATATTTACTGTCCAACTTGGTTCGTTTCTCCTTTGGAACATGTACATATGCATCACATCCAAATATTGTTAGATGTGAAAGAGAGGGTTTCTTACTAGTCCATACCTATTGCGGAGTCTTATCCTCCAGCGCTGATGAAGGTGACCTGTTGACTAGGTAACATGCAATATCCACCGCCTCTACCCAAAATTCTTGTCCTAACCTAGCACCACAAAGCATGCTTCTTGCCCTTTCCATCAACGTCTTGTTCATTCTTTCTGAAACTCCATTTTGCTGAGGTGTATATGGAGTAGTCTTTTTCCATGCTATACCACACTTCTTACAGAATTCTTCAAATTCCTTGTTGCAAAACTCTCCACCATTATCTGTCCTCAGCACCTTTATCTTCTTCTCTGTCTGATTTTCCATGAGAGCCTTAAATTCTTTAATCCTATCAAAGACTTAAGATTTCTTCTTAAGGAAATATATCCATGTATTCCTTGAGAAGTCATCTATAAATGATACATAGTACACAGACTTACCCAGTGATGGAACCTTCACAGGTCCAAACACATCACTGTGCACAAGCTCTAATATCTATTTTGCCCTCTTACTACCAGAGGGGAAACTCACCCGATTCTACTTCCCATATACACAATTTTCATAGAAATCAAAATCTAGAGAGCTATTACTCATACCTTCTACCATACCTTTACCATGAAGTATTTGAATGCCCTTCTATCCAATATGTCCAAGCCTTTGATGCCACAACATGGTCTTTTCTCTAGAGACCACTAGATTTTCTACTCCACTTTTAGGAACCATAGAACTGTTACGCCCATCAATAATAGTGCTACCTTGCAGCTTGTATAGAGTTCCAATCTGAACTCCCCGCATCAATACCAATGCTCCCCAAACCATTTTGCAGGCATCCTTCTCGAACATTGTTTTTACACCTGGATCATCCAGCTTACTTACAGAAATCAAATTTCTGTCTAATGCAGGAATATGTAGAACACCTGGAAGCATTCTAACCCTTCCACCTTGCAACTTCAACTTTACTTTTCTGCAACCAATGATTCTATTCTTCCTATCATCACCCAAGAAGACATCACCACCATCATATTTCTCATACTCGCAAAACCACTCTCTATGTGGAGTGAAGTGAAAGGATGCACTTGAGTCAATCAACCATGCCTCATGATCTACATGAGTATTTGAAGAAGCCAAGTACACATCCCCACCTTCATCTGAGGTAGTTTTCCTTTCTGCATTTCTAGCACACCACCTTTATAGGTTTTCCTGGAGATTTAGATCTCCCTCTAGATTTAGATCTCCCACTCGATGAATTATTTTTGTTTCTGTTCTGGGACTGTCCTCGTACAGACAAGGCATCACCATTCTAGGTCTCCACTTTTTTCCATCTCATCTCCTCCGTTAGCAAGGCTGAGACTATTTCATCAAACTGCAAGGTAGTTGCATTGCTACCTATTGCAATAACCAGACTATCCTGCAAATCTAGTAGAGAACACAAGAAACTGATGCACTTACCTTCATATGAAATTTTAATATCAATAGATGCTAATTGACTTACCATAGTATTAAATGCATTTAGATGCTCTGTCACCAAGTCTCCATCTTTCATCCTCAGGTTATACAACTTTTTCCGCAGGAATAGTTTATTCACCAGAGACTTAGATTCGTACAAAGTCCCTAACTTGTCCCACAAAGCCTTTGCCATAGCTTCCCCTGATACATTCATCAATATTGAATCTGAGACACACAATTGTATTGTGCTCTTTGCCTTCCGATCCAACTTCTTCCATTCTACATCGGACACTCCCGTTGGTTTAGTACCCGGATCTACCACGATCCACTGATCTTTATCCACCAATAGATCCTCCATCTTGAGTTTTCACAACTCAAAACTCTGACCATTAAATTTCTCGATCTCTATCTTTCCACTGCTTGCCATCTTCTTTCACCACCAGAATTGATCTCACAGATCTCCCGCTAAATAGGGTCTACCACAAGCCTGAGCGAAACCCCTCAACAACAGAGGCATCCCCTTGATACCAAAACAGCTCTGATACCAAATGTAGGTTTTAAACCTGTACAGAAATTACCTGCATACAAATTCTAAAAAACATAAAATAAATAATGTGAGTGCATAACACATAAAACACATATACACAGAGATTTTCCCCTGGATCCCAAAACCAAGACTACCAGCTTGATTTTTCATTATATTCCTTTCAATGTTACAATACATATTTATACATGCCGAAGCATTGTTATCGTGAAAACTAGAATCTATTCAGAGCTACTAGTCCCACTAAGACGGGTAGCTATCTTAGAAACAAACAGATTAAAATCACTTGTTTTTCCTTTACGAGAGAGAGATGAGAAAGAAGCAGAGAGTACCAACCTCATTCTTCCGCTTGGTCCTTGCTTGTTTCCTTTCCCCTTTGACAGAATCTCGCCACTGCTTCCTTACTTGCCCCACTTCAAAGAACACTTGTAGATTCACAACAGCATAATACCATCAAAGCATAGAGATCTTTCACTATAAACAAGATAGGATCAAATATATATTGACCATACAAATGCATATATCAACACAATATTCATAGATACACAAGAATATGGAAGAAAACTCAAATAGCTTTATTAGTAAAAGTAGTAGAAGAGAGGATTACAACCACTTGGTCGGACCCAGCACCATCCTCCCAGCTTGAAAGCCATCTTCACCTCATACAAAACAAGATCACCCAACAATGTCTTCAAAGAGAAACCAACAACACTTCCTTGTAAATTACAAAATTCTATCCCCTGGATCTCTTGGATGAGGGATCCATATATAGATGTTTACAGGAGAGTGATTCAAATTCTAGGATTTTGATTAGTGTCATTTCACTAGTAGCTCTTGGTTCCACATGGAGATTCTAGATCCCTTACTCATCCCTAGGCGAACTCAGAGAGGCAAGTGTCAAATGAGCAGTTTCTAGAAGATTCTCTGGGTTTCCACCTAGCAAACTGCTTGTGCCATTTGTCTGCTCTAGCTCATTGCACCCTATAGAAAGGCCTTCCAGTATGCATCGCACTTTTTGCATGTGGCAGGTGAGATGCATCGCACCTTTAGCACTCGACAGTCTGTATGGTCCTGCTTTGACCAGTTCTGAGTATTTTTTCACGGAGAACTTCTGGGAGATGATGTAATCAACTAACCTTGCACCTTTAGGGTATGAAACAACACTTTTAGGGACTTATAAGCCCTTGGTTTATGGACATGTATAATTGGGGTTGCAGTGCCCAAATATGTCTATAACAGTTACCCCCTAAAGTATGAGGTCGTAAATCCTTTTCAATGTCAGGTGAAATGCTTTATAATGATGATCCGAGGTTTTTCGCACTAGAAGGTAACCTGTAATAAGATACAATACAATACATTATCTTCATAATATTTTCATGATCTAGCTGAGGCGGGAATTCCAATGCTCATCTTGATAAATTCATTTTCATGTACATAGGACAAACAACCGTCTGTGTGCAAACTGATGATTTTGGTAGAGCCATCATCCCTTAATTTGAATGATTATCTGTGCAACAATGATGTACATTTGATGTCTTTATTTTCCTGATTATATCGCAGCCCAGATGAATGAAACTAGATCCGGGGTCTTCAAAACTCATTCAATCTTCACCCGAAAGTACAAGTCGATCCATGTGAAAAGATGTTCTGATGTTGAACATGGAAGGACATCATTTGATTACGAGCCAATGATGTAAGTTGTTAACGGATGTGAGAGGAATGACCGTTGATGATGATGACCCTCAAGGTACTACAGTACAATTCACGTGGTGTGAATACATTAGTTGATGTCAAACACCATGCAAAATCTTTCGGTCGAAGGCCATTAGTGTAAACCTATCGCCGAAAGTGAGAAACTTGCCATTGAGGCATGCAAGCTTCAAAGTACTAGAAGGGTTGTCCCTAGGTCAGCTTCTTATGTAATGAGCTGATGTCGACAAGAAGTGACATGTTGTAGGAGGGCATTAATGGATCCCACATCTACGACACGAAACAGAGTAAATTATTTTGTAGAGGTGAAAACGATCTGATGATACAAGGTTCAGGGTGGAAGTCATGAAAGAATGAAGCGTGAAGGTATTGTAGCGGATGAGACACAAGCTGGGTAGGTGAATTCTCTGAGCGACTTCACTTGAACATATCGGTGACACTGAAATGGATTGGTAGCGTTAACCCTAAAAGTGGATGATACGGTGGACCAATGATGATATAACCGGTGAACAGAATAACCCAACCCGAATCAATGATGGTGATGGAGTGAAAGTGTCATCTTCAAGAGCGACCTGCTACCAATAAAGTTTCTTCAAGTTTTATTCCCAATTTTCCCCAGTAATTTATGACCAGTACCTCTTTATTTTTGTCAAGCTCGAGGACGATAAAATATGATTGTTCTATAATTTTCCCTTCGGGCAAACCCGTCACTATGTTTTAACGAGCTTAGCAATAGTGAAACTCACTCTTGTCTAAATGGACAAGTTTGTCACTATTGTTTTAATGAGTTTAACGACAAGGATAACTCGGTTCTTTTCAATTTTAGAGAGTCTGAAAAGAAATGGAAAGGAAACTCCAATATTCCTTTTTTGTAATATAATCCCTTAAGTCCGAAAAAGTATAAAACAATACGAAAGGGATGACCTTTCGATAGTTTTAGCAAGCCGAACAAGACAAACACTCGATCTTTTTGTGTAATAATCCCTCAGGTCCAAAAAGATTAAAATCTAGATGAGGGATAGAACTTCCAATCACTTTAATGAGCTGGAGAGGACAATTTCTTGGTATTCTTTTCATATTTTATGAGTCAGATGAAAAGAGCTTAAAGGAGACTCATTTTTTGAGGAACGAGTGATGTTTTCAGATAGAAACTGGTTCTAGGTAACGTTTGGAACTTTCTAATCATGGCAATGTAAAGAAGGTGGCTAATAGGATCACTCGTTGCAGTTGTTCCCCAAAAGGGGTAAACAATCAAATGGAGGCAAATGATCGACTAAAATAGAGTGGAGGTGATGGTAAGAACACGACCAAGGCTCAAAAGCTGATAATAATTCAATCTCAATGGTTATTTACTGGAGGTGGGTTCATTTTTTAATGAGCTTAAACTCTGGTGGAACATATGCTCATTGCTAGGTTTAATTTTTAACGAGCTTGAACTTCATGTAAAACTGCTCATGATAATGGTCATTGATATTTGATTCACCGTTGACACTAGGTTCTTTTGATGGTCGTACTACCTGTTCAATTGCTCCATCAAACTGATTAGAAATGAGGACATATGCTTGAAAAATGAGTTAAAAAACCAATTCCCTACTTAAATTACATGAAAGGTAACTTAAAAATAGTTTTTTACCCCTCATTTTACCATTTCATTTGGAGTTGTGACTATTGGAGCTCTGGAGGTGTTTTCCCCCTGATTTTCACCAGCTGATTCTGAGATATTTTGTGGATGATTTTTGGTGCCATCTGGACCAGGTAGGAGCTAAGCCTAAGCTCTTCAATTGCATTCTTTCCTTTTTGAATTCTGAGCATGTTTTCCTGCTTTTCTGGGCCCCTGGGGTTTGAACATTTTGTTCTGCCCCCATCACACTTAGTGTATATCGAAAGGTGTGATGCATCTTAAGCTAGCCACTGGCTAGAATGTATGCATCGCACTTAGTACACAGGTAAGGTGTGATGGGTGCAAGGAGGAAAACTCTTGCACTGATTTTTCATGGAAATTTTACCTGTTTTTTGCCAAATCAGGACCCTGATTCTTCTCTTGTTTGTTTTTCAGAGATTCATCGGAGAAAAATGGTCATTACATGGCATGAATGTGAGCATGAAGAAGAGGACATGGTTGCCCTACACGATCCGATTATGGTAACTGAATTTCGGAACTGTGGCTTGCTCAAGTTCTTCTGCATTTCTAGGATGAGGCAATAAATCAACTTGTTGCAATATTTCCTTGATGCATGGGATCCTGCCAACCAAGTGTTCCAGATAAGAGGGAAATCAATCCCCATGACTGTTGAGGACATCTACTTTTTGACCGGTTTATCGAGGCATGGTGCCCCTCTCTCACTATCAGGTTCTAACCGTGGGGGTGAATCTGTGAGGGGTTATATTCGCTGATACTATAGGGAAGGATCTCAGCCGAGTAGGGACGACAAGATTAGCATCTGAGATGTCACCGACCAGTCTTTGAGGACTATTTTATTCACCTTTTCTAGATTGGTTGGGAGCGTGGCCATTCACTTGGCCAACAGGTCCTATATGCAGTACGCCTTGGAATGCCTCGAACCTAAGGTATTCAACTGGTGTGATGCAATACTTCCAGTGATCAAAGAACAACTTACCAAGGTGAAAAACGGAAGATCCAAGAACTTTGGCTATGGTTCTATTCTGACTACTTTCACCTTGGAGAAGATCCCATTGATGTAGCCACAGTACATTTCACTTGGCCTACCACCACTGAGTGAGACACGAATGTAGAGATGGGTTGACCTTATGGCCAGACATGCTGGTCAACCACAGGTTTCATTCTCTGATGCTTTCTTTGAGTGGTTCAACCATCAGCAGATGGTTTATGCTGAGTATCCATATGCTAGGATGGATTTCTGGGGTGACCCAGATTTGGTGTTGCCGGCTGGCGAGTAGTGGGGTGTCATAGGTAAAAATCTCTGACCATATTCCTGTTTATCATTTTTACAATTTTCTTGTGTTTTTCTTTTAAATGTTTATCAAGACTAATCAAAACTCATGTGCTTATGTAGATATTGGGCCAGTGCGACCAAAAGTGCGCCCGAGAGGAGCAACTTCCGTTCCAGCAAGAGAAGTTGTAGGGGGGGCCATTCTTCGCGACCTGGATGTATCCGAGACCCTTGCAGTGTTTCATGATCAGATCGAGGGTCTCACCCTTGGCATTCCAGATGTGAGGACTGATGAGCTGCCTCTGAGATTATAGCACCATACCACTAGCATGCCGAGCCGATGGACCAGGCTCTTATGCATGATTGCACAGGCGGTGACTAGTTATCAAGAGCACCATTAGATTAGGGTGCCCCCTTGCATTTTGAGTTTTTGGTTCATATGACTGATTTTTTCCTGGACATAGAACACTATGTACAAACTATAAACAGTTATATATATATTTTTGATTTTCGGAGCTTTATTTTGGTTAATTTATATTATCTTGATGCAATTTATTGGTAAAATGATTTTCTTTTACAAATGTTGCAAATGTCTATCTAACACATAATTTGCTAACAAATCAGTTAACGTGTTTAAGTTTCTAGAAATATGTTGATATTGAATAGAATCGAACTGTCTTTCCAAAATCTTGACCCTTAGGAACATGCGATATATAGCTGGATTCCAAACGGAATAAGTGCCGGTAAGCTGAAGAATGATGAGCTGTGATTCTAGCCTGACGACAAGTCAACGTATGCCATGCGCGATGGCATTAGAGAGAAGCTCTATCAACACACTATATTCAGCGATTTTGTTCATTGATTGACAAATACATACCCCTCTGAAACTCACTAACTCACTGCTTGGATCATATATGGCCCAAGCTGCAGAAGATAGGTTCTGCGTACTATGACTCACCCCGTTGGCGTATCCAACAAATGATTCCAATGGGTTCGACATCTACAACAAAATGAAAAAGTGGATTACCTAACAAAAATGATTACTCTTGACGAAAACAAAAATGTAACAAAAGCATAAGAAGAGGTTACCATGCCGAGTAAAGCATAGTAGCACTTAAGGTACAACCTGTTTCGGGGTTGCGACAGTGGAATCCCATCAATAATCTACTAGCTCGTAGTCTCCTTTTGCTAATACATGCTTAACAATATAGGGACCCATCCACAAAGACTAGACCTTACCTGCTCCCAATTTATCGGATTCCTGATCATAGAGCAAGACCAGGTCACCTTCTGAGAAAACACGGGGTTTGACATTATTGTTAAATTGCACTTTGACTCATGTTTTATGTGCTTCGTTATCCAAGGCAACGTCACGACGAGTTTCATCCAGTTGGATTAATTCTAAGAAATGAACTTCTTCCTCTAAAGTTCCGGGGAGGAGGTCAACTACAAGCTTGAGAGACGAAATCTCACAGTGAACTAGTGAGATCGCTTCCAAGCCATACACCAGCTGAAAGGGTGTAAACCCAGTCACATTTCTCACCAATGTCTAGTATGCCCACAAGGCTAAGTACAGGATTAGGTGCCAACTCCATTTATGGACTCCAATCATCCTTTGTAGCATGTGTTTCATGACTTTGTTGATCGCTTCAACTTGCCCATTAGCTTGTGAATAATACGGAGTAGAGCTGTCGTGGGACAGTCCTAATTTGGCGGCCAATTCGACCATCATGTGCTTGTGGAAATTCAATCCATGATCTGTGACTATAGCTTGTGGAACGCCGAACCTGGAAACTACATGATTGAAAAATAAAAGAGCGGTCGTTTCACCGCTGATGTTTAATGTAGGCAGCGCCTCAGCCCATTTCATAAAATAGTCAACTGCGACTATGATATACCCATGCCCCCCGGCCAAGGTGGGGTTACATTGCATGAAATCTATGCCCCATTTGGCGAATGGCCCAACAACAACTACTGGCTGTAGAGGTATGGGTGGTATTCTAGTTTTGGGGTCGAAGATTTGACAAGCATGGCAACTTCTGACTGCGGTTATGTAATCTTTGAAAATTGTTGGCCAAAAGCATAACCATATTGGTGCCCCCCACATGTGCTTGAATGACAATCATTCAGGACTTTTTTGGCCTCCTCATGGGTGAGGTACCTTCGCAAAACAGTATCGACACCACGACGGTATAGTGTATCATCGATGATCATGTAGTCTTTTGCTTGGTATCAAGTACGTCGATGTTCCGAGTGAGAGGTATTAGACCTATATGTTTGGGTTTGGAGATAAATGATTATATCTCCATACGATGGATCTCTTGAAGATATCAGAAACAAAGATTCATCCACGAATGTTGCTTTGGATGTTGAATTGTTCAATGACGATGGGAAATCACAAAGTAACTCTGCGAAAACTAGAGCTTTCTTTGAATTGGATTTTACAAATTCCAGATTGAACTCTTGCAAAATTGCTATCCACTTTGAATACTTGTCCCCAAGTAACTATCGTAACAAGATGTAAGTCATGGGGTTGCAATCTGAGAAAATGGTAGTTTTTCGAAAGAGGACATAGTGTCAGAATCTCTGTATTGCTTGAACAGCTGTGAGAGCCAGCTTTTCAACATATGAGTACTTGCTTTCTATATCATTTAAGTTTTGACTCAAATAATAAACAATATTTTCGATTCCATTGTCTTCTTGAACTAAAACCATTGCGATGGTTGTATCTGCTGCAGCCAGATACAGGTTAAAGTCTTTTTGATAATTAGGAGCATACATTAATGATTCTTTTATTAGGGATTCCTTTAGAGCATCAAAGGAAGCTTGCGCAACCTGATCCCAGTTGAAGGGTACTTCTTTTTTCAAAAGACGTGTATAACCTTTAGCAAGTTCGACATAATTTGGAATGAACCTCCTCAGAAAGTTTGCTTTCCCTTGGAGTTTCTAAATTTGAAGGATATTTGAAGGTGGAGACAAATCGATGATTGCCTGAACCTTGCACAGGTCGAGACAGATTCCGTCCTTTGACCTACAAAGCCAAGTAAATGACCAGAACCGACGCAAAACACACATTTGTGCTGATTGAGTCTTATTTTGTAATGTCGGCAACATAGAAATATTGCTCTCAAATACTGCAGATGATTGGTCCACTTTTGCGAGTGAGCCAAAAGATCATCGAGAGATGGTTGAACGATGTTCTTGATGTCATGGAAGGCATAATTCGTTTCACTCTAAAAAGTTTCCCCTGCTTTCTTTGAATCGAAAGGTAGCTTACGGTACACGAATGTGCCTCACAGAAAAATAAATGCAGTCTTTGACTGGTCCTATGGGAGGATATTTATTTGATTATACCCAGAAAATCCATCGATAAATGAAAAGATTTCGCATCTAGTGCATTCATCAATTATCTAGTCGATGAAGGGTGTAGGGTAGTTATCCTTTGGACAAGCTTGATTTACATCCCTGTAATCGATGCACACTCTAATTGTTCCTTTCTTTTTCATCACAAGAACAATGTTCGATACCCAATCAGTTAAAGGAACTAGGTAAATGAAACTAGCATGGAGAAGTTTTCAACTTCTGCCTTGATGGCAACAGCTTTCTTTGGGTGCACCTGCCAAAGCCGTTGTCTTACTGGTTTGACGTCTGGATAGATCTTAATTTCGTGTTCAACTATGCTCGAGTCAATGCCTAGAATTTCTTCATATGACCATGCAAAGACATCTCTGAACTTGTGAAAGAGAGCGTAATATACTTCCAGTTCTGAAGAAGAACAAGATTTGCCGACATGAATATTTTCTACAACATCTGGTTTGGTTGAGATATTTATGGTGATAGTTTCTTCAATATTGGACAGATTTTGCTCGGAATCCACCGTATTTACAGTATTTGATATAAAATCAAAGACTGATGGATGATTAAGGTCATCGGAGTAATCTTTGTTGTAATCTAGAAGATGGGAACGATGGTGGTGATCTTCCCATGGTGCCCCCTCTATGTTCATTGACTGAACAATTCCTTCATCTGTAGAATGTACATGTGACCAAGGATCTGAAGAGGTACCATACTCTTTAGACCTATCTACCCAAACACTTGATGAGCGTTCATTGGGGTTTGCCTCCCATGCCGAGAACATTGATTGCTACAATATTTCTATTGGGCTTGGAGGCAACACCTGGTGACGATCCATGCTAATATCATTTTCAGACATCTTTTGAATGGAAGATACCATATTGTAGGTTCCCACTATTGCCACTTCTGCCAAGTTGTTTGGAGGTGGTAGGGCAAAAGTACCCATCAATGTAGGGTCTTTTAGTAGGCCTACTCCGATATTTTGAAGTGACTGAGAGCTTCCGTGGATCATCGGAATGCTTCCCGTAACTTGCGAACTGTTGGGGAGAAATGTATGTTGGTCAACGATTGTAATTCCCCCTTGGAAGGGAAATGTAATCTTTCTGAAGTATGTCGACACAACAGTAGCCATAGCATAAATCCAGGGCATTCCCAGTAGGATGTTGTAATCGAGGTTTCCATCGATAACTTCAACATCAATTTCTACTGTTTTTCCCCCCAGTTTGATTTGCAAGTTACTCAAAATCCCGTATGGAGTGTATGTTCGTCCATCAAATGCTTTTAACATCATCAATGATCATGACAAGGGTGGTGAGCCTAAATTTTTCCAGCAACTCATTAACATAATGCATGTAGATGCGCCCTCATCAATAATTGTTCGATGAACAGTTTTGTTGAGGGCTTTCACTTCAATGAGGAAAGCGAGTTGAGTTGGTAACTGAGGTTCGTATCCTTTATGATTAAAGGCCACAAGATTGGAATCCACTGGGTCAATCCCACATATTGTTGATAATAAAGCCTGCTTTTTGGAGGGACGATTTTGCAGTACCTCAAGTGTCGACATAGCAGACGGCGATTGGGCTAGGTCCTCTACTACATTATAATTCTGTGTTGCTCTGGCACGAGGATTAAATGTCGATTTGTGTACAACTCCCTTTGATGGTTTTATCATTAGCTCAGGAATGATGGGTGGCACAACTTCAGTCAAAGTTGTTGTCGAACTACTAGGTTGATCAGTAGCTTTGTTGTTCGACAGTTGTGGATTCCCATAATCTTTATTCCTTATCTATATCAAAGCATCATTTTGTTGTTTCAAAATGGAAAAAATAAGGACTTGGGATGGGGAAGCATTTTCATTAGCAACCAGATTGGTTCCTGGGTTTGGAAATGGATCAGTTAATACTGCTGAGGTTTTCGAATTCTTGAAGAATTTCTTAACTTCAGCTTTATATGGACAATATCTCGTCCAATGATCTCATCGCTTATGAGGCATGGTTGAGTAGGTTTCTTTTTCCTAGAAGGGTTTGCAAAAGATTTTTCAGGAGATGAATCATCTTGTTTCTTCTTTTTTCTCTTCCCTTTCTTTTTTCCCCCTGGCTACTTCAGTTCTTTGCCTTTGTCGGTTGACATGGCATTAACCTATGAGGCTAGAAGTTCTTCATTTGCATCTTTATCAGAAATCTTATGGGCTTTCATAGATGTAGCCTTTGTCGATTTCGTGCTTGTCGTACCTATCACGGCATCGCTGGCATGAGAGTCCTTGTTTCATTTAGGAGGAGGAGGAAGGGAAAACTATGGTCTTGGAGCATCAGGGATTTTGTCATAGACCGTGCCGGATTGTGTATAGATCAAGTCTAGATATTTCGCACGAGCAATGACTTGCTCTTCAGTGAGGACTCCTCCCTTTGCCACATCTTCTGTAATAGAAGGCAATAATGACTTAATAAACCATTCAGCTAGTAGCTGATCATGAACATATGTTTTTACCATTCTACGACGATGTCGCCACTCATGGATATGATTAGATATGTGAGTGGCCATCGTCTTCTTGAAATTGGTAAGAAGCTCTGTTCCTGTTTCGTACCTTATTGGTAACTGAAAATGGGTTAGAAAGGTGGCGGCAAGAGTGCTGAAGTTATCAAATGAAGCTCTAGGCAGTTCTATGTACCATTTTGCTGCCAGACCGGTTAACGTTCACTGAAAAAGGCGAAGCCTAATCAAATCACCATTTAGAGTGTTGGATGAACACCATAGATGAAAGTTCATCACATGATTCGACGGATCTTCACCTGGATTTCCATTAAATTTAGGAATATCTGACGAACGTTTATGAGGAATCGCCGGCCACCAAGGGGCATAAGTAATTGGATCGTTTGTTAGCCGATTTAGATCTGGTAACTCTAAAGTCGCCACGAAGGGCAACTGTTGATTCAGGTTCGGCGAAGCATACCCAGGATAAGATGGGATTGCCTGAGTAGTGGGTCTTTGCATACCAGCATAATGCATTTGATGCTGATAACTTTGATAAGGTTGCTAGGCATTACCAATCTAGGATGATTGGGAATAACTGCTTTGAATATACGGCATCCCATTACTTGCAAAGCTTTGTTGCTCAGGTCCTTGGTATACTTGTTGGAATTGTGGTTGTTAATGTTGCACCAACCATGCTTGTGGAACCATTCGCTGTTGCCCAATACTAGTTGTTTGACCAAGATGAGGGGTAATAGTACCCATTTGAGCCTGAATCACTCCAGTCAACGAGCCACTAACCGGAGATTGCGGTTGCGTCGTGGAGAAAAGAGGTTGTTGTATTACAACCTAAGAAACTTAAGGCTGGAATACAATAGGCAATGCTTGTACTTGCGACACTATCACAATAACTAGTGTAGTGGGAATATTCAACACAGGTAGACTCGATTGCATTGAGTATACAATTCTTGGTTGTTGAGGCAGTATTGGCACCCAACCCCTGGATGTGATTCCATTTTGACCCGAATTCGGTTGAGTACTCTCATATGGTTGTTCTCCCAGAGGAAACAATGAAAGGGCATACTACCCTCCATATGGTGGTAATCTGGTGCTGACAAGAAAGATTGTCCTTTAGAGGCCGGACTACCGAAATTGATACTATGGTGAAGGATCAATTTGCTGAGACTCAACATAAGAAATTCCAGATATTATTCTGGACGAACAAACAGTAACAGACCATACTGTCGAAACAGTCCCTGGGTGGACTCCCTCTAGCAGTTGAGAGCTAGTTGGGACTGATGGTATGCTAGCAAACACCATCGAAGTGGTGGCAGGAGGTTCTGCTACTGCTGTATCAGATGACATAGTCCTAGATGTCGATGGTTGTCTAGACATATTGATTCTATCCAAAAGACTTCCTAGCGATTCTACAAGAACTTGCGATGAAGGGGTATTAACTTCTAAAGTAGAAGGATATAGGTTGATCCTAGTTCCGAAATGTGACAGAGTACTAGATGGAAGATCCTATGTAATCTCTTCTATAGCAATCAATCCAGGTGGAAGAGGTAGACTATCAGGTTCGTAAAATATTTCCGGTGTCGAAGAGGGTATAGATTCTGCAGTGACAGATGCTAGAGGAGTAACACCTTCCAAATCAACTCCAGATGGAGCTAGTTCAGGAATAGAAGTGTTTACTATTACATTAGGATTAGTTCTAATGTCCTCTTGTAACTACATAACTTCTTCTGTAGAGGTAGGGATACCAGAAATTATTGGAGTAACTGGAGTCTCAGAGAATGTTGAAACACAAGTTTCAAACAAACCAAGAGACTTTGTCCCAGTTAAACAAGTTCGCTTGGCCCGAAATGGTTTCGTTTCCGATGTTAAAGATGGCTGACTCGTCAGTCTCCACGAACGATGGGGTTTTGATTGACTTTCTTCCATGATTGCAGATTCTTCGATCAACTCAAAATAAGAGGGGAAAATGTTATTCCGTATTAAATGAATTTTAGATGCTTTGACACAACTTACTTTTTCACTTTTTACGAGTCAAGAAAAAGCTAAAGATGACTCTGGTTACCTTCGATTTTTAATGAGCCTAAAGTGACAAGTTCTCAGACGGACCTTTTCCTTTAAGGAGTCCAAAAAGGAATGAAAGAGACTACTCTAGAAATTTAGACAAAGGGATTACTAAACCAATCGCAAAATTGTAGAATACTTTTTACAGTATGGCAGTTAATCTTCCCGAATGCTGTGTTCAGTGCATTGTGATCGATAGGGCAGTAGACACGGCTTCCTAAGGATAAAGGATATAGCCTATTGTGGTCTCCCAATATATACTTGACAGTATGTGGGAGCACAAGTCTGTACTGGCACCTGTCGTGTCAAAGAGGAGGAATCACCCAACCTACAATGAAAGTGATAGTTACCAGGCTTTACGACACCAGAATACGTCTCTAGCCTAGACTTCTAGATGTTGTGCGTTAGGTTCCAAAGTGTTTTTATGTTCATTGACTTTATTTTACAGTTGATCTTTCTTAAGAAGTTTACCTTTAAGGTTCACCATGTGATGTAGATATACAACACCTAAAAATGAAATCTAAGATGATAAACAGTCTTTTACTCTTCTTTTTGTAATGAAAATCCTAGCTACTAAGGAAAGAGAAATGAAATCCTTTCAACATAGAGCAGAGAGCACATACTAGATGCACTGTCCTAAATCAAAATCAACAAGCAGTCTAAATGCAAATGCACATGCATGTATTTTCTTTCCTCTTTCTTAATGTGTGAATGACAAAAAGAATGCTAAATACAAATCTGAATTGTCTCTTCTTTCAAAGCGATAGTACTAATGATTTTCTTTTAAAAAAACGACAGGAAGGCAAGACAACACTTTGGGATTTTGAATTGAAAGCTGCTTTCGACACTTGAAATACTTATAAATTCAGATCAAATACAAGAGTAATAGTGTAATCGACTATAAGAAAGAGAAGTACTCTTTTCTTTGACTGAAAACAACACTTGCGACACTTTCAAATCAAAATACGATGGTTCGATTAAGCTACTATTTTGTAAATGAGAACTATGAATGGTGAAAAATACATAAAAACATTCACAAACCTTTGTACAATGGAGGCTGAATGATGCAAAGGAAGGGGGTTTCTACAATGGTCTACTGATCATAGACAGCAAAAATCCTAAATAAAACTAAAGACAGTGAAGAAGAAACCAAAATCTGGAGGCAGAAACAGTCTTACCTGATCATCCACCTGTAACACAGGGAAACAAGGATGCATCTCACCTACTGCACATGGGAGGTGCGATGCATCTAGGCTGCCTAAAGGAGAGGGTGCGATGGTCTAAGAACGAGACTTTAACTTGGTTTTTGGTCACAGTTTCCAGTTTAGTTCAGGGATTTAGGCTGAGCAAATGATAGTCAGTAACTACAAATTATAGGGATGATCTAATGAGGTTACTCAAGCTACCTCTAGGGCACTTAGGATGTTTGCAAGTCAATTGTTCAGTTCATAAACAAACCCAGAGATTGACTGAAGTAGCGTTGATCTACTTTGCACTTGCATAGAAAATGCAGTTCGAAGGCTAGCTGGCTTGACTTCAGGCTTCGTCTATGGTTTATGAATCAAACAAATAGAGACAAGCAATTAAACTAATCGCTCCCCAGTGCATTCGCCATTTTGTTATCGGGAAAACTAGTGGCTATTCTGAGTTGCTAGTCCCACTAAGACGGGTAGCTATCTTAGAAACAAATAGATTAAAGTCACTTGTTTTTCCTTTACAAGAGAGAGATGAGAAAGAAGCAGAGAGTACCAACCTCAGTCTTCTGCTTGGATCCTTTCTTGTTTCCTTTTCCCTTTGACAGAATCTCGCCACTGCTTCCTTACTTTCCCCACTTCAAAGAACACCTATAGATTCACAGCAGCATAAGACCATCAAAGCATAGAGATCTTTCATTGTAAATAATATAGGCTTAGATATATATTGAGCATACAAATGCATATATCAACACAATATTCAAATATACACAAGAATATTGAGGAAAACTCAAATAGCTTTATTAGTAAAAGTAGTAGAAGAGAGGATTACAACCACTTGGTCTGACCCAGCACCATCCTCCCAGCTTGAAAGCCCTCTTCACCTCATACAGAGCAAGATCACCCAACAATGTCTTCAAAGAGAAACCAACAGCACTTCCTTGCAAATTACAAAATTCTAGCCCCTGGATCTCTTGGATGAGGGATCCATATATAGATGTTTACAGGAGAGTGAGTCATCTTCTAGGATTTTGATTAGTGTCATTTCACTGATATTTCCTGGTTCCAAATGGAAATTTTAGATCCCTTACTCATCCCTGAGCGAACTCAGAGAGGCAAGTGTCAAATGAGCAGTTTCTAGAAGATTCTCTAGGTTTCCAGTTAGCAAACAGCTTGTGCCATTTGTCTTCTCTCGCTCATCGCACCCTATAGAAGGTATTTCCAGTATGCACCGCACTTTTTTCATGTGGCAGGTGAGATGCATAGCACCTTTAGCACTGGGCAATCTTTATGGTCCTGCTTTGACCAGTTCTGAGTAGTTTTTCATGGAGAACTTCTGGGAGATGATGTAATCAGCTGACCTTGCTTCTTTAGGGTATGAAACAACAGTTTTAGGGACTTAGAATCCCTTGGTTTATGGACATGTATGATTGGGGTTGCAGTTCCCAAATATGTCTATAAAAAGCATCCAATACCATGGACCAAAAAACCATCGCGTCCAAAAAACATGTGGAAAATCATGCACAAAACCGTAGGTGGGTCTGCCCAACCTAACATAGGGTCCAAAAAACAAAATTTTTTGGGGCGTTACCCCAGACACCATAAAGTAGGGTTACGGGTGCCCCAAAAACCCCCTATGACCTCCCCCCCTCTAACCCCCAGTTAACTACATGGGCTAGTCGTGGAAAGAATATAACACAACCCAACAATCATAACTGCAATACAACCATCAAATACATTTGCATTAACCAATCATTGAAACTCAATCATCAATCTATGAATCATCCACAACTGAATCACCAAACCCCATCATCACTAAAGCAAATCAGCATCGACCAATCTGAACATTCAGAATACTGTCATCAAAACAGAGTCACCAGAACATAGAGCAGAACCTAGAACCCTGCAACAACCACTAGAACCAACTGCAAACTCAAATATCTTATTTCATAATGTATACGCTACTCTGATGAGCTGAAGCAGTGTGTATATGCACTTTTACCAAAGCAAACCAGCGTACAGATCAAGAAATGCGAACTTAAACACTTTACAGCTATTTCAGAATTCGGTCCTACCTAGATCACAACATTTGCAGAATAAAATATGCATCAGTATTCAGATCTAGGCTATCCATAATCAAACCACAAATGATAAGACATTTCAGGTGCTATGATCCCAATCCATCATCCATCATCAACCACATAGGTGCATCCTTAGTTCATATCAAAAACCCATAACCTGCATACTTGATCTCACACTTCATCAGATATTCAATACTTGCACACCTTGGACTAATGATCTTATCCTCCTTATATAGTTTTAGGCCTTTCTCAATACCATGGACAAAAACCACTTAGGACCAATACCTTAGACCAAACACCTAGGGTTAATACCTTGGAACAAATACCTTGTACCAATACCATGGATCAAAATACCATAGACCAAATATGTCAGACTAAAAACGTAGTTTTCCAAGATATACATGCTTTTCCTTCTACGAAAGTGCATGTGTACGTATACGCTACTTTTGTTCAGTGAACTTGCGTGTATACGCAGCTTGGTCAAGGTGAACCTGCGTATACCTCTCTTTCTTCATTCTTTGTAGTCTGATCTATAATTCTTTGCTATTAACATGTTGTAGTATGATCTTTCATCTGAGTGAGTTGCCATCAAGGACAACACCTGTATCATAATTCCAACAATCTTCCCCTTTGGACTTGATATAAACAACCACACCAAGTCACTCTCCCCATTTGACATCAAGGGAAAAGCATGGACTAAGATAATCTTCCCTTTTGATAAAAATTATGTTTTCCATGCTCCCCCTGAGCATATGCAGAGTTTGCAAAAATATTTTCTAAAAGAATAACATGAATCTATAACTTATTTAAGTGCGTATGACCTTCCTATGAAAAATGACTCATACATACATCCATCTCCCAACCAAGTGGGGATATACCAAATTTGACTCATCGTCCCAACCAAGTGGGGATATATATCATAGAAACTACATCATTCATCCCAAGAAAAGTGGGGATACAAATTACATCATATGACCAAAAAAGACTCATCAAAAGACTACGACAGACAGAGACAAATTATTACATCATGGGTCTTTATATGACCTTTACATCAAATGATATACATGACATTTATAATAGAGACCAAATATCTAAACAAGACCATGATAATCAAAATCAACTATCATACACCATGTATGATCTACTCCATAAGTATCTGTCAACAACATCTAGACCAGCAACCTGTATATGTCCATCATTAGTTCCCAAGATATGACAGTGTAAATATCATCAACTTGTGACAAAGTATGTCCGTGTATATCAACTTATCCTCTTGATCTCATCAAGATCAACTTGCTTCGTTTCCTTAGTAGAAAGAGCCTTATCATAACCTTCCATGAATCAACTAAGCATATGTCATATCTCCAAGCGGTAGCACAGAAACATTCACATCATATCATATGTATGTGAAAACACCATATACATCGTCTATGATCATAACATCATTATCAATAACTACATGATCTTTCCACAAGAACCTCCATTATATCATCACCAAGGAACATCCCACATTATCAACCATGATAATCAACATATGTGAGTACCAACGTATCATCATAAAGTAAGAACCCATTATCATTATGTGACTAAGTAAGCCATGTCTTCGGATATCCATATCTTGAAATAGTTATGTCTTCATGAGACCTGCAATAACCCTATTCTTTTGGCCAACCAACAATATTTATCAATATTCGACTTAAGTAATCATCCTTGTATCAGTATATTGTATATCCATCAAAGAGATAGTCAATATGTGTCTAGTAAATCATGAGCTTCTGGTCATTTGTCAAGATTTCTTGATATCATCAACAACAAAAATCCTAAACCATGTGAGAGCCAAGAAATATAGGAATCCTGCATCATATCAGCACCATATGAACTTTATGCATCATCAAAATTCATATACAATCGTCCATAAATCTGATTTGAATGCCAACTTATGCGATCCCAAATATCATATAATATTTTATCACGGGCAACTAATAACTGTAATATAGCAAGCCATATAAGGATTATCATCATTGATCAAGTACCAAAGACTTCTAAACATAATGCCAACAATGATTTATTAGAAGCATAGCATGTTCTCCCACTGAACCTATTCCACCTGTTCACTATCAGATCTGACCATTGCATATGTCAGTAAGAAGTATCAAGGCATCATCATCAATCAGATATACATCAAGTTATTAACAACTTAAGAGGATGAAAAGCACTTCTTAATAACATCCACAGACTGTAGTCATCTCATCACGACAAAAAATACAACTGATAATTGTCTGAAACATATCAAATCAGTTTTTTTGAGTCTGTCCCACTGCATTTTTCTTCAAACCACATATACGTGACTTTCCAACTTCTAACTCATGTATATACGTGACTTGTCTTCATGGAACTTGCGTATGAGAGTTAGAACATTGAGGTTACACTTTCAGCTCCCTCTGAGTCTGTTATGTCTGTATAATCTGTTATGCCACATCTTTCTGACTGTACCTTTTCTTCCATATCTTTGAGTGTGATGATGCTTTCTCCATTTGGTATGGTGGCTGGAATTTTCTCATGCATTTCTTTGCTATATGTCCAAACTTGTTACAAGCATAACATCTTACATGTTTCATATTCCTTCTATAATAGTCAATGGCTTTGTGACCAAACATATTGCAAGCAAAACAATATCCCTCGAAGAACCTGGAATGTGATGATCTTTCTATGTGACGGTCTTGAACCATTCTACTTTTGCATCTGGCTGCAACATGTCCAAAATTATGACATATAAAACATTCAATATTATTCATTGGAGAAAATAACCGACTATCACTTTCACGGTTTGGAGTAAAAGACTTTCTTTGAAGACTTTATTTCCTTGGTTGTTGATGAGGTTGACCTCTCATCTCCTTGTTGAACATTTCAGATTTTGCATGAGAGTTCCTTGCCTCACCTTGTGAGCTAGATTCACCTTCAACATATTCATGAAATCCAAGACCAGTTTTGATGATAGGAAACCTTTGAATACTAAGAATATTATCCAAGATCTTAGTACTATCTTGAAATCGTAACAGTTTATCCTTTTCTTCTAATTTACCTTTTAAGATATTTACCTCAACCTGATATTGCTCTTCCTTTTCTAGATATTTCTTCTTCAATCTTTCTTCAGCCTTTCTTCCTTCTTCCACTTGTTGCCTTAATTTGAGAATCTCATTTTCTTGTTCTTTATTTGCTTCAGGTAGTTCTTCATTCTTCTTATTTTAGCGATCTTCTTTTAGAGAGAGGATCTCAGCTTCAAGACATATATAGTAAATGGATCTATCTTGAAGTCTCTTGATTCTTATACTCTGATCATTTATTTAATTTCTTAATGATATCACTTCATCCTACAGCTTTTGACATTGATCTTCCTTTTCCTTGTATTGCTTCCTTACTTTGTTTCGTTCCTCTCACTGAGCTTTTAATCTCGTAACTTGTTCTTTGAAGGAACACTCCCTTTTTTTAAATAGATCTTGTTGATCTCTGATTTTACCTGTGAGTCTTTTAACTTCTTTCTCTATGTTTCTTTCACGATCACTTCCAATATCTCCAAATTTGCAAGAACAAAGAAAAGTATCACTAGAAGACCAAAAATTTATACCTGATGCTTCATTTCCTTGTCCATCTTCAATCTGAGGTGATTCAGAATCTGAATACTTACCTCCACCTAACGACCAATTGTCTCTCATGATGTCACTGTTCCTTTGAGTTGTCTTCTTCTTCTGAGGCACTTTCCTCTTTAGCTTTTTTTCCATTCTTTTACGGATCTTCTTCAAGCGATTAAGCTTCTACAAAAGGACCTGCTCTGATACCAATTGTTGGAAATAATACTTGGGGGGGGGGGGGGGGGGGTGAATAAGTACTAGTCAATTCAATAATCTTTTTCTTTTCATACTAAAATTTATATAAGCTACCTAGAGGAAGGTAACCCCTTATGTATACACAACTGTGTTTAAGGCAACCAACGTATATCTAGCAAACTTATGATTTAGTTAATTCATCATATGTTGATATCTAATCAGTACTTCATTAACCATATAAACAATAACCATGTGTAGTAATATCAGAACAAACCATCACACATAAGAAACACACATGAACACTAAGATTTTAAGGTGGAAAGGAAATGCGGGATAAAAACCACCTACTGTTGTCTTCTTTTAATATAAGAAAAATCTGTTTACAATCTTGTACTAGTGCAAACTCACACCACTACGTAGGCACCCACCTACAGAAGGCTACAACCTTCTCTCATTCTCCAGCTTCTACTAGAAGGGAGGTACAACCCCCTAGCTCTTGTACTAGCCGATCCATTTACTAGTATGTAGGCACTGACCTATTGAAGGCTTCAACCTTGACTCATTTTCCAGATGCTACTAGAAGGGAGCACCAACCCCTTGGCTCTTGTACTGGTCAATATCTTTACCAGTACATAGGTGTCAACCTACAGAAGGCTCCGACCTTCTCTCTTCCTCTTGGCACCACGTTTCATGAATTTTCAAACTGGATACTCCTAGAACACAACACCACAATCTAAAGGCCACATTTCATTCAATTTTCATACTGGACCCATCAACAACACCATAAATACAATACAACCATCAAATACATCTGCATTAACCAATCATTGAAACTCAATCCTCAATATCTGAATCACCCACAACTGAATCACTGAATCCCATCATCACTGAAAAAATCACAATCAATCAATCTGAACATTCAAAATACTGTCATCAAAACACAGTCACTAGAACATAGAGCAGAACCCAAAACTCTGCAACAACCAATAGAACCAACTGCAAACTCAAGCATCATTTTTCATAATGTATATGCTACTCTCATGAGAAGAACCAATGTATATGCACTTTCACCAAAACGAACCAACGTACAGATCTGCAAATACTACCTTAAAAACTTTCCAACTATTTCAGAATTCAATCATACCTAGATCACAACATTTGCAGAATAAAACATGTGTTAGTACTCATATCTAGACTATCTATGATCAAACCAGATAATGATAATACATTTCAGTTCTTATGATCTTGATCCATCATCCATCATCAACCACATAGGTGCATCCTTAGTTCAGATCGGAAACCCATAGCTTGCATACTTGATCTCACGCTTCATCAGATATTCAATACTTGCACACCTTGGCCTAATGATCTTCTCCTCCTTATATAGTTTTAGGCCTTTTTCATTACCATGGACCAAAACCACTTAGGACCAATACCTTGGACCAAATACCTAGTGTCAATACCTCGGACCAAATACCGTGGACCAATACCATGGATCAAAATACCATGGACCAAATACCTCGGACCAAAAACATAGTTTTCCAAGATATACATGCTTTTCCTTCTGTGAAAGTGCGTGTGTATGTATATGCTACTTGTGTTCAGTGAACCTGCGTGTATACGTAGCTTGGTCAAGGTGAACCTACGTATACCTCTCTTTCTTCATTCTTTGTAGTCTAATCTGTAATTCTTTGTTGTTAACCTGTTGTATTGTGATCTTTTATCTGAGTGAGTTGCCATCAAGGAAAACATCTATATCATAATGCCAACAAAGATAACCACTCAGTTGGAGGCCTTGGAGATTGCCATGAGACTACAGGAAACTCCAATGCAAGATCCAAATTTGGGGGTTCAGCAGATCCATGCACAACTAAATAACCTATGCCTTAAGATGCAATGTTTGAAGTAGGATAGGATGGTTCGACCAGAGGTGCGTGAGGAGGTATGGTGCTTGAAATGCAAGAGTCGGGGTCATGACAAAGACCACTGCCTAGTATTTGTAAACTATATTGCAGGAGGAGGACTAATGCCTTTAAGGCTAGAAGCTCAAGTAGGACCTAGAATCGGGCCTGCATTATGATGCGCTATCTGTCAGGTAGCCAAAAACATGCCACCTATAACTATCACTTACTACAGAAGTTTGTACAGACACTGCAATAGTTGTTCTACAACTTTTTTATGTTGTTAGGACATGATGAGCATACTTGCAGGAGTTATGACTTAATGATGGATAGAACTCCTACCTATAGGGTTTAGGCTGAAACACAGCCCTTAACCAGAGCACAGGGATGGCAAGGATAGGATTTCATGGATGCGAATGAGGCAGTGGTGGAGGAGGACTTGGCAGAGGTTGAGGACAGTTGATTTCCTACAATTGCGGAGGATCGGGAGACTATTCCCACGATTACACTAATCCAACACATCTGTCATGCAAGTATTGCATCTTGTTTAATCATGAAATAGAAGATTGTCCTACACCGACTTAGAACCTATAGATGATGAGGTCTGAGCCACGTGAAGAGGATCCAAATGTAAATATAGTGCTCAGAAGTGGAATCACGATGGAAGATGACAAGGGAAAACAACCAGAGGATAGTACATGGGTTCACAAAGCTCTAGTGAAGGAAGCTAATTTTGATTTGGATCGCACACACGAAATCTTCATGGATGGTAAGAAGAGCTTCGTTGAGGCCTCCACCTCAGGAAGCAAGGATAACCCTGATCAGGAGATGGACCCCTCTATGTTCACAACTTTCCTAGAGACCTGTATGAAGTTACTGCATTATAGTAAGGTTGTGAAGTGGTTATAAGATCTCATCAATAGATGCGCTGGGACTGCACCAGGTGAGCCGTGCATGGTACAAAATATTGTTAAACATAAAACAAGGATGGGACAGGGAGATGAGATTGACTGCATAGATAGGAGAGTATGAAATGGATCAGGGTATTTTGGACCTGGGGTCAGATGGGAACATCTTACTGAAACAAACTTGGGAATGAATGGGGAGACCTACACTGCAATGGTCCCCAATTTAGCTAAGGATGGTGAATCATCAGAAGATCATCCCCATGGGGTGGTTGCTAGGGATGACCGTGTACATTGAGCGAGCGAGCGTGCTGGCTGATTTTGAAGTAATAGATATAGTGGATGACAACGATCCCTATCCTATGCTCCTGGGAATTTACTGGGCTACTGATATGAACAGGGTAATCAATCTAAAGAAGCGAAAAATGATATTTGAAAAGAAATCACTGTGCATAATAGTACCCCTCAATCCTACTGAGGGATCGCGCTATATTGAACTAGTCCACGATTATTAGAGTGATGACGATATGGACTGTATCTATAAGATTATAGTACAAGACCAAGATTGGGTGAATCCCACAATGGATGGACGGATTACATGGGATCGTGAGAGTTCCTTCACTTCGTACTATGATGAAGAAATAGAACACTTGCAAAATCGGTTACATGAAGTAACTACGCTAAATTGCAACATGATGACCTAATCGCTACGGTGTGTGTCGTCAGAGGTAAGAAATATGCCTACTTATGATGGTATAAATGAGGTAGATATCTTTTTGGATACATTTGAAAGGGAGGTACCAGAAAAGCAACGCTTCCATGCATTGGACTAGGCACTACACACTACGCCCGCAAGATGGTGGGATACACATAAAGGAAGCTTTGATTATTGGCGCGAATGTCGGAGGATGATGAGAACATGATTTGGGAAGCCTAAAATGTGAATGGCAGACAAGTATGATGGGCAAGATGATCTACATGCACATTTAGCCAAAGCGGAGAAGAATTATTCCACTACCGAGCGCGAAGGGCTAGCTATGGTGTATGCGCTCTAGAAGTATAGGCACTACCTACTGGGAGGCCATTTCAAGATGCATACGGATCACTCCGTGCTGAAATACCTGGTCAATAAGCCTGTGTTGGAGGGGAAAATCTGCAAATGGCTCTTATTGTTCCAGGAGTATGATTTTGAAGTGGTTGTGAAGCCTTGACAATTGAATGCGGGACCAGACCATCTGTCGCACATCGAAACAGGGAATATCCCACTAGCTTGGATGAAGGATTTCCTGATGTGCAGCTATTTGTAGTGCATGTTGCGGATGGTCATTTTGAGGATATAATACGTTTCCTAATAATAGGAACTACACCAGAAGGATACACTGTCCAGCAAAAGAAGGAATTAGTGGTGCACATGGATGATTTCTCTATCATTGCTAGGCATCTGTACGAGATGGGGACTGATGAGATATTGCGACGATATGTACTTAAGTTTGAAAGAAGAAGCATCCTTTTTGACACTCATGGGGGAGACGTGGGAGGCCATTATGTGGGGAGAGCAACTACGCAGAAGATTCTACGTGTAGGGTTGTGGTGGCAAACCCTTCATCAGGACTCAAAAGCTTATTGCAAGGCATGTTATGTATGTCAAAGAACTAGCAGGCCATCGCTTAGGGATGAGATGCCTTTGAATGTGCAGATGATGTTCCAACCTTTTGAGAGGTGGGCGATAGATTTTGTAGGAACCATTCAGCCACAAGGAAAGATGACAATAAGGTACATTATCACTGCAACAGAGTATTTGACTCATTGGGTAGAAGCACACTCAGTGAAGGATTGCAGGGGCACGACTACCACAAAGTTCCTATTTGAGCATGTATTGATGCGATTTGGCTATCTGAAGATCTTGATGAGTGAGCGTGGTACTGTTGTGGTCACCAACAACCCCCCTTTCTTCACTTGACATTAGCAATAACGTCAAGCGAAGAGGGGACCCTGAACGAAAATCCCAAAAAAAATATTTTTTCTAAAGTTCTTGTATTTTTCTCCCTAAGGTTCAAATCGCATCGCAAGGAAAGGCCAAAGCATAACTCGAGCGCGAAAAACAAATACTGCAAAACTGCGATGCGAAGTTCATCGCATCGCATACCTCACACGCGCCCCTTAAAAGAAAAACCTTCGAGCAATGCGATCGCCGATATGCGATATCGCAAATCGCAAGCATTACGCTATACGACATGACCATTAAACGAGAACTTGCGATATTTGCGATTTGCGATGGCTGCGATCTGCGATCTGCGACCTGCAATTTGAAAAGACTTACCACACGATAGACCCATGCATTAAGCGCGCGCCTTGAAAGAATTTAATGACCGCATGCTTAAGTATCTAGGAATGATTGCGTTACATTTATCGAAGAGTCAAGTGATGATGGATGTCAGAATTATGCGTTCATTAGAGATTAATGCTTTCATGTCAAGTCTTTTCATTTCACTTCTCCTTTGCGTAAACTGCAAGACACGCAACTGATATAAGTTTATATGCAGGAAACATCTGAAGGAAAGAGGAAAGCGCCAATCAGCAAAGAGAGAATGCTTTCGCAAAATGGATGCCGCATGCAGCAGAACCGCGGATTCCAGGCTATCAGCCAACCGGCACTGATGAAATTAGACTATCCAGGACTCAGAGTCAAAGGGGCACAAAAGCAGCGTATTCAGAAAATATCCTGAAGCTAAGACTTAGTGAAGCAGAGAAAGAAGCGCATGAGAAGGAGAACGCTTCAGGAAAACCTGGAACAAAGAACGGAAGAAATTCTCGACACAGGGAGTTGCCCATGCAGCACGACTCTTAACCCACTCAGTCATTCACATGACCGGAAACCGAAAACGGCAACAGCAAAATCAGTTCGAGAAGAAACTGGGACACGCTAAGTATACACATGGCGAATACACCCAGCTAGAGAAAGGTTTTCGAAAATATCTTCTGGTCTGCCGGAAGGAAGTGCCAGCTCCTGCTATTTCCACTTTTATCTCCCAAGCGAAACAAGAAGGCGGCTAGCCGACTCTTCCCAGGAAAGCATTACACTGTTGACAGCACTAAAGAGAATATACAGAAACGGTCAGAAATTAGATTTTAAGTTTAGAAATAAAGTTGCTTTTAGTAAAAGGGCGGTCATTTGAGGCCGATTCCCTAATTTCATGTAATTAATATTGATTAGTTAGTAGTATTTAACCCTTCTCATGGTTTTTGGAGAAGGATCCGGAAATCTGTCAAAAAACTTATCCTCAAAACATGCACTTCTGCACCCTCAGAGGAGGTTTTTGATGAATGGATGGATCAAGATTTATTTATGTTTGCATTTTAATATCTGTTACTGATGTTGCACTTCTGTACTCTTAGCAGATGTTAGAACAAGTAGAAATAAATCATTGTTACTTGAAGTTTATTAGTGAACTTAGTCATAAATGGTACTTTTATCTCTTGGCTAGATTCTGCTAGTATTCCTAAAGTGATATGTGGCTGAGTTCTTTGTATGTTATTGCATGAATGTCTGTATTACCATTTGGCACTTCTGTACGGTGGGGTCATTTATTTATGTTTAACATATAGAAAACTGATTATCCGATATGCTGTTCACAACTACTCTGCCTAACTTCTTATGCAGAATGGTTTATCTTTATTGATTTATATTCTGATATCAGTTGAATGATCTTTATTACCGGCTGCTGTTAGAAATCTTTCTAGATCGCATAACAAAAGAAAAACACCCCGGGTTAGCGTAGATTAGATGTATTTTTCTTCATTAGATTACACTACCATAGAGTTAATATAGCAGTTAGAATTAAAACTAGATTAGAAGAATCCTTCCCCCCTTCCTTAGATTAATACCATCAAACCCTACGCACACACACACACCCATCACATTGGGAAACTGGTCCCATTACCCCCAGTCGGACCCGCTACTCCAAACGGGCAAGGAGCCGCCAACCAGGTTCCGGACCGGGTGGGTATCCCCCTTGTTGTTGACCCGACCTCGGGGCCCTCAACATTTCTGGCACTAGAAGGAGGGCCACAGCTATGAATGGCACATAATTCAAAATCCAAATACCATTCTAAGAGCAAATCACCCTCACCAACTTCCCCGACTTCCCCAATACGACTAAACTCGGAACTGGAAGTCGCTCGGACATCCACCGCTGCTATACATCACGATACATCAGAACAACTTATTATCGATCCCCCTGAAGTTCAAACCTTGATCCGTAAACTCCAGGGATTCTCTATTTTTAACCAGAAATCTGATAAATCTAAAGGCAGCTTGACTTCGCAATACAACCCTGCTCATCCCCTGACCCGATTGAAGAGTGAAAAGTTTGGCATTCAGCCAACTGAAATCCCTCTCCCCACTAGGAAAAGAGCTTGGAAAACATTTCAAGAGTCTGACAGAGAGACTCTTTCATCCACCTCATCCATTTCAACTCCCTCTCCGCGAAGTCGACCACCCACATCTCCACCTCAAATCACTCATCCATCTCCCGCAACCCTTCCTCCACAATCGTCAAAGATCATAACATCTCTATCTTCTCAACCTCAAAGATCATCTTCTACACTTTTACTAACCAGCAACTCAACGATGGCACAATCTCCATGGAATAACCCTGGGGCGGTTTTAATGCCTCCACCCCTGAGTCCAATACCTGCCCATCCCGAGAAGTGGTTACCAAAGTTCAATCCAGAAACTGGAATGCTAGCTGAAGAACATATCAATAATTTCATGCTTTCTGTTAATCTCAACAGAGTTACCAACGAAGACGCCGTGGTCCGACTCTTCCCCTATATGATGCAAGGGACGGCCGGGTCATGGTACTTCTCGCTACCCTCCGGATCTATCACCAGCTGGGATATTTTTCAAAATCAATTTCTCACTAAATTCAGCGATGGTAGATCGACAACGACACTAATCAATGATCTGTCCAATCTTAAAGCTGAGGCTCGGGAACCCATTAAAGATTTTAACTTACGGTTCAACAAGATCCTCAATAAAATCCCCGCTGCTTCCCAACCCAGCGAGGAAGTAAGATGCGAATGGTACATCACCACCTTACCTTCAAACTTGGCCATCTTCGTAGATAGGGCAAGCAAGACAACCTTAGTCGAAAATTTGGCTGAGGCATTAGCAGTTGAAAGACGCATAGTAGCCCTAGAAAAGAGATCTACAATCGAAGAGCGTAAATCTAAGAAAATCTCTTTCAAAGAAGAAACCAAGAAGAAGCAAACGAAGGATCCTTTCGACATGGAAGGATTACAAAAGGTATTAAAGGCCATGTCAAATGAGATGATTGATATCAGGAAACAAGTAGCAGAATCGTCCCCAAGAAAGCCTTTTAGGAGTTTTAAGAGAAATCCTCCTATGGAGATGAAGCCACCTAGCGTGGTCTCTAACGTGGAATCTGAAGAAGAAGAAGAAGAGAACACCGTTGAAACACATACCGACGATGAGGAAGTGGTGGAACTGTAAGGAATGTGCGATTTCATCCTCCCACAAGAGGAAGATCAAGAAGCACTTCCCGTTAGCACAAGAAGCAGAAATCAACTTGATCCTCCCCGGACTACCCCAAAACAGAAGGGCGCAAGCCCTCCAGCAAGAGAAAAGGTCGCAACAAAGAAGACAACCCCTAAGGCGACCTCATTTAGCCCAGTCCAATTAAAGCAATCGCCTCCATCAAAGACACTAATAGTGTCGGATGAAATGGAGTATAACATCATCGACGACATGAAGAAGACTAGGGCTAATATCACCCTGTACGAGCTGAGCAAATTGAAACACCAACAGAAGATCATGATGAAAGAGTTACACGCTGTACCTACTGTGCCTCTACCTATAGCTATAGCTTCCCATAATATAGGAAGACCCCCAATCAACGCAATCAATAAAATCGATCCAAATGACATCGCCTTGATTGGAGGGAGGTCTAGATCCCACACTCCCCCTTTCCTCCTTACTTACGAGATCTTTAACAGAAACGTGCATAACTGCTTGGTTGATTCTGGTGCTTCAACCAATATTCTACCTAAGTCAATATGTGCCAAACTTAATGTTCAACCGCAAAAATCCGCAGTACGCATAGTTCAACTTGATCGATCACAAGTCAAAGTGATAGACGAACTAAATCAAGTGAACATAAGACTATCGTCCAACCCCGAGGTGTGCCAGGTCATCGATATTCTAGTTGCTGACATCCCTGAATTTTATGGTCTAATTCTTAGCAGGGATTGGTCCGAGAAGCTCCACGGATATTTTTCGACTGACTGGTCGCACATGTGGTTACCCTTCAATGGGAAGCCAAATCAAATAAAGGTTGAACGAGAACTGCACCAAAAGTACATAGTGACGGACCTGGAGGGAGAAAACGAAGCCATAGCATACAACAGCAGCATCATAGGCAACTATTCGGTAGACTCTTTCCTTGGAAATTTCAATGCTCACATATCACCATATTTAGAAAATTCAGTCGTGTCCCAAGTAGAAAACTTTTCCCAGACTGATGATTCAAAATGTGTTAGTTTCTTAGATAACCCTGTAAATACTTCTTTATTTTGGAAATTATATTTTGATGGCTCTAAGTCCAACGAGGGAGCAGGAGCAGGATGCGTCTTGATTAGCCCAGACGGAAATAAGACCATGCTCACATGCAGACTGGAGTTCGATTGCACGAACAACACAGCTGAATACGAAGCCTTGGTGCAAGGCCTATACAAAGCAATCGGCTCCAACGTCAAATATCTTCAAGTCTTTGGAGATTCCGAGATCATCGTCAAACAGGTACGTAACACCATACACTGCCTGTCTAGTCATTTAAATCACTACCAATCTTTAGTGCAAGATCTCACTACGCATTTTACAGCATTTAATATTTCATCAATCCCAAGACTTCACAATGCAAGCGCAGACCTGCTAGCAAATGTAGACTCCAGACTCATTCCCTCCGAAGACTTTAGTCCAGATAGGTTTTCGATAGAATTGATTTTTAAACCGTCTATTCCTGACAACATCACCAACTGGAGAGTATTCAACGACGACCCAGACATCGTAAGTTTCCTTACGTCCGAAGGATCCTACTCAAACCAGATAATCGACGAGGACTGTCATGACCACCAAATACAACAAAGTGGCACTGATAACGCTATACCCAAATCAGTGGTCAAATTAGAAGACTTGTATGACTTAAAAAGTCGATTCAAAAGGTCAGCTAATGCCAAACTTTACAGTTCAACTCTGAACTACGAATCAGTGAACTTAGGAACCGACGAGAAACCCCAAAACATCAATCTAGGGCAAGGCCTAGCTCCTGAAGAAAAATCAGCATACATCCGTCTTCTACGACAGTACAAAAACGTCTTTGCCTGGAACTACGATGAGCTGAAAACTTATAACACTTCTATCATTCAGCACACTATCCCTATGATCGATAATGAGAAACTCGTCCAACAAAAGCTCAGAAAAATCCACCCCAACCTGGAAAATCAGATAAAAACTGAGCTGAATAAGTTGTTGAGAGCCAGAATAATTTTCCCGGTCAGACATTCCAAATGGGTATCCAATATGGTACCTGTTAGGAAGAAAAACGGAGATATTAGAATCTGCATCGACTTCCGGAATCTCAACAAAGCCTGTCAGAAGGACAATTTTCCCCTCCCACCTATGGAGCAAATATTACAGGCTGTAGCAGGCTCAGAATTGATGTCTTTCCTAGATGGATTTTCAGGATATAATCAAGTGCTGGTACACCCAGACGATCAGCTAAAAACCACCTTCCAAACTAAATGGGGTACCTACGCGTATCGAAAGATGCCGTTCGGTCTGATCAACGCTGGCGCTACTTTTCAAAGAGCTATGGATATTGCGTTCAAAGGGTTAATCAATAAATCAGTAGTGATTTACATGGATGATATAACTGTGTACTCCAAAAAATGAAGCGACCATCTCAGAGATTTGTAGCAAATCTTTCAAAGATGTTTAAGGTATGGAATCTCGCTTAACCCGAAGAAATCTTTTTTCGCGTTGAGTGAAGGAAAATTGCTAGGATTCATGGTGTCCAAATCGGGCATTCACATCGAATCTGCCAGAATCAAAGAAATTTCCGAGATATCCATGCCCCATAACAAAAAGACCATGCAATCTTTCCTAGGACAGATCAATTTTGTGAAAAGATTTGTCCCAGATTTTTCACGTATTATTTCTCCTTTACAAAAAATGATAAAAAAGAATTCAAACTTTAAATGGGGTCTAGACGAGCATGAAGCGTTTAACATAATCAAACAAGCCATCATCGACTCTCCATCCCTAGCAACCCCAAATTTTTCAGAACCATTTGTCTTATACACGTTTGCCTCAGAGCATTCTTATGCTGCGATCTTGATCTAGGCAAACAAAGAAAAGGCAGAAGCCCCAATCGCATTCTTTAGCTCAAACTTACAAGGTGTTGAGCTGAAATATTTGGACGTAGAAAAACAGGCATATGCCGTCTTTAAAGCAGTCAAATATTTCAGACCCTTCTTGCTAAAGGCCCATACCAAGGTCATAGTACCATTCCCGGCGGTAAGAAACCTCCTGATTCAGAAAGACGTGGGCGAAAAGAGAGCGAATTCGATCACCGCCTTGCAAGAATACGATCTGGAAATCAAGCCGGCACACATCGTAAGAGGCCAAGGCTTCTGCAAGATGTTAGCTGGAGCATCGCAAATCCCCGAAGAGTCACCTGAAGAGGTGCACGAGTATGAGGTAAGCCTAAACGACGCAGAATCATTTTATGCCGACATCATTTCTTTCCTAAAGAACGGATATGCTCCATTTCACCTGGATCACATAAAAAAGAGAGCCCTGAGGTTAAAAGCTAAACAATACCAGCTCGTAAATGATGTCTTATTTAAAAGAAACCATGATACTGTGCTTCTTAGATGTCTTGAGAAAACTGAAGCCGAAAAGGTTTTGCAGGAACTCCACGATGGACCAGCAGGTGGACACTATGCTGGAGAAGCCACCGCACACAAGATCTTACGTGCAGGATACTACTGGCCCACGCTGTTCAAAGACTCGTACAATCACGTGAGAAAATGCCAAGTCTGCCAAACTGCTGCAGGAAAACAAAAGAAGTCATCCATGCCACTGCAGCCAGTTAACATCGAACAGTCGTTCAGCCAATGGGGCCTGGACATAATAGGTGAGATCGTTCCTCACTCCTCTAAACAACATAGGTATATCCTCACTGCAACCGACTATTTTACTAAATGGGTAGAGGCAGTTCCACTCAAGACAGCTAATTCTGAAAACATTGTTGAATTCATAGATCAGTTTATCATTACTAGGTTTGGATTTCCAACGGCCTTAATATTTGATAATGCTTCATATTTTTCTGGAAATACCATGACTGAGTTCGTGCTCAAAAGAGGGTTCAAACTGAAGTATTCTGCCAACTACTATCCGCAAGGTAATGGGTTGGCTGAATCAACGAACAAGAACCTAATCAGGATTATCAAAAAGACAGTTGACCAAAACCAAAAGAATTGGCACAAAGCGCTGGTAAACGCCTTATGGGCAGACAGAATTACCAAGAAAGCCTCTATCGGGACTTCTCCCTTTAATTTGGTTTACGGGAGAGAAGCAGTTCTTCCTACTCACTTACTCATCCGCTCTTTGTCCTTAGTACAATACATTGATGAAGTACCTACTTCTTCCTTACAACTAAGGCAAATGGAGATAATCAAGTTAGAAGAGCGACGAGAACATGCCAAGAAAACCCATGCTCACCACCAAGCACTGATAAAATCCTCTTTTGACTCGAACATAAAGACCAGAAAAAACTTCCAGATGGGTGATCTAGTTTTGAAGTGGGATAAGGCTCACGAAGAGAAGGGCAAACATACGAAATTCCAGAAGCTATGGCTTGGTCCTTTTCAAATCATAGAGGTCATAGGCCCGTCGACTTTTGTGTTGCAGGACTTGACAGGCAAGAGAGATTCTCTGCCTGTAAACGGACAAATCCTCAAAATGTATTTCCCATAGAAGGTCATCCTTCTGTTTTTGTAGGGTAGTTTTAAATTTTCATGTTAGTTTTCATTTTTCATAGATAGGGCTGGTTGTAAATGATCATAAATAGTATTCATGAAGAAACATACCATTTCTGTATCAGATTTTGATTTCACTTGTATAAATAGCAAAACTTTTCGAAAAATCTGACTTTTATTATTGAGAAATAGAGTTAACTTTAACCTGAATATGATGTTAGTTTCAAACTTCACAAAGAAACCTGGGATGAGAGTAACTTTTGGCAAAAATTGTTTTATGCCAACGCTATGAAAGGTATCATCGATAGCAAAATAAGCATTCTCTGCAAAACTGCTGTTCTTAAAACTCTATTATTGTCGTCCAAAGCTTTCTTAAGGAAAAACAATGACTTCCTCCCTGCTAAGGAAAATTGCAGCATCCAGAGAGACAATCCAAGAAAACACTATATCTCAAAGAATAAGAGGTCTCATCGCGAGCCGGCTTATCATGATCACAGATATTATAACTTGCTGACTTTGCCACTACTGCCTACCAAAACAGGGCAACGACTCAAGATTGTGCAATCGAAAGACAAGGGGTCTCATCACGAGGCAGCTTGTTCAGCAAGAAGTATAAATCAAGTGAATGACTGTGTCATAATTTGGCCACCAAACCAAGACATTGTTCTTTAGAGAATAAAAAATCAAAAAAGAAAGAAAAAGTGTCAAAAGGATTTTTCTCTGGAATGTTGTAAATAACCTCAAGCAGGAAAAAGGATCATTGCTGGATAACATGGTAACCCTGTCGAGGCTATGGACGCTTGCGGGCAGCAGAGGCTCTACCTACGACAAATGAGCATACTTTACAAAGCCAGTACGCAGAGAAGACCTTATTTTGTCTTTGAGGAGACTGAGTAATGACTAGGTATGAATACAAAAAATAACCCAGGGGAAAGAAACAATCAGAATCAAATAAGAAGTTGTGACGAAGCATCATTAACAGGATAAAGGGTAATACTCTATCTGTCCATAACAAAATTTAGGCATAAGAAAACTTTTCTGTTTTGGAAGTGAAAATGCAATAGAACAAGCAGAGATAACTGGTTCTTCACAGTGAATCGCCATTGTTGTGGTCACCAACAACCCCCCTTTCTTCACTTGACATTAGCAATAACGTCAAGCGAAGAGGGGACCCTGAACGAAAATCCCAAAAAAAATATTTTTTCTAAAGTTTTTGTATTTTTCTCCCTAAGGTTCAAATCGCATCGCAAGGAAAGGCCAAAGCATAACTCGAGCGCGAAAAACAAATACTACAAAATTGCGATGAGAAGTTCATCGCATCGCATACCTCACGCGCGCCCCTTAAAAGAAAAACCTTCGAGCAATGCGATCGCCGATATGCGATATTGCAAATCGCAAGCATTAAGCTATACGACATGACCATTAAACGAGAACTTGCGATATTTGCGATTTGCGATTTGCGATCTGCGATGGCGGCGATCTGCGATCTGGGACCTGCGATCTGAGAAGACTTACCACACGATAGACCCATGCTTTAAGCGCACGCCTTGAAAGAATTTAATGACCGCATGCTTAAGTATCTAGGAATGATTGCGTTACATTTATCGAAGAGTCAAGTGATGATGGATGTCAGAGTTATGCGTTCATTAGAGATTAATGCTTTCACGTCAAGTCTTTTCATTTCACTTCTCCTTTGCGTAAACTGCAAGACACGCAACTGATATAAGTTTATATGCAGGAAACCTCTGAAGGAAAGAGGAAAGCGCCAATCAGCAAAGAGAGAATGCTTTCGCAAAATGGATGCTGCATGCAGCAGAACCGCGGATTCCAGGCTATCAGCCAACCGGCACTGATGAAATTAGACTATCCAAGACTCAGAGTCAAAGGCGCACAAAAGCAGCGTATTCAGAAAAGATCCTGAAGCTAAGACTTAGTGAAGCAGAGAAAGAAGCGCATGAGAAGGAGAACGCTTCAGGAAAACCTGGAAAAAAGAACAGAAGAAATTCTCGACACAGGGAGTTTCCCATGCAGCACGACTCTTAACCCACTCAGTCATTCGCACGACCGGAAACCAAAAACGGCAACAGCAAAATCAGTTCGAGAAGAAACTGGGACACGCTAAGTATACACACGGCGAATACACCCAGTTAGAGAAAGGTTTTCGAAAATATCTTCTGGTCTGCCGGAAGGAAGTGCCAGCTCCTGCTATTTCCACTTTTATCTCCCGAGCGAAACAAGAAGGCGGCTAGCCGACTCTTCCCAGGAAAGCATTACACTGTTGACAGCACTAAAGAGAATATACAGAAATGGTCAGAAATTAGATTTTAAGTTTAGAAATAAAGTTGCTTTTAGTAAAAGGGCGGTCATTTGAGGCCGATTCCCTAATTTCATGTAATTAATATTGATTAGTTAGTAGTATTTAACCCTTCTCATGGTTTTTGGAGAAGGGTCCGGAAATCTGTCAAAAAACTTATCCTCAGAACATGCACTTCTGCACCCTCAGAGGAGGTTTTTGATGAATGGATGGATCGAGATTTATTTATGTTTGCATTTTAATATCTGTTACTGATGTTGCACTTCTGTACTCTTAGCAGATGTTAGAACAAGTAGAAATAAATCATTGTTACTTGAAGTTTATTAGTGAACTTAGTCATAAATGGTACTTTTATCTCTTGGCTAGATTCTGCTAGTATTCCTAAAGTGATATGTGGCTGAGTTCTTTGTATGTTATTGCATGAATGTCTGTATTACCATTTGGCACTTCTGTACGGTGGGGTCATTTATTTATGTTTAACATATAGAAAACTGATTATGCGATATGCTGTTCACAACTACTCTGCCTAACTTCTTATGCAGAATGGTTTATCTTTATTGATTTATATTCTGATATCAGTTGAATGATCTTTATTACCGGCTGCTGTCAGAAATCTTTCTAGATCGCATGACAAAAGAAAAACACCCCGGGTTAGCGTAGATTAGATGTATTTTTCTTCATTAGATTACACTAGCATAGATTTAATATAGCAGTTAGAATTAAAACTAGATTAGAAGAATCCTTCCCCCCTTCCTTAGATTAATACCATCAGACCCTACGCACACACACACACCCATCACATTGGGAAACTGGTTCCATTACCCCCAGTCGGACCCGCTACTCCAAACGGGCAAGGAGCCGCCAACCAGGTTCCGGACCGGGTGGGTATCCCCCTTGTTGTTGACCCGACCTCGGGGCCCTCAACAGGTACGCACTTCCTGAATGAGATGATTAGCGTACTAACAAAGAAATTTCAGGTATACCAGCAGAAGAGCATGCCTTATCACCCGTAGACTAACAGGACAGTGGAAGCATTCAACAAAGTGCTTGAAAATGCACTGACGAAGGTTTGTAATGCTTAGCGAACTAATTCAGACCTATGTGTACCTACAGTACTATGGTCTTATCGAACGACATGCAAGAAGTTCACTGGACAAACCCCTTTTAGGCTTGTCTATGGTGTTGAAGCGGTAATGCCTATGGAATATATTGTGCCTAGCCTATGCATAATAGTGCTCACAGGTATGACGGATCGCAGAGACCTAGAAGAGAGGCTCGCACAATTGGATGAATTGGAGGAAGAAATATCTTTGGCAAGATTTCACCAGCAAGTCCAAAAGCAGTGCGAAAAGGCATGGCATGATCAACACATCAAGCTGCGTACATTTAAGGTAAATGACCTGGTTTTTCTATATGATAGTAAGTTTGATAAATTTCCAGGGAAGTTTAGGATGCACTGGTTAGCGCCTTATGTCGTTAAGGAGATTACCGAGAGAGGAGCAGTACAGCTCATCAAATTGAATGGAGAACCCTTCCCATTAAAGGTGAATGGAAATCACTTGAAGCCATACACCAGCGGTCTAGCCATGTGACTAGATGAAGGTAGCACAATCTACTGCTCCAAGCAGTTAAAAGGAGGAATGGGACTATAAACTATACTGTCTGGGTTGGGGAGCTGCGCAATTGGAAGATGGTGCGAAGTAAGGACATTTCAATGGGTCTGCAGCAGCACGGAGGGAGTTGTGCTACCTAGGGAGAAATCATGCAGGTTCACCGGAAAGTGGCCATTAAAGTCACTATTCATGAAAAGATAGCTAAAGTGAGGTCAAATGGAGTGGATGGCCAACATTTAAGACACAATTTATGGCTTAGATCCTTGAAAATCAGTCGCCAATCTGGCATTAATGAACCGATTTTGGGGGGAACGGTGAAATTTGAATTCAAAATTCCCTATAAATTACAAGTTATTATCCAGTGAAAAACACTTGGCATTTTGATAATTCAGTTGTTAAGCTCTAAGGTGCCTATGAACCATGAGCAATATGAGCTTTTGATAGCTTTTGGGGTATTTGCGACTTTGTCGATGGACACATAGGAATTCTTGTGGAAGATCATGTTAGCGCCCCCATAAGTTATCAATACATCGTAGGTAGTAGAGGAGCCCACACAGGAAATGGAGAGAAAGGTAGAAGTAGCTACTCCAAAAGTAGCTAAAGTATTGGCGGAGGTACCTAAATCACCAAGAACGTGGAGACCAAAGCTAATCCCAACCAAGGAGACTGTGAAGGACAAGAAAGGCAAGCAGGATGCCATACCAGTGCACGCCTCACTAAGGTGAAACCCTCAAAAACCCACTGCATAGGAGAAGGGAAAGGCTATAAACCTAGAAGAAAAGGAGGAGGACATCGAAGACATCCCGATGGATGATGAGGATGTGGGGGTTGAAGTAGAGGAGGTTGAAACCCATGGTGTGGACCCTATTACACATTTGTCAGAGTATGTCCCTCTGCACAAGCCTAAATCCGAGGTCCCAAAGGACATTTATGAGAGTAAGACTCCCCTGCAACCCGCTCTGCTACCAGATGAGATTACTTTTGATTGCCCGTGCTTGGTCCGAGTGTCGATACTGAAGCTTGAAGACTGGGACTTGGCAGACCACGAGAAGTTCCCACACCTGGTGACCAAACAGATGATGCGCTTCATCATATACACAAATATGAGAATGACTACCTTGGGGCCACACAGCTGGCTCAAGGGGGTTGAGAAGGTAGGATTGTTGAACCTTCTCTGGGTGCTGCACTATAACCACACCCAGCCAATAGTTTTGGCCATCAAGCAACTACTATGCTTGGTGCATGATGGGTGTCTATGGCTAGAGGAGCCGATACCCATCATAGATATGTTAATCCATTGAATTGTGTGCCTGCCATATACAGGAAAAAATCCAGCTATGATCTTTGGTGGTAAGGGTGGCAAGCAGGCACTTACAAAGTCAATGAAGGAGAAATTCAAGATGGTGAAGAAGTGGTGCAGGTACGCTATCTCTAGCATCTGTGACCTCACTGTGAAGGTAGCAAAACAGATCCTTGTAGGAACAGTGATGCGGAAGTGTTGCACCGATGAGGTGTCGGCACCTGTCGTTGCACTTGCATAGTAGTGCGTAGAAGGAGTCCAGTTTAACTAGTCGGACTACCTTTGTGGAGAGTTCCTGGTGAACTGCCACGAAGTGCAAGAGAGCTACCAAAGGAGAGCCAATTCCCTTCCGTCATGCCAGACCTTCCTAAAGCACTGAAGTACACTTCGTTGTGGGCGACCAAGGATGTAGAGCAAGTTTGGGACTGCAAGATCTTCTAGATCTTCATGGAAATGATTATCAAGATGGCCATCAGTCGTAAGCCATGACCACAGTGTATGCTAACCTACAGAGCTATGTTGAGTTCAAATCTGATTTCCATCGAGTATCTATCACGGCGCAGAAGGACCCTGTAGAGAAGTGGTATGATTTGCCGTATCTAGCCACAAATGATGCCATCGATGTGGTGCTTGATAAATGGACAGTTGAGTGGCACACTACCATGAAATTAGCGGTGGGTGGAAGCATTTCCACTGCACAGAAGAAGAAGGAGCAGGCCAAGCTGAAGATGGCGCAGCTGGTCGAAAAGAGGAAAAAGGAGGTCGATGAGAAGGCCTATGCAAAACAAGAAAGAAAGGAGGAAGGAAAAAGAACAGGTGGTAGAGAGTGGGGCTCTAACAAGCACGCGCGGTTGCCTTCACTGGAGACTGAAGACGAGGAGACAGAGCAACACAGTGTGGAACCTCAAGAGATATCCACCTGCATTATGCGCCCGAGAGAGCTGGAGATGGGAGGGTACAAAAAGAAATCGAATGCGACCAAGACCTCGCTGGACCCTATCACATTGATGGAGGGTGACTTATATGACGTCAATGACATAGTCAAAGATGTCACCATGAAGGCCCTGTAGCAATTTGAAAAGTAGTAGCAGATCATAATAGCAGCCATCCAGACCCGGCTGCAGGAGTTACAAAACCACGCATCGCAGGATGGTATGTTGTCTACTAGCTTGACCATCGACACTTCAGAGGTTGCCAATATGCTGCACACGAAGGATTCCAGTGCGATAGTGATACCGGATGGAGCACTGACCATGGAAAATGAGGCAGATAGGCCCACTGTCGGTGCCTTGAAAGGAGTTGGGCTGAACCTGACAATGCTTCTGTGTGAAGCACTCCACATCTTGTAGGATGGAGTAACTGCAGAGCTGAGGGTCCGAGACCATCACGCCCTCCAGGTGATCAGCGAACAACAGATAAACAATGAACATGGCCCTACATAGAAATGCTGCCATCACCACTGAGGCTGAGGTGACCAACCAGAGCAAGAAGATCATACAGGTCATGGAGGAGGCATGCAGAATGGTCCTAGAGTTTTCCATTCCAGAGGAGGAGCCAATCGAGGTCTATATCTGCAAATTGGCCACAGGGATTGATGACACTCGGACAAAGATGGTGCAGGTTCAGTTGGAGTTGAACCTACAGATTATAGAGATCCAGTTGATGGACTAGCCTGCAACACAACTAGAGGTGAAGGAATAGTGGGCGGCCACTATCACAGAGGCATTCGCGACGGTGGAGAGTGTAGTAGCAGACTGCACACAGTTGTTCTAGCAATCGTTTAAGGTCCTGACCAGCTTGTAGGAGGACCCAAACATCTAGAGGCTAGAGACGTAAGTGTGCTAACTACAGTAGTGCTATGACAAAGTTAAGGGCACAACATGAACCGTTGCGCTGACATAGAAGTTAGCCAAGCTGTAGGAAGCCAAGCAACTGAAGGAACAGGTGGATGCAGTGCTGCACAAGGAAGTAGTGTTGAATGTGCAACTAAATTCATGGCTGGAGGAAGCTTGCGCAAACACAAGAAACATTGAAGGCAAGCTTACGACTCTGCAAGTGATGCAACAAAATATTTAGGCTAACTTCGCAAGAGTAGCAACCAAGAAGATAGGAGAATATATGAAGCAGGCAGCAACTCAGTGCAGGACTGAAGTTGTGATCATCCGCGTTGAGCTGGATGGGCTTCGCGCAAAGATCTCTGTGCCTACCGAGTGACTCGAGGGCGAGTCACGATGTTTGCGTTGGGGCCCTATTGGGAGCGGGATCCCCCAAGGGCCGTTTTGGGGCTAAAAGCCCATGTTTAAGTCAATTTCTGTAATATAATTGTAAAGACTCTGCATTTTGTGGTCACGGAGCATGAAAGTGTTATGTTCCAAAAAGGGTAGTTTGTCCTTAGTTTTGTAAAGTGAAGTTGGCTGTAAGAGATCTACCCATGGTCCGCGGACCATGGGGTTGTATAAAAAGACCTAAGCTCTAAGTAGTTTAATGACAATAAAAGAATGAAACACGATGTAATGGAGTCATAGCTTGGAAGCAAGAAGTCTATGTCTTGGGTAGTAGTGTAGGTAGAAGCTCTGTAGTTGAGTGCATAGAGACCTAGGGTAGAAGTCCGAAGCTGAGTGTGTGGACCCCTGTTGTTGTGTGCGCAGGGCAGACAGAGGTTGTAACTCTTGGAAGATATTAATAAGAGGAGATATTCTGCAATTTCTGTGTCTTTGTTCTGTTGATGCATTTCAATATTTTACGTATGAATTTCCTTTATTATGCTTATATGGTGCGTGAATGAATGCAATTACATTAAATAATTGAAGGCAATTACGAATTCTGATTACGCAGTGTTAACTATAATTGTTTGATAAGATAAGCAAATCACTTGGATTAGTTGGGGAATTTGTACGGTACGCTGCTCTAGCAATGCAAAAGTACCTAAGCAGCAGGATAGGGTTGTGCGAAGGACGATCGTATACTTTCATGGAGGTATTGAAGGCCGAAATAGAGGCTTTCTCTTGCAAGCCCTAGAAAGAAGCAACCTGTGCGAAGGCAGGGATAGAGGGAATTAAACAACATCACAACCATCTGAGGGTGCGGAAACTTGGTTCCAGCATCCCCCCATACTACTTCGGGTGAGACTTTGGTCCATGCTCCATGCGCTGATGCCGAAAGGGCTAGTAGTGTATGGATTTGTTTGGCTAGTTAATGTTGAACCTAGGTTAGGCCCCCTCAAGCCAACAACACCAGAGTGAGGTTACCCTTTAAGAGATGGGGAACTTGTTGTTGATGCTCGATGTGATCTTCGATTGCTTGAACCTTAGAATTTTATCTTAAAGATGATTTGATGGATGGTGGATGATATCCATAAAGTGCCATAAATGGTGTCATTTTTGTTCTAGTATTGAAGGAAGTTTTATACCACCATTTAGCCATAGGTAACGTTTTGACCGACTATGTTTTTTTATCATATACAAAGCAACAATGATATCCTTCCGAAAATTTGTTCACTATCTTTTTTTCCCTATGATATTGCGGATGATAAGATGAGTTATGAGCTAAATTCATACCAAGACGAGAAAATAATTATCTCCTAAAATTTACAATTAAAATGGGATCTCTATCACTTACAATAATATTTGGGTTTCCATGTAGCTTTTGTATTGTTTCCATAAATGCAATAGAAACGATATTGGCTTTAAAAGGATGAGATAGTACAAAAAAATGTGCATACTTGGTAAATCTATCAACTACTGCCATGGTGACACTCTTTCCTCTAGACTTGGGTAAACGTGTGATAAAATCCATTGATACCTCCTCCTAATGTAGACTTGGAATGGTTAAAGGTTGGAACAAACACGAGATCTTAATTGTATCAACTTTATTTTGATGGAAAACCAAATTTTATTCCCTAAACTTTTGACTATTAGATTTAAGGTCATCCCAAAAAAATTCCTTCTTGACCTTGTGGTAATTTTTTAAAAATCTTGAGTGCCCTCCTAAGCGGGCAGGTGTGCAATTCTAAAATAATATTTTTTTCAAGATGGGAATTCTTACAAAGATATAAGCAAAATTTGTACCATAATAAATCCTTTTTCCAGATAAATGAATTTGATATACTAGGATCTTCATTCAATGCTTTGGAAGCATTACTCTCCATAGAGAAATTCTTTGAAATCCTCATCCTTTCTTGAGAGTGCATCTACAACTATTGGCATTATGACATAGATTTGGCACTATGACATAGATGTTGTCCTTGATGGAAACTCACTCAAATGACAGATCATAGTTCAGACTCAAAGAAAGAAGAAAGAGAGGTATACATAGGTTCCTCATTGATGAAGCCGCGTGTACAAGTAGGTTAGCAGACCAAAAGGAGCATATAACATACACACGCACTTTCTCAGAAGAAAAGGCACATACATGTTAGAAAACATTGTTTTGGTCCGTGGGATTTGGTCGATGGGATTTGGTCCATTGTATTTTGATCCATGGTATTGGTCCATGGTATCTTGTCTGAAGTGTTGACCCCAAGTATTTGGTCCAAGGTGTTATAGACATTTTTGTGCCTTACATCATGAAGCATGAAATGTCCATAATCTAAGGGATCCAAAGTCCCTAAACATGTTGTTCCTACCCCTAGAGGAACAAGGCCAGCAAACCACAGCACTCAACAAAAGTTCTCCACCTGAAAACACTCAAAAACAAGGCAATTCTGGATCATGTCAACTGCTCCACTGAGCATCTGCACTGAATGTCAACTGCTCCACTGTCTGCCTGCGTTGAATGTCAACTCCAAAGAAGGCTACCTGCGTTGGGCGAGTTTGGACATGTGGCAGAGTCATTCCTCAAGGTGTCAACGCCCAGGAAGCTTCCAAAATGACACTTGGATCAGGGAATTCAACTGGTGATGAGTAAGAGGTTCCAAATCTCCAAGTGGAAGCAAGAACCTCCAAGTGGACTTAAGAACTGAAGTGGGAGAGGACACTAGTTAGCTTCATGCCAGCCTCGGGCTGACTCATCCTTTCTCCAAAACTCCTATATATAGATCTCTCTCATGAGGTCTAGGGAGGCTGGAATCTTGTGAATGTAAAGAATTGCTATTGGTTTGAGTTTAGAACTATTGGGTGATTTGCTTTGAAGGAGGTGAAGAGGAGATTTCTTTCTGCTGGGAAGGTGATGCTGGATTGGGCCTCTTATGGTTGTATCACTTCCTGAACCTTACTTCTTCCATTAATAAAGCATTTGAGGTTCTTCTATATACATGTGTCTCAATGATGTATTGTTATACTTGTGTATTCGATTTATTCTAATCCTTGAATCAATTATGAATGTATGCTTCTTGTAGTTTCCCTCTCTTGCCATTTTGCAGGATCTTGGTGTAGCTGGGCCAGTGAAAGAGCAAGGAGCTGGGGGCAAGCAGCAAAGAGAGAAGATTGGATCAACCATTAGCGAAAGACATCGGTTAGTGGATCTCTTTCTCCCCTCTTTTACATCTCATAAAGGAGTAATCTTAGATAGCTTTTCTTTGATTGTTGCTAAGGAACTATCACCCTTAGAGTGGGATAGGGTCATTCCGTATTGGATACTTTTCCCAATCCAGTGCGAAATTTCGTCGCTTAAACTTGCAATTGATCTCCTCCCCGGAACTTCAGAGGAAGAGGCTCGTTTCTTGGAATTAATCCAGTTGGATGAAACCCGTCGTGATGCCACTTTGGCTAACGAAGCCCATAAGAAACGAGTCAAGGCTTAGTTCTACAAAAATGTCAAACCCCGTGTCTTCTTAGAAGGTGATTTGGTCTCGCTTTATGACCAAGAATCCGATAAATTGGGAGCAGGTAAATTTAATTCCTTGTGGATGGGCCCCTATATTGTTAAAAGGGTGTTAGCAAAAGGAGCCTACGAGTTAATGGATTATGACGGAATTCCACTAGCGCAGCCCCGCAACGGGTTGTACCTCAAGCGTTACTATGCTTAAATAGTAACCTGCATGCTTTTGTTGTATTTTGTTTTCGCTAAAAGTATTTGTTCTGGTCGGGTGATCCACCTTTTTCATTTTTTGCAGATGTCAAACCTTCTGGAGACATGTGTTGGATATGCTGACGGAGCGAGTCGTAGTTCGCGGAACCTATCCTCCGCAACCTGGGCCATTTTTGATCCAAGCGGCGAGTTAGTAAGTTTCAGAGGAGTGTGTATTGGGCAATCAATGAATAACATCGCTGAGTATAGCGCGTTGATAGAACTACTCTCTGATACCATCACACATGGCATACGCCGACTAATTGTCAGGCTAGACTCACAGCTTGTAATACTACAGCTCAACGGTATATATTCCGTTCGCAATCCAGCTATTTATCGCATGTTCCTAAGGGTTAAGATTTTGGAAAGACAGTTTGATTCAATTCAATACCAGCATATTTCCATAAACTTAAACACATTAACCGACTCATTAGCAAATTATGTGTTAGATAGACATTTGCGACATTTATAAAAAGGGATACATCATCAATGATTGTATGTATGGATCATATAACTCAACAAGAATAATACTCGAAAAATCAAAATATATATAAGTTGTTTATCGTTCATACATAATGTTCTGTAACCAAGACAAAATCAGTCATATGACCCAAAAACTCAAAAGTGCTAGGGGGCACCCTAGCCTAGTGGTGCTCATGATAGCACGTCACAGCCTGCGCAATCATGCGTAAGAGACAAGTCCATCGTCTAGGCACACCAGTAGTATGCTGCTGCAGCTGTAAAGGTAACTCATCGATCCGTACATCCGGAATACTGAGAGTAAGGCTCTCAACCTGCTCCTGCACAGCTGTAAGGGTCTCAGTATCGTCAAGGTCACGAAGAATAACTCTCCCAGCAGGCTCCACTGCTGGGGCAGCAACTGGCGGTCTCGGACGAACTGCTGGATGAAGAGGACCAACATCTGCATGCACCCAAGAGTATGATTAAAAGTCTTGATAGAATAAAGCACAACAACATTATGAATAAGAGCAGTAAACAATGATATGGTCAAAGAGTTTACCAATAGCGCCCCACTGTTCGCCATCTGGTAACACCAAATCCGGATCACCTCGGAAATCCATACCCACATATGGATACTCGGAAAAGACCATCTCCTGGTGCTCGAACCACCTGAAGAAGGCATCAGTGAAAGTAATCTGAGGTTGACCAGCATGCCTAGACATGTAATCGACCCACCTCTGCATGCGTGGCTCGGTCGGAGAAGGCAAGTCGAGTATAATATACTGAGGCTGCATCAGTGGGATTTTCTCCAAGGCGAAGGCAGTCAGAATAGGACCAAATCCAAAGTTCTTCAGCTTCCCGTCCTTCACCTTGGTCAACTGACTTTTCATCTGAACAAGTACTGCATCACACCAGTTGAATACTTTCGGTTAGAGACACTCTAAGGCGTGCTGCACATAAGATCTGTTGGCAACATGTAGAGCTATGCTACCGGCCATCCTACCAATGGTATACAGAATGGACCTGAGAGACCTGTCAGTAATCTCACAGATAACAACCTTGCCGTCTCTGCTCGGCTGGGAACCTTCCCTGCAATACTGGCGGACATAATCTCTCACGGAATCAGTCCCCCGGGCTGAACCTGACAAAGAAATGGGGGCACCTCGCCTTGACAATCTAGTCAAGAAGTAAATGTCCTCTATGGTCAAGCGGATGGATTTTCCCCTAATCTGGAATAATTGGTTAATGGGATCCCAAGCATCAAGCATATACTGCAGAAAATTGATCTGTGCTCTCATGCTAGAGATACAGAAAAACTTCAGCAGGCCACAGTTCCGCAGCGCGTTCACCGTGACAGGGTCATGGAGAGCAATCATATCTTCTTCTTCATGTTCTCGTTCTCGCCATGTAAGGGACATTTTGATCAAAGGTTCCTGCAAAACAAGCAAAAGAATGAGTAAGATCCTGAATTTGATGAGAAACTGGCGAAAATTCATCAAAAAATGTGCTAAAAACTCAGTTTTCTGAGCCCAACGCAGGCAGAGAGTGTCCTACCTGCGTTGAAGGTCAGGCTGCCTTAAGGCAGCTTGACATTCAACGCAGGTTTCGAATGGGAAACCTGCGCTGAAGTTAGGGCGCCCTGGCAAAACCCCTGAGGCTCAGAAAGACTGGAAAACAGGCACAAAACTGAAAAAGGAAACCATGAAAAGAAAGAGCTAGGGTTTAGCTCCTACCTGGTCCAGACGGCGCTGAAAATCGTCCGCAGAATCTCCCAGAATCAGCTGGTGAAAATCAAGGGGGAAGAGGCACCTCCAGAGCTCCAACAAACCAAATTCAAATGAAATGGTAAAATGAGAGGTAAAAACACCTTTTAATGGCTTTTTACGTAGTTCAAAGCGAAATATTAGGGTTATAATCTCATTTTCATGCAAATATTATGCATTTCTAACGAAGTTTGTTGCAACAATTGAGAATGTAGTACTATCCTTGAAAAGAGAAAAGCTATTTATGGTAAAAATCAAAATTTGACTATATAATATCGAGCAGTTTTAGCATAAAGTTCATGCTCGTTAAAAAGTAAACGCAAGATCTGAGCAGTTTTAACGCGGTCTTCATGCTCGTTAAAAAATAAATATAAGCAGTGAGCAATGTTTCCTCCAGAGTTTAAGCTCATTTTTAAATAAAAAATGAACCTATCCCGGTAAATAACCACTGTGATCGTAAATTTATCAGCCATAAAAAGCCTTGGTCGTGTTTACACCTGCCACCTCCACTTTCATTTGGCCGATCGTTCACCTCCATGTGATTGTTTACCCATTTTGAGGAACAGCTGTGAAGAGTGATTTCACCTAGCCATCCTTGTGACACTGCCGTGATTGGAAAATTCCAACCTGTACCTGGAATCAGTTGCTATCCCTGTTTATCACTCGTTCCTCAAAAGACGAGTCTTCTTTGAGCTCTTTTCAACTAACTCGTAAAATATGAAAAGATTGCCGAGTTTTGGCCTTCCAGCTCGTTAAAGGACCGGAAGAGCTATCCCTCCACTAGATTTTAATCTTTTTGGACCTGAGGGATTATTGCACAAAAAGATCGAGCGCTTGTTTTGTTCGGCTCGTTAAAGATATCGAAAACTAATCCCTTTTGTATTATTTTATAATTTTTCGGACTTAAGGGATTAGATGACGAAAAAGGAATTTTGGAGTTGACTTTATGTACCTTTTCAGACTCTCTAAAAATGAAAAGGACCGAGTTTTCCTTGTCGTTAGACTCGTTAAAATGATTAAATAGCGACAAACTTGTCTTTAGACGAGAATGAGTTTCCCTATCGCTAGGCTCGTTAAAACATAGCGATGGGCTTGCCCGAAGGGCAGGTTATAGAACAAGCATATGTTATCCTCCTCAAACTTGACAAAAATAAAGAGGTACTGGTCAGAAATGACTGGGGAAAAATTGGGAGAACCTCAAAGCTTTAATGGTAGCAAGTCGCTCTTGAACATGACACTTTTCCTCCGTACCACATCGGGTTCGGTTGTTTCATTCACTGGTCTCATCACCATGGTCTCGCCAAACCATCCACATTTGGGGTAATGCTACCAATCCATCACATCAGTGTCATTATATGTTCAAGAGATGTTGTTCAGAAAGAGTCAACCGTGTCCCATCCACTACCATACATCATCTTTCATCCTTTCATGACCGCCACCCTGAATCATATTTCACAGATCGTTTTCACCCTCATCACAATCATTAGCTCTGTTCCGTGTCACTGATGTGGGATTCATTAAGGCCCTCCTTTGACGGATCGCTTCTTGTCGACTTCAGCTCATTATCCAAGAAGTTGATCTAGGAACAACCCCCTCAGTACTTTGAAGCTTGCATGCCTCAATGGCAAGTTTCTCACTTCCGGCGACAGGTATACATCAATGACCTTCGACCGAAAGATTCTGCGTGGTGTTCGATGCCAAGTCCTTTATTCACACCACGTGGATTGAACTGCTGTACCTTGAGGGTCATCATCATTATCGGTGATTCCTCTCGCGCTTGTTAACAGTTTACATATTTGACTGGTAATCAAGCGATGTCTTTCCATGTTCGACTCCAAGAAATTCTCACATGGATCGACTTGTACTTAGAGTGAAGATTGGACGAGTTTGAATACCCCAGATCTAGTTTCATCCATCCGGGCTGCGATATATATTCAGGAAATAAAGACATTGACATGTGCAGTAGATGATCATCCTACTCAAAGGATGATAATTTCCACAGAGAATTATCAGTCTACCATCAGACAATTGTCTGTTCTATGTACAGAAAAATGTATTTATAAAGCTGAGCATGGGAATGCCCGCCTCAGCTAGATCATGAAAGCAGTATGAAAAATAATGTATTGTATTGTATCTTATTACAGGTCACCTCTCAGCGATTGAATGAACTTCGGATCCTCCTGATAAAGCATTTCACCCGATAAACGACCTCATACTTTAGGGGGCAACTGTTATAGACATTTTTGTGCCTTACAGCATGAAGCATGAAATGTCCATAATCTAAGGGATCCAAAGTCCCTAAACATGTTGTTCCTACCCCTAGAGGAACAAGGCCAGCAAACCACAGCACTCAACAAAAGTTCTCCACCTGAAAACACTCAAAAACAAGGCAATTCTGGATCATGTCAACTGCTCCACTGAGCATCTGCGCTGAATGTCAACTGCTCCACTGTCTGCCTGCGTTGAGTGTCAACTCCAAAGAAGGCTACCTGCGCTGGGTGAGTTTGGACATGTGGCAGAGTCATTCCTCAAGGTGTCAACGCCCAGGAAGCTTCCAAAATCACACTTGGATCAGGAAATTCGACTGGTGATGAGTAAGAGGTTCCAAATCTCCAAGTGGAAGCAAGAACCTCCAAGTGGACTTAAGAACTGAAGTGGGAGAGGACACTAGTCAGCTTCATGCCAGCCTCAAGCTGACTCATCCTTTCTCCAAAACTCCTATATATAGATCTCTCTCATGAGGTCTAGGGAGGCTGGAATCTTGTGAATGTAAAGAATTGCTGTTGGTTTGAGTTTAGAACTATTGGGTGATTTGCTTTGAAGGAGGTGAAGAGGAGATTTCTTTCTGCTGGGAAGGTGATGCTGGATTGGGCCTCTTATGGTTGTATCACTTCCTGAACCTTACTTCTTCCATTAATAAAGCATTTGAGGTTCTTCTATATACATGTGTCTCAATGATGTATTGTTATACTTGTGTATTTGATTTATTCTAATCCTTGAATCAATTATGAATGTATGCTTCTTGTAGTTTCCCTCTCTTGCCATTTTGCAGGATCTTGGTGTAGCTGCGCCAGTGAAAGAGCAAGGAGCTGGGGGCAAGCAGAAAAGAGAGAAGATTGGATCAACCATTAGCGAAAGACATCGGTTAGTGGATCTCTTTCTCCCCTCTTTTACATCTCATAAAGGAGTAATCTTAGATAGCTTTGCTTTGATTGTTGCTAAGGAACTATCACCCTTAGAGTGGGATAGGGTCATTCCGTATTGGATACTTTTCCCAACAACACAAGGTATTGGTTCTAAGTGTTTTTGGTCCATGGTATTGAGTAAGGCCTAATACTATAAAAGGAGGAGAAGAACATTGGGCAAAGGCACTCAAGTATTGAATATCTAATATACAGGTTATTGGGTTATGGTTCATAGCTAGACCTGAATCAAGGATGAACCTTAGCGCTTGATGAAGGATAAGATCTAATGATGGGTCAGGATCTTAAGGCTTGAAGTGAAGTATCTTTGTGTGGTTTTTGATCTCTTATTTGAATAATTGGCGCATGTTGTGGACTGTAAATATGATGATCCGAGTATAACTGAATTCTCGAATTGTTCTAAAGATTAAATCATCATTTATAGATCTGTACATAGGTTCACTTTAGAAAGCGAGCATATACACGCTGGTTCTGCATATGAAAACAACGTATACATCTTAAATTTGATTTGCAGATCTATACGTAGGTTCACCTTGAGAAAAGTGTGTATGCACATAGGTCTGACACAGTGGAGTATCGTATACCTCATAAAATATGCTTTAGCTACTTCTGGTCACTGTTGCAGTGTTCTGGGTTCTGGTTACTATTTTCTGGTCATTGAATTACGATTACAACATTCTGAAAAGTGAATGATTGATTTAGTTGTCGTTGGTGCAAAGGAGATTGGTTGATGAGATGTATTTGATGTTTGAATGATGTTATTGATGGATCCAGTCTGAAAATTTATGAAACGTGGTCCCCCGAATAAAAGAGAAGGTTTTAGCCTTCTGTAGGCCGGCACCTATGTACTAGTAAACACATTAGCTAGTACAAGAGCTAGGGGTTTGTAGCTCTCTTCCAGGAGAAGCTGGAGAATGAGAGAAGGTTGTAGCCTTATGTAGGTAGAAGCTTGCGTACTGGTATAAGACTGCACCATTACAAAAATTGTAAGAAAAAGGTTTCTTATTAAAAAGAAGATAGAGACAATTGCAACAGGTGGTTTTCACCCACATTAGGCTTCCACCTTATATCTTGTGTTCATGTGTGTGATTGTATGTTCTATTTTACTACACCTGGTTACTGTTTATATGGTTCTAATGCACTAATTAAAGATCAACATATGATGAATTAACTGAATCATAAGTTTGCAGGATATATGCTAGTTGCCTTAAATACAGTTTCTTATTCACGCAAGTTCCATTAATTGAAGTTGCATACATAAATCCGATTATGGAAATGAAATATTATTGCATTGCTGATACTGATTCACCCCACCCCCCCCCCCCCCCCCATCAATATTATTTCCAACAATTGTTTCAGAGCAGGTCCTTCAGAAGAAGCTTGATCAGTTGAAGGAACATCTATCATCATGAGTAACTATGAAAGAGAAGGACCCATTATACCACCAATCTTTGATGGGAGCAACTTCGTTTATTGGAAGGTAAGAACCACAACCTATCTTCAATTTCTTGGAATAGATGTCTGGGAAATCGTGGAAGGAGGATATACATATCCATCAACAATTCCTACAGATACGACAGCTAAAAAGCAATATGAAACCAATGCCAAGGCTGTCAATACATTATTGGGAGTCTGTCACAATCAGAATTTGTCAAAGTTATGCAGCTCAAAACCGCCAAAGAAATATGGGACAAGATCGTTCTAAGCTATGAAGGAGACAATCAGGTAAAACGTGCAAAACTGCAAACTCTCAGAATTCAATATGAAACTCTCAAAATGAACAATGATGAAAGTATCACTAGTTACTTCTTACATATAGATGAGATTGTTAATTGCATGAAGAACTTGGTCAAGAGATAAAAGAAGTTACTTTAGTTGAAAAGGTTTTAAGATCCTTGTCTACTATGTTTTAATCAAAAGTATCTGCCATAGAAGAAAAGCAGGATCTTCAGACTATTACTATGACACAGCTGCACGAAATCTTAACTGCTTTCAAAATGAGAAAAGGAGGTCCATCAGATATGAGAGAAGCCACATTCAAAGCTTCAGGAAGAGAAGAACTCAATGAATCAGGACATATTTCAAAAGGAGAGTAAGAAGCAAACTTTGTCAAGAACTTTCAACGGGGTTCTAGAAGATTCAAAGGTAAACTACCTTTCAAATGTTCTGCTTGTGGATGAGTCGGTGATTATGCTGCCAAATTTCCTCATAAAGATAAGCTTGATAGAGTTAAGGAAACAGGAAAATCGAATAGAAAACAAAGTGTAAGTAAGAAGAGCTACTATACACATGAAGATAGTGATGGTTTATCAAATAGTGATGAAGATGAAAATAGTAATGACTACAGAATTCTAATGGCTTTTGAAGATGATGATTTCTTGGATTCTTTAGATGAAGATGACCTTTATGAAGAAATCTCTAAACTCAAAATCTGTTTAGAAGAAAAGAATATGATTATAGATACTCTGACATTCCAACTTGCTGAAAGAGAAAAACACAATGAAAAACTAGAATGTGAAATTGTGGGTCTAAGAAAGGATATTGAGAAAACAAAAGCTCTCAATCTTAGATTTACTAAAGGATCAAAAACCTTAAATGAAATTATCAAAGTGCAGCATTCTCCTATGATAAAGACAGGTCTTGGACATACTGTAGAAGCATCCCAAGCACAAAAGCCGTCAACCTCCACTAAAAGCTATCTTGATGCAGTAAAGAGTAGTGAATAGTTTGACAATCAACAACAATGGCATAAAGCAGATCACCAGGTGAATCGGGCTCAATTTACTTCAAGGATGAACATAAGCTACAAAGCTTAGGTAAATCATACTCAATCATCTTCAATAATGAATATCAATAGCAACTACAATCACCAGGCTAGTAGATTCGATAATCACAGGAACTTCTTTAATGGCCATTGTTTTTCATGTCATAACTTTGGACACAAAGCTACTCAATTTGTTGCTTACAAGACCATCATGACTAGAGAAGCACGAAATCAAAGGAATGTGAAGGGGATGATGAAATGGACCTACAATCACTTTTCTCTTCTTGAAAATGAAATAGAATGCTCTATCTGCAATAACTTTGGTCACGAAGAATCTAAATGTAGGAGTAAATTTTGGCAAACATCTCAGAAGAAGAAAACTTCATTAAATCCCAAAATATGGAGAAAGAAAGATCTGCAAACAGAAATATGTGGTATAGCCTTGCATGCAGAAGGACAAGAAAATTAGTGGTACATCGACAGTGGATGCTTCAAACAAATGACAGGTGATAAAGAAAAACTTCAGTCATATAATGCCCTAGAGAAGGAAATGAAGGTCTCAATGACACTCCTACTGTCATAAAAGGTAAAGGTTCTATTCTTTTAAAAGAAAAAGTTAAAGCTAGGAACGTTATGTGTGTTAATGGTCTAACGCATAACCTATTGAGTGTTAGTCAAATGTGTGAAGGAAATGAAGTAGTATTTTGATCAAATGGATGTGTTTTTCATGAGATTGATATAGGAGAAACCATGATCAAAGGTATAAGAACTCCAAACAACTTATACATACTCAAGGGAGGACAACAACAGTGTTATCTAAGCAAAAATGATGAACACTGGCTATGGCATATAAGATTGGGGAATCTAAGCTTCTCCCAAATAAGAAAAGAAAGAAAATTCCAGGTTGTTCATGATCTTCCTAATATCATCATTCTAGAAAATACAATATGCAAATCATGTCAACTTGGTAAGCAAACTAGGTCACAATTCCTTGAAAAGGAAGGATCAGCTAGTAAGCCTCTTGAACTTGTTCATACTGATTTATGTGGTCCATCAAGGAAAAAGTTACCTCATGGAGAGGAATACTTTATATTTTTCATTGATGATTTTTCCAGAATATGTTGGATAGGGCTTCTAAAGCATAAAGATGAATCATTTGAAAAATTCAAAGCCTTCAAAGCCCTGGTTGAAAATGAATCAGATCGCAAAATCAAATGCCTCAGATCTGATTGAGGAGGGGAATTTACCTCGGATGAATTCTTTTAATTTTGCGAAGAACATGGAATAAAAATGAAATTCTCCACTGCAAGGACTCCTCAGCAAAATGGAGTAGTAGAATGGATGAACAGAACTGTTCAACAAATGGCTCGTGCTATGCTAGATGATTATGAAACTCCTGTAACCTTCTGGAGTGAAGCTGCATTCTCTGCCATCACTATTCTCAACAAAGAAAATGTTCGGGTAAACAACACTCAAACTCCACATGAACTTTGGTATGGTAAGACTCCTACCATAAAATACTTCAAAGTTTTTGGAAGAAAATGTTACATAAAAAGGATTGATGGAAAACTTGGCAAGTTTGAACCTAGAGGAGATGAAGGCATTCTCCTTGGTTACTCTACTTGAAGTAAAGGATGTAAGTGTTATAATAGAAGACTTGCGAAAATTATTGAAAGTATTGATGTTGTGGTTGATGAAGCATGCAAAAGTCCAAAGCAGGTAAAAATCGAAGATTGTGGAGAAGACGAGGATTATCCTCCCACATCAAATCAGACTAATTCTGAAGTAGAAACTAATGAAGCACTAGAAGAACAGATAATGGTAGAAGAAAAGACTCCATCCAGGTATGTTCAGAAAAATCATCCAGAGACTCAAATTTTGGGACAGAAAGAGGCAGGTGTGCAGACAAGAAGAACTATTACAGAAGATTTAAGCTATCTAGCGTTTCCTTCCTCCATTGAACCTCAAAATGTAAATGAAGCATGCAAAGATGAATGTTGGGTCAAGGCCATGCATGAAGAACTTGAGCAAATTGAAAAGAATAATACTTGGGAATTAGTTCCTAGACCTCATGATATTAATATCATAGGAACCAAATGGATATTCAAAAACAAGCTGAATGAAAATGGTGAAGTTATTAGAAACAAGGCTAGACATATTTGTAAAGGATACGATCAACAAGAAGGTATAGATTTTGAAGAAACTTTTGCACCTGTTGCTACACTTCAAGCCATAAGAATGTTCCTTGCTCTTTATAGTTTTCAAAAATTCAAAGTATACCAAATGGATGTAAAATCTGCCTTTCTTAATGGAGACTTAGAAGAAGAAGTATATATTGAGCAACGAGATGGATTCATCCTTGGAAATGTTGCAAAACTTGTATGCAAACTTAGAAAGGCTCTCTATGGTCTAAAACAAGCTCCAAGGGCCTGGTGTTACTGTCTTGACAAATACCTCCATCAACAAGGTTCTTCAAAAGGATCAGTTGATAGCAATCTATATACAAAGATTGAATAATAAATTGCTAATACTTGTTGTGTATGTTGATGATATCATTTTTGGTAGCAATGAAGAAGCCATGAGTCGAAACTTTGCTTTGGTAATGCAGCGAGAATTTGAAATGTCCCTGCTTGGTGAGCTCACATATTTTCTTGGTCTACAAGTTCAACAAAATAAAGATGGTATTTTTTGTCAAAAACCAAGTACCTCAAGCAGATCTTGAAAAAATACGGCATGGAAGATTCTAAACATATATGTACCCCTATGGTAACAAGATGCAGTCTCAACTCAAATGATGAGTCAACAACAGCACATCAACCAACCTACAGGTCCATGATTGGTAGTCTACTTTATCTAATAGGTAGGCAATCATACATCATGTCTGTAGTGGGAATAGTTGGAAGATTCCAAGAAAATCCAAAGGAATCACACCTTCAGGCAGTCAGAAGGATTTTCAAATATCTTCAAATAACACAAAATTTTGGTTTATGGTATCCTAGAGATACAAATCTTACACTTCATGCATATATAGATGCAGATTCGGCAGGAAGCATGGATGACAAAAAAAGAACTAGTGGTGGTGCATTCCATATGGGTTCCAGATTAGTGCCTTGGTTCAGCAAGAAACAAAGTTCAATTGCATTATCTACAGCTGAAGCATAATATGTTGTTGCTGCATCTTGCTGCACAAAACTCCTTTTGATGATGTAAACTTTGGAAGAAATTCAGATCACATGTACTCCACCCATCTCCATTCTATGTGATAATACAAGTGCCATCAGTATTTCAAATAATCCAGCCATCCATTCCAAGACCAAGTACATACCCATCAAATATCATTTTCTACGTGAACAAGTGCTTGAAAAAAAGGTCAAATTGGAGTATGTTCCCTCCAAAGAACAGGTTGCTAATATATTCACCAAACCACTACCCAGAGAGACATTTGAATATCTCAAACAGAAGCTGGGAGTAGTCGATGCATCATTATGCTGTCAAAACTTATATGTTTCAAAGAAAAGTGGATATAGACGAGTTTCATGAACCATATCCGCGTACATATTCTAGTTTCTATGGATGCATATATGTTGGTTGAAGAACAACAGTCGGCCAGACTCAAGATGAAAGGAGTCTGATATGGGTCTGACAGTGATCATATAGCACAGGTTCAGGTGGAGCATATACTTCGAATAATGCATCGTTGGCATTATCTTAGAAGATCTTGGTACAAATTCACAGTTTCTTTTTATTCAGATGGAACAGGTTCAGGAGGAGATCATGGTTGTTGGTCTGGATGGTGATTGATAGATGGTGCTGATGATAGTTGATAATGAATATCATCGTCTTGTTTTAGATGATTGGTCTCTATGTCATGTATAACTTTTAATGTCAAGGTCATGAAACGACCTATTTTGTTTCCCCACTATGCATGGGATGGATGATGTAATGTTCTTGTTTTGACATGTATAAACACTTGGTATATTCCCACTTGGTTGGGAGATGGATATATGTATGAGTCATTGGTGATAGGAAGGTCATTTATGATGTATGTATAGAGTCATGTTCTTCTTTTAGAACATTTTTTTCAGACCTTGCTTATATTCAGGGGGAGCATGGACTCGAGCATGGAGCTCAATCAGCACACTTCATCATATCAAAGAATTTAGAATGTACTTTGTTGGAAATAATACTAGGGGGGGGGGTGAATCAGTATTATCAAATCAATATAACATTTTAATTTCCATATTAAGGTTCATATATGCTACTTCAGTTAAGGCAAACCACGTGTATACGCAACTGTGTTTAATGTAACAAGCGTATATCCAGTAAACTTATGATTTAGTTAGTTAATCCTTAATGAGTGCATTAGAGCATTATTAACCATATGAATAGTAAATAGGAGCAGTAAAACATAACAGATCATCACACACAAGAAGCACACATAAACACCATGATATAAGGTGGAAACCCAATGTGGGTGAAAGCCACCTGCTACAAGTCATCTCTATCTTCTTTTAATAAGAAACCTCTTTTTACAATATTTCTGTACCAGTGCAGTCTTATACTAGTACACAGGCTTCTACCTACATAAGGCTACAACCTTCTCTCGTTCTACAGCTTCTCCTGGAAGGGAGCCGCAACCCCCTTTGCTCTTGTACTAGCCGATCCTTTTACTAGTACGCAGGTGCTGGCCTATTGAATGCTCCAACCTTCACTCATTTTCCAGCTGCTACTGGAAGGGAGATGCCACCCCTTAGCTCTTCTACTAGCTAATGTACGAGTACGTAGGTTCCAACCTATGGAAGGCTACAACCTTCTCTTTCTTCCTCCAGGTACCACGTTTCATAAGTTTTCAGACTGGATACTCATGGAACACATCCTCATAATCTGAAGGCCACGTTTCATCCAATTTTCATACTGGACCCATCAATATCATTGAAGCACGCAGTCAATCAACATTAGCATCATCAATCTCTGAATCACCCAATACTGAATCACTGAAACCCTGTCAACAAACTACAATCACGAGAACATAGAGCAGAACACAGAGCATAACACAGAGCTATGCAACAATGTTCAGATGTAATTGTATCATCAAAAATCATGTATCAGAGTGCATACGGTACTTGGAAGAGCCGAACCAGTGTGTATACGCAACTTCACCAGAGTGAACTAGCATATATGTCATTAATTACTTACTTATGTATTCGCTACACTTCCTGACTTCAGACATAACCAGATCATTACATATACAATGATAATACGCATGTTAGCAACCAGATCTAGTCCATCAGATCACATAAAGATAAGTCATTATGATCCTAATCCATCATCAATACTGAAGCTAAACATAATCAACCAATCTGACACCAGTAAACAGTCACCAGAACTCAAACTTCGCATTAACTACCAGAACCACCTGTAACTTCAAATATCATGGTGTATATGGTATACGATACTTAGATGTATATAACCTGTGTATGTACGCGCTTCTATTAAAGTTTACCAGTGTATACATCTATAAATATTCATTCATGAGTTGCAGCTATTTCAAACTCAAGTTATACCCAGATCAGAATATTACATGCATCAGTATATAGATCTAGAATAAGCATAATCAAACCATATAGAGCTGATTCATTCCAAACCATTTGATCCCAATCTATCCTTAGATATTGTTCTCCATCAACCGGTGAGATTCCTCCTTAGCTCAGATCAAGCAAAGCATCATGAACCCATAACTTGCATACTGAATCTCATACTTCAACAAATATTCCAGACTTTCTCAGTGTCTTTGCCTAATGATCTTCTCCTCCTTTTATAGCCTTAGGCGTTACTCAATACCATGGTCCAAAACCATAGAGAATCAATACCATGGACCCACTTCCTAGGTTCAACAGTTCAGACGAGATACCATGGTTCAAAACCATAGGTCCAAATACCAAGGACTAAGTACCATGGACCAAAACCCAATGTACGTGCCTTCCCTTGCATGAAAGTGCGTGTTTACGTATACACACCTTTCGGTTGGCTAACCGACGTGTATACGTGCCTTTCCTTGCATGAAAGTGTGTGTATACATATACGCACCTTTCGGTTGGCTAACCCACGTGTATATGCGGCTTTATCAAAGGTAACCTGCATATCTCTTTTTCTTCATTCTGTGAGCCTGAACTGTGATCTGTTATCTTAGTAAGTTGCCATCAAGGACAACACCTATATCATAATGCCAACAATCTCCCCCTTTGGACTTGATGGCAAATTTAACTTTCCATACTGAGAACTGTCATCTTAATGAGTTGTCATTGTACATTACATCTAAATTGCTTCCTTTGAGCTGTCATGTATTCTGTCACATCTGATCTCTCTTCTGTAGATTCATCTAGTTATATATAAGTGAGATGTTTTGATACAAGTGGGTTGCCATCAAGTACAACACATGCATCATAATGCTAACATACTTAGGGGGAGCATAAACCTTTGCCCTTGATGACAAAGGGCGAGAGTGACTTGGGGTTGCCATCAAGTCTAAAGGGGGAGATTGTTGGCATTATGACACAGATTTGGCACAATGATACAGATGTTGTCCTTGATGGCAACTCACTCAGATGACAGATCACAGTTCAGACTCAAAGAATGAAGAAAGATAGGTATACGGAGGTTCGTCATTGATCAAGCCATGTGTACACGCGAGTTAGAACACCAAAAGGAGCGTATAATGTACACACACACTTTCTCGGAAGGAAAGGCACGTACAAGTTGGAAAACTTAGTTTTGGTCCATGGTATTGAGTAAGGACTAAGACTATAGAAGGAGGAGAAGATCATTAGGCAAAGGCACTCAAGTATTGAATATCTAATATATAGGTTATTAGGTTATGGTGCATAGCTGGATCTGAATCAAGGATGAACCTTAGCGCTTGATGAAGGATAAGATCTAAGGATAAATCAAGATCAAGGCTTCAAGTGAAGTATCTTTGTGTGGTTTTTGATCTTTTATCTGAATAACTAGCGCATGTTGTAGACTGTAAATATGATGATTTGGGTATAATTGAAGTCTAGAATTGTTGTAAAGATTAAATCATCATTTATAGATCTGTACACAGGTTCACTTTAGAAAAGGAGCATATACACGCTGGTTCTGCATATCAAAACAACGCATACATCTTAAATTTGATTTGTAGATCTGTACGCAGGTTTGCCTTGAGAAAAGTGTGTGTGCATGCAAGTTCGACACAGTGAAGTATCGTATACCTCATAAAATATGATTTAGCTACTTTCGGTTGCTATTGTAGTGTTCTGGGTTCTCGTTACTGTTTTCTGGTCACTGAATTCTAGTTACAGCATTCTGAAAAGTGATTGATTGACTTAGTTGTGGTTGGTGCAAAGGAGATTGGTTGATGCAGATGTATTTGATGTTTAAATGATGTTATTGATGGATCCAGTTTGAAAATTTATGAAGCATGGTCCTTGGAAGAAAAGAGAAGGTTGTAGCATTCTGTAGGCTGGTACCTATGTACTAGTAAACATATTAGCTAGTACAAGAGCTAGGGGGTTGTATCTCCCTTCTAGGAGAAGCTGGAGAACAAGAGAAGGTTGTAGCCTTCTTCAGATAGAAGCCTACGTACAGGTATAAGACTGTACCAGTACAAAAATTGTGAAAAAAGGGTTTCTTATTAAAAATAAGATAGAGATGATTGCAACAGGTGGTTTTCACCCACATTGGGTTTCCACCTTATATTTTGTGTTCATGTGTGTGATTGTCTATTATGTTTTACTGCACCTAGTTACTATTTATATGGTTCTGATGCACTGATTAAAGATCAACATATGATGAATTAACTGAATCATAAGTTTACAGGATATAGGCTAGTTGCCTTAAATACAGTTGCGTATACACGCAAGTTCCATTAACTGAAGTAGCGTATATAAATATGATTATGGAAATGAAATATTATTGAGTTGCCAATACTGATTCACCCCCCTCCCTCTCAATATTATTTCCAACAACAACAACATACTTTCTTTCACTTTTTGTATATGATTTCAATGTCAGAACCCAACATATTTGTGACCCATTTTTGCTACTCTTCTAAAGATAATCTTCGTTCCAAAAATAATTTAATACTACCATGACATGTTTTTACCTTCAAGTGTCTTCCCATTAGGTAAATTTGCCATTTATTTAGTTCGTATAGTATTTCCAACATTTCCTTCTGATAAATAGGTTTGTGTAAATGTTTTCCCTGGATTGGACGACTTTCAAAAGCAATGGATCTTCCTTCTTTCATTATAACAACACCAAGTCCATTTCCTGAGGCATCAAATTCCATAATAAAGGTTTTTGTGAAGTCTTGTGTAGCTAAGACCAATGCTGGGAACATTGCCTCTTTAAGATGTTCAAATTCCCCAGTTTCTTCCAAATTCCAATACAATGCATCTTTCTTTACTAATTTGGTTAGAGGCACTACTATTCTCCCATAATTATTAGAAAACTTGCGAAATACCCTATCAACCTGATAAATCCTCGAAGATTCTTTATGGTTGTGAGGATTTTCCATTCCTTAATGGCTATAATTTTGTTAGGGTCTACCTTAACACCCGCAGGAGATACAATATGACCCAAATATTCTAGCTCCTATACTCCAAAGAAACATTTGGAGTTTTTTGCATATAATTGTTTCTCCTACAATAGTTTGAGCACTGTGTCAACATGTTGAACGTTATCCTTCCAAGACTTGTTGTAGATTAGTGTATCATCAAAAAATAATAATACAAATTTCCTAAGGAAGGGTTTCAAAATGCAATTCATTAAACCTTGAAATGTGGAATGTGCATTATTAAGGCCAAAAGGCATGACAAATTAATAATGACCTTCGTGAGTTCTGACTGTTTTTTTGGAATTTCTTTAATCTTCATTATAATTTGATGATATCTAGAATGAAGACCCACCTTGGTGAAGTAAATTGCTCCATGTAATTCATCCAACAATTCATCAATGATAGGAATGGGAAATTTATCTTTAATAGTGAGCTTGTTGAGCTCCATATAATCCCGACACATATGCCATGGTACATCCTTCTTATGCACCAACAATAATGGAGAATAGAAAGAACTTGACTAGGTTGAATTATACCAGCGTTTATCATTTCTACAATCATATGTTCAATTTCATTCTCTTGTACATAGGGGTATCTGTAAGGCCTGATGTTTGGAGGAACACTTTCTGGAATCAAGTGAATAGGATGATCATAATCATGAAATGGTGGGAGGCCTTTGGGAGTCTCAAACACCTTCAAATGATTGTCCAAGACTTTATGGAGATTTGAAGAAATATATGATTTTGATGTTTGATCCTGTAGTCAACATAATTGTTCAATTACGCCCCATTTTTATTTATTAAAAATATTTTTCATGTTGTTAGAGCCATCTATATTCCCTGATTTCACCATGATAACCCTTAATTCAATTTATTTTCCTGCCCAAAAAAAAGTCAAGAAAATTTCTTCAAAATTAAAAGCTCTCATCCCCAAAGATTGTTACCATTGATCTCCTAGTACAATATCAACACCATCCACTGGATTGGAAAGAATTGAATTATTCAATACATATTCACCCATGGTTGATATTATGGCACCTTTGAGAATAATTTATAGTTCCTCCATTTGCAACCATCACTTGACACTATGGTGATGGATATAGAAAGCAATTCAATTCCTTGGCTATCTCATAATGAATAAAATTATGGGTACTACCCAAATCAATGAGAAATATTACCTTTTTATTCTTGATATATCCTTCTATCTTGAGAGGTTGATGAGTGGTAATTCCCATCAATCCTTTACAAGATATCGTTAGATTCATTTCTTGATTTTTCTGGAATTGGTTTTTGGTGTATATCCTCTTATTTTGATGCTTCTTGTTCCTCTTCTTCCTCCTCTTCACAATCTATGTAAAATAATTTGTTCTCAACACACTTATGTCCTTTAGTGTATTTTCTATCACAACTATAACAAAGCCATTTTTCTCTTTTCTTCCTCCAATTATTGTGGTGTCAAACATGTAGGTTGTGGAAGGCTAGTAGTACCAACACTTCCATATTTATAGTTGTGAGTAGTAGACTTCCTTGTTTTCATAATTTATCTTTCAAATTTTCTTGTCACATTGAATGCCTTCTCCAATGAATCAAGTTCCCAATGGTGAACCTCATGTTGGATGTTATCTTTTAAATTCCCTACGAAGACATCAATCATATGCTCCTATGGAATATCATTTACCTTGATATTCAATCTTTGGAATTCCTCAATGTGCTCTACCATTGAACCATTTTGTTTGGTATTTATCAATTGGTTAAAGAAGATTTTTATCTTTGTATCCCCATGATGTGCTACCAATTCTTCTGCAAAAATTTTCCAAGTGAAAATTGATTTACCAGAATAAATCCATCGATACCACAAAATATGATTTTGTTCTAAATATAAATATGAAATCTATACCTTTTGTTAGTTCGAGACATCATGTATATCAAAGAATTTCTCCATATGTAGTATCCATGTCACTAGATCCTTTCCATAAAACTTCCTCACATCAGTATTTAGGATGTCGTGAGTCTATGGTGTTGGAAATAATACTAAGAGGGAGGGGGGGTGAATCAATATTATCAAATCAATAATTTAGTTTTCAAAACTGATTTGTATATGCTACTTCAGCTCAGTGAACTAGCGTGTATACGCAACTATACTTAACGAAACCAGCATATATGTAGAGATGTTTTGAGTTACCCAAATTCACATGTAGTGAACTTTAATCAGTATATCGTAATTCATTAGATAGTGCAGTAAAATCAGAATAAAGCATTACATAAGCAACACACATAAACACCAAGATATAAGGTGGAAACCCAATGTGGGTGAAAACCACCTGCTGTAATCATCTCTGTCTTCTTTTCATAATAAGAAAATTATGTTTACAATTTTTGACCTGGTGTAGCCTTATATCGCTACGCAGGCTTCTACTTGCAAAAGGCTACAACCTTCTCTTGTTCTCCAGCTTCTATTGGAAGAGAGCTACAACCCCCTAGCTCTTGTACTAGTTGATATGTTTACTAGTACGTAGGTGCTAGCCCACAGAAGGCTACAACTGTCTCCTTTCTTCCATGGACCACGTTTCATAAATTTTTAGACTAGATCCATCAATAACATCATTCAATCATCAAATATATTTGCATCAACCAATACCTTATTGAACCAACCACAATCGAGTCAATCAATCACTTTGACAACCCATCAATCTGATCTTTCATAATGCTGTCACCAGAATACAGTGACCAAAACCCTAGCCAGAACTTAGAATACTGCAACAAAAAATAACATGAACTAAAACATAGATTATAAGGTATACGCTACTTTCTTGTGCTGAACCTGTGTGTATACGGGCTTTCCTCAAAGCCAACTAGTGTATACATCTGTAAATATTAATTCATAATTCTACAGTTATACTAGAATTCAGTTATACCCAGATCATATCATTTAAAGAATAATATATGCGTCAGTATTCATATCTAGAATATTCATGAGCAAAAAAAACATAATTATAGTTCACTTTATGCCTTAAGATCTTGATCCATCATTAGATATTATCCTCCATCAACTTCTAAGGTTCCTCCTTGGTTCAGATCCAGCAATGCACCATAACCCAATAACCTGCATACTAGATCTCACTCTTCATCAAATATTCAATTCTTGAGTACCTTGGCCTAATGATCTTCTCCTCCTTTTATAGTTTTAGGCCTTTCTCAATACCATGGACCAAAACCACTTAGGACCAATACCTTGGATCAAATACCTAGGGTTAGTACCTCAGATGAAATACCATGGACCAATACCATGGATCAAAATACCATGGATCAAAATACCATGGACCAAATATTTCAGACCAAAAATTAGTTTTCCAATGTATACGCACTTTCCTTTCTGTGAAAGTGCATGCGTACATTATATGCTCCTTTTGTTCTGTTAACCTGTTAAGCTGCCCTGCATTTCATCACATCCAAAAACACTACTTGTCTTGCATTTTGTCACATCTGATATCTCTTTTGTAGATTCATCCAGTTACCATATACAAATGATTTTTTCTGCTACAAGTGGGTTGCCATCAAGTACAACACATACATCATAATGGCAAAAATCTCCTCTTTTGGACTTGATGGAAACAATAACCAACCAAGTCATTCTCCCCCTTTGACATCAAGGGCAAAGGGTCATGCTCCCCCTGAGTGCACGCTGGATTTTCTGATATGCTGAAGTGTGTTGATTGAGCTCCCCCGATCGAGTCGATGCTCCCCCTGAACATAAGTAAAGTTTGCAAAAATATGTTCTAAAAGAAGAACATGACTCTATACATGCATCACAAATGACCTTCCGATCACCAATGACTGATACATTCATCCATCTCCAAACCAAGTGGGGATATACCAAATTTGACTCATCAACCCAACCAAGTGGGGATATATCAATTGTTTATAAATGTGAAAAACAAGAAACATTACATCGTCCATCCCATGCATAGTGGGGTGACAAATTAGGTATTTTTCATGACCATTACATAAAAATATATACATGACATATATAACCAAGACAAAATATCTTAAACAAGACCATGATAGTCATCAACAACTATCATTAGCAACATTTGTCAATCAGCATCCAGACCAACAATCGTGATCTCCCCCTGAACCTATTCCACCTTAAACAAAATCTACACTGAGATCTTCTAAGATAATGCCAACAATATGCATTATTAGAAGCATATGCTCCCCGTGAACCTGTGTCAGTGGTTCACTGTCAGATCTGATTATTTCATATATCATAAGGGTTATCAAGGCATCATCATCAATCAAATATATATCATGTTATCAACAACTTATGAGAGCCAACATATTTCCACATGTCATCAACAGACTGTAACCATCATCAAGCAGAGCAGATAATTCACTGAACCATATCAGACCCCTTTTTCCTGAGTTTGGCCCACTACTTTTCTTCAAACCAGCGTATACACGACTGTACCCACAGAAACCAGTGTATATACATGTCTACGCTTCATGAAACTCGTATATAACCACCTATCTCTGAGGAATATAGGATTTAACAGCAGGATGATGTAGCAACTACTCCCAACTTTTGTCTGAGATATTCAAATTTCTCTCTGGGCAATGGTTTAGTGAATATATTAGCAACCTGTTCTTAGGAGGGAGTATACTCCAATTTGACCTTTTGTTCAAGCACATGTTCACGTAGAAAATGATATTTGATGGGTATGTGCTTGGTCTTAGAGTGCAAGAATGAATTATTTGAAATACTGATGGCACTTGTATTATCACATAGAATGGAGATGGGTGGAGTACATGTGATCTGAATGTCTTGCAAGGTTTGCATCATCCCAAGTAGTTGTGTGCAGCAAGATGCAATAGCCACGTATTCTACTTCAGCTTTAGATAATGCAATTGAAATTTGTTTCTTGTTGAACCAAGACACTAACCTGGAACCCATATAGAATGCACCACCACTAGTGCTTTTTCTGTCATCAAAAGTTCCTACCCAATCTGCATCTGTATATGCATGAAGTGTAAGATCTGTATCTCTAGGTTACCATAAACCAAAGCTCTTTGTTCCTTGAAGATATTTGAAAATCGTTTTGACTTCCTGAAGGTGTGTTTCTTTAGGATTTTCTTGGAATCTTCCAACTATTCCCACTGCATGCATGATGTCCGGTCAAGTACCTATTAGATAAAGCAGACTGCGAATCATGGATCTATAAGTTGGTTTATGTACTACTACTGATTCATCATTTGAGCTAAGACTGCATCTTGTTACCATTGGGGTACATACTAGTTTAGAATCTTCCATGCCGTATTTTTTCAGGATCTGTTTGAGATATTTGGTTTGTGAGAGAAAAATACCATCTTTATTCCACTGAACTTGTAGACCAAGAAAGTAGGTGAGCTCACCAAGCAAGGACATTTCAAATTCTTGTTACATTACGGAGGAAAAATTTTGACTCATGGATTCTTCATTGCTACCAAAAATGATATCATCAACATACACAACAATTATTAGAAATTTATCAGTGTCCATATTTGTATATAGATTTCTATCTGCTGACCCCCTTGTAAAACCTTGTTGGTGGAGATATTTGTCAAGATGGTAATACCATGCTCTTAGAGCCTATTTTAGACCATATAGAGTTTTTTAGAGTTTTCATACAAGTTTTGCATCATTTCCAAGAATGAATCCTTCCGGTTGTTTAGTATAGACTTCTTCTTCTGAGTCTCCATTAAGAAAGGCAGATTTTACATCCATTTGGTATACTTTGAATTTTTGAAATCTAGAAAGAGCAAGAAACATTCTTATGGCTTCATGTCTAGCAACAGGTGCAAAATTTTCTTTAAAATGTATACCTTCTTGTCTGGCCTTGTTGCTAATAACTTCTCCATTTTTGTTCAGCTTGTTTTTGAATATCCATTTAGTTCCTATGATATTCTTATCATGAGGTCTAGGAACTAATTCCCAAGTATTATTCTTTTCAATTTGCTTAAGTTCTTCATTCATGTCCTTGACCCAAAATTCATCTGTACATGTTTCATTCACATTTTGAGGTTCAGTGGAAGATAGTAATGCTAGATAGCTTGAGGTTTCGACAATAGTTCTTCTTGTCTGCACACCTGCCCCTTTTTCCCCCAAAATTTGAGTTTCTGGATGATTTTTCTGAACATACTTGGATGGAGTCTTTTCTTCTATCGTTATCTCTTCTTCTAGTGCTTCATTGGTTTCTTCTTTAGAATCAGTGTGATTTGATGTGGGAAAATGATGCTCATCTTCTTCATTGTCATGATCTTCGGCTTTTATCTATTTTGGATTTTTGCATGTTTCATCAACTATAACATCAATACTTTCAATAATTTTCAAAAGTCTTTTGTTATAACATTTATATCCTTTACTTCGGGAAGAGTAGCCAAGAAGAATGCCTTCATATGCTCTAGGTTCAAACTTACCAAAATTTTCATCAATCCTTTTGATGTAACATTTACTTCCAAAAACTTTGAAGTACCTTACCGTAGGAGTTTTACGATACCAAAGTTCATGTAGATTTTGAGTGCTATTTACCTGAACATTTGCTTGGTTGAGAATAGTGACAGTGGTGAATGCAACTTCACCCCAGAAGGTTGCAAGAGTTCCATATTCATCTAGCTAGCATGAGCCATTTGTTGAATAGCTTTGTTCATCCTTTATACCACTCCATTTTGCTGATGAGTCCCTGCGGTGGAGAACTGCCTTTTTATTCCATGTTGTTCACAGAAGTCAAAAAATTCATTCGAGGTAAATTCCCCTCCTTGATTAGATCTGAGGCATTTGATTTTTCGATCTGATTCATTTTCAACCAAAGCTTTGAAGGCTTTGAACATTTCAAATGCTTCATCTTTATGCTTTATAAGACCTATCCAACACATTCTCGAAAAATCAACAATGAACAATATAAAGTATTATTCTCCATAAGGTGACCTTTTCCTTGATGGTCCACATAAATCAGTATGAACAAGTTCAAGGGGCTTACTAGTTGATCCTTCCTTTTCGATGAATTGAGATATGGTTTGCTTACCGAATTGACATGATTTTCATATAGTATTTTCAGGAATGTTGATATTTGAAAGATCTCAAATAGCCTGGAATCTGCATGCTTTTCTTATTTGAGAAAAGCTTAGATGTCCTAATCTTCTATGCCATAGCCAGTTTCCATCATTTTTGCTTAGATAACACTATCGTTGTCCTCCCTTTAGTATGTATAGGTTGTTTGGAGTTCTTGTACCTTTAATCACAGTTTCTCCTATATCAAGCTCACGAACAACACATCCATTTGACTGAAACACTACTTCATTTCCTTGATCACACATTTGACTCACACTCAACAGGTTATGTTTTAAGCCATGAACATACATAACATTTCCATCCTTAACTTGTTCTTTCAAGAAAATAGAGACTTTATGTTTTATGACAGCAGGAGTGTCGTTTCCAAATGATACACTCTTTTCATTTTCTAAGGCATTATATGGGTGTAGTATTTCTCTGTCACCTGTCATGTGTTTTGAGCATCCATTGTCGATGTACCACTGGTTTTCTTGTCCTTCTACATACAAGGATATACCACATCTTTCTGTTTGTGGTTCTTTCTTTCTCCATATTTTGGGATTCAATGGAGTTTTCTCCTTTTGAGATATTTAGCGAAATTTGCTCCTGCATTCAGATTCTTCATAGCCAAAGTTGTTACAGATTGAGCATTCTATTTCGTTTTCAAGAAAAGAAAAGTTATTATAGGAACTTTTCTTGATCCCAATTGCATTCCTTTGATTTCGTGCTTGTCTAGTCATGATGGTTTTGTTAGCATCACATTGAGTAGCTTTGTGTCCGAAATTATGACATGAGAAACATTGACCATTAAATAAGTTCCTGTGATTATCGAATCTACTGACCTATTGATTGTAGTTTCTATTGATATTCATCTTTGAAGAGAATTGAGTACGATTTACTTGAGGTTGGTTGTGGCTTCTGTTCATCCTTGAAGTAAATTGAGCCTGGTTTACCTGGTGATTTGCTTCATGCCTTTGCTGACAATTGTCAAACTGTTCACTGCTCCTTGCTGCATCAAGATAGCTTTTAGTGGAGGTTGACAGCTTCTGTGAATGAGATGCTTCTTCAGTATATACAAGACCTATCTTTATTAGAGGAGAATACTGCACTTTGATAATTTCATTTAAGGTTTCTAATCCTTTAGCAAATCTGAGATTGAGAACTTTTGTTTTCTCAAGATCCTTTCTTAGACCCACAATTTCACATTCTAGTTTTTCAGTGTGTTTTTCTCTTTCAGTAAGTTGGTATGTCAAGGTATCTATAATCATATTCTTTTCTTCAAAATAGATTTTAAGTTTATATATTTCTTCATAAAGGTCATATTCATCTAAAGTATCCAAAAAATCATCATCTTCATAAGCCATCAGAAGTCTATAGTCATTACTATTTTCTTCTTCATCACTATTTGATAAACCATCACTATCTTCATAAGTATAGTAGCTCTTTTTACTTACACTTTGTTTTCTATTCCATTTTGTAGATTCCTTCCCTTTTTCATATTTATCTTTATGAGGGAATTTGGTAGCAAAATGACCGCCTCTACCATAGGCAAAACATTTGAAAGGTAATTTACCTCTGAATCTTTTGGAACCCCATTGAAGGTTCTTGACAAAGGTTGCTTCCTCTTCTCCTTCTGAAATATGTCCTAATTCATTGAGTTCTTCTTTTCCTTTTGTTGAAGCTTTGAAAGCAGCTTCTCTCATATCTGATGGACCTCGTTTTCTCATCTCAAAGGCACTTAAGATTCCGTGAAGCTGTGTCATGGTAATAGTCTGTAGATCCTGCTTTTCTTCTTTTGTAGATACTTTTGATTCAAATTTAGCAGACAAGGATCTTAAGACTTTTCAACCAAGGTAACTTCATTTATCTCTTCACCTAGATTCTTCATGAAATTAACAACCTCATCTATACGCAAGAAGTAACTAGCTATACCTTCACCATTGTGCATCTTGAGAGTTTCATATTGAATTCTAAGAGCTTGTAGTTTAGCACGTTTTACGTGAGAGTCTCCTTCATAGCTTAGAACAATTCTGTCCCATATTTATTTGGCTAATTTGAGCTACATAACTTTGACAAACTCTGATTGTCATAGACTTCTTAATTAATGTATTGACAGCCTTGGCATTGGTTTCATATTGCTTTTTACCTACCGTATCTGTAGGAATTGTTGACCGAAATGCAAATAATCCTTCCATGATTTCCAAGACATTTGTTCCAAGAGATTGAAGATAGGTTATGGTTCTTACCTTCCAATAAACAAAGTTGCTCTCATCAAAGATTGGCAGTCTGATAGATCCCTCGCTTTCTTGATTACTCATGATGATGGATATGCCTTCAAGCAATCAAGCTTTTTCTGAAGGACCTGCTCTAATACCAATTGTTGGAAATAATACTGAGAGGGGGGTGAATCAATATTATCAGATCAATAATTTAATTTTCAAAACTAATTTGTATACGCTACTTCAACTCAGTGAACTAGCACGTATACGCAACTATACTTAATGAAACCAGAGTATATGCAAAGATCTTTTGATTTACCCAAATTAACATGTAGTGAACTTTAATTAGTATATCAACAATTCATTAGATAATGCAGTAAAATTAGAATAAAGCATCCCACATAAGCAATACACATAAACACCAAGATATAAGGTGGAAACCCAATGTGGGTGAAAACCACCTGCTGCAATCGTCTCTGTCTTCTTTTAATAATAAGAAAATTCGGTTTACAATTTTTGTACTGGTGCAACCTTATACTAGTACGTAGGCTTCTACCTACAGAAAGCTACAGCCTTCTCTCATTCTCTAGCTTCTACTGTGTTAGAGTCAGTCTTTTCATCCCTCTGTCAGAGATCAAAATCTCATTTATTGCATTTCATCTTAGGTGTCTCATTCAGTCCTATCAACTTCATTCCAATAGGAGCATCAATCATCTGACAGAGGAGGCTTTTCACTCATGTTCCTCATGTCTTGTACCTGTTGGTCTGATTTAGTTCATCAAAATCATTTTCAAGTCAGTTGTAGTCATGCTTGGTTTTCTATTCACCAAAGAGTCATTTTAAGGTTTTAGGGTTCATTAGGTCTAGGGTGTCGCTTAATTCAGTCTGCAAAATGTCTAATAATGCCAGCAGGCACATGAGGGAGTTTCAAATAAGATTTCATTGTAAAAATTTCATTGTAAAAATTTCATCGTAATAATGCTCGATCATAACTTTTCTTCAAAACTCTGTTTTGAAGAAAAATCATCAATTTCATCTTTTGTAATAAATGCCATGTAAATTCAAAAAAAATTCAGTTGTCAAATTCTTCAGACACAGCCCTGGTCGCCTTTTCTAAATTCCATCTCAGCTATCCCTACGAAAAATAGACAAGAATTTCGTCATTCTGCTCAAAAAAATCAAGTGGAAACAAAATCAGAGTTTGCATTAAAATTGAAAGTGCCAAAGTTCTGCAAACATTACAAAGTGGGTTATTTGAAATTAAAAATCAAAGTCATTGGGCATATAAGATATGTTTGGTGTTTGGACAATCCATTGGTAAGCCAAAATATATCATTAAGCCGAGTCAAATTGTGGAGGAATGAAAACAGGGTTTTGAAGAACTGACTGTGGGTGAAATTCAGTTGTGGTGCATAGGAAGAAGGTCGCGGTGCATTGACAAGTCGCAGTGGATAGAGCCACACATCACTATGTAAATTACAACGTGTGCGGCGCACATACTGGCCGTGACACACTGGGTTGTGCGTGCGGCGCACAGAGCCAACAAGCAATTTTGTCATTGCCTTCAAAGAAATTTCAAATCTTTCACTCCCATTTTCCCTGAGCAAGTCTAACTGATCTTTAAATTGTTATTGAATAGTGTTTGGTGTGGTTTCAAAGTTTGATTTGGAGAATTTGAATGTTGAAATTTAAACCCTATCCTCTTCTGAAAACTGCTCTTAGGGTTTGAATTTGAGTGTTAAAATTTGACTTTGATGTGAAAATAATCTAACCCCTGTTTCCCTTTCCCATCACTATAATCATATCATCATTTTCAATCCCCTATTCCCTTATAATCCCAAGTCACTCATTCCCATTTATCCCTATCCCAAAACCCTACAATTTCCCATCACTATCAATTTTCCATATCGTTTGCAAAAAATCCCCAAACCCCAGATTCCTAAATACAGTCAAGTGACTGTTATTACATTTGACTGTAATTACATTTTAAATCTCACTTGACAAAGCTCCACTACACCTACTATCCATATTTCCCACAGTCCTTTCCTATTTGGCACACATTTGGCAATTGGAAACAAAGCACCAAATTCTCATTTTCAACAAGTCAAACATTCACTTGGCATAGACTTGTACCACCATGACAGACACTGAGTCATCATATGAACAAGGCAATGATTCTACCATAGAGCTTAATGCACCGAGGAGGCCTCGTAAGGGTGGAAAACATGTCAGAGAAGAGCCCACCTCATTGACTCAATTGCAGGCCTGCCCACTTGCCATGGCATGTTTCCAACAACAGTCATGCTTTCAGTATTGTGAAATAATTGCTTATATTTAGCATCATCAGGAGTTGGCTCAGTTGTTTGTTTTACATTTGCATGATGGTCAAGTAACTCTTGCTGGTGTAAATTTGAACTTGACACCAGAGACCATTTCTCAAGCAACAGGAATACCGAATGTAGGTGAGGAGTGGAACAAAAGACAACAGGTAGAAAGAGTGCATTATGAACCATACATCAGGCCCAGCTATGTGAGAAAGCTTAGCAGGGTGTTCCCATTCTGGTTTTTGAAAGAATCCTATGCGTCATTGATGAGACTCATTATCAGATACTTCAGTTGTGAGGGCCGCTTCTCACGCCTCTATGCATACCATATCAGGTTATTGATGCATTTCATGAGAGTGAAGATGATGAACATTCCATATTTCATGTGCCGAAACATCGAGAGGATGACTACTCTTCAACAGAAGAAAACTCCTAAACAACAGTACAACAACATTTACCATTATGTGCTCATCAAGATCATTGTTGTACATCAGCTTGGCTTGCAGGGTATCACATGGGAATACTTCATTTCCCGTGAGTCCTTCACATCTTCTGCAGCTCATCAGGAGGTTTTCCATGATGCGGGTGAACCTTCACATCAATATTGAGGTCAGGAGGCAGAGACTACTAGTGTGCCGACATATGTCACCTATCAGAGAGGTGTGAGAAGATTGTTTGCAGCAGCCTGACGAGTACTATCTCCACCTGGGGTGGAAGGCGTCTCATTGCTGTCATCAGCAGCACAGGTACAGGTATAGGACAAAGGCAAGAAGCCTATGTAGGATGAGGGCCCTTCAGGAGGCCAAGACACTGATTTCATACTCATCGATGATGATGTGAGCTCTCCTAGCTCAAAGCTGAGGGAGATTATTGAGGAGCAGAAGGCCGAGATACATACATTGACCAAAAAGTTGCAGAGAGCTCAATGGGTCATAAACTATTTGGAGCAGCGAAACAAACAATTGAAGGATTAGCATACAGTCATGGAGTTTCAAAACATCCGTGAAGACCAGCAGGTTGCCCAAAGAAGCCTAAGTTAGATGACACCCATTCAGCAGGAGATAGAGGCTGATGGACAGATTTTGCTTGAGTGGGTCAACATTCATCTTGAGAAGCTATTTGCGAAGGCAAACAAAGACAAGGACATGCTCAGGCACATGAAAAACCATTATTAGGCATGCACTCATGTTTGCAAAACGAGGATCAAAATCCTAAAGGCAAGACCAAGGAGGGCACTAAAATGACACAAAAGGAAATATAGGCTCCAAATCTTGGCCGAAGCTTCTTTGGCTGAGCATGATATTTGATGATGGAACTTCAGTCCAAATTTCAGCAAATTTGGAGAAAATTTTGTCAATTTCAAATTTTTTTGGCTTTAAAACAATTTTACCTGCCCAACGTGTAGTGCCACTTGGCGCGCGCTTATAATTGGGAGATCCTCTGGAGGAAAACTTTGCGTTTTTGGATTTTATATGAAAATTTATGCATGCTCATGAATTACCTAAGGATTTCATCAAGTTTTGGGTAGCCTAAAGGGTCAAAAACAAACAAAAAATGACATCTCTGCCACCTTTTGCACCCACAGGGAGCAGCTTTGGGAGATTGGAGTTTTAGAGGGCAAATGGACTCAAAATCTAGAAATTCCACTTGGGTTGGAAAGTAGTCAGGTAGGGCTTTCCAACGAGCTATCACGAGCTCAATTTGGACTTCGGGAAGGCCCTCAAAATTAGCCTCAAAGTTGTGCTACGCATACAGCTTTCAGGCGCGACGCATAGGGAAATTCCGCCTTTTTTCACTCAGCAGCTCAGAATTACACCTAGTTTTGACTAGTTTCACTTTTTCATGTAACTCTTGATTTATCTTTATGTAAATTCATGACTTTGATGTAATTTTGGCACATTTTTTCTCATCCATGTAGAATCATTCACTAAAAAGTGAAAAGATAGTGAATGAATCAGTTTCCTTTTATATAGGGGCAAGTTGTTTCATTGCCTATTTTTCATTTCCTTATTTAGATATGGTTGAAACAGCTCCTAGAATGATGAGCTCGACCCCTAGAGCCATGGGAAGGAGTTACGCTTGTCTATATCATGTAATTTCTCAGTCATTTTCAGGGTGGGACACTTGGGATTGCCTGGCACTCCATTGTAAATTTGATTTCTGCATTTTTGGCAAAGGAAAGACCAGGGTTTGCAACACTTTTTGGGATCCCTGTGGCTCTGTGTTTTGATGGTGTTATTCTCTATGTAATTTGTAAGTTCATTGATATTTGTGTCTACCATTTCCTTTCTCTTTTGCTTCTGAAATTAAACAAATGAGCGACAAAGGTAGAATTCATTAGCTTGTTGTACTCTGCCTTTCAATTTTGTTTAATTTTTAATGTTTTCTTCAGTTTGAAGAGGATTCTTGATACCCTCTTTCCTTCTTCAGCGTCTCACCAGTCTGAACCCTCCATTTTTACAAATCAAAGCATCAAAACGATTTCCTTTCTCGCCCCATTCAGTACTCTGCAAAACTCGCCTTCATCCCCGGACCAAAATTTACCTTTCCCTTGATTCCAACAAAACCCCAAAAAAATAAAATCAAATCCTTGCACTCTGTACCTAGCCTAAAATCAGAAGATATTTCAGTCATCTCAAGCCCCATAGATCATTATTTGCTGAGATTGACCCGGAGAGAGCCCTCTCCTGATCTGGTAGGGCTAGCTACCACGCTAAGTGTGGTTTGATGTTGGCCCTGGATCCTACCTTTTCAGCTTGAGGTAAATCTAGGCTCTAACATAATGGAAGGGAGCTACAACCCCCTAGCTCTTGTACTAGCTGATATGTTTACTACTACGTAGGTGTTAGCCTACAGAAGGCTACAACCTTCTCCTTTCTTCCAGGGACCACGTTTCATAAATTTTCAGACTAGATCCATCAACAACATCATTTAATCATCAAATATATCTGCATGGACCAATACCATGGATCAAAATACCATTGACCAAATACGTTGGACCAAAAATTAGTTTTCTAAGGTATATGTGCTTTCCTTTCTGTGAAAGTGCATGTGTATGTTATACGCTCCTTTTGTTCTATTAACCTTCGTGTATACTCGACTTGGTCAATGGTGAACCTGCGTATACCTCTCTTTCTTCGTTCTATGAATATTGATCTGTCATTCTTTGCTATTTTCCTGGTATAATGTGATCTTTCATCTGAGTGAGTTTCCTTCTGAACCGATTCCTTGAAGCTACCCTGCATTTCATCACATCTAAAAACACTACTTGTCATGCATTCTGTCACATCTGATATCTCTTTTGTAGATTCATCTAGTTACCATATACAAGTGAGTTGTTCTACTACAAGTGGGTTGCCATCATGTACAACACATACATCATAATGCCAACATATGGGAGTCTCTAAAACCATAATTTGTATTCCTTTTATCCTCATCATGATTTTCGTGGAGTACCTTGTCACCACTAGGTACCATTTCTTGTAGCAGCTTTGTTAAACCTTCCTTCAAAGCTTAGAGGTCCCTTTTCATTTTATCTTTTAAACCATCCTTCAAACCTTCCAGGTCCATTTTTATTTCTATTATTAAGCAATCCTTCAAAACTTCCATATTGACATTCATCATTGCTTCCATGTAGAATTTCAAACTATCCATACTAGCTTCTAGTTTATTTTTGGTTACTGTTTGCGAGAGTGAAATTTGTTGCACTTGATCTTGTAACTTTGATATATCATGTAGTATTTATTCCTCATATTCATGCGTCATAGAAGAGGTTCTAGTTGCTCACTAGGTGTGTTTATTTCTTTGTTTCGAGGCATTTTGGAATCAAACAAACATAAATATTCCTCAAGATGCCCTTTGAATTTTTTAAACAAAAGTTATGCAAAAATTTAAACCATACAAAACGTTTTCTTACTTTCTAGGAGTTTTGTATTGAAACTATTGTATCTCTGTAATTTCATATCTTCAAGGTCTAAAATTCCGTTTGGTCGTCGCCCTCTAAGTCTTCCTTCCAACTCCATAATTTATACTGAGATTGGATCCTTCAAGAAAGTGTTGTGCCCAAACTACCACAATGGATTGATTATAGACTCGTTCAGGAGAGTGAACTTGAATGGAGTGCCACGTGTCGCTATTTCAACCTTCAGCCCTAAAAACGATACATGAAAAACTATAGTCCGTACATTTTAGTAAATGTTTACAAAATTCAAATCTTATTCTTGGAGAGAACATTATGACGATTTTTCCTAGGTCCCCTGTTTGAGATGGAATTATGGAGCATGCAAAAACCCTAACTTCCTCGAATCATACCTCTGAAACTATAGAGAAACAAGATCTGATTTTTTTACACGAAGTTCATCAATATTTATTATCCTTGTGGTTACAATTTCAGCATCTGAAGCCTTGCATAAACACAATTATAGCGAAAACTATAAGATGACCTATTTGAAGTAGTGAAACCCTAGAATCCAAAGCTTTGATACCAAATGTTATGCAACCAACTCACAAAATAGAAGAAAATATAGATTCAACAACTTGATAAATATCCTCTTTGAAGGGGAAACCTCCTTTACATTAAATAAATGAACAATTATTAGATGATACAAATGAGTAGACCTCCTTGGTATACATAGGAGTCTAAGGGGTCAGAATATAATCAGAGCCTAAATAACAATAATAATGTAAGGGAACAACAATAACAATAAGGAGACTACACTAGTATTATAGGGACCTAACAATTTTGGTCATATCACTGCTTTATGCTATAAAGTTGTCAATTCTGTAAGATTTTCATTCTTCTCAATTTTACACTTTGATTGCTTCACTGTGTGTAGTTTCTCACTAACTTCCGAATGTGTCTAATTTTGTTGAGTTTGGACTATAATTTGAAAATGATGCTTATTCAAAGTTTAAGCGATTTTCACTATGTGGGCTAAAGTATGTACAAAATATATTTTATTTTTACTTTATTAATTTAATTAATCTAAATATGTAATTGTGATTATTTTAATTATTATTTTTATTTAGCTAATTAGGTTAACTAATTTGTAAATTTTATTATTTTATTAAGCTATTTTAGATTGATTAGATTAATTGCAATTTATGTAATTAATTTAAAATTATTAATTTTTTATTATTTAACTAATTTTTGATTAATTATTAATTAATTAGTATGTAGTATTTAATATTTGTTTAACTAGCCTGCACAATCACGATAACCGAGAATTGTATATATATATTAACTATATAATAGTGTAATACAATCTTGATTGTAAATATGAAATAATATATTGTATAATACAAATAAAATAAAATATAAAAAGGTGTAGGACGAGGAGAGGAGGAAGGATTCTTGGGTTTTTGGCTAGAACAATGAACTCTTGCACGTTCTCACCCGCATTGCACTTCTGTCACACCGAATGCGATTCACCAAGTAGTAGTAGCTCCAATGGTGTCACTGCACCTTCGCTCATTTAGGAGAGGTCCATTATTCAAGTCCTTCAGCAATCTATCGATGCATCTGTTTTTTCGAGCACAAAGATCTTCCAGGGGAAGAAAGGTCACGAAACAGAGTATCGGTGGCTGGAGAAATTTTGTGGGGACCTCAAAGACAATCATTTGAGCTACTTGTCAAGTTTCAAGCCCAGATCTGTCAAGCCTAAGTGCTTCATCCTTACCCTCGAGAGGAAGATTGCTGAAACAAAAAAAAAAAAAAAAACTACTAAGAATTCAATCGTTTGCTTCAGAAAGGGGTATGTGGAAACTAGGGAAGGAGCGAATACGAAGGAGGTGGAGAGGGTTTTTGCAGGTATCTTTTATGTGATCGTCTAGTCCTATGACCAAGGGAACACTGACGATCATAGCATTGGATCTGTCTGCTGACACGCCATAGGCTCTGAGGCCTGGGAAAGATTGCCCTACGTTCATCCTATCCCTGAACCAAAGTTAGACAACGTTGCACCTGCATGGCCATTGTTTGGATCTGGGTTGATCCTCCCCTCTATGGAAGGCAGTATTATCTTCAGATCCATCATCGATCTAATAGATCAGGCATCCAGAAGACCGAGTGGCCCACACCATGACCAGATCTGGAGGCCTGTACATGCCACAACATCTTTCTACTCCGGATCATAGTCCCAAATCACAGAGAAAGGTAATACATGGGCAGTGCTGACAGGAGCCTGGAAATCCCTAATACATTTGCTAACCCTACCAGAATATGCACCAGAACTGACAAAAATGAAACTTAAACACCCAAAAGGCCTGATAGGCAAGCAGATCGGTGGTGATCTAGTAGGATGGATCAGGACGAAGCTCTGCGAGGAAGCAATGGGACAATTAGATCTGATAAATCTAGGCACACGAGTAACAAATCTGGTAACACCGTAGGTAGACGCACACCCAAAATAAGAGGATCTAATACAAATATTCATTAAAACATTGGAAGGAAAGACTTTTTGCTGGAGGATCTGGGAAGGGAGGAAGATCTAGGAGCTAAAAAACAAGATCCAAAACCAACTAGGTATACCATCATACCGGCAAAATCTGATCTGCTCAAGCCACAACTTATAGGAAAACGTTACACTACAGGATTATGGCATCTTTGCAGACATAACCATAATAACTAACCTACAATTGAGGGGTGGAAGTGTCAGAACCAGCTCAAAAAGCACGGGCTCCTTCAACAAAGCAGTCAAAGGCAAGGAAAAAGTGCATGACAAAACCACAACATTAGTGAGCTACGAGGACCCTACATTAAAGAATAAAAATCTAAGAATCCTACACTCACCATCGCCATGCCTGAGGTAAAAAACCTGTACACAGATCTTTATTCCAAATCAGTTATATGTAGATTCAATGCATTTTCGCCAAAATCTGATGTCTTGCACCAATGGATATTTGAGGCCTGGTCTCCAGACTACGAGATTTAGTTATGTCCCAAAGGTTTTTTTATAGTCAGATTTAGAACAAAACAAGAAAGAGAATACATCCTCAATAAGGGGCCATGGTTCTGGGGCAATGCATGACTATTTATGACCCCATGGTTCCCAAAATTTGACGCCAACACAATGGTGGTATCAAATATGCCAGTGTCGGTCAGATTTCACAACCTCTTGTTACGTTTTGTGGCATCACAATGTACCAATCACCATAGGGAATGTATTGGTAAAATTCCGAAAGAATAATGAGGATATAATCTCAATGGGGATACTTACATTTTCCAGGATATGTGTTTAGGTAGACCTCAGTGAGGGACTACTAGAAATCATAAACTTGAATTTCAATAATACACAGTGGACACAACCACTAGATTACGAAAACATAGCTTTCCAATGTCGTGGATGTCTACAAACAAGACAAATCCACAGTGCCTGTCCTAAAGCAAACCAAACTCCCAAATTGAACAAGAAGTAACAGAAACAACCAAAATGATGATAATGTACATCCCCCTTGGAGGAAGAAGTAGAAAAAGCAGAAACAACAACATAACAATCAAAAACATAGGATCAAAAGAACCAAAAGATCACACTAAATTAGGAGGAAGACTCCAGCAAGAAAACACAACATAAAACATCTCAACTAATAGGAAGGGAAATAACGAGCATCAAGTGAACTCATGGATCAAAAGGATCTGTTTCTGACAAAGACACTCCCACTAAAGATCAACTTTCCATTGCAACGGCCACTGCCAATACTAGAGGTTGGCATAACGTGGAAAAAAAGAAAGGTAGAAAAGAACAATAGTCAATTTTTTATTTCTTTTACTTTCTGTCTGCCCAGCATCCTGCGAAAATAGGTACAGGCCATATGCATATGCTTTTAGCATCTATAAAATGTAATTTTATCATTATGAATAGTTACGACTTTTTCCACGATGAAAAAAAATAAAAAATAAAAATACATTTATATGAGGTCATCCCACTATTAAAACCTCCAAGGTTTTATTTTATTTCATTTCATTTCTCCAGGGATGGAATCACTAGGGTGGCATCAGTATTAGAGGAGTTGTGAGTAAGAGGACTTCATAATGGGTGAAGTGGAATGAATGGAGGGAGGGTCCACTCCACGTGAGCCCGACTCCTCCATCCCTAGCTCCCTTTCTTAATCCTCTTGGGGTCTTCATTAAATTCCTCCCAAGCTCTCTTCAAACACATGGTCTTTGACCTCTCATTATTTATAAATAAATATATGTGAGAGTAGGGACCACTGCACGTGAGCTCGTATCCTTTCTCCTCTACTCCTTTCACTTAAACGCTCCCCATTTAATAACTCAGACATTAGTTTTGGTAGTTCATTGGTTTGAATATATTTTTACTTTTAATCAATTAAGTAATTTTAAAATTTTATATTTTATTTATTTTTTATTTAAAAGTGTTTAATTTAAATAATTGTATATTGGATTTTAATTTGATTTTAAAACATTATGTTATTTTAGTTAATTATTAAATTTATTAAACTATTAGTAATATAGTTAAAATTAGAATTTAATAAAATGCCCATATTTTTCCCACGCATGCATTTTTTGGTGCAATCGTAGTTTTGATACCCTGACTCTGGAAGCCTCTATCTTGAGTTTCACTCAACTAAATGAGGCCTAAGATGCCCTTTTAGAAAGATAAAACATGGATATAATTTTGCGAGTGGTTACATGACTTGATTTGGTCATTTAGTATGCCTAAAATTTAGCAGAAAATGGAGCTTCGAATTTGCACTAAAAAAACACTTTCCAAATTTGTTTTGAAAATTTTTATTGGCTGAAACTTCTGTTGTTTCAAATTAATTCAAAGAGTACCTCCTTGGGACACAAATATCATTATACAGATTAGTGGGGAAGCTCGCCTTTTTTACTTTTATTGATTTAATTGAATTTTAGTTTGAGAGTTTGTTTTCCCAATTTTGGTATTATGATTTTCATGCACAAATCTAATTGCCTTTTTATGGAATTTTTTGCAGCTTTTTTGGGAGAAATTTGTTGAAAAATCGAGACCGAGGATTTTGATAAATAAGGTTGATCTTGCAAAACTAAGAATAAATTTTAACATCCCGAAAATTAGAGAACAAATCTTCCTTATAACAACTCTCCATTTTTGGAGATTTCTTGTAAATTATAAATAATGTTTTAGAGAAAGAGGAAGGGGTTCCTCTTCTCTTCAAATTGGAAGTTTTTTTTCACTTTTGTAAGGAAACTTCTTATTGTAGGTGAAGAGGAAAATTCCTATATGAATTATTTAGGGGTTTTCTTTTCAAGATCTAGTCTTTGTGTCTAAGGCTGAATTTACACTATTGCAACTCCTTCCTCTAGTAGCAAAGTTAATAGTAGTGAGGATATTGTTAGAGGTTCATTAAGAAACATAGCAAGGAGATCAATTTTATTTATTTTATTTGTAAATACTTGTATATGTAAACGGAAATAATATTCCTTTCAGCCTAATAATTGTGTTTATTATTTCATATCTAGCATTTCTGTTGATATGAAAATAGTTCTTTTAGATTAGCTATCTAATCTATTAATATCATAGACATGTTATTAATTCTCAATTTACTAAATTTTTTAAATCAAATTTATGAGTAACTGCTTGTAAATTATCCATCTAAAATCAATTTAATTTCCATTAGAATTTAGTGAACTTTTTCCTACTTTTAGTGGTCAATTATTAACTATTTTTAATCTAAAAAAAAAAGCATGTTGTGTGCTTACTGTATCGTGTTTATAACTTATTTTGTAGCATGATATTGATCATTAAAATAACATGTCAAATCCCCACTTTTTGTATGCTACTTTTCTTTTGATATGGGCAATGCCTATATCTTGTTCTGATCAAGATAGGTAAAATTAGATTTCATTTTGTTGATTGAATTTATATTAATTTGCATTTTATTTGTAAAATCACTTTAGAAGTCTCTTTTTATAGGAGCAATCTTAGTTGTGGCTTGGTTGAGCCGTCAACTCATTTTGATGATTTCTTTCTTGTAAATTGGCAACATGAGAGTAATTTTGATATCCCTCTACTTGTTGATAGTTAATTAGTAACATTACAAGTCAATGAGGAGACTGAAGGGGTACCTAGACCAAATAGAGCCATTTAGAGACATCATTTAAATGGATAAGAGTGTAATTTGGGACTCTAGTTGGGTGGATTTCCACAATTTTGATGAGTTCCTTTTAGCCATCAACATTTTTTGTGCTAAGAGGAGGGCCAAAAATAAATTACTTCTTTAAATAATTTATGTTCTAAAACTTTTATCTCATTACAATGGTTGTTTTTAAATGACCTACTTGTAGTTGCTTCATTGGGCTCAGACCATCATCCACTCCACTAATGGTCATAAATCTATTTTCAAAGACAAAGTTTAATGGTAAGAAGAATGTTTCTCATTTTGATCATGTTCTTCAATTAATTTTAAATTGTTATAATTTTAATATTCAGGAAGGTATGATGTGTAGGATGCTTAATCTCACTTTGATAGGCTTGGTTAAAGACTAGTGTAAATCATTACCATTTTCCTCCATTCATACTTAGCACGAGTTTGTAAAAATTTCCTAAATGCTTGTCAAGATTATGATTATGAAAAGGTTTATGATCAACTTGAGATACTCTATTGTTTCGAAGGTGATTCTTTGGATTCTTTTATAATTAGATTTATTTTTAATTTATTTTCAATTTCAATCTAAAGATTTACCTCTTGAGTTTCAATTAACATGTTGTTTTAAATAGTTAGTTTCTCCTCCTTGAATTCCAAATCCATATAATCAAATAGCTTCAAGCTTTGATGTTTCACATTTGGTTTCTATTAAAATTGACAAAAATTCACATTTGGAGGATGTGCATGCCAATCATGATGAAATGGAATCAACCATGTGTGATAAATTCCTACAACTTATGCATACTTCCTATACTTTTAGTGATGGTCGTGGCGCTCTATCTCATGTGAATAATTCAGAACTACAAAGCTTGGAGGAATTTGACTATCAGCTTCAAGAAGATATTGACAACATACTTGAAGAAATAGCTACCGATAGATCTGAAAAGAAGAAAGAAATAAAATAAGAAAATCAAGAAGATAATCTGGAAGAAAAAGCACAAATCGAACATTTCAACAATGAACAATTTGTTGCTAAAATTTCTGAATTTTCTTATGTTGAAATTGATGATTAGTTGCCAAAATTGAGGCGACAAAGCATTAATATTTAGCAAAGTATGATCGCCAACATAAATGATCGTGAATCTAAAATTTTCATTGGAGAAAATGCATAAGAGTCTACAGATAGGGAAATTTTCAGGTTCGTTTCTTCTAATTCTCATTTCTCTCTTTATCCCCATATTTTTGTTGATATAAATTTGTTTCCTCTTTATATTAATGTTATTACAGAGAATAGAGGAGCTAACATAAATGAACTAACAATTAAGTTTGATTAGGGAAAAGAGACACAAATAATCATTCTGTCATTAATGCTAAAAATATGCTCAATCATTCTTCTTATTATAGTACAACTTATGGAAAGGATGGGAATATTGTTGAAATTTATCAAGTCATTTATGATGATTATTTAAGGTTAGAGGAGATTGAGTCATTTTGGTCCTTATCAATTCCTCACACCTTTCATAGCTCTTGTATGTTTCAAAATAATGACTCTCCTTTTACTAATAATTCTATCAAAAAGCTTCATTTTGAAATCCCACCAAATCATAATGAATTTTCCATTCCTGTTTATGATTCTAAAAATATTCAAGTTTTCATTCCTACTCATAGTCTTGAGCCTTTCTCCTACTCAAAATTTGATGCTGGTAATTGTTCCAATTGAATTATTATGGCTAAATCTTGTGAAGATAAAATTACTTCAAACGAGTTTCATGTGTTGTAACACTAGTTGTAACATTACTATAAATAATGTTTTAAATATATTTTCTTTCCTTCAATTATTATGGTCATTTTCAGATTTATTTTCTTACTTCATTTCTTAATTCTTAGATAACTTATGCTGGCATATTGTGCAATTAAGTTTCCAATACTCACAAAATTCGTTGTTAGAATGTGAAAACAAATTACAAAATTTAGTTCATGACCATAAAGATTTTTTAATATTCCAGTTTCATTTTATGTTTATGTTCTATAATCCACATGAATTAACACTTGTGAGTACATCAATACAATATGACCAGTTATATAACCCAATTGAAGATCTTCTAAGATATTCATTAAATTTCCATTCTAATTTTTAAGAATATTCAATTCAACAAAAGATCTCTAATTGATTCTCTTATTACATAACAATTACAATTCTCCATAGTGTAAAGTGTTAAATGAAATACCATTCAAATCAAGTTGGTTATCCTCTCTTGTTTCACATTCACTTCAACCAATTATTGAGACTCATCCATATTTTTATGATCCCATAGAGTTTTGGTTGGAGAAAACTTTTCAAAAGAGAGAAGTTTTAAATAAGCTTCTTTTTATAGATATGTTAGCAATAGATGCATATATTTCATCGATGTTTACTTTTGTAAGTTTAATCATATTTTTATTTTTGTTACTAAGTTTTGATATGTACATATGTACAAGGAAAGAGTTAAGTGAATGGATCCATTGGAAGTATGATTTTACTTAGTTTTGAGCTTATATTGTAAAGGATTAGTAATAGGATTAGTTAGTTAGATCACTTTTCTTTTTTTTTTACCTTCTAATATTGTAGTTTTTCTATAAATAGGTAGAGAGATCAAAATGTATTCTTGGTATAGATTCCACTTTCTAACAAAGGGTGTTCAAAAGAATATGTTTACTTAAGATTGCACTTGTAAACCAATCTCACATGCTTGTGAAATTATGGAATGGTGAAGCTCCCAAAATTTTTTGCAACTACAAGATTTTAAAAAATGTGGATGTTCCAACCGGCAAGCATTTCAGTGAATTTTACCATTCTTGTTCCAAAACATTAATGTGAATGCAAATTGATGCCCCATTACTTAACGTTTAACTTAAATTGAATAAGTAAATTATTTTGAACATGTGCGAATTCTAAGAAAATGCATGGGAGAATGATAAGATCTACAAGGTAAACTTGCAATTAAGTTCTTACAGGTATGCATATATATATGTTCATCCTTATATGCTATCAGTTTTTATTTCAGCACTTGTTTTCTCTTTAGTCTCATTTTGTTTCTTATTTCTGTTGCACTTCTTTTTTGAGGTCTTCATTGTCTTAATTCTGAGACTTTATTTTTATAACAAATTAAATTAGCTGTAAACTTAACCGAGCAAATAGCCTTCTCAAAGGTAACAAACATGTTCAAAGGGAAATATTCAGCTATTCATAAGAATGTATTATTTTTTTGTGCTTCATACAAATTCACTTTTCTTTATATTTCCTTTGCTTTGTAGTTTGCAAGATGAGTCATGATTATGTTTTTCCTCTTATTGATGGATATGTAATAAAATTATTGGCTCTTTCTTACTTTGTTTTCTGAAATTTTAATGGCTAGTATAAGAAAGGTCCATGAGGGCAAAGGAAAACTAAAAAGAAGCTTGCGACAATTGACAAGAATTATCCCTTCCGATTGCCATCCCCTCATGATTTTTTTTAGGCCATGTTGTTCACTGGAGGTAATAATTTCACAAGTTTCCTTTGGTTTCACATTTTCTTTAAATTCTCGAGACCATTCAGTGATTACTTGACCATCCATTCCGTGTGCCACATACACATGAGTTCCTTTTGGCTTACGCTCTTTGTATTTTTATGTGGCATACATTTTTCACTTTCCACATATGTGTGGAGCCATGACATGGAAACTATCCCTTAGAGTGCAACATTTATTTCCTTCTGGGATCTATCTTTTCGGGCTGACAAGAAAGGCCCATAGTTCTTGTCCTTACACTATCTTCTTCCATGTATGCCTGACTACATTACGGAAACTTCACAAAAACACTTATTCGTTTCATCCACGATTTCCCTTCTAGGGTGGCGTAATACACATTATAGTGTATGTGGGTCCTTGCTTTTATTTTCTTATTAGTACTCATATTACACTTTCCCTCAATATATTACATTTTACACGCCAACCAACTTTTTCTAGCGTGGAGGTTGTTTTGTTTACTGCTTCATTAAACTTCAAGATAGAAAGCGTCCAGACAACTCAACATTCACGTGGTTTAACTTTCAATTTATCTTTCTTTCTCTTACCACAAATTTCCCTAATGCTACCTTCGCTTATTCATTTAATAAGAGCCATAATCGACCTAAATAATACTGTTTTTATTTTTCGCTTTAGGAATGCTTTTTTATATTACTTATCCACTTCTAACAAGGAAAACTGACTCATTCACTTTAACATTTAACACGTGGCATGGCACATGGTGCACACATGAGGGCACATATATCGAAAGATAATTGGTTGCAATCGCCATGTCACTTTACAAGTCACCTCGCCAATCATACCCTTGAGTTTTTCCTTGCCACCTTTTTGAAACCATTGGGATTAACATAGCGGGACAGCTCATCAAGTATGTGATCCATTTTCTCCTTCACGATTGCCTTTTCCTTTGTTTTGTCAGCCTTCTCAAATTCTTTCACTATAACAATCACTTAAACCGAAATTTAATTTTTGGCCTAACTCATTTGCCTGAACCTGCATATCAATCGGTCATTATTGGTACATACTATTGAGTAAGCCACACAACCCCGCTCCCTGTCATGCCTGAGCATCTACTTCATTAACGCAACAAAATGGTAAGCACGCCTAGATTATGGTAAGGTAAATTAGATTGCAATCCATTTATTTCATATGATTCTCTTATGATTTAATTATATTTAATTTATACCTACTCTATTTTGGTGTGTACTAGGGAAAGGCCCAAGTTCTCTCTTTTTCTATATATTTATACACACCGCCACATGGGTTGGGACTTTGGATTGATTCCATGAGATTTTGAGCCAATTTTGGAGCTTATATAAAATCAGAAGAAGCAAAGGGAATAATGCAGTGGGAACGCAATGTAAAGCACATTTTTGGAAGATTTTTATTCTCATTTCTGATGATTGTAATTTATTTATGATTCCTTGAGCATGTACTATTATTTTCTAGCTTAATACTCGCTTAGTTTAGATTCAATAAGTCAATGATCATGAACACATGTGTAAATTTCATTAAAATGCAACTTCTTTTGTTAAGCTCTTCATATTCTAATCTTTGATTAATCACATGATTGTTTAATTTGTCACTTGATTCACAATAAGGTTTGGTCATAGAAATTCTTTGACATTGTCAGGCGGAAAGAGTCAATTGTGCGGACACAACCAACCTCCCTAGGAGCCTAAGACTCTCTAGTGACAAACAAGACAAACAAGAGCAATCCTTCCCTAAACATGCATTTACTATATAAGAAATCAAGTGTTTAGATCCTACCTGTAATCCAACGTTGTTGTAGCAGTCCAACCTCACTGATCCGGATGAGCTCCTCCTTCACTTTGAAACCCGCATCCACTAACAATCAAACGATTAAATAGCACTTGATAATCTCATAGAATAAAACATATTTAACACATAGACCAAGGAGTACATGAAACAACTCATAAATAACAAGTTATTCAGAAGAATGGACTCATTTGCATTAATAGGAAACAAAAGGAACAATTACAACCTGAGCCTTGGTGTTGTGCAAGTCCCTCCCAGGGTCCATCAAGAGTTCTCCTTTACTTTGACAAAGCTCACCCACTTCCAAATAGAACAAGCAAAGATGGTAATCTCTCCTCACAAGCTTCTAAATGGGAGTCCTAATTCCAGCAACATCTACCCTTAGAAATGTATAGCTTCCAACCTCCCCTCCTTCTGGCCCAATGCCTGTATTTATAGTGGTCTAGAGGAAGTTATTCAGGTCCACCATCAATGGGATAATCCCCTCTTTGGATGGGATAGCTCCCTTATTGATGGGATAAGTTCCTCTTTAGTAGGGGTACATGAACCATCTGGAGGCGCTCAATACACGTCGAACAACCTTCTAGAATGCTCTAGAAATGACCACAAGTAACTTTTTAAAGATGAAACTTGCGCATTTTGACCTTTACAGGGGGACGCACCTGCCCCTTTACATACAGAGCGTCCAAAGACGCAGCTTTTGTGAACATTGGGTGCGTACCCGCAGGTAAGGTTGAGAGAACCTGCGTACCCAGAGATAAATACATTTATAAAGACTTTCTCTCTTTTTGGAGTTTGACATGGAGAGCAGAGGCATAAGACTTGCCTAAGAGGATAGCATGACTGTTGATAGAGCCATACTAACTGTAAATAGCCATGGTGACATTTTTTAGTGTAACAGACATAATACTTCCTAGTTTTGTACCAAAAGAGAAACTCAAGTGCCTCTTTGATAAATTCATCTACTTGAGGAATGCCTTTAAATTTGTCCAATATAGCTTGCATTTGGTGAATATATGTGTTCTTCACTGCCATGGCTTTCGAATGTTGTATTGTCATTTGCTCAAATTTTTGTTGAAGTTGTGCAAGTTGTATTTCTACCTGCTTATTGGTGCTTTCTCTTTCTTGCTCGAGTTGATGTTCAAGTAATAGAACTTTTTCTTTATTTTCCTTCAGTAACAGTCGAACCTCTGACGCCTTATCAATTGTTGCAGTTGCATAGGCTCCTGCATATTGTGATAACTTTGTGAGGTTGTTTGATGGATCCATGGGGGTGTCTCTCCACACTATCTCCATTGGGTCACTTTCAAGATTTTTTGTTGCCGATACATCTAATTTTCTTTTCTTTCTATGATTTTTTTACTATAGCCTTATGTGTAGGACTTTAGAATATATCTAAGGGCAGTATTTCTTCAACATTCAAAATAATTTCAAAAGTTGGATGTGCCGGGATTATCTTAATGTCTTGAGTGGTTACAATTTCTTGTATTGTGGCTTCTCAATTTACAACTTGTTAAGTGTGCTATGGCATCTGGAATCCAAACGTTCCTTCAGGAACAATCTCTGTTTGGAGATTTTTATTAAATTGCTACCACTGCTATTCCAGATTTATGACTAGGGTATTTTTCATTTCAACCTGTAGGGTACTAGTCTCCATGTCTTGTTCAGTTGAGACCTTCTCGATCATTTATTCATGATCTTCTTATCTATCATGTTCAGGGTCTACCTCGGGGCATCCTTCTTTATTCTTAGATTCATGTTCAGATTCTTCAGAACCCTGGGCTGACTTCCCTTATGATTCTTCATCAAAATTGTGCTTATAACTCTTCTCCAGGCTTACGCTGGAAGTAGGTTCTCTTACTTCTTTAATTTATAATAGGTCTAAAGGGACCTATTTGAGCCTTTTATTTCTTTATATGTGGAATTATCTGAGGTCCAATAGTCTAGCTTTAGTGATGCTAAGTGAAAAACTTGTGAAAATATCTCGACCTACTCAAATAAATCATCAAACAGATCTTCCTCATGATTGAATTTCCTGATTTTGACCATGGAAATAAAGTTCTTGGCAACCTGGTTGGGGTCATATTGGCTACCTAGTACGGTAGTTGGGTTTAGGGTGGTGATCTAAAATATTTCTCTAGATGCATGCCGAAGATCACACAACGCGAAAGCACCACATTGTAATGGGAAGGTTGGCCAAATGGCTTTCTTCTACTCTTTAAGGGTTTTGGTGATTCCATCACCCACTGTCTAATAAGCTATTTCTCAAGCCAATATTTTATCCAGAACATAGTATGGTAGAACATGGGGAGCAGTAATACTCTCAAAATACCCAATATAACTGAAACATTTCTCATTGAACCATCTTGCCACCGACAAGATGTCTATATTTGGTTCTTCTGAAGGCTTGGGGGCTTTCTTATTAGAAATGGTCTGATAAATAGGCAACATTATTATTGGAAATAATACTAAGAGGGGGGCTGAATTAGTATTAGTCAAATGAATAACTTTTTATTTTCATAATCTGATTTATATATGCTACTTCAATGAAAGTAACTTCCGTGTACACGCAATTGTATTTAAGGCAACCAGCGTATATCCAACAAACTTATGATTAAGTTAATTCATCATATGTTGATCTTTAATCAGTGCATTAGTACTTCATTAACCATATAAATAGTAACGATGTAAAGTAATAACATAACAAACCATCACAGATAAGAAACACACATTAACACTAAGATTTAATGTGGAAACCCAATGCGGGACAAAAACCACTTGCTGCTATCTTCTTTTAATATAAAAAAAACCTGTTTACAATCTTGTACTGGTGTAAACTCATACCAGTACGCAGGCACTCACCTACAAAAGGATACAACCTTCTCTCATTCTAAAGCTTCTACTGGAAGGGAGATACAACCCCCTAGCTCTTGTACTAGGCGATCCATTTACTAGTACATAGGCGTTGGCCTACAGAAGGCTCCAACCTTCACTTGTTTTTCCAATTTCTACTGGAATGGAGCTCCAACCCCCTGGCTCTTGTACTAGCCAATAAATTTACTAGCACGTAGGCACCAGCGTACAGAAGGATCCAACCTTCACTCATTTTCTAGCTACTACTGGAAGGGAGCTCCTACCCCTTAGCTCTTGTATTGGCCAATATGTTTACCAATACGTAGGCGCAACCTACAGAAGGCTACAACCTTCTCTCTTCCTCCAAAGACCATATTTCATAAATTTTCAGACTCGATACTCTTGGAGCAAAACACCACAATATGAAGGCCTCGTTTCATGAAATTTTCATACTAGACCCTTCGACAACATTGAAGCTCAGAATCAATCACCACTACAATACAACCATCAAATACATCTGCATCAACCAATCACTGAAACTCAATCATCAATCTCTGAATCATCCACAATTAAATCAATCATTGAAAAAACATCATCACTAAAGCAAATGACAATCAATCAATCTGAACATTCAGACCACTATCACCAAAACACAATCACCACAACAAAAAGCAGAACTTAGAAATCTGCAACAACAACCATAACCAACTGCAACTTCGAACATCATATTTCATAATGTATACGCTACTTCGATGTGCCGAACCTACGTGTATAATCGCTTTTATCAAAGCGAACTAGTGTACAAATCTGCAAATAGTAACTTAAAAACTTCACAGCTATTTTAGACTTCAGTCATACCTAGATCATAACATTTACAGAATAAATCATGCGTCAATATTCATATCTAGACTATCCATGATCAAACCACATAATGATAATTCATTTTAGGTCTTATGATCCTGATCCATCATCCATCATCAACCACATAGGTACATCCTTAGTTCAGATCAAGAAAAGCATCCAAAACCCATAACCTGCATATTTCATCTAACACTTCATAAGATATTTAGTACTTGCACACCCTAGCCTAATGATTTTCTCCCCCTTATATAGTTTTCGACCTTTCTCAATTCCTTGGAAAAAAACCACTTAGGACCAAATACCTAGGATCAATACCTCAGACCAACTACCTCGAACCAAATCTCTTGGACCAAAATACCTTGGAGCATATACCTCGGACCAAAACCTTGGTTTTCCAACATGTATGTGCTTTTCCTCCTATGGGAGTGCATGTATATGTATATGCTTCTTTTTTTCTGTTAACCTGCGTGTATACACTACTTCAACAAAGTGAACCAGTGTATACTTCTTAAACCACTCTCTTTCTTCAATCTCTAGAGTCTGATCTGTAATCCTTTCCTATTAACCTATTTCACTATGAACTATCATCTGTGTGAGTTGCCATCAAGGACAACAAATGTATCATAATGCCAACAATCTCCCCCTTTGGACTTGATGGCAACAACAACACCAAGACACTCTCCCCCTTTGACATCAAGGGCAAAGGGCGAACCAAGATATTCTCTCCCTTTGATATACATTATGATGTCCATACTCACCGTGAGTACATGTTGAATTCTCTAATTAAGCTCCCCCCTTTGTACATGATGAGATGCACTAAACCGTCTATGCTCCCCCTGAGCACATGCAAATTCTGCAAAAATATTTTTCGAAAGAATAACATGACTCTATAACTCAACTAATTGATTATGACCTTCCTATCACTAATGACTCATGCATACATCAATCTCCCAACCAAGTCGGGATACACCAATTTTGACTCATCCACCCAACCAAGTTTGGATATACCAAATGTTTATACATGACTGAAATAGAAATTATTACATCATCCTTCCCATGCATAGTGGGGTTACAAATTAGGTCTTTTCATGACCTTTACATCAAGTGATATACATGACATTTATAATAAGGACCAACAATCTAAACAAGACCATGATAGTCATCACCAACTATCATACACAATATATGATTTGTATAATAAGCATCTATCAATAGCATCAAGATCAACAACATGTATATGTAAATCATCAAAAGATTCACCTGAATCAAAACAACTATGTGGATCAAGCAATATAAGAATGTTCATGTACCAATATCTTCTAGCATAATGCCAACAATGCATTATTAGAAACATATGCTCCCCTTGAACCTATGCCAATTGTTCATTGTCAGATTTGATCATTGAAAATATCAGTAAGAATCATTAAGTCGTCATTATCAATTAGATATACATCAAGTCATCAACAACTTATGAGGGCCAAGAGCACTTATACATATTATTAGTAAACTGTAATCATCATCAATTGGAACAGAGTGAATATTTGATAATTGACTTATCCATATCAGACCCCTTTTCCGAGTGTGTCCACTGTTTTTTCCTCAAACCAACATATACACAACTGTGTAGCTTTGAATTCAGGTATATATGTGACTTGTCTTCATGAAACTTGGGTATGAGATTTAAAACACTGAAGTTTCACACTTTCAACTCCCCCTGAGTCTGTTATGTCTATACACTGTGGTATGCCACATCTTTTTGATTGTCCTTCCTTCTTCTTCCATATCTTGGAGTGTGATGATGTTTTCTCCTTTTGGTATGGTGCCCAAAATTTTCTCCTGCGCTCCTTTGCTATATGTCCAAACTTGTTACATGAATAACATCTTACATATTTCATATTTCTTCTATAACAGTCAATGGCTTTGTGACCAAACATATTGCAATAAAAACAATATCCCTTAAAGTGCCTGGAAGCTGATGATATCTCCGTGTGACGGTCTTGAACCATTCTACTTCTTCATATCACTGCAACATGTCTAAAATTATGACATATAAAACATTCAACATTATTCATAGGAGGAAATAACCGAATATCACTTCCATAGTTAGGAGTAAAAGTTTTTCTTTGAAGACTTTCCTTCCTTGGTCGTTGATGGGGTTGACCTCTCATATCCTTGTTGAGCATTTCAAATTTTGCATTAGAGTTCCTAGCCTCACCTTGTGAGCTAGGTTCACCTTCAATAGATTCATGAAAACTAAGACTAGTTTTGATGGTAGGAGACCTTTGACTACTAAGAATATTATCCAAAATATTAGTACTGTCTAGAAATCGTAACAATTTATCCTTTTCTTCTAATTTACATTTTAAGATATTTACCTCAACCTGATATTACTCTTCCTTTTCCAGATATTTCCTCTTCAAGATTTCTTCAGCCTATTTTCCTTCTTCCACTTTTTTCCTTAATTTGTGAATCTCATTTTCTTGTTCTTCATCCGCTTGAGGTAGTTCTTCATTCTGCTTATTTTCAAAATCTTCTTTTAGAGAGAGGATCTTAGCTTCAAGACTTTCATAGTAACTGGATCTATCTTTAAGTCTCTTGATTGTTGTATTATTTTCATTTACTTCATTATTTTAATGATGCCACTTCATCTTGCAGCTTTTGACATTGATCTTCCTTTTCCTTTTATTGCTTCCTCACCTTGTTTCCTTCTTCCAGCTGTTAACGAGAAAAGTGTCTACTCAGAACAACCCTATCCCACTAAGGTGTGACAGTGACCTTAGAAACAAACAAGGAAAACTACTTTCGTATTCTTCTTTATGAACTATAAACGAAGAGGAATAGGATGAACCAACTTGTGTCTTGCGCTAGTCCTTTGATCCAATCTCTCTTCTCTTTGACAGCTTCCAGCTACCTCCTCCCTTACTTGCCTAGCTTCACCAAGTTCCTGTAAGATCACAGAAGAAGAAAACTACACAAAGACATGGATTTATATTCATAAATAGCTTAGGATCAGATTTAAGCTAAACATACAAATGTAACAAACATCAATGATACACAAGCATGTAGGAGAAACTCAAATAGTTTTATTGATATAGCAAGAAGATCCAGGAGGAGTTACAACCGATGATTCCTAATCCAGCATCAACCTCCCAGCAAAGGAGTCCCCTCTTCACCTCCAACAAAGCATAAATCACCCAATACTCTGATATCTATCTCAAAACCAACATCAATTCTCTGCAATGTACAAAATTCCAACCTCTGGATCTCTGGGATGATGGATCCATATATAGATGTATGCAAAGAGGATGAGTCAGCTTATGATCTGACTAGTGGCTTCTCTCTGTCAGTTCTTGCTTCCACTTGGAGACTGAGAGCCTCTTACTCATCCTTGGTCGAACTCAGTGAGGCAAGTGTCATTGGGGAAGATTCTGGAAGCTTCCATTGTCTGTCCACCTCGCGGAATGACATTGCCATTTGTCATTTCCCACTCAACGCACCCTAGTAGTGCATTTAGGTGCGTTGCAACGCACCTAGCTAGTGTACTTGGGTGCTATGCAACGCAGCTAGCTAGTGGAGCAGCTGAAATGATCCTGATTTGACTGATTCTGAGCAGTTTCTGGTGGAGAACTTCTGGGAGAAGCTGTAATTTGTTGACCTTGTTCCTTTAGGGGCCGAAACAACACTTTTAGGGACTTAGGATCCCTTGGTTTATGGACATTTCATGCTTACAGCTGTAAGGCACAAAAATGTCTATAACACCAGCTGATCTTTTAACCTGGTAACTTCTTCTCTGAAGGCACACTCCCTTTTGTTAAATAGATCTTGTTGGTCTCTGATTTTATCTTCGAGTATTTTAACTTATTTCTTTATTTTTCTTCCACGATCACTTCAATATCTTCAACATTGCATGAACAGAGAAAAGTATCACTAGATGACCAAAAATTAGTACCTGATACTTCATTTGCTTGTTTGTCTTCAATCTAAGGTGATTCTGAATCTGAATACTTGCTTCCACCTAACGACCCATTATCTCTCCTATTGTCATTGTTCCTTTGAGATGTCTTCTTTCTCGAAGGCACTTTCTTCTTTGGCTTCTTTCCTGTTATTTCTATGGATCTCCTTCAAGAAATCGAGCTTCTGCTAAAGGACCTACTCCAATACCAATTGCTGGAAATAATATTGAGAAGGGGGGGGGGGTGAATCATTATTAATAAAATCAATAACTTTTTCTTTTCATTCTCTTATTTATATATGCTACTTCATTGAAGGTAACTTCTGTGTACGCACAACTATATTTAAGGAAACCAACATATATCCAGGAAAGTTATGGTTCAGTTAATTCATTATATGTTGATCTTTAACAAATGCATCAGTACTTCATTAACCATATAAATAGTAACCATGCACAGTAATAACAGAACAAACCATCACATATAAGAAAAACACATGAAGACCAAGATTTAAGGTGGAAACCCAATGTGTGACAAAAACCACCTACTGCATTCTTCTTTTAATATAAGAAAAACCTATTTACAATCTTGTACTGGTGCAAAATCATTCTTGCACATAGGCACCCACCTACAGAAGGCTACAACCTTCTCTCATTCTCCAACATCTACTGGAAGGGAGCTACAACTCTCTAGCTCTTATACTAGCCGATCCGTTTACTAGTACATAGGCACTGGCCTACAGAAGGCTCCAACCTTCACTCATTTTCCAACTTCTACTAGAAGGGAGCTCCAACCCCTTGGCTCTTGTACTACTCAATCCATTTACTAGTACATAAGCGCTAGCCTACAAAAGGCTCCAACCTTCACTCGTTTTCCAGCTGTTACTAGAATGGAGCCCCTACCCCCTAGCTCTTGTACTAGCCGATATGTTTACTAGTACGTAGGCTCCAGTCCACAAAAATCTATGACCTTCTCTTCCTCCAGGGACCACGTTTCATAAATTTTCAGTCTCGATACTCCTGGAACACAACACCACAATTTGAAGGCCTCGTTTCATCAAATTTTCATACTAGACCCATTAACAACATTGAAGCTCAAAATCAATCACCAGTGAAATATAACCATCAAATACATCTGCATCAACAAATCATTGAAACTCAATCATCAATCTCTGAATCATCCAAAATTGAAACAATCATTGAAAACCCATCATCACTGAAGAAAATCACAATCAATCAATCTGAACATTCAGACCACTGTCACCAGAACACAAAGAAGAACCCAGAACTTTGTAACAACAACTATAACCAACTGCAACTTCAAACATGATATTTCATAATGTATATGCTACTTCGATGTGCTGAACCTACATGTATATGAACTTTTATCAAAGAGAACCGGTGTACAGATCTGCAAATACTAACTTAAAAGCTTCATAGCTATTCCAGACTTCAGTCATACCCAGATCATAACATTTACATAATAAAACATGCGTCGGTATTCACGTCTAGAATATCCATGATCAAACCAAATAATGATAATTCATTTTAAGTCTTATCATCCCGATCCATCATTCATCATCAACCACATAGATGCATCCTTAGTTCAGATCAAGCAAAGCATCAAAAACCCATAACTTGCATATTTGATCTAACACTTCATAAGATATTCAATGCTTGCACACCATGGCCTAATGATCTTCTCCTCATATAGTTTGAGGCCTTTCTCAATACCTTGGACCAAAACCACTTAGCATCAATACCTTGGGCCAAATACCTTAGACAAAAACCTTGGTTTTCCAACCTATATGCCCTTTTCCTCCTGTGGCAGTGCATGTATATGTATACAGTCCTTTTGTTCTATTAACCCGCATGTATACGCTGCCTGGACAAAGTGAACCAATGTATACTTCTTAAACCACTCTCTTTATTCAATCTCTACAGTTTGATCTGTAATCCTTTTATGTTAACTTGCTGCACTGTGAATTGTCATTTGTGTTAGTTACCATCAAGGACAACAACTGTATCATAATGCCAACAATGATGTCATGAAAAATCTTATAGAAATGGGAGCCACACTGTGACTCCCACAACATTTTATGATAGACATGGATGGGTGTAGGATCCTTTGAGGTCCATTTCTAGCCCATGCTTGGAAAATGTGAGCAAAAACATATAACATCCATGATGTAGGCACTCATGAAAAATGGAGGTATAACCCAAGTGGAGACAATTCTATTATGCCTATATTCTCTTATGGCCATGGCTAGATTATCCAACAAAATAGTACTCTAGTTCAAAATGGTAGAATTTACAATTGCATCAATTAAGGGCACCCATTCAATGGAAATTTTTATGGTATTAGCTTTTCTAAATAGCCTACACAAAATTACAACTGCAAAATTGTATGGGGATGACAGAGGTGAGATGGGGTACATACCAATTTTCTCCCATCTAAACTTATTGGAGACATACCTCCAAGTCTTCATAATGTCCATTGGATCTTCATTCTCTTTAGCGAAATGCTTGATAAAATATTTTTCATAGATCTTCTGTGGCTGCAATAGGTTGTACATTTGGCTCAAATTGTTTGACTTGAATGATCCAATAACGTCTTGACTGGAGTTTGTGAATGTTCTATCAAAAACATCTACTTCATCAATAATCCATCTAACCATATCTGTGTATGGTAATATTTTTGGTCTTGCAGCAATCTTGTGTAGAAAAGAGAATGTTGCTTCGAATTAAGAAGCATCAGATGAAGTCATGGCATCTATTAGTGCCTTAACTTCGAGGGGCCTTGGGTTTTATCCCTCTAGTAAATTGTACATCCTCTCCCAAGTCATAGTGTTGCCATCTTTATTACAAGTGGTATCAAAGAATAGCGGTAGAATTTATGACTTCTCAAGCAAAGTATCCTCTACAACATTTTTCCCTTTCTTAACCATTTCCGTGTGTGATGTGTTCTTTGAAAAATTCCTGTAATTTAGGTAAATGGAGAAGACAAGCTAAAACGCAAACTGGTAAATGAAAGAGAAAATATGATTATCATAGTAAATTTTGAACAAACGTAAGGATGGAGCTTTTATTTCAAACATGAATAAGAAATATATATATCATCTTGAGCTATTAAATGAATAAATGCCCTTTAAATCTCATTAACTATAAATTAAGTATTACATGATATTTTCTTTATGCCTTGTCAAAATGCCACATCGCATATTTCAAACTAATATTTCCGATTTATTTGAATGTTCATGTAATATCGATATGTTGCAATTGCAATGAATCGGAATATGGAAGATAACAAATCTCAATTCTCGCAAATCAAAAATCTCAATTCTCACAAATTGCAAATAACAATTGTCACAAATAGTAAATCGCAAATCGCAATTCTCGCAGATTTATGAATAGAGAAATTCAAAGTTACTTTAATATTTTGCGATATACAATAAGCGGGATTACAATATGTCAGACCTAAATGTAGTTCTATAATGGTTTTAATATTCCTTCGGGTCCGGATTACATCACATTTCACATTTTCTTGTGGTTTGTATGTTTGCGCTCTTTTAAGAAATGCGATGTGATTGCGATAAAGACCTTTGAAGAATAGTTCAAGCCTTAAGTATTATAGAAGCTAGTGCTATTTATGTGTCTTTTAGAGGGATTTTACTTATCACATCTTGAATATTCTGTCTCATGACTAATCCTTGTTGTTATCAGATCCCATGATTTGTGATAAAGTGGGAATATGTTATCATGAAACGACTTGGTTTGATATCTTAGTTTATCCAAAGTTTTATTCCAAATGTTTTACAAAAGGAAAGCTATTATCTGCTAAAAATTTATTTTTGGATAATTTTTAAAAGGATTCCCATTTATCAATAGAATATTAAATATTAAATCAATAAATGGGGGGTTTTTGGATAGTACAACACTTGGCAATTCACTGGAAGAACTAGTTATCTTTGATAGTTTTTTGAAACCTATAAAAATTTCAAAATAAAGATAGTTCAAAAAAATCAAAATGACATGAAATTTAAGATAAGAAACATTTCTCTCAATAAGAACATAAACTCACCTAATCACAATTCATTTGATATCCTCTTCAAAATGAAAATTCCTTTCTCTATATCAGTCTTTACTTGGTTTAAAGATAAAGTAGGGGGCTCTTACAGATTAGCTTTTAGATGTAATAATTTGTCACAGGTAGAGCCTCTGCTACCAGTAGGCATCCATATCCTGGACATGGCTACCTTTTAACCATCAATTATTCAATATCGCATCTAGATAAGAGTGCAATTTTTAGAGATAAATTTATACTCATATACTTATTCTCTTCTCTTTCTTTTTAGACAGTTACCTTTTCTTCTAATTTTTTTTCTTTTTTCTATTTAAAAGTCATTTTCTTGTGATGAGACCCCTTGTCTTTTGATCAAAATAATCTCAAGCCATTACCATGTTTTGATATGTAGTATTGGTAGTGTCAGACTATTATTTCCCTATGAACATGGTAAGATGGCCCTTAATGAGACCTCTTATCTTTTATGTTTTGGTATATTTTAGAATTACACTCAAAAAAGAGAAAATATTACTAGATGGGGAGAATCATTGACTCCTTAAGAGTTTCTGGATGACAATTATAGAGTTAAAGGTGCTTATCTGCAGAGATTTTTTCCTTTGTTAAAGATACTTTTCTTGACTGATAATAGAACAAAGGTCTCTTTATAAAGTTGGGGTTTCACACAGATTAAATAATTTTGGTGCAAACAAGTAGATTTCAGAGAGATATATCATAGCTTGTTTCTCAAATGTCGTAACTATTTCCTTAACAATCTCTACTTATGAAAGCGAAAAATCAAAATATTTAAAGATATTTTTATTGTAAGGCCAAAAGTGAATATTATTTAACTTTTATTTTCCTAGGAAAAGTAAACGTAATAGTGTAGAAGGGATAGAAGAGGTTATCTTATATGAAAAATATTTCTTCAAAATCTGCCCATTCAAGGGAAGATAATCTCTCTTGCTTAATAAATCTTGCAATAGAAACATTGATGAGCCAATTTTTTCTGTAATCTGAAATGGGCCAAGCCACATTCTTTGGAATTTAATATGCTTAGCTTTTTCCTCCTCTTCTATATCCAACTTCAATACAAGGTATTTTTGTTGGGTTGTGTTATATTCTTTCCATGACTAGCCCAAGCAATTAACCAGGGGCTTAGAGGGGAGGCGGAGCCCCCCCTCCATTGTGTTGATTGCATAGCGGGGGGGTCACATGGGGTTTGAGGGTTGCAGGTAACCCCACTCTATGGGGTTTGGGGCAGCGCCCCAGAAAATTTTGGTTTTGGAACCTATGTTAGGTTGGGCGGACCTACCTATTGTTTTGTGCACGATTTTCGCACATGTTTTTGGATGCGATGGTTTTCAGTCCTTGGCTTTGGACGCGATGGTTTTCAGTCCATGGTATTGGATGCTTCGACATGTATAAATATGTATTATAACATTAAAAGGAACAGAATGAAAAATCAAGTTGGTAGTCCCGGTTTTGGGATCCAAGGGAAATCTTTGTGTATATGTGTTTTATGGGTTATGCTCTTGCATTGTTTATTTATGTGTTTTAGAATTCTTATGCAGGTAATTTCTATATGGGGTTAAAACCTACACTTTGAGTTGAAAATATTTAGGACTTACAAAAATTTCATCAAAGGAATATTTGACTAACTATGGATGATGTGCATGTATGATATTGGCTTTATCTCTTTCTTATTCGAGTTTGAGGATTTGTGATTTCCTTAATTGCATAGAAGAGGAAGGATTTTCTTCAATAAATTGAACTATGGCTATAAAGGGAATAACTACATTTGTAGGAACAAAATATTCTTTCCAATAGACCAAATTAAAAGCAGAAGTACCTATTGAGGCCTTCTCTATTATTCGATATGCCCAGAGAGAAAATGTTAACAATTTATGCCATTTTTTTTTTTTATTTAATCAATAGTTCATTTGAAGATCCTTATGAGGTTTTTCTTTGTTGATTCAGCTAAATCGTTTCCCTGAGGATAATAAGTAGCAAAATATTTAAGTTTAAAACCTCTTTTGAGAGAAAATTATGTGATAGTGTTTCCTGTGAAATAGGATGCATTGTCAAACATGAGGGCACTTGGTAGACTAAGTATGGTAATAATAAATTGATTCAATAATGTTTTTAGAATTGGCTACCTTGAGTGGAATTGCTTCCACCCACTTAGTGAAGTAATGAGTTGTTGTAAGGATATATCTATGCTGCTTTGAAGAGTGAGGAATGATCTAACCTATTATCTCTAGTCCCCATTGCTCAAATGGTTGTTCAATCTTGACTAGCTGTAATGTCAATGTAGGTTTCCTTTGTCTTCCAACAACTTTTTGACAAATTTTGCACTTCCTTACATATCAGTGTGCATCTTTGAAAACAGTTGGCCAATAATGACAGTCATGTAGTATTTTATGTGATATTATGTCTCCTCCAAAATGTCCACCAGCTAGGTCATCATGGAGTTCCTGCAGAACCTTTTCTGCCTTAGTTTTTCAGAGAACCTAAGTAAAAAAAATCATAATTCTTCCTGAACAAAACATCATTGATGTTTTCATATTGCTTAGCGTTTAATATTAAAGCCCTTTTTATTTTGAAATTGAGCTTCATAGGGGCATATCCATTTTTCAAATAAAAGATGATATCAATATATTTATATTAAGTATCATTGAGTCTTACCTCACATTTGTATATCATCCCCTAAATCTTCTGGTGTTGGTAAGTTGGATAATCCTGCTAACATTCTGCAAAAACCTTGACCTCTAACAATTTTAGCTGGTCTAATTTCAATTTCATATTTCTGCAATGCTGTTACCCAATTTTCTCTTTTCTCACCTAATTCTCCTTGTATCAGTAAATTTCTCACTAATGAGAATGGAACTATTACTTTAGTGTGAGTTTTAAGAAGAAACGGTCTGAAATGTTTAATTGATTTGAAAACATCAAAAGCCTTCTTTTTAACATCTAAGTAATTCAATTCATCACCTTGCAAATTGGAGCCAAAGAAATAAATTGATGCTTCAACTTTCTCATCATTGACTTGAGTCAAAATAGTTGCATATGATGTTTCAAAAGCAAAAGTATACAAAATAAAATGATTAGAAAAATTCAGAGTTGCTAAAGAGGGAGCATTTATAATAGCTTTTTTGATGAGATTGAAAGCTTCATACTTAGTATGTCCCCATTTAAAAACATAATTTGTCTTGATCATAGATTGGAGGGGTAAAAAAATTCGTGAAAAGTCAAGGACAAATCTTTTGACAAAATTTATTTGACCTAGGAAAGATTGCATGGATTTTTTATTATGAGACAAAGAGATTTCAAAAATATCTCTTATTCTATCTAGATTTATGTGAATGCCATCTTTAGATACAATAAATCCAAGAAGTTTACCTTTACTTAAAGCAAATAAATATTTCTTTGGATTTAGAGAAATTCCATATCTTTTACAATGTTCAAAGATTTGTCTTATGTCCTTTAAATGATTACAATGCTTATTTGAATATACATTTATATCATCTAAATAAATGACCACTGTTTTATTTACAAAACCTTTGAAAGATATATCCATGGCTCTCTGAAATGTTGCACCAGCATTGATTAATCCAAATGGCATCTTTTGATAAGCATATGTTCCCCATTTGGTTCTAAATGTGGTCTTTAGTTGATCATCTGGATGTACGAGAGTTTGATTGCAACCTAAAAAGCCATCCAAAAAAGTCATTAACTTTGATCCTGCAACTGATTGAAGTATTTGTTCCATAGGAGGGAGTGGAAAGTTTTCCTTTTGACAAGCTTTGTTGAGATTGCGAAAGTCTATAAAATTTCAAATATCACCATTCTTTTTCCTAACTGGAACTAGGCTAGAAACCCACCTTGAATTTCGGACGGGAAAAATTATTTTGGCTTTGATAATTTTATTTAATTTATATTTGATTTGAATTTCTAAATTTGGATGAATATTTCTCAACCTTTACTGTACAGAATTTTCATCAAATATTATAGGAATGGTATTTTGAATGATGGAAGTGTCATATATCTTAAGGTCATCATAATTCCAAGAAAAAACATTTTTATATCTTCTCAACAAATTAATGAAGGCTAGTATTTCATCTAGTCTAAGACCAAGACCTAGATTAATACTTTGAGGTTTAAGGTCAATTTGAAGATTAACTAATTCAAACCTCAGTGTTGAGCTTTGAAGCTTTGAATTAGTTGGTTTCTTGAATATGTCCTTAAGATCGTACATATCTTCCATCTTGACTACAGATTTAGGTATGGGATTTACACTTGTTTATTGCTTGAGATGGTTATTGTGTTGGTCTTCATCTATTATTTAGTCATCATATGAGCCTTTGGATGTTAGAAAATTTATTATATTTGGATAGTTATTAAAAACTTGGCAATTAGTGATGTTATTGGGAATAGAAGGTCTAAAAATTAATTCTATAGAAAATCTATCAGGGCTATAATCTCCTAGTGGTATGAGCTTGGACGCAACCAAGGAAAATTTTAAGGATAGAAAATTTTCTTGAAGTTTAGAAACATTGGCGAATATCACTAATCCCTAATATGCAAACTATAAAATGTTTATTGATATAAATGTAAAATTATTCAAATTTATAATGATTTTATATATAACCTCTATATAATGTTGGCGATTTTTAAGGTAAAAATATTTTATATTCTAAAATTTGGGCGAAACGTCTTTTATAAAATTGGAAATTAGCGAATCCTTTTTGTGGAAAAATCATGGAAAATTAGCCCACTGGGCGAACATTAGCCCCTAAAATTTTCCATGGACGCAACGTTAGCCAAAAGATCGACACTTGTGTTTTGAAGTCTTGGAATTGGGGAAATATTAAATGGGGTGAGGTCCTGCTCTAATGATTGATAATGCTTCAAATGTCCAAAATACAGTGAATAGTATTCCTCACCTGATTGATTACAATTTCTGAATCTATGAATACTTGAAAGTATTTGATATCAAGTCCTATGGCTTTATAAAATCCTTGGACTAATGCTTCATATTCAACAGTATTATTCGTGCATTCAAATTCCATTCTGCATGTTAACATAGTTTTTTCTGCTTTGGCACTAACCAATATGCAACCTACCCCAGTTCCATTAGATTTAGATCCATCAGAATATAATTTCCACAACAAAGAATTGACTATAGGTTTATCTACAACATTGATACATTTAGAAGAATCCATTTGAAAATAATTTTTTATTTGTGATGTGAGAGAATTTTCCAAAAAGGGTGAAGTATTCACATCAAAATTTCCAAAAAATGATTCAACTGAATAATTTCCAATGATATTGCTATTGTATGTGATGAGCTCATTTTGTCCGTCTAGTTCAGTGAGGATATAATTTAACTTTTTCTCACGGTCAACCATTATTTGATTTCGCTTACTAGTCTGTTGTGAAATAACCATGAAGCTTTTCAGATCAATCTCTACTAAGGATCAAGCTGTCGAATTGAGGAATATCGACCATAATAACATCAATCACTTGACATACATTCAGGTTTGATGAGAGTCTAATGGTAACCTGATTAATTTCTCCTATGACTTTGACTTGAGATCAATCTAGCTATACAATGCGAACGACAAATTTCTGGGTTTTGACAGTCAATTTTGCATAGACTGTTTTTGGTAAAATGTTGGACGAGGCTCTAGATTCAACTAAACAATTGTGAAAATTCTTAGTAAAGACTTTGAAAATCAAAAGAAAAGGAGGAGTACGGGATTTAGATTTTCCACCAATTAAAGCAACATCAATGGAACTCATTTTGTCTGATGAAGTACTGGGAGGCTTGCCCATTTCTTGAGCAGCCTTGGAAACTATAGTAGTAGGAAGAGGAGAAGTGGGGACTGCTTTTAATTCTTTGAGCAATAGCTTCTACTGATGTTTTAGCTTTCTAAGCTCATAAAATGTGATATTAGCTCTGGTCTTCTTCATGTCTTTGATGATGTTGTATTCCATATCATCAGAAACTAGCAAGGTTTTGGCTGGAGGTGAAGAGTTGGATTGAGGAGGAGATGTTTGAGTAGATTTGGGAGAATATTTCTTACCTATTGCTTTATCTTTGACAGTAGGAGCTGATGATTTCTGTTTTTTATTTTTTTGTGGCGAATCAACGTACCCTTGATTCTGGTAGAAAAACGTAAAGCTTCTTCTGATTCTTCATTATCAAACAAAGGAAGAATGAAATCCCACATTCCATGTACTTCAACTATCTCTTCGTCATTAGTTTGTTCTTCAGCTGTTGATACTTCTTCTTCATCCACATCTACTTCAGCATTAGATATTGTATTTGGAGGTTTAGGATCAGAGGGGGGATTTATTTTGAAAGGTCTAAAAGATTTCCTACAAGAAGTCTCAACTACCTATTTTTTAGTGTTGACCATTTCATTGGACATGGTTTGAAGTACCTTTTGCAGACCTTCAAGATTGAAAGGATATTTAGGTGCTTTCTTCTTGGATTCATCCCTGAAGGTGACCTATTTGGATTTTCTTTCCTCTAATGCTTTCTTCTTTTCTAAAGCTAAAATCCATTTTTTGACAGCTATGGCTTCTTTCATGTTTTCAACCAAAGCTAGTTTGGCAGCTTTATCGAAAAAAGCTACATTTGAGGGAAGAGTAGAAATGTACCATTCATTTTGAACTTCAGTGCTTGGCCTAGATGCCATTGGAATTTTGTTTAGTAATTTGTTAAAAGGGGAATTAAAGTCCTTAACTAACTCTTTAGATTTAGCTTTCAAGTTGGAGATATCATTAAGACGAGTATCCATTGAGTGGTCATCTCCAAAATTGTTTAGGAACTGTTCCTGAAATGCATTCAAATTATCAATGGAGCCAAATGGTAATGAAAAGTACTAGGATCATGCTAATCCTTGTAAAGTATAATGGAATAATCGTACAACTGCATATTCTTATACAACTACATTCAGGTTTATGGACAACATGGAGTTGTTTATGTGTTCTTCAGTAGGAATCCCATCGTCGGGATTGAATTTTGGTAACCATTTCAATGGATGAGTGGGTAATGGATGCAATGGTCATGCCATTTGAACAGATCCTAGATTTTTCCATGGTCTTTGAGCCATTATGGGTATCTGTGTGAAAGAAGATGTACCAATGGTTGAAGGTGATTGGGTAGAAGAGGATTGTTTTCCTATAGCAGTGTAAATCATGATCTGAGGTGGTGAGGTGGATGATTGAGTTTGTGATGAAGATGATGAAATGAATGAGGGAGTTTGTGGTGATGATGAAAGAATCTCACTATGAGTTTTACACTCTGATTTCTTAGTTTTCTTTCGAGGAGGAGGAAGAGGAAATTGAAATGGAGGAATTCCAAAATTTTCACTCTATGATCTAGTTAATCTTCGAGATGAAGGAAAATGTGAAGAAACGTTGGCTTGAGATAATTCAGATTCTTCATGGGACAGAGAAATCCCTTGTAATTTATGAGTTAAAGACTGAACTTCAGGAATTTCTATAGGTGAAGGGTGATCTGATTTCCTTGGAGAAACACTAATGGCTTGTAAAGATTTTTTCACAACTTCACATTTAGGATTTGGGGATTTGGAATGTGACCGAGAAGTCGGAGATGATGGTGAGGTATTTTTACACTTAGAATGGCTTTTGATTTAGATTTTCTTGCCATTTACAGTGGAGGTCCTCCTTCTAGTGCTAAAATGTTGAAGCCTCGAAATTCGTTGTGACAACATGGGGGATAACCACTCGGTCTGGTCCATAAAAGAAACTCCTTTTCTGTTTCGTATAGTGGCTCCGACTAGGGATAATGGGACCAATTTCCCAGACAGGATATATTTGATCATGTTGTTGGGTTGATATAAGATATAACAGAGACTCATTCAACTAAAAATGATCTAATCTAGATAATAAACACATGCATCTATCTTAATCTAACATTACCTTACTATAAATATCCTGGGAATAAGCTAAGATATGCGATCTACACATATGTCTGAAAGAAGCTGGTAATAAATATTATTCAACTCCTAAAAGAAATGAAATCATGAATGATAATTTTTTTGGCTAAATAGTTATATAAAATAATTGACAAAACATGATCACATATAGTAATTGTTAATGTATTCAGTAAGGAATTAGAGCTGAAACATCATACAAAAGTGCAATGATGTAGAACTATGACTCAGATTTTATGCATAAGACAATCAAAGAAAGAGTATTGCTAATGTATAAATAAAACACTATCATAAGATAAAAGTACAATATATGAAAGGTCCCGCTCATGGGCTCAATAATATTGATCCACTTCCATTCAATCACATACACTCTAAGAGTACAAAAGTGAAATTTTTGTAGGGTATGCTTCTATATTTAAAAAAAATAGATCATGTTCCAATAATTTCATCAAAACCTTCACAAAAACATAGAAGTGTAATGTCTTGTAAAGTGTTTTTGATAAAATCCTGGACCCCTCTCTAAATGCATTAAATGGGTTTAAATACTATAATACATGCCTCGAAAATAGATTATTACAGAAAAAGATGAGGAGGTTTCAAACAACCTTCCTCGGAATAAGTGAAAGAAAAAACTAAAAAATAAAATAAATGATGACAAACTTTTGCAAATCGAATGGCCTTATTTGGCCATTCGGTCCATGAGCTCACATATGTATATCATTGGCTTAACCAGGGAGGTCAACGAATTCTAGATCTCAGTTTCCCCGTCAATACAACATCAGTGAGAGGCGGCACCATATTTTGAGAAGAATTAGTTAAACAATATAGAGTCATGAAATGACTGTGTGGTTTCAACAAAAACCACCATTATGTTTCCCAGTCGATCTTAGTGAGTTTCTTGATTGCTTTTGCATTTGTCTAGGCAATTTCTTTCCACCATTCTTCCAAGTTTTTAACATCTGGGAGAGCTTCTGGACTATATTCTCTGATAAGATTGGCAGTGTGGAGGTTTTCATTGATTGCCTCAATGATGTTGTTTATTGTACTTTATACTCTTGCTGCTCGTCTCTTTGTATGTTTTAACTGCAGACCCCAATATGTAAATAAGATGTCTTTGTGGGACTCTTCAATCTTTGGTAGATCAACCTTCCTGCCTTCTTCAAATTCTTTCCAAGAAATGAATTTTGTGATTCTTTTATTAAGCTCTTCATATTCTAATAGTTGATCAACCACTTGATTATTTAATTTGTCACTTGATTCACAATACGGTTTGGTCATAGAAATCCTTTGACATAATACTTCCTAATGTTGTACCAAAAGATAATTTAACTCAAGTACCTCTTTGATAAATTCATCTACTTGAGGACTGCCTTTGAATTTGTCCAATATTAGCTTGAATTTGGTGAATCTATATGTTCTTCACTGCCATGTTTGTCTGATGCTTTATTGTCATTTTATCAAAAAAAAATTTGAAGTTATGCTAGCTGTATTTCCACCTGCTTACTAGTGCTTTGACTTTCTTACTCGAGTTGTTGTTCAAGTAATTGAACTCTTTCTTCCATTTCCTTCAGTAACAGTTGAACCTCTTCTGCGTTATCAATTATTGCAGTTGCATAAGATCCTGCATATTGTGATAGCTTTGTGAGGTTGTTTGATGGATCCATGGAGGTGTCTCTCCACACTATCTCCATTGGGTCACTTTCAAGAATTGTTGTTACTGATAAATCTAATTTTCTTTCCCTTCTCTACCTTTTTACTACGACCTTATGTGTAGGGTTGTAGAATATATCTAAGGGCGGTATTTCTTCAACCTTCAAAATAATTTCAGAAGTTGGATGTGCCGGGATGATCTCAATGTCCTGAGTGGGTACAATTTCTTGTATTGTGGTTTCTGGATTTACAACTTGTTGAGTGTGCTGTGGAGTCTGAAATCCAGAAATTCCTTCAAGAACAATATCTGTTTGGAGATTTTTATTAAATTGCTCCCACTACTTTTCCAAATTGATGAGAGGGGTCTTTTTTGTTTCAACCTGCAAGGGACTAGTCTCCATGTCTTGTTCTGTTGGGACCTTCTCGGTCATTTCTTCACAATCTTCTCTTGTATCATGTTCAGGGTATGCCTTGGGACTTCCTTCTTTATTCTCATATTCATGCTCAGAGTATTCAGAACCTTCAGTTGACTTTGGTTGTGATTCTTCATCAGAATTTTGTTTAGAATTCTCCTCTGAGCTTATGCTGGGAGTAGGTTCTCTTACTTCTTGAATTTGTAATAGGTCGAAAGGGACCCGTTCAAGCCTTTTATTTATGCATATGTGGAATTATCTGAGGTCCTCTGGGTCTATATTTATTGACAATAAGTGCAAAACTTGTGAAAATCTCTTAGCTTGCCCAAATAAATCATCAAACAAATCTTCCACATGACTGAATTGCCTGACTTTGACCATGGAAGTAAAATTCTTGGCAACTTGGTTGGGGTCATATTATCTATCCGACAAGGTAGCTAGGTTTAGGGACATGATGTTTTTTATTTCTTTAGATGCATGCTCGAGATCATGCAATGGGAAAGCACCACATTGTAATGGGAAGGTTTGTCAAATGGCTTTCTTATGCTCTTTAAGGGCTTTGGTGATTCCATCACCCATTGTCTAATAAGCTATTTCTCAAGCCAATAGTTTATATGGAACATGGTATGGGAGAACATGGGGAGCAGTGATACTCCTCAAAACCCTGATATAAGTGAAACATTCCTCACTGAACCATCTTGTCACTAACAAGATGTCTATCTTTACTTCTTCTGAAGGCCTGGGGACTTTGTTATTAAAAATGCTCTGATAAATAGGCAACATGATGCCATGACAAATATTATAGAAATTGGAACCAAATTGTGACTCCCACAATATTTTATGATAGACAAGGATGGGTGTAGGATCCTTTGAGGTCCATTTCTAGCCAATTCTTGGAAAATGTGAGCAAAAACATATAGCGTCCATGTCATAGGCACTCATGAAAAAGGGAGGGATAACCCAAGTGGAGACAGTTCTATTAAGCCTATATTCTCTTGGCTTAACCTGGGGAGGTTGGCCAATTCTGGATCTCAATTTCCCCGTGAATACAACATCAGTGAGAGGTGGCACCATCTTTTGAGAAGAATTAGTTAAACAACTTAGAGTCATCCAATGACTATGTGGTTTCATCAAAAACTACCAGTATGTTTCCCAATCGAGCTTATTGAGTTGCTTGATTACTTCTGCATTTGTCTTGGTGGTTTCTTTCCACCATTCTTCCAACCATTTAATGTTCGGGAGAGATTCTGGACTACATTCTTTGATAAGATTGGAAATGTGGAGGTTTTCATTTATTGCCTCAATGATGTTGTTTGTTTTAGTGGCTTCTCTTGTTGCTATTCTCTTTGTCTATTTTAACTACACGTCCCAATCTGTAAATCAGATTTCTTTATGGGACTCGTCGATCTTTGGTAGATTGGCCTTTGTGCCTTCTTCATATTCTTGCCAAGAAATGGATTATGTTATTCATTAGTTAAGCTCTTCATATTCCAATCTTTGATCAACCACTTGATTGTTTAGTTTGTTGCTTGATTCATAGTAAGGTTTGATCATAGAAATTATTTGACAGAATACTTCTTGTTGCTATACCAAACAAGAATTTAACTCAAGTGCCTTTTTGATAAATTCATCTATTTGAGGAATGCCTTTGAATTTTTCCAATATAGCTTGCATTTGGTGAATCTGTGTGTTCTTCACTACCATGTTTGTTTGATGATGTATTGTCATTTGCTCAAAATTTTGTTGAAGCTATGCCAGTTGTATTTCCGCCTTCTTATTGGTGCTTTATCCTTCTTGCTCGAGTTGATGTTCAAGTAATTGAACTCTTTCTTCCTTTTCCTTTAGTAATAGTTGAACCTCTGTTGCCTTATCAATTGTTGCAGTTACATAAGCTCCTACATATTGTGATATTTTTGTGAGGTTGTCTAATGGATCCATGGGGGTGTCTCTCCACACTATCTCCATTTGGTCACTTTCAAGAATTTTTATTGCGGATACATATAATTTTATTTTCTTTCTATGCTTTTTTTACTACAGACTTATGTGTAGGACTTTAGAATATATCTAAGGGTGGTATTTCTTCAACGTTAAAAATAATTTTAGAAGTTGGATGTGATGAGATGATCTCAATGTCTTGAGTGGTTACAATTTCTTGTATTTTGGCTTCTAGATTTACACCTTTTTGAGTGTGCTATGGAGTCTAGAATGTAGACGTTCCTTTAATAACAGTCTCTGTTTGGATTTTTTTATTAATTTTCTCCCACTCCAATTCCGTATTGATGACTGGGGTATTTTTTGTTTCCACCTTTAGGGAACTGGTCTCCATGTTTTGTTCAGTTGAGAACTTCTCGGTCGTTTCTTCATGATCTTCTTCTGTATCATGTTCAGGGTCTACCTCGATGCTTCCTTCTTTATTCTCAAATTCATGTTCAAAGTCTTCAGAACCCTAAGCTAACTTCCCTTGTGATTCTTCATCAAAATTGTTCTTAGAACTCTCCTCCAGGTTTATGCTGGGAGTCGGTTCCGTTACTTCTTCAATTTGTAATAGTGTCAAAGGGACTTGTTCGAGCCTTTTATTTTAGTATATGTGGAATTATTTGAGGTCTTCTAGTCTAGCTTTAGTGATGCTAAGTGCAAAACTTGTGAAAATCTCTTGGCTTTCTCAAATAAATCATCATATGGATCTTCCTCATGACTATATTTCCTGAATTTGATCATGGAAGTAAAATTCTTGGCAACCTAGTTGGGGTCATATTATCTACCTACAGTGGAAATTAGGTTTAGGGTCGTGATGTTCTGTATTTATTTAGATGTATTCTAGAGATCATGCAATGTGAAAGGACCACATTTTAATGGGAAGGTTGGCCAAATGAATTTCTTTTGCTCTTTAAGGGTTTTGGTGATTCCATCATTCACTCTCTGATAATTTATTTCTTGAGCCAATAGTTTACCCAAAACATAGTATGGGAGAACATGGGGAGCAGTAATACTCGCAAAAACCATGATATAAGTGAAACATTCCTCACCGAACCATCTTGCCACCAACAAGATGTCTATCTTTGCTTCTTCTGAAAGCCTGGGGGCTTTCTTATTAAAAATGGTCTGATAAATAGGCAACATGATGCCATGACAAATATTATAGAAATGGGAGCAAAACTATGACCCCCACAGTATTTTATGATAGACATGGATGGGTATAGGATCCTTTGTGGTCCATTTCCAACCCATGCTTGGAAAATGTGAGAAAATACATATAACATCCATGACGTAGGAACTCATGAAAAAGGGAGGGATAAGTCAAGTGGAGACAGTTCTATTACGCTTGTATTCTCTTATGGCCATGGCTAAATTATCCGACAAAATAGTAGTTCAGTTCAAAATGGTAGCATTTACAATTGCATCAATTAAGGGAACCCATTCAATGGAAAATTTGGTGGCCTTATCTTTTTTGAATAGCCTACACAACATCAGAGCTGCAAAATTGTATGGGGTTGATAGAGGTGCGATAGGATACATACCATTTTTCTCTCATATAAACTTATTTAAGGGAGACCTCTAAGTCTGCATAACGTCCATTGGATCTTCATTCTCTTTAATGAAATGCTCGATAAAAGGTTTCTCATAGATCTTCTGTGGCTGTGGCAGATGGTACATTTGGCTCAAATTATCTGACTTGAATAATACCATAACATCTTTCCTAGAGTTTCTGAATGTTCTATCCAAACATCTACTCCATCAATAATTCATCTTATCATATCTGTGTATTGTAAGATTTTTGGTATTGTAGCAATCTTGTGTAGAAAAGAGCATGCTACTTCAAAGTAAGAAGCATGGGATGAAATTATGGCATTTGTTATTGCCTTAACTTCCAAGGGCCTTGGGTTTTCTCCCTCTAGTAAATTGTACATCGCCTCCCAAGTTGTAGTGCCACCATCTTTGTTACAAGTGGTATCAGAGAATAGTGGTTGCATTTCTGATTGCTCATGCGCAATATCCTCTATGGTCATTTTCCCTTTCTTAACCATTTGTGTGTGTGTTGTGTTCTTTGAAAACTCCATGTAATTCAGGGAAATGTAGAAAATAGGATAAAACACCGAGTGGTAAATGCAAGCGAAAATACGATTAGCACGGTAAATTTTAAAAGCACATAAAGATGGAGATTTTATTTCAAACATGAATAAGAAATATATCTATCATTTTGAGAAGTTAACAAATAAATGCCCTTTAAATCTCATTAACTATAAATTAAGGCTTACGTGATAATTTCTTTGTCTTTTCATAATGTCGCATTGCATATTTCAAACTGATATTTCTGATTGGTTTGAATGTTCATGTAGTATTGATCCGTTGCGATTGCGATGAATTGAAATATGACAAATTGCAATTATCACAAATTGCAAATCACAATTCTCACAAATCACAAATCGTAATTCTTTTCTCGCAGATCTATGAATAAAGAAATTCAAAATTGCTTTAATATTTTGCGATATGCGATAAGTAGGATTACAATATGTTGGACCTAAATGTAGTTCTATAATGGTTTTAATATTCCTTCGGGTCCAGATTACATCACATTTCACATTTTCTTGTGGTTTGTATGTTTGCGTTCTTTGAAGAAATGTGATGTGATTGTGAAATACCTTTGAAGAATAGTTCAATCCTTTAAGTATTATAGAAGCTAAGTGTTATATATGGGCCTTTTATAGGGATTTCGCTTATCGAATCTCGCGGATTCTATCTCATGACTAATCCTTGTTGTTAATAGAACCTGCAATTTGCGATAAAGAAGGAATATGCTACCATGAAATGACTTGGTTTGATATCTTATTTTATCCAAAGTTTTATTCCAAATTCTTTAGAAAAGGAAATCTCTTATTTGCTAGAATTTTTATTTTGGAGAATTCTTAAAAGGGTTCCCATTTATTAATACAATATTAATTATTAAACCAATAAATGTGGGGTTGTTGAACAATACAATAGGATTATAAATTGAATCCATTCCAGGCATATATTTCCAAGCATCGTTGGGATACTCTAGTCAATTGTAGCTTTTTTCCTCCACTCCCTCCCTAAGAACCATATGTGACATATTTAGAGTTCTGAAAGTTAACCTTCTTCCTACCCAATTCATACTCATCACTCATGTGGATATGCCTTCTCAATAATGCCATTCCACCACTACCGAGGCATGTCCCTTCTAAGAAAGATTTTTCACAAAATGTACCCCCATCAAGTCTTGTACATTGAATACTATGAAGTCTTTAGACGATGTTGGTGGAAATATAGTTGAGCATTCCTATGCAAATTTGTTACACAATACATAAAAAATATATGGAAATGTGTCATAACAGTAAGAGTTTTCAATTTTGTATCAACAACAACATGTTTTACAAGCTTTGTTTATTCTAACATACCATGGATTCCGTCTCTCAAATGATCATTAGCCAAATTTAAGTGTAGAATGTACATTCATGAATCTATCATACAATTCTATTGGTTTCATGTTAAGCAAATTTCTAATGTGGGACTCATAGTCCCTAGAACGCCTTCTTAATTTTGTTGCACCATTTTGGTTAGAAGGACTAATGTTCTCATGCAAGAAATTTTACACTAGTCGCTTAACTACTCCAATTAACATCATAGTATAATGAGGAACCCTACTAATGAATGCCTGACAATCTACTTTTTCCAACTATGTCGAGGCTATTCCATCTAATATGTTACTTTCAAAGGGCTTTGACATTACATTATTGTTATGGGAAGTGTGTTTTAGCAAAGGATGCTTTTATGTGATCTTGTTAAGAATTGATAATGTAGAGAAATGCAAGGTTTCATTATGTTCTTAAGATAAAATTGACTTATCAATTTTTTTAAAGAATCAATAAGGTTTGTAATGATATTATTACTTACTTCCATATTTTTCATTTTTCTAATCCCTAGAATTCTTCTAACAATAATAAAATTCCAAATTTTAAGAAATACAAAAATATTGTTATTTGGCTGCATAAGACTTCAATTCAAAATATTTCTTGATAACTTTATAAGATTGTTAATAGATAGCTCATTTATGTAGCTTACCTTCAACTGATGCTAAACCAATTTCATCCACCTAATGGCATTTTGGAGTTTTCGATAACATAGTGTACAATATAGGTAGGGGTGAAGGACATATATTCTAAAAATCTTGGCTTTTTTGTCGTGGAATTACATTGCTTATAGGGGACTAGATGTGCTCAAGGGTAAATTACTAGAATTTCCTTCTAATTACATTAAAAAAAAAAAAATTGTTAGTTACCTAATAAGAAGAAAACTTAATTTCCAATAACACAAGTGGATAGAAATCTTTCGAATTACACGAAAAATCATACCATGTGTTAAGAGTTGTTACTCTTTTATGCTTGTTCTATAGATTTCTATTTGGATGTTAAGCAAGTAGAAATTAGGATGGATCAAGGCTAGCATAAGAAGCATGCCACATTTCTAGAAACAAGAATGCATTCTTAGGAATCACATGCTTTCTTAATAATTCATTCACATTGCTCAGAGTAATCTACATAGCAATAATTACTCTTCCTACTTCCTTTTTTTGCTTTCTAACATTAGCCTAGAAACAAAAGCACTATGCATGAGTGTAGAATGCATGTGTTCTTTTATCCTTGTATTCCTTCCTCTATCCTTTCTCTCTCTTCCCCCCATCACTCTCTCTATCTCTCCCTATCTATCCACCATCCATCTATATCTCCCTCCCTCTCTCCTTCTCTCTATCTATCTCACTCCATAATTTTCCCTCTTCCTCTCTCCCCCATCACTCTCTCTCCCTCTCTTAATCTCTCCCTCTTTATTTCTCTCTTCTTCCATTGTTACTTCTACTTTATCTCTCCTCTCTCAATCTCCCTTCCCTCCTTTCTCTCATCCCTTATTGTATCCTTCTCTCTCTCTCTCTCTCTCTCTCTCTCTCTCTCTCTCTATATATATATATATATATATATATATATATATATATATATATATATATATATATATATATATATATATATATATATCTATATATATGTATATATATATATATATATCTATATATATGTATAATATATATATATATATATATATATATATATATATATATATATATATATATATATATATATATATATATACATACATACATACATACATACATACATACATACATACATATATATATATATATATATATATATATATATATATATATATATATATATATATATATATATATCTTTATCTCTATCTCTCTATCTCTTCCCCCATTACTCTCTAACTATGTTTCTCTTCTTCCACTCCCTTTCCCTCTATATCTCTCTCTCCCCTCTCTATATCCCATTCCTTCTCTCTCTCCTCCCTCTATATATTATTCCCTCTCTCTGCTTTTTCCTACCCCTTTTCTTACTTGGGTTTCTAGTTGCTAGTCCCAGAGTTGTTTTCAGTGGGAAACTTACCAGGTCCAGACATAGTAAGGATTGACAGATTGAGAGCTCTTTCTTGATTCTATGGGTGGCGGTGCATGGCCGTTCTTAGTTGGTGGAGCAATTTTTCTGGTTAATTCCAATAACGAACGAGACCTCAACCTACTAACTAGTTGCATGGAGGTTCCCCTTCGCAACCAACATCTTAGAGGGACTATGACTGTTTAGGCCATGGAAGTTTGAGGCAATAACAGGTCTGTGATGCCCTTAGATGTTCTGGGACGCATGCGCGCTACATTGATGTAGCCAATGAGTTTTTCCTCCTGGTTCGAGAGGATGGGGAAATCTTCTCAAATTGCATCATGATGGGGATAGACCATTGCAATTATTGGTCTTCAACGAGGAATTCCTAGTAAGCGCGTGTCATCAACTTGTGTTGACTATGTCCCTGCCATTTGTACACACCGCCCGTCACTCCTACCAATTGAATGATCTGGTGAAGTGTTCAGATTGTGTCGACGATGGTGGTTCACTGCCATCGACGTCATGAGAAGTTCATTGAACCTTATCATTTAGAGGAAGGAGAAGTCGTAACAAGGTTACCATAGGTGAACCTGCGGTAGGATCATTGGTAGAAGGGATTTTCTTTTGTGTTTCGGGTTGGTTGGCTTTCGATTGTAATGTGGGACTGTGTGGTGTGTCTCTGGGGGAGCGGGTTTGGTGTTCAGCGGGAACATTGTTGGTTGCTTGTCTTGAGGTAACGCTTGTTTTTTCATGTGTGCTTGCAAGCCATTCTTGTGCTTGTCCCACTCATCCTTTGTTTTTATTTCCCCCAATGTGTTTCTGCAGGGAGTTTGGAAGCTTGTTTCTTGGGAGACCTTCTGACGATCTGTTCGGCTGGGCATGGCTGCTATGGTTGAGGTGCTCGGGAAATACGATGGATAAATTCAAACTCATTCGTAGAGGTGGTGCTCGGTCTTTTGTTCGTTGGAAGGCATGGGCCAAGGGTGTGGGCTTCCATAGTTGGTTCTCTCAAAAAGGTGGCGGTGGTTGATGTGTTGCTTGGGTGAGCTTTTTTGCTGGTGGTTGGGTCGAGGGAGTGGTTGTGCGCGCACCTGGTAGCTCAAACCTTCCGTGAGGGGAAATTGTCGGGGTGGGGTCAGTATGGGATGGATGAAGAGTGGTTCAACCCGTTGGGCTGGCCACCCTAATCCCTCCTGATCGTGCCCCGATATACCCTCGCAGAAGGGGTGGGTGTCCAAGTAATGAAAAACCCCTCCCTCGGTCTAAGCTCCATCAAGATCGCAATTTTCCCAACCAATGGGCATGAGGGTGGCATTCTTATCTCATGCCTTTGCCGTCAAGGACAACTTTGGGACTAGCAACTAGAAACCCAAGTAAGAAAAGGGGCAGGAAAAAGCAGAATGAACTCTTGATGGAGTGTGGAAAGCTAATGATAGCTTCAGGTAAGATGAAAGATCTAGCCAGCTAGTTTACATCTTGGAATATCAGGTAATTTTACATCTTGGAATATCAGAGGTCTAGGAAGTAAGAGAAAGTAGAGAATGCTTAGTAATATAATGAAACAAGAAACACTAGATATAATCTTCATCCAAGAAATGAAATGTTCCATTCAAAAATTAAGACAAATTCACGGTAAATGGCTCAGTAGATTTGAGTTTCTAGAAGTCAAAATAGAGAACACAGTGGGGGGAATTCTCACTCTTTGGAACCCTCGATTCAAGGAACAAGAATGTTTCTTCTAAATAAAAGATTAAAGCACATCAAACTCAAACTAAAGGAATGGAACAAGAATGATTTTGGCAATATTTTTGTGGAAAAAAAAATTGTTGAAAACAAAATGAAGGTTCTCAACCAAGCTCTGATCATGGAAGGATATGATAGAGTTAAAAGTAATCAAGTAGACAGATATCATCAAGAATGGGATAATCTGTGTAAACAAGAGGAAATTTTTTGGAGACAAAAGTCTAGAGTTCAATGGCTAAAAGAAGGGGAGCGTAATACGAAATTTTTTCACAGATCCACCATGGCAAATAGAGCCCACAACAGAATATCTTCAATTAAGAACGAGGATGGGGATCTTCTCACCTCCCATGAGAACATTGAAGCTGTGTTAGTTCAGCACTTCCGAAGAATTACTCAGGAAAATAATTCAGACAGAGATCAGTGCATCAGTGATATTACTAAAAATATACCAAAGCTGGTGACCAGAGAGGACAATTTCAACCTAAACAGGCCAGTTTCTGAAGAGGAGGTAGGTGATGTCCTCAAAGATATGCAGAATGGAAAAGCACGAGGACCGAATGGTTTCAATGTGGATTTTTTTAAAGCATGCTGGAAAATTGTTAAACAGGATATTTTGAATGTAGTGGAGGATTCCAGGTTAAACAGAACTATTTTGAAAGTGCTCAATACCTCCTTCATCTCCCTTATCCCTAAGCAGGAGTTTGCTCAAACCCCAGATAAGTATAGACCTATTGCCCTATGCAATGTGGTTTACAAGATAATATCCAAAGTAGTGGCCAATAGACTTAAACCTCTGCTTCCTACCCTAGTTTTAGGGGAACAGGTCGGTTATGTGGAAGGTAGACAAATTTTAGACAATATCATTCAAGCCCAAGAGGTGGTGCACTCGTTAAGTAGCAAAAGGCAGGCTGGGATGATCATGCAGTTAGATATAGCCAAAGCTTATGATAAGGTAAACTGGACCTATATGAAGAGAGTACTTATTGCTTTTGGATTTGATCATAATTGGGTCAGATGGCTAATGGCCTTAGTGACTTCCTCTAGAGGCCTCATACAGGGAGATCCACTCTCTCCATTTCTCTTCATTCTCATGATGGAAGGACTTGGTAGGTCCATCAAGCATGCTAAAGTAACTGGTAAGATAAAAGGCCTACAACTAACTGAGAATGGTCAAGCTCTAACTCATCAACAATTTGTAGATGATACTATGATACAGGGAATACCCACTGTAAAAGGAGCTACAACCTACAAACAAATATTGAGCATCTTTGCCATGGCCATAGGTATGGAAGTCAATCTCTCCAAATCAAAAATATTTTTCTTTAATACCAATATTGTGATTCAGAGAAACATCTCCAGAATTCTAGGCTTTCGAAGGGATTCCCTCACCTCAAAATATTTGGGAATCCCTCTTACTGCTAAACCAATGCACAAAAGCATCTGGGAACCGTTGATCAATAAGTTGCAGGACAAAGTCATAAAATGGACCATCAGATCTTTAAACCTAGCCGGTAGGCTGGTTCTCACAAAGGCAGTTTGCAAGCTATCCTGTTTTTCATGTTATCAACCCTCCCAACCCCTAAAGGGGTCTTGTAGCAATTCAGAAACATCCAAAGAGACTTTTTGTGGGGTAAGGAGGAAACAAGGAAAAAGTGGGCCCTAGTGTCTTGGGATAAAATCTGTAAGCCTAAGAACCACGGAGGCCTAGGCTTGGATGATCAAGAAATTCTTAGCAATGTTTTAGGGGCCAAACTTTGGTGGCATTGGGTCCAAGATCCAAAGGCATAATGGGCAAATATCTGGAAGGAAAAATATGCTAACTCCTGGAAAATTAGTGCTCTCATAAGAATGTCTGGAAATATAAAAGGCTCATAAATATGGAACAAAGCTTGGGAGAACAGAAGCCTAGTACAGGAAAATTGTTTCTAGGAAATCAGAGAAGGAAACCTAGCTCTATTCTGGGTGGATAAGTGGCAACAGGAACCAATACTACTGAAAGAGGACTTTTTAGACCTTAAGCATGAGACAGATATGCAAGCATTAATTAAGGTAAAGGACTTCTAGGAGCATACACAACACACAGAAAAGTGGAGAATCTAGAAAAAAATTGATTGTAGAGAGGAGAGCCCATTGAAAATAAAAGCAGAGATACTAAGGAGAATGCTGGAACAAAGGAAGATCTTAGTAACAGGGGGGCAAGACCAGCTAATATGGGGCAACAATAATGAGGGAACCTTTAATCTTAAGGAGGCAAAAGGAATTCTACTTGAGTTGAATTCCCTAATTCCGGATAAGACTTGGCCAAACCTATGGAGGCACCAAGGGTGGATGAAGATCAAACTCTTCATGTGGTTAGTTCATCACAAAAAAATCTTAACTTGGGATAATATCAGGAGGAGGGGTGTTCTGGGGCCTTCTAGATGTCAGCTCTGTGAAGCTCAAGAGGAAACTATGGAACATTTACTCAATAGCTGCACCTTCACCTCCTGGCTATGGGATACATTTGCTATCATTTTTCGTCAATCTGATAGGGACAAAGGAAGTATTATTATTACCCTCAATAATTGGAGAAAAAACTTTTCGAATTATGAATTGCTTAACTCGGCCTGGGCCCTTACACCAAGCTTTATTATTTGGAATATTTGGAAAGAGAGGAACAAGAGGATATTTAAGGAAGAAAAGAAACCCCCTCATCTCCTATTTGAGATGATTTTGAAACAGCTGAAGGAGACAGTAGGAACCACAGTTCATAATTATCCTAAAAATCCTCCTTCAGAGGCAGATTTGAAAATTCTCAGGCAGTTGGGTATTCAGGGGCTTATTCCCCAAAGCCTGGATAGACAAGGAATCATAATAAATATGAAGAAAGAGTGTTGGCTTTCCCCCCCCCGGAAGGGTATTTGAAATACAATATTGACGGGGCTTCTAAAGGCAACCCAAAAACGGTTGGTTATGGTGGAGTTTTAAGGGATGAAAGAGGAGGTATTATCTCCATCTTCCATGGCCATTTAGGAAAAGCTACCAATAACATGGCAGAACTAATGGCTATGGAGCAATGCTTAGAGTTTTTGAAGCAGGATAACCGCTTGAACGTGATTATAGAAGCGGACTCTGAGTTAATCATTAAGGAGGTGAAAATAATAAGCTGTGGATCTAGGCTAGAGAAAGTTTCAAAACACTGGAGGCTAATCCGGGTTTTCTAGAGAATTCAGGGTCACCTCCAGGGTCTTCGTACAATTAGTTTCAACCATGTTCGCAGACAAGCTAATAAACTGGCGGATCTGCTGGCCAACCAAGGGGTGAACTGTTTTGATATCAGAGTAACAATGGAGTGGCAGGAGTGGCCACAGAGCAGAGTAAAAACTCTGTGTCATGAGCAAGCGAAAGAGGACAGAGACTTCGAGGCTAGGTCCTGTTGACTTTGTTTCAGTATGGGCAGCTTTTTCCGGAATGGTCAGGTCGGTTACAGGCAGGGGAAAGAATTTGCCCAGAAATCCTAGAGGGAAGCAAATGGGGAGTTTCAGATTCTTAACAAATCGGTTGAAGGGTGGATGCAGTTTCATTCACAGGTTCAGGCACAGGCGTGGAGGGAAAATGATGAGTGATTGGTTACTGTGATCATTTGTTGGCCACAATACCGTTAGATTTCTGGTGGTGATAGTCGTACCATGAAGGAGGCAGTTCTCCAACGATCGCAAGTAGCACAAGCGGGAAGTGGTTTTGAAGATTTTGAAGCGATTCCATACGATGGGCAACACGTGGCAGTGGGGTCAGTTTGAAAATCGCCCTCATTGCGCATTATCATCCAGTGACGTTGTCCTGCAAGCTATGATCCTCAGTCATCGGATCAGGAATGGCAGATCAATAGTTAGGATAGACCGTGCAAGTCAGTTGGACATTCTGGGTAAAGGTTGGGCTTCTTCGCAGTGCGAAATCCTTCACAACCGTAGGATTGGTTGGGAGGATCTAACGGCCGAGATTTATGTTGCAAGTTGGTGGGTGCATGATTTTAGGTTCTTGACGACTTTTAGGGTTGGGGAATCTTTCTAACCCGAATTCTCAGCTTCGGATGGGACTCTTCTGCCGAGGGAGTCGGCTTTTAGTGGTTTTACCGTTTGGAGGCTTTGTATTCCTTTTTATTGTTTAGAAGTGTTGTGTGTTAGGGGTGGGGTTTAGGCCTTGAGCCTGGTAATTTGTAGTTTTGGTTATTTCACTTAGATCACAGTTCCTTGTGAACTGATGTACATTATGTAATGCATTTTATACTTTAATGGAAATAGAAGGAAAGACTCTTGCTTAAGCAAAAATAAAATAAAAATGCATCGACAAATTAGAACACTCTTTATTCTATCTTGTATGTTAATCGTTACTCTCGATGTAATATAACGGACCAACACGCCTCTTCCAAATAGCACTGTTAAATCATTTTGGTGCATTTATCCTTACAAATCACACCATAATAATTTAAAATTATTTTTAAAATTATGTTTCCATAATAGTGTTGAACAATTAAACTCATGGTGTGTTTAATGTTCTAAATGCACCAGTGAATTTAATTAGATAAACGCACTGGTTACCAAATTTTTTTTGGCTGAATATTATTTGGTTTATTTGTAAAATATATTTAATGAATTTTATATTGAATGCTACAGGTTTTATGTTGATAAAAATGTTGCATAAGGTCTCACATAACAAAAATACTAATCGACATAATGATAACACATAAAAAAACAAAGAAGACGAGTTCTTTGTAAATTCTTTACAAAATTAATATGTTTGAGCTATATTTAAGTTTAACTAATATGTATTGGTTGGTGTGTACCATGCAAAGCTACAAAATGAACAAGGTCGATCAAATTATTTGTAATCTAAGTGCAGAAGAGAATAAAATCTTGGTAGAAAAATTGTCGAATGATGAATCAAGTGAATGAAAAAATACTATTTAATATGAGTTTTTTTTTTCATTAATAATATACTTAAGAATATTACATAACATGTTTCAAACAATCTATCATTCATATATGTTTAATATTCTATAGGGAGAAACAATGAAGGAAAAGATAAATGTCCTAATAACAAAAGAAAAATTATAGAACATGTAAATGACGAAAAATTTGTCCTAAACTCATCTCGAGTGGTGTTGGAGGTTAATGAAAGGGCCATTTTTTTTACATAACTATGAGGGATCTGATGGAACAATGTATAGATTTACTTTACACTTATAGTAATCCAATGATTCTAAGAAAAAAACTATTCTAAACTACAGGATGTGTTCTGATAGCAATCTCCAATGAGACATATCAAAATTGCAATAGGAAAAGCACAAAACAACAAAAAAGAATCATTCAAAAGGTAATATTCCTAATTGTATAATATGATGTTCTAGAATTATATGTATACATTACTACAACATTAATTTATTAATATCAATTTTGTTATATTTAGTTTTCATATAGAATTTTAAAATTAGTTTATCACTTTTTTGAGAAGTATTTTGAAAATCCCAAACGATCAATGAGTTGATATACGAAACATATCAATAGGAATGTCCAAAAAAGTGTATAAGGAGATGGTAAAATAAATGGACATAATTGCATCATAGGAGTGTCCATTTCAACAACAACATGCTCCAAATGTATGTAATCATGATTGACTTTGTACATATAAAAAAAGAATTAGAATTAAGTATTAATTTTCAAGCCTCATATTGCAAAAAGGAAAGCAAGATGGAACTCATTCAGCACATAAAATAGGACGATGAGGAAGAAAAGGGTTGATTTCAAAGTTTATGAGTAATTTTTAATATTTACTTATAACAACTCAAAGTTTCATTTTTTTATATTTTAAGTTGTTTTACAACAACCATCCTTGAATGTATTCAAATGGGTGTTAACACACAAAGAAGAGCCATGAGAAGAATTGATTGACATTGGGTTAAATAAGGGTTGTGGGTATATGTTGGCATATCAAAAATTAATTGTGGAACTTGTAAGTATCTATGTTGTTTTAATTCTTTGAGATTAAAATTAATAGAACATGAAAATCCTTTATATTAAATCTATGCTTTATAATGGGGTTCAAAACATGTAGGAAACAAAGTATGGAACTACGCCAGCAAAAGACTTGTTGCAATAGGGCATGAGATTTTGTTTTGAAACTATGAGCACAGTTTATGAGTCACTCCTTCCTATGGTACATTGTTATTCGATTTACATTGATGTATATTATATATTTCAAGTTTCCTTATTCTCACCAATGTAGATACACTCTTTTCACTTTGTTTTTATGTTTGCAGATGGAACATGAGGAAGAAGAGGAAAACAATTGATGTAATCAAAAAAACATTCATCCAGTTAACCCAAGTCATGGAAGTAGCTTGAGCACTGACAATAGTTCAAGTGAAGAATGATGATATATTTGGATACCAATGCAAGCTATTATATTTTTTGAAATAATTGTCTATGAAAATCAAACATTTTGTTTAATGCAATGGACATAGTGTCCCAATTGAAAGACAAGGAGTTACCAATAATAATCCCATTTTGTATAAAAAAAAAGCCTCTTATTGATATATAATGAAATACATTTTAATTTATTCTACTGTGTTATCTAGTGTCGGTATGAAATGTTACACCACTTATTAAATATATGGATGACTAAATATTATAATGAAGAGATGTGAAATTTCATAATATAAAAAATTAATCCAAACATCATATATAATTGCGCTAATAAAATTTTAATTTATACTAATATTTTTAAAAGATATATGTTGATTTTTCGATGAATAACATATTTAAAAATGTACAATAATTGCATTTTCACAGGTTAATGTTTCCCAAAAAGAGAAAATCTCATTCAAAAAACCGGTGTGTCTATAACCTAAAAAAGCACTGGTGTTTTGTGTTATATAAAACCACCATGATGCCATCTTTTTTCATGTCCAGTTCCTTTTAAGAAAATAAGAGAACCTATGCATTTATCACTTCAACCACTGGTTCCTATTTAAGATTAACTCCTTAGCGCATTGTAATTCTTAACACACTAGTGATTTCATATAACTAACTCCCTGGTCCTAAAAAATATTATTTGCATCCTTGTGCTTTATGAAAAATAACAACACCGGTCCTTTTGTATAACAAATGCACCAGGGCCTTTATACTAAGGATACACATCATCACTGCAAGTTAAAAAAAAAGAATTGGTATAACAAGTATTTTTTGCATGCCCCAATATCATTCCTTAGAAGAATGTCCTGGGGCTTTTCATCTCTTAGCACTGATGTGGTTCATATTATGCACCAATATTCTTTGCATTCAATGCCTTAGTGCTTCATTTATGTATGTAGTGCACTGGTGCTACATGCTCCATTAAGCACATTGACAAAAAAAACATTTCCTAGAACTGCCCACCACCCAGATTTTTCATTTGTGATGAATTTCTATTAAAACATCTGATATCCCAAATGGATGTTCTCGCTGATTTTTTTTTTAATTTTTGCCAATTCTATAACACTGGAAACCTCTATTATAAGCCTTGCTAGAAGGAACTTTCCTTCTAGTGCTTGCTCCTTAGCTTTGGTTAAACATGATGAGAAGACAAAACACCACATCTATATATAAGAGTCCCAACTCATTTCTACTATTGATCATTTCCAGCATCAAAAGTTCAGTGAGACCATCAAAATTTTGATAATATCAAGTAATCTAACTATAGACGATGGATGGAAAATTAGAAGTTGTTGGATCACCACCCTTTCATCTTATGTGTCTTCAGTTTTATCTGTTTCCCCCTCCTTTCATGTCTTTGATTTGTTAACTTCATTTTGTTTATTTTCAATTTTTTTTATGTGGATGTTGATTATTTTTTATTTTTTCAAATTCTTATAATTCCTAAATAATTTATTTAATCATATTCTTGCATACTATATAATAAAGGTACTAATGATACTATATAATACTTACTTACTCTTTTCCTTTAATTTCTTTTATTCTTTATTTCATACTTTCTAATATTTAATTTATTTTGTCCTTTCCTTATTCGTTATCTAATTTTTCTTGTCATCTCCTTATCTTTATTTTTATTTTATACAATCCTTCTAATCTTATTTTTTAATTAAAACGTTTTAATTTCTATTAAATATTTTAGTAGTTAATAGGTTTTAATTCAAATTGAATTATTATTAAATGATATATTGCATTATCATTATAATTTGACCATTGGAATTCTTGTTCAATTCTACATTACTTAACTATTCCATCTTATTACTGATGATGAACCACACTTATTGATTCGAAAAGTGTCAACTAGATATCTATCAATGCAATTTTACTAAACAAAATTTCTCGACACAATATGAATAACAAAAACCTAAATTCGGAGATGTTTTTATTTTTCAATTTGCCTTTTCCTTTTCAAATTTATTTTCATTTTACATTTAAATTTTTAATAATATTTTATTTTTTTATACATTTTTTCCAATTTTTAAAACGGTTTTTTGTTATATATATATATATAACAAAAAATGTATAAAAAAATAAAATATTATTAAAAATTTAAATAAAAAATAAAAGACGAACCACACTTAGTGATTCGAAAAGTGTCAACTAGATCTCTGTCAATGTGATTTTACCGAACAAATTTTCTTGACACAATATCAATAACAAAAACTTGAATTCAGGGATGTTCTTATTGTCAATTTCCTTTTTTTTTCAAATTTATTTTCATTTTAGATTTAAATTTTTAATAATGTTTTATATTTTATATATTTTTTCCAATATCTCTCTCTCTCTCTCTCTCTCTCTCTCTCTCTCTATATATATATATATATATATATATATATATATATATTTATATAAAAGTAAGAGTAGTTTTATTATATTAAAATGTGGTAATGAAAATTGAAGTGGTGTGTCATGAGCTTACAATTTGTACGAAAATTGCCCTTCCAGTCTGGTTGATTTCCTTCAAAGGATTTTTCGCTTGACTACATGTAGGATTCTCAACCTCATCATCAACTTGCAAGTACCAAATTTTACATATGATATTCTTAGAGAGTGAATCCCAAAGAGGAATAATGTCGAAAATAGACAAAACATCGAAAGTGCACTAAACAAGAAGCATGATTCATCATACTTAGTTTTCCGAGGGGTCCTCCTCACCTTGAGCGGCTTTTCAAGGGTGCTACGAGTAGGGGCATCCCGAGTGTCTTGGTCGCTAGTGGAAGCCCCACCTGTTTATCCTTTAATGCTAGGGGAGCCTCCTTCGTTGGTCTGCATGGTGCTGATGCGACACTTCAGCAATGCATAGTGAGGTGAATTCTTCATTACAAAGTGTTGATGATGAACATATTCCACATACACTGTGAATTTTTGATTTAGTATGTCAATCTTACCCTCTAGGGTCTTGGTATTTTTGCTTTGCTCTTGCAGAGCAAGGTCGAGCATTGTTTTGAGATGTTAGGAGAGCTCAATAGTCTAGCTATATCGGCTCACCCTAGCGCTAATGAGGCTAGGGTCTGGGATACATTCAAATTGAGTATCAACCTATTCTATGGTAATACCTCATCAAATATTTTGGGCCTAGAGCTCCAAATTATGGATATGTAGTTGGGTTTTCAGTGCCACTGATACATTGAAGTTGAGCAGGGCTCTCCTAGCTAATGCTTCTGATGAGATGCAAGGTTGCATACCGGGGTCATTCGATATTTCATTTGTGTGACCTCTTCCATGTTGAGGAGTAGGGGACGAGTTGTGATGAGGAGCCATGATGAGGTGGTAAGAGCCTGAGAAAAACTTTATAGCAGAAGAGCGGAAAAGGAGGGCAACAATGGAGATAAGGCAGCGGGAATGATGAAGAGGGGTGACTAGATCAATATATTTGTAGGATCTATGGGAGGTTGAGACAAATGGGAGAGAGGAGGTAATGAATTTGTCATTGATTATAACCAGAACAATGTACAAAGAATTCATGAGACTTTGAGGGATATAACTTGGCAACAGGTTAAGGAGGCAAAAATCTATTAGCAACAATACAATCAGGATTTTCATTCCCTCATGTGGACGATTATAATTGATGCTCACGTTGGAATTCATAATATCAAGGTAGGGGGATCGTATTGATGAGGTCTGAGAATCTAACGAGCCCCACTGAACTAAGTTTTTCTTGTACCCTGTCTTCCTTGCCATTTATAACCTCAAACTCCTGGTGGAGAGGACCTTCCTCCAACTCCTTCCATGCAAGGGAGCAAAGCCTGATGCCACCACATGTTCCTTCGTTAGCTAACCTATCAGTGATCTTGTTATCCTTTTGTCTTATGACTTGTAAGTAGAGCTCACTAAGCTTGCTGATGTGCTGGTTGATTCGATGGAGAGTTTTGATCAATTTCTAGTTTTTTGTGACCTTGGTGATGGCATTGCCTTGTTGGAGCTTGTGGCCTGCTAAGGTAGCCAGAGTTGAGTCACCTTCTATGATGAGCAGCCAGAATCCTTGAGCTTTGGCAATGGCGAGGCAATACTCTAACTCCTAAAGCTTAGTTGTTTTGTTAGTGGCAGTGACAAGGCTACCTGAATAGGCCCATAAGATCTCCCCAGCCAAATTTCTAAAAGCCCCACCAAAGCCAGTAGTCCTGGGATTACCTTTTGTCGCCCCATCATCATTCATCTTCACCAAATCATTTTCATGGGGGAACCACTAACTAGGAGCTTCAGGGTTCACATTCGTTGGGTTATATTTGTTAGGAGCAGGATGGTGTAAGTCAAGGAGGAGAAGAATTCATTGATCACCGAGTTGAGTGGCACCATTAAAGCTTGGAATTTTGTATATGGCAACAATTTTGCAGACTACCTACTTAATTGAGGTAAGGAGGCTTTCCTTTGGCCTTTTTTCATTCTTAAGATTTTTTGCATTAAGCTCTTTCCAGACATTCCAACAAATGGTATTTATTATAATGTTCCATGATCTAATGTTATAATGTTAGATGATAAGGGGGAATTCTTGTTCTCCAATTCTCTAGAGTGCTAATAATGGAGGCCTTATCCATGTTTTAGGTTCTGAAAAATTTAATGGTCCACTCCCATAACCTATTGGTGAAGTTACAAGTGTTCAAAAGGTGGTTAGGGGTTTCCTCGTTCGACTCACCTAGAGGACATCTCGAGGGACTCAAAAATCCTCTTCTCCACAAATTATCCCATGATAGAATTTTTCCCTACATAGTCAACCAAAGAAATAGGGTTAGTTTTGGCCTTACTTGTCTCTCCCATAAGATTTTCCATTTTTCTTGTTGTTGAGGTTGATCATGATTGGCTATGCAGCTATAGGCCTCTTTGAGATTGAAGAGCCCAGCTGAGTTTTTGACCCATCAAAGCTTATCCTCCCCCTTATTGATCTAAATCTACCTTTCCTAAATGGTCTAGGAAAAGGTGTCTTGGTCAATATCATTGAGCAGGGATTCCCAGTCTTTGCCTTCCATCCAATCTCTCCACCTTTCATTCTCCATGCTTGGTTTCCAGCAGTGAGCCACCTGAGTTTTACTTCTCGCTTGCATAACCATCTGAAGTGAGGTGAACTGGTGAACTTCTCTCTTTCTAAGACTGGTAATTGTTGCCAATCATCTTCCCAAAAAATTTCTTTCTCCCCATTGCAGATCTCCTAGAAGTTTTTCTTTTGGATGATTTATTTATTCTTCCATGCTTGACTCCAAATAGAAAATCCCTTGATGTTTCCTGTAAGCCTAATAAGATCTCCATTCACGTAGTCAGGTGAATATTTCTCCTTCAAAAAAGTACCTAAACGTGTGAGTGGGTTGTTGAACCACCTCCACTAGGCTTTAGTTCCCAGGGCTTTTCCTCAAATTTCTAGTCTCCTAGACCTAGCCCACCAGCATTTTTGGGCTTGCAAACCTGATCCTGGGCTACAAGGGCCCATTATTTCTTGATTTTTGAGCCTCTTCATAAGAAGTTTCGTTGAATAATTCCGATGGAATTGGTCACCACCTTAGGGGTGGCCATATTTGAGAAAAGATACAGGTGCATGGCTTGCAGAACTGATTTTACAAGGACCAGTCTCCTCGCTACATTAAGGGAGCGAAAGGTCCACGTGGAGAGTCTTATGTGAAGCATGTTGAGGAGGTCCTCCCAATTGGATTTCCTGTAGAATTTATCAGTGAGAGGAACTCCCAGGTATTTAGAGGGGAGAGAGCACCTTTGAAAGCCAAGAATTATGGTGATGTTTCTTTGGATGGCTAGGGGGTATTGAAGAAGAAGATTTTGGATTTATCAAGGTTGATGGAGGTACCAGAGGCATCTGAAAAATAGTTGAGAATATGTTTGAAGGAAACAACTTCATTAACTGTGGGGAGGCTGATCCAAACTTAAACATGAATTAAAAAAATTACATATATAATCATAAACATAGAGATGCAGTAGAAAAACAATTCATTTCATTAATAGAAAAGACTAAACTATGCTTACAAATAGAATGGAAATAAGAATAGATCAGGCAATGGTAGCTTATCTCTGAGAAGAGACGTGGTGGCTAGATGCCTTTGGACTAAGTTAAAATGAGGCTCAAGGTTCTTTTTATTATTCAAAAATAATAGAAAACTCTAAACACCCAAAACCCTAACCCAAGGAGATGTAACATCAAGAGTTTATGGGTCCCATTGGGGTTGGTTGGTCAAACAACTTCCCTGAGTCATAACTTGGTCATATTATCTTTGTTTGATGCCTATGATACCTCGTTGGAAAGATATCTTTGAGGAATACAACATTTGATGTGGTCACCTTAGTGATAACTAAAGTATTTTTTGCCAAAAAATGTCGTTTAAGGACTCAAAACGGCTCTAGAAGTTCAGGACCTGAAAAACTGCAAATAATAGTAAATTGTGCTACAATTAAGGAAACATATGGAACTGGCTAGGGTTTCTACATGGAATAGGTGGGTTGTCACCAAAATCCACCTAGATCATTCCTCCCCCCTTAGGAGGTAATGGTCCCCATTGCGTGCATAGCCTCCATGAAGTGAGGAAACTTCTATTGAACCTGGTCCCTGGTGAACCATTTGCCCTTGTGAAGGAGTTGGGATACTTTGAAAAATCGATATAGCAATATCCTCTATTGTCAAGTGTTGTTGATTTGTGTGTCTAGTAATGGTGGGAAGCATGGTCAAGGGTGGTCCACATTGAACAGTTGGTGCGAGCCAATGAATGGGGGAATGTTGTGCTCCAAAGCATTGTTTCCCACAACCTTGGTAATGGTGCAAGTACCATATCCGAGTGGTCTGAGTTTTTGATGGGCTCTTGTAAGGATTTCTTTATGCAAATGCAACTAAACATTGTCGCACAACTAAAATTTGTGTGGCACCCGATCTTGATCATGTCGCTGCTTGTACTTGGCATTTTCCACAAAGGAGCAGCAATATATTGGCATGTTGGTCTGGGAGTCAGATAGAACAAATTCTTGAAATGACAGTGCAACAGTACCCCTATGGGTGAGGAGAAGTGTTGGCTTAGGGGGTCCTGACCTATGTTCAGAGCTAGTTGCACCAAACAAATGCCTACACTACTGGCCCTTTTGGCATCAATCTGCGGTGCATGTATTGAAGTCTCACCCGAAGTAGTATGGGGGGATGCTGGAACCAAGTTTCTACACCGAGAGATCAGTGTGATTTCCTTTTGGTGACATAGATCTACCTTCATACAGAATTCTATGCACCTACAAGCTATTTCTATAACTTCCTCCAATCAGCCTCTGGACCTCCGTGAAGGTCTATGATTGGCTTTTGCCAACCTTGAACAGGTTAGTTATCTACTTACACAGGCTTTAAATTACCCTTAGATCATTATTTTCTCATATCTACTTAAATGTTTGGTAACTTTAACAGAAAGTGTTATAATCTTCACATAATCATTTAACATTAATTGCATGCAGATAACAATGTAGAAAAAGTAAAGCCTCACATCAATACATCATTATTTAATAAAATCGTTATTCATTGCAACATAGAGTGCATTCATACATAACATAAGTTAATAGATAAAACACGAGAATTTCTACAACAATATTCTTTATTGGTATTTAGTTAAGCTTACAGACTCGAAAATTCCCTTTGCACTTAGCTACAGGGCTTTGTGCACTCAGTTGCGGACACTACTCTAGGCCTCTATGCACTTAGCTGCAGAGCCTTTCCCTCCTCCAAGATTTCTACTTCTGTGTTAGACTTCTTCACTTGTACCCATAGAAAACTTAAATTTATTGCCTTAGACTCTCTAAGAAACACCTATTTATACAATCCCATGGTTTGCAGACCATGGGTAGATCTTCAAAAGCCGAATCAAGTTACATAAAAGAAGGGTAAGACCCTTTTTTATTCTTAACTAGCTATGCGCTTTGCGACCACATTTTGCGGAGGCTTTACATCAAAACTTGGATTTTTGCCCCAAAACATGGGATTTTCCCCCAAAATTAACCCAGAGGACCCCATCCCAATAGGCCCAAAACAAAAAGATCATGACTTGCCCTTGAGTCAATTAGCTGGCACAAAGATGTTACTGTGAATATCCCCCAGCTCCACTTGAATCATTGCGACTTTAGTTGTGCTCTTCGTGGTTTCCTGGTTCACCTATTTGACAAGCTGCTCTTTGGCTAGTCCTCCACTGTCCTCCTTGACCTTTTGTTGTGCAAGTTGCAGGTTCATGAACTTTTCCTGTATGTTGGAGGAGACTTGGTAGGCTTCTTCTGACCAAGGATCTAACCGTGCCTTAAGGACTGCCTCATTTTTCTGCGTGGCCTCCAATTGTGCAAGGAGTTGCTTCCCCTCCTACAACTTGGCAAGTTGTTGCACTATAGCCACTGTGTGTGGCGTCACCCGCACTTCATCATATTGCTACTGAAGCTCGCAGGTTTTTGTTTCTAATCTCTCTAGGTTGGGATCTTCCTGTAGGTCTGTCACTAGTTCCATGGCCAACTCAAAAAATGTTGTGTAATCCACCATCGTGACATCAAGAGTAGCTATTCCGTCCTTAATAACTGCTTCGTGTTGTTCGCTAACTTCTGGTGGGGTCGAAGGCCTCTACCTAACCTCTTGTTCTATGATTTTTAAGTTGAGTTTGAACTAAACTCAGGCCACCTCAGTCTTAGCATTGCAGACACCCACTACAAGCTTCCTGATCTTGGTCTCTAGTGGCACCTGCTTAGGTATGTGCAACTCCCACACTGTCCTGCAAGCCTATGCCACCGCGGCTGTGAGCTGGGTGCTCTACGCCTATATTTTCTCTTTTTTCCTTCAATGCATCTACCTTATCAGTGAACATTTGCTCATTTTTCACCCGATATTCACTAATTAGGCTGAGAGTGCACTACTTCTATGCCCGTCACTCTGCTCTCACACCTGTCTGCAGTGTGTGAAGATACTCGTTGGGGAGCACTACAAGGTTGAGAGAAATATTGATTCGAAATTGATTGAAGACAAACAATAAGGTGTTACAAACTGATGTGCATGGATGTGCCTATGTTACTTTATGCAATGGATCAATAAGATTGCGAAATACACAGACACTGAAGGAGTTAGAGGAAACACGATAGGCAAAATGTATAACACAGCAAGTTTAATAAGGAGTTCACCTAATACTCCTGGGATATGTCTCCCAGTCCAACCTTTAGTGGTGGCCTCTCTATTATGTTTTCAAAGCAGAGTTTTTACAATAGTGAGGTCAATTTATCTCACAATGTAGACATAAATCACTAGGATTGTACATGGACCCCCCAAGTTTCCGAAGTACACAGACTCTCCTTACTGAAACTCGACCTCTATTGGTCACAGTAGTATGAGTCCAAGTTGAGACTCATAAATGACAGGCATATACAGAGGAGTTCGCTTGAAACTCTCAAGCATTCTTTGGAGTACACAGACTCTCTCTGACTCTCTCTGGCTCTATCTGGCTTGTTGTTGTCTTTTGCTTCTGCAGGTCAGTTCAGCTCCTTCTTTTTGCTCTTAGCTTTCTACGTCTAACTAACTCTCTTCTTTCTTTATCAGCTCATGGCTTTAAATCCATTCTGATTTCTAACTATTCATTTCCACTTCTTGGCTTTCTAGTTCCACTGCCTCTATCCGTTTGAATTCCTTTATTCTGTGTCATCATCATTGTATAACGCCTCACAGGGAGGTGGCTACCTGTTTCATAACGAACTCAGTGTCAGTTCTTTTGGACGTTTTCGAACAACTGTTTTTACCGTTAACTCCAAGAATGTCTGTGAACACGACCTTCTACCAACGCATCGTCAACGTTGGACTTCAAATCTTATTCAACTCTTCCTGTTTACCCCGTCGAATCTAGTCATCCATCGGATTGCATCTCCACCTTCGATTTGGAGCCTCTAGATGCTATGGTTATTGTCCATATCGGGCAGATAAGTAGCATGACGTTTACCCATCAGATGTGAGCAGTTTTCTCTCTCTTCTGCCTGACCTGTGGCACCCGTTCTGTGGCATCTGTCGAGACTTTGTTGAAACTGCTTACCGCTCGAAGTCCTTCCAATATTCTTCTGGTTTTGTGGGACCCCACCTGTAAGGACCTGCGGTCTAAGAACTCACTGCCGATGTGAAGTGCAATGGAAAGTGCACAAGTTAACAAAACATGGAAGAGCTAAACTTGGGAGCATGTGTGCGTACAAGAAGAAGCAAGTAGTGTCTTTATAAGAATGGACGAAGGCATTCATTAACAAGCCGACGATGGAGAGATTACAAGTTTGGGCATTGGTTGGGAGGCTGACCAAGAAAATTAGTGATGGAAGGCGTCGGCTAGCACATAAACACAGGTCGGCCAAGAGTGGCACAACCACACCAAGAAGCATATATATATATATATATATATATATATATAGATATATATATATATATATATATTGTGCATGGATGGTTCATTTGGCACCATCGCTCAACATGTGAAGAAGCGCAGATCTAAGAGGTGGATGCAGTAAGATAAAGAGGCACAGATTTTGGTGATGCGCCCATTCTTGGGCAAGGATGCACGTAGGTAGATCGCTTCTTGGGTTTGGTTGAAGGGTGCAGGTAGAGGTTGCCCGCCGGTTGGAGTAAGACATGCATGGGTGTGGCACCTGGTTTGTGCGACGACTTGGCACAGGTTCTTGGGTGACTCGGGCGAGCGCCCACCCGTCGTGCAAGTGTGCATGGTGTGACTTTTGGGTGAAGTGTTGAGATTGTGAATGGAGGTGTGTCTCGGGTAGAGGCGCCCGTGTGTGGTGACTTGGAGGCGCGCCCAAGTTGGGCAAACAACACAATCATGCGACAAGGTGAAGAAAGGGTTGATAAGTCATGTAGTGACTGTGTGGAGGCGTCGATGAGATAGGCAACCGAGTTTGCGAAAGATTGTAAAATTGGATAAGTATGAAACTTGGTGTTTCCAAGTATACTTGTAAAGCATTATAATATTGAAAGACTGTATAATATATTATTCGGGCAAACTCATTGTTCAGGGAGTTTCCCCTCCCTTTATACCGTGCAATTGTGTTCTTCGTTTATAATTGCTGATGTTAATGAATGTGTATGGGTGTTCATTGGTATAAAGGATAACATAATAATACTTGGTTGTGAAACACAAACTAAGTAGGAGTAAGTGGTTAGGCATAGCCTCGGTGGTGCCGCACCTCACTAAGAGCGGTTGAAAGACTACTGTCAGCTTAGGGGCGTGACTGGTGGTATCAAAGCTCAGTTGGAGCTGGTGATTGAAGCTGATTCAGGGTTGAAGAAGCTTGGCAGTTGGTGATCGAGTAGGGTTGCTTGTGACAGGTACTTGCAGGTGAAGGAAGCTGATTTCACATACAAGTGGAACAAGAGTTGGTTCATGTCTTGCAGGGAACTTGGAGAAGACTGAAAAGGAAAAGATGGTGGATGAACCTACGACAGGTGAATCTAGCCATGATGCAGGTGAAGTCTTCCAGTACAAAGTGTCGGAACGATGGGTCGATGGAGTTCTAACTGGGTTTCAATGAAGGCTGAGAACATGAGGATTCGAGAAAGATGTTCGGAACTAAGGAGGGAACTTGAAGAACTCAAAATCCAATGTGGAAGTAAGACAGATGTTGAACTCAAGGAACTTGATGAGGAGATCCGACGAAGTGGTCTTGGTATTCAAGAGCTCTTGGATGAAAGATCCTAGTTAAGGAAGAAAAGTGCCATGGTGGAAGCCGACATCAAGCAAATTGAGGAAGAGATAAAGAAGAAGCTTCTTGGTAAGAAGATCATTGTAATTGAGCAGGAAGAGCTGGACTACATTGACAGGCTAGGAACTCACTATCGAGATAATCCAAAGGATGTTCAGAAGCTTAGTTCTATGGAAGTAGTCAATGGACACTTGGTTGGTGCACTTGAGTAGAATGCGATGGAGTACAAGCTTGAGGGAAGTCAAGCTGAGCCAAGATCGAATTTCTTAGAAGATCCAAGCAAGGAAGTGAAGTACCTTAGGAGGAATGTCAAATTGGAGCATAAGCCAATGGACACTTCTGAGGCTGAGAATTTGAAGAAGGTTGTTGATGTGAGACAGAAGATAAATCCGACAGAAGGAGGTGATTCCTTGAAGCTGAGTTTTGTGCAGGTGACCATGAAGGGCAAGATATTTGCAGCTTTGGTGGATACGTGGGCTACTCATAGCTTCTTAAGTAGGAAAGTAGCAAAGTCTTTTGGAAAGAAAGTAAAGATGGAGAGGGAATGGAGTGCTTTCAAAGTAGTCAACTCTACCATGAAAGTTGTTGTTAGTGTGATGGAGAACACTCAGGTGAGAGTGGGATCATGGTTTGGAAAGTTGGACTTGAGGATCGTGGACATGGATGATCATTCTATGGTGCTGGGGCAAGATTTCATGAGGCTTGCACAAGCCATACCAATGGTGGACCGGGACATTGTCTTGATCACTGCTGAAGGAAGAACCATGTTGGTTCTGATGAATAGAAGGAGTTGCTTGGGGTATAGACCAAGGATGAATTCTATGACTTTGTATCCCAAATATCCAAATGTGAAGCATGAGGATGTCGAGCAAAGAGGACTTGGGTGTATGACTCGAACAACGAAGGAAAGGAAGTTGATTGACTTCATTGCAAGAGTGAGAAAGAATGAAGTAAGTGAGAGGGAAATCTCACGAGCCTTGAAGCACTTGACAGAGACAACTTCTACGCATGATCTTCACAATGGAGTTGCAAAAGAAGGGAGTACAAGTACTACTTCAGAAGCAGTGGTTGGAGAGGATTATGAAGGTAGAAATCCAACTAGTATAGTGGACTTTTGTAGGTATTCCATGGGCATATATGACTTTTAGTTGACGAAATCCAACCTTGGGGAGCTTGGGTGTACATGTGAGGAGATTGAGGCTGTGCACAGATAGTTGAGGATGCAACATCAATCTGACACATGGGTGGACGAGAGTCAGGGAGGAAACTTCCTGGCCCTCCTTTCTCTATAGACAACCTTGGAGATGGGTTGGTGCAGGGACCTTAAGTGGAAGGGGCTGCACCAACTTAGCAAGGGGCCTTACGAGGAGGCTTCTTTATGAAAGATTGTAGACTTGGATGCAGATGGCTAGATGTTGGGATGGAGTCTACGTGGGTTGGACATCGTGGACAACTAGAGTCATGGACATCAGGTTGGAGACATGGAGCATGACAGTTATGCAGGGACATTATGCAGGAGCATGTGTAGAGGTATAATTCATGGAAATTCTATGGGGAATGCGAATCAAAGGATTTTGTGCAAATGTTGTTGTGCCATGGAGACATATGAGTTGGTGGAGAGGTTGTACACTCTTGTGCAACAAGGCCATGAGCTGAACATGTTGCAGATGGGATGGAGATTCCATGGACTTGAGCATCGGAATTGGACAGATTCTTGATGAGTCTGAGATGTAGCGGAAGTTAGGAAAAGACTCATGGGAACATAAGGATGTGCATTATTATGATTTGACCATGATAGTTGGACTGATCACCCATCCAGTTCGAGTCACGATGGGTACCAATGGGCAGAGATGTGTTTGTATCAGGTGGAGTATCTTGACAGGTAGCCTACGGAGGGATGAGGAATGATGGAGACGGTGGTTCTAAATATGTTGCATGGATGTTTGCAGTATGTGGAGGAGTTGATATCATGGATAAGACTATTCGGATATGAAAATCTCGATCTTGGTGAATGGCTACCAGGATGGTATGTTGTCGAGGACGACAAAAACTTCAGGTGGAGGAGGATGTAAGGACCTGCGGTCCAAGAACTCACTGCCGGTGCGAAGTGCGATGGAAAGCGCACGAGTTAACAAAACATGACAGAGCTAAACTTGGGAGCATGCGTGCGTACAAGAAGAAGCAAGTCGTGTGTTTATAAGAATGGACGAAGGCGTTCATGAACAAGCCGACGATGGAAAGATTACAAGTTTGGGCATTGGTTGGTAGGCCGACCAAGCAAATTAGTGATGGAAGGCGTCGGCTGGCACATAAACACAGGTCGGCCAAGAGTGGCACGACCACACCAAGAAGCATATATATATTGTGCGTGGATGGTTCATTTGGCACCATCGCTCAACAAAGACTTCGCTCAACATGTGAAGAAGCGCAGATCTAAGAGGTGGATGCAGCAAGATAAAGAGGCGCAGATTTTGGTGATGTGCCCATTCTTGGGCAAGGCCGCAAGGAGGTAGATCGCTTCTTGGGTTTGGTCGAAGGGCGCGGGTAGAGGTCGCCCACCAGTTGGAGTAAGGCATGCATGGGTGTGGCGCCCAGTTTGTACGACGACTTGGCACGAGTTCTTGAGGTGACTCAGGTGAGCGCTCGCCCGCCGTGCAAGTGTGCACGGTGTGACTTTTGGGTGAACTGTTGAGATTGTGAATGGAGGTGTGTCTCGGGTAGAGGCACCTGTGTGTGGAAACTTGGAGGCGTGCCCAAGTTGGGCAAACAACACGATCGTTTGACAAGGCGAACGAAGGGTTGATAAGTCATGTGGCGACTGTGCGGAGGCACCGACGAGTTGGGCAACCAAGTTTGCAGAAGATTGTGAAATTGGCTAAGTATGAAACTTGGTGTTTCCAAGTATACTTGTAAAGCATTGTGATATTGAAAGACTGTATAATATATTATTCGAGCAGACTCATTGTTCAGGGAATTGCCCCTCCCTTTATACTGTGCAATTGTGTTCTTCATTTATAATTGTTGATGTTAATGAATGTGTATGGGTGTTCATTGGTATAAAGGATAACATTATAATACCTAGTTGCGAAACACAAACTAAGTAGGAGTAAGTGGTTAGGCGTAGTCCATGAACATAGGTATTGTTCAAAAGCAAGTGTTCGGTGGTGCCGCACCTCCTTAAGAGCAGTTGAAAGACTACTGTCGGCTTGGGGGTGTGACACTACCTTTGACAAAATCGGCGCGATATTTGTTATGTTTTATAACGTTTCTGATCTGGGTTGCTCAGGGCTTTATCTTCTTTGAGGGGTTTGCCCAACGTTATGCGATTAGAGACTTGTCGCTAATCGCATATCAGAAACCACCCTCATTTATCGAAAAGACTTCCCATTTTGCTAATTCATGACAACGCACGTTACCATGGGCCAATGGTCTGTGCGCTTGATCGAGGGTCCTCATTGCTCCGCACTGATCACAAATTACAAATGTTTCGAGGATATTTCTAATAAGCTCGATCTTTATAAGACTTGGAAACTTTGGCATGAATTTTATATAGTTCATGAAAACTTAGAGAGTGTTTTAGGATCCAATTTAAATCATGACCTTCTCACTGGAAAAGCTTTTGGACCACCAAAAGTTGTTCTTTAAGCATCATTCAAGTGAGGGTACAAATTCCTCGCTTTCCCAATTTCTATCCATTTCGCACTGATTGGTTTTGAACTTTAGAGTCTAATCCTGAGGTGCTCAACATCCCCTCTACATGTAGTTCTCACCTTCATGTCTAGAACTGTATCTTCCTACAATTCATTAAGCTATTCAGGCAACAGATCATCAATAGAAGGTAATTGAATCTACTCTTCAGGATCTTCAATCAATGAAGGTTCAAATAGTCTCAAGTTGTTTGCATTAACAACTGAGTAGATGTACATGTAAGCTGGCAAATCAAGGCGAAAAGAATTCTCACCAATTTTCTCAAGTATCTTGAAAGGTCCATACCTTATTGGCTTCAGCTTCTTACCTTCACCTTGCATTCTATCTTTGCTGATATACAGCCAGACTTGATCACCAACTTGTGAACTATGTTCAATCTAATGCTTATCATGCCTTGCCCTGTACTTGGCTTGGCTCTTTTCCAGTTGTTCCTGTACTTCCTGGTGAATCTCTTGGATTTTTTCAATGAACTTGGTTGCCTTGTGCACATTACTGTGTCCATCAACTGCTATGTCTTTACGAAAGACAAAATCCAAAGGAGGCTTTGGTGTGAAACCAAAATAGGTCTCGAAAGGAGATCTTCGTGTAGAAGAATGTTTAGCACGGTTGTAAGCATGATGCACATAACATAAATTTTCATCCCAAAGCTTGGGATTATTACTGCAATAGCCTCTGAGCAACTAGATCGCTATCTTGTTGATCACTTTTATTTGGCCATCTATTTGTGGATGAAAGGCTGTGCTCTTCTTCAGTCTGGTGTCCATCAATTCCCACAGACTTGACCAAAACTTCCCAACAAATCGGGAATCTCGATCAGATACAATGGAAGTGGGTAATCCAAAATGAACCCATACATGTTGAAAGAACAACTTTGTTGTTTGTTCAATTGTAATCTATTTGTTACAAGGTATTAAAATACACATTTTGCTGAACCTATCCACAATAGCATATAAATAGTCATGACCTTTTCTAGATTTAGGTAGTCCCCAACAAAGTCCATGGAAACACTTTCCTATGGATGAGAAGGAACTAGTAGTGGAGTGTACAAGACTAGTTTTCTATTGCTAGGCTTGCTTTTAGCACACATAGCACACCCTCTTACATATCTAGAAACTATCTCATTCATTTTTGGCGAGTAAAAAAATCTTTGCAGCTGTGCAACTGTTTTACTTACACCAAAGTGACCTGATATTAGAGAAGTGTGTGCTTATCGAATTATCTTTACGCCTTCAGTTTGTGGAATGCATAACTTTCCAAAATGATACAAGAGTTGGTCCTTAACATGATAATCAATTCTTCTACTTGTTTGCCACGACTTAAAGTTGCATATACACCTTTAAAATCTATATCTTGAGCATAATATTCAATATAGCTTTCATGCAATACTGAATTATGCTTAAGTATAGTAGATGCATTTATGATTGTTCTGGACAACATATCTACAACCTTATTGTGTATGCCCTTTTTATATTTGATGACAAGATGAAACGTTTGTAGAAAACCCATCCACCTATAGTGTCTTGATTGCTGCAACTTAGTTTGGGAGTGTAAATATTCAAGTGGTTGATGATCAATATGTATAACTGTCTCTTTGCCCATTAAATAAAGTTTCCACTTTTTCACACTCTATACTAATGCTTACAATTCCCTATCATATGTGGGATAATTAACTATTGTAGAATTAAATGTATCAAAATGATAACATATGGGTTTACCGTGTTGCATCAACACTGCTCCAATGGCATAGTCACTGGCATCTGTTTCAATATCAAATGGTCCTTGAAGATCGGGTAGTTCTAGTACTGGTGTTGTACTAATTTTTTCTTTTAAGGTGTCAAAGGCTTTCTTCTGTTTTCCTCCCCACTGAAACACCATGTTCAATCTGGTTAAAACATCTAAGGGAGCAATAATCAAGGAAAATCTAGCAATAAACTTTCTCCAATACTCTGCTACTGCTAAGAAGCTTCTAACTTCTGTAACAGATTCAGGTTTAGGCCAGTTTACAATGACTGCAACCTTAGAGGGATCTATCTTCAATTCACCACCCCCTACAATATGACCCAAATAATTCAAAGATGTTTTTCCAAATTCACATTTTGAGAGCTTACCATAGAGATTTTCTCTTTTCAAAACATCTAGAGTATGCTTGACATGCTTCAAATGTTCTTCCCGTGTTTTACTAAATATAAGAATGTCATCTAAATATAAAATGGCAAAATAATCAATAAAAGGCTTGAGTACATCATTCATTGCTCTCATGAAAGTAGCAGGAGCATTAGTTAAGCCAAAAGGCATAACTAACCACTCATACAATCCCTAATTTGTTTTGAAAGAAGTCTTCCATGCATCTTGCTTTGCAAGTCTGACCTGATGGTAGCCACTATGCATGTCCAACTTGGAAAAGTAAAAAACTTCTTTTAACTGATCTAATAGATCATCTATGTGAGGAATGGGATAACAACTTTTTATCGTTATCTTATTCAGTGCTCGGTAATCAATGCACATTCTCCATGCACCATCTTTCTTTCTCACCAAGACAATTGTACATCCACATGGTGATGTGGTAGGTCTTATAAACCCTTTCTAGAGTAGCTCCTGTACCTGCTTCTTAATTTTTGCATTCTCTAAAGCGGACAACCTGTACATTCCGATGTTAGGCAATGGAGCATCTTGCTGAAAATTAATATCATGTACTATTTCCTTTTCAGGTTGCAGGATTTTAGGTTCTTGAAATAGTATATCATATTCTAAAACAACTTTTTCTAAATCAGCTTGTTGTTTAGCATTACAACCCTCAAATATATTGTTTTATCTGGTTTCTTTTCCTTTACAACCATCAGTAAAAATTGTTTGCATGAATTTACAATTCTCTTCATCTGCCCTGAGTTGATGAGAGTATAATTATTCTTTAGTTTATGAGCTCTTGCAATATATTTGATTCCATCTTTAATGAGTTGATACTTGTTTTCAGCTCTATAGAAAATAGCTTTCCTATCATACAAGTAAGGACTTCCTAAAACAATTCCACATATATCAAAAGGAACTGTATCTAGCTCAACCTCATCTACAAATGTTGACCCAAAAGAAAACCTATGTTTACATTGTCTAGTCCCTTGTAGCTTTTCTTTATCACATAACCATCCTAATGGATATGGCTTCTTGTGAGGTGTGGTTAGTAATCCCTGCTTCTTTACAATTGCTTCAGAAATTAAATTTACTTGTGAGCCACCATAAAACAAAGTATCAATCTTTTGATGCTTGGAAATAACTCAAATATGAAAAGGCTCATGTTTTTTCCTCTCATTTTCTTCATTATCAGTAGATTGCGTAGAATTACTAGTAGATGCTTTAGAATTTTTACCTTTTATACCTGTGGCTGCGATTTTTGTTTCATATCCTGAGTCTGACCCCAAATCCTGCTGAATAGCTGCAATAGTCTTCTTCTTTTTGCCATCGAACTTCTTGGGTCTCAGCTTCGGATGCAGAATCTAGTAGTGTTCATCATCATGTCCATCCTTCCTGCAGTGAGTGCATGAAGGCTTGGTCTTTTGTACAACATTTGTCTTCCTCTCTTTCCATTTTTGTTTCCTCTTTTCCTTGCTTTTTCTTGCAGTGGGTTTTGATGATCCCCAACTTCTTGGTTCACATTCTTGCCTCTAGCCTCTAGATGGGTAGCCTGAACAAATACCTTATCTATGCTAGTGGGACTAAACATGATAATGTTGTGCTTTAAATAGCTATGTAGACCACCTATATACTTCAACAGAGTTTCAGGTGAGTCTAAAGAAATACCTAGAATCAAAGCTCTCTTTCTAAATTCTTGAGTGTAACCTTGTACACTTTGCCCTTTTAATTAGCGAAGAGCTTGCCAGCTCATCATGACTTGCTGCATATAAGATAGTGTATAGAATTTCTTTTTAATTGCAGAAACAAATTCACTCTAGACAGAAATAATTTTACTATGCCTCTTCATGTCAGCTTGTGTTCTGCCTTCCCACCATACCAAGGTGGTGCCTCCGAGGCGTAGGTTGTCCAGCTGAATCTTACTTTTGTCTGAGTCAATGCTCTGCACCCTGCAATACAAATTAATCTTTCTAATCCAATTATCCAGCTTCTCTACATTCAACTCTCCATCATATATCGGAAAATCAAACTTAACATCTAATTTAATCATTTTTTTATTTTTTTTTCTTTAAGGGCTATTAGGAGGTGTGGGAAACTTTTCTTCTTTCCCTTTTCCTTTAGAATTGTCATGGGGGAGAGATGCCTCTACTCCTTTATCTTGTTTGGAGTTTGCTGAATATTCTTCTCTACCTTTCTTAAATTTTCTATACATTTCCTCCACCATGGCTCTCATGGTCATGAAACTATCCATGAACTTGGAGCTTGATCCAAGGGACTTTCTTCTTCCATTTTCCTCTTTGGGTGGACTCTTCCAATTTCTGGGTTATCTTCAACAAATTCTCCTTCTCCTAATTTGATCTTTGTCCTAGTTAGCATTCAACAACAAAATTCAGCACAAGCTTGTCTAACCTTAACAACCTAGAGCTCTGATACCACTTGATACGAAATTGATCGAAGACAAACAATAAGGTATTATAGACTCATGTGCATGGATGTGCCTATGTTACTTTATGCAACAGATCGATAATATTGCGAAATAAATAGACACTGAAGCAAATAGAGGACACAAAATAGAAAAAACGTATAACACAACAAGTTTAATGAGTTCGCCCAATACTCCTGGGCTACGTCTCCCAGTCCAGCCTTCAGTGGTGGCCTCTATATTATGATTTCAAAGTAGAGGTTTTACAATACTGAGCTCAGTTTGAGTCTCACACAGCAGACATAAATTAGTAGGACTATACTTGGATCCCCCAAGCTTCCAGAGTACACAGACTCTCCCTACTAAAACTCGACCTCTATTTGTCATATTAGTATGAGCCCAATCTAAGACTGATACATGACAAACATATACAAAGGAGTTTGCTTGAACCTCTTAATCCTTCTCTAGAGTACACAAACTCTCTCTGACTTTCTCTGGCTCTATCTGGCTCGATGTTGCCTTTTGGTTCCGCAGGTCAGCTCAGCTCCTTCTTTCTACTCTTAGCTTTCTACGTCTAACTAACTCTCTTCTTTCTTTGTCAACTCGTGGCTTTAAAGCCAATCTACTTTCTAATTATTCATTTCCGCTTCTTGGCTTTTTGGTTCCCCTGCCTCTGTCCATTTGAATTCCTCTATTCTGCATCATCATCACTGTATAATGCCTCACAGGGAGGTGGCCACCTGTTTCACAATGAATTGAGTGTCAGTTCGCTTGGACTTTTTTGTAGGACTATTTTTACCATTAACTCCAAGAATTCTCGCAACATGATCTTCTGCCAATGCATCGTCCACGTCAGACTTCAAATATTATTCAACTCTAGCTGTTTACACCATTGAATCTAGTCATCCATTAGATTGTGCCTCCACCGTCGATATGGATCCGCCAGATCCTATGGTTATCGTCCATATCAGGTGGATAAGTAGCATGACGTTTACCCGTTCGATGTGAGCGGTTTTCTCTCTCTTCCACCAAACGCGTGGCACCCATTCTGTGGCATCGGGTGGGACTCAGATGAAACTGCTTACCACTCGAAGTCCTTTTGATATTGTGCTAGTTTTGTGGGACCCCGTGTTTGATAGAATCAGCACAATATCCATTATGTTTTATAACTTTTCAGGTCTGGGTCGCTCAAGGCTTTTCCTTCTTCAAGGGGTTTGCCCGACGATATGCGATTAACGACTTGTCGCTAATCTCATATCAAAAACCACCCCCGTTTCTCGAAAAGACCTGACATTTTGCTAATTCGTGACAGCACGAATTACCATGGGCTGATAGTCTGCGTGCTTGACCGAGGGTCCTCATTGCTCTGTGCTGATCACAAATTACAATTGTTTCGAGGATATTTCTGATAAGCTTGATCTTTATAATACTTTGAAACTTTGGCATGAATTTTACAAAGTTCATGAAAACTTAGAGTGTTTTAGGATCCAATTCAGATCAAATATTCGTCAGCATACTCACAATCACCTTTTCATCAGCTGATTCTATGCTCAATGACCCTTCTAGTAGCATGATAGCTTGGAGATCGACTAATCTAACCATATCTACAGCCTGACTAGTCCCTAGTGCCAAGCTCGTCTGTGCGGTTCTCACTTGCATTGCACCCACTTGGATCCTACTAGTCTGAGCTGCAGATCCTTCTGAAGAGTGCATAGCAACTACAAGAGCTTTTGTTCGAACTACTACAATAGTTCCGTTGTGGTATTGCGCACTTTATCTCTAATCTTGTCGAGATTGCCTTCTATTAGCATGATGGGATCTAGTGGTGGCTTTGTTGGTTTCGATTTCTTCCGAGGCCCTTCCTTCTATTGTTCCTTATATCTCTTCACCCAGAATGGAGTGCTCTATTCTTCATCCCCACCACCTAGTGTTACACTAAAAAATGTCACCATGACTATTTACAGTTAGTATGGCTCAATAAACAGTCATGCTACCCTCTTAGGCAAGTCTTATGCCTCTGCTATCCATCTCAAACTCAAAGAAGAGAGAAAGTCTTGTAAAAAATGTGTTTATCTCTGGGGACGCAGGTTCTCTCAAGCCTTACCTGCGGGGACGCTCACAATGTTCACAAAGGCTGCGTCCTTGGACGTTCTGTATATTAAGGGACAGGTGCGTCCTTCTGTAAAAGGAAAAATGCGCAAGTTTCATCTTAAAAAAGTTACTTGTGGTTACTTCTAGAACTTTCTAGAGGTCGGTTTGATGAAATGGATGCGCCTCCAGTTGGTTCATTTATCCCTATTAAGGAGGAACTTATCCCATCAATAAGGGAGCTATCCCACCCAAAGAGGGGGATTATCCCATTGATGGTGGACCTGAATAACCTCTTTACAGCACTATAAATAAAGGCATTGAGCCAGAGGGAGGGGAGGTTGAAAGCTATACGTTTCTAAGGGTAAATGCTGCAGGAATTAGGACTCCCATTTAGAAGCTTGTGAGGAGAGATTGCCATCTTTGCTTGTTCTATTTGGAAGTGGGTGAGCTTTGTCAAAGTAGAGGAAGACTCTTGTGGACCCTGGAAGGAGCTTGCACAACACCAAGGCTCAGGTTGTAATGGTTCCTTTTGATTACCTTTAATGCAAATTGGTCCATTCTTCTCAATAACTTGTTGTTTATGAGTTATTTCATGTACTCCTTGGTCTATATGTTGAATATGCTTTGTTTTATGTTATAATCAGGTGCTATTTAATTGTTTGACTGTTGGTGATTGCAGGTTTTGGAGAAAAGGAGGAGCTCATCCAGATCAACAAAGCTTGGACTTCTACAACAGCGTTTGGACAAAGGTAAGAACGAAACACTTGATTTCTCATATCACAATCCATGTTTAGAGAAGGATAGTTCTAGTTTGTCTTGTTTGTCATTAGAATGTCTTAGACTTCTAGGAAGGTCGGTTGTGTCCGCACTCTTGACTGATTCCGTGTGACAAATTGGCGACTCCGCTGGGGATTTCATTGATGAGAAAAGTCTTTTCCTTTGTGTGAACTTTGCTTTGAGAAAATTGGTTTATTTTTCTGGTTTTGGCTCTGTGATTCTATCTCTGGGTGGGTTAGCTTAGGATTAGTTTTATTTTGGTTTTTCTTGAGTTTTTCAGTAGGACGCACCCTCTGAGCGCTGCACAGTGCGTCCCTGGACGCACTTTTGCTGTGTGCACAGAGCGGGCCTGCACCTGTGCTAACGGGTTGCCTGCGTCCCCTGCTAAAATTTGAGAAAATTCCATTTTTTGCATTTTTTGCTCTGAGATTTTGTTTTTTCTTAGTTTTTACTGCCCAGATCCACTGGTTACCTGCCATAAATCTTCACCTAGGCTAGTTTCCTTGGCATTTCTACTCTAAGCTTTCATCAATTGGGTGTTTTGAGTCTCTTTTTTTGAGAAATTCTTGATTTGATTTCCTTTGGTCATTACTTGGAGGTTTGTCTCAGTCTTTTCACAATTTTGCATCTTTTTGCTTCTGTTTTTGCAAAAAAATTTCCCCCTCATTCGCCTCTTCTTCAGTCTGGTGTCCATCAATTCCCACAGACTTGACCAAAACTTCCCAACAAATCGGGAATCTCGATCAGATACAATGGAAGTGGGTAATCCAAAATGAACCCATACATGTTGAAAGAACAACTTTGTTGTTTGTTCAATTGTAATCTATTTGTTACAAGGTATTAAAATACACATTTTGCTGAACCTATCCACAATAGCATATAAATAGTCATGACCTTTTCTAGATTTAGGTAGTCCCCAACAAAGTCCATGGAAACACTTTCCTATGGATGAGAAGGAACTAGTAGTGGAGTGTACAAGACTAGTTTTCTATTGCTAGGCTTGCTTTTAGCACACATAGCACACCCTCTTACATATCTAGAAACTATCTCATTCATTTTTGGCGAGTAAAAAAATCTTTGCAGCTGTGCAACTGTTTTACTTACACCAAAGTGACCTGATATTAGAGAAGTGTGTGCTTATCGAATTATCTTTACGCCTTCAGTTTGTGGAATGCATAACTTTCCAAAATGATACAAGAGTTGGTCCTTAACATGATAATCAATTCTTCTACTTGTTTGCCACGACTTAAAGTTGCATATACACCTTTAAAATCTATATCTTGAGCATACTATTCAATATAGCTTTCATGCAATACTGAATTATGCTTAAGTATAGTAGATGCATTTATGATTGTTCTGGACAACATATCTACAACCTTATTGTGTATGCCCTTTTTATATTTGATGACAAGATGAAACGTTTGTAGAAAACCCATCCACCTATAGTGTCTTGATTGCTGCAACTTAGTTTGGGAGTGTAAATATTCAAGTGGTTGATGATCAATATGTATAACTGTCTCTTTGCCCATTAAATAAAGTTTCCACTTTTTCACACTCTATACTAATGCTTACAATTCCCTATCATATGTGGGATAATTAACTATTGTAGAATTAAATGTATCAAAATGATAACATATGGGTTTACCGTGTTGCATCAACACTGCTCCAATGGCATAGTCACTGGCATCTGTTTCAATATCAAATGGTCCTTGAAGATCGGGTAGTTCTAGTACTGGTGTTGTACTAATTTTTTCTTTTAAGGTGTCAAAGGCTTTCTTCTGTTTTCCTCCCCACTGAAACACCATGTTCAATCTGGTTAAAACATCTAAGGGAGCAGCAATCAAGGAAAATCTAGCAATAAACTTTCTCCAATACTCTGCTACTTCTAAGAAGCTTCTAACTTCTGTAACAGATTCAGGTTTAGGCCAGTTTACAATGACTGCAACCTTAGAGGGATCTATCTTCAATTCACCACCCCCTACAATATGACCCAAATAATTCAAAGATGTTTTTCCAAATTCACATTTTGAGAGCTTACCATAGAGATTTTCTCTTTTTAAAACATCTAGAGTATGCTTGACATGCTTCAAATGTTCTTCCCGTGTTTTACTAAATATAAGAATGTCATCTAAATATAAAATGGCAAAATAATCAATAAAAGGCCTGAGTACATCATTCATTGCTCTCATGAAAGTAGCAGGAGCATTAGTTAAGCCAAAAGGCATAACTAACCACTCATACAATCCCGAATTTGTTTTGAAAGCAGTCTTCCATGCATCTTGCTTTGCAAGTCTGACCTGATGGTAGCCACTATGCATGTCTAGCTTGGAAAAGTAAAAAACTTCTTTTAACTGATCTAATAGATCATCTATGCGAGGAATGGGATAACAACTTTTTATCGTTATCTTATTCAGTGCTCGGTAATCAATGCACATTCTCCATGCACCATCTTTCTTTCTCACCAAGACAATTGTACATCCACATGGTGATGTGGTAGGTCTTATAAACCCTTTCTAGAGTAGCTCCTGTACCTGCTTCTTAATTTTTGCATTCTCTAAAGCGGACAACCTGTACATTCCGATGTTAGGCAATGGAGCATCTTGCTGAAAATTAATATCATGTACTATTTCCTTTTCAGGTTGCAGGATTTTAGGTTCTTGAAATAGTATATCATATTCTAAAACAACTTTTTCTAAATCAGCTTGCTGTTTAGCATTACAACCCTCAAATATACTGTTTTATCTGGTTTCTTTTCCTTTACAACCATCAGTAAAAATTGTTTGCATGAATTTACAATTCTCTTCATCTGCCCTGAGTTGATGAGAGTATAATTATTCTTTAGTTTATGAGCTCTTGCAATATATTTGATTCCATCTTTAATGAGTTGATACTTGTTTTCAGCTCTATAGAAAATAGCTTTCCTATCATACAAGTAAGGACTTCCTAAAACAATTCCACATATATCAAAAGGAACTGTATCTAACTCAACCTCATCTACAAATGTTGACCCAAAAGAAAACCTATGTTTACATTGTCTAGTCCCTTGTAGCTTTTCTTTATCACATAACCATCCTAATGGATATGGCTTCTTGTGAGGTGTGGTTAGTAATCCCTGCTTCTTTACAATTGCTTCAGAAATTAAATTTACTTGTGAGCCACTATAAAACAAAGTATCAATCTTTTGATGCTTGGAAATAACTCAAATATGAAAAGGCTCATGTTTTTTCCTCTTATTTTCTTCATTATCAGTAGATTGCGTAGAATTACTAGTAGATGCTTTAGAATTTTTACCTTTTATACCTGTGGCTGCGATTTTTGTTTCATATCCTGAGTATGAGTGTTAATCGCCTTTGAGTGTTTTTATGTTTTGATCTTTGGAACTCTCACCCAATTTTCTCGACTTGCACTTGATTGGTTCTTAGATCACATTAGAATCGTCTTGTGTCTGAGAATTCTCTTGCATAGATCACATTTGCATAATTAGAATTCTCATTTTCGGAATATGAATGAAAAATGTGCATAGATTACATTTGCATACTTTTCGAGTGAATTGTTCATAGATTACAATTGCATAGTTTACATTCTGGAAAATCAATCGTAGATTTAGATCAGTTTTCTTTGATTTGAATTTACACAAAAATAAAAATAAAAAAAATGGTTTGGAATTGATTTGCATTAGTTTTTCTTGATAAAATTAGTGCATTAGAGAATTTGTTATATTTTCTCTTAATGATCAATTTTTTGCATTGTTGGAAGTGAATGGAAACTCTCTCCTTACTTTAGTTAGGATTCATCGAATTCAAAAGATTACATTATCATATTCGATTGCATTCAGTTGAGTCGGGTCATAACACCATTGGTTTCATCTCCATTTACCCATTTCAGTAATAACAGCCTTAATAACACATCGCTTAATTAAAATTCATCTAGTAATTTTCACATTTCTAGGGTTCTGAAACACCAACATAGCTTAGGCTAGTGTCTTGGAGTAGGTGAGTACTTAACTCTCCAAGACAGTAAAACCAAACAAGTAGCTGATCTTGTGATAGAATCAAATCCAATTGTTACATTTACACTCTGGGAAAGCTCCTCTTAAAGGAGAAGCACGAGCTTGTGTCCGAACCAGTGAGGGGATCCATCCTCCCTCGTTGGGAAAGACGCCAGACAGTACGTATTACAAACGGTAAACCTCGGATTAACCATTGTCGAGGAGCCAGGGGTCACTTATCGGTAAACCTTGGATTACTGTCAAGGAGCCGGTAAGGGGATTGAGCTTGCTACTCTGCCCTTGCGTGCTGTCGGAGTTTAGACTGTTCCCCCAGGTGTACTTGTTGCCATTGGTAACCTTAGTGACCGTAATCTTTAGGATTCTACCCAAGGTGACGGTGGAGGGAAGATCCCATTGTACCTGGAGCAGACGTCGGCTATACTCACTTGGATTTTCTGGGGGGTTCACTTCACTCGAGACGGTTAAAGTGGAGGAACTTGGTCCAGTCTATTCATTAAGCAGGTTGTCGGGGTAACTGTTCCACCCACCATTTCTGTACTGAATTCTGCGAGGTTGGGCTTCATCACCAACTAGTGTTTTCGGTCCGGAGAGCTTACTGTTTGTGTGTGGTTTGACTCCTAGATTTGATAGCGCGTGTTAATTTGTTTGTTTTTACTTTTAGAGACCATAGGTGTGAATTGTGAATTTTAGTTGTTAAGTGTGAATTGTGAATTTTTAATTTTAGTTTTAAATTGTTAATAAAATTCACTGAAGTTGAATATAATGGCAAATGTTCCAGAATTTATCAACCTAGGAACCCCTCCTAATGAGAATCCTAGTACTTTTCCTTACTTTGTAAATGTTGGTCCTCCTTATATGGCTACTTTGTCATTACCTGGATTTACAATAGGATTACCGATATGGTTATTTTCAACTTCGTTGGCCCAAAGTACTCCAATTGTTCCACCTCAACCAGATGCTTCACCTTCACAGAGTTCACCATCTCAACATAACCAACTTTTTGTTGACCCTTTACCTTCTTCGCCTAATTTTTCTTCCTCCATTTCTTCCTCTTTGCCTGGTAAAAGTCTTGATGCTAGTAACCAGGAGGTTAAGAAGAAGAAGAAAGGGAAGAAGAAGAAGAAGAAGAAGAAGAAGAAGCAAGATAAGAAAGAAGTCAACCAACCAACCATGGCTGTAAGTGTTAGTTGTGTTGAGGAAAATTCCGACATGCACCGTAAACCCAAATACCCTTGCAGGCTTTGTAAGGGTGACCACTTCCTTGTCAATTGTCCTGGTATTCCAAAGGTTCTGGAAGTATGGTCAGAAAAATCTCATCAACTTTCCATTGATCCATCAACCAGTGATAGTCAGGTTCCTGGGAAAAAGGGTAAAGTTAGGTTTCCTTGTAAGTTATGCAAAGGGAGTCATCAAACTCACATTTTCCCTCACATGGATGAAGCCTCAAAATTGTTGGAAAACCTTCCTGTTCCACAGCAAGAATTTCCAACTGGTTACCGTAAACTTTCTCCCAACCTACCGTCAACTGACGGAGTGATTGATCTAAATGCAAGTACAACCGATCACACTCTTCCATTGGAGAGTGAAACTCATGTCACTCAGGTTGATGATCAATTAGTTGATCAAGTGGTCGATTCAATTTCACATTCGGTCGATCCCACTTTCCCTTTAGAGAGTGAACTTCATACCGCTCAGGTTCTTCTTGTTACATCAGATTCTTCTATGCCGGGGGGCATTACACCTGTTTCTACAAAACCCCCTCCAAGTACTGAGGTATTTTCCTTTGATTGGAATAGACTGACAGAACCTCGTCTTCCTTCCTCCATCCCTTTCCAAATCATTGTCAAGGCTGATGGTAGGGACATACATCGTACTCATGTAGATGAAGGTGCTTCTGTTAGTATTTTATCCTCAACTGTTTGGAAAGCTTTGGGTTCCCCTCAGCTTGCGCCTATTACGCAGAATCTGAAAGCTTTTAACAGAACCATTAGTGAACCTTTAGGGATCCTTCCTAAGTTTTCTATTACCTTGGAAGGTAAAACTGTCTGTATTGATCTTATGGTAGTTCGAGGTCCCTTGGATTTCAATTTACTCCTTGGGCGAGACTATGTTTATGCAATGAAAGTTGTCGTATCGACACTCTTTCGCGTGATGTCTTTCCCTCACAATGGCAGTATTGTGACTGTAGACCAGCTTTCGTTCCCTAGTCTTGTTTCAACTACCAGTAATATGACACCCCTAAATGTTCCTGATTCTAAAGTGGTATCTACCCTGCCACGGGTTAATTATGTGGCAACTGGTCCCATGTTCTCAGTTACCAATGTAAGTGAGCCTCTCACTATTGATTTAGATCCGGTAATTGACATGGAAAACTCTATGGGATTATTTGAACACGATGTTCTTATCCCTTTTGAGTCCCTTGATGTGTGTTCCTTCCAAAAAACTATTCTTCCTTCGGATGAAGACCTTTTGGAAGCCATGATCAAGGTGTGTCCATTGACATGTCTTTCTTCCAGTTGGAAGCCATGATCAATGTTACGAGGATAGTTTGTTCCTCTCTCAACCTCGTTAAAAAATGAAACTGGATGGTACGAGGAAAGTTCCTTTTACTGTGTCGACCTCGTTAAAAAATGAATCAGTGAGTGCGAGGATAGTTCTTTTCCTGTGCCAACCTCGTTAAAAAATGAAACAGGGTGTTGTGAGGATAGTTTCTTCTAGTCTCAACCTCATTAAAAAATGAAACTGGAAGTCATGAGCAGAGTTCCTTGTCTTGTGTCAAGCTCATTAAAAAATGAAACAAGGAGTTGTGAGGAAAGTTCCTTTTACTGTGTCAACCTCATTAAAAAATGAATCAGTATGTACGAGGAAAGTTCCTTTTACTGTGTCAACCTCGTTAAAAAATGAATCAGTTGGTCATGAGGATAGTTCTTTTACTGAGTCAACCTCATTAAAAAATGAATCAGGTAGATTTTAGGTTATGTAGGTAGACTGTAAAAAGTAGGATTTTGAGGACAGTTCCTTTACTGAGTCAACCTCGTTAAAAAATGAATCAGGGTTATGAGGATAGTTCCTGTTACTGAGTCAACCTCGTTAAAAAATGAATCAGGTATGAGGATAGTTCTTTTCTTGTGTCAACCTCCTTAAAAATGAAACAACTCCCTTTTCAAGTTAAATATTGAAAGTAAACCTTCATTTCATCCAGCCGGTTGAATGCAATGAAGCCTGGGGGGCATGTACCTCGCTTTGCATCATTATGTTGGGGGCATGCGAATTTTTTAAGCATAGTTCCTTGTCTTGTGTCAAGCTCGTTAACAAATGAAACAAGGGTAGGTTAAGTAGGTAGATTGTAGAGTATTCATGAGCATAGTTCCTTGTCTTGTGTCAAGCTCATTAAAAAATGAATCAAGGATTTAAGAGCATAGTTCCTTGTCTTGTGTCAAGCTCGTTAAAAAATGAATCAAGGTTTTTAGAGTAGAGTTTTTGTTAGGTAGATTGTAGAGAATAGTTACGAGCATAGTTCCTTATCTTGTGTCAAGCTCGTTTAAAAAATGAAACAACTCCCACAAGTCTTTCCAAGATCTTGAAAGTAAAGCTTCATTCCATCCACCTCATTGAATGCAATGAAGCTTGGGGGGCATGTACCTCGTTTTGCGTCATTATGCTGGGGGCACGCGAACTTATAACAAGCATAGTTTTTCATTTCAAGCTTGCATAAACATGAAACCGAATCCGAGCATAGTTCTTTTCCTGTGTCAAGCTCGTTAAAAAATGAAACAAATCCTCCTCTACTTGAGTCGAGAGATTGACTAGATCTCATAAATGTTAAGTATTTAGGTTAGTTATTTCCGTTTTTTGCGTAATTTTCTCATAGTTTTAGGTCGAGTCTTTCAAATGATCTCGTAACATGAACCTTCATTCCATCCAGCTTGTACTTAGTTGAATGAAATGAAGATGGGGGGCATGTGCTCTAGTAGTTATGCTTAGGGGGCATCAAGCACAGTTTTCTCTCTGTTTCAAGCTTGTGTAAAAATGAAACTACTTCGAAGCATAGTTTTTCTCTGTTTCAAGCTTTTGTAAAAATGAAACCTATCTCGAGTCAATTTCAGTTATTTTCAAGGCTCGTTAAACTCGTGAAAATCCCGAGATTATTTTGCTATCTTTTATTCTCGTAAAACAAATGAAAATGCCGAGTTCTTTCCGTCTTTTCCTGCTCATAAATTAAATTGAAAGTCGGCCATATGAGTACATTTTTATCATTTTTTCAAACTCATTAAAACTTACGAAAAAATGAAAACCATGAGTACAATTTTATCATTTTTTCGAACTTGTTAAAACTTACGAAAAAGTGACACCTTAGAGTCATCTTTTAAGCCCTTTTCTGACTCCTAAAAAATGAAAAGATTGCCGAGCGTTTCTTTTACACTCGTTAAAACGGAATTAAAAGACAGTCCCCTTATAGCTCTTTTCTGACCGTAAAATCAGGAAAAGATTGCCGTGTTTTTGTCGTTTCAAACTCGATACGGAAATAAAACGACGTGTCCTTGATCGCTTTTTACTTTTCAGGTCAGTGACACTAATTATGAAAGTACTCCTTGGTCGCAAGATCAAGCGGTTCCCCCAGGTATTATTTTATACTTTTTCGGGCTTGAGGGACACAAATCTACGAAAAAGTTCAACTTGGAGTTTCCTTAAGTTTTTCAGACTCTCTAAAATTGAAAAACGCCGAGTTTCTCCTATACTGGGCTCGTTAAACATTTCACAGTAAAGGACCTGTTCAATTACAAACAGGAACGAACCACTCCTTCCTAGGGTTCAAATCAAAACTAGGTTGGACTCATCCGAAGGATGAGCTTATAATCAAGCATATGTTATCCTCCTCAAGCTTGTTAAAAATAAAGAGGTACTTGCCAGAAATGGTGGGGGAAAAGAGAGAAGAATGAGCCTATTTGTTACCTTTTGTCTCAGAAGAAACTTTATTACCACTCTTGAACACGACACTTTTCATTCACCTGGGTTGGGAAATCCTTTACCTCACAGTTGATCAAACCACTTTGAAAGTCTTTAACCAGGTTCTGGGGATTAACTTTGAGCTATTCGTCACCAAGCCATCTGTCGTGTCGTTATGTGTTCAAGAGGTCTGCAAGCAAAACTTTCATCTGCAAAATACTTGTCATCCATTTGACCATCCCTGAGTCAGTCCTTACAGCAACATTTCTTCAACTTGAACAATGATTTCGTGTTGCGGGCTTGCCTGCAACGGGTCGCTTTCTATCGACATCAGCACATTATCTAGAGAGATGACTTAGAAATCGTCAGTACCTTGAAGTCTGCATGCATCAATGGCAAGTTTCTCGCCTTTGACGTCAGTTTACATCATTGACTTTCGATCGAAGGATTCCGTGAAATGTTCGACATCAACTCATTCATTCACATCTCATGGATTGTACTGGGTACTTTGAGAACCATTGACATTACTGGTGGTCTCTTTCACGCTTGTTAACAGTTTACATCATCGACTGGTAATCAAGTGGTTTCTACCATGTTCGACATCAACTCATTTATTCGCATGGCTAGAATCGTACCAATTCGGGAAGTAGAAATGAAGACCCTGGATCTAGTTTCCACCATCCAGGCTGCGAGGAGTTTTGTATTCATTATCTAAGTAGACTAATCATAAACAGATGGCTGTGTCCATACTGTGTCTACAAAAGTCTATGATTGTGATGTACTGCAAGATCATTCCTGTATCAGAGTAGTTAGTCTGTTAGTTAAAGTTTTGATCTGAGTATGGGAATGCCTACCTCAGTGATGATATAATCTTATACATGTATTTTGTGTTGAAAATTGCAGGTTCTGACTAGGCTCTCCACAGGATAATCCTTGAAATGATAAAGCGCTTCACCCTTCCTAGATATTACAAACCCTAATCTATTCCAGGCTTCGCACTTTAGGGGGCAATCTGTTACACTAAAAAATGTCACCATGACTATTTACAGTTAGTATGGCTCAATCAACAGTCATGCTACCCTCTTAGGCAAGTCTTTTGCCTCTTCTATCCATCTCAAACTCAAAGAAGAGAGAAAGTCTTGTAAAAAATGTGTTTATCTCTGGGGACGCAGGTTCTCTCAAGCCTTACCTGCGGGGACGCTCACAATGTTCACAAAGGCTGCGTCCTTGGACGCTCTGTATATTAAGGGACAGGTGCGTCCTTCTGTAAAAGGCAAAATGCGCAAGTTTCATCTTAAAAAAGTTACTTGTGGTTACTTCTAGAACTTTCTAGAGGTCGGTTTGATGAAATGGATGCGCCTCCAGTTGGTTCATGTATCCCTATTAAGGAGGAACTTATCCCATCAATAAGGGAGCTATCCCACCCAAAGAGGGGGATTATCCCATTGATGGTGGACCTGAATAACCTCTTTACAGCACTATAAATAAAGGCATTGAGCCAGAGGGAGGGGAGGTTGAAAGCTATACATTTCTAAGGGTAAATGCTGCAGGAATTAGGACTCCCATTTAGAAGCTTGTGAGGAGAGATTGCCATCTTTGCTTGTTCTATTTGGAAGTGGGTGAGCTTTGTCAAAGTAGAGGAAGACTCTTGTGGACCCTGGAAGGATCTTGCACAACACCAAGGCTCAGGTTGTAATGGTTCCTTTTGATTACCTTTAATGCAAATTGGTCCATTCTTCTCAATAACTTGTTGTTTATGAGTTATTTCATGTACTCCTTGGTCTATATGTTGAATATGCTTTGTTTTATGTTATAATCAGGTGCTATTTAATTGTTTGACTGTTGGTGATTGCAGGTTTTGGAGAAAAGGAGGAGCTCATCCAGATCAACAAAGCTTGGACTTCTACAACAGCGTTTGGACAAAGGTAAGAACGAAACACTTGATTTCTCATATCACAATGCATGTTTAGAGAAGGATAGTTCTAGTTTGTCTTGTTTGTCATTAGAATGTCTTAGACTTCTAGGAAGGTCGGTTGTGTCCGCACTCTTGGCTGATTCCATGTGACACCTAGCTAATTCGACTGCTCCTCTTCCTCGATCTGGGGTAAGGGGATTTACCACTCCACTCAGAGTCGTGTTGTTGTTGTTTGGCCTACTTCTTAACAACATGCTCCTTTTCCAGTGGGGCCTTCTCCTTGGCCTTCTTCCTCAGCTTCTCGACCAACTACTGGATCATCTGTTTTGCGACCTCCTTCTTCTTTTTCTCCGCGGAACTCCCCGCGTCTTTTCTAGTTCATGCGGCTAGATAAGATGGAGAATTCCAATCTGCTGGTTAGTGCTTGATAACCTCTTGAATGGCATCATCTGTGGTAAGATAAGGTACATCAAACCACTTCTTCTACGGATCCTTCCACATCTTGATATATATGCGGTGCAAGTATGCCTTAAACACCCGGTACTCTGATAAATACTGAAACACCATTGGGGAAAACCGTGGATTTTGGTTGATGGCCATGCGAATGCTCACCTCCATCAACACCTACAAAAATTTTGTCTTTGTGACCCACGCAGAGTCCTTTGTGGCCAAGAGGGAGGCAAATTGTGTAGCCTCTGGCAATCCTTTCTACAAGGGAGGAAATTGGTTGTCCTCCAGCAGCTTCCAAGCTACTAGCACCATGGAGAGTAACAACCAGACGTAGTGGAATGTTTTTCTCTCATCCTGAGGCTCATGACAGTTTGCAAGGAATTCGCTGTAGACATAGCCCGACCAGTTAAACTGCACATCTTCCACACACTATGTAGCTAATGAGATAACTGACGCTAGAACCTCATCCACATGGTATTTCCTCATGACCTTACCAACAAGAAACTGTGTGGAAATTTTCACTGCGAGGTTGGTGATAGACATGATGGAGTACCCATGCGGTTTCTTAAATAGCTTCAACTTTTCCTTCATTCTTTTTTCCAGGTTGCACTCACTGGATTTTCTGCCAAAATTCTTGGTCGGATTCAAGCCTGAATGTTGCAAGAGCGTGATCCGATGGATCAGCATGTCTGTGATTGGGATCGGTGTGCTCAGCCAAAAACATCCATCATGTACCAGGGTTAGAAATTTCTTAATAATGATGATGTTGATGTTGGAGCAGTGATAGTGGGGCACCCACAGTAGTTTTAGCAGCCCCAACTGATTCACTTTGTGAATCCACTCGACTGGCTCCAATGCGGTGACACCAGATTATTTATAGTACACCTGCTTCATGTAGTTCTTTGTCGCGAGGTAGGGGAACTTATCATGGTTTGCCAAATCTCTTCCATTTTCAAATCGGAAAATCGTGCCAGGTGTGTGATGAGCCTCGGTATTGCAACAAGAATGTTGCAACTCCCAGCGCTACCGACTTTAATTATCAACCTGGAGTTCGTACAAACTTAAGAGGTATCAACACTATATGTGTAGCATACAATGTGTCCTTCCTTTTCTTTTATTATGTAATGGAGTACATATACTGAAGTGAAATCCTAAATTGATTGCAGAATGAAATGTTCGAAATGGAACCTTAACCTATTGCAAGAAAAAAAGTACAAGGAAAGAAACATATTCTAATTGTAGAAATATCATGAAGTAAATGTAAAAGAAACCTAAATTAACCCTAATTATGACATGTGATGATTTAAACTAATTTAGCATGAAATCTGATCTAGAGAGTACTAACTATTGTGTGCATATGTAAATATAAAAGAACTCATTTTTTAAATCTTTTTGCTTTATAAATGCAAATGCTAATCTTTCCTTGATCTTTGGCAGGGGAGAGAAGTGTGGGGCAAGAGGGTGAAAATGGGCTTGATGGCATGGAGGTCATGTAGATGTATCATCCTAGCTTCAATGATGATTTTTCTCAATTCGGGTTCAAAACAGGCCTTCCAACAAGATGCTACAGGATTTCCTACAGGATCCCTTGATTTACTACAGGATGTTACATATTTACTATATGAAATTATAATTCATCGAATGACCAAGGAAATCAAATCAAAATTGGATGGGACAAATTTTTTTATTGACTAGGATGTCTTAGGTCCCCATTCCAAGTGGAACCACTTAAAAATACGTTTGCTAACCCATGCTAAAAAATAGCACAAAATTACTAGTTGAAAATATAGAAATTGAAGAACTAGTGAGCTAGTAAATCTAAAAAATGCCTAACCTAACCAAGTGAAAATGAAGTGGGGTAGTTTTTGTTATGAACTAGAATTTTGTTTTGATCTAATGCAAGTGGAAAAAACTCTATTGAAGCTTATTAGCATGCTCTAAAAAATAGCATAAATTTACTGTTCTTTGCGACAAAGTAGTTCCAGAAATCTAGATTTGGGAATAAGAAAGCTAATCCAGGTAGCTCAATTACTAATATGACCTTCCAAATATTTTCCAATGATGAATGATACTTGTGATCCTACAAAATAACTTGCATTAACCATTTAACTCAATCCTACAACAAGAAATCATTAATACTAAATGAAAAAGTAGAAAGAAATAAAAACAAGAGATGCATGTGAATAAGAAGAGAAAAGAAGGAAATAAAATTATACAAAAGGGCTTGGAGGCTCCTAGGATGGCCAAGCCCAAATAAAATCAGATATCTATGGGTTAGAATAAGATTTAGAAGTTGAACATGACACTAATCTTCATTATTTTCATCAACACAGTTACATCCCTGCAAGAAAATACAATGGAGCTACAGAAATACGAGTTCTCTGCACAAGAACACTAATGAAAATATCTCGCTAGAGGAAAACTTGACTTGGTACTTATACTAAATGATTAGCAATGATTCCCCATGAATGGAGAAATATTTCCCCACCAAAATCGTTTGATTAGTGGATCTAGTCCGCAATACTAGGAATCTACATTAAATGGAAGGGAACACATTTCTAGATTTTCTCAATCATTGGAGTTCCATAGTCTGTGCCATAATTTCATAATATCTTGTTGATTTATTATTTATTATTGATCCTCCTGTAGTGGGGAACAAGCCCCTAAATTATCTCCTCCTCCAAATCTTCATAATCTGCCCAATATTCTCATAATATTCCACAAAAATAAAAAAAAAATATTAGGCACAAATATGCAATTATTCATAAACCTTCCTAATGAATATATTAAAGTTAAAAATACATTATCTAATGCTGAAAGAGAGGTTTAATGTGTTGAAGGATGGTTATAGGACTTAATTTATGTTTAATTTAGAGTCATGGGCCTTAATTTATGTCTTATTTAGAAGCCTATCATACCCCCCTGCTGAATGTGTTGCTCATCCTCTAAGCAACTTAGTGACCTTATTGTGCCTCATCCATGGCCCTAGTGGCCTCTCTCTTGTGCATTAAGAATCTTGGCTGTAAGTTATGCAAGGACAAGCCCAAAAACATATTTGTACAAAGAAAAATCATTGTTTCTTGAGACCATTAGCTTGCTTTCTTGCCCTTATTCAAGATGGGTTCTTGCATATTTTTCAGTTTAGCAAGGTCTTCCATCTCCTTATCAACTTTCTGCTACCTTGTTGCACCATTTGGACACCTTTGAAACCTTCAAATTGCCTTTAGATGAGAATTAGGACATCATGTATTAATTCATGTCAAAACTACAAGAAACCTTGTTAAAACTATGGGAAACCCATTTTGAGCATGCCTAGGAGAGGCCCTCAACTTGACTTCCATGCTTTTTTCCCATTTTTAGCCCTTGGACAAAAGCTAGAAAGAGATTGGAGACCTCTTGGAAAACATATTTTCATCACTAAAGTTTGAGTTTTGTTTTGATGGTGAATGCCTCATTTCCTTTTGTTGCCTTCTTCTTCTCTCTTGTGGCCTAGATGATTGCCTAATGGCCTTGGAGCTCTTTATTTTGATTAAGTCTCTCTTAAGGTCTACCATCTTAGGGTTTAGCATAATTAGTTCATTTTTTCCTTCTTGTAGCAACATTCTTCCTTCTTGTAGTAGTCATTCCTCCTCTTTCAGGGTCTTCTAATTGTATGGGAGTGATGAGAAATGATGAAGAGGGATTGGATGATGATGCTAGGGCTCAAAGGGAGCAGTGTAGGTTTGTGAAAATGGAGAGGTTGCTCTATTTTTTTCAAGAATGAAATGGGATGGATGAATGATGAATAGATAGTGAATATGAAGTGGATGGAGGGCTTGGACTGCTATGGTGACTTGGTGTATGCAAAATTTCCTCTTTTAACTGTTGTCCTCATTCCTTGAAATCATCACCCTTCATAATTTGACTTTTCAGCATTTCATGAGTGAAGGAGTGAGCTGCAATTAACTAGTTGAAGGTAGTTGAGACAAATGACCCATCCTTAGCTTATAAAGCCTCATCTCTCATGCATTGACAACAAATTTCTAATTATAATATGCTCAAGGGAAGAGGTCAAGAATATTGCATACATGTACCTACCTGATTGTTGTTGGAGAGACATTCATGTTGCTGCTGAGTTGATGTTGATGTGTAAGTGTTGGGGGACCTATATCAACCTTCCTAAAGAATATATAACCCATTTCTCCATTATATTTCTGCTTGTAGCTTCTTCTCGGCCTTCTTGTAAATGTTGTTTGTTGGAGAGTGAATTCCTTGCTTGTATTTGTTGCATGTGTGTTTCTCTCTTTTTTTCTCTGATGTTTTTCCTTGATGTGCAGGTACTAGATGGTGATGCTGATGAATCCTCACTAGGTTGGTGGGTTCCCTCTTGTTAAATCCCCCTGTCATGTTTCTCTGATGGATGTGGAGGGTTGTATATGTATACTTATCACTGTATGATGAAGCCAACCTTTGGTTTTTCCCTTTAAATCTGCTCACTTCCAATCATGTAGGTTTCTTTTTATATCTTGTAGGATCCTATAGGTTTTCAGGGAATCCTGTAGGTTTACAGGGAGTCCTATAGAAAACACAGAACCCTTACAAACTAAGCTAAATTAGAAGAAAAATGGAGGGAATTATGCAATGATGAAGGATGTGGAATGGAGAAATGAAACCATGAACTATATAGGTCCTGTTTGATCCTCTCTTATTGCTTTGATCCTCCTCCTACTATCCTACAAACACTTTTTTCAAAATTCAGGATAACCTCTTGTAGCATACTTGTTTTTTCCATATCTCCCAAAGGATAGAATGGATTGACCTGCAACTTTATGAGCATGTTTCCATCATCATTATGCACCTCCCCATAAAGAAAAAAATGGTCAATGGTAGCATGGATGTCAAGAAAAACTAGAAATGGTTGAAGCTGTTGATTTCTTGGAAACTATGCACTCGAATTTGCTGAAATTTCTTGGGTATGTTACCATCATCCATATGCATATTCCCCTGAGAAATATTGTCAAATGAATGCGTGGTTTTCAAGTTATGACAAAAACAAATTTCTACTCTATGTATTTTTGTTTCATGTAGTAAAACATAGCCTTCCTGTAGTTTTTTAGGACAGCACGCAAAATGAATGAGAAAAGCTTGAGAATGATGGGTGGATGGTGGAAATAGATGAGGGTGATGGATTGGCATGGCCTTGGTCTTACTGGAGCATTTGAGCAAAGGAGGAGAAAGACAAAATTTGACTTCTTTTGACTAGGTTTGACCTATTTTTTTCTTTTCTTTGGTGCCAACTTGTTTTTGTTCCTTGTAGATGTTGGGGAGAACCTACATTCATCAAAGAGATACATGGAAAGAAATTTTTTTCCTTTTTCTTTTTTTCTTCTAGGCCTACTGGCTGCCTCAAGGAGGTTTTCCACTAGTAGGTCTGCCCTTTTTCCTTCTTTTTTTTCAACCCATTGATCGCCTCATGGAGGTTTTCAATCAATGAGTCAATCTGAGGCACCTCCAAGGACGTTTTCACCTAAGATTTTTATTTTTTCTCTTATTTTTCAAAAAACAAAATTCTACCCTACCATACTTGAAAAACAAAATCACTTTTAAGTATGAGAATAATTCCAATGTAGCCATGTGCACATCAAGATGACAAAATGATGTGGAGGCTTGAAATGTATGCTTTGACATGTACCTGGATTTGAGTGATCAAATGATTTGACTTTGATGATATCAAGCACAATTGAAGAAGAGAGTATTGCTGCAAATTAGTGACTGTCTGGAACCATATTTCAATATAGTTGTGATGCCTCTAGTCCGCTTGCTGATTTGGATCATCTTGGATGTCCTCTTCTACCACGAACTTCAATTGTTCCTCTTTTTGCTGATTGATCTCTTGAATACATGGAGGATTTTATAGTAACCATGAGGGAGCTTTCTCAATCTTTGATTTTTATGTATGGTCTTCATCAAGTGCATCCATGACTCTTTGATCTTCTCTTTCAAATCTTCTTTTTCTAGATGTGGTCCTTCAATGATATCAAGGTAAGATCTTTTTTGCAATACTTTTCGTAAGCTATGGTGAATACCATTGATCTCAAGAGGAGATATTTGGAAGTGTTGTACCTCACATTGTAAGTGGGCTAAGCTACTTCAATGTGTGGGTTTGGAAATGGTGGTACAGGTAATTGAGTGGTAGTGGATATTTGAGATGGATGTGGTGGGGTTGTGGTTGTGATGGAGGTGAATAGTAAGGATAACATGGAGTTTCTTATGGAGGATATTGAGTAAAATGCCGAGGATATTGTGGATGGCTCTCATAAGTTCCTTGCCAGCCTTATTGCAAAGATTGGCTTTGGGGTTGAGATGGCCAATGTTGCCAAGGAAAGGGTGTGGTCCAATTACTTTGAGGTGGATGCGCATACGCTTGAAATTGTGAATGAGGCTCTCACATCATATCAGGCTGAATAGGATGCCATGGTCCTCTTCGAGCTACATAACATAGCTGCATTGGAAATTGACTTGCTCCATTGTCCTCTTGGTGAAATTCCTTCAACCTTGGTAAAAAGGAGCAACATTTAACGCCATGTGATTCTACATGGACAACACAATCATCTTCTTTTTGCCCATTCTGTATTCCTAACATTTCTACTTGTTTGGTTAGATTACTAAGAATTTATGTTTTAAAGTCATCAAAGAAATTTCCATGTTTAGATTGACTTACCAATCTTGATGTTGATTGACTTACTATTGCCCTTCCTCTTGATATGTGTTTGCATGTTTCACAAATTTCATCAAATGATAATTGATATACATCACCTCTACTCATGAGATTAAGGAGATCAATCCATTCATCCCTAATTGTTCTAAGTAAGAGGGTTTTTAGTGTGTTAGATTCTAAATGATATTGTTTTACCCTCTTAACATTATACATAAACATCTCTATTAGATCCTCTAGACTCTCATCTTCTCCTTGATTCATTCTAAATATTTCTTGTTTAAGATCATGATATTTATATCTTGTAGAAATATCTTTTGCATATCATTCCATGATCTTATTGAATTAGTCCATAAAATCATGAACCATTTAAGAGCTCTATCCTTCAATGTTGCTAGAAATAATCTCAGTATTTGAGTTTTTAATAAGTAACCATAAGATCTACAAACAATTTCAAATTCAAAGAGAAATGTTTCCGGATCTTCTGACCTTAGACCATGAAATTTTTGAAGAAAAGATGGAGGGATGTTCTTCATGTGCACATTACCATCAGTATCTGGAATGGGAAATCTGAGAATACATTCCTCATTTTCATCATCACCATCCATTTCTTCTACATTCTTTTCCATCTTCTTCTCTACCTGCAAGAGTGAATGGTGATGTGGCTCTTACTGCACCATGTGATCAAATGGGAGGGTGGGTTGGTGTTGGATATATTTTTTTTTTTTATGATTGAATGAAAACACTAATGCAATACACTTTTCTATTTTTGAAATCAAATATGCCTAATGATTTTTTTTTTTCAAAAAGTAAAAAGAAATGAATCAACTAGGGAAGAAAAAAATGCATAGTTTGACACTTCCGTGGAAACAACACCAAAAGGTGATGAGCCTCAGTATTGTAACAAGAACATTGCAACTTCCAAGGTTATAGACTTTAATTATAAACCCGGGGTTCGTACAAACTTAAGAGGTATCAACACTATATATATAGCATACAATATGTCCTTCATTTTATGTCATGATGTAATGGAGTGTATGTACTGAAGTCAAATCCTAAAATTATTGCAGAAAATTAAATGTTAAAACCGGAACCTTAACCTATTGCAAGAAAGAAAGTACAAGGAAAGAAACCTATTCTAATTGCATAAAGATCATGAACTAAATGTAAAAGAAACCTAGCTTAACCCCATTTATCATATGTGATGATTTAAACCAATTGAGCATGAAATAAGATCTAGAGAGTACTAACTGTTGTGTGCATGCGTAAATATAAAAGAACTCATTTTTTAAATCTTTTTTCTTTCTAAATGAAAATTCTAATCTTTCCTTGATCTCTGGCAGGGGAGACAAGTGTGGAGCAATAGGGTTAAAATGGTCTTGATGGCACGAGGGTCAAGTAGAGGCTTAATCCTAGCTTCAATGATGATTTTTCTCAATTCAGGCTCAAAACAAGTTTTCCTATAGGATGCTACAAGACTTCCTAAGTTACACTTTAGGATTTCCTACAGGATGCTACAAGATTTCCTATAGGATACCCTAATTTACTACTTGATGTTACAGATTTACTATATGAAATTATAATTCATCGAATGACCAAGAAAATCAAATCAAAATTGGATGGGAAAAATTTATTTATTGACTAGGATGTCGTAGGTCCCCATTCCAAGTGGAATCACTCAAAAAGAAATCTATCAACCCATGCTAAAAAATAGCACAAAATTACTAGTCGAAAATTTAGAAATTCGAGAACTAGTGAGCTGGTAAATCTAAAAAGTGCCTAACCGAATCAAGTGGAAATGTTGTGGGGTACTTTTTGCTATGAACTAGAATATTTTTGTGATCTAATTCAAGTGGAACCAACTCAATTGAAGCTCATTATCATCCTCTAAAAAATAGCAGAAATTTATTGCTCTTTGCCACAAAGGAGTTCCAGAAATCTAGATTTGGGAATAAGAAAGGTAATTCAAGTGGCTCAATGATTACTATGACCTTCCAAACATTTTCCAAGGATGAAATGATGTTTGTGATCCTGCAAAAGAACTTACATTAATAATTTAACTCAATTGTACAATATGAAGTCATTAATACTAAATGCAGAAGTAAAAGAAATAAAAACAAGAGATGCATGTGAATAAGAAGTGAAAACAAGGCAATAAAATGATAAAAAAGGGCTCTGAGGGTCCTGGGATGCCCAAGCCCAAGGAAAATCAAAGAACTATGGGGGAGAACAAGATTTAAAAGCTGAGCATGACACCAATCTTCATTATTTTCATCAATACAATTACATATGTTGGGAACGAGATCCCACAAGGAGAGTTTTGGGGCTAAAAGCCCATGTTTTGGGTCGAATTTTGTAATAAAATAGTAAAGTCTCCACATTTTTGTGGTCGCAGAGCATGAAGGTGTCATGAGTCATGAAGGGTTTTTGCCCTTATTTTTGTAAAGTAAAGTTAGTTGTAAAATATCTACCCATGGTTCGTAGACCATGGGATTGTATAAAAAGAGCTAAGTAAGTAAGCTCTAAGTAGTTCAATAGTTGTGAAGATAGTCATAGATGGGAAGTAAGAAGTCTAAGTTTTAGGTCATAGCGTAGGTAGAGGCTCTACAGCTAAGTGCGTAGAGGCCTAGGGTGGATGTCCACAGTTGAGTGCGTGGACCCCTACAGCTGTGTGCGCAGGGTGGATAGAGTTTATAATCATTTGAAGATATCAATAAAGAGAAGAATTCTATGAATTTTGTGTCTTTGTTTCGTGTTAATTCATCTTGACATGTTATGTATGAATTTAATTTATAATGCTTATATGGTGCGCGAATGTATGTAATTACGTTGGTTAAGTGAACGCAAGTAAGAACATCTTTTTATGTGATGCTAACTATGATTGTTTAACAAGATAAGTAAGACACTTAAACTAGTTTGGGAATCTACACAGTATGCAGCCCTAGCAGCGCGAAAGTACGTGAGGCACAGGTTAGGGCTACACGAAGGTCAATCATACCTTTTCGCAAAGGTACTGAAGGGTGGAATAAAGGACTAGGCTGACAAGCCCTAGAACCAAGGGACCTGCACGAAGCAGAAATAGAAGGCATAACCCGACATCACGACCATCTCAAGGTGCGAAAACTTGGTTCCAACATCCCCCCATACTGCTTTGGGTCAGGCTTCGGTCCGCTCTCTATGGGCTGATGCCAGAAGGGTCTGTAGTGTAGGGATTTGTTCAGCCAACTAACGTTGAACCTTGGTAAGGCCCCAACAAGCCAACAGATGGTTCTATTGCTGGGACTAGAATCTGCATAAGGGACGTGTGATGTTGTATCACTAGAATCCAACTAAGAAAGAAATTAGAGATTGGTTGGATAGGAAGATCCATGAATTCATGGCACTGGACAATAGAAACCCACGACTGACAAAGGAACAGTGGTTGGATAGGTGCCTATCTACAGAGATCCACAAGATCTATTTTTGTTCCTTTCTGGGTGAGCTATACGAGCGCATCACGAAGCTAGCAGATAGCTAAGGAAGGTGTAGACTTGATGGTCCTATTGTTTGAATCCCGGAGCTAGTATGGAAATTGGAACCATCTGAGGATAATATCACCTGCGTTGTTGATCATTGGCTCAATCGTTTCATAGGAGGATTTGTGACTAAGTTTGCGGTCGATAACTCAATTAGCTATAGCAAGGTAGATTGACATTTTTTCAAAGAACTACAAGGTAAGTACTGGAAATTTTTGAATACCTAGATTAAAATGTTATTGTGTGAAAAGAAGGTTATGCAACTGCATTGATGTTTGGAGCTACATGAAGTGGAAAAACTTACAAGAACGGAGGAAGAAAGGGTCCTAAAGATAGTCCATTGGTTTCATCTCCACTAGGTGACAAAGAAAGAATAGTGCAGGCTTCTCCACGAAGTTTTATTCAATTAATAAGAAAAGGATTCTCGCAACTGCCACCTCGACCCACACCACCTCCAACTTCACCATCGTCACCTGCGACTTCACCCATACCACCTCCACCTCCACCGTAGTTCAGTATGGAAAATTAAGTGAAGCTACCTTTGTTCAGAGGCCTGGGACACGAGGACCCAGACCAGTTCTAGTTTGTCGTGAAAGCTATATGGGAAGCTTAAGACATTACAGATAATCACATGAAGAACGCAACAATGGTTAGTGCACTGCAGGATCATGCGCTAACCTAGTACATCAAGTACTCTAATGATAACCCAAATGTTGGAGTGGCAAACATCCAGAAAACACTGAATAAAGAATTCAGTAGGCCTAAATTTGAAGCACATTCTATTGTGGGGTTCAAGGAAATCACGATGCAACTAGGCGAGACACCTTGGGAATTAGATTAGAGGTCGAAGTGTAAAATACGCAAACCTAGCATGAACTTAACATATGGACAAGATCGTGAATGGTTTGTGGCTTTGTTGTTGCCACACCTAAGGGTTATGTTGTTGCAACAGAAGATAATGACTCAGGAAGAGGCCTTGGAGATTACAATGAGACTACATGAAACACCGATGCAAGATCTGAATCTAGGGGTTCAACAGATCCATGTGCAGTTGAAAAATCTTTGTTTCAAGATGCAAATCTTGAAGCAGGACAGAATAGTTGAACCAGAGGTGCACAAAGAGGTATGGTGCCCAAAATTCAAGGGTCAGGGGCATGAAAAATACCATTGCCTGGTCTTTGCGAACTACATTGCAAGAGGGGGATTGATGCCTTTGAGGCTAGAAGCTCAAGCAAGTCTAAGTGCGAGGCTTGAATTATGGTGCATTATATGTCAAGTAGAAGGAAAACATGCCACAGGTAACTGTCATTTGCTACAGAAGTTTGTACAAATGCCGCATCAATTGTTCTGCAACTTTTGTAGGTGGGTAGAGCATGATGAGTGTAACTGCAAAAGCTATGATGGCGTGCACGGGCTATGATGATGGATAGAACAACCGCCTATAGGTTACAGGTAGAAATGTGGCCCCCTGACCAGAGCGCAGTGATGGCATGAATGGGCTTTTAGGGGCTTGGATGAGGCTGAGGTAGAGGAGGACCTGGCAGAGGTCGAGGATACCTGATCTGCTAGAATTGCGGAGGACCATGACACTATGCTCGCAATTGCACTAACCCAACATGTCCATCGTGCAAATATTGCACTTTGTTTGATCATGAAACGGAAGACTGTCCTAGTTGATAGCAAGGATATGTGACAAAGGGGCGCTACCACCTTAGCCGACACAGAACTTATAGATGATGAGGTTTGAGCCACGCGAAGAGGATCCAAATGTGAATATAGTGCTCCGAAGTGAAATCGTAATAGGAGATGACAATGGGAGACACCTGAAGACAACACATGGGTTTGCAAAGCTTTAATGAAGGAGGCTAAATTCAATTTGGAGTGTGAATACTTCATGGAAGTGAGGAAGAGCTTCGTAGAGGCTTCCACCTTAGGGAGCAAGGATAAGCTTGATCAGGAGATGGACCCTTCTATGATTACAACTTTCCTGGAGACCTACATGAAGTTACTGCATGATAGCAAGGTTGTAAAGGGGTTATAAGAGCTCATAAACAGATGTGACAAAAACACTCCGGGTGAGCCACATGTGGTATGAAATATTGGTAAGCATAAAATAAAGACGGGATGGGAGATGAGACTGACTGCACAGATACGAGAGTATGAAATGAATCAGGTTATTTTGGACCTGGGGTTAGACATGAATGTCCAACCAAAGTAGACTTGGGAGCGGATGGGGAGACCCACACTATAGTGGTCTCTGATTCATCTAAGGATGGAAAATCAGCAGATGATCATCCCCATGGGGCGACTTCAAGGGGTGACTATAGATATTGAAGGCGCAAGTGCACTGGCCGACTTTGAAGTAGTATAAATTGTGGATGATAGCAACCCCTACCCAACACTCCTTGGAATTGATTAGGCTACTGATATGAATGGGGTTATCAAATTAAAGAAGTGAAATATGATATTTGAGAAGAAATTGGTCCCCGTAATAGTACCCCTATATCCTACTGAAGAATCTCGCTATACTGAACTAGTTCGCGATTATCAAAGTGACGACAATCTAGACTGTATCCATAAGATAATAGCATGAGACCAAGATTGGGTGAATCCAACAACAGATGGATGAATTACATGGGATTGCGAGAGCTCCTACACCTCGGACTCTGATGAAGAATTAGAGTGCTGGCAGAATTGGTTACATGAGGTAACTACACTGAGCTGTAACATGATGACCCAATTGTTGCACTGTGTGTCGTCAGAGGTAAGAAATTTGCTCACATATGATGGTCTGAGTGATGTAGATATCTTTTTGGATGCATTTGAGAGGGAGGTACTAGAAAAGTTGTGCTTCCAAGCATTGGACTGGGCATTGTGCGCTATGCTCTCAAGGTGGTGGGGTACGCACAAGGGATGTTTTGATGATTGGTGTGAATGTAGGAGGATGATGAGAACATGCTTTGGGAAGTAGAGGATACGAATGACAGACAAGTATGATGGGCAGGATGACCCATACGTGCACTTAGGAAAATGGGCTCACGCTGATGGAGAGAAACCCCAACCTGAATGGGTGCGCTTGTTTTGTCACACTTTGGACATTGTCCCGATGAACTGGTACGTAGAAATAGAGCTTCCCCATGGTACATGTGAATGAGATATTTTGTGCAAGGGATTCATAATGACATTCAACTTTGAAGATGGGTTTGACTGTATTGACGAGGTGCTACAAGAGGTGAAAGTAGTAATCCTTAGGATACCGTAGGATCCTTCGAACTTGATTCATCTTGAGTGGGCTACTCAGCTGAGTCATGTGCTAGAATGCTATAACATAACCAGTAAAGAGGAGGATTAGGATCTGTGAAAGACTAACATCCCTGAAACAGAAGGTCATAGTGAGGTTGAAGGACCGCAGATTGAGAATCTTGATATAACCGCGCCACTAAAAACGAAACAAGTAAACATTACCACGGAGGCAGAGCCCAAATTTGTGAAGATTGGAGATCAGTAGGATGACGTGATGGTGGATAAGGTCACTGAATTTCTCCGCAAATACCAAGATTTATTCCCTACCAACATTACGGATTTAAAAGGGATAATCGGGGACCTAGGTGTTATGAAGATCACATTGAAGCCTGATGCAAAGCTGGTTAAGAAAATACCTTACCCTTTCAATCTAAAGTATAAGGAGAAGGTCTCCTTAGAGCTAGACAAGATGCTCGTGGCAGGAATCAATTTGCATGTGGAATAATTTGACTAGGTAAGCCTAATGGTGGTATAGAAGAAGAAGTAGAAGGATGAAATAAGAATATGCGTGGATCTCAGAAAGTTGAATGACGCTTGCATACATGATCCTTTCTCGACTCTATTCACTGATGAAGTGTTTGACAATGTAGGTGTCCAAGAACCATATTCCCTCACTGATGGGTTCTCTGGGTACCATCAGATCAAAATCGTGCTAGAGGATAGGAGGAAGACAACCTTCATGACTGAGTTGGGTGTTTTTAGTACACTGTAATGCCATTCAGATTAAAGAATACACCTGCGATTTCGTCATGTGTAGTGGTTGTGGCATTCAAGGAATTTATTCATAGGTTCCTGGAAGTATACTTTGATGACTGGACTGTGTTTGGGCTGGTGAAACGCCATGTCGCCAGTTTACATCTGATGCTAGATACTTTTCAAAGATACCAAATCACACTCAATCTGAAGAAGTTCCTACTTTGTGTTCCTTTTGGAACCCTACTGGGTCATGCGATTTGCATACAGGGACTGATGGTAGATCCCGTGAAGATCGCAGTAATACTAAACTTGGAAGCACCAAGGAGTGTGAAACAACTGCACACTACCCTAGGACATACAGGATATTACAGAATGTTTATTAAAGGCTATTCCCAGATCACCGCGCCTATGGAGAAGTTATTGAAGAAGGATGTCACATTCTGCTAGAATGAGGACTGTAAGAAAAGCTTGGATGTATTGAAAGAAAATATTGTCACCACACTGATTCTAGTCTTCTTAGATTGGAAGAAGGAGTTTCATGTACATGTCATCACGTTGTGTATAGCATTGGGAGCAATACTAACACAGGCTGGCAGGGGAGACTTGGACCATCCTATAGCGTTCGCAAGTAGAAGGTTATCCAAGGAAGAGAATAATTATTCCACCATCGAGCACGAAGGGTTAGCTATGGTATATGCACTCCAGAAGTTTAGACACTACTTGTTGGGTGGCTATTTTAAGATGTATACAGATCACTCTACTCTGAAATACCTGGTCAATAAGCCTGTGTTGGGGGGGAGAATCAGCAGGTGGTTGTTATTGTTCCAGGAATATGCTTTTGAAGATATTGTGAAGCCTGGATGACTGAACGTGGGGCCAAACCATCTGTCATGCATTGAAATAGGGGAAGAGCCCACTAGTGTGGAGGAGGAATTGTCTGACGTGCAGCTATTTGCAGTTTGCATCGTGGATGGTCATTTTGAGGATATCATACACTTCCTAGCGACAAGAACTGCCCCATAAGCATACACTGTCCAACAGAAGAAGGAGTTAGTGGTGCGTGCGATAGATTTTTCTGTCATTGTTTGGCATTTGTACAAAATGGGGTGTGATGAGATATTGAGACAATATGTACTGGAGTTTGAAAGGAACAACATCCTCGTAGATGCTCATGGGGGCGTTGCGGGAGGACATTATGTAGGGAGAGTGACCACGCAGAAAATCCTACACGCAGGGTTGTGGTGGCCAACCCTCCATCAGGACTCAAAAGCATATTGTAAGGCATGTGATGTGTGTCAAAGGACTGACAAGCCATCGCAGAGGGATGAGGTGCCTCTTAATCGATAGATGACATTACAACCCATTGAGAAATGGGTGATATATTTTGTGGGACCCATTCAGCCCCAAGGAAAGATGGGAGCAAGGTAACTTATCATTGCGATAGAGTATTCGACTCGTTGGGCATGTTGGGCTGCTGATTTTTCATTATTATTATCACTTTTTAATGCTTATTTCATCCAATTCTACCATTCTTTATCACGTTATTTATCATAATTTATCATATAATTCCATTTTATAATTATTTATGATCTTATGGATAAATACTATTTTTCTCCTTTATTTTTAATAAATTGATGATTATTATGCATGATTTTACCAATGATGGTTTATTAATGGATTTTTTGTAACATAACTCATGATTTTAGCCTCCAACATCTTTTTCAAATTGCAAATTTAATCTCCAACTCACAATAAATATTCCAACTCAGAAATTCACTGGAATAAGAAGTCATAGTTTTGTGTTGGACGTTTCGGACAAATGAAGGAGAATATGGAAAGTTCGAAACATGGGTTTTTCCCAGAACAAACAAAATTAGTTTTTTCATATGCAGTTTTCCAAAATTCGGTTTGTATTAAGAGAAACAGACGGTTCTTCGAAGACAATTTTCTCAGATTTTCCAAATTCTTCCAATGGCAATACCAAATTCGACTTGTTCCTGCTGAATGATGATGGAAAGATCTTTCAGATATGATCTTGTTGATCAATTTGTTTTGTATAATCCAAATTTGTAATGGAAATCATTTTGTAATCAGCTTTGTTGTAACTTCCCTTTGATCTCTATATATTTAAATGAAAACAAAGATCAAAGGAAGAGGGGGAATAGAGAGGAGGAAACTTCTCGCCTTTTTATTTCAATTGTAATTTTAATATACAGAGATCAATGTAGGAATTAAAATAGAAATAAATGTTTGAATTTCTGTGTGAATGACTAAAAAAAAGTAGAAATTTTGAAAAACAAATCTCATGATCTCACTTAAGTGGTGATGTAAGCACCACCCATCTCACTAACCAATTGATAGGAACATTTGAAGGAGGAGTCTCAAAGAAACATATAAAGAAAATGTTCTATTATGGTAAGAAATGGTTCACATTTATACTTTTGAATTCCCTATCAAAGATATAGGAGGAGTGACACAAATGCACGTAATCCCCCCATCTTCTCTACCAAATTTTCATGGTTTGGAAAACGAAGACCTAGATACATTTTTATTTGAGTTTGAAGTACTTTTTAGAGGATATGATTATTGTACTAATGATCAAAGGTTGAAAGTGTTTCCTCTTACTCTAAAAGGAACATCTCTCTCATGGTTCATGAGCCTTGGTGGGAACTACATCCAAACATGGGAGAACATGAAGAACATATTCTTGAAGAAGTACCAAGACTATTGCAAGGCCGGTGAAGATGTTTTCAATATGATACAAGGGGAAGATGAAAGCTTGGAGGACTATGTAGAGCGATTTCATTACAACCTTAAAAAATCAAAGCATAAGTATTTGGAAAAAGAGATCTTAAAAACACTCCTTCTTAACAGAATCAAAGATGAATGTTTATAACTGTTAAATCTAATGGGGAAAGGTGATGTTTCTCAATTATCATATGATGATGTTTGTGAATTATGCATAAGGCATTCAAGAGAAATCTTTAAGACTGCTAAGAATTCTACAAAAGTTTCTTGTTTCTTTTCCAAATCTACTACAAGAACAAGAGATATAGGAGTTGAAATCAATGATTTATTTGAAAATTTTAAAACTGATTTTATTAGCTCTCTAAATTCACAATTGGATGTTTTGCAAGATCAGAAAAATTAGGAAATTGAAGAAGTGTTTTTCCCTCAATGCCAAAAGGAGCATCCCATAGATAGTGATTCTTCCTTATCTATGATGGAAGTAGCATATCAAAGAGATGGGGAAGCCATAACAAGGTCAAAACCATGGAAATCATGGCCTACATGTATGGTTCAAAACACTTCCTCTCCATTTTATTACATGCATAATCCATTATGGAATACTCATGTGTTAGGGTAGCCATGTCAATCTCAATATAACGCCCACCAATCTTTCCTACAAGTTTGCCACAGTCGATATTATGATTGCATGACTACTCTCCGTCATCTTGTAGCACAAACACATCATCCATATTCTTCACTATCTCTTTCACAACATATTTCTTGCCCATCAAAATAATCCACACAACCCAATAAACCACATCATCAAAATGCTCCATGCCCTACACAATTTCCTGCTCAACTCATTCCAAACCCTCATCATAATAAACTAGTACAACATCATTACAATGTTGAACTGTAAAATTTACCTACCCTTCCCACCCATTCTATCTCACATGCACCATTGCAGAAAACTTATATTGAGATTGGGAATGTTTCAAATCCAAAAATTGTAGAAGTTATGAAAGAAAATGAGGTTTCTTCTAGCCTGCATCAACAAGCCATTTTAAAAATTCAAGAACTTCATGATATGACGGTTATGAGAAATCATCAAAGTAAGGGATATATTGAAGATTGGTTTCACTCCATCATTTGTTTCTAGCGTCACTCCATACTTTAACAATTTTTGGCACCATCTTTTCAAGGGAAGTTGGCTTCTCATACCCTACTATTTATTAACATGCATTTTTCAAATTTGGGTATGTACATACTAGAGGAATTATTTTGAAAATTGTTCCACTAGAAGTACTCTTATACGTAAGCATATTCATTTTTCAAAGCAGAGTAGGTTAGTGTAGGAAATAAAATAAATAAGAACATAAATAAATACGTTTTTTTATTATTATGTAAAAAGAGTTGTTTTTGTTGCAACACGTTGTGGAAATCAACATCGGTGATAAATATTTTAATTTATCTGTGTATATAGATGTATTATATTGAAAATGATAGTTCTACAAACACTCATATTCATTTTTATCACCAATTTGGAAAAATTACTTGAATATCATATTTTTTGGCTTGCGAGCTTGATGAAAATTCCAAAAACACAATTGGGACAATCATGTTTTTAGGTACCAAAATTGAATATTTTAAAAGAATATTTCTATTCTAAGTAGCTCTTGATGTCTACCTTCCAACCCAATTTGAATCACTCCATTTGGATTTGAAACAAAAAATTTATAACCAAAACATTGACAGGGCATCTAGTAAGCAGCTTAGCAATAGAGTTGGGACAGTCAGTTTTTGGAGGCCTAAATGACTATATTTTTAAAACATGTTTCTACGGTATATTCCTATATGAATCTAGTTTACAAGGAAATTTGAATAACTCGATTTATGTATGGTATTAGAAAGTTATGACCCAAATACTGACTGTCTATCCTAAATCAACGCTCTTAAAAATCTATTTTTCTAGTTGGTCATTAAAGTATTTGACCCATGAATTCTTCTTATCATCGAAACCTATTTCTATTGGAGATAAATAAATGAATCTAGTTTCATTTCCAATTTGAATCAGCTCAATCTGTCATCAAACAAAAAAATTATGCTTAAAGTATCAACTGTTGGTCTAAGCTGGGAAATCGAAAATGACTATGTTATGCAAGTCGTTGTAAGTAAAATTGACATATCATATCATGGAATTTTTAAAAATTATGTCTATTAGCGACATATCTCTGAATTCACTTTCATTTGGCTTTGGAATCATTCAAATCAGACAAAAAACAAAGAAGTTGTGATTAAAACATTGAGGGTTAGCATGATTGGTCACTCCTCTCTCACATGTAATAAATTAATTTTACTTTGTTATTTTCTCCGTGGATTTGTTTTACAGAGTAAATAATTGTTATTTTTTTTACATAATTATTGGATTAGGGGAGCTCGATCACCTCTATTTCTCCATGATTTAATGTTTTATCACAGGTAGACACTTGTTTTGTACAGGTCTTAGGGGAATAAAGAAGGCCAATTTATGAACGAGCGATTCTTGAAAGAATTTTAATGAAACAAGGGCATATCATCCAATTCATTACCTAATGGATTCATAAAAGAAGAAATGGAGAATTGATTTCCATTTGAAGATTCATGTCACTACTGCCAAACCATTTTTCTAAGAGATCATTTTTTTCCATTGACAAACTGATATTCCCTTAGGAAATAACATCATAGCTGTTGTAACTTTATTTATTTATTTATTTACTATTTTTAAATAAAATGTTATTTCTTTACTGATTTCTCTTATGTTTTTGTGTTTCATGTGTTACTTCCTTCAAATTTGTAGTTCCCACTCCACTAGCGATTGAACAACACTTTTGCGCATCTTATTTTTGTTGTTCAAATGATTGAACAATTGATGTTCAATCAATTGAACAACAATTTTGAGTGTTTTATTTTTTCTGTTCAAATGATTGAACAATGGCTGTTCAATCAATTGAACAAAACTTTTGCGTGTTTTATTTTTGTTGTTCAAATGATTGAATGATTGTTGTTCAATCAATTGAACAACAATTTTTTTGTTCAATTAATTGAACAACACTTTTGTTGTTCAATTTTTTTAATAATTGATATTCAAAATTTTGAACAGTGGTTGTTCAAACTTTTGAACAGTTGTTGTTCAAACTTTTGAACAACACTTTTTTTCTTTTCGTGTTCTGCTGTTCAAGATTTTGAACAACGGTTGTTCAATCCTTTGAACAACACTTTTCTTTATTTTCATGTTCTGATGTTCAATATTTTGAACATCACTTTTCTTTCTCTTCGTGTTTTTTTGTTCAATCTTTCAAACAACTGCTCTTCAAACTTTTTAATAGCTGTTGTTCAAACTTTTGAACAGTTGCTGTTCAAAATTTTGAACAACACCTTTTTCTTTTCATGTTTTGTTGTTCAATCTTTTGAACAACACTTTCTTTCTTCTATGTTTTGTTGTTCAAACTTTTCAACAACTGTTGTTCAATCTTTTGAACAACACATTTTTCTTGCGTGTTTTTCTGTTCAATCTTTATAACAACACTTTCTTTCTTTCTGATTGTTTTGTTGTTCAAATCTTTTGAACAACTTCTATTCAAACTTTTGAACAACTACTGTTCAATCTATTGAACAACGCTTTTTATGATTGTTTTTCTGTTCAATCTTTTCAACAATTGTTGTTCAATCTATTGAACAACACTTTTTACAATGCCTTGTTGTTCAAACTTTTGAACAACACCTTTTCTTCGTGCGGTTATTTTGTTGTTCAATCTATTGAAAGACACATTTTTCTTGCATTATTCTGCTATTCAATCTATTGAAGAGCACTTCTTTTATTTTTTACATTGTTTGTTGTTAATTTAATTGATTAGTTGTTGTTCAGTCTATTGAACAGCTGCTGTTCAATCTATTGAACAACACTTATTTTCCTTTTCTGTGATTTCTTTTAGCTTATCTCAGCCCAATTTTTCTTTTGTTCTTCATTTTGTTTTCTTTTCATGGCATGAAGTACAATTCAATCAATTGAACAACACTTCCGCATGATTTATTTTTGTTATTCAAATGATTGAATGATTGTTGTTCAATCAATTGAACAACACTTTTGCGTGTTTTTGCTATTCAAATGATTGAACGATTGTTGTTCAATCACTTGAATATCACTTTTGTGTGTTTTATTTTTGTTGTTCAAACGATTGAACTACTACTATTCAATCAATTGAAAAACACTTTTTGCGTTTTTATAGGAATAACTGCGATTTCTCTTTATTATTTCATCGCCAGTGATTTTGTCATTTTTCTTTTTCTTTTATGTTTTTAATAAAAAAACCATCTGGTTGGATTTGTGCCTAAGATAAAGAAAAACAATAATATTAATACCATTATGACATATAAAACCTTTTGATGGTCATATTTATTCTGAAGCTGACATGGTGCACCTATATAATGATTGATTGAATATCTTCTCTTTGGACATATCATAAAATGATTCATTATTCTAATACCATGCTAGTTTATCTTTTACACTTTTAAAAGGATAAATCCCTTTGATATGATGATATGAGGGGAAAAAAATAACTTTCAATGGCATTCTTTTTACTTCTTACGCCTGACTCTTAGGGACTAAATGAGCCTCCCTCTCTCTACAATAAAAACATTAAAATATAAAAATATCAAAATGTAAGAAGCATTGTCTTAAAGAGGATAGGGGGTCTCATCACGAGCCAGCCTACCGTGATCATAAGGGTGTAACAAGTGACATTCCATTATGGCCACCACACCAAGATAATGATGTTCTTGATGGTTAAAACCGTCAGAAGGACAGGGGGTCTCATCATGAGCCAGGGGGTTAAAAAGCAACCCTGTCGAGGCTATGAATGCCTGCTGACAGCAGTGGCTCTGCTTGTGGTATTGAAATACTATGTTACACTACCAAATACTCTCTATCTTATTACTCCCTGTGGATTCATTTCTAAAGGAGAACTTACCATTTGAACAACATTTCTAATTCAATTAGCCAACATGCACGATCAACTATATCTTTATACACATTATAACATTATTGTCAAATCACTCTACCACCAGTCATTAACATTTATTGCCAGTCATGCATTCGTCACTTTTCCACCTAATGTAAATATCTATTTACATAATGATATAATATTTGTTTTATTCCTTTTTTGGGCATTTCAAATATTTTGATGTGTAATGCTTTGATTGCCTTTGTCATATTTTACGCTGCTTTTATTTGATTAGTCGACTGCATTTTTGAATCCTCAACATCCTTTCCCCTTTCCCTATGCTTTATGGTCATGAACGCCCTTTTCTAATTTTAGGGGGGAACATATGCATTATGGGATATCGTGTGTAATCATTACTGAACTCCTCCATAACTTGTTGATTTTACAAAATAATATTATTGCATCTATTAAAAGGTTTTTTCTGATTGAAATTTTTGCATGCGGCTTATCTATTGCTATTCGAAACTAAAATTGTGGATTCAAGAAAATTGCATACAGAGTAGTGAATTTTTTTATAGGAGAACAAAAAGTATGGGGGGTAACTCTATTCGTAGCAAGTCCACGCTATTGCAACTAATAGAAGAGGCTCAAGCAACTCGCAGACAGGATGTGCTTGCATGGCTTCCACCTCTTACATCACTTTCAACATCATCTCAGCCAACATCTACTTCAACAAATACTAGTCCATACATGTTATTCCACATTTTTTTGGAGGTAAAAATTGAGGTAAAATAACATAAGTTTATGATTTATTAAACATTTAGAAGAATTTCATGAAAATCCATTGAGCATTATTTATCATCATTCATTCCACATCTTTACCAATTCCCATTTTTCAGAGACATAGAAGCTTTCAATTTGGGGGAGTGTTACTTTCATTCATTTATTTATTATGATCATGCCATCATCCACATATCTCCTTATTCGTTCTCAAAACCTTTCTTGTTCCATTTTGTTTTAAACCAAGCATAGATTTCAACAACAATTGTAGCAACCACCTCAATTTGTTTTTCTAATATTGCATGAGGGCATATTAATTCTCCAGTTTTGGGGAGGAATTGCTACACATGATGGATTTTTTCTATCTTTTTCTCATTTAAGGCATACAATTTCATTTTTATATAGTGCAGGAATTGATTTGTGCATACCTTTAAAACTATGAACTGAATTCTTGTGATTTTTGGACAACAAATAGGTATCATTAAAATACACAAACCCAGAAAATTTCAAGTTAAAGTAGTTTGTAAAATTTCAGAAATCACGCACTATCACCTACAACCATTTTTCTTATATCTCATGTTTCGTGCATCAAAACAATATGATTTTTGGATTATAGAAGCACTAATATAGTATAAATATTCTTTCCAAATTTCAACAAAATCTGGTTTGCAATTTTTGAGAAAATGGTTAATGAATTTTCTCGCTACTTATATCATATTTTGCTGCAATTTCATATACATATGGTTGAAAGTCAATGTGAAAATTGTTACGCCTTCATCAACATTGCTAAAATTGAATATTCATTATTTCAGGAAGAACTCATTTGTTCCATCACTTTCATGACTTGGGATGAACATTTCTTATAGCTTGGTTAATACAAAGGCTTTGGGGTTGCCTGAGGACATGCAACATATTCAGTTTGGGGGTATGTTGGGCTACTAGTTTGTCATTATTATTATCACTTTTTAATGCCTATTTCACCCATTTATACCATTCTTTATCATGTCATTTATCATAATTTATCCTATAATTTTATTTTATAATTATTTATGCTCTTATGGATAAATACTATTTTCTCCTTTATTTTTAATAAATTGATGATTATTATGCATTATTTTACCAATGATGGTTTATTAATGGACTTTTTGTAACACCACTCATGATTTTAGCCTCCAAGGTCTTTTTCAGAATGTAAATTTGATCTCCAACTCACAATTAAATATTCCAACTCAGAAATTCGCTGAAATAAGAGGTGACGGTTTTGCATTGGACGTTTTAGACAAATGATGGAGAATATGGAAAATCCGAAACATGGGTTTTGTCCAGAACGGACCGAGTTAGTTTTGTGGTGGGCAGTTTTCCAAAATTCAGTATTTATTAAGATAAATGGAAGGTTCTTCTAAGACAATTTTCTTAGATTCGCTGTTGCGACCATTTTCCAAATTCTTCCAATTGCAATACCAAATTCGACTCATTCCTACTGAATGATGATGGAAGGATCTTTCAGATATGATATTGCTAATCAATTTGTTTTGTATAATCCAGATTTATAATGGAAATCATTTTGTAATCAAATTTGTTGTAACTTCCCTTTGCTCACACTATACTTAAATCAAAACAAAGATCAAAGGAAGGGGGAGAATAGATAGGAGGAAAATTCTCACCCTTTTGCTTCAATTGTAATTTTAATATACAGAGCATGATTGTGAAGGACACATCATGTTGTAAGGACATTTGGATCTGCTGAATAATACATAATTCATGTTGCTCTTCGTTGGTGATATTCTGAAGTAGTTAAGCAATAATCACTAGTGGCTTGGGCCCGGTCACTGGTGGATTTCACTATTGTTCCCTGTGTTATATTTTTACTTTTCTTTTATTACAAGTTTAATTATTTTGTTCTACAGCTTTACGATTGATTTACTTTCATGAGTGTAGAGTTTTTGTATTCATTTCATTAGTTCTTAATTGTGTCAATTGATTTCATTCATTTATGTCGTGGATTGAATTAACTATTAGATAATAATCATTTCTTGTTAGTTAAAGGACAGAGTGTTACTGATTAGATCGATTGCTTGATTTCTATGCAGTAGTTTAGATTCAGCTGAAAGAGCTCTGTTATTGCTATGGTACACTTGGTTGATGTAATTGTAATTAGAATCTCTTGATTAAGATTTAGTTTGGTTTAGATTAAGATCTAGTTTTGATGCTTGAATAGGTTAATTTCCTTGAAGTTACAAGCTTGAGATTTATGGTTTTATCTATTTACTCTTGTACTGATATTGATAAGTTATCTTCAGGCATTACTCTCTATAGGTATAATGATTTACATCACTTGCACATATTGTGTACACTCTTGAAACAAAAAGACTTACCCAGGTTGATAATTAATGTGAGGCATTTAGGAGTTCTAAAAGACACCTTATTTGTGCCCAACAGGGTGGAGGCACAACCTGTGAAGGATTGCATAGGCGTGATAGCTTCGAAGTTCCTCTTTGAATATGTACTGACATGATTTGGCTGTCCAAAGATTTTGATGAGTGATTACAGTATGCACTTTCTGAATTAGATGATCAATGCATTCATGGAAGAATTTCAGGTATATCACCAAAATAGAAAACCTTATCACCTACAGGCTAATGAGATGGTGGAAGAATTCAATAAAGTGCTGGAGAACGCACTAACCAAGTTTTGCAATGCTCAATGAAGTGATTGGGACCTACACATACCTGCAGCACTATGGGCTTATCGAACGACATTCAAGAAGTTGACTGGACAAACCCCCTTTAAGCTTATCTATGGTGTTGAAGCAGTAATGCCTATGGAATATATTGTGCCGAGTCTGCACATAGCAACACTCATGGGTATGACGGATCATGGAGCCCTGGAAGAAAGGCTCGCACAACTGGCTAAACTTGAGGAAGAGAGATTTATGGCTGGATTTCACCAACAGGTCCAAAAGCAGTGTGAAAAATCATGGCATGATAAACGCATTAAGTTGCGCACCTTTAAGGTAAATGACCTTGTTTTGTTATATGACAGCAAGTTTGATAAATTTACAGGGAAATTCAGAATGCACTGGTAAGAGCCCTATGTGATTAAGGAAATTACTAAAGGAGGAGCGGTACAACTGGTCAAATTGAATGGAGGTCCCTGTTAGCACTGCTATACAAAAGAATAAAAATGGATCCAAAAACACTCCCAAAGTCTGCAAATTTGCTTACAATCATGCCAGGGGATCCATGCATGCTGTTGAGATCTCCAATTTTGGTCAAAGGTCATCCACCGATTGAAATAGTTGCAAGAGGAGAGCCCTTGGAGGGTCGGCAATGCACTATCGGGAGGCAAAAACACTACAAAACCATGAAAAAACCCATAGGCGTAGGCTTAAACGATGGTGGCACAGCAGTCGTTAGATCTGGCCGGTCAACGGTCCAGATCTAATCGGCGGGTCACATCGGCGAGGAGCTATGTTATTTACATAAAGGGGCTAAGGCATTGAGCGATTAGCGATTGCGACTGGATCACATCACTTTATCACATCGCTATATCACATCGTCAGATCACATCGGCGGAGGCAAATCGGTGCAGACAGTGTGCACTTAGCGATTGTGACTAGCGATGCAATATGGAGCGTCGATCGCGTGCGCAGATCAGCGACCCATGTTACATCGCCAAATTACTATTGGTGGAAACCAAAGGGAGCCTTGGAGCCTTGTGATGCAATAAGACCTAGACCCGATGGGTTTCCAGAATGAAATTGTTTAAATATTTGAAGTCCGGAGGGAGGCCTTTCCAGGTTTTTCCCGTGTTTTTCAAGTATTTCCAGGAACAAGGGAACGAAGGGAACATGCCGTCTGTGATAGGCGACAACAACCCAAGGGCGGACCCGATAGACAATTAAACCATACTTGAGGACTTTTGGAGTCCAAAAGAAGCAGATTTGGCGGGATTTCTCACAGTTGCATCATTTCTCTGTTATAGTAGAAAGCAGTACCCATTTGTATTTAGAAGATAACAGAGGCTCGAAGACCCTTTCTATCACATAAAAAAAGGATGGGAAATAACTTCCAGGAGACAGAGGCCAAGAAGCAATCATGGGCATCGATAGCACCACTCAACCATTTCATGCTCCCGAAAGGACGAAGGTGGCTAGTATTCAGCACTCTGCGCAGTTAATCTTCAACCACCGCATTCAACAAGCAGGATGGCCGAGAAGGAAAAGGACATGCCTCGAGCCAGTCACAACATTTATCAGTTATGGAGCTTGTTTCATATTACACTCTACCAGCTCAAGAAGGACAACAGAACATCAGAGAAGGTCAAATTCATTCGCAGACATAGTCATATTGTAGCAAAAACCCATATTAGATATTTAAAGTGGTTGGTGGTCCATTATGGCCCCTCCACGAATGGAACAACAGAGCATTTTTGTAAAGAAACTCTATATATACCCAAAAAAGACAGAATGTAAGAGGATGATGAATGTTATTCTGAAGTAAGGTTCAACTTCTAGAGACTGTAACTACTGTGATACCTGTAGTGTCTGGTGTTCATTTTCAGCTAATTCAAGCTTCTTTTGTTGTTAATTGCTCACTTTCCACTTCTTCTTTGTTCCAGGCTATGCCTGTTATGCATTTGTCTTGAATTCTTGATGTTTGGCATTAGAGGGGCTGTCATCCACCTTTTTGTTAAAGTCTTGTTTATTTCAGTAAATGTATTATTCAAGTTTCTGTTTGCTTAGTGACAAAGAGCTATCATGCTATCTGTGCATTAAGAAACAAATTTGCAGACCTTTTTTAACTGGTTGCAGCCAGCCATCACATGGTCTTGTGCATCCGCTGGTGTGGTCAGTATTCTCCATCTTCACCTACTATTTAAACTGTGAGTAATTGGTGGTATAAAGCCTTGTAGTCTGGGGGTGTTCACCCATGTCTGGGGTTAAGCATAGTAAAAGTGGTTATCTGGCTTGAATATGCATCATTCCTTCCATTCATCCACCATTTTCCAACATTTTTGTTGAGTTTGTAATGTTCTCGAGCATCTCTAATATACAACCTAGGAGATTTTCTTAGGGTGATAACAATAATTGGCGCCATTGCTGGGGAGAGGAAATCGAAGCTCGGCTTCCCTGGGAGACAACACAATTCCAAATTTTGATGATAGACAAAGTCTGGGCACATTTCTAGTTATAATCATCTATCTGGTGACTCTACTAGAGGACCTACTTAGTGGCAAATCCATGTTGCAGTTATGGCTCAGTTTGTGAGACATACTCGAAGAAATCCTTAGAAACCGTCAGCTGAACCAGTGCCTGATCCTAAGAAGATCGTTAAGCAGAAGAAAGACTTTGCAGAAAGTAGCATCAGGGTTAGGTAAGCCTTAAAGAATTTTTATGTATCTCTGCAAGTGTAGAAATACCTTCAGAGATTCATACAGCTCCTTGCTATTCATTTCCCTTTTGGACTTCAGTAGAAAAAATCATCCATGCTATCCATCATATTCCACTGTTTCTGTCATTCTTTTCATTGATTCATACCACTCGGTCTACCAGTATCCTTCTATTTACCTCAGTCATGGTAGGCCAGCAAGCTCTTACAAAGATAGAAAGAATCGTTGCTACTAGGTATGGACCCTTAGTCTTGCCTACCCCTTTAAATGCCATGCCTGTAGGAGATTATCAAGAATATATTCCTAAGTTTACTGGTACAGAAGGAGTATCAGCTGAAGAGAATCTAGAGTCATTTTATAATTATGCTGATAACCTAGATATTTATAAAGAGGATGTCTGGATGATTGTTTATGTCCAAAGCCTAGAGGGAGAAGCTAGAAAATGGTTCAGAAATTTACCCCCTAGGTCTATTGCAAACATTGATGCTCTAGATGATGTATTTTTAAAGCATTGGGGGAATAATAAAGATCTCCTCTTTTATCATGATGAATTTGGGAACTTGTAGAGAGAACATGGTGAGTTGATGTCTGAATTTTACATTAGATTCAATCATATGTACAACAGAATGCTAGCTGAAGTAAGACCTACCCCTACTTCTTCCATGCTTACTTATGCTAATGCCTTCGATTCCTAGTTTTTCCTATTGTTAAGAGAAAGAAAGTCTACTTCTTTGGCTGATATGCAATCTGCAGCCTTTGAAGTAGAAGCAAACATTATTGCTCCAAATAGACTTGAAGGTGATGCCGAGAGGAGAAGTCAGGGAGGTGAATCCTCTTCATCCTATGATTCTGAAATTGATGAATTGGCTAGGATGATAGAGCTATTGACATCTGAAGTTTCCAAACTAAAGGCTGAGCAGCATTTTGAAGAAGTTGGAGCTCATTGTTCTTTTTCTTTTCCAACTCCATATCCATGTAAAGAAACACATGAGCATTTGAAAATTTTGCAAAAATATAAAGTTACAAGCGAAGATCAAAGGGTGAAGACCCTTTGTCAAAATATAGTCATGGAAGAAGAGCAGCATGAGGAGGAGGTCCATGTTTCGAAAGGTGCTCCTTTCCTAACAAATGCTACTTATGAGAAAGCAATATCCAAAGGCACTGCTCAATAGTTTGTTGTAGCTACAGAGGAACAAGCTGAACAGCAGCAGCAATCAACAGCTGACACCTTCATCCTCCAAGAATTTGTGCCCGAAGCCAGCTCGTCTTCTCATGGCTATGAAGACCTGCAAATTTTCCAGCCTACTATCATCCCCGGCCCAGTGATCATAGAGGGAGAAGAAGGCTCCCCATCATCTTTTGTCCCTCTGTCTTCTCAAAAAACAATCCCTCTAAGTTGCCTCTCGAACACTGAGGCAGAACAAAGTCTAATGTTCAAGGGTAAAAATGATCATCTCAGTCTTGATTTTTTGAAATCTACTCAGGTGGCCTCGACATAGATTGAAAGGGTAGCTTATCAGATGACAGAGGAGGAGGATGTGCAGTTATGGGACTCCTTCTTGGATGAGGATTGTTCAAAGAAAAATTCAGGGGCAGATAATGTTTCTGTGTCCCCTACACATGAACATATTGGTGCACCATTCATATTAATTTTGCAGGCCACAGATGATAAAGATAAGTACACAGCAGCAATGATTATTCAACAGGTGTACACAGGCTCCCATGAAGAACATCCAAGGAGGAAAATACTCAGAGGGGAAAAGAAATTTGATCCATATCTACCTATCAAGCTCAAATGTCCTAAACTGTTTGAGGTAGAGGATCAAATAAATCCTATTTTGCAGCTCTATGATGAAGGGTCCAAGAGCAGGAGCAACAATTTTGATGGCCCAGCAAATGGGCAATTTTTTAAGTTTAAGTTTTCAGGCTTTAATGATTGTAATTGAGTTCTTTTACAGGTTTCTATTATCTTCTTAGTTGACTCCATGCCTAATGGATACTAGGCAAATGTTTTTGAAGCTGATGTTGCATGAAGGAATTGGTCTACAGGTTCTTGAGACCTCACAGGGAGGATCTCATCCCCAGAAGGAGCTAGTGTTAGTGCTACTATACAGAAGGATAAAAATGGATCCAAAAACACTCCCAAAGTCTGCAAATCTGTTTAAAATCATGCCAAGGGATCCATGCATGCTGTCGAGATCTCCAATTTCGGTCAAAGGTCATCCACCAATCGAAATAGTTGCAAGAGGAGAGCCCTTGGAGGGTTAGCAATGCACTATCGGGAGGCGGAAACATTTCAAAACCATGAAAAAACCCACAGGTGCAGGCTTAAACGATGGTGGCATAGCAGCCATTAGATCTGGCCGGTCAACGATCCAGATCTAATCGGTGGGTCGCATCAGCGAGGAGCTATGTTATCTATATAAAGGGGCTAAGGCATTGAGCAATTAGTGATTATGACTGGATCACATCACTTTATCGCATTATCAGAATGCATTGGTGGAGGCAAATTGGTGCAAACAGTGTGCACTGAGTGATTGCGACCAGCGATGCAATATGGACCGTTGATCACACACACAGATCGATAGCCCACGTTACATCACCGGATTGCTATTGGTGGAAACCAAAGGGAGCCTTGGAGCCTTGCGATACGATAAGACCCGGACCCGATGGGTTTCCGGAATGAAATTGTTTAAATATTTGAAGTCCAGAGGGAGGCCTTTTTCATGTTTTTCCCATGTTTTTCAAGTATTTCCAGGAACAAGGGAATGAAGGGAACATGTCGTCTGCGATAGGTGACAGCGACCCAAGGGCGGACCTGATAGACAATTAAACCATACTTGAGGACTTTTGGAGTCCAAAAGAAGCAGATTTGGTGGGATTTCTCACAGTTGCATCATTTCTCTATTATAGCAGAAAGCAGTACCCATTTGTATTTAGAAGATAACAGAGGCCCGAAGACCCTTTCTATCACATAAACAAAGGATGGGAAATAACTTCCGGGAGATAGAGGCCGAGAAGCAATCATGGGCATCGACAACACCGCTCAACCATTTCATGCTCCCGAAAGGACGAAGGTGGCCAGTATTCAACACTCTGTGCAGTTAATCTTCAACCACCGCATTCAACAAGCAAGATGGCCAAGAAGGAAAAGGACATGCCTTGAGCCCGTCACAACATTTATCAGCTATGGATCTTGTTTCATATTACACTCTATCGACTCAAGAAGGACAGCAGAACATCCGACAAGGTCAAATTCATTCGCAAACATAGTCAGATTGTAACAGAGACCCATATTAGATAGTTAAAGCAGTTGGTGGTCCATTATGACCCCTCCACGCATGGAACAACAGAGCATTTTTGTAAAGAAACTATATATATATACCCAAAAAAGACAGAATGTAAGAGGATGATGAATGTTATTCTGATGTAAGGTTCAACTTTTGGAGACTGTAACTATTGTGATACCTGCAGTGTCGGGTCTTCATTTTCAACTAATATAAGCTTCTTTCACTGTTAATTACTCACTTTCCACTTCTTCTTTGTTCCAGGCTGTGCCTGTTATGAATTTGTCTTGAATTCTTGATGTTTGGCATTAGAGGGGATGTCATCCAACTTTGTGTTAAAGTCTTGTTTATTTCAGTAAATGTATTATTCAGGTTTTTGTTTGCTTAGTGACAGGGAGCTGTCATCCTGTCTGTGCATTAAGAAACAGATTTGCAGACCTTTTTTAACTGGTTGCAGTCGGCCATCACATGGTCTTGTGCATCTACTGGTGTGATCAGTATTCTCCATCTTCACCTACTCTTTAAACTCTGAGTAATTGGTTTGGGGGTGTTCACCCATGTCTAGGGTTAAGCAAAGTAGAAGTGGTTATTCGGCTTGGATATGCATCATTCCTTCCATTCATCCACCATTTTCCAACATTTCTATTGAGTTTGTAATGTTCTCGAGCATCTCTGATATACAACCTAGGAGAGTTTCTTGGGGTGATAATAGTCCCTTGCTAGGAAAGGTGAGTGGCAGTCGATTGAAGCCATATACTAGCTGTCCGGCGATGTGATTAGATGAAGGTAGCATAGTCTTAGTGCTCCAGGCAGCTAAAAGGAGGTGTGGGACTATAAATTACACCGTGCAGGTTAGGAAGCTACGCGATTGGAGGATTGTGCGAAGCAAGGAAGTGTCACAGGGTTCGTGACATTGTGAAGGGAGCTGCGCTACACAGGGAGAAATCACGCAGGTTGGCTTGAAAGTGACCGTTAAAGTCATTGTTCATGATTTTACGATAGAAATGCGGCCAAATGGAGCAGGAGTCTGACATTTAAGACAAAATTTATGGGTCAGATCCTTGTATATCTCCTTCCAATCTGGCACTAATGAACCGAATTTTGCGGGAACAGTCGGATTTGAATTCAAAATTCCCTATAAATTACAAGTGGCTATCCATCTAAAAACACTTGGCATTTTGAGAATTTTGTTGTTAACCTCTCAAGCACACATGAATCGCGAGCACTATGAGCCTCTGATGGCCACTAAAGTATTGAGACATTGACGAAGGACACACGGGAGTTCTTACAAAAAATTATATTGGTGTCCACAGAAGATATAGATACCGAAGCAGAGGAGTTGTTGCCGAAAGTTGAGATGGAGGTAGAATTATCTGCTCCGGAGGTGGCCGAGGTATTAGCCGAGGTCCCCAAATCATCGAGGATGCCGAGACCAAAGTTGACCCCAACCAAGGAGACTATGAGGGATAAGAAGGGCAAGCAACCTGCAATACTAGTGTGCACATCCCCAAGGATAAACCCACCGAAGCCCACCACACAGGAGAAAGGAAAAGCAATCAACTTAGAGCCAAATGAGGAAGACATTGAAGACATCCCGATGGATGATGACAATGTGGGAGCTAATGTGGAGGAAGTTGAAGACCAGGGCACTGACCCTATCACTCAGTTGCCTGAGTATGTCCCTTTGTGCAAGGGAAAGACCAAGGGGCTGAAAGATATCGATGAGAGCAAGACCCCCTTGCAAACCCCTTTTATTTCGACTGAGATTGTTTTCGAAGGATTGTGCTTGGAGAGGGTTCCTTTATTGAAACTTGAAAACTGGGACTTGGCCGACCACGAGAAGTTCCCACACATGGCGACTATGGAGCTAATATGTCACATCATCGATACAAACATTGGAATGATGGCATTGCAGCCACGGAGGTGGCTTAGATGAGTGGAAAAGGCAAGGTTGATCAACCTATTTTGGGTGCCACACTACAACCACACCCCAGTTACAGTATTGGTCATTAAGCACCTGATATGCTTCGTGCATGATGGGTGTATATGGCTGGAGGAGGCAATACCCATCACTGACAGGTTGATCCACAGGATTGCGGACTTTCCTTACATAGGAGAGAATCTAGCCATGATATTGGGTGGAAAATGTGGTGAGAAGGCCCTCGCGGAGTCCATGAAAGAAAAGTTTAAATTGGTCAAGAAGCCACACAGATATGCCATATCCAGCATCTGCGACCCTGCTGTAAAGGTAGCTACATAAATTTTAGCAGGGAAAGTGATGTGGAAGTGTTGTGCCAATGAGGTGCTAGTGCCTATCATCGTGCTAGTAGCCCAGTGCGCCGAAGGAGTCCAATTCAACTGGTCAGACTACCTTCACAAAGAGTTCCTCGAAAACTGCCACGAAGCATAGGTGCTCAACAAGATGTTCCACTACGCATGGCTCTTGCTATTAATTGTGTTGGTAGCATGGGAGCTTCCAGAGGATAGTCAATTCCCTTTGGTCACACCAGACCTACTAGAAGCAATGAAGTACACTTCGCTATGGGCAACCAAGGACATGCAATGTGTCAAGGAGAGCAAGATCTTCTTGATCTTGATGGAGATGAACATCTGCATGGCCATCAATCGCAAACCACGGTTGTCACATACAGTGTACACCAACCTGTATGGCTATGAAAAATTTAAAGTAGACTTCCACCATCTGTCCATAAGGGCACGAAAGGGGCCTACGCAGAAATGGTACAACTTGCCTTATCTGGCAACGGATGACGCCATTGATGCAGTTCTTGATTAATGGCTAGCAGAGTGGCGTGCTACAGAAGACTTCGTGGTGGAAGGGAGAAAGTTCACTGTGCAGAGGAAGAAGGAGGATTCCAAGCTTAGGATGACACAGCTGGCCAAAAAGAGGAAAAAGGAGGTCACTGACAAGGCTTAGGTGAGGCGCAATGCTGTGCATCAGACAATGAAGCAAGCAGGTGGAATAGAGCGAGGCTCTGGAAAAGGCGCAAGGTTGCCTTCACCTGATACATAGGAGGAGACAGATGAACAAACATAGCAACACGGCATGGACCCATAAGTGATTTCTGCCTGCACCAAGTGTCTAAGGGAGCAGGAGAAAGGAATGTCCAAGAAGAAATCAATGGCTACCAAGTTATCCCTCGACCTAATCCTGCTAACAGAGGGCGACTTGCATGATATTGGTGACACAGTGAGCAATGTCACCGAGGAAGCCATACAACAGTTTGAGAAGCAGCAACAAATCTTGGGAGCTATCCAGACAGGTTTGCAGCATCGTCAGACCCGCGCATCATAGGCTAGCATGGTGTCTACCAGCCTTGCTATTGGCATTTCAGAAGATGCCAAGATGCTACACGCAAAGGCCTCCAGCACAATAGTGCTACCTAATGGAGCACTAACCATAGAGAATGAAGCTAACAATCCCATTGTCAGCACCCTAAAGGGAATAGGGTTGAATCTAGCAGTTCTCTCGAGAGAAGTGCTCCACCTCTTGCAGGATGGAGTGATTGTAGAACTAAGGGCCCATGAGCACCATGCCCTCCAGGTAATCAGTGAATAGCAGATTACGAATGAGCAGATGCCACTACAATGAGACTCTGCCAATGCCACTATGACCAAGGCAAGTAATCAGAACAAGTGCGTTATGGAGGTTGTCAAGGAGGCATGCGAAATGGTCCCCGAGTTGGCCATTCCTGAGGGGGATCTAGTCGAGGTGCACCTTTGAAAGATGGCTACAGGGGTGCGTGACACTCGTATTGAGATGGCAAGGGTTTAGTTGAAGTTGAACCTGCAGATCCTATATTTACAGTTGAAGGCCCAACCTTTAACTCCACCAGAAATGAAGGAGCAGCAGGCGACCACTGTCACAGAAGCAGTAGCGGCGGTGGACAGTGCAGTAGCAGACTGCACACATCTTTTTGAGCATTCGTTTGAAGTCCTAACAAGCTTGCAGGAGGACCCCAATGTGCAACGACTAGAGACAGAAGTGCATGAGCTAAAGCAGTGTTATGATGAGGTCAATGGCACAACACAAACCATCGTGCTGACATAATGAATAGAAAAGCTGCAAGAGGCCAAGCAGATGAAAGAACAGGTGGATGAAACACTACACAAGGAAGCAGTGCTGAAGGCACGACTGAAGCCCTGAATGGATGAGGGTTACATAGTGATAGGTTCTAATGAAGGAAATATTGTGACTCTGTAAGAGACTCAGCAAAAACTTTAGGACGACAGTTCAAGAGCAGTGACCGAAGAGATGGTCGAAGACGTGAAGGAGGCGGCAACTCAGTGCACTATCGAGGTTGCGGTCATATGAGTCAAGCTACAAGGTCTTCATGGTAAGATCTCCATGCCTACCGAGTGACTCAAGGGTGAGTCACAATATTTGTGTTGGGGGCTTGTTGGGAACTGGATCCCCCAAGGACAGTTTTGGGGCTAAAATCCCATGTTTTTGATCGAATTTTGTAATAAAATAGTAAAGTCTCCGCATTTTTGTGGTCACAAAGTGAAAAGATGTCATGATTCATAAAGGGTTGTCCGCCCTCATTTTTGTAAAGTAAAGTTAGCTCTAGAAGATCTACCGATGGTCCATAGACCATGGGATTGTATAAAAAGACTTAAGTAAGCTCTAAGTAGTTCAATAGTTGTGAATATAGTCATAGCTGGGAAGTAAGAAGTCTAAGTTTTGGTTCGTAGCGTAAGTAGAAGCTCTACAGCTGAGTGTGCAAAGGCCTAGGGTGGAAGTCCATAGCTGAGTGTGCAGAGCCCTGCAGCTATCTGCACGTGGTGGATAGAATCCGTAATCATTTGAAGATATCAATAAAGAGAAGCATTCTATGAATTATGTGTCTTTATTTCTTGTCAATGCATCTCGACATGTTATGTATGAATTTCATTTATAATGCTTATATGATGTGTGAATGTATGTAATTACGTTGGTTAAGTGAATGCAAGTAAGAAAATTTGTTTATGTGGTGCTACCTGTGGTTGTTTAACAAGATAAGTAAGACACTTAAACTAGTTTGGGAATCTCCACGATACGTTGCCCTAGCAATGCGAAAGTACCTGAGCCGCAGGTTAGGGCTACATGAAGGTCAATATTACTTTTCGTAGAGGTACTGAAGGGTAGCATAAAGGACTAGGATGACAAGCCTTAGAACCAAGTGACCTACACGAAGAAGGAATAGAGGGAATAACCCGACATCATGACCATCTCAGGGTGTAGAAACATGCTTCAAGCATCTCCCCATACCACTTCAAGTGAGACTTTAGTTCGTGCTCCACGGGCTAATGATGAAAGGGACAATAGTGTGGGGATTTGTTTGGCTAACTAACATTGAACCTAGGTCAGGCCCCAACAAGCCAACAACATCCCTGTAAGAAAATACAATGCAACTGTAGAAATATGAGTTCTCTCCACAAGAACACTAATGAAAATCTCTCCCTAGAGGAAAATTTGACTTGGTGCTTATACAAAATGACTAGGAATCATTCCCCATCAATGGAGGAACCATTCCCCACTAAAATCCCTTGATTACTAGATCTGGTTCCCAATACTAGGAATCTGCATTGAATGACAGGGAACACATTCCTAGATTTTCTCAATCATTGGAGTTCCACAATATCTACCATAATTCCATAATATCTTATTGATTTATTATTTATTATTGATCCTCGCATAGTAGGGAACAAGTTCGTAAATTATTTCCTACTCCAAATCTTCATAATCTCCTCAATATTCTCATAATATTCCACAAAAACAAATAATATTAGGCACGAATATGCAATTATTCCTAAACCTTCATAATGAATATATTAAAGTTAAAAATACATTATCAATGCAGAAAGAGAGGTTTAATGTGCTGAAGGATGGTCACATGCCTTAATTTCTGTTTAATTTAGAGGCATGGGCATTAATTTATGTCTAATTTAGAGGCCCATCAGTGCCGGCTTTCAGAGGTGATACTTTCTCGTAGTAGGGGCATATTTATGAGTAATTTCCCCATATTTGGGTCCTTAGTGACCTTCACCTTTCCCTTATGTAGAGGGATGTAATCTGATAGTTTGGAGATGGGCTCCACTCCATCAGCATCTATATCCTTTGTGCCCTCTTTGACCTCCAAATCTAGAACTTTCCCCTTAACCTTCGCCTATTGTTGATCGTTCTTCTGGGCCTGGGTAGCAGAGTGCTACCTTGGTGACACACACACTAGAATTGGCCTCTTATGCTTGTCTTTCCTGCACTTGGGATTCTCATGCAATGGTGTATGGTTCGGACTAGGTGACCTCGGCGCCATAGGCACAGAAGCTGGAGCCACCATGCTTACAAATTTCGCAGCCGCTCCCTCAGAGGCAACAGTTCCTTTGGTGCTTGCAGTCTCACCTAAGTTGGACATGGTGCTGAGAATAAACTACTGGGTATCCTTAGGCAAAGTATCAAACATAGAGCTGGCAACTAAATCTGCAAAAAACTGAGGATTCATAAATGATGGATAGCATAGCTCAAAAATTATAAGGATGCAAAGTGTTACTTGCTGGATGGCCACACGTAATTTATAAGAAAATTTGAATTCAAATTTGACCATCCCCCCCAAAACCCATCCATAAATGCTGATTTGGCAGCAGATCTTCAATGATTTCACCCTTAAATTTTGCCACCCACACCTCTTCACCGTCTCCTTGCTGTCAAATCATGGATAGTGACTGTAACGGTCATTTTCTGGTTGTGCTTCATGGTGTCTCCCTTCGTAGTGCATCTCCCTTCGCATGCCTTCTGGTACTATGACACCACCATTTTTCGCAAATCCCCTCTATCGCATAGTTCCACCAACAGGGCAGTGTAGTTTATAGACTGGCACCCCCTTGCAAATGTCTGGAGAGCTAAGACTGTCATGTCGTCATGTAGTCATTGAACTAGGTCCCCTATGTATGGCTTCTATAGACTTCCATTTACCCTTCCTAGAAATGGTTCTCCATTCAACTTTGCAAGATGAACTACGCCACCATTTGTAATTTCTTTGATCACATATGGCCCCAGCCAGTGCATTTGAAACTTTCCTGGAAACTTAGTGAACTTGCTATCATATAATAAAGCCAGGTCATTTACCTTGAAGGTGTGCAATTTGATGTGACGATCACGACAATATTTTTCACGTCTCTTCTGAACAAGTTGATGGAATCTGTCCAAAAACCTATCTTCTTCAAGCTTCATTAGCTACACGAGCTGTTCTTCTAAGGATCCATGATCTGCCATTCCTATGAAAGGTGTTATGCATAGACTAGGCATGATATATTCTATTGGCATTACAAAATCCACACCATAAACCAATCAGAAAGGCATCTGACTTGTTAGCTTTTGCAAGTAGTCCTGTATGCCCATAATAATGCTGGTATGTGCACGTCCCAATCATTCTACTACGCGTTGCAAATCTTCGCCAGTGCATTCTCTAATATCTTATCGAAAGCCTCAACTATTCCATTGGCTTGAGGATGATATGGTGTACATTTCTAATGGTAAACCCGAAACTCTTCTGTCAGTGCATTGATCATTTCATTGAGAACATTTGTACCACGGTCACTCATCAATAACTTTGGGTAACCAAACCTGGTCAACACATATTCAAACAAAATTTTTGCCACTATTGCCACTGTATAGTCCTTCATAGAATGTACCTACGCCAATCTGGTTAGATATTCGGTCGCGGTGATGATGTAGCACACACCTGTTTTGTTACTTGGGGGTTGAATCGGTCCTACAAAATCAATTTCCCATTTCTCAAAGGACTACAATGATACCTGTGGATTCAGCGATATCTCATCCCTCTACAATAGCCTACCCATCCTTTGACATGCATCGCATGCCTTACAATCTGCATTAGAGTCTTTATGCAGCGGCGGCCACCACAATCCAGTGTGCAAAAATTTCTGCATTGTTCCCTGTCTTGCATAGTGTCCTCCTGTAGCTACTCCATGAGCTTCAACGAGATACTATTTCATTCAAAATCGGGCACATATTGTCGAAGTATCTTGTCTGATCCCATCTTATACAAATGTCCCGCAATTACTAAGAAATCGGTTGCACACACCACTGACTCTTTCTTTTGTTGACTCATGTATCCTTCTGGAGCGGTCCCTGTAGTAAAGAAATGGATAATATCTGCGAAGTGGTTATCCGCTATGTGCACTGCGAAGGTCTGTGCATCGGGTAGTCATTCCTCCAAATTAATAGGCTCCTCTCCTGTCTCAATGCATGACAGATGGTCAGGTCCTGCATTCAACCTTCCTGGTTTCACAATTACCTCAAAATCATATTCTTGGAATAACAACAATCATTTGCATATTTTCCCCCCAACACAGGCTAACTGACTAGGTACTTCAAGGCAGAGTGGATTGCGTACATCTTGAAATGTCCCCCCAGTAGATAGTGCATGAAATTTTGGAGCACGTACACTATAGTCAATCCCTCACACTCTGTTGTGGAGTAATTCTTCTCAACCTTTGACAAATTTCTTCTTGTAAATGTTATAAGGTGATCTAGTTCTTCTTCTCTAGCCTGCGTCAGAACTACTCGCAATACAATACATGAGGCATCAATGTGCACATGGAATTCTTTCTTCCAATCCAGGAAGACCAAGATCAACGTAGTAACCATTTTCTGCTTTAAGACATGCATACCATGTTGACATTGTCCATTCCAACAGAATGTAGCATCCTTCTTTAGCAACATTTTCATTGGCATGCTAGTCTAATCATAAGCCTTGATGAACTTTCGATAATACCCGATATGGCCCAGTGTTGCACGTAGTTGTTTAACACTCCTTTGGTATTCCAAATTGATTATTACCGCGATCTTGGCAAGGTCTATCATGAGCCCTTGCCTATATACCAAATGACCCAGCAAAATCCCAAAGGGGACACAACAGAAGCACTTCTTCAGGTTCAATTCAATCTGCTACCTTCGAAATGTATCCAACATTACGTGCAGGTTATCTACATGCTGCTTGACTAGCCCAAACACTATCCAGTCATTGAAATAGTCCTCCAAAAATTTGTGAATAAATTCTTTGAACGTCATGATGACTACGCAAGAGTATATTTCTGGCGCATTCTTGAGTCCAAAGGGCATCACAGTATACTGAAAAAAACCCCATTCTATCTCAAAGGTTATTTTACTCGTATCTTTTTCCGCGATCTTCATCTCATGGTATCCAGAGAACCCATCAGTAAATGAATAGGCCTCTTGTCCTCCAACATTGACCGGGATCTCGTCAGTAAATGGTGTCGGGAAAGGATCATGGACACAGGCATCATTAAGCTTTCTTATATCTACGCAAATCCTTATTTCATCCTTCTGCTTCATTCCCTGAACTACCATTAGGCTCATCCAATTAGATTCCTCCACTGATTCAATAATACCTGCTTCAAGCATCTTGTCCAATTCAAAGTGGACCTTTTCCTTGTATTTGGCATTAAGGCGATAAGGCCTCTGCTTAACAGGATTCACGTCCAGTTTTAGAGTTAATTTCATCACTCCCAAATTTCCTATGATGCCTTTCAAGTATGAAAATTTTATAGAGAATAAATCTTAATATTCGCAGAGCAACTCACTGACTTTATCTAATCTAGGATCATCCTAGTAATCTCCAATATTTGCAAACTTCGGCTCCAACTCTATGCCAATCTTTACATGCCTAGTTTTCAGTGGCGCAGTGATATCCGAGTTCTCTATCTATGGACCTTCGACCTTGCTATTCCCTTTTGCTTCCGAGATATTGATATTCCTTGGATCCTCATCCTCCACTTCAACAGTCATATTCTAGGATTCCAGCACATGGCGCAATTGGGTGCTCCAATCTGGTTGAATTAATTGCAAATGATCATGTAGGATTCAAAAGATCACTACCTTAACCTCCTGTATCACTGCATCAATGCTTTCAAACCCATCTTCAAATCTAAATGTCCTCACGAACCCTTCTCTTAAGGCATCCCACTCCACGTTACTGTGGCGGAGCTCCGTTTCCAAATACCAATTCATAGGGATTATGTCCAGAGTATGATAGAATAAATGCACCCATTCTGGCTCCGAATCCATTCCATATACCTTAGTACATTTGGCCAAATGATCACATGGATCATTCCTCCCATCATACTTCTTAGTTACCCATACTTCAGGATGACCAAATTGTGTTCTCATCATCCTTCTGTAATCACACCACTCATCAAAGTTGTCTTTGTGTGTACCCCACCACCATGAGAGCATATCACGCAGTGCCCAATCCAGCACCTGAAAGTAGTAATCCTCTGGAACTTCTCTTTCAAAAGCATCCAAAAATTTATCTACGTCAGTTAATCCATCGTAATCAGGTAAATTTCTTACCTCCGACGACACATAGTGAAGCGATTTGGTCACCATGTTGCAGCACAGTGTGGATACTTCATGTAGCCTATTTTGCAAATGTTCCAACTCTTCATCTAAAAACGAGGTATAGGAGCTTTCGCAGTCCCATGCAATTCGTCCATCAACTATCGGATTAACCCAGTCTTAGTCTCGCGCTGTGATTTTATAGATCTGATCGAAATCATAATCACTTTCCTCATAGTTGCGGACCAGTTTAGTTGATCCAGGATGTATTTGCTTATAGATGTATAGAAAAGAATTACATATAATACTGCAGCTTAACACATAAACGTGCACATTTAAAAGAAGAAGACATATAAAAAGGCATAAAATAGAACACCAAGGCTTGATAACGGAGTTCATCCAATTCAGACTACGTCTTTCGGCCCAGCTCAATAATGGGGAGGCCTTTCTTATTAAATGGCATGAATCCACAAACTTACAATTATCAATCTGTCCAAAAAGAGGCTTATACCTCCAATCTGTCTGATGGCTATGAAATGAATGCCTGAGGTGGAGTAGTATGCAGCATCAAAGCTTTTCACAACAATAGAAGAGGGATGGAGTTGTATAACTATCCAAAACAGATCAAAATATGCTCTCGGCCTCTGCAAAACAATGTGCTACAACCATAAAGAAAAATGCCTCTCTCGTGCTCTTCTATTGATCCCTTCTTATAATGGTTTCTCAGACAAAATCCCATGTAAAATGGGGCTTGTCTGGTTAATAAGAGAGGTTGGTAGAGGAGAAGTATCATCAGGTGCAACTGTCACCTAAAATGGTCTCTTATCATTTAAAATGATAACACTTCAAAAATCCCGCATACATTAAGAAATCTGCCCAAAATTGTTTACCCAGATTTCAAATATTATTGAATTGGGCATAGAACCTGTATCAGGTCCACGCTAAAGTCGCAGATCGGCATATCGCTATGTCCCTATCCTGGTCCTAGGGAATGACCAACTACCAATTTCTGATCACCGATATCGGCGTCAGCCGATCGCGTCAGCACCCTACATTTATATCGCCCCGGTAGTCTAGAGGTTCCGCTGATCGATGTATCGCCAATCTGAGTGCCCGATCACTGATATAACTTATACATATATATATATATATATATATATATATATATATATATATATATATATATATATATATATATATATATATATATATATATATATATATATATATATATATATATGGGCTCTGATTGTGATTGCCTTCGATCCACTGATCCGATCTGATCGAACATCGGTGATCGGGGGTTCCATTGTATCATGCTTAAGTCTGCCCTTATGCCACCTCCGATTGTGATTTTCCTTTAAGGATTTAAGAACCATCTATAAAGGAAATTCCTCTTTTTCTTAAGGATCGAGGAGCCCTTCTTTTTTGCAATAACTTCATCATTTAGACTCGGATTGAAGCACCATTTGCACCGCTGGAATCAGGAAGACGAGATCTGCATTCGGGTCTTGAGTTGAGCTCATTATGATCATCTTGATTTCTAAGTTTCCATGCCATTATATCTTAAGATCCACCAGGATCAATCCTCCCCATTAAGGAGCTTTTGGACTGTCAAAATCTTTTCATTAGTTAATTGGCAAGTGAGGGTACTATGCCCTCACTTTCTCTTTCTCCAACCATCTCGCCTTGCTGGGATGCATTCCCTTGAATCCAACTCGAAGTTACTCTACATCTCCTCGCCGTGAAGTTCTGGTTCTTCTGTCAATGATGATGTCTTCAAGCAACTCATCAAGATATTCAGGTGCAAAATCGTTGACGGTAGGAACTGTGCCCACCTCATCAATGTCCATGATCAAAGGAGGTTCATACAGCTTCAGGTTCTCCACATTCACTACTGAGTACATCTGCATATATATTGGTAAGTCAAGACGAAATGCATTGTTCCCAATCTTCTCCAATATGGTGAATGGTCCATACCGGATTGGCTGCAACTTCTTTCCTTCTCCCTTCATCCTGTCTTTGCTGATGTGGAACCACACCTTGTAGCCCACTTGGAATTGATGGTCAACATGGTGTTTATCATGTCGAGCCTTGTAACAGGCTTGACCCTTTTCCAACTGTTCTTGCATTGCTTGGTGAATCATTTAGATTCACTGAATGAATTGTTGAGCTTTGTCTTTATCATTACGTCCACTGGAACCATCCTCCCTTCCAAAGACCATGTCTAAAGGGTTGATCCGAATGGAAAATGGCATCAACCCATGGTACTCATCCACCCATATTATTCATCGACCCATGGAATTTACCCATGGTATTGTAAATGGCATCCGCCCGTGGTATTGTAAAATCCACCCATGGTATTCATTCACCCATGGAATCTACCCATGGTATTGTAAATGGCATCTGCCCGTGGTATTGTAAAATCCACCCATGGTATTCATTCACCCATGGAATTGACCCGTGGTATTGTAACTGAAAAATACTATAAGTAACAAGTCACATTTTGTAAAAGGACAAATTTTCCGCCACAATGTAGCCTTTACAGTTCAGAGGCATGTAGCCACACATCTCTTCTCAGAGATAAGCTACCATTGTCCTAGCTAGTTTATTTCCACTTGGGTTTTAATAAAAAGTCTCTTTGTGGTTTTTGTTTATTGCGCATTCTAATATTTTTCTTCAGGCAATTTCAATTTTTCAGATCTTGGGGGTCTCTCCCCCCAAGATCCATTTCAATATTTAGATCTTAGGGGCCTCCCCCCAAGATCCGGATCAGTGGTATCAGAGCAGGTTATGATTCCATGGGAATGAGGGTTTGATGCATCTTTCAGTTTCAAATTTTGCAGCAATATTCAACAAACTTCAGGCATGTGCTACAACCTCCACAGAGCACTTTCTTGTGTCTAGCAGGAAGAATTTTTCTCTTATCAATTTTTTGCAGGAATTTTTTTGGGCGGCACGTTTGCAGATCAGATATGAAACATTTGGTATAAAATTTACAAAAACAAATACCAGATCTGGATTCCTCTCGAAACATCACCCAATTTCAAAAAAACAACGGGTCGAATCGGAGTTCGGTTGTGGAAGATATCGCTGATTTAAAATCAGCTATTTTATCAGAATTTTTGTGACGGCGGAACTGTTGCAGCGCGAATCTAAGATCTTAGAGTGTCCAGATAAGGATTTCCAACTCATGGGAAGATGCAAAATGATCCCTCTGCTTTTAAAAATAGGTTATAATAAATATACTGAGTTATATTGGCCGAGTTATGTCCATTTTAATTCCGAAGCAGCATTCGGAGTGGGTTCCCATTGGAGACGTGCCCTCCCACCCCACTTTAGTAGGCACCTACTTCAAATTCATCAGTTTCAACATAGCAGCAATCGGCTTGGGTTATTTGGAGATGTGCCCTCCCACCCCAGGCTATGTAGGCACCTGCTACTTCATCAGCAACCAACATCACGGTTGTGGGTCATCCACAAACCCACACTTCATCGAAGTCCATTTGCTAGGCCGTACACTGTTAGTATCACAGTTGGTCACAAGCATTGCAGGGTATCTCTATCCTCGGATCTTCGTTCTTCATGGTTATGGGTCATCCACAAACCCACAGTTCATTGAAGTCCATTTTCTAGGCCACACACTATCAGAATCACAGTTGGTCACAAGCAGTACAGGGTATCTCTATCCTCGGATCTTCGTTTATCAGGGTTTTGGGTTAACTACGTAAAACCCTTGTCTTCAGTGGCTCTTCATATTCAACAAAGGCTTTGGAGGAGGGAACTTTACGCAATGGGGACCATTGCTTCTTAAGGAAGGAGGAATGATCCGAATGGAAAATGGCATCAACCCATGGTACTCATCCACCCATATTATTCATCGACCCATGGAATTTACCCATGGAATTTACCCATGGTATTGTAAATGGCATCCGCTCATGGTATTGTAAAATCCACCCATGGTATTCATTCACCCATGGAATCTACCCATGGTATTGTAAATGGCATCTGCCCGTGGTATTGTAAAATCCACCCATGGTATTCATTCACCCATGGAATTGACCCGTGGTATTGTAACTGAAAAATACTATAAGTAACAAGTCACATTTTGTAAAAGGACAGATTGTCCGCCACAATGTAGCCTTTACAGTTCAGAGGCATGTAGCCACACATCTCTTCTCAGAGATAAGCTACCATTGTCCTAGCTAGTTTATTTCCACTTGGGTTTTAATAAAAAGTCTCTTTGTGGTTTTTGTTTATTGGGCATTCTCCTATTTTTCTTCTGGCAATTTCAATTTTTCAGATCTTGGGGGTCTCTCCCCCCAAGATCCATTTCAATATTTTAGATCTTGGGGGCCTCCCCCAAGATCCGGATCAAGGGTCCTTTGGTAGGTAACCAAAGCATGTCTCGAATGGTGAACACTGTGTCGATGAATGCACTGCCTGGTTGTAGGAATGCTGTATATAGCAGAGATTTTCATCCGACAACTTGGGATGCTTCCCACAATATCCTCTTAATAGATGTACCACGGTACGGTTAACAACCTCTATCTGCCTATCGGTTTGTGGGTGAAATGTTGTGCTCCTTTTTATTTTTCTGTCCATCATCCTCCACAAGCTAGTCCAGAACTCTCCAAGGAAGTGAGTCTCGATCTGACACAATTGATGTGGGTAATCCAAAGTGGACACAAACATACTAAAAGAAAAGAGAAGCAGTTTGATCTACAGTAATATGCTTTTTACAAAGCATAAGAATACACATATTTATAAACCGATCAATGATGACATACAAATAGTCGTGACCCTTCCTAGAAAAAGGTAGACCTCCTACAAAGTCCATTGACATACTTTCCCTGGATGACTCGGAATATGGAGTGGTGTGTAGAGCCCAAGTTTTCTATTAGAGGGCTTTGAAACAGAACACTTCACACAACACTTTACATAGCAAGTCACAATATTTTTTATATGAGGCAAAAAAAAAAATCTTTGTACATGACATAAAGTCCTTTTAACACCAAAGTGTCCAGACACAAGAGAGGTGTGGGCCTTTCGAATTACATGCACTCTTTCTCCTATGGGAATACACAATTTACCAAGGTGGTACAACAATTTCCCTTGCAAGTGATAGTTATCCACCTATGAACGATGGGTTAGTTTTGCATAAACCTCCCTAAAGTCATCATCGTTAGCATATTGTTCAACATAACTTTCAAAGGACAATGAAGCATTATGAAAAATAACAGAAGAAGAAATAGGAGGGTGAGATAGCATATCAGCCACTTTATTGCTAGAGCCCTTCTTATACTTTATTACCAGATGAAACTATTGAAGAAAGCCCATCCACTTGAAATGATGAGTTTGTTGCAACTTGGTTTGTGACTGAAGGTACTCCAAGGGCTGATGATCTGTATGGATGATGGTCTCCTTATCGATCAGGTAGTGTTTCCACCTTTTCACACTGTACACCAAGGCATAAAGCTCCTTGTCATAGGTGGGATAGTTTATCACATCTTGAGAAAAATTCTCAGAATGGTAACAAATTGGCTTCTTTTGCTACATCAGTATAGCTCCCATGGCATAACCGTTGGCATCGGTTTCGATCTCAAATGGCTGTTGGATATCGGGTAAGGCTAAGACTGGCACGGTGCTAATTGTGTCCTTCAATGTTTCGAAGGACTTCTGTTGTCTTCCTCCCCATTGGAACTTGTTTCACACTTGTCAATGTGTGCAAAGGTGCTGCAATAATAGATAAGTTAGCAATAAATCTCCTCCAATACTGGACTGCACCTAGAAAGCTACAGACCTCAGTTACACTAGTAGGCTTAGGCCAATTTACAATTGCTTCAACTTTAGCGGGAGCAATTTTTAATTGACCACAACCAACAATATGACCTAGGTAACCCAAAGAGGTTTTCCCGAACTCACACTTTGACAATTCTACAAAGAGTTTTTCTTTCTTCAACACATCAAGCACTTTCTTTACATGACCCATATGTTCAAACCAACTCTTGTTGAAAACTAGTATATCATCTAAATAGACAAGAACAAACTCATCAATGAAAGGCTGAAATATATTGTTCATAACCTGCATAAAGGTGGTTGGAGCATTGCAAAGCCTGAATGGCATTACCATCCATTTGAACAACTCCTACTTGGTTTTGAAAGTGATTTTCCACACGTCCTGCTCTGCAATTCGGACCTGGTGATAGCCACTGCGCAGATCCAATTTTGTGAAATATACAACATTTTTTAATTGATGCAATAAATCATCTATGCGTGGGAGGGGATAGTGATTTTCTACAAATATTTTTTTCAACACGCGGTAGTCCACGCACATCCTCCAGCTCCTATCCTTCTTTGGCACTAGAACAATCGGCGACCCGCATCCAGACGAGCTCAGCTTGATCACACCTTGGCCTAGAAATTCCTGTACTTGACGCTTGATATCCTCCATTTCGATTGCTGACATTCTGTACATGTCGATATTCGGTAGAGGGGCATCATGCAACAGGTGGATCAGGTGTTGGATCTCCGTCTGTGGAGCTAGTCCCTGTGGCTCCTAAAGAAATGCATTATAATCAACAATTAACTCCATCAACTACTGTTTATGATTACCATCGTATCCTTGCAACGCGTCTGCGAATTCGGTCTCCTTTCCCTGACAACCATAAGCATGCATGCCTTGCTGGAGTTCACTAGCCTTTTCATCTTCCCAGCACTTACGAAGCTGGCATTAATTTTTTTTTTTATGAACCTGCACTATGTACTCTATCACATCCTTAGAGATGTGGTATTTATTTTCATGGTGGAAAAAGACAGCTTTTCTGTCATACAGGTAGGGGCTCCCCAATACCATGCCACAGATGTCCAGTGGTATAACATCCATCTCTACTTCATCTACCAACTTAGAAGCAATCACAAATTTTACCTTGCACTGTTGGGTTACATTCAATTTAGCTTTATCATGTATCCATCCCAAGGGGTAAGGCTTTAGGTGCGAATTTGTTTCTAAGCCTAGCTTCTTTACCAGAGATTCTGCAATTAAATTTGCTTGGGACCCTGTATCAAACAGAGTTTCTACTTTGGTATGATTTAATACTACTCTGATATGAAATAATTCAATCCTTTTTCTATCATTTGAAATGGACTCATCTACAGAGCTGGTGCTTCCCTGTGATTTAGAATCAATAGGAGGTGTAAAGGTATCTTTTGTTCCCGCTGCTGTGATGAGTGATTCATCTCCTGAATCTGATCCAAGGTCTTGTTATGCTGCTGCCAGTGTTTTTTGCTTCCCCTTTCCTTCATACTTCTTTGGGTTTTTTTCTGGGTGCTGCTTCAAACAGTGATCATTGTGGCCGTCTTTCTTGGAATGATTGCAATAAGGCCATTCTCCTTCTTTGGCTACTACTGTTTTCTTCTCCTTCCCTTTCCATTTCACTTTGGATTTTCCATTGGGAGGTTTGAACAGTGGTTTTCAGGATTGGTCCTCTCTTTCATTCTTTCCCTTGTTTTCAATATGAATGGTTTTCACACTAGATGTGTGAATAGTGGTTGGTTCAAACAACAATAATGAATGATGAATATAACTATGCAGTGAGCCAATATACTTAGTTACAACTTCAGGCATATCTAGTGCAATACCCAAATTCAGTGCTTGCTTCCTAAATTATTTTGTAAAACTCTAAACATCCTGCCCTTTGCCTTGCCTTAAATAATGCCAATTCATCAAAGCTTTATGTTTGTATCCGAAGGGATAAAAGTGTTCCTTTAATGCAGAAGTAAAAGCACACCATGAAGAAAAGAGCCTACCCACATTTTTATTGCCCTGCAATTTACTCTACCACCAAATGAGAGCTATGTTGCCCAACCGTAGGGAGGCCAGCTAGATTTTAACCTCATCCTCTATGATTTGTTGAATCTTGCAATAAACCTAAATCTACCTAATCCAATTGCTAAGATTTTCTGCGTTACTTTCACCACAAAACATGGAAGATCAAATTTAACATCTAATTTAAAAAAAGGTTTCTTAGATGCATCCTTTGGATTTTCTCTAATTATGGTGGTGAGGGGAAGAAGAACCTTCACCACCAGAAGGAGAAGGAGGGGGTTCTTCTCCATCATTCCCATGTGTTGAACCTTGTCCTTTTAGATTCCTCTCTTCAGCTGTTTCTAGTCTTATAACCAACTGACTGATATTCTCTGCCATTGAATAGAAAGTCTTTCTAAAATTGCACTCCTCTTCAATACGAGCTTTCTCTTCAGCCATGTTTCTTCTTTGAGATGCATGCCCTACCTCTGGATCTAAAGGTGCTAGATTCCCTTTGCCTCTTTGAAGCCTGCCTCTTGTTAGCATACAAATCTGCAATTCACATCTAAAAATCCTTGCTCTGATACCACTTGATCCAGGATGTTTTCGCTTATAGATGTATAGAAAATAATTGCATATAACACTGTAGCTTAACACATAAATGTGCACATTTAAAAAGAAGAATAATACACATAAAAAGGCATAAAAGAGAACACCAAGGGTTAATAATGGATTTTGTCCAATTCGGACTGTGTCTCCGGGCCCAGCTCAACAATGGGGAGTACTTTCTTATTAAATGGCATGAATCAACAGAGTTAAAATTATCAATTTGTCCAAAAAGAGGTTTATACCTTCGATCTGTATGATGGCTATGAAATGAATGCCTGAGGTGGAGTAGTATGCAACATCAAAGCTTCTTGTAGCAATAGAAGAGGGCTGGAGTTGTATAACTGTCCAAAACAAATCAAAATATGCTCTCGGCCTCTGTGAAACACCGTGTTGCAACCATAAAGAAAAATGTCTCTCCCGTGCTCTTCCATTGATCCCTTCTTATAATGGTTTCTCAGACAAAATCCCATGTAAAATGGGGCTTGTCTGGTTAATAAGAGAGGTTGGTAGAGGATAAGTATCGGCAAGCACAACAGTCCCCTAAAATGGTCTCTTATTGTTTAAAATGATAACACTTCAAAAATCCCACATACACTAAGAAATCCGCCAAAACCTATTTACCCAGATTTCAAATATTATTGAATCAGGCATAGAACTTCTATCGAGTCCACGCTGAAGTCACAGATCAGCATATCGCTATGTCCCTATCCTGGTCCTCAGGAATGAACGATCGTCGATCACTGAAATTGGCGTCAGCCGATCGCATCGGTACCGCACACATATATCGCCCCGGTAGTCTGGAGGTTCCGCTGATCAGTGTATCGCCGATCTGAGTGCCCGATCACCGATATAATTTATACATATATATATATGGCCTCCGACTGTGATTGCCTCTGATCCACTGATCCAATCTGATTGGAGAACAATGATCGGGGGTTCCATTGTATCATGCTTAGGTCCACCCTTATGCTACATCCGATTGTGATTTCCGTTTAAGGCTTTAAGACCCATTTCTAAAGGAAATTCCTCTTTTTTCTTAAGGACCGAGGAGCCCTTATTTTTTGCAATAACTTCATCATCCGGACTTGGATTGAAGCACCGTTTGCGCTATTGGAACCAGGAAGATGAGATCTACATTCTGGTCTTGAGTTGACTTCATTCCGATCATTTTGATTTCTGATTTTCCATGCCATTATATCTAAAGATCCTCTTGGATCATTAGTATAGTGCGGTCCTTCTATGAGGTCCAATGGTACCACAATGTGGAGTGATTTCCTTTAAAACGACATTATCCACTTCTTGAAATTGACGACCCCATTCATGTTGATAGCGCAATTGATTCCCAAGAGTGCGGGGTATGGATTTATATCATCAACAACCTCTATTACCTCAAAATCAGCCAGCGTGCTAGCACCTTCTATATCTATAGTAACTCCCTACATTCATCCCATTGGTATAATCTTCTGCTAGTTCGCCATTCATAGTTGAATTGATGACCACTGTAGTGCAAGTCTCCCCTTTCTCACCCAGGTTTGTTTAGGAAATATGTTCACATCAGACCCAAAATCTAGAATAAACTGGTCCATCTCATAGTCTCCTATTTTTCCAGTAAGCCTCATCTCACGCCCTGTTCTTGTCTTATGCTTACCAATATTTCTGACTACGCGGGGTACATCATAAGTATTATCCTTACCGTCACATTTGTTTAACAACACCTGTATCCCTTTTACAACCTTTCTATAGTGCATTAGTTTCATACAAGTCTCTAAGAAGGTTGTCAGCACATAGGGGTTAACCTCTGCAGGAAGTTTGTCCTAACTTCCTAAGCTAGAGGCCTTAGCGAAGCTTTTCTTTGCTTCCATGAACGTTTCCTTCGAACGCTCTAGATCAAACCCAACCTCCTTTTCTAGAGCTTTGCGGACCCATCGACCTTCTTCAGGCTATTTTCTGTTATCATCACCAGTCACGATCCCACTTTGCAGTACGATATTCACATTCAGGTCCTCTTTGCGAGGCTCGACCCTCATCATCTGTAAGTTCTAGGTAGGATGTTGAGGCTGTGCCTTCTTCTCCTACATCTTAGCCATCAATACAGGACATTCTTCGATTGTGTGGTCAAACTGAGTGTAGTATTGACATGATGGGTGTGTCTGATTCATACACTCGTGCACGTAGTGTCTTGGCATTCCACAATTGTAATAAATGACCTACCCCCGACCCCTACCAGGTCCTCCTCCTCCTCAGCCTCGTCCGCGCTCTTGATATCTTCTGCACAATCCCCCAACCCTAATCCGGAGGCTAAGTTTCTACTTGAATTCGATACGTAGGCATCCTTTCCATCATTAATTCATAGCTCTGACAGTGGCACTCATCGTGGCCCACCGATTTGCAGAAATCACAGAATAATTGTTGTGGTGTCTGTACAAAATTTTGTAACAAATGACAATTGTCTGTTACATGTTTTCCGTCTACTTGACAAATAGCACAGGCCCTGCACTTGGCCCTGCTAGAGCTTTCTTCCTTAAGGGCATAGGCCCCCCTCTTGTGATGTAATTCGCAAAGACAGGGAAGTGATATTTATCATGCCCATGGTTTTTACAATTGAGACACCAAAATTCTTCGCGCACCTTTGGCCAAGCCACCTTTTCCTCTTTCAAGCTATGCAACTCCAAGTAGAGGTTCTATAGCTCTGCATGAATTTGTTGAACTCCCAAAGAAGCATCCTAGATAGGTGACTCATGCAATCTCATCACGATTTCCAGGGCTTCTGCTTGAGTTCCTATCTTTTGTTGTGGTAAAGCAATCCTTAAGTGGGGCAAGAGCACAACTATAAACCAATTGTGGTGCTAGCTATCTGTGAGATTCATATTAGGTTCATGGATCCCACACTTTAGTCTTCGATCTAGCTCCCATGGTGCTTCACCAGGCCTCATCATGATTTCCTTAAATCCAATTACCGACTGCGATTTAGATTTATGCTTACCCAATTCCTTGTTCAAAGAAGTTTGAGTATCTGCCAACGATGCCAATGGATTATCACTGTAATACTTCACATACCATGTTAGCATATGGTCCTGCAGGGTAGTTAATAATTGCACCTTCTTTATATTATCATTCATAACTTGTTATGTTGTCCATACAACCTTCACAACAAACCAAAACTAATTTGGATCCTCACTTCCTAAGCCTTTGAAAACTGGAAATTTCATCGTATTCGACATGTTGACCAGTGACAGTGGTGGTGGTGGTGTGGGTGAAGGTGTATGTTATGGAGGTGAAGGTGGAGGTGGTATGGGTGGATGAGGTATCCGTAGAAATCCCTGCCTTATCAGCTGGATAATGCTCTGTGGTGAAGCCTGTGCTGCTCCCTCATCGTCACTTGAAGGAGGTCCAATCAATGGACTATATTCAAGACCTATTTTTCCTTGATTTCTAGAGCTTCATCCACTTAACATAGATCCAAACATTAATGTAATGGCATAACCCTATTTTCACACAAGAGCATCTTAATCAAAGTTTCCAAGGATCTCAAATACTTACCTTGCAGTCCCTTGAAGAAGCATCGGGTCACTTTACTATAACTGACTAAGGTATCAATCATGAACTCTATAAGAAATCCTTCGACAACTCGATAAATCCAGTGATCAAATTCGTCTGCGATCTTCTTTAGAAGCTTCCAACCTCTGCATGAGCTCTGGGGTCCACACTATCGGACCATTAGGCCTCCACCTTCCTTGGTCTTTTGTGAATTTAGTGATCCACTCATATAGTTCAATCATCAAGGTGCAGAAGAAGGTTTCATGTATTTCTGTGTACAAATATATGTCCAACCACTGTTCTTTTGTTAGGCGCGGATTCCTGTTTTCTTGTGCCACGAATTCGTGAATATTTCTATCTAACCACTTCTCAATTTCCTTCTTGGTCAGATTCCAGTGATGCGACATCACACATCTCTTTATACAAATCTTGGTCCTGGAAACAAAACCATTTGTTGGCTTAGGGGGTCCTAACCCAAGTTCGAAACTAGTTGTGCTAAAAAAATCCCTACACTATTGGCCCTTTCGGCATCAATCCACGATGCGTGGATTAAAGTTTCACCCGAAGTAGTATGGGGGGATGCTGGAACCAATTTTCCACACCCAGAGATCAGTGTGATGTCCTTTTGGTGACCTAGATCTGCCTTCACATAGACCTCTATGCTCCTGTAGCCTATTGTTGTAACTTCCTCTAATCAGCCTCTAGACCTCCGCGAAGGTCTATGATTGGCTTTTGCTGACCCTAAACAAGTCAATTAGCTACTTAGGTGTGCTTTAGATTACCCTTAGATCATTATTTTCTTAGATCTACTTAAGTGTTTGATAACTTTAACATAAAGTGTTATAATCTTCGCGTAATCACTTAACATTAATTGCATTCAGATAACAATGTAGAACAAGTAAAGTCGTGCATCAATACATCATTATTTCATAAAACCATTATTCATCACATCATAAAGTGCATTTATACATAACAGAAGTTAATAGATAAAACACAAGAATTTCTTGAACAATCTTCTTTATGTGTATTCAGTTAAGCTTACAGACTCAAAAATTCCCTTCTCACTCATTTATAGGGGTCCATGAACTTAGCTGCGTACACTACTCTAGGCCTCTGCGCACTCAGCTGTAGAGCCTTTCCCTCCCCCAAGACTTCTACTTTTGCGCTAGATTTCTTCGCTTGTACCCATAGACAACTTCAATTGCTTACCTTACACTCTCTAAGACACACCTATTTATACAATCCCATGGTCCGCGGACCATGGGTAGATCTTCAAAAGCCGACTCAAGTTACATAAATGAGCGGGTAAAATGATTTTTAATTCTTAACTAGCTACGTGCTCCGTGACCACATTTTGCAAAGACTTGTCATCAAAACTTGGTATTTTGCCCAAAAACTGACCCAGGGGACCCCATCCCAACAAGAATATGTCCACATATTCTTTCATGACCGTATCCACCTACTTCTGATGTGTGTAGGAACCCTTCCCATGAGCCATGGATGTGGCTGTGATCTTCCTCTTTCTTTGAGAGCGAACTAGAAAGAAAATAAATTTCCTATTCTAAGAGATGATCTTGTTGCATTTGTTAATAGAGATCAAAGAGGTGGTTGTAGGTGGGGCTACCTCTGGTATCTTGTATAATGTATTACCCAAATAAATAATCATAGATCAAGGTCTAGAATCATATAAAACATGTCACTTCCACAAGTATGGTTGTCCTAATAATACATCACAAAAGTCGAGAGGAACAATATCACACAATGCTTCATCTGTGAAGGGCTTACTGTTGTAGGGAAGGTGACACTGTTGGTTGACACGGAGATCTCGTCCTTGGTGAAGCCACCTGATGTTGTATGACTGCAAGTGTGGTATGGTTAGTAGGTCCAACCGCTTCACTACCTCTGCTGAAATGAGGTTCTTTTGGCGGCCACTATTGACAATGAATTGCAGTGGTGAACCCTTTATCCACATTTGTGAGTGGAAAAGATGCTTCCCCTCCTATGGATCTTTGGGCTCATTCTTCTAGATCTTGGCAGTGGAAATAGTGGTGTTGGGCTCTGCATTAATAATCTGCTTCCCTTTGCCATTCCTCTTGTCAGGTTCCAACTGAGGGTCATAAAATGCATCTGATTTCGAAGCCTTCAACATGGCCACCAACGACTGCTTGGCCCGACACTCACTTGTGTTGTGAGTGGGGCTCTTATGGAATTCACACCACTTTCTTTTATCCTTCTTTGACTTCATGGTGGTGATCTTTTCTTACAGCTTCGATGAGTTATCTTGGGTCACCCCACCTTGGCTTTGTCCTTTGTTCTTCATATCATAGATCCAAAGTCTCGCTTCTTTTGTTTAAACTTTTTCTTGATCTTGACAACATATCGATATGTCGTGCCAAGCGAGGAGATTTCCAGGAACTCCATCTCATCCTAGATGTACCTGTGTAGGTAGTCGCAGTATTTGAGTACCAAATGTTGCTCAAAATCCTTAATACCCAACTTTGTGTGAACGGTATGAAAAATATTGGTAAACTCTAGCACGTCTTGGTCCTTTTCCTACTGCATCGTGATCCACTTTACGTATTTATCCTCATAGATTCTGATAGGGAAGTACTGCTCCATGATGGAATCTTAGAATGAATTCCAAGTGGGTGCTACTCAAAATCGTGAGGCTTTACTTTCATCCTTCTGCTCGCAGTAGATTTCCTACCAGTCCTTGACCTAGGGGGTGGCCTTGTGAAGTGAAAAAGTTATATTTTCTCGGCTAGAAAAATCATGAATAGAGAAATATCCTTCTAGCATATTTAACCTTTTATCTACAACATCCGCATCTATTTTACCCTCAAATATGGGAATGTCAAAGTTAACTTTCACCTTAAATGGTGTGGCACTTCTAGAGTAGATGCCGGAAGTAAATGTGTCGCCCCTAGGCAGCCGCTAAAGGATCTGGGCAAAGTTGTCCATCATTGCATTCCTTTGTTGCTCGAGGGCTTCTTTGAGAAATAATTTGATAGGATCTCTTACCCTGTCATCTTTCTTTTCATCCACCATAGGAGGCCGTCAGGATTTATGATGCTTGTCCTGCAAAGGTTTGACTAGTTCAAGCCCTAAGTCCTTATATCCAAACCTCATTGGGGATATGACAAGAAAAGCAGAGAAAGAGCAGACTGATCTAATACCACTGATATGAAATTAAACATGAACACAAAAACTTATAAATATAATCATAAACACAGAGATGCAATAGAAAAACACTTCATTTTAGTAATAGAAAAATACTGAACTATGCTTATAAACAGAATGGAAATAAGACTAGCTCGGGTGATGGTAGCTTATCTCTGAGAAGAGATGTGGTGGTATCATGCCTTTGAACTAAGTTACAATGCCCCTCGAGGGCCTTTCTATTATTGAATAGTAAGAGAAAACCCTAAACCACCAAAACCCTAGCCCGAGGAGATGTAACACTAAGAGTTTATGGGCCCCGTTGGGGTTAGTTGAGCAACCAACTTCCTGGGTCATAACTTGGTCATATTATCTCCATTTGACTCATATGATACCTCATTGGAAAGATATATTCGAGGAATAAAGTCTGTGACGTGATTCCCTTAGCAGTCACTAAATAAAGTTTTCCAAAAAAACATAATTTAGGGACTCAAAATGGCTTTGAAAGTTCAAGAACTAAAAACTGCCAAAAATAGTATACTGTGCTAGAATTAATTAAACAGATGAAACTGGCTTGGGGTTCTAGGTGGAATAGGTTGGTGGCCAGCAATATCCACTTGGATCATTACTCTGCCCTTAGGAAGCAATGGTCCCCATTGCCTGCAGAGCCTCCATGAGGTGAGGAAATTTCTGTTGAGCATGGTCCCTGGCGAACCACTTGCCATGCTGAAGGAGTTGGCCTACTTTGAAAACTCGATATAGTGGTATCCTCTATTGTCGAGTTTTCTTGATCCATGTGTCCAGTAATGGTGGGAAGCATGGTTGAGGGTGACCCACATTGAATACTTGGTGCAAGCCGAGGAATGGGGGAATGTTGTGCTCCAAAGCATTATTTCCCACAACCTTGGTAATGGTGTAAGGACCATATCGGAGTGGTCTGATCTTCCAATGGGCTCTTGTAAGGTGTTCTTTCTTCAAATGCAACCAGACTTTGTCGCACACCTGAAAGTTGTGTGGCATCTGATGTTGATCATGTCGCTACTTGTACTTGGAATTTTCCACAATGGAGCGATGATATATCGGCCCATTGGGTAGAGGTGCTCTAGGAGTCAGATCGAACAAATGTTTAACCTGACAATGCAATGGTACCCCTATGGGTGAGGAGAAGATGTCCCTATATTATTTCATAACCGTATCCACTTGCTTCTGTTACATGGAGGAACCCTTCCCAGGGGCCATGGATGTGGCTACAATGTTCTCCTTACTTTGAGAATGAACCAGAAAGAAAATAAATTTCCTATTATAGGAGATGATCTTGCTGTATTTCTTAGCATAGATCAAAGAGGTGGCAGTAGGTGGGGTTACCTCCGGTATCCTGTATAATGTATTACCCAAAGAAATAATCACAGAGCGAGGAATATTCTCATATACAGTATGTAACTTCCATAATTATGGTTGTCCTAATAATACATCACAAATGTTGAGAGGAGAAACATCACACAATACCTCATATGTGAATGGCTTGATTCTATAGGGAAGGTGGCACTGCTAGTTGACTCAAAGATCTCATCCTTGGTGAAGCCACCCAATGTTGTATGACTACGGGTGTGGTATTGTCAGTGGGCCTAGCCACTTCACGACCTTTGCTAAAATGAGGTTCCTTTAGCTGCCACTATCGACAATGAATTGCAGTGGCAAAACCTTCACCCACATTTGTTAGTGGAAAAACCATTCCCCTTCCTCTGGATCTTTGAGCTCATTCTTCTAGATCTTAGTGGTAGCAACGGTGACATTGGGCTTTGAATCAATAATCTTCCTCCCTTTGTGTTTCCTCTTGTTGAGTTTTGACTTGAGGTAGGAACCTGCATCTCATTTCGGAGCCTTCAACTCGACCACTAATGGTTGCTTGGCTCAACGCTCACTTGTGTTGTGAGTGGGGCTCTTATGGAACTTAGACCACTTTCCTGTGTCCTTTTTTGACTTCATGGTCGTGTTCTTTTCTTGTAGCTTCAACTAGTTTTCTTGTGTCATCCCACCTTGGCTTTGTCCTTTCTTCTTCAGATTTGCAGATCCAAAGTCTCGCTTCTTTTGTTTAAATTTCTAATCGATCTTGACAACATATTGGTACGTCGTGCCAAGTGAGGATATGTTTAGGAACTACATCTTGTCCTAGATGTATCTGTGTGGGCAGTCATGGTATTTGAGTGTCCAATGCCATTCAAAATCCTTGATAACCAACTTTGTGTGAAGGGTATGAAAAATATTGGTAAACTCCAACATGTCTTGGTCCCTTCCTTCCCGTAGCCTGGTCCACTTTATGTATTTATTCTCATAGCTTTTGACAGGGTAGTACTTCTCCTTGATGGCATCCCAGAATGAATTCCAAGTGGGTGTGGCTGAAAATAGTGAGTTGTACTTTCATCCTTCTGCACATAGTATGCTTCCCACCAGTCCTTGACGTGTGGGGCGGCTTTGAGAAGTGCAAAAGTGATCTTTTCCCAACTGGAAAAATCATGAACAATAAAATATCCTTCTAGCATATTTAACCATTTATTTACAACATCCACATATATCAGACCCTAAAATTTGGGAATGTAAAATTTAAATTGTACCTTAAAGGGTGTGGTTCTTCTAGAGTAGCCACTGGAAGTAGATGTGTCGCCCCTAGGTAGGCACTGAAGGATGTGGGAAAAGTTGTCCATGATCACATTCCTTTGTCACTCAAGGGATTCTTCGAGCAATATTTTGATACGATCTTTTTCCCCCTCGTCTTTCTTTTCGTCTACCATGGGAGGTCATCGGGATTTGCGAGGCTGGTCTTGCAAAGGTTTGACTATTTCAAGCCCTAACTCCTTATATCCTGACCTCATTGGGGACATGAAAAGAAAAACAGAGAAAGAGAAGACCACTCTGATACCACTGATCCAAACTTAAAGAGGAATGCAAAAATTTACATATATAATCATAAACACATAGATGCATTGGAAAAACAATTCATTTCATTAATAGAAAAATATTGAACTATGCTTACAAACTTAATGGAAATAAGAATAGTTGGGGCGATGGTAGCTTATCTCTGAGAAGAGATGTTGTGGCTACATGCCTCTAAACTGAGTTACAATGAGGCTCAAGGGCTTTTTTATTATTGAACAATAAGAGAAAATCCTAAACAACCAAAACCCTAACCCAAGGAGATGTAACACCAAGAGTTGATGGACCCCGTTGGGGTTAGTTGTGTAGCCAACTTTCGGGGATCGTAACTTGATAATATTATCTCTGTTTGATGCGTATGATACCTCATTGGAAATATCTCTCTGAGGACTACAACCACCATTGCAATTTCCATAGAAATCATGAAAAGAATTTTTTCCAAAAAAAACGTCGTTTAGGGCCTCAAAACAACTTGGGAAGTTCAGGACCTAAAAAACTGCCAAAAATAGTAAATTGTCCTACAATTAAGGAAACATATGAAACTAACTGGGGGTTCTAGGTGGAACAGGTGGGTGGCCACCAATATCCACCTAGATCATAGACCCATCAAGAGAGTGTCATCCACGAATTTTTGATGGATTGAAGAGGGTCTAGGGTTATGGAGCTTGAGGCCAATGAGCTTGTTACTCAGGTTGGGGGCCTTGAGGATTTTTCTCATTCCTTCACCCATAATGACAAAGAGGAAGGGGGGAAAGGGGTCTCCCTATCTATTGCCTCTGGAGTGGCAGAAAGGCTTGGAGGGAGAGTCACTAACCAGGATAAAAGAGAAGGCTTCTAAGACAAAAACCTTAATCCATTTTATGTAGTCCTAATGGAAACCAAAAGTAGTTAAGAATTCCTGCATGTTGATGGGCCTTGAAAATTCCCATGTTTTCATCATGAAATATCACCATTCATAACCTAAAACCCTAGGTCTTTAACCCGTTCCGTACCCTAATTCCATCAACTTGCTGCCAAATCACATTTTATGTCTTGTGGCTGAATATCATTAGTTTTCTTAGATTTTATATGATTAAAGATGATTATGACATGATTTTGGCTAGATAAATCGATCTTGCTGACAAGGCCAATCTCCCTAGTATCATAAGATAGTCTAGCCACAAACAGACAAACAAACCTATCTTTCTCTAGACATATTAGATTTATAAGTAAATGCTACAAAGGTGTTAAGATCCTACCTTAGATCCAATGCTTGTTCGTAGTAGTCATCCCCTAGTCGTTCGAAAGAGTTACCTTTGAGGACCTGAAATCACAAACAACCAAACATCAAATGGCACCTGCATAGCAAATATTATAAATCATGTCTATTATGGTGATCAAGGAATCCATAAAATAAACCATGAATTAGCAGCTTATTGAGAAAAACGAATTTATTTGTATTAACTTTGAATAGTAGAAGAACCTTACAACCTTTTCAGCCTTGATGTTGAAAAATCTCTTCCTGGGGTCTGAAGTAGGAATTTCCTTTACTTTGACAAGCCTTGCACTCTTCCAAATGAGATCTTATAGGTATGTAATCTTTCCTTAGAGAAACTCAACTAAATAAGACTAAGTTCCAGCAACATTTCACCTCAAAAATATTCAGCTTCTAACCTCTTTAGTAACCAGCCCAATGCTTCTTTTTATAGTGCAGAGGAGGAGGTTACAGGTCCACCTATGAAGGGATAGAATCCTCCTTCAAAGGGATATGCTCTTCACATCAAGGGGTTAGCTCCTTAAGGAATGGAGTGCATGAACCTTAAAAGAGAGAACTTGCCACCTCAAGATTCCTTCCAGAAGCTTCTAGAAATGACTGAAAGTGAGTTTTTCAGAGTATGCTCATGCCTTTTTAACTTTTACAGGGGTCCGCACCCTTAACACAGAGACAGTGCAGTTAGGTGCCCAGGAGACATGACCATTAGGTGCAGGACCGTAGGTAAGACAAAGAGAAAGTGTGAAACCAGAGTTTTAAAGACTTTTGAGGGATTCTCTCTTATTTTCCAGGGTTGATATGAGGAACTGATGTTTTAGACTTACAGAGGAGGAAAGTATGAGTGGTAATGAACTCACACAGATAACAGAATGTCAAGGTGACAATTTTTAGTGCAATAGATTTCCCCCTAAAGTTCGAAGTTTGTAATAGATTAAGATAGAGTTTGTCATGTATGGAGAGTGAAGTACATTATCATTTCAAGGATCATCTTGCAAACACCCCAGTCGAAACCTATAAAAACATTCAATGCAATATATATATATATATATATATATATATATATATATATATATATATATATATATATATATATATATATGTAGACATATCATCGTTGAGGTAGCATTCCCATACTCAGATCAAAACTGACTAGAAAACTGACTAAACTGTTCTGATACGGGAATGATTTTGTCGTACATCAAGAGTATAGACATGTGTAGACACAGTATGGACGCAGCCATCTATTTATGAATTTTCCATTTTATAATGAACAACAAAATTTCTCGCAGCCTAGATGGTAGAAACTAGATCTAGGGTCTTGATTTCTGCTTCCTGAGCTAGTACGATTTTATCCATGTGAATGAATGTGTCAGAGTCGAACATGGTAGAAACCACTTGATTACTAGTCAATGATGAGGACTATTAACAAGTGTGAGAGAAACAACCAGTAATGTCAATGGCTCTCAAAGTAGTCAGTACAATCCATGAAATGTGAATAAATGAGCTGAAGTCGAACATGTCATGGAATCATTCGATCGAAGGTCAATGATGCAACCTACCATCAAAGGCGAGAAGATTGCCATTAGGGCATGCAGTTTTGAAGGTACTAATGATTTCTAGATCAACTTCCTAGATAATGAGATGAAGTTGATAAAACGTGATCCGTCATAGGCAAGCCCACAACACCAAATCATAGATCAAGTTTTGAAGAAATATATTGGCAAGGACTAACTCAGGGATGGTCAAAATGGATGACAGAGATTTTGCAGATGAATGGTTTGTTTGAACTGTTCTCTTGAGCACATAACAACACTGTAGATGGCTTGGTGACAATTGACCCAAAGCTAATACCCAGAAACTAGCTGAGGACTTTCAATGTGGTTTAATTAACTGTTAGGCAAAGGATTTTCCCAACCGAGGTGAACAAAAAGTGTCGTGTTCAAGAGTGGTTGACGACTTTTTTACAAAACAAAGTGTAACAAACAGGTTCATTTTTCTCTCTTTTCCCCCTCCATTTATGGCAAGTACCTCTTTATTTTTGACAAGATTGAGGAGGATAACATTTGCTTGTTTATAAGCTCATCCTTCGAATGAGTCCAACTTAGTTTAAAATTTGAACCCTAAGAAGGAGTGGTTCATTCCTGTTTAAAATTGAACAGGTCCTTTACTGTTAAATTTTAACGAGTCTAGTATAGGAAAAACTCGGTGCTTTTCAATTTTACGGAGTCAGAAGAAGAACTTAAGAAAACTCCATGGGTACTTTTTCGTAAAATAATCCCTCGGGTCTGAAAAAGGATAAAATAATACAGGAGGGATGAAATTTCCAATACTTTAACAAGCTGGAAAAGACAAGTGCTTGACAATCTTTTCATATTCAACGAGTCTGAAAAGGGTTTAAAGAGGACTCTATTGACCGTAATTAGTCAACGTGTACCTTTTTCGTAAATAGTCCATTTCAGTCCGTAAAAGTGGTAAACTTATACTGAAGGGACGATTATTCAATTATTCTAACAAGTTCGAACAATTAAGTGCTCGGCAATCTTTTCAATTTTCAAGAGTCTGAAAAGAGCTTAAAGAGGACTCTAATGTTTCGTTTTTTCGTAAATTTTTGAAAGAGTGTGAAAAAGTGATAAAAGTATGCTCTTTGTTGAAACATGATCAATTTCCCCAAAAAATGCAATATTCTTCACAAAAACTCAAAACATTACACATACCTGTTTAAGATAAATAAAAATGATTTAAAAATTTAGCTTTTTAAATTGAAAACTAAATAAAGTAAAAATTCATTTATTCGAAAAAAATTATAAAAAGGGCTTTTCTAACTTCATTTTTACCATTTGAGTTCAGAGTGAGAAGTGAGAGCATTTGGGTAAAAAAATTCCTATGAAGATTCTAGAAAATCTGTCCGTCGGAATCGAAAACCGTCAGCTCTAGGTAATCCATGTCCTCCTTAACTTGCATTTCATATGTTTACATTTTGCTTTAAGGATTTAAATTTGATTTTTGAAGGAAAAATAGGTTTAGAAAGTTGCTCATGGGTGTCCACAAGTGCAACACACGGCCCTTGCAGATCCCGACTTTTTCTATAAAGGAAAAAGTCGTGGGTCCGCACCTATTGCTCACAACACATGTAGACCTATGCACTATTTGTAAGCAGTGGGTGCGGACCCCATGCAACAAGTTTTAAAACTTAATTTTCTCCAAATTTGCCTAAAATTTTTCGAACTAGCTTGTTCTAATATGTGTTTTTATGCATTGTAAGACATTCATAATGCTTATTTGGCGAGAATGCAAGCACGAGGATGTAGATTTTTCCACAATAAATCATATTCCCACATTGCAGGCATTGAGAGCATGCAGATTCCTTAATTTCTGGGGCATATAGGGCATGAGGGCCCAAGTAGACCTCTTACAATGGCTGGTAGAAAGATGGAAAACTCAGGACCAATGCTTTGTGATTAGTGGCCATCGGCTCGAAATCGAGCTGGAGGAAATATACTTTTTGATTGGTTTGTCCAAGAGGGGTGAACAATTATCTCTTTTTAGGACTAGGCCTGGTGGGCAGTCTGTCGCTAGTCTCCAATTGGAGTTTTGCGATGATCAATCAAAGGATAAACGAATTGATATTAAAATTATCAGCCATCCTGAACTTAAAGTTATTGCATTTACTATTACCAAGCTATGCAGGAGTGTAGCATTGCATGTGGCTACTAGATCCCAGATGCCGATGGCTATAGACTGTTTTCGAGGCACCATATTGAACTGGTGCGAGGCTGTGTTGGCAAATGTGAAAGGCCAACTAACCAGAGCAAAGAACGGACAGCTGAAGAACTTTGGATATGGATTTATTGTAGTTAGCTTTGCTCTAGAGAGGATCCCCATGTTAGCCCTGCAACATATTCCTGTTGATGTTGATCTTCCTCGAGAGCCTAGAATGGTTCATTGGGTTGCTTTGATGGCCCGTCACCTTGAGGATGGCAGAGAGGTTGTTCGATTTCTACCTGAATATTTTCATTGGTTGAACAACCAACTTTTTCTGATTCAGGACTTTCCATATGCCAGGATGGATTACCGCGGCGACCCAGACATGATTCTTCCACCAGGAGAGCAATGGGATGATTCAGGTAAAAACCATTTTCAAAACTTTTTAAGTTTTAATTTTTTTATATTTTAAATCGTCCAAAACTCACAATCAAAAGTTTGAATGCACATGTGGGTCCACAATGACCAGCTTCTCTCCAGCCTTACGAGAGGAGACACCTAGCTGCAGCAGCACCATCCCCATAGGATCAATCAACAGAGATCCTAACCGACTTGGAGCATCATCTAGAGCGCTTAACACTAGATATTCCAGAGATTGATATAGATGATATTCCACTTAGGTTACAAAGATATGTGATTGGGGTCCCAGGACCTTTTAGGAGGTTCCTATGTAGGGTGGCCTAAGTAGTAGTTTCTTATCATGATCATCGCCAGGGATAGGATGATCGATTTTTTAGACTCATGACATTTCTGTCTTTTTGTATTATCATTTTTGCCGATCATAAGGTGTTTTTCAATCTATGATCGAAGATGTTATATATTTTGAAACACAATTCTATGCTATGATATATCATTATTACCGGCTATGTTGTGTAACATGTTATCAAATGTTATTAAATTTACTATTTTGATTATTGAAAATGCTTATTTATCATACTAGAAGCAACTGCATCTGCTAATTTATTTAAATGTCTTCGAATATGTTGATATTCAATGTAATCAAATTCACGTTCCAAGAGACAAACTCTCGAAAATAGCCTTAATAACCTTGAATATATAATGGCATAAACCCTATTAAGCTGTAATACAACGAGTTTAGAATCCAACCTAACAATCAAACTCTGAATCCCAAATGAGATGGATTCAAATAATAACTCAATCACTGCACTATACTCTGCAATGTTATTCGTTGTTTGACCGAGGCTTACCCCATGCATAGACACTAACTCATCAGAGGGTAAATAGATAACCCAAGCTGCAGAAGAAATGTTCTGTGTACTACGACAAGCGCCATCAGCACAACCAATGTATGTTTGAAGAGATGTCGACATCTGTAATATCAAGAGTAAAATTAAGATAAGAAGGAATAATGATAAGAGCACTCTCTAAACTAGGCACACTTTTCTAATCTAAAACATACCAGCTGTAAAGAAACTAATCTAACAAAAAATCTCCACATAGAATTTAAGCATAATTTCTCTTCAGGTAAAGTCCATTTCTGGGCTTACCCAAAGAGACACTGTCAAAATCTATCAATTCATAAGCCCCTTTTGCCAGCTTTCGCTTAACAATGTAAGGACCATGCCACATAGGTACAAATTTTCCAGCCCCTAGCTTATCGTTCGCTTGATCATATAGTAAAACTAGGTCTCCTTCTAAAGAATTATGAGGTGTAACATTTATATCATACTGAGCTTTCATTCGTTTCGCATGAGTCTCATTTGCTATTGCAACAGTGCGTCGATTCTCATCTAGCTGAGCTAAGTACAAAAAACATTTCTCTTCTTGAGAAGTAGATGGGAGTAATTCAATGGCTAATTGTAATGATGTAATTTCACATTCAATAGGTAACACTGCTTCCAAATTGTAGACCAGTTGAAAAGGAGTGAAACGAGTTGATGTTTTCATTGAGGTTGGATATGCCCAAAGTGCTGAAAATAGCATGGTATGCCAATTTGACTTATGAATACCAATGATTCGTTTGATCATAGTGACTAAAACTTTATTGATAGCTGCAACCAGACCATTAGCCTGCAGGTAATATGGAGTAGAACTATCATGGCGTAGGCCAAGTTGATCTGTCAGTTCAGTCATCATGATATTTCAAAAGTGACTTCCATGATCAGTAACAATAGCTTGAGGAACACCAAATCTAGAAATTATATGATTGAATATGAAAGTTGTAGCAGTCTTTCTATTTGTCGAAAATGTAGGCATCACCTCGGCCCACTTAGTCTACCGCTAGGATAATATAACCATGCCCCCCGGACAAGTGAGGGTTACATGTAATAAATTCAATAGCCCACTTTGCGAAGGACCAACAAGGGTGGAGATATGTTTCGGTTGAACAGGAATCAGAAGATGACTATACAACTTGATATGCAATTTCAAAGGGATTCAAGGGCATCACGCCATTGAATGAATCGACCTCAAAATCGGAAGGTACGATCCAAGGATCATCAAAAGTAACAGTATTCAATGAAATCATACGAATATTTGCAATAGAAGGCGATACGTTAGAAGGAGGGAAGGAAAAAGTTCCCTGTAAACCAGAATCTTTAATGAAACCTACGCCAACATCCTTGTAAGGGATAGTCGTTTTACCAATGTGCTGAATACTATATGTAGAGGCTGGGTCAGATGAGAAATAAGTCAGTTGGTCTATCGTAACGATTTTTCCGTTATGAAGAAACTGGATAAGCTGAAAAAGTAATGAAATAATAGCAGTCATAGCATAAGACCAACTGCAACCTAGGAGAAGGTTGTAATCTAGAGGGGCATCAACCACTTCCACATCTAGATTTATGGTTTTGCCTTCGACCCCTATAGGTAAATCCTGCAAAATACCAAAGGAATGGAATGCTCAGCCATCAAAAGCCCTTAGAATTGTCGGAGACTGATTGAGTGTGGTAGAACCAAGCAATTTCCAACACTGGATCAACATAATACATGTAGAAGCCCCTTCATCAATCACAGTTCGAAAGCAAGGTCTGTTTTTGAATAAAACTGGAATTTGGAAAGCCATTTGATGAGGTAGGCGGGGTGTACTATTCTCTAAATCGAAGATTATTAGGTTCTAATCCTGAATATCGATAGCTCCTATAGAAGACAATAGTAATTTACGCTGTACTGGGCACGATTGTAGCACTTCCAAAGCCAACATTGCTGAAGGAGAAATAGCTAAGTATTCAACAATGTTGTAATTCTGAGCAGCTCTCGCGTGGGGATTGAAAGCTAATTTCTGAAGTACACCTTTAGCTGGTGGTTTGATTACTAAGTCAAGGTTGGGTTTCTCGATTTCTAGTGGACCGGAACTAGGAAGAGGTGTAGTTGATGTGTTTGAATTAGAAGATTCTACTTCTTTACCACCAACAATATTTTTACTACCATAGTCTTGCGATCACGTTGCAATCCTGACATGAGACATCGTCATAATGGGTTCTTCTGAGGCATTTGAGGAAGAACTAATCATCTTACTATCTTAAGTAAGAAAATGATCCTTCAAGACAATAGGAATTTGAGAACCTTTAATGAATTTTGAAACCTCTGCTCGATGTGGGCATTCTTTGGTAAAATGATCCTCGTCACAAATAAAACAAGGATAGCGAGGTTTCTGTTTTTTGTCAATACATTCATTTTTATCTGTTTTACCTTTTGAATTTTGTTTGTTTTTCTTCTTCCCCTTATTTTTACTACTATATTTTGGTTTGGTTGTAGATGATTCTACGACATGGATGTCAGTAGAAATTTCAGTGGAAGAATCTCCTGTTAGGGAATCAGGTAAAGTTATTATAGGAGAAGAATTCTTTGAAGATTTATTCTTACTTTCAGTACTACCTGAACCAATCATACCATCAACGACATGAGACCATGAAGGAGCTATAGTTATTTGACTGTGTTTTGGAATATCAGGGATTTTTTCATGTAAAGTACATGACTGCATATAGACGAGGTCAAGGAACTGAGCCTGAGCAATGAATTTCTCTTCAGTGACAACTCCTCCCTTAGTTACATCTTCAGTGATTTTGGGTAACAATGATTTAATGAACCATTCCACTAAAATTTGATCCGTAATGAAAACTTTCACTAAACGCCTTCTACGTCACCATTCATGAATATGATCAGAAATATATGTGGATGTGGATTGTTTCAGTGAAGTTAATTGTTTCGTGCCATTGTCATATCTGACAGGCAATAGAAAATGAGCTAAGAAAGCAGTGGCTAACTGATTGAAATTATAAAAAGAGCCTCGTGGTAACTTAATGTACCATTTGGTGGCAAGACCAATAAGTGTTCATTGAAAAAGACGAAATCAAATTGAATCATCAATGATTGAATTAGATGCACACCAAAGGTGATAATTCATAATGTGATTTGATGGATCCTCACGTGACTTACCCTCAAATTTCGGGATATCACTAGGCAACTTACTAGGCATTGGCGGCCAATACGGAAGATAGTAAATTGGATTGTTCGTAAGGCATGACAAATCAGGGAAATCTAAAGTTGCAGTAAATGGTAACTAATGGTTAGGGTTGTGAAAACCTTGAATAATGAGACTAGTTCTAGGAGGAGGATATCTAGGATAACTTGGAATCGGATTTGCATTAGGAATGTTATAACCTCCTGGAAAACTAGGATTGACCAAACCAAACTGGGGTTGTTGAGGCTGTTGATAAGTATATCTAGGATCATACGGTTGATACTCATAAACAGGGTTTTGTACAGTAGGACTGAATTGAAACTCTCCCTGGTACGGTTGATAGATGAAATGCGGTTGACTTGTGGCAATCATATTTGTACCAGCTTGTCCTGCAAGCATCTGGACTGAATTCTGAACTGTAGGTCCTGACTGTGGCACAAAGACTTGAGGAATTTGCACTAATGCAAGGATAGTATAAACCGAAGCTACAGATACTCCAGAAATAGGTGTTGTAGGTTTAACAAAAGTTGCAGTAGTTGCAACAGTTTGAGGCGGAGTATAAGGTGTGCTAGGCGCAGGCTGTTGAACTTAACTAGGTGCAGGGATTTGAACAGTAGGTTGGAAAAGTTGCTGGGTTGGACTAGAAACCAAAGACTATCTAGGTTGATTAGATAACTGCACATTAGGTCGCATAGTCTGTTGAGTTTGAGACAGATCCCACACCATGTTCATTCCAGAGTATGGACCCATAAAAGGTTGTGCATATGGAGGACCATAACCTGGTTGAACATAGGGATAATAATTGAGTGGTACATTTCTAGCTCCTTGTAAAAATGATTAACTAGAAGGTGGTTGGAAACCATGAGTTGGGCACTGACCTTGAGGCTGATAACCCTGAGGCATGTACTAAATCTGGGGTTGACCTTGGGGTATGTACTGAGTCTGGGGTTGACCTCGAGGCATGTACTGTCCTTAAGGTTGAAAACCTTGAGGTAGACCTATAGGTAGTAATTAACTACCTTGAGGTTGCCCCAAGGCAGTAACTGACTACCTTGGGGTTGCCTCCTAGGCGGTAACTGACTACCTTGCGGTTTCCCCCCAGGCGGTAACTGACTACCTCGAGGTTGTCCCCCAGGCGGTAACTGACTACCTTGAGGTTGAGGATTTGGAACACCACCAAACATCATAAGGATTTGCTCTGCGTTCAACATTTGAGTTCCATTACTACCAAATGATAAGACTTGTTCAATCAATTAAGGAGTTGCGCCTGAAAAAGTACCAGAGAGTGACTGGTACCCCGAAGGAATAGAAGGACCGCCAGATAAAAATGTTTCCGGTGATTGGGAAAACATAGATGGCTATCTTGACATGATCGATGGAGGATAATAACCTCTTGGTGTATGATGAAAAGGAATTCGAGGTAAAAACTAAGACCCGGGTTTTCTAAAAAAATTGTCAATGATAAATACCAAGCATCACTCCTAAAAGGACTGTAGAATATTGATTCGCTCCCTAAGATTTAAAGTTTGTTGGTTTTCGGGAAGAGTTATGTCTTCATTTGGACTAACAATTTCTTCAATAGAAATGAGGCCAGAAGGAAGATTTTGAGTAATAATATTTCTTACCCTAGGTGAACCAGGACCACTAGAAGTTGGAGAAGCAAATCCTAAAATGGGAGTAATAGCAGGTTCAGTGTCAGGCTCAGAAATTTCAGGTTCTTCAGCTAATTCACTGGAAGGAGAAATACTACCAGTAACTTTGGAAAACGAAATTGACTCTTTAATATACTCTATTGTTTGTATTCGATAATCAAGATTAACAATTAAACATGACTCGCTGGCATCTGGTGATCCAATTCTACTATCACTAAGTGATACAAGAGCTCGTAGCCCTTCAAGTTGGCTTGGTGTATGATGAGCCCCAAAAATGGATAATTATATGGGCTCATTCAACATCCTAATTCGACTTAATCCACCATTCTCATTAGTTTATTGCATGTTTTTGATTATATTTATGCTAATAGAGTGAATTGGGTTAGTCATTATGCCAACAAGTCTAATGGGTGCTTTGTGCAGATTTTTAGTCAATTTTGAGACAAAATCAAAGGTTTTAATGAGCACTTGGCAGCCAAATTCATGGAAGAACAACGGAGAGGATTTGTAGGAAGGTGTTTCCTTCATTTATGGACCCTTACCTCCAATTCTCCACCATCAGCTTGAAGTTCAAGGGCCACCAAATCAATTATCACAAGGGTAGCCGAGCAAGTGCTCGAAAAGTGTTGTTAACTACAAGTTTTGGCAGCCGAGTTCCTAATGTTTAGGAGGGTTGTTGGGGTCCTCAATTTGTATAAATAAGAGGACTTAGGGCCTCATTTCAGTTAGTCACATTGTAGGCAGAAGTTAGCTAGTTTGTAGTTCGATTTTAGTCATTTTTTAGGCAGTAGTTTAGCTTTGCATTTGAGCACATTTTCAAGCTTTTCCTTGTGGACAGTTTTTGGAATGTAACATTTATTTTGATCAATAAAGATGAATCCAGCTTTTGCACCAGCTCTAATCTCTCTTAGGAGGCTGTAGCTCTTGGGTTTGGGCCCAACTCAAGTGCCCAGTACCTCCTTTGTTTACCTTTATGTGTTTTTGCTGCATTCTTAGAATAAAATCTGTTATTTAGATTTAAATCTTGCTTTGTTATTCAGATTGCTTTTGATGATTAAAAAGGATTTTTATGTTCAGATTGATTTGATAGGTTATTAACAGGGAAGATCTTTAGAAAAAGGCCATCAAGCACCTCTGATTTCACCTCTCCCCCAATGGAATCAGGAGCTGGGATCAAGGTGACCTTGCTTCCAACAAAAGCACAGTCTTTGCTTCGCCATGCAATCATTAGTGTTCAATTTTTATTTGCAAAAGTTGGTTACATGTTCAGAGTCTTGATTGCTTCGCTGCATAGTTGGTATACATGGTTTCACTGCAAATAATCTTCTGTTCTATTTCTTTGCTGTTATCTAGGTCATATTAGGTCAAAGTAATTAGCTTCTTGATTTTCCAAGTCTTCATTTGTCTAGTTCGAAAGATAATGTGCAGAGCACTTGTAATACCTCTCCATCCACCTATACTCCATCAATCCCATCTGTTCCATCTCCTAGCTTAGATTCTTTCCTCTCATTTGGTACGTTTTCACAATCTGCCCTAGTTCCTATACTCTCACATAACATTGCTTCTCTTATCTTTGAACCAACCCAATCGCCTTAGCCACTCTTCAGCCTCATTCACCAAGTCCTGGAAATCCTCACACCCCTATCCCACCTCCATACCCACTCCTTCATCTTTCTTCCTCCATCCATCCTCCAAAATCCCATTTCTGAACATCCTGTAGAAAAATTACAGACATCCTGTAGAAATCCCAGAACATCCTGTAGAACCCCTGCAGACTTCCTGTAGAAGCTCACGAATGAGGTTTCTTGATAGCCAAACTCTGTGAAACTCTCTGTAAGGGTGTTAGGGATCCCTTAGGCCCTCTCTGAACCTTCCCGACCCCCTCCAAGAATTTCCTCTCACCAATCCACCTCTGCACAGTCAAAAACAGTTAAATCTCATGCATGATAATTTTGATAACTTATTCAAAAATACAAAAAGGAGTTTTTTCAGATGTCACTATAGAAGTAGCTTAGACACATGCATTTTTATTTTCTAGAAGTCAATGGCATCTCTTTCAGTAACTTTCATCCTCTTTCTTGCATCAGTAGGGCTAGCTGGTAAAATTAGGGTTTGCTAGGGTTTACGTTTCCTTTCAGCTTTTCAGTTTCTTTATGCAAGTAGATTAGCCTCCTTTGAGTTAGCTCTCATATAGTAGTTAAAAAGCTTCTTATAAGAGCTCATAGAAGTTGGGTTAAGCTCCTAGCGGACTTGTGCCAGTTGATCAAGTGACAGCCGTGGCAAGAGCTAGTACTTGTGCATACAGCATCGTCACTTCCAAGTTTGTTACGAACTACGAGGTTGATAAAATTAAAGAAGGGAGTCCAAGGAGTTGCATCATTATTGCTGAAATACTGGGGCCCACCACTCTTTTTGGCGCCATTGCAAGGGAAGCATCAGAGTATTAGTGATTGCTGATTTTCTTCTATTTTCTACTACAACTTTCTGCTAAGTAGTTTGTTTCGTTTCCATTCTGCAATTTCATTTCCACAAAAGTAGATTAGACATTTCCTGCTTTCATAGATTAGCATTTCAATTCTACAATTTAATTTCTACAAGCGTAGATTAATATTTCAATTTCACAATTTCAACTCTGCAAGCGTAGATTAGCATTTCATTCCTGCAATTTCATTTGAGAAAAATAGATTAATCCTTTCCTGCTTTCATTTAAATTCTGCATTTTCATTTCAGCAAGATAGTTAGTTGCAGTTCAATCTATTTTAGATTTTGCTGGTACAACCAGAAAAAAGAAACAAAAATCAACCAAAAAGATTTCATTTCATGCCTAGTAGGAGTAGAGATAAGTCAGAAAAATGATTGCACAACACCCCCACTGCTTCACACAACCAACCTTCTCCCTTCTTCAATGGCTGTGATTAAAGAACCCTTAGGTGGATAGCAAGACATATTTGAAGAACCTCAAGGGAAGAAGAAGAAAACATTCCTCTGGAGCAAATGGCTACAAATAGAAATGTTGGGAGTAGTACCTCATCCAAAAACAAATTTGCAAATCAGATCGAAGATTTCAAGAGTGATATGAGGCAGTTTCTTGCCATGCAACTGGATACCTTGCAGATCCAAAGGAAGAAAGAGGAAGCCAAGAGGGCTTTGGCCATCTTCTGTCCCAGGTGCACTAGAAAGCATCCTAGCAACGAATGTCCATTGCACTCCATAGAAGTGTGTTTTGTTTGTGAAAGAGACCATCCTACGAATCAGTGCCCTTCCTTGATCGAAATCAAAGCTGCATATCAGAGGGCTAAAAGAGCCACTGAACCACTCTATTATATGAATCAAAGGAGGCCACATGGACCCATACCTTACCAGCAGGGAATGCAAGGGACATCTGAGACCTATTATGACCCCTATCAAGCCACTTCCATGCCTTCTTGGGATCCCCCTTCTCATCCTTCCTCGTCCACACCTCCTCCTCGGTCATTCACATATCCACATTATGCCCAACCAACTTCTCTTTCATTTCACTCTTATGCTCCGCCACAGCCTCAATGGAATCCACCTCATCAGGGGTGGAGGCCCCAGTACAACTCTCATCCCACTCCTTTGCCTCCACCACCTGCTCAATTGCAACCATCACCTCCTGCTCCACCAAGGCAACCCCAAATTCCTGCCCAACCGCAACCCCATCCACATCCATCTCAAATATACACCACCACTCAACTACCCGTACCACCATTTCCAAACCCGCACATTGGAATAGCTCAACCCAATTGCAAAGCTGAGGCACAACATGCCCAAATGACTCCTCTTGAGCTCGATGATATTCACCATAGCTCAAGAAGAGTGTTGCAAAATAGAGATTATATTGACAACATTGAAGGACCAAAGGCAAAAGAAGATTCAAAAGAAAAGATCAAAGAACCATGGGCTGCACTTGATGAAGAGAAGGCATCAAAATCAGAGATCGTGAGAGTTCCCTCATGGTTCCCATCAAATCTTCCATGTATTCAAGAGAAAGATCAACAAAAAGAGGAAGATGAGAAAGTCATGGTAGAAGGTCACATGAAACATGATCCAGATCAGCAAAAGGATGGTCACTAAGTTGCAGTGGTACTCTCTTCCTCAGCTATGTTTGATCCCTTCAAAGTCAGATCATTTGGTCTCTGAAATTCGGATAGCTGTCAAAGCATGCATCTCAAGCCGCCACATCATTTTGTCTCCAATATTGATGTGCACATGGCTCCATTGGAAGTATTCTTATACTTGAAAATGATTTTGTTTTTCAAGTAGGGTAGGGTAGAAAAAAAAAAGAAAAAAGATAAAAAAAATGAAAATAAGAGGAAAATAAAAATCTAAGGTGAAAACCTCCTTGGAGGCACCTTAAATTGGCTCATTGATTGAAAACCTCCATGAGGCGGTCAATGGGTTGGGAGAAAAGAGAAAAGAGAATAAGATCTCCGGGTGAAAACCTCCCTTGGAGGCACCTAGGGCAGGCAATTAGGGTGAAAACCTCCATGAGGCGCCCTAGTTGTTTTTCAAAAAAAAAAGAGAAAAAGAAAAAGAAAAATAAACCTAATTTCCATTGAATAATTTCAGGTTGTAGTAAGGACATTTCAGGTCAGGAGGATCGGTCAAAACAAAGACAGAGGAAGTTCTGTGCCTTCTACAGGAAGTTCTGTGTTTTCTACAGGAAGTTTTGTGTCTTCTACAGGAAGCCTACAAACAAGCCAAAATTGATCTCTGAAGAGGACCTGAAGGCTGGGAATCTGTCCATGAGGCCTGCAAGCATCCATGTTTCCATCGCTCACCCTTCTCTGTCAGTTTTTCCATCTCATTGTGCTTCTTTCCTCAAAACTGTGTGTTCTACAGGAAGTTCCTGTAGAAATTACAGGATTTCTACAGGAAGCTAGAAATGGATTTCAAAAAGGTAGTTTGGCGAACATGATAGCTTCCTCAAGGGTTCAGAAGTCCTCCTACAATATTCAAACTCCTCCTTCGTCATCTCCATGCCTGCATCACATCCCAAGCTCAGTTTTTCTTTCCATGCAAAAACTTGCAGAATGCTTTGAAGAAAAAATACATAGAACAGAATTTGTTTTTTCCCTAGCTTGAAAACCGTACATCCATTTGAAAAATTGTTACAGGGGAAGTTGTATAGGGACAATGGCAACATGCCCAAGCAATTTCAGCCCATTCCGGTGCACGGTTTCCAAGAAACCAGCCTCCATCACCTTCAACCATTTTTGCATTTTCTCCATATCTGTGAATCCATTTCAAAACCTATTTCATGCGGAGATGCACATGGGTGATAGTAGCCTACCCAAGCCGTTTTAGCTGATTCCAATGCACGGTTCCCAAGAAATTGATCTCTATAATCTTCAACCATTTTCCATTTTTCTCAAAATCTGTGCATCCATTGATCGCAATTTTGCTATGGGAGGTGCATAATGATGATAGGAACATGCTCATCAAGTTTCATATTGATCCAATCTATCGTTATGGAGAAATGGCGAAAACAAGTTTCGGTCCTGTGAAACTTTGACATCAACAGCTTGAGGGTGCAGATTTGAACGTGAAGCCAACTCCTACAGCATGGATCCAGCCAGAGGATATCTGCACAAGAAAAAAATAGCCATGAATCAGCAACCAAGCCACCATGCAACCACAGAAACTAGTGCATGCAGCAAATGAAAGGCCACAGCACCTCACAGCAACCATTCGACTTCCAGGTACGTGACTAAAACTCATTCCTCTGATTGCACGAATGTAATTTTGAAACTGCATGAGCAACGAGATGGTTGGGATTAAAAAAATTGGTGGCCAGCTAACTGGCCACCCTCATCTAATTCAATAGTGCTCGGTGGGTGAATAAGACACGTGTGCTCAGTCATCTCAGGAGGAAATCGGGGAACAGGTAATGATGACTGTTTGACCATCAATGTAATTGATGGAGTGATCACAGGTAGAAAACATGATGTTTCGTGACAGCACTTCTGTCTGCATGGGCCAGCGCACGTTTTTGCCACCTCACCACAAATCACACATCAATTAAAGAAGGCTCAGCTGAAACTCACAAACTGTTGTTCATTTGCACTTACAACATCCTCAACTGAAGTATGCACAAAATGATTAACTAGTCATCCTCCACTAGTTTTTCTACCTATCTTCGAGATTCTGCCGTGTATTGGGCTCGCTCAGAGGCGCAGGGGCGTTCTACAGGAATACGTTCTACAGGAAGTACGACATATCCTTCCGAAGCAGAGAAGCCTGAACTTTTCTTCATCGAGTTTGGAGCTCTGAGAGAGGTAGACTTGAAAAAACACTCTTCCATGCATGATACGTTCAAAAGGTGGCGAATTAAACTGGTTTGAATAAGAAAGTATGAAACAAGTCTACCTGTGAGTCAAAAAAATAGCAGCTGCGTGTGTTTGGCACGGAATTTCTCAGTCGATTTTGTGTCAAAATTCTCCTCCACGGTTCTTGTTAACAAATTCCTTCTGTAGAAACGATAAACCACTGTAAGGGCTAACCTGTGCATAAAGAATGTGAGTTTTATGTGGTTGGGGATGAAAATTAAGCTCTGCACTCTGTCTGTGGGAGCCTAATTCCCTTTTGATAGTCGAGTTGTGGGCAGAAACAGCATTATAACCAGGGAATGGGTTCAAAGTGGAATATATACACTTGGGGGATACTGCCTTCAAAGTTCTGGGGAGGAAACCATACACAGAATTCCCCTTTTGATCAGAGCACAAGCCAAAATAGAGAATTTTCACCATGCCAGGAGGGTTTATCAGAAAGGAACCCTCGGATTCCAGGAAAGTGTGAGAAACTCCCGAGGTGGTAGACATGTTCACCCATGCCAATTGGATGACCTTCTGTGACAGAATTCAAGGTCATGATGATGAGGTCACAGAAGAGTTCTTAATGTCCCTGCAGCCTAAATCCAAGATACTGGCCACTGTAAATTTCAGAGGGTTGACCTTAAAGCTTACCCCACCACTCATTAGAAGAGAAAGCTAGTGGAAAAGAAACATAGGACAGACCACCACAGAGAGAACAAGAACAGAAACAAGAGAAAGACCAAGCTACTGAGCCCAAAACTGTGGGTGGAATAAAGTCACAAACGCCAAGAGAAACGGTTGCAAATCAGGGCAGAAAGGACTGAAAAAGTCCAAGAAAGTGAGGGCACACCCAAGGCAACCACAGAAAAATTAAAAGAGAAGGCACCCCCAGCCAAGCATGCCAAAATAGAGAAGATGGTTTCTACAGGAAGCTAGAAAATCGTTTCTACAGGAAAACAAAAAATAGTCAGCACAGGACTTTCTACAGGAAGTCTGGAAAAAGCGCGACAAAAGGAGAAATCGCCTGAGATTTTAGCCAGGGAGGCAGCATCTATGCTGGCTACCCTTAGCACATCTCCAAATCAAAAAGGGCAGTGAAAGAGGGAGCCTTTCATGTATTTTAAGGCAAGAAGGAGCATGCGGGTAAAAACTGGCAGACCCCAACCACAGTCAAAAGAGCCAATCACGATTTTAGACACCCCAGCTACACAAAAGGAGAGGTCTCCCTCAAAGGCATTCATCACCTATGAATGGGGAAGCTCGAAGACATCCACCTGGAGAGAAAGAATGAAAATGTTGGACACAAAGACCTCTCTACAGGATGCGGAGACAGTTCTACAGGAAGCTTAGAATTCTCTAGGAAAAGGAGCACAGGCAGTGGGAAGAAGCAGAGAGAAAAGCATGGTTTCATGACCGAGAAGAGGACATCACTTCAGAAGCTTGGAATGACAGGGAGGCCACCAGGGCCATCAAAGATGAGGAGATAGATTGGTTGCTCAGAGGATGAGCAACACTTTCAGTAGGGGGGTGATGATGAGCCCCAAAAATGGATAATTATATGGGCTCATTCAACCTCCTAATTCGACTTAATCCACCATTCTCATTATTTTATTGCATGCTTTTGATCATATTTATGTTAAATAGAGTGAATTGGGTTAGTCATTATGCCAACAAGTCTAATGGGTGCTTTGTGCAGATTTTTCAGTCAATTTCGAGACAAAATCAATGGTTTTAATGAGCACTTGGCAGCCAAATTCGTGGAAGAATAAGGGAGAGGATTTGTAGGAAGGTTTCCCCTCCATTTATGGGCCCTTACCTCGAATTCTCCACCATCATCTCAGAGTTCAAGGGCCACCAAATCAATTATCACAAGGGCAGCCGAGCAAGTGCTAGAAAAAGTGATGTTAACTACAAGTTTTGGAAGCCGAGTTCCTAAAGTTTAGGAGGGCTGTTGGGGTCCTCAATTTGTATAAATAAGAGGGCTTAGGATGTCATTTTAGTTAGTCACTTTGTAGGCAGAAGTCAACTAGTTTTTAGTTCGATTTTAGTCATTTTTTAGGCAGTAGTTTAGCTTTGCATTTCAGCACATTTTCAAGCTTTTCCTTGTGGATAATTTTTGGAATGTAACATTTCTTTTGATCAATAAAGATGAATCTAGCTTTTGCACCAACTCTAATCTCTCTTAGGAGGCTGTAGCTCTTGGGTTTGGGCGAAACTCAAGTGCCCAGTACCTTCTTTGTTTATCTTTATGTGTTTTTGTTGCATTCTTAGAATAAAATCTGTTATTTAGATTTAAATCTTCCTTTGTTATTCAGATTGCTTTTGATGATTAAAAGGGATTTTTATGTTCAGATTGAGTTGATAGGTTATTAACAGGGAAAATATTCAGAAAAAGGCCATCAAGCACCTCTAATTTCACCTCTCCCCCAGTGGGATTAGGAGCTGGGATCAAGGTGACCTTGCTGCCAACAAAAACACAATCTTTTCTTTGCCATGCAATCATTAGTGTTCGATCTTTATTTGAAAAAGTTGGTTACATGTTGAGAGTCTTGATTGCTTTGCTGCATAGTTGGTATACATGGTTTCAGTGCAAATAAACTTTTGTTCCATTTCTTTGCTGTTATCTAGGTCAGATTAGGTCAAAGTAATTAGCTTCTTGATTTTCCAAATCTTCATTTGTCTAATTCGGAAGATAACGTACAGAGCGCCTGTAATACCTCTCCATCCACCTGTACTCCATCAATCCCATCTACTCCATCCCCTAACTTAGATTCTTGCCTCTCATTTGGTACGTTTTCACACTCCACCCTACTTCCTATACTCTCACACAACATTGCTTCTCTTATCTTTGAACCAACCCAATCGCCTTAGCCACTCTTTAGCCTCATTCACCAAGTCCTAGACATCCTCACACCCCTATCTCACCTCCATACCTAGTCCTTCATCTTTCTTCCTCCATCCATCCTCCAAAATCCCATTTCTGAACATCCTATAGAAAAATTACAGACATCCTGTAGAAATCCCAGAACATCCTGTAGAACCCCTGCAGACTTCATGTAGAAGCTCACGAATGAGGTTTCTTGATAGCAAAACTCTGTGAAACTCTCTGGAAGGGTGTCAGGGACCCGTTAGGCCCTCTCTGAACCTACCCGACCCCCTCTAAGCATTTCCTCTCGCCAATCCGCCTCTGCACAGTCAAAAACAGTTAAATCGCATGCGTGATAATTCTCATAACTTATTCAAAAATACAAAAAGGTGTTTTTTAAGATGTCACTGTAGAAGTAGCTTAGAAACATCCATTTTACCTTTCTAGAAGTCAATGGCATATCTTTCAGTAGCTTGTATCCTCTTTCTTGCATCAGTAGGGCTAGCTAGTAAAATTAGGGTTTGCTAGGGTTTACGTTTCCTTTCAGTTTTTCAGTTTCTTTCTGTAAGTAGATTAGCCTCCTTTGAGTTAGCTATCGTCCATCAGTTAAAAAGCTTCTTCTAAGAGCTCATAGAAGTTGGCTTAAGCTCCTAGCGGACTTGTGCCAGCTGATCAAGTGACAGCCGCGGCAAGAGCTAGTACTTGTGCATATAGCACCGTCGCTTCCAAGTTTGTTACGAACTACCGGGTTGATAAAATTAAAGAAGGGAGTCCCAGGAGTTGCAACATTATTGCTGCAATACTGGGGCCCACCAGTGTATACTTAGGAGGTTTCCCCTGAAGTCTACGATATTTTCTCAGTAATTCAGACACGATTAAATATTAATTAATCACACGCAAACAAAGAAAATTTCAATAAAAACACCTAAAGTATCAAAAGAAACAAACAGCTAAATCACATGCCTAAAAATCTAAGAGTTCAAACCACACACAAACAGTAACTTCCCCTACTAAAAACACTAGTTGGTGATGAAATCCAACTTAGTAAAAGTTTAATACAGAAAGGGCGATTGGAACAATTACCCTGACAACCTGCATAACGAAACAGACTGGCACAAGTTTCTTCACAAAACCATCTCGAGTGAAGAGAACCCCCCCAAGAGTCCAGGTGAGTCTAGTCGACGTCTTCTCTAGGTACAGTGAGATCCTTCCTTCACCATCACCTTAGGAAATAATATTAAGTTTATGGACACTATGGTTACCAACAACAACAAATACAACTGGGGAAACAGTCTACAATCCGATCTACGTGCAAGGGCAGAGTAACAAAGCTCAATCCCCTTGAAGGCTCCTTGACATGGTTAATTCAAGGTTTACCAACAAGTGACCCTAGGCTCCTCGACAATGGTTAATCCAAGGTTTACCGTTTATAATACGTGCAAATCTTCTATCTTTCCCAATGAAACAGAATTGATTGTCTCAAAGTTTCAGACATGATCTTGTGATTGTCTCCTTTAAGAGAAGCTTCCCAGAATGTATCAATTACAATTGGAATTATTTCCTACCGCAAGATGTATCTACTTGTTTGTTTTAACTATCTTGGAGAGTTAATTACTCCCTACTCCAAGATACTACCCTAAGCTATATTGGTGATAAGAGCCCTAGAAATAGAAAAGATTACTAGATCAATTTTAATTAGTCATTGCTTTTATGGGTTGTTCTTTAAGTCGATAGGTATGGAAATGAAACTTTGATGGTGTGAAGACTCGACTCCAAACACACTAAAAAAATGGATTTAAAATGATAAGCAATTCGTTTTTCTTTCAATGAAATTCTAGCTAAAAGAAAGAGTTCGAAATTGCAATTCTTTAAGAAACAATTCTTTCTTTCAGCATGGTAATGGAAAGAAAATCTTTTTGTCCTTTTCAATAAGAACTCATAACAAGACCAATAATTAATGCTCACAATAAATCCCTTTCCCTTTTCAAAACTTGAAACTACAAAAAGCAATGTTCCTTTCATAAGAGATCTACAAGTTCTAGAAAAACACTCAAAACTACAAAAAATAATTTTGAGATCTAAAAACTTTAAAAATCTAATTGACTAAAAGCTTCAATTCTTTTTGAGGACATTTTACTTAGTTGTTTAGCAAACCAAGGATTCATTTTCATAGAATTACAAACCAATCAACAACATCCAGATATGTTTTCTTTTATAAAAATGAAATTCAGAACTTATAACAAAGTTTGTTCAAAGATTTGCATCGAGAAAACTAAATCTATTTCTCACAAAGGACAGATTTCACAACCAAGGTAGACTTATCAAGAAGACAAAAAGACACCAGGGTGATCTAAGGTTTCTCAATCTTCTGATATTTGAGTCACTACAAAGACAATGTGAAAACAACTCCAAGCATGCAAAACTTCTAGAAAATCATCCAAAACAAAAATAATATCGTAACTCACTCACAAGATATTTTTGATAGGAAAAATACAGATCTGGGTAGACAATATAAATCCTAAATCCAACCTAAACTTAACTGGAAGGGGATATTTTAGGTTTTTCAAAAAAATTTAACAGGGTTTGCAGGCTCCAGAAGTAACAGGTGCGGTCGCACACTGTTTACTAAAGGAAAAATGTGGAGATGCCCACACCATCTGTAAAGAGAAAGTGTGGTCCCTTGAAAACTTCAAAGAAAAAACAAAAAATACTTCCAAATTCTAAAAACTACCCAAGCTAGTATACATCAATCAAAAACTAGAAAACAAAACAATTTTCTCAATTCAAAACAAAGGAAAACCAACAATCAAATACCATCCCCAGTGGCGTCACCAATTTTTTGGCTGGATAAATCGATCTTGTGGACAAGGCCAATCTCCCTAGTATCAGAAGATAGTCTAGCAACAAACGAACAAACAAACCTATCTTTCTCTAGACATATGTGATTTATAAGTAAATTCTACAAAGGTGTTAAGATCCTACCTTAGATCCAATGCTTGTTCGTAGTAGTCATCCCCTGGTTGTTTGAAAGAGTTACCTTTGAGGACCTGCAATCACAAACAAGCAAACATCAAATAGAACCTAGATAGAAAATATTATAAATCATGTCTATTATGGTGATCAAGGAATCCATAAAATAAACCATGAATTAACAACTTATTGAGAAAAACGATTTTATTTGTATTAACTTTGAATAGTAGAAGAACCTTACAACCTTTTTAGCCTTGATGTTGAACACGCTCTTCCTGGGGTCCGAAATAGGAATTTCCTTTACTTTGACAAGCATTGCACTCTTCCAAATGAGATCTTAGAGGTATGTAATATTTCGTCATAAAAACGCAACTAAAGAAGACTAATTTCTAGCAGCATTTCACCTCAAAAATATTCAGCTTCTAACCTCTTTAGTAATTATCCCAATGCTTCTTTTTATAGTGTAGAGGAGGAGATTATAGGTCCACCTATGAAGGGATAGAATCCTCCTTCGAAGGGATAAGCTCTTCACATCAAGGGGTTAGCTCCTTAAGGAATGGAGTGCATGAACCTTAAAAGAGCGAACTTGCCACCTCAGGATTCCTTCCAGAAGCTTCCAGAAATGACTAAAAGTGAGTTTTTTAGAGTATACTTGCGCCTTTTTAACTTTACAGGCATCCGCACCCTTAACATAGAGACTGTGTGGTTAGGTGCGGAGGAGACATTACCATTAGGTGCGGGACCATAGGTAAGACAAAGATAAAGTGCGAAACAAGAGTTTTAAAGACGTTTGAGGTTTTTCTCTTATTTTCCAGGCTTGATATGAGGAACTGATGTTTTAGACTTGCAGAGGAGGAAAGTATGAGTGGTAATGAACTCACACAGATAGCAGAATGTCAAGGTGACAATTTTTAGTGCAACACATGATTTACTAATGATAGTTTTTCTAAGATCATTTTCAAACGGTTCTATCACCAAGTTTCTGCACAAACCAGTAGAGTACGAAAATGGCCAATTTAGGGATTTTGACACTTGCAACAAGCTTCCAGAGAAATCGAGAGAGGTTATTATAAAAAATGATGTTGTAATAGCTTTCCATAACTGGCATTTCACCTAGGTGACTCATGTGGGTCCATAGAAGGAAATTCATAAATTTTCCCAAATCTGCAATACTTTTCAAACTGCCATGTTCTACCTTGATTTTCGTGCAGATGAAAGCAAATGAAGAAAATATAGCACATAGGTTTTGGTCCCCGTATATCCAAATTACTAACACTAAAACATTTTTCTAAAATTCCTTACGGCTTGGGAGATATGCGGAGTTATCTTAGGCCAATTTATATAAAATGTCCAGAGTTGTACTTAACAGTCAAATTTGGATTTGCCTATTTTTATGCCACAGTTATGGTTTGAAAGTTCTTTTCCTCCATCCTTGCATTGATCAACATCAACATCAACCATTATCTATTTGAAGACCATCTAGAGAATTCAAACACAACATGAATTTGTTTGTAATTAATCTACAACATGTATAAAAGCAGAGCAACAAGCATATGAAAGGAGGCAGCTCTCAAACATGGAAGTAACTGTTGTGTATTTCACGACTTGTTTTTAATCAACGATATTGATGATGCTTCTTCTTTGAATTTTGGATTAAGCATTTGATGGATTGCTGAGGATAATCGATTGATTGCATTTGAGATTTCTTCTTTACTGTAAGTTTATCTAGCTCCCAAGTGTGCCAAGGCCCACCCATCTAGGTTGCTTTGTATATTGCAAATAGAACCACTATGTGACTAGTTGCGATCAGTTTTACTTGCATTACGAATTGGTTCGGCTTGACTATATTTGAATTGCATTCATTTGATTGTTTAAAGGAGTATAGATACATTAATGTTCTTTCATTCATTTGTTTCCATAATTCACAGTTGAATTTTGTGTGAACCTTGTTTTGATTTCAGAATGGAGCATGCTTGTTATTGCATTGAGTTGTAATTAGCCGATAAATGCCATATGATCACCTAATGAGTGAAACAAATTATCTATACATTGAGAATATTGTGATTTTTTTGATAAGTTAACTCTATTCGGTGAATTCAAACTAATTAAGAATGAGATTTGTTTGGATATCAAACTGATTTGCGTTCCCTCAGGAACTAGAATGGATTGAATTTTTATTTAAATTATTTTATAGACAATTCCCCATAACAGAACTCTCATTGATCATTTTCGATCTAGTTTCAAGTTGTTTAGATTGAAACTTGCTTTCATTAAATTTGGATGGTTTATTACCAATTAGCTCGGTTTCATTTGGTGAATAGACTCTTGGAATGCGGAGTGGATCGAGTGGATTGAACATAGCATACCCATGAGTGCTTTCAATGATTAGTTGATAATTGTGATTTCGTCAAGTTTAATAGATACATGATTTCTCTATTTTGAGTGTTGATTGATTTCATTGGGTTTAGTAGATAAAGGATTTTTCCCTATTTTGTGAGAAGATTAAGTCTATTATTTGACCAGATAAGCGATTTCCTTTGCTTTGTGAAGTGGTTGATTCCAGTTTTCAGGAGTGAGATATCAATTAGATTTCAAGCAATAGTACATTGGCTCCAAGTAAGGTCATTTACCAGTAAGGGTTGGTGTGATTACAAAAGAGTTTAGAGTACAGTTTCTCATAGTTTTTTCATTTGATTGCCATATTTGAATAGAGTTAATGCTTGAATATGTTCTTAGGATTATGATCGATTAGGAACATGTATGCAGTCTAGTTGAGGGTAAGTCTGTTTGGTTAAGTGTGAAACAGAGTGTCCAGATTAGTGTTGAACAACAAGATCTTTGGTTTGTTGTCAAGCTTGTAGGGTTAATGAGTCGTTGACTATAGTTTGATTACCTAGCTAGAGTTGGATTACCATTACAAGTAGGGTAAACCTTTAATTCCTTCGAGTGAGAATTGTAAGAATTAGAACTTGGGTTTTGATTGATTAAGTTATGTGTGCAGTTTGCTTGCTAGGGTTTGATGAATTGTGTGCTAGATTTGGCTAACTCATTTCATAAAGGAAACCGTTAGAACTCTAACCAAGAACTGAATGTAGAAAGCACAATACAACTCTTGTTTACGAGCCCAGATTGACAATTAAATATTAGGAGGATTAATTATCAATTAAAACTCCTAACATTTTGGCGCCATTGCCAAGGAAGCTGTCATTTCTTATTCAGGTAACCATTATTATTAGAGTTTCAGGATCTTGCAGGACTGTCAGAGGGCGGAGAGAGTACGGTAAGACGTGAGTGAAGAGCCATGCATCCACTTTTGTTGGGGTTGCTCCAAAGTCTGACCAATCACTGCTTGTTCTTGAGTTTCTATTTCCTTTATCTTTATGCGTAGAAGTAGAAGCAGTTTGATTTCATTTCCACATTTCATGTAATTCGCAAAAGTTTGTAAATCTCACAGAATTAGTAAGACACATCTACAGGAACCATAGCTAAGCCTCACAAGCAGCATAGGCCTTAGAATAGTCAGAAACACTCTGTGAGATATTTAATTCCCAAATTGTTTTACTTTTAATAGATTAAATAGTTTTCTGATTCTCTCTCAAGTGTGGTGAGTTGTATTTCGGTCAATATAGCTTTTTCTTCAGATTCCAATATTTAATGTTATATCATTTTGGGGTGCTGTAAGAACCCCTGTGACTAATATGTGTGTGGGGACAGGGACTATCAGTCTGCAGATGGACTTGAAGATGATAAATATGAGGGACCTCTCACAAGCCCTAGCAACTGCTGGGATTTTGACCTCTACCTCTCAGGAAGATAACTTCTTGACAATATTCAAGAACTTTTCCATTTCTCCACCACCACAAGAGGATGTGGAAGTCTCTTTTGATTTCCCTTACCACTCATCTGAGATGAATAAATCATGCACTATAATCAATGGAGAACATCCACTGGAACCTAATATCGAGGAGTTCTTGACATGTCTATTAGCAGATCCAGAATGTAATCAAGAGACTACTCACCCTACGGAGAACAATCAACATGACATGGAAGAAGAGGATGAGTAGCATGGGCCAAATCAATAAATGGACCAAGAATACCATGATTACATCAAACATTGGTTCCGAACAACAACTCAAGTGAGGCAGTATTCTCCTCTTCTAAAACTCTTGTTTTCAAATCAAGTACATTTGTTGGTTTTTCATGCTCATGTACACTTCCAACTTTATATGTTAAATCTGAGCATGAATATCTATTTGTACTTGCTCTGCACATGGCTTCAGTAGAAGTACTCATTCAATTGAAGGAGTTTATCTCCCTCTCTTCAGCAGAATAGAAAAGTTTCTATTGTAAATAAATAAATGAAAATAGTAAAGAGAAAATGAGTCCTTTGGTGAAAACGAGCTTTTTTAGCACAATTGGGTAGGGACTTTTCTTGAAAGCCAGGTAACTGGTAGGAAACGTTCCCCAATAATGTTTTCAAATTTGTATGACTTATTCAAATCATGTATATTTCAAATCATTATGCCTTATACTCATGTTGGTTGATGTGGGATCCCTTAAGGCCCACCTGCCAATAAGCTTTGTCCTATCGACATCAATAAATTATCTGGGGCCAAGGCTAGGGTTAGATCATGTACATAGGAGCTTGCATGCCTTAATGACAAGTATCCTTGTCATCTACCAAGGGAATACATAAATGTTTCTTGGTGGATGATTTCTGCAGTCCATTCGACTTCAACAAATCTATTCATCGCTAGTAGAATGTACCTAGTGCCTTGATTCCCATTGACATCATAGGTGGGATATCTCACATTGGTTAACAACTTCCTCAATGGTCAGTAATCCAACGATTCTTTCTTATGTTCAACATAGCCACCATTTATTGACATAAGCAGGATTGCACACGCTGTGTAGCGGTTGAAGACTATACGATTTTGTGATCTTAGTACAGATTTGCAGTAGTGTGGACATTTGTAGCAACATTTTATTTCCTGTAGTAGTCATCTTGTTTCAATAAAGGTTTCCATATAGTAGCTTGATAATTATTTGCAGCAGTCATCTTCCTTCTTTGTTTGGGGACATACAACTCCTCAGACATGGGGGGAGAACAGAACCTTCATTTTTCAGCGTCCTTTACTATCTCCAGTTCATCCTTCTTTAGTAGATCCAATACACATCAGCAGCAGTCATTCCAACTCCTACTTTCAGCTGTGGTTCGATTCATCTTCCACTTCATCTTACAACAACAAGTACATCAAAAGTAAAGGTAACCTGAGGTAAAATTGGCTTAACATTCTTTAATTCATTAGAGATTTAACAAAGCTTTGATGATTAACCACCATGTATTCCATTCTCCATATGCCTTTCATTTGCAAATTCCTCATTCATAATAAAATGCATGCTACTCTAATTAGGTCATAATCATGAAAGGAAAAGTATCTTGGTTCATCTAAAAGAAATGTAATAACTATAGTGCCTTCCCCTCCTACGTTCGCACATATTGTCAATTGAATGTATCCAATAGAGGATGAAATAATTAATGCGCTTCATAAAGGAAAAAAAAATCCAAAAGCATTGGCCTCACAAGAGTAGCATATGCAACCACCTCGCCTCATCCACTATCACCATCACCACCTCATCTCATCCACCATTTCCATTGTCACCTATCATCTCATTCATCATCACCTCCTACCATATACATTGCTTATACTCAATTTGTATCGCTCTCACAATTAAATCTATGGAATTCAAATAAGTATGGTGTTTCTCCGCAAGAACCAACACCTCAAATCTTCACGCAACAATACTCCACAAGAACTAACCTTACCCAAAGTAATGATGCCATAAGAACTTATATATGAGCAGAGTATTTGTTTGCATGAGGACATGAAAAACCTCAGGCATGGGGGGATGATGGGCCTCGAAAATGCCCATGTTTTCATCATGCAATATCACCATTCATACCCTAAAACCCTAGGTCTTTAACCCGTTTCGTACCCTAATTCCATCAACTTGCCATCAAATCACATTTTGTCTTGTGGTTGAATATCTTTAGTTTTCTTAGACTTTATATGATTAAATATGATTATTCCATGGTTTACTAATGACGGTTTTGCTAAGATCATTTTCACCGGGTTCTATCGCCAAGTTTCTGCACAAACCACTAGAATACAAAAATGGCCAATTTGGGGCTTTTGACACTTTCGGCATGCTTCCAGAGAAACTGAGAGAGGTTATTGTAAAAAATGATGTTTTAATACCTTTCCATAACTTGGGTTGCACTCAGGTCACTCATGTGGGTCTCTAGAAGGACATTCATAACTTTGCCAAAATCTACAATACTTTTCAAATTTCCAAATTCCGCCTAGATTTCCTTGCAGAAGAAAGCGAATGAAGAAAATATGGAACATGGGTTTCTGTCCCTGTATAGCCCATTTACTAACCCTAAAATAGTTTTCTAAAATTCCTGACGGTTTGGGAGATATGCAGAGTTCTTTAATGCCAATTTATATAAAATGTCCAGATTTGTACTTAACACTCAAATTCGGTTTTGCCTATTTTATGCTACAGTTACGGTTTGATAAGTTCTTGTCCTCCATCCATGCATTCATCAACATAAACATTAACCATTATCTATTTGAATGCCATCTAGAGAATTCAAACATGGCAGGAATTTGCTTATAATTAATCTACAACATGTATAAAAGCAGAGCAGGAAGCATAGGAAAGGAGGCAGCTCTCAAACATGGAAGTAATTGCTGTGTATTTCATGAATTTCTTTTAATCAAAGATATTGACAATGCTTCTTCTTTGAATTTGGGATTAAGCGTTTGATGGATCGCTGAGGATAGTCGATTGATTGCGTTTGAGATTTCTTCTTTACTGTAAGTTTATCTAGCTCCCAGGTGTGGCCAGGGCCCACCCATCTAGGTTGCTTTGTATATTGTAGATAGAACCACTGTGTGACTAGTCACGATTAGTTTTACTTGCATTACGAATTGGTTTGGATTGACTCTATGTGAGTTGCATTCATTTTATTGTTTAAAAGAGTGTATATGCATTAATGTTCTTTCATTCATTCGTTTCCATAATTCACAGTTGAATATTTTGTGAACCTTGTTTTGATTTTAGAACAGAAAATGGTTGCTATCGCATTGAGTTTTAATAAGCCGAGAAATGTCATATGATCACCTAATGAGTGAAACATATTATCTATACATTGAGAATACTGTGATTGTTTTGATAAGTTAACTCTATTCGGCGAATTCGAACTCATTAAGAATGAGATTTGTGTGGCTATCAAACTGCTCCGTGTTTCCTCAGGAAATGGAACAGATTGAATTTTTATCTAAATTATCTTATGGGCAATTCCCCATAACAAAACTCTCGTTGATCATTTTCAGTCTAGTTTCAAGTTGTTTAGATTGAAGATCACTTTCATAAATATTGGATGGTTTATTACCAATTAGCTCTGTTTCATTTGATGAATAGACTCTTGGATTGCAGAGTGGATCGAGTGGATTGAACATAGCATACCCATGAGTGCTTTCGATGATTAGTTGATAACTGTGATTTCATTAAGTTTAATAGATACATGATTTCTTTGTTTTGAGTGTTGATTGATTTCATTGAGTTTAGTAGATAAAGGATTTTCCCCTGTTTCGTGTGAAGATTAATTCTATTATTTGTCCAGATAAACGATTTCCTTTGCTTTGTGAGGTGGTTGATTCCAGTTTTCAGGAGTCAGATATCAATTAGATTTCAAGCAGCAGTACATTGGCTCCAAGTAAGGTCATTTACCAGTAAGGGTTGGTGTGATTACAGAAGAGTTTAGAGTACAGTTTCTCATAGTTGTTTCCTTTGATTTCCATATTTGAATAGAGTTAATTATTGAAGATGTTCTTAGGATTATGATTGATTATGAACATGTATGGAGTCTAGTTGAGGGTAAGTCTATTCGGTTAAGTGTGAAACAGAGTGTCTAGATTAGTGCTCAACATCAAGATCTTTGGTTTGTTGTCAAGCTAGTAGGGTTAATGAGTCATTGAGTATAGTTTGATTGCTTAGCTAGAGTTGGATTACCATTACAAGTAGGGTAAATCTTTAATTCCTTCGAGTGAGAATTGTAAGAATTAGAACTTGGGTTTTGATTGATTAAGTTATGTGTGTGGTCTACTTGATTGGGTTTGATGAATCGTGTGCTAGATTTGGCTAACTCATTTCATAAAGGAAACCATTAGAACTCTAACCAAGAACTGATTATAGAAAGCACAATACAACTCGTGTTTACGAGCCCGGATTGACAATTAAATATTAGGAGGATTAATTCATCAATTAAAACTCCCAACACATGTAGTGTAAGATGATTTTATCGAAGGCTTTTGACATATCCAATTGCACCATCATGTCAGGCTTCTTTTGGGTATTGAGAGAGTGAACCATTTCATGCAATAAGCTAATGATGTTCAGAATTTGTCTGCCATCGACATACCCTTCTTAATTGGAAGAGATTAGGATGGGGAGAAAAGTCTTGATTATGTTGGCCAAAACGTTGGAGATGATTTTGTATATAACATTGCAAAGGGAGATCGGTCGGAAGTGATTCCAAGAGTGAACTCCTTCCTCCTTCGAAATGAGAGTGAGGAAGGTGGGATTGAGTGCATGCAGAACACTTTTTTTGATCCTTGAATCGTCCTCCAGGGAATGCTCTTCATCTTTAATGAAAGGCCAAAATATTTTGAAAAAACCAATGGTGAAAGCATTAGCCCAAGAGCTTTCCCATTGGGCATGGAAATCACTGCCTCCTCCACTTCCTACATGGAGACCTCCCAAAGGAGAATTTTGTTGTGGTCTTGGTTAAGGATGGAGGGGATGTTATTGGTGATTTCCTTGATGGATTGAGATCTGTCCACCTAAGGATCCTCCAAGAGATTACTATAGAAATCATTTAGCTTGGTCTATATGTCCTCATGGGTGTGAATAGTACCCCAATATCTATATTTAAGACTGACGATTCTATTTTTTTTTCTTGTGTTTAATCATAGAGTGATGGAAAAATGAGGAGTTATGTTCCCCGAACATGAGCTAGCGGGTTTGAAACTTCTACTGCCAGATTGTCTCCTCCTGCTGAGATTTGTCTTCCCATTTCATTTGGAGGCCTCTTTCCTCTTTTTCATTTGATCTATAGGGCCATGATGGATGATGCGTTGTTGAAGTTCTTCCTTGATTTTTTCCAGCACCTTCTTATCTTTGAAAATATTTCCAAAGACTTCTTTGTTCCAGTTTTTTATTTTATTTTTTATATGCCTTAGTTTTTGCTGGAATTGGTACATTCTAGTGCCAGATTGAGGTGGAGAGCCTTCCCACTAATTCTTCATGTTTCCAAGGAATTCCGAGTGCTTAGGTAAGAAATCCTCAAAGTGAAAGGGCATGTTTTCATGGGTAGAGGTGATGTGCATCCTTACAGTGATAGGCCAATGGTCAAATGCCGTTTGGAGAAGAATACGACCTTCAGTTTTCTAGGAGGTTAGATAGATGGCTTCTGAAACCATAGAATGATTAATTCTTGAGAAAATTCATTTGTCCCCACCTCTTCTATTGTTCCAAGTGTAAATTGCATTCATAGTCAGAATGCCAATTAGTGTCATTTTATCAATGGTTTCCTAGAAATTTTCTGAATCTTTGTTCAGCCTGTGAAGCCCTCCTTTCTTTTCAGACAAATTGAGGACCATCTTAAAGTCCCCTTCCATGATTTTGTATGGATGGGACATGGTTCCAAGGATTCTCATGACTGTGGTTAACTTTTTTATCCTCTCATTCACCTTTGGGGTCCATAGATGTTGGTTACACATATGGTATTAGTGGTAACTATGATGCTTAGGACCATTGCGATGGAGGTTTGAGTTGCAATAGAGGAAGTTAAATCATAGAGGGAGCTCTTCTAGAGAATCAGTTGCCCATCAGCAGATCCAAGAGCTACATTGGAAAGATGACTATAGTTTTTGAAACAGTTCTTCTACAGAGTCTGGATATTTTCCATGGCCAACTTTGTCTCTTATAGGAGTACAATGTCTCATTTTCCTACTATGAGTCCGTGTTTTATGAATTTTCTTTTCCCTGGGCTGTTTAGACCTATAATGTTCCAAGATATGTAATTCATTGATAAAGATGGAGGTTAGAGTGAGCGCTATTACTTCTCCCTCATTGAGTAATCTTTCTCCTAGCTCGTGGAGGACCTAGCCTGTGGCTTTTCTTCCTCTTTTCCAGCTGGGACCTTTGGGATTATATTGGTCTACTGTGATGTTCGTTAGGATTCCTTTGAGAGTCAAGTCCACAGGGGGATTCCTAGTCATACAATTTTTTAGTTCCTCTTGTAATAGACAAGCTCCTTCAATTTTTTATATGTGCTCCTTAGGTATGGCAACTAAGCCTCCTTTTTCCCATTCCTCTGCTATTGAGTTGAGGTCTACACCTTCGAGGGCTTCTTCTATGGCATGATCTTCAGCTGAGATTTCTGACATCACCGATTCCATTTCAGTGTCTTCTAGAGTCTTGTCCTCCTCTTCCTAGTGGTGCTCATGGTTATCCCCTGGAAAAAATATTTGAACTGTAGATCTTTCAATTATTTCTATGTTTCCTTCCTCAATATTCTCACCTGAGATTAGTTCCTCTTGCTCTTCCTGTAAGGCTTCAAACTTGTTTTTGTTGGCTACTTTATGCTATCCTTGTTCACTTTCATTCTTCCTATTATGACTATTTTTGGGCCCCACTTTAGTGTAGCCTTATTTGTATGACTTTTTTTTATACTTGAGTGTTGTTTTGTTGCGCTTTGTTCTGGGGGCAGTCTCTGAATAGGTTCTCATGCTCATGGCATTTCCTGCAGCGAAAGGGTATATGTTCATAGTCAATATTCTATAGCCAAGCTTCATCCCTAAAGACTAACTTGATTTCCTCTAGTAGTTCCCCTAAAACATCCATGTAAACACAAATTCTTGCATAGGAGACATCGTAACCATTCCTAGTACCCTCCCACAGTTTAATATATTCCCCCAACTCGTTTCCTATTCCTTTTAAAACTAATGGAGACCAATAGTCCATGGGTAGTGAGTAGATCCTTACAAAAGTAGGGACTCTAGTGAAGTCCTCATTTTCAAGACTGAAATTTTCCTTCTAGTGCCTGATGTAAAGATCAGTAGAATTGAAGAAATATGGGTCTCCTTCGGAGATGTGGTCCTTGTCTTGCAGGAGGTTGAATATAAAAATGATGAATCCTTTAGATCCTAACTGTAGATGAATATCTCCTTTAGGGTGCCATTTGTTTTGTATCCACCAGTTCAACGCTTTTTTCGTAGGCCATATCCCCATGAACTTGTAGATGACAGTATGTTGCTACATCAAGTCTGTGTAAGCTGCAACACTCGGGTCCTGAATCTCCAACATAGGAATATCTTTTTCTTTAGGTTTATAGTTATTATTGGTTTTTGTTTGCATTCATTCAGTGTATTCTACTTTAGCATGGTCGGTTCCAGCCTCTGCTCCTTCCTGTGAAGTCGAGGCTTCCTTTGATGTGTTTCCATTAGCTTTTTTTCTCACTCATGCGACTTTGGATTTCCTGGAGGAGTGGAAGGCATTGTATGTGGTGAGCCTTGTGAAGAATGACATTTCGGGTTCCTTACTCTTTCCTGTAACAACATCCCGAAAGGAGGGGGCCTTAGAGCCCCCCCTACATCTAACATGATCTGAACCGAGTAGAGAGCTCAAAGACTGTAGCAGTAGAGAGATTTCTAAAACCCTACCAACACTCTCTATTGCTTGTTTTCGAGAATTCAACATATGTTGCAACATGATTTCATATTATATATATATATATATATATATATATATATATATATATATATATATGTATGTATGTATGTATGTATGTATGTATGTATGTATGTATGTATGTATGTATGTATGTATGTATGTATGTATGTATGTATGTATGTATGTATGTATGTATGTATGTATGTATATATCTATCATTTTTTCAAATAAATTTTGATCTTTTCTTTCTTCTTCTTTTTTCTTTTTTTTTTTTATATTATTTTTTAATTTACGTTTTAAATGTTTTAATTTTTTTTTTTAATTATTTTTAATTATTTTTTTTATTTTTTTAAACACTTTTCTGTTTTTTTATAATGAAGTTTTTTTTTTTTTTTACATTTTCTTGGTAATATTTACATGAAGTTTTATGTGAGATCATTTTTTGAAAAACAAACTTCAAATATTATCAACTTTGGACATAAGACTTACACGGAACGATGCGCTCTGAGGCGATTCGCTAGAGGAAAACAAAAACCTAGCCGCCATTACACGGACCTGCCTTCGCTTCTGCAGGTCTCTCCATTGACGGCCGCACATGGTACCAGACGCAGGAGGGGAGAGCTCTGCCTCCCCTCCACAGGACATGCACATGACTGACAACAAGCAAAAGCCGGTGATCCTGCCCTCTGCAGACACAGATCCGGAAACAGAGGAAACCCAGCAAAGGACGCAGAAAGAAAAGCTGCATGCAGCCCAGAATGAAGAGGATACAGAAAACAATGACAAGCACACCAATGCGGAACCATCTAAGACCAAAGCGACTTCAAGGACCTGCATACCAAAAGCGGCAGAATCAATCAAGGTGGATATGCCAAGCCATCGTATCAACAGCGAAATACAATACATGCAGGACTACGCCCTCATTGGAAAGTTTCTGGGATTTTGGCCCACAGAGAAAGCCTTACAAGGCTGGATAGCCTCCAAATGGAAGCCAAAAGGACAAGTGACGTTGCAGCTTGGCCCAAAGGGCTTCTTCACAGCTATTTTCAACTGTCTCGAAGATAAAACGAAGGTATTTGAAGGTGGCCCGTACTTCTTCAACTCTTCCGGTTTGTATCTGACTGAATGGAAGCCAAGATTCAATCCGGACAAAGAAGACTTCAGCTGGGCCCCTGTTTGGATAAGAATGTATTCACTTCCTGTGGAATATTGGAAAGAAGAGACACTGGCTGACATTGGCAACAAGCTGGGGACATTTATCAAAGTTGCAACCGAAACAAAATCTCGCAAATACACCTCCTATGCCAGGATATGCGTCAAGATGCACCTAACCAAGACGCTTGCAGACACGGTAAGTCTCTTTCACGATGACTATGAATGGAAGCAGTCCTTAGATTATGAGCACATCCCCTTTCGCTGTAGAAAATGTCATGAACACGGCCATCTCTTCCGTGACTGCCCCTTAAATGTTCAGCCATTTGTTCCTTCAAATGAGACATCTAAGGATCAAGATGGTTATACCAAAGTCCCTACCCGTCGCCGGCATGCCAAGAAAAACCAGGCTATCCCAGATCCAGGACCCAAGGTGAATCTCCAGAACCGTTTCTCTGTTCTAGCCTCTCAGGATTCTCCAAATCCACCCCATTCTGAAAACCTGGATCATCAGATTCCCATCGTGCCCCCCTCCAACCGCTCCATCTCCTTATCATCCTCAGATCCCGCCTTCTCCAAACCTGCAGATTCATCCCCATTGGCGCTCACCAAGTCTATCTCAGATCTCGAACCCCCTTTCCCCTCTAAAGGGAAATCCAAATTGAATGAAAATCAAATAGCTTCAGATATGGATCTTGATGCAGCACTCGCCTTAAGTCTCCATGATAATGCAGAGGAGATGGAGCAAAACATCCCGATCATTATGGAGGAAGACAGAGTAGATGTTAATTTAGAAGAGTTTGACATCTCTAAGCTTGACATCTCCAAACTGGAGACAGCATGCAAACAAAAAGAGTATGAATCAATCCCCCCCTGGCAAATAGACAAAATTGAAGGAGTTTTGTCGCGAGTACATCACCATAAAAGTCTGGGTATTCAAGGTGGAAGTCATTGGGATGGAAAAAAAATCATTAAAGAAACAAAGAAAAGAGGCAGAAAAACAGACCTTCAGAGAACAATAACAGTTGGGGAAATACTTATGGATTCGGGGCTATTTCCCAAGCTGACAAAGTTCTTCAAACCCTCAACGCAATCTCCATGAAGCTCATATCCTGGAATGTCAGAGGACTCAACAGTCCCTCTAAACACAGAATGATAAAAAACTTGATTATGCAAGAACAACCAGCAGTAGTCTTTCTCCAAGAAACAAAAAGCAGTAGCACAATGATAGACAAACTCGGCAACAAAATCTGGGCAGGTAGTAGGTCAATCTCAGTCGACGCTTCAGGGGCGTCAGGCGGTTTGGCCATTTTATGGAACCCGCAGATTGTTACGTTGGACAATTTCCATGCCACTCTCCATCTAATTCAAGCCACCTTCCATCTCATAGGCACCAACATTCATGGGCACCTCACCAATGTATATTTCCCTCAGTCGATTCAGCAAAAATTGGACCTCCTGGATACGATCTCCCTCCTTAATGCAAATAGACTCTTCCCCTTGTGGATTGGAGGGGGAGATTTCAATATCATAAAATCAATGGAGGAAAAACAAGGGGGCAGAGTACGGCTCGACAGCGACAGCAATGGCTTCAAGCAATTCATTCAGAACAATCAGCTCATGGACATTCCTACCTCCAATGGTATTTTTACTTGGTCCAACAAGCGCAAAGGAGCCCACCATATCGCCTCAAGGTTGGATCGTTTTCTAATCTCTGACAATGCGATCCACCTCGGAGGAGACTTCAGCACCTCAATAATTCCTCAAAGCGGCTCGAATCATTGGCCAATTCTGCTTCATTGGTCAAGACCAGGTCATGGCTGCAATCGACCTTTTCGCTTTGAAGCCTTTTGGCTAAAAAACAGCAAATTAAAGGATGTTGTCACTCAAGCTTGGACATCATATTCACCACCAGCGGGAGCCAAGATGTATCAGTTTCAAGAAAAGTTAAAACATCTGAAACAAGCTTTAAAAAGATGGAATCGCACTCATTTTGGCAATATACAGGAAAGCAAACAAAAGCTGGAGCAGCAAATGAAAGAACTTCAACAAAAATTCATTCTGGCAGGACGCACAGAAGAACAAATACAACAAGAGCAGAGCCTCTGGAGTCAGATAGAAGAGCGCCAACAACAAGAGGAAATTTTATGGAAACAAAAATCCCGAATAAGCTGGCTGAAAGAAGGAGAAAAAAACACAAAGTTCTTTCACAAAACTACCATACAAAGGCGCATGCACAACAAAATAACCTTCATCAATAATCAACAGGGTGATAGAATAGAGGTTCATGAAGAAATGGAAAAAGAATTTACAGGCTACTTCAAGGACACTTTAAAGGAACCTGAAGTCAATCGGGATGAGGCAATCCGAGCCATCACGCAGCACATTCCCAAAATAATCAATGAGGAACACAACAATCAGCTACTCCAACCTGTTACACTGAAGGAAGTAGAAGAAGCCATGGCCCAACTCAAAGATGGCAAGGCACCAGGGCCAGATGGATTTACAGCCAACTTCTTTCATGAATTTTGGGAGCTCATTAAAGTTGAAGTATGGAATCTAGTGGATGAATCCCGAAGCATGCACTGGGTCCTCCCTGCCCTCAACTCAACTTTCATAGCCTTGGTACCCAAAGAAGCAGCCTCCAGCAAACCTGAGAAATACAGACCAATAGCGTTATGCAATGTGATATACAAACTCATTTCTAAGGTCATTGCAAACCGTCTCAAGCCGCTACTACCAATGCTAATCTCTCCAGAGCAAACAGGGTATGTCGAGGGAAGGCAAATCATGGATGGTATAATTCTCTCAAATGAAGTCATACATTCTCTAAAGCTCCTAAAAAAACCAGGTATGCTTCTCAAGCTCGACCTCTCTAAAGCCTTCGACAAACTTAGCTGGAATTACATTCATAAAATGCTCTTAGCTTTTGGTTTTAATGCAACCTGGACCAGATGGATCATGAGCCTCATAACTTCTCCGAGTTTTTCAGTCTTACTGAACGGATCTCCCTCACCTCCCTTCAAATCCTCTCGGGGCATAAGGTAAGGGGATCCGCTCTCGCCATTTCTCTTCGTTTTAATGGCCGAGGGATTAAGTAGGCTCCTGAAATACGCCGTTTCCTCCCAAGCTCTCAAAGGATTATCCCTCCACGGCCGTCCTCCCCAGACCCATCAACAATTTGTTGATGACACTCTGCTCTTCGGGCATCCCTCTGTTAAAGAAGCCTCCGTATTCAAAACCCTTCTAAATATCTTTGCTGAAGCTTCCGGCACCTCTATTAACGCCTCCAAATCCCAGCTCTTTTTCTTCAATACTCCCCCCTCCACGCAAAGGAACATTGCCAGAACTCTGGGATTCACAATCTCCCATTTGCCTTCAAAATATCTAGGAGCCCCCCTCTCCGATTCCGCGATCAAACAAGTGTCTTGGAGGGCACTTCTGGACAAACTTGAATCAAAACTTTCCTCATGGACTTACAGGGCTCTAAATCTAGCTGGTAGGCTTGTTCTCATTAAATCTGTACTGCAAGCAATGCCGCTCTATCTCTTCTCCATCTTGGCAGCTCCAAAAGGGATTCTGAAGGCTATTCGCATTCTGCAACGCAACTTCCTCTGGGGATCCACTGCCTTAAACAGGAAATGGGCTCTTGTCAAATGGACAGAGGTGTGCAAAACCAAATCAGAAGGAGGGTTAGGACTTCGGGATCCGCTTCATAGCAATAACACAATGGGTGCTAGAATATGGTGGAACTGGGTCTCCAAGCCAAACTCCCCATGGGCTCAACTATGGCAAGCAAAATATGCCAGAGGCAGCAGCTGGAGTGATCTCATCAGAATCAATCCCACGGTGCAAGGTTCACTCATCTGGAACAATGCAAAAACGCAGAGCCGCTTCATTCAAGAACACAGCTTTTGGGAAATACACTCAGGGACTGCCGCCAGATTTTGGGAGGACTCTTGGCAACAGCTCCCAAAACTCGCAAATTTGTTCCACAAACCTCTTTGGCAGGCACACATGAAGCAAACAAGTATCACCCAGGTACACCAGTTCTGGCAATCCTCCTCAAATCACAATTTTCAGATATGGAAACTAGCGCAACAATGGCAAACAGATTGGCAAGGAGAAACATACACAGAAATAGAACAAGAACTTAAAGAAAGGAGAATCCGCCTCTCCAACCAACAGGACAAATTACGTTGGGGATACACAACCAGGGGCACCTTCACCACTAAAGAAGCTCACCATCTGCGATATTCCAATCTCCAAGAGGAAAGAGATCAAATTTGGGAGAAAGTCTGGAACAAGGGACTATGGCCCAAGATCTCCACCTTCATCTGGCTTTTAAGCAAAAGGCGCATCCTTACTTGGGATAACCTACTAAAAAGAGGATTCATTGGGCCCTCCAGATGCCCAAACTGCAATGCTAATAATGAAACTATCAGTCATCTAATGGAAGACTGTCCTCTCGCAAAACAGATATGGAAGAAAGTCGAAAACTGTAATATGAGAGCAATCCCTAGACAGGCGGACGTCACGGAAAACATAAGACACTGGGTCAAAAATCCATTTAAGTGCCAGATTCTAAAATCTCTGTGGAATATCATTCCCGGCTTCCTGTACTGGACTCTGTGGAAAGAGCGCAACCATCGAATCTTCAACAACACTCATCGATCCATGGATGATCTTTGGCTCATTCTCAAACAAAATATACAAGAAACCTTGGCCATCCGAATCTGGAATGATACTGACATGCCCGAAACCCCACAAGAATGCAGAATACTGAAGGAATGGGATCTGGATCTCAAGCCCTTGGTCAAAGCAAAAACCGCTCCTTGCTCCATATCTGCTTCTCCTTCATCCTGGTCCCCTCCTGCCTTAAATTCCTACAAGATAAACTTCGATGGAGCAGCCAAAGGCAACCCCGGCCCGGCAGGTTTCGGAGGGGTCATAAGAAATCATTCAGGAGATGTGAAACTCTTGTACTTTGGCTCTTTAGGCAAAAACACCAATAATGCCGCAGAGCTGGAAGGATTATGGAAAGGAATATGTTTGGCTGAGCAATATAACCTCTCTCCCCTTGAAGTTGAAGGGGACTCGCTCATACTAATAGAGGCAGCCAAAAGAATACAAGCCGGCGCCAGAGCTGTCAAAATTGCAAAAAGTTGGAGGCTGCTAAGTCGTCTGGAATCCCTGGAGGAAAAGCTTCTCATTCCCCACAACATAACCTTCAAGCATGTCAGAAGATCAGCAAACCAGGTGGCAGATAGGTTGGCTAATCAAGGAGCGGCTCAGTCGACAACGTATTTCTTGGGTGCTCTGGATATGGTTGAAAATGATCAACTTAAGAAAGAATGCATCTCTTTGGTGCAAAAAGATCTCCTTCTCCCGGATGCGGGTGCTAATAGTTTCAATGCCGCGTGTTAAGGGAGTTAAGAGGCATGTGGCTTGTCACATGGGCCTCTGTCAGCCCGGACAAGCCACGCCACTCCAAGGAGAAGGCTCCATAAATTCGCCGGAAGGCGAAGCAATGAGCAAGTTGGAAATGGTTTATGCGGAGGGGAATGTCGTTAGTCTGTCTAGTCGATTGCAGGGGAACACTGTGGGAATGTACAGACGTTTGCAGGCGCCATTCAATGCGCTGCAACATCCGAGGAGCATGGAAGCTATTAAGGTTGCCACCCTAACCACTCTGCCGCATCTCAAGCCGTTTGAGTGGGTGATTGCTTGGAGTAAGGTTTCTGAGGGAATCGCTGGTGTGGGAAGCCATTGTCAAATGCCAAGGGAGAGGCTCAGAATGAGCAGTCGCAGAGGAGGGTCACGGGGTCGTTCTGCCTCTCAGAGGCCTGAAATCTCACCATCGTCCTCAGTTGAATTTACCTCTGAGCAAAACAGGCCTCTGGGCCGCAATGTTAGAGGAAGCTGGGGCATCCCGGAGTGTGGTCACACAGAACACCCAGCCATTCGCTACAGAATCCCTTGTGCTTTTTCTAACAACACTCTGATAGTTTCGGTTACCGTGGAGCACTGCAGCAGTGTTCGGGGGCGCTTGGAAACTGTGACTGTTCCGCGGGTCGATATGGAGACTCCCACTGTCGACTTCAGGCGTCCGGTTCAGAAGGATGAGGCCGGCCCCAGTGAGCCTGTTCAGAGGAGCTTGTGTCAGGGTAAGGAAGAATCGGAAAAGCTCAAGGGTCCTGCAAAAGATGAGCCTCACACCACGGATGAAGATTAACTCAGAAGACACCAAGTCTGGGCAGCAAGGAATGAATCTTTCTGACCTTCTCATTTTCATGATTTTGTATATCTGTCATAAGGTTTATGTTCGCAGTGTCGGTCCAAATCACCATAGTCTCAGTCCACGCGTCAGTCTACATGTTCACCGTGTCGTTTTCTATTCACATCGTGTCGAATTATGTTCACCTTGTCCAGTAATGTATCCATCGTGTCGATTGCGGTATTCACCGTGTCAAGTCCTGAATCCATCGTGTCGATTACTGTATACTCCGTGTCGAATCTCTCTGCAAGGTTAGCAATGACTGACATCTTCTTTGAAGAAACAGGGCTTCGGCCCAGATGTAAATTTTGTTGTAATTTTGACTTTTTTGTAATATAATTAGCTCAGTTTTATCGAGAAAAAAAACTTTGGACATAAAATTAATAAAATTATTAATAAAAATTATAAAATTTTCTATTTTTTCAAAATTTTATGTTCAACTTTTCCATAAAATTCTTTGTTTGACATGTCATTTCTCTTGAAAAGGTCCCGAAATGTATATTCTTTTAATTTTATTTATATGCAAAATGTTATTTTTTTGTCAAGTGTTTAAAGTTATTATTATTTAGTGCTAATTATTTTATGTGTATTGAAGTATTAATTAGCCATACATAAATATATATAAAAATCTAACTTCAAAATATTAACTTCATATTTTTTTTAATTTACAAAAAAAATTAAAATTTTCATTACAAAAATTATTGCAATGAAAAAAAACACAAACTTCAAAAGCCCTTGAAAAAACATCTCATAAAAAAAACAAACAAGAAGAAGACAACTTGAAAATTGGTTAAATAACCAACATTTAAAAAAAAATGTGCATATTTAACAGAGAATAAAATTTAAAGTGTCAAAAATATGTTCCCACCCAAAAAAAGTGTTGATGTTGCATCAACATGTTTCAAAATCAACATGAAAATCACCAACATTTAAAAAAAACATCAATAGTTAACATATAAGAAAATTTAAAGTGTCAAAGATAAGCCCAAAAATAAAAAAAGGGTTGATGTTGCATCAACACTTTTTGAAATAAGAAAATCACTAACATTATAAAAAAATGTTCACACTTAATACATAAGAAAATTTAAAGTGTCAAAAATATGCTAAAAAGGAAAGGTTCATGTTCCATGAAGACTTTTCAAAATCACCATGAAAATCATGATTTGTTGTGACCTCTAAAATGAAGAGAACTCAATATGGTCTTGGTAAAGTTGGTAACCTTGTTCCAACCATCCTTAGGTCCACATAAAAAAATATTGAAGCATTTCCTCGAACCCACTGTATGGGGTCTACCATTCTCGTGGCACCGCTTCACTACACCTCGTGAAACGTAACAATGTCTAGTGTTGTTCATACAAACAATATAACACATACCCAACATTTATAATACTTAAATAAAAACCAATATTTCCTTCAAAATCATTCAATAATATTAAAGAATAGCTCTACCCCTTGTTTTGATATCATTTGGGATTTTTTTCAACTAGTTTGAAGATCCATTTTCCTTCTTTCTAATGTCATCAATTTTGGTTAATAAAAATATACCATCTTTATCCATATAGTATTGCTCCATAGATAAAATTTTAAAATCATCTCTAATTATAAAACTAGCATCATCAAAGTTGTTGAACTAAACTCTTGCATCTCCCTCTAAACATAACACATAAAGTTTCAATACAACATCTTCATGATTTTCTAGAATACCATGTTCACCCATTGCATCTTCAAATTTTATGATCTATTCTTTGGCTTGTGTAACACTATTACTAACACGCTTTGGGAGCCATGCATGATATTTTCTCCTACATGTGATGGAGGGCTCCTACGCAACCTATTATGTCCATAGCCTTGTATAAATTACTCTTCCATCAAGCCACCAACGTTGTATGAGTTTCAATGCCTTGATGTATCAAGAAGTATCCTCTTATATCTTCAAGGATTTCAAGGTTCTTGACACTTGAATTTACCAATGCTTTGTTTAATCATATATGATAAACCCTCTATAATTAAAAAAATAAATAAACTATCCTTTGAAGTGAACTCCTCATGGAGTATCTCCTAGAGTAATTTTCCTTTTATGTAGTCATCGAATGAGTTATTAGAATGAATCGTTAAATTTTAAATCATCATATGGCATGGAGTATGTTCTTATTTATTAAGGAAATATATTTTTATCCCTTGCATTGGTGTCAAAATGTTACCACTGAACCTTCATGAAACACAAGTCCCTTGGGATACTAGAGAATGATTACACTCTATATCCTTAGTAGGTCATCTACACACTTTTGATTGTACCTTATTCAACACACAAGGGATATACTTAGGAAATCCTAATCCAATCAATGATAATAACAAAGAGATGAATGGAAAGGGTTGAGAGACAAATATGAATTTTGATATGCACTTTAATGAATTTTCAGATATTTAATTAACAAAGGAAGAGGTTTATTGTATATTTCTTATTCTTGTTGAAAGTAAGATTATTGCCTAAAACATCATTAGCTTATGGAGTAAAAAATTGAATTACTAAGCTTTTTCACATGTAAAAAGGGAACGCTAAAGCTAGAATGAGAAATCTACAATAGCCTTATAGGGTCATCTAAAAATACAAAAACTAATTTGAAGAGCCGTAATAAAGGATGAATATGAGGCATATAATCATGGTGTATGTAAATTAGAACACTTATAATTAAGAAACATGATATTCATTTGATTTTTCTAGTAACAATCCTAAAAATCATAGAAGGGAAATTAGACACAAATAAATTATTCTACACTAGAAATAAAGTTACCTAAATTAAGCCTTCATAGAAAAATTGATGAAACCATGTTTTCAACATTCATATTTAATAAGAAATAGCTAAGCACATAAGTCTTAATCTCTAAATAACCTTCAAACTATCACAAGATATAGTCTCAAGTATCTCTACAAACATTCAAGAAACTAAAGAAATAGGAGGAGCTTCTCTTATATATAGCATAACCTCAAAACTTCCTTTATATAAAATAATAATAACCAAAAGTAAGATCATATATTTCTTATAGGAAAGTATAAATAAAATCCAAATAAAAGTAAATAATGGAAAATGCTTGGTGTAATATGACATATCACAATCTCAAAGTAGGTCTCCTTGTTTGTCAAGTTGTTTACCAAGTAATATGGTCCAATGTTCCTCATGGAGTCTCTCCAAGAAAAGTGGTGTGCAAATTCCTATGAACAAGTGTGCCAAGATGGTCACAATAGCTTGGATGCCTACTCAACTACCCCAACCAACTTGGGACTCAAGGTGTTAATAAATAAAGGAACATGTCAAATAGTTGGATCTATGAATGCAAGGGATCACATGTTATCTTAAATCCAAATGACATACTATCAACATAATCTATAGATCCAAAATAGAAAGGGGCAGTTATTCCAATAATTCCACAATAGATGGCGGTTAGTCATCCAAAAATGTACAATGAAGCTAGAATGAGTGGAGCATTGAGTGAAGGTATAAATCAAATCCATGACTATCCCAATGCTAGAAAACAACCATAAACAACCATATAACCTAGAGTGCACTCACATCAATTAAAAAAATATTTAAAATATGCACGACAAAACTTTCGTGAGTTAGATCTCATGAAATTAATCATGAGAAAACATTGTGTTTTCAAATAATAAATAAACATGCCTAATATCTCATCAAATTGCTAGAAATACTAACATATCTTAGAATGTGTTAGTGCGTGTCAGTCGTGTTGGTCAAGAGTGGTCAAATGTACTTTTTCAATATCGTTGATAGGGTCCTAGGTCAAATTTTTACAATTTCAATAGGTTTTCAAATAAAAATTTGATCAATAGTTAATGTGTCTAGGTATGTTGCTACTCCCTTCATTTCATGGTCAAATTGTCATGTGAATCATGCCATCACTCATTGTAATGATTCATTAGTGAAGTGTCTTGATCATCACTAAGTCATCATCTCATGGTCATTCATGTTTCAAGGTCCAAATCATCACTTTCATACTCCATTAGATGTAATCATTAGGTCAAATCATCAAAAAGGTAAAAAGGAGTCATGATATCATCTCTATCATCATTTTGGGAGTACTAATAGGTAAAAGTGTTCTATAATGATCTCTAAAGTGCATTATGATATTTATTAACATGTATTTATGTATAATAAGGCTTGGAGCTGAAGTATAGTGGCATTTCATATCATTTTGTGAAAAGACAATTTGGGGCCACATCACCACCTAAGAGAAAATCAACCCCCAAGCCTATAAGAAAACAAAAGGAGCAAACCATTTGCTCATTCCAACCCCATAAGACATCACTCCACTAGCAAGAAGCATTTCCAGCCTTTGAAAATAAGATTATTACCAACAAAGTGTCAAATTTCCTCCCTCGCTCCCCTTTTGTTAAGGCTCCAAATTGTAGTGTTTTTTTCAAGGAAGAAAAATCTATTTCTTCATCCACCATAAGTTGGAGCACATCAGTAACAATTAAGTGGGATTCATTTGCCCCTCCTCTACCTTTCTTTTTCTTTAGTTCATTCTTGAAAGCTAAAAAAATCACCCTCTCCTATGGTTTTGCTAGGCTTTTGGTCTCATAGTGTTTTTAATTCATTTGATGTGAAAAACACAAAAATTTCAAAACCTTTGAGCTGAACATACCTAGCCTAAAATCTTTTCCTTCTCTAGTCATTCATTGGGTGTGAGTTCATAGAGAAAGCCCTCTCTAGTTTGGTAGAGCTAAGTGCCAAATCCTAAATGGTTTGAAGTTACCTAAGTCTCCTTTATCACCCTTGGAATAGTAAAAGGTGCCAATAGAATGTCAACCAAATCAACATATAAAAAAATAAACCAAACAAAAAAAAACCATATAAAATTTACAAAATAACATCCATATACTCCCATTTACAAAATGACATCTCTATATTCCCAAATAGATATAACCTACAAAGGGGAAAACTCAATCTAATAAAGAAATCAACCACAAATATGATAAATCCTCATCAAATATCTTCTAAAAAGATCATGTACCCAAGTAAAAAAGAAATCACTCAACATATAAATCTAACCAAAAAAGCCACGATAAAATATAGCACATCTATCATAAAATATATAAATAATCTGCTAATAAAACAAAAATGCATCATCTGACCACCCGTACAACAAGCTCAAATACAACAAAAAAATAGAAGCACCCATCTCCACAAGGCATTTAAAAAAAAACACAAGAATAAGCATGCAAAAGACAATTCACCTAGACACATCTCAACACCCACGAATGCTGGTCAAAAATATTGAGACAAGTGCATGCAACATCAATAATGCTAGTGTCAATTATACATAAACCAATATGCAATGATTACTGTTTTAATTTCTCTACCTTTGGTTATGAATGTATATGATATTAGTTTAAGTTTATTTAATGGAGTTGTTTTTAGTGGGATTTTTTGGATTTTGCTCTAAAGAATTGAGGTGAAATCTTTATGTGTTATTTAAATTGGTTTTTAGGTATATATGGATTCACTACTCTCAAAAACCCTAGAGCACTTGGATTGTAGAAGGATTACTATTAAACTTGTAATTTCAATAATTTCTTGTTGGATTTTAAAAAAATTATTCCAAAAAGTCGCAAAAAAACAACTCCCTATATGATATTTTTCTATGTTATTTTGGATTTGATTTCCTCCCCTAGCGGCTCTTTGTGATATTCTTCTATGTTTTTCTATGTTATTTTGGATTTGATTTCCTCCCCTAGCGGCTCTTTGTGATATTCTTCTATGTTATTTTGAGTTTGATTTCCCCATACCTCATCACGTAGTAAGTTTATCTCACTTTGATCTCCTGCAACGCTGCATTTTGTCAATGTAAAGTAGCAGCACCATGGTTAAACTCCTTTGCTACATAATCTCCAATATCCTTCACAATTGTACATCGGATAGTACAATGAGTCACGCAATCAACATTCTATCAATAGTATACATAAATCTGGCTAAGCATTCAAACTTCATATTTATTTCTAGCTGTTAAGACCGTTTGAATTCGGAGTTTGTTGATTAACGGAATTGTTAATCACGTGATTCATGGTCTAAAGATGATTTTTTTTTGGGCTGTTGAGACGGAATTGTTAATCACGTGATTCATTGTCTAAGGATGAATTCTTTTTGCGTTGATTGAGTATTTGAATTTTTTTTTCTCTCGTTTGATTGAGTATTTGAAACTGAGCATTTTTATTTTGATTGCAGATTTTATAATGAGAATAAAAATAGGTAAATTTTGGGCGTCTCTACTCACTCTTGTTGTTCATTTCAATAAAAATATTTTGCAATAAACAATTAAGTTGATAACTCTTTCAAAAAGGTTGTCTTGTTGTTCATTTCAATAAAAATATTTTGCAATAAACAATTAAGTTGAAGGTTTAACTCTTTCAAAAAGGTTGTCTTGTTTTAGGAGCAACCAATATTGAGTAACCAATATTTATAGTGCTATAGACTTATTCATAAACTAAGTTATATATTTTCACCAGTACATAATATATTTGCTTAAATCTAACAACTAATATTCATGGTGCTATTAATCTATTGATAAGTCAAGTTGTATATGTCTACCACTAAATAGTGTAATTGCTTAAATTTAACAATAAACCTATACAACCCCTTGTATTAATAACACATTAAATATTAATGGTTACTCCAAATCAGTTCGATGGATAGGTCAGTAAAGCCCCACGCATATCAAGTGATATTGAAATTTAATGGCAGCTCCAAAGCAGTTCGATGGATAGGTGACTAAAACCCCACGCATATCAAGTGATATTGAAATTTAATGGCAGCTCCAAAGCAATTCGATGGATAGCTGACTAAAGCCCCACGCATATCAAGTGATACTCCAAAGCAGTTCGATGGATAGGTGACTAAAGCCCCACGCATATCAAGTGATACTCCAAAGCGGTTCGATGGATAGGTGATCAAGTGGTACTGAAATTTAATCGCCGTGATTTTTCCAACGCAAAATTCCAAATTCTGCGACACCTACTAGAGTTTGTCTCTATCAAGTTATTTCTGCTAAATGGAACGTCCATGTTGGGGAAGGTGTGCCAAAAAAATAAGCAACGGACTTCTTATTATTTTCCAAACTACGCTTTTGATACAGTCTTTTTGATGTAATGTCACAGGCAAGACTGTTCAGAATAAGGTAGTGTCCAGGCTGCCAGACGAATATTGCCAGACCTGTCAAAGTTGATATAACTAATAAAAAAACATTTATAGTATTCAAGATGGGACACCTGGTTTCACCGTCAGCATAAGAGACAACAAGAAGTGAACGTCCTCTTTGGCAGACTGAAATAACTGTCACTGTAAGTGAGCTCCGGTCGGTGGCTTCATCGGAGCCAGAAATTCACAAATATAATCCAACGTTAAAATCCCGATTCCCCATCCATTGCTGCTGGAATCTCCGTTTCTGTACTTCTTCCTCATAAGACAGCCGATATAGTGGGTTATATATTTAAGTTAGTGGTATGTTTTATGCCTAAATAACTTTATGTGGTGTCTAAATGTACGTACACATAAAATCGAAGGGGATGTGCTGCATTTTAACATTAGGAAAAAAATAAAAATTAGATAAAATAAATTTGCTTCGAGGATGGTACAAATTAAGCATTGCTCTCTATGAAGTAATTCTTATTTTCTTCTTGGTAAAGGAAACTTTGTATGATAATAGTTATTTTATTTTAATTCTTATTTTCTTCTTGGTAAAGGAAACTTTGTATGATAATAGTTATTTTATTTTTAATTATTCTTTAATTGATTTGGTTTCTAATGATACATATATGTTATAGCATTTCAAACTTTAGGTTATTGATATTGCATTTCAAATTCCATGGAGGAGAGTGTAAAAGAGTTTAGGTAAAGTTGTTTTAAAATGTTAATTTTTGTTAATATGGAAAAATTAATACATGGAATACATAGATTTGATAGTGTATATAACCATAGAGTTCATTTACACAATTAATTACAACACCATAATTTTTTAACTCTCAATTAATAAGTATCCAAATTATCTTAGTCATTTGGGAGAATATAGAGAAGTTCTAATATTAAAAGCATGCCAAAGATAAAGTAAGCTTAAATTGTTCAAACTCTATGAGTAGCAAAATTTAGCAAATAGACTACATATAAACAAAATGGATAGAGTCTACAAAAGGCCCAAGAAACAGGTTATAGGATCAATAGTGAGCTATTTTTCTAGAGTTCTACATTGTTGAGGACTTTGAAATGAAATGAACCCAACAGTGTACCAATGCCCCTTTTGGAGAGGCAGTCTAAGACAAAATTTAGCTCTCTAAAAATGTGTGTGATACTGGTAAAGGGTACACTCAAATTGCCAAAGGCTTCCATCCAATTCACAAGATTAGGAACTCAAATTTTTGCCATACCATTAGACCAATCTATGATGACCTTTTCATCAACTAGGACGTTGATATGCTCTAGATTCATCCTTCTCACAAAGAACACAAGTACCCATAGTGAAATTACATATGCATGAGCTTTGGTTCCTTCTCTTCCATACTATTAAACGTTTTCAGTTAAATAATAACATTACTCCACATCCACATAGATTTCTTTGCATTGCCCCATTAAAATATCCACTAAGATATACTAGATTTAGGTGGTTGTAGAGATTCTTGTAAGGCTTAATTTCTCACATCTTTTCGGTGTATTCATCATAGTAGGCACATATATGGAACACTCTCTTGCCAACCTCTAGTTGACTTCCCTTAATCAGGATATTTAGTGCATGCCAAATTCCCCATATTATGAACTAGGGGAGGGATTTCAAAGCCCAACTTTTGTGCATCCACCCAGTAAAACATTCCTCTATAAAAGAGAAACATCTATTATACTGTGAAGTGGGAGCTTGTGTAACCCCATACATTGTCTGAGAATGCAAATATCGCAAAAATGGATGTATAACATTTTCTTTCTACCTCTATGCATAACATATAACAATTTGGACCATACATTCCACTTTTAATGATGTTATCCCTTCTTAATATATGATTCTTCTATATTAGCCATCTTTAAAATGTTGATGTATGTTATTACTAGAAATAAATAAATTCAAAATAAAACTAGTAGTTATAAAGCTCCTGGTTTCTTTTGTCTACAAGTCTTCCATAGAAGTTATAGTAAAGAAAATATAAACTAGCTAAAAATGCATAAATAATGAAGAGGGGTCCCATTGGTAATATAGTAGATTAAAAATACAAAATTTAACATGAGGCAAGTACATGCAAGCATGATCTATGATGTACTTGACTTAACTAATATATTGAAATAGAGTGTACTTTAATTGAATAGCTCAATATCACTAGCATTAATTAATCACAATTTTCGGAGTTTGGGATTTGTAAGGAGATCATATTGATGTATATAATGGGTATTGGGATTTGTAACTTTTAGTGGAGAAGTTTGAATGAAAAACTTTTATATTATGAGATATGAAAATATTAAACTCTTTGTTAGAACTATTTGTTAACTTATGGAAAGATCATAATTCTTTATTAAAACCTTTTTTTACAGAGAAATAAAAATTGTCTATTAAAGTTCTTTATTATCTTATAGTACCTTATTGGGCTATATTGTGTCACTAGATGTAAACATTTCAATATAGAAAGTGTTATGAAACCACCTCAAGAAAAGATAGAAAAGATAGATCAAAGCCTTAGAATTCAGCCTCTTCGAGGGGGCAACCTCCTTTACATTACATAAATGAACAATTCTTGGATGATACAAATGACAAAACCTCCTTTCTATATATAGGAGTCTAAGGAGTCACAATATAATCTAGCCGACCTAACAAGAATAAAATAAAGCCACAAAAATAACGATAGAGGGATTCTATTGGGCACATAAATAACAACATGGGGGTAATAGGGGCACAAAAATATAAATAAGGGGTATAACTACAATAGTAATGGGGTAATCACTAGTATTATAGGGACCCAACATGCCCCTCTCCTTCAAAAAAGTGTTGTCCTCAACGCTTGAGTAGTTCTGGATACTTCTGCATAAAATTCTCATCATCCCATGAGGAATCTTCACTGGATAAGTTCTTCCACTTGATAAGATACTTTGAAATTGATCGATTTCGTAGCTGTCGAGTTCTTGTTTCTGTGACTCCTTCCCGTTCCAATATAATTTTTCCTTCCTCGTCAAGTTCTAGCAATATTGTTTGAACTGGGAGCTTGTCGCCTATAACCTTCTTTAAACATGAAACATGGAAAACTAGGTGGAATCGAGAAGCTGCAGGAAGCTCCAATTTGTATGCCATAGTACCAATCTTCTGCAACACCTTGTACAAACCATAATTGTTATGAAACCAGCTCAAGAAAAGATAGAAAAGATAGATCAACGCCTTAGAATTCAGCCTCTTCGAGGGGGAAACCTCCTTTACATTACATAAATGAACAATTTTTGGATGATACAAATGAAAAGACCTCCTTTCTATATATAAGAGTCTAAGGGGTCATAACATAATTAGAGCCGACATAACAATAATAATGTAAGGGCACAATAATAACAATATTGGGCTTCTATGGGGCACAATAGTAACAATATGGGCACTACATGGGTACAACAATATAATAAGTGGGTTATACTAATAACAATAAGGGGTTACATTAGTAGTATAGGGGCCTAACATGCCCCTCTCCTTCAAAATGCATTGTCCTCAGTGCTTGAGTAGTTCTTGATGCTTCTGTATAAAATTATTGTCCTCCCACGTGGAATCTTCAGCGGGTAAGTTCTTCCACTTGATGAGATACTTTGAAATTGATCGATTTCGTAGTTGTCGGGTTCTTGTTTCTGTGATTGCTCCAGGTTCCAATATGATTTTTCCTTCCTCTTCAATTTCTGGCAATATTGTTTGAATTGAGATCTTTTGCAACTTTTGAATAAGTGGCCATACTTCTTTGTCCTTCTTCCATTCATCCCTTGCTTCGTTTATCCAATCTCGTTGGATAATATAAATAGCACAAAATAATGCTTCCACATCCTCATCCTTGAAGAGTCTTCACATTTGGTAAGGTCGCCATTTTTTAAGTGCATGTAGTATTGCCAACATTTCCTTCTCATAAATAGCTTGCTTGAGATGTAGCAGTAAAAATACCCAATCACCTACATCAAAACATTTTTCACTACAATGTTTATCTGCCTGTTGTTTCGTTTGACTTTGCACCGAAGTGGCATTATCCTTTAAAAGTTGGAGAACTTGTTGTTGATGCTCGATGTGATCTTTCATTGCTTGAACCTTTGTCTTCTTGATATGTCCTTCTATCTCTAGAGTTTGAGGAGTGGTAATTTCTTGATGCTCAATGTGATCTTTCACTTCTTGAACATTTTTCTTCTTGATATGTCCTTCTATCTTGATAGTTTGAGGAGTGGTAATTTCGAACGATGAATTACAGGATATGGTTAGATTCATTTCTTCTTTCTCAATGTGATCTTTCACTTCTTGCACATTTTTCTTCTTGATATGTCCTTCTATATTGAGAGTTTTAGGAGTGGTAATTCCTGCCAATGCTTTACAAGATATGGTCTGATTCATTTCTTCCTTCTCTAGGGTGGGGTCCTGGCGTATATCTTCTTCTTTTGATGTTTCTTGATCCTTTTCTTCCTCCTCTTCATATTCTATGTAAAATAATTTCTTCTGAGCACACTTATGACCTTTAGTGCATTTTCTATCACAATTGTAACAAAGCCCTTTTTCTCTTTTTTCTTCCAATTGTTGTGGTGTAACCCTTGTAGGTTGTTGAAGGCTAGGAGAAACAACACTTCCATCTTTATAGTTGTGAGGGGTACGCTTCCTGGTTTCCATAATTTTTCTTTCCACTATGTCACAAAGGCCTTTTACTCTTTCCAATTGTTGTGGTGTTGCTCTTAAGAAGGTGTTGCTCTTTGTATCCTCATAATGTGCTATCATTTCCTCCGTGAATATTGACCACGTAACAAGTTGTTTACGAGAACAAAGCCCTTCGTACCATAAAAATTGATCTGGTTCTAAATATGAAGATGCAATACATACCTTTTGTAACAGTTGTACACCATGTATATCAAAATATTGCTCCATCTGAAGTATCCAATTTACTGGATCCTTGCCATCAAACTTCCTCGTCTTGCTTTTTCTTGATTTTAGGAGCTCGACCTTGAAACGACTATAACTCTATACTTTCAAATCTTTAAGTTCTGAAATTGTGACCTGTAGTAGCCCTCTATGTCCTCTTTCCGATGTCACCAGTCTGATCCAAATTGGATTATCTAAGAAAGAGTTATGCACAATCTCCCAAGATGACCTGATTATAGACCTTTCCAGAAGAGCGAACTTGTATGAAGTGCCACGTGTCACTGTTTTGACCTTTTGATCTGAAAAAGATATGAAAAAAAACTACAATCTGTTCTCTTTCTGTACCTTCTGACGAAATTTCAATCTGATCCCCAGAGAGAAAGTTATGACGATTTTCCCCAGGTCACCTGTTTGGAATGTAATTCAGGAGTCTGCAAAAAGACCAACTTCCTCAGATCATATCTCCGAAAATATATCGTGAAACAATCTGAAATTTAGACCTAAGGTTCAGCGTGATTTCTTCTCAAATGGGTTTTTTTTGCGACTTCTGAAACGTCACAGAAAAAAGTTATAGCGAAAATGCCACAATGACCTGTTTGGAGCAACAAAACCCTAGAATCCAAAGCTCTGATACCAAATGTTATGAAACCAGCTCAAGAAAAGATAGAAAAGATAGATCAACGCCTTAGAATTCAGCCTCTTTGAGGGGGCAACCTCCTTTACATTACATAAATGAACAATTCGTGGATGATACAAATGAAAAGACCTCCTTTCTATATATAAGAGTCTAAGGGGTCATAACATAATTAGAGCCGACATAACAATAATAATGTAAGGACACAATAGTAACAATAGTGGGCTTCTATGGGGCACAATAGTAACAATATGGGCACTACATGGGTACAACAATATAATAAGTGGGTTATACTAATAACAATAAGGGGTTACACTAGTAGTATAGGGGCCTAACAGTAATACTTTGGTGATAATATATTATCCTTCTTAGCTTGCTTTAGGGACATTTGCTTATATGGTTGTAGCCATAGGAATACCAAATCACCTACATCAAAACTTCTTTCACTGTGATGTTGATCTGCCTGTTGTTTCATTCTATTTTGTGCCAACACGAGGTTATCCTTTAAGAGTTGGAGGACTTGTTGTTGATGTTCGATGTGATGTTCCACTGCCTGAACCTTAGAATTTTCTCTTAAATATGATCTGATGGATGGTGGTTGATACCCATAAAGTGCCATAAATGGGGTCATTTTTGTTGTTGTATCGAAGGAAGTGTTATACCACCATTCAACCAGAGGCAACCATTTGACCCATTGTGTCTGTTTATGAGATACAACGCAACGAAGATATCCTTCCAAACATTTGTTTACTATCTCAGTTTGCCTATCAGATTGAGGATGATGAGATGAGCTATGAGCTAACTGAGTACCAAGACAAGAAAATAATTATGTCCAAAAATTTCCAGTGAAAATGGGATCTCTATCACTTACAATAATCTTTGGGTTTCCATGTAGCTTTTGAATTGCTTCCATAAATGCAGTAGAAACGGTACTGGCTTTAAATGGATGTGATAATGCACAAAAGTGTGCATACTTGGTAAGTCTGACAACTACCACCATGATGACACTCTTTCCCTCAGACTTGGGTAAACCTGTGATAAAATCCATTGAAACCTCCTCCCAACGTTGGCTTGGAATGGATAAAGGTTGTAATAGACCTGGTGTCTTAATTGTTTCAACTTTATTTTGTTGGCAAACCAAACATTCCGCCACAAACTCTTGAATATCTGATTTAAGGCCATCCCAAAAAAATTCCTTCTTAACCGTGTTGTATGTTTTTAAAAATCCTGAGTGCCCTCCTAAGGGAGAAGTGTGCAATTCCATAAGAATATTTTGTTTTAGCTGAGAATTCTTACAGAGGTATAAGCGATCTTTGTACCATAATGAATCATTTTGCAAGCTAAATGTATCAGACGTACTGGAATCTTGTTGTAGCTTTCGAATAAGTGCCCACACTTCTTCATCATTCTTCCATTCCTCCCTTGCTTCGTTTATCCAATCTGGTTGGATAATAGAAATGGCGCACAACAATGCTTCCACATCCTCATCCTTTCTTGAGAGTGCATCTGCCACCACATTTTGCTTCCCTTTTTTGTAGATGATTTCAAAGTCATAACCCAACATCTTTGTGACCCACTTTTGTTGCTCTTCAGAGGATAATCTTTGTTCTAAAAAGTATTTAAGGCTATCATGATCCGTTTTTACCTTGAAGTGTCTTCCCATTAGGTAGGGTTGCCATTTCTTAAGTGCATGGAGTATTGCCAACATTTCCTTCTCATAAATAGCTTTGCTTAAAAACTTTCCCTTGATTGGACGACTTTCAAAAGCAATGGGTCTTTCATCTTGCATTAGAACAACACCAATTCCATTTCCTGAAGCATCACATTCCACAATAAAGGTTTTTGTGAAGTCCGGTGTAGCTAAGACTGGTGCTTGGCACATTGCCTCTTTAAGATGTTCAAAGGCCTTTTTTGCTTGCAGAGTCCATGAAAATGCATCTTTCTTCAATAATGTTGTTAGAGGTGCTGCTATTCTCCCATAATTCTTAACAAACTTGCGATAATACCCTGTCAACCCAAGAAATCCTCGCAGATGCTTTATGGATGTGGGGATTTTCCATTCCTTAATGGCTTTAATTTTGCTAGGGTCTACCTTAACTCCTTCATGAGATACAATATGACCCAAATATTCCACCTCCTGGACTCCAAAGAAACATTTGGATCTTTTTGCATATAATTGTTTCTCCTCCAATAGTTGTAGCACCCTGTCAACATGTTCAACATGATCCTTCCAAGACTTGTTGTAGATTAGTATATCATCAAAAAATACTAACACAAATTTTCTAAGGAATGGTTTGAAAATTGAATTCATCAAACCTTGAAATGTTGAAGGTGCATTGGTAAGGCCAAAAGGCATGACCAAAAATTCATAATGACCCTCATGAGTTCTAAATGCCGTTTTTGGAATGTCTTCAATCTTCATTCTGATTTGATGATATCCCGAACGAAGATCCAACTTGGTGAAGTAAATTGATCCATGCAATTCATCCAGTAATTCATCAATGACAGGAATGGGGAACTTATCTTTAATAGTGAGCTTGTTGAGCTCCCTATAATCTGGACACATGCGCCATGATCCATCCTTCTTGTGCACCAATACTACTGGAGCAGAGAAAGAACTTTGACTTGGTTGAATTATACCAGCCTCTAGCATTTCTGCAACCATATGTTCAATTTCACTTTTTTGGACATAAGGATATCTGTACGGCCTGATGTTTGGAGGAACACTTCCTGGAATCAGATGAATAGCATGATCATGATCACGCATAGGTGGGAGACCTTTGGGAGTCTCAAATACCTTGGAATGATTGTCCATGACTTTTTGGAGATCTGGAGAAATAGATGATTCCGATGTGGAAACATCTAGCGAACATAATTGTGCAATTACACCTCTTTGCTCCTTTTTTAGAAGCTTTGTCATACCATTAGAGCTGATTATCTTTCCTGGTTTCCCTGCAATACCCCTTAATTCAACTTCCTTTCCTTCCGTAGAAAATTTGATGAAAAGTTCTTGAAAATTAAAAGCTATTGTACCCAAGGATTGTAGCCATTGGACTCCTAGTACAACATCAACACCTCCCATTGGAATGGAAAGCATTGGGCTAGTCAATACATATTCTCCCATGGATAGCTTGATATTATGGCACTTTCCAGAGAAATTTATTGTTCCTCCATTTGCAATCATCACTTGACACTCTGGTGCTGGATATAGGAAGCAATTCAATTCTTTTGCTACCCTACAATGAATAAAATTGTGGGTGCTTCCTGAATCAATCAACACTATTACCTTTTTCTTCTTGATTTGTCCTTCTATCTTGATGGTTTGAGGAGTGGTAATTCCCGCCAATGCATTACAAGATATGGTCGGATTTATTTGTTCTTCATCTAGGCTTTGTTCCTGGAGTATATCTTCTTCTTTTGACCTTTCTTGCTCCTTTTCTTCTTCCTCTTCACAATCTATGTAGAATAATTTCTTCTCAGCACACTTATGACCTTTAGTGTATTTGCTATCACAACTGTAACAAAGCCCTTTTGCTCTTTTTTCTTCCAATTGTTGTGGTGTCAACCTTATAGGTTGTGGAAGACTAGGGGCAACAACACTTCCGTCTTTATAGTTGTGAGTGGTATGCTTCCTAGTTGCCATAATTTTGCTTTCCATTTTTCTTGCTAACCTGAATGCCTTCTCTAATGAATCAGGTTCCCAAAGGCGAACATCATGTTGGATATTATCCTTTAAAGACCCTATGAACACATCAATCCTATGCTCCTCTGGAATATCTTTTACCCTTATGTTCAATTTTTGGAACTCCTCAATGTGCTCCATTACTGAACCCTTTTGTTTGAGACTTATCAATTGGCTAAAAAAAGTGTTGCTTTTTGTATCTTCATAATGTGCTATCAATTCTTCCGTAAAAATTGCCCAAGTGATAAATTTTTTACGAGAGCAAAGCCATTGATACCATACAAACTGATTTGGTTCCAAATATATAGTTTCCATACGTACCTTTTGTGTGTTTTGCACATTATTGAGATCAAAGAACTGCTCCATCTGCAATATCCATGTGGCGGGATCCTTGCCATGAAACTTCCTCATATCGATTTTTGGAATATGGTGGGTCTTCGATCCAACATTAGAGTCTATGGAATCATGATTAACATTACTTTTGTTCACATCATGAGTTTTCTTTACAACCTTTTCACCATTAGTAAGTATTTCTTGTAGAAAATTTGTCAAATGTGTCTTCAAATCTGCCACGTCTGTCTTCAAATCTATCTTCAAATTTGTCTTCAAATCTGCCATGTTTGTCTTCAAATCTATCTTCAAATCATCCATCTTAGCTTCCATGCCCTTTATCTTAGATTCCACGCCATTTATCTTAGATTCCACGCCATTTATCTTAACTTCTCTTAGCTTTTGTGAGTGTGACATTTGTTGCACTTGTTCTTGTAATTTTGATATATCATTTAGCATTTCTTCCTCTTCTTCATGAGTCATGCTAGAGATTTTAGGTTCCTTACTAGGTGTTTGCATTTTCTTTCCTCGGGGAATCAGTTACTGATAATAATGCTTTACTATGCCCTTTGAATTCCGTTAAACCAAGCTTACACAAAATTTTTAAAAAAACTACACACCTTTTTTCACTTTATAGAAGCCTGATATTGAATCTTATGTATCTCTGTAATTTCGGATCATCCAATTCTGAAGTTGCAACCTATAGTAGTGTTCTGCGTCCTCTTTCCAATGCCACAAGTCTGACCCAAATTGGATTCTCCAAGGAAGAGTTATGTGAAATCTCCCACAGTGACTTGCTTTCAGACTAGTTTAATAGTGTTGACACCTAATCCTCTGCGATTGGGTGAATGTGGAATGTGAATAGTCATCAAGAAGATGAACTGATCAGTCACATTCATGTATATAACAATAGCTACCTAATGAAATAAACGAATCAATTTTTCTGCCAAGTCTGGAGTTACTCCTGGTCTGACATGGTATCAGAGCCAGTCCTAAAAATAGTCGTAACTCCCTTCATCTCTGCCTCTGTCCTGAAATAGTCTGCCACTGCCTCAGTGCTGAGCGCTGCTCTGCCTCTGTCGCTGGCCTGACATACCCAGAGATGCGTTGGTGCCTCATTTTTCTCTCACCCAACGCTCATGGTTGTTAACGCTCTCACCGTTCTCTCACCTAATGCTCTCACCATTCTGAGGGATTCCATGCGCAGCCAAAACGCCATCGACAAGATCGTTGAACGCTGCCTGATTGTGAACGCTGCCTGACATTGACACACAGAAATCGTATATTCAGCATCAGCAAACGCATGGTGGTATAATTCATCGAGTTTTTTTTCCCCAGGAAGATCATGGCTTCGACGCCACTAAAATGGACGAACATAACGCAATGAAAGTGATGGAGTATGTTTGCAATTTCATTAAATCCGTTGCTTGACATCAATAATCCACCGCCCAAGGAGTGCTCATTCTATCCTATTTCATTCATGGATCTTAAGTTTATATGTACATGTCTGCTCCGTTGAGAATGGTATCCGACCCTCTCATCTGTGGAAAACAATTTATGTTGACGGGGTTTATCAATCAAATCGGTGAGCAATCTAACCTGTTCGTTACCTTTTTTCTTCCTGCCGTGAGTGCGGAATTTTGCAAGCTTGTGTAGTGTAATCAATATGTGTCTATGATGAGAAACTTCCCTACATTCTTTCTAAATACAGCTGCACTTCTTTCTTCGATACTTCACCGCTTATTTCCACCACTCGTTTGCCCTCTTCAACTTCAACTTTAACGTCCTCAAACCAGGAATATTGGCCTTAATGATATGTGCCGTTGCGGTCTCTTTCCAGTCCACCGGAAGGTGTAAATGCTCGAGGACATTGGACGGCCTGTTAGAAGCCACAAGTCCATGAATTCAGAGAGATCCAACACATTCGTGCTGTGGGACGGAGAATTCGCCCTCCGACTTCCAAGCAAAGGTCCCAACGACATGTTTTTCAATTGTTGATGAAGCCAAAGTAATGTAATAAACCAATTTGTTGGTAACAAAACACGCAGAGCCAAAACCGAAATGCTAATCATAGAGAAAGGTGTGCTACCAGGATAGATACATAGAATAATGTACCAATGTACCACTGCAATGTGCCGAGAACAAGTCAAAATGTATAGAATTACTCTGTAGCATGTGTTGTTTCCCTGGAGACAGTTTTTGGCTATAAAGGAACGAGTGTCTTAAACATCTAAACATTTTTTTTGAATCTGTGGCAGAAGGAATAGGCTAGGAAAGCTTGCAACAAGACTTCTAGTTTTTGTGAGTAGAAGTTCTTTTTATCAGCAGAAGTTCTTTTTATCAGCAAAAGTTTTTTTTTATCAGCAGAAGTATTTTTTTTTACAGAATGCATTCAATCATCTCTATGGTAGGAATAGTTCTCACTGGCAAGGAGAACTATCCTGAATGGTCCTGGATGATAAAACACACCCTCATCTTCAATGAGTTGTGGAAAGGAGTGTGTGTCGGAGAAGGAGACAATGACCCAGTACAACCTACATCAGACAAAGAGCTCGTCATTTGGGATAACAAGAACAGCAAAGCATATGCATTAATTGCAACATCTGTAAATGAAGAAGTAAGTCACCATATTTCATCATATTCAACTGCCTTTGAAGCTTTACAAAAACTCAAAGAACTCTATGACTCACATTCTGCACTTGAAGTTGTTCAGCTCATGATTAAACTCTTCACTCTTGAACTAAAAGATAATGATCCTCTTGCTCTTGCATCTGAAGTAAAATCCATAATGCATGATATCAAATCCACTAAGGTTGAGCTGGATATCCCTCTTATTGCTTTTCTCAAGGCACTCTATCCTACCTACTCAAATTATCTTGAGTATTTACAAGCAAATGGAAATATTAAAGATATAACCTTTGACTCTCTTGTGAAAAAGTTTGCTGAAAGAGAGAAAGCCTTTGGAAAGAAGACAATCCCTGAATCTTCTGAAGAGACTGTTTGCCTTGCTCATAAAGAAAAGCATCGTGCTCAAGATTCTACAAGAGGAAGAGGTGGATGAAGAGGAAGAGGAAGATACTTCAGAGGCAGGGGGGCAGACATTCTCAAGTAGAAAAAGCAGATCTGCATTGCATTCGCTGCAAACGAAATGGATCACATGATGCTTCTAGATGCAAGCTACCATGGGACAAAATTGAGCAGAAAAGAAACCAGCAGAAAGGTAAAACTAATGATACACACAAAGGTAAAGCACCTGAATCCACTCACTATATTGAGGCACAATGTAACATTGGAGTAAATGAAGATTTGTTTAATGCTTCACTTGCTTCTTCGAAAAATGATTGGTTGCTTGATTCAGGACCAACCTGTCATATGACTCATAGGAAAGATTTTTTTGAAGATTTCACTGACAATGTTGATGGAGCAGTATACTTTGCAGATCAATAAAAAATCAAGCCATCAGGGCTTGGCACAATCAGGCTTAAACTGCCTGGTATTCCAAACTTTCTTCTGGATCATGTTCTATATCTCCCACAGCTCAAGAGAAACTTGTTGTCCTTGGTCCACATCCGCCAGCAAGGTCACTCCATTCATATGTTTGATGGCAAGCTTGAGGTAAGAAAAGCATCTGACCACTCACTTGTCATGAGGGGAATAGAAGAAGAAAGACTTCTCAAACTGCAAGGAACCTCTGCTCATGCACAACATTTCTCATATATTTCTCATCATGAAGAAGGTACACATCCATCAAGTTTATTATGGCATGCTAGATTTGGACATTTAAACTGTGACAGTCTCCGCTTATTGAAGAAAAATGGTGTTGCTCGTTTGCCTACAATTCCTAGGAAACATAAGCAATGTGATTCTTGCATTCTAGGAAAGCATAACAAACAGTCTTTTCATGATTCACGTTCAAGAGCACATAGGAAGCTTGAACTCATTCATTCAGATTTATGTGGTCCAATGCCTGTTCCTTCTGCAAATGGAAATAAATATATCATGACATTTATTGATGATTACACCAGAATGTGTTGGGTTTATTTATTGAAGAACAAATCTGATGCTTTTCAAACATTCAAGAATTTTCATAAATGGATTGAAAATGATGCACAATCTCATATTGGGTCTATTCACACTGATAATGGAAAAGAATATAGATAAAATGAATTTGAAAACTATCTTCGCCAACATGGGATCAAACATCAAACAACTGTACCTTATAATCCCCAACAGAATGGTGTAGCAGAAAGAATGAATAGAACAATTTTGAATATGGTACAATCCATGCTTTTCTTCAAAAATGTAAAGATAATGTTTTTGGCTGATGTTGTTCTATGTGCTGCATATATAAAGAATAGATTTCCATCTAACGCTATAAGAAACAAGACTCCTTATGAATTGTGGTATGGACATGTTCCTTCGGTAAAACATCTCAGGACCTTTGGTTCCACCTGTTATGCTTTGATACCAAAGGTACATAGAAACAAACTTGGTGCTAGAAATCGTAAGTGTATCTTCCTGGGGTATTCAAACACCTCTAAAGCATACCACCTCTATGATGAAGTAAATAAAAAGTTTGTTGTATCTAGAGATGTCATTTTTCTGGAATCATCCAAATCTGACAATGTTGTTGAGCGGCAACTTGATCGCTTGGATAGATTTGCAAAAACAAAATCATTTCAAGAATTCGATAATCATATTCCACATCTTGAAGGCGGGATTCCTATACTAGATCAACATGTGGAATCTTCTTCTGAAGAACAATCTCCCCTGCATGAAACTCCAACAACGGATGATGCTTTAAGTGATGTAATTGATAGAATTTGGAGACTCAATCTTGATTCAGTCCCAACTCAATCAACAGAGCAGCCTGGACCATCTCAGAAAGGTCCCCCAAAGTGGCTGACAAAGACACTTGAAATTGTTCATCCTGATGAAATTGGAAAAACAGGAACCAGAAATTCAAACCGACAAAATGGAGGTGATGTAGATGACTCTAATTCACCTGTAGATATGGATGTTACTCATGATTGTGAATTGAACTTGTCTACAGATTTTGAACCAAATTCCTTCAAAGAAGCTGCTTCTCATGATGAATGGAAAGAAGCAATGAAAAAGGAGTATGATGCCCTCATAAAGAATGGCACTTGGAAGCTAGTTGATCCTCCATTTGGAAGCAAACCAATTGGCTGCAAGTGGGTCTACAAGAACAAATACAAAGCTGACGGCTCACTTGACAAGCACAAAGCTAGGCTTGTGGCAAAAGGCTTTGCACAGAAGGAAGGGGTTGATTATGAGGAAACTTTTGCCCCCACAGCAAAATGGGCCACCATCCGGACACTCTTTGCACTAGCTGCTCAGAACGGTTGGAAAGTCCATCAAATGGATGTAAAAACTGCATTCTTGAATGGAGATCTAAAAGAGAATGTTTTTATGTCCTAGCCTGAAGGATTTGCTGTGAAAGGGCATGAACATAAAGTATGCAAACTTGTGAAGTCCTTGTATGGCCTCAAACAAGCACCATGAGCCTCGTATGAAAAACTAACTGAGCATCTTCTGAAACTCAACTTCAATCATTTTGATCTTGATGATGCAACTTTATTTGTCAAGAAAGTTGGCAAAACAGTTGTATATCTTGTGGTATATGTAGATGATCTTTTAATGACAGGGAACAATGAAAGCTATATTGCATCCATAAAGAAAGAATTAGGAAAAAGTTTTGAAATGACTAATTTGGGCGATGTTCATTACTATCTTGGCGTTGAAGTAACCCAACATCCAAAATCCATATTTCTTTCTCAAAAGAAATACATTGGAGATTTGTTAAACAGATTTGGCATGACAGAGTGCAATCCTCTTTCTACTCCAATGGAACAAAACTTAAAGCTCACATCTATTGAAGGAAGGGAGTTTGAGGATGCAACAAAGTATAGACAGCTTGTAGGAAGTCTCATCTACCTCACTACTACCAGACCAGACATTTCATTTACAGTTGGAATCCTCTCGAGGTTCATGCAAAAGCCTTGTGATGGACATTGGTCTGCTGCAAAAAGAGTTCTAAGGTACTTGAAGGGAACTCAAGACCTTGGAATCAAGTATACACAGGTGGACGACTTCAGCTTGATTGGATACTCTGATTCAGACTTCGATGGAGACAAAGAAACTGGAGTATCTACTTCAGGATATGGTATGAGTCTTGGATCATGAGATGTCTCTTGGAGATCACGCAAACAATCAGTTCCAGCAGATTCCACAACAGAAGCAAAATACGAGGCAGCGACTGAAGCAACGAAAGAAATTGTGTGGCTCAGGAAAATTCTTGAAGATTTGCAGGTAAAACAAGTACAATCAAATCCACTCATGATTGACAATACCTCTGCAATAAAGTTGGCCAAGAACCCAAAGTTCCATGATCGTACAAAGCACATCAATACTAAATATCATCTGATCCGACATCATGTTGAGGCCAAAACAATCCATCTTCGTCATTGTTCCACAAATGAGCAAATTGCAGACATCTTCACCAAAGCACTTGGAAGAGAAAAGCTTGAAAGATTCAGAACGATGCTTGGACTCACCAACATCCCTTCAGATTAAGGGGGGGAATGTTGACACCTAATCCTCTGCGATTGGGTGAATGTGGAATGTGAACAGTCATCAAGAAGATGAAATGATTAGTCACATTCATGTATATAACAATAGCTACCTAATGAAATAAACGAATCAGTTTTTCTGCCAAGTCTGGAGTTACTCCTGGTCTGACAAGTAGAGCGAACTTGCACGACATGCCACGAGTCACTGTTTCAACCTTTGGATCTGAAACTCACATACAAGAGACTACAGTCTGTCCTCTTTCTGTACCCTCTTACGAAATTTCAATCCGATCCCCAGAGAGAAAGTTATGAAGATTTTCCCCAGGTCACCTGTTTTGAATGTAATTGAGGAGTCTGCAAAAAGACCAAAATCCTCAGATCATATCTCCGCAAATATCACGCGAAAGCTCTGAAATTGGGACCCAAGGTTCAGTGAAATTTCTTCTCAAATGGGTTTTTTTTGCGACTTCTGAAACGTCACAGAAAAACGTTATAGAGAAAATGCCACGATGACCTATTTGAAGCACCGAAACCCTAGAATCCAAAGCTCTCATACCAAATGTTATGAAACCAACTCAAGAAAAGATAGATCAACACCTTAGAATTCAGCCTCTTCGAGGGGGCAACCTCCTTTACATTACATAAATGAACCATTCTTGGAAGATACAAATGACAAAACCTCCTTTCTATATATAGGAGTCTAAGGAGTCACAATATAATCGAGCCGACCTAACAATAATAATATAAAGCCACAAAAATAACAATAGAGGGATTCTATGGGGCACAGAAATAACAACATGGGGGTAATAGGGGCACAACAATATAAATAAGGGGTATAACTACAATAGTAATGGGGTAATCACTAGTATTATAGGGACCCAACAGAAAGTTACAACTATAATTTATAAGACATTTAACATGGAGTATAATCATAGATATATTATCTATCCTTTACTTGAAAATGGTGTGTGTGTGAAATTTATACAATATATAAATACAACTCTCACCTTGATGGGAGTGTTAACCAAGATGCCAAAGCTACATGGAATAATGTGCCAACCTCACACTTGTTTCCTCCTCATTACGACATGGCATAAGGAAGTTACTAAGTGAATGCTAGATTATTGGTGGACTAATTGTTTTAAAGCATGAGTTAAGGTGATGGACATGTAGTGGTACAAACTTAATGTGAGAGGATGGGAGGACAACTCCTCGACCTCCATTATTTGTTTCTTCTTGGTGGAATTTAATTTCGTTTTTGGCTTTTTGTGGTGGCATTTCTCCATAGTCTCTGTTTTTGGATGCATCAAGCTCCTAGTTGTTCTTGTGGGTTTAATATTTTCATTCATGAGCTTACAACTTCTATTGCTAGTTTTAGGACATGAATTTGGTACACTCTCTCCTCTAATTTATTGGTCTAGGTCTTTGAGGGTAATTTCTCAATTTTCTTATTTAGCTTTTCCTTTGAGGAAATATTCTCAATCTTTATGGGTAACATTTTATATTTGGGTGTAGTGTCATTACTCTTTGTTTCTGAATATTTTAATGTTTATGTATATAACTCTGGAATTTAGTTTATTTAGTAAATTGGAGTTTAGTAAATGTGTCCTCAATTCTAAGTTTATTAGTAGTTTTGAGTGCTCAAGGCATTGTTATGGCTTCTTTATGTCAAGTCATTATAGAAGGGAGTTTCACAGGTTGTTTAGGGGCTATGTCATGAACATGAGATGTGGTGAGCTTGGAAATCTTATTGGTTTTTCTAGTGTAGTGTGGTTATTAGGTGACAATGTAATTGTATTCAAGTAGGGAGTTTAAGGTTTTTTGTATCATAGTTATTCTAGTTTTATAGGTAGAAGTTATATTACTCTATTCTCAATGTTCATTTGCACTTGTGCTCATGCCTCCTAGCCAATAAATGAGAAGTAGAAGAGGTGGTGGAGGTAGCATAGGGAACAAATGGGTTCACCCTTTTTCCTAAGACTGGGTTTCTACCTTCTTTGATGTTGTTCCTCTAGAAGTGACGAAGGAAATTCTATTGCTAGAGAATAAAGAGGTAGGGGATCATCCTATCAATTTGACTCTTTGGTAAGGGAAGATATGAAATGGGTTCCTGTGGTATATTTATGAAAAGGGAGCTTCATTTTATGAATTCTCTAGCTTTATATCAACAATTGGCTACCATGTTGTATCCCATATTTAAGGATAAAAAAGTGGAAAATTATAATGTTTTCTCTTCATTAGAGGACATTAAACATATGGTCCATAGAGAGAGGCTATGCTTCTATAATGTGAACTCTTTCTTGGCTAGGGTAGAAATCTTATTCTTGAGTGATTCTACCTTTAGTGATCTTAGAGATCCTTTGATTGATAATATCCATGCACCTTCTCTAATTTCCTCTTACCATGTCTAGAAAGGTGATTTCAAGTATTTTTGTCATCACTTTTGCATGTGTCCTCGAGGTTTGGTTTCTTATGGGTGGTAGTTTTCTTATTTTAAGTCTGAAGTATATAACCTAGGAATATTAGTTTTGGTCGACATTGTCATGATGGTAAAACTATTTCAATGTCCTTCCATAGGATGGTGTTTATGGTTCATACTATTGATGAAAAAAATTTAGTGTTTTTTTGTTAGATAAGATATCTTCTCTCATTTCTCATTCATGTGTACTATGGCATATTTTCTAGTTGTTTATGGTTCTCAACTACTTTGTGTAGTTACACATCCTAAGCCATAGCCCTATCTCTTGAGGGAAGCTACAATGTTCTTATATTTTGGAGGTAGTTGTTATGTATGTTTCCTCTTGGGAGTGCAACTCTTGCACTTCGTGCATTCTTAATGCAATGTTGTTTCCTCTTTGGTTTTGGGTGCATTATGGATGCTTATGTGGTCTTTATGGAGGAAAGTAGAGTTGGTATTTCTCTAAAGAAGTGGTTACAAAGGTTTAGAGTCAACACTCCACAATGTTTCCAAGTTCATGTTGCACATCTTCTCTCTTGTTCATAGATCTTGGACAACTTTTTTTGGTTATAGTTATCCTAGTCTTATTCCTTATTTGTTTCAATGTTTTCAAGGTATATATGAGTTGTAATTTCTCGTAGCTTTGTTCACTACACAAATAAGCATATTTTGGCTAGGATCTCTATTTGATATGGGGGATAATGATTTTATAGGTTCACTATGTATTGTTGTGTTGTGCCCATGGACATAATATTGATGTAATATTTTGTTTTTGATAATGAATGCAAAGTGCTAAAATTTACAAAAATAAGATAAAAATAAATACACTCAGTCAAATTGAAGTTGTAAAAATTGAATTGTCATTAATCACAACTATAGTTTGAAAATTAGAATGAACAATGGTAAATAAGTTAAAAAACGCCCATCTTATTTATTTACTAATATGTTTTAAAATTTCTTTTGTTTAGTTAACATTTATCTTTTTTTAAAGTAAAAACACAATTTAATGAATCTTTATTCATAAGAAACTAAAAAGAATCAAAACTTAGAGCTTTACATACCACCAACAAATTATTTAAGATGATTTTTTTCTTAATAAAAAATTATATCAACCATAAAAAATGATTATTACTTAATTTAAATATTTTCACTATTAAAAAAAATCTTAGAAAAAAATAGTTAAAATTTAAAATTTAAAATAATATATATATAGTAGTTAAAAAACAAATTATATAAAAGAAAAAAAAACAGTGAAACCAATAAAAATATTAATTTAATTATAATTTTTTTTATAATTAAATTAATATACCTATTACATATGGCTTCATTTCATACCAATCTTTTTCCTCAAACTAACCATACCATATAGAATGTAAAAGGAGCTCTATAATATACTCTTCCAAAGTGAAAAAAAAAACCTATATAACATATAATGAATAACATCTAAAGCAACAACAATGTGCGGCTTCTGTTTTTGTTGAAGTTCAAATTATCAGAAATTTTGCTATTTGAGGATCTATGCAGCTAGACTTAAAATTTTCTTCATAGCCCTAAGACTATAACATCCACGTTGGTACAACTGCCCAGGTTATTTGTTTAACCTAATGCTGGTTATTTGTTGAAGCTAACACTGACCCAACCCAATATTATAATAAATTTTAATGTCGTTGATAATAATTAGGTAGGTTTTTCATTCGGAAATTGGAATTAATTAAAGATTTTGCTTCATGCATTTTTATGTTACTTACATTCTCTCTTATTGTGTTTTTTTATAAATATTTTTAGATAAAATTTATTAAGTTAATTTGGCAATTATTGAGATCTCTGAGAGATATAATTGATCAACATCAACTCAAAAGACTCTACAAAATTGATCATTCTTGTGGTAAAAGATATATTGGAGAAATATGACATTTCTTGCAAAGAATAGTGAAAAAGCATGGAACTAACATTAAAGATGAAAGATTACCCACTTCAGCCCATTCTGAACACTCAAATTAAGTATCATGTTTAGTTAGAAAATGTTAGGATTACAAATCAAGGAAGCCTCCAAGATAATAAAACATCCACATAATCTCAATTAGGATGGTGGTATCCAAATTAATGGCAATTGATTTCCACATATTTGTTCTAAAAAGCCTTGGTCTTTTCTTTCTCAAATATAACATCTCAACATTGTCCTAATGATAAATCCTCTTAGAAAATCAACTTTCAAATATTACTATGGAAAATCTAAACTCTCTATATTAAAAAACAAAAAAAAACAAACCACAACAAACCACAATGTAAAATCTAGTATTCCATCCTAATTAAAATCTACTATTCCATCACAATTGTTCTCTTTGAAACAAAGTAAATTCCATCATAATTAAAATCTACTATTCCATCATAATTTTTCTCTTTGGCACACAGTAATGTTTATACATAAGGCATGAAATTCTGTTGGGCACAAAGTAATGTAATGTTTATACATAAGGCATGAAATTATCTTTGGCACAAAGTAATGTTTATACATAAGGCACTTCATGGTAGTTGATATTGGTGATTTATTTGTTTGTCACTACCTTTATTTGTTTGTGACATAGATAATGGCAGCTAGCATTGACTAGAGTTGGCTACCTTTCCGGTGCACTTTTTGGCTAGAGACACAGAATAGAATGGCTGTAGGTTCCTGCGTTTTACCCGAACCAACAACCACCCAACAGTGGGTCTAATACAGACTGCTCCGGGTGTTGTAGGTGATTTTGTCTCTGTGCCTATACCGCGCTTTTTGTAAATTAAAATTTAATCTTATCGTGCTTTTGGTAAATTAAAATTAACCTTTCTAACAGATTCAAATTTGTTTTAAAATAGTTATTTTTGAATTCCATTGTTATTTCTGAAATGTTATACGTATTGTAAAATTTTAAAAAGTGGTTATATTTTTAACAATCGTTCAGTAGTTATTAATTTATTTGTTTATTGCTTATTCATTTACTGTTGTCCTTTTGATATTAGATGAGGCTGGATGTAAATTGCGATCATGGTCTAATCTCTACTACTTGTTATTAGCCTCTGAATACTAAAATTAGATATAAATTGTGATCATGTTTTAATTTCTATTACTTGTTATTAACCTCTAAATATCAAAATATAATATTTTTGTTGAATTTTTATAAATGAAGTGTTATTTTCCAATATTAAATCCATATACAATTTACATTTTTATAGTCTTACTACTATATTGTCTCATACATTATTTTAGATGTTATTTAATAAAAGTTTAAATTTAGAAATCTTATCTTTTTAAATATTCAATTGAAACTATGTTGTGAAAATTCTTAATTCCTATTTATATGACAATTGGCATCATATTCACTCTCTGTAATTAATTTATTTGGATCTCTCACCATAAAACCATTTAATTTGTTACTTTTTTCTTTACTTTTGATTTTATCAAAAATCAAAATAATTAATGGTAAATTATGGGTTTAAATTGTAATGGTGATTAAACTTAATAATAAGATTAAGTGCAAATATCTGATTTATTGAAAATTTTGAAGACTAAAGAACAAATATTAAGGAAACCTAAGGAAATGAGCTTGTTTAGTATTCTTCATGTTCATATACTCCATCATAACATCTATTTATAGTTATTTTCTTAATTGGTAATTGTATTGTATGTGTCTATCTATTGTGATGTGGTCATAACATTGCTATCTACTATTTAATTATTATTTGATCATATTCAGTGTTGGCTTCTATACTATTTGTTTAATGGTAACAAAACATGTAATTAATATTTGAATGCAAATCTCTCAACAAGCCATAATACTTAATTATGCTTTATTTTATGTACAAAATGTGTTAACCATTTTGTTTTGGTTCTATTATGCCTCAGGGAAAATTTTAATTTGTATGTTCTTATGAACCTTGTGAATGTTACAAAACTTAAAATTGGGAATACAAGAATTAGAATTGTGATTTTATTCTTTTAATTTTTTGCATGAAGAAACCATCACTTCTTTGATCTACACATTTACCATTACCCTTTTATTGATTCTATACATCTCTATCTATCACACATATTTATTTCTTTTTGTTATGTCTAATAACATTGATTTCACAATATTTTGTAAATCAAATATTTTGAAAATGTCCTGTAGCTCTCTTTTCTTGTGGCTCAATCCCAAGAGCTCTCAAACATATCATTTTCATAATTAATGCCCATAGCAACATTTTTTATCCCTTGGTGGGATTCTTTCTCTTTTCTTGTGGCTCAACCCCAAGAGCTATGGAACATATCAACTTCATAATTAGTGCCCATAGCAACATTGTTTATCCTTTGGTGGGATTTTTAAGTAAATTATAGTGAATGACATAATTGTTGTTATCATCAAATCAATTCATTGAGGACTATATTATAAAATAAACTTAGAATAAATCCTTGAGTGGTTTGAGAGATAAATTGAATAATCAATATCATCAATAAGAATAAAATATTTATAGTCTTGACTAATAGTGTTTTTAACTTTATCCTTGTATGGATCCTGGGATGTTCTAGATCATATCCATCTTAACCTAAATAATAGTGAATGAAGTCATTCTATATTTGCATTTTTGTAAAGGTTTGTAATATTGATAATGTATATCCCTAGCTCTTTTAATGTTTTGATAGAGTTATTGCACTTCAATAAAGAGGTCAATATCTTTTACAATTTTTTTTTAATGAGATTTACAATGAAGACACCAAATGTAAATGAAAAGTTCAAAGGGTTTGAGAGTTTAATGCACATATAATATTTTTTAAATATAAATAGGACATTTAGTCCACAAGGACAATGTAAATGTAGAAAAGAAATCCATTTTAATCCCAAAAAATAAAAATAAAACATTTTCATATTATCTACAAAATTTTATAATATTATTCTTAACATTAATATTTTTATAAAAAAAAAAATACTAATAAAATAACTTTAACTAATTTATTCAATTTTAATATGTATAAAATGCTTAAAAGAACCATTTTTTTTTTTTAAAATGCATATATAATACTCTAGTCAATAATAATATAACTATCAACATTACAATTGTTTTATCATAAAAAAGATGAGATAAATATCCCCGAAGCTTCAAATTTAATCACCACTCCACTAACGTTGATGTGATTGTTGGGAAAAATATTGAGGGGGTGAATTAGTATTTTCAAATCAATAAACATTTTCAATTTCATATTTTGATTTTTGTACGTGACTTTATTGAAGGGAACCTATGTGTGTAGGTGATTGTTTTAAGAGAAATATTGTATATCTAGTAAAATTACTTTTAAGTTAATTCATCTATTGTTTATCTTGACCATCATCATTACTTCACTGAACATTAATTAGATAGTAACCATGTGCATTAAGAACAAAATAAACGATCACACATAAGAAACACACGTGAACACTAGGATTTATGGTGGAAACCCATCGCGAGAAAACACCGCATGTTGTTGTCATCTTTGTCTTCTTTTTAATATAAAGAAAATATTTTACAATCTTATACTTGCACAAACTCATACTAGTACGTAGACACCCACCTCCAGAAGGCAAAAACATTTTCTCATTCTACAACTCCTACTAGAAGGGAGCTCCAATCCCCTGAGTCTTGTACTGGCATAAACTCATACGAGTATCCACGCACCCACCTGCACAAGGGTACAAACATTGCTCATTCTCCAGCTCCTATAAGAAGGGAGCTCCAACCCCATGATCTGATTTACAAGCTACCACTAGAAGAAAGCTTCAACTCCCTCATCTATGGGGACCACGTTTCATAAATTTTCATACTAGATCCACCTGCTACACAACATCACAACTTGTAGGCCACATTTCATCAAATTTTCAGACTGGACCCACTACCAACATTTAAGTTCAATACCCATTTTCAAACTATAACTTATCATTGTAACTCAATCATCAATAGCTTACCCACCTGAAGAAACCAATCACTCAAACCCAACCACTCAATCAACCAAATCAATTGAAACCCAAACCAATCAACCAGAATGGCCAAAACACTATAATCAGAATACCAAAAAACATATTGCACATCACAGAAACCATATCTTCTTACTACAAACCCTGAACATCCATGTGTGAGAATATGTATGCTACTTTATAGTAACAAACCCACTTGTGTACGCACCTTTCCTGAAGAATACCCACATACAAATCTTAAACCACTCACACCTTAAAACTGAACCATTGTCATTATGAAACAAAAACTGAATCTTACTTAGATCTACTGCATCATTATGAAACAACCACAAAACCATCACTGAACTTCAATCACAACCAACAAGTAAATTCAACATTCTTTAATCAATCAATTCATAAGAAAAGCATCGCTTTTTAAGCCCGCATCATAAATATTAATTCATTGACATACAATATAAACACATCAAAAATGATTAAACTCATATGACATTCTTTTCATTAAAACCCTACTTTCTGTACACATTTTATTCATAACATATTCGTGTGTGTACATGCTTTTGAGGGTGTACATGACTTACGAGAAACACACTTGTGGTTCTACATGCCCTGTAGGCTATAAAACTCATGTACATATCTTCAAATTGAGAATCAAGTATTCATTGCAACACAAAAATTCAGGCATATGCAGATCTCAACATACATAGAAAAATCACACTTTAAGATGCTATCAACACAAATCAGGTGATCTCATAATTATGATTTTCAATTGAGATCTATTAGATTTGATCCATCATCAAACTCTCAGGTGAATACTTAGTTTAGATCAAGCAAGGCATCAATAGCCCATTACATGCATATTTTCATTAGATCTAACTATTCGTAATATTTGTTACACTAAAAAATGTCACCATGGCTATTTACAGTTAGTATGGCTCCATCAACAGCCATGCTATCCTCTTAGGCAAGTCTTATGCCTCTGCTCTCCATGTCAAACTCCAAAAAGAGAGAAAGTCTTTATAAATGTATTTATCTCCGGATACGCAGGTTCTCTCAACCTTACCTGCGGGTACGCACCCAATGTTCACAAAAGCTGCATCTTTGGACGCTCTGTATGTAAAGGGGCATGTGCGTCCCCCTGTAAAGGTCAAAATGCGCAAGTTTCATCTTTAAAAAGTTACTTGTGGTCATTTCTAGAGCATTCTAGAAGGTTGTTCGACGTGTATTGAGCGCCTCCAGATGGTTCATGTACCCCTACCAAAGAGGAACTTATCCCATCAATAAGGGAGCTATCCCATCCAAAGAGGGGATTATCCCATTGATGGTGGACCTGATTAACTTCCTCTTGAGCACTATAAATACAGGCAATTGGCCAGAAGGAGAGGAGGTTGGAAGCTATACATTTCTAAGGGTAGATGCTGCAAGAATTAGGACTCCCATTTAGAAGCTTGTGAGGAGAGATTGCCATCTTTGCTTGTTCTATTTGGAAGTGGGTGAGCTTTGTCAAAGTAAAGGAGAACTCTTGATGGACCCTGGGAGGGACTTGCACAACACCAAGGCTCAGGTTGTATTTGTTCCTTTTGTTACCTATTAATGCAAATGAGTCCATTCTTCTAAATAACTTGTTATTTATGAGTTGTTTCATGTACTCCTTGGTCTATGTGTTAAATATGTTTTATTCTATGAGATTATCAAGTGCTATTTAATCGTTTGATTGATAGTGTATGCAGGTTTCAAAGTGAAGGAGGAGCTCATTCGGATCAGCGGAGCTGGACTGCTACAACAGCGTTGGACTATAGGTAGGATCTAAACACTTGATTTCCCATATAGTAAATGCATGTTTAGAGAAGGATTGCGCTTGTTTGTCTTGTTTGTCACTAGAGAGTCTTAGGCTCCTAGGGAGGTTGGTTGTGTCCGCACAATCGACTCTTTCCGCCTGACAAATTGGCGACTCCACTGGGGAATCCATTGATGTGAAAGTCTTTTCCTTTATATGCAACTTTGATCTGAGAAAAGTCATTTATTTTCTGGTTTTTGGCTCTGTGACTTTGTTTTTGGGTGGGTTAGCTTAGGGTTAGATTGAATTTAGTTTTTCTTGAATTTTCCAGTAGGACGCACCCTCTGAGTATTGCACAGCGCGTCCCTGTACGCACTGTCGCTGTGTGCACAGAGCGGGCCCACACCTGTCTTAACGGGTTGCCTGTGTCCCCTGCTAAAATTTAAGAAAATTCCATTTTTTGCATTTTTGCTCTTAGATTTTGCTTTTTCTTAGTTTTTACTGCCTAGGTCCATTAGTCTCCTGTCAAAGATCTTCACCTAAGCTTGTTTCATTGGCATTCCTGCTTTAAGCTTTCATCAATTGGGTGTTTTGAGTCTCTTTTTTGAGAAATTCTTGATTTGATTTCCTTTGGTCATTACTTGGAGGTTTCTCTCAGTCCTTTCACAATTTTGCATCTTTTTGCTTTCATTGTGTATGAGTGTTAATCGCCTTTGAGTGTTTTTATTTTTGATCTTTGGAACTCTCACCCAATTTTCTCAATTTGCACTTGATTGGTTCTTAGATCACATTAGAATCGTCTTGTGTTTGAGAATTCTCTTGCATAGATCACATTTGTATAATTAGAATTCTCATTTTCAGAATATGAATGAAAAATGTGCATAGGTTACATTTGCATACTTTTCAAGTGAATTATGCTTAGATTACCATTGCATAGTTTACATTCTGAAAAATCAATCGTAGATTTAGATCAGCTTTCTTTGATTTGAATTTACACAAAAAATAAAAATAAAAAAAAATGGTTTGGAATTGATTTGCATTAGTTTTTCTTGATAAAATTAGTGCATTAGAGAATTTGTTATATTTTCTCTTAGTGATCAATTTTTGCATTGTTGGAAGTGAATGGAAACTCTCTCCTTACTTTAGTTAGGATTCATCGAATTGAAAGGATTACATTATCATATTCGATTGCATTCAGTTGAGTCGGGTCATAACACCATTGGTTTCATATCCGTTTACCCAATTGAGTAATAACAACCTTAATAACACAACGCTTAATTAAAATTCATCTAGTAATTTTTACATTTCTAGGGCTCTGAAACACCAATATAGATTAGGCTAGTGTCTTGGAGTAGGAGAGTAATTAACTCTCCAAGATAGCAAAACCAAACAAGTAGCTCATCTTGTGGTAGGATAAATCCAACTGTTTCATTTGTACTCTGGGAAAGCTCCTCTTAAAGGAGAAGCACGAGCTCGTGTCCGAACCAGTGAGGGGATCAATCCTCCCTTGTTGGGAACGACGCCAAACACGCACGTATTACAAACGGTAAACCTCGGATTAACCATTGTCGAGGAGCCAGGGGTCACTTGTCGGTAAACCTTGGATTATTGTCAAGGAGCTGGCAAGGGGATTGAGCTTGATACTCTGCCCTTGCATGCTCTCGGAGTGTAGACTGTTCCCCCAGGTGCATTTGTTGCTGTTGGTAACCTTAGTGACCATTATCTTTAGGGTTCTACCCAAGGTGACGGTGGAGGGAAGATCCCACTGTACCTGGAGCAGACGTCGGCTAGACTCACTTGGATTTTCTGGGGGGTTCACTTCACTCGAGACGGTTAAAGTGGAGGAACTTGGTCCAGTCTATTCATTAAGCAGGTTGTCGGGGTAACTGTTCCACCCTCCACTTCTGTACTGAATTCGACGATGTTGGGCTTCATCACCAACTAGTGTTTTCGGTCCGGAAGGCTACTGTTTGTGTGTGGTTTGACTCCTAGATTTGATAGCGTGTGTTAATTTGTTTGTTTTTACTTTTAGAGACCATAGGTGTGAGTTGTGAATTTTAATTGTTAGGTGTGAATTGTGAATTGTTAATTTTAGTTTAATTTGTTAATAAAATTCACTGAAGTTGAATATAATGGCAAATGTTCCGGAATTTACCAACCTAGGAACCCCTCCTAATGAGAATCCTAGTACTTTTCCTTACTTTGGGAATGTTGGTCCTCCTTATATGGCTACTTTGTCATTACCTGGATTTACAATAGGATTACCCATATGGTTATTTTCAACTTCGTTGGCCCAAAATACTCCAATTGTTCCATCTCAACCGGATGCTTCACCTCAACAGAGTTCACCATCTCAACATCACCAACCTTCTGTTGACCCTTTACCTTCTTCGCCTGATTTTTCTTCCTCCATTTCTTCCTCTTCGCCTGGTAAAAGCCTTGATGCTAGTAACCAGGAGGCTAAGAAGAAGAAGAAAGGGAAGAAGAAGAAGAAGAAGAAGAAGAAGCAAGATAAGAAAGAGGTCAACCAACGAACCATGACTGTAAGTGTTAGTGGTGTTGAGGAAAATTCCGACATGCATCGTAAACCAAAATACCCTTGCAGGCTTTGTAAGGGTGACCACTTCCTTGTCAATTGTCCTGGTATTCCAAAGGTCTTGGAAGTATGGTCAGAAAAATCTCATCAACTTTCCATTGATCCATCAACCAGTGATAGTCAGGTTTCTGGGAAAAAGGGTAAAGTTAGGTTTCCTTGTAAGTTATGCAAAGGGAGTCATCAAACTCACATTTTCCCTCACATGGATGAAGCCTCAAAATTGTTGGAAAACCTTACTGTTCCACAGCAAGAATTTCCAACTGGTTACCATAAACTTTCTCCCAAACTACCGTCAACTGACGGAGTGATTGATTTAATTTCAAGTACAGTCGATCACACTCTTCCATTGGAGAGTGAAACTCATGTCACTCAGGTTGATGATCCATTAGTTGATCAAGTGGTCGATTCAATTTCACATTCGATCGATCCCACTTTCCCTTTAGAGAGTGAACTTCATACTGCTCAAGTTCTTCTTGTTACATTAGATTCTTCTATGCCAGGGGGCATTTCACCTGTTTCTACAGAACCCCCTCCAAGCACTGAGGTCTTTTCCTTTGATTGGAATAGACTGACAGAACCTCGTCTTCCTTCCTCCATCCCTTTCCAAATCATTGTCAAGGCTGGTGGTAGGGACATTCATCGTACACAGGTAGATGAAGGTGCTTCTGTTAGTATTTTATCCTCAACTGTTTAGAAAGCTTTGGGTTCCCCTCAGCTTGGGCCTATTACGCAGAATCTGAAAGCTTTTAACAGAACCATTAGTGAACCTTTAGGGATCCTTCCTAAGTTTTCTATTACCTTGGAAGGTAAACCTGTCTGTATTGATCTTGTGGTAGTTCGAGGTCCCTTGGATTTCAATTTACTCCTTGGGCGAGACTATGTTTATGCAATGAAAGCTATCGTATCGACACTCTTTCGCGTGATGTATTTCCCTCACAATGGAAGTATTGTGACTGTAGACCAGCTTTCGTTCCCTAGTCTTGTCTCAACTACCAATAATATGACACCCCTAAATGTTCCTGATTCTAAAGTGGTATCTACCCTGCCACGGGTTAATTATGTGGCAACTGGTCCCATGTTTTCAGTTACCGATGTAAGTGAGCCTCTCACTATTTGCTCATCTTCCTTTGATTTAAATCCGGTAATTGACATGGAAAACTCTATGGGATTTCTTGAACACGATGTTCTTATCCATTTTGAGTCCCTTGACATGTGTTCCTTCCAGAGAACTATTCTTCCTTCTGATGAAGACCTCTTGGAAGCCATGATCAAGGTGTGTCCATTAACATGTAGGCCATGATCAGTGTACGAGGAAAGTTCCTTTTACTGTGTCAACCTCGTTAAAAAATGAATCAGTGTGTGCGAGGATAGTTTTTTCCCGTCTCAACCTCGTTAAAAAAATGAAACTGGATGTAATGAGGAAAGTTCCTTTTACTGTGTCAACCTCGTTAAAAAATGAATCAGTGTGTGTGAGGATAGTTTTTCCTTGTATCAACCTCGTTAAAAAATGAAACAAGGAGGGCGAGGATAGTTTTTTTCTTGTATCAACCTCGTTAAAAAATGAAACAAGGGGTGTGAGGAAAGTTCCTTTTACTGTGTCAACCTCGTTAAAAAATGAATCAGTGTGTGAGGAAAGTTCCTTTTACTGTGTCAACCTCGTTAAAAAATGAATCAGCGCATGAGGATAGTTCTTTTACTGAGTCAACCTCATTAAAAAATGAATCAGGTAGATTTTAGGTTAAGTAGATAGATTGTAGAAAGTAGGATTTTGAGGATAGTTCCTGTTACTGAGTCAACCTCGTTAAAAAATGAATCAGGTATGAGGATAGTTCCTATTACTGAGTCAACCTCGTTAAAAAATGAATCAGCTACGAGGATAGTTCCTGTTACTGAGTCAACCTCGTTAAAAAATGAATCAGGTATGAGGACAGTTTTTCCTGTATCAACCTCGTTAAAAAATGAAACAAGCTAGCATGAGGATAGTTCTTTTACCTTAGTCAACCTCATTAAAAAATGAATCAGCTAGATTTTAGGATATGTAGGTAGATTGTAGAAAGTAGGGTTTTGAGGATAGTTCCTGTTACTGAGTCAACCTCGTTAAAAAATGAATCAAGTATGAGGATAGTTCTTTTCTTGTGTCAACCTCCTTAAAAATGAAACAACTCCCTTTTCAAGTTAAATATTGAAAGTAAACCTTCATTCCATCCACCTCATTGAATGCAATGAAGCCTGGGGGGCATGTACCTCGCTTTGCATCATTATACTGGGGGCATGCGAACTTTTTTGAGCATAGTTCCTTGTCTTGTGTCAAGCTCGTTAAAAAATGAAACAAGGGTAGGTTAAGTAGGTAGATTGTAGAGAGTAGTTACGAGCATAGTTCCTTATCTTGTGTCAAGCTCGTTTAAAAAATGAAACAAGGGTTTTGAGGATAGTTCTTTTCCTGTGTCAACCTCACTAAAAAATGAAACAACTCCCACAAGTCTTTCCAAGATCTTCAAAGTAAAGCTTCATTCCATCCACCTCATTGAATGCAATGAAGCTTGGGGGGCATGTACCTCATTTTGCGTCATTATGCTGGGGGCATGTGAACTTATAACAAGCATAGTTTTTCGTTTCAAGCTTGCGTAAACATGAAACCAAATCCGAGCATAGTTCTTTTCCTGTGTCAAGCTCGTTAAAAAATGAAACAAATCCTCCTCTAATTGAGTCGAGAGATTGACTAGATCTCATAAATGTTAGTTGTATATTTAGGTTAGTTATTTCAGTTTTTTGCATAATTTTCTTACAGTTTTAGGTCGAGTCTTTCAAATGATCTCGTAACTCAACCTTCATTTCATCCAACTGGTTGAATGAAATGAAGCTGGGGGGCATGCACTCTAGCAGTTATGCTTAGGGGGCATCAAGCACAATTTTCTCTCTGTTTCAAGCTTGTGTAAAAATGAAATTACTTTGAAGCATAGTTTTTGTCTGTTTCAAGCTTTTGTAAAAATGAAACCTATCTCGAGTCAATTTCAGCTATTTTCAAGACTCGTTAAACTCATGAAAATACCGAGATTATTTTGCTATCTTTCGTTCTCGTAAAACAAATGAAAATGCCGAGTTCTTTCCGTCTTTTCCTGCTCGTAAATTAAATTGAAAGTCGGCCATATGAGTACATTTTTATCATTTTTTCGAACTCATTAAAACTTACGAAAAAATGAAAACCATGAGTACATTTTTATCATTTTTTCGAACTCGTTAAAACTTATGAAAAAGTGAAACCTTGGAGTTCTCTTTTAAGCCCTTTTCAGACTCCTAAAATATGAAAAGATTGCCGAGCGTTTCTTTTACACTCGTTAAAACGGAATTAAAAGACGGTCCCCTTATAGCCCTTTTCTGACCGTAAAAACAGGAAAAGGTTGCTGGGTTTTTGTCGTTTCAAACTCGATACTGGAAATAAAACGACGTGTCCTTGATCGCTTTTTACTTTTCAGGTCAGTGGCACTAATTATGAAAGTACTCCTTGGTCGCAAGATCAAGTGGTTCCCCCAGGTATTATTTTATACTTTTTCGGGCTTGAGGGACACAAATCTACGAAAAAGTTCAACTTGGAGTCTTCTTAAGTTTTTCAGACTCTTTAAAATTGAAAAACACCGAGTTTCTCCTATACTGGACTCGTTAAAATTTCACAGTAAAGGACCTGTTCAATTACAAACAGGAATGAACCACTCCTTCCTAGGGTTCAAATCAAAACTAGGTTGGACTCATCCGAAGGATGAGCTTATAATCAAGCATATGTTATCCTCCTCAAGCTTGTTAAAAATAAAGAGGTACTTGCCAGAAATGGTGGGGGAAAAGAGAGAAGAATGCGCCTATTTGTTATCTTTTGTCTCAGAAGAAACTTTATTACCACTCTTGGACACGACACTTTTCATTCACCTGGGTTGGGAAATCCTTTACCTCACAGTTAATCAAACCACTTTGAAAGTCTTCAGCCAGGTTGCGGGGATTAACTTTGAGTTATTTATCACCAAGCCATCTGTCGTGTCGTTATGTGTTCAAGAGGTCTGCAAGCAAAACTTTCATCTGCAAAATACTTGTCATCCATTTGACCATCCCTGAGTCAGTCCTTACAGCAACATTTCTTCAACTTCAACAAATGATTTCGTGTTGTGGGCTTGCCTGTAACGGGTCGCTTTCTATCGACATTAGCACATTATGTAGAGAGATGACTTAGAAATCTTCAGTACCTTGAAGTCTACATGCATCAATGGCAGGTTTCTCACCTTTGACGTCAGTTTACATCATTGACTTTCGATCGAAGGATTCCGTGAAATGTTCGACATCAACTCATTCATTCACATCTCATGGATTGTACTGGGTACTTTGAGAACCATTGACATTATTGGTGGTCTCTCTCACACTTGTTAACAGTTTACATCATCGACTGGTAATCAAGTGGTTTCTACCATGTTCGACATCAACTCATTTATTCGCATGGCTAGAATCGTACCAATTCGGGAAGTAGAAATGAAGACCCTGGATCTAGTTTCCACCATCCAGGCTGCGAGGAGTTTTGTATTCATTATCTAAGTAGACTAATCATAAACAGATGGTTGCGCCCATACTGTGTCTACAAAAGTCTATGATTATGATGTACTGCAAGATCATTCCTGTATCAGAGTAGTTAGTCTCTTAGTTAAAGTTTTGATCTGAGTATTGGAATGCCTACCTCAGTGATGATATAATCTTATACATGTATTTTGTGTTGAAAATTGCAGGTTCTGACCAGGCTCTCCACGAGATAATCCTTGAAATGATAAAGCGCTTCACCCTTCCTAGATAATACAAAACCCTAATCTATTACAGGCTTCGCACTTTAGGGGGCAATCTGTTACACTAAAAAATGTCACCATGGCTATTTACAGTTAGTATGGCTCCATCAACAGTCATGCTATCCTCTTAGGCAAGTCTTATGCCTCTGCTCTCCATGTCAAACTCCAAAAAGAGAGAAAGTCTTTATAAATGTATTTATCTCTGGATACGCAGGTTCTCTCAACCTTACCTGCGGGTATGCACCCAATGTTCACAAAAGCTGCGTCTTTGGACGCTCTGTATGTAAAGGGGCAGGTGCGTCCCCCTGTAAAGGTCAAAATGCGCAAGTTTCATCTTTAAAAGTTACTTGTGGTCATTTCTAGAGCATTCTAGAAGGTTGTTCGACATGTATTGAGCGCCTCCAGATGGTTCATGTACCCCTACCAAAGAGGAACTTATCCCATCAATAAGGGAGCTATCCCATCCAAAGAGGGGATTATCCCATTGATGGTGGACCTGATTAACTTCCTCTTGAGCACTATAAATACAGGCATTGGGCTAGAAGGAGAGGAGGTTGGAAGCTATACATTTCTAAGGGTAGATGCTGCAGGAATTAGGACTCCCATTTAGAAGCTTGTGAGGAGAGATTGCCATCTTTGCTTGTTCTATTTGGAAGTGGGTGAGCTTTGTCAAAGTAAAGGAGAACTCTTGATGGACCCTGGGAGGGACTTGCACAACACCAAGGCTCAGGTTGTATTTGTTCCTTTTGTTACCTATTAATGCAAATGAGTCCATTCTTCTCAATAAATTGTTATTTATGAGTTGTTTCATGTACTCCTTGGTCTATGTGTTAAATATGTTTTATTCTATGAGATTATCAAGTGCTATTTAATCGTTTGATTGTTAGTGTATGCAGGTTTCAAAGTGAAGGAGGAGCTCATCCGGATCAGCGGAGCTGGACTGCTACAACAGCGTTGGACTACAGGTAGGATCTAAACACTTGATTTCCCATATAGTAAATGCATGTTTAGAGAAGGATTGCTCTTGTTTGTCTTGTTTGTCACTAGAGAGTCTTAGGCTCCTAGGGAGGTTGGTTGTGTCTGCACAATCGACTCTTTCCGCCTGACAATATTTCCATCACTTGCACACCCTACAAATTTGATCTTCCTCTCCTTATATAGTTTAACCCTTATCCAATACCATAGGTCGAAACGATACTCCACTCTATGGTTTTCTCAAACGAGATCAAAACATATGTTACTCGGCTTAATACCACATGGAAATACCATGGTAAGTACCTTTGGTATTTAGAATACCATGGTGCGCAAATTTATCCTCTTTTCCATCTTAATACTCACACGTGTACATGGCTTTGCTTAAAAGAACCTGCATATACTTCTTGAACTTTCAACTTTATCATACCTCTATCTCTGAACTCCTATACCTTTGTCAAAACACTATGTCACATCTATAAAACACTTTGTCATATGATGTTTACATCTTCAACAAGTAGGTTTCCATCAAATAACAACTCTCTAAGTAGGTTGTCATCAAGGACACAACGTCACGTAGGTTTTCATTAATTAGGTAGGTTACCATCAAGGAGAACACATAATTCATAATGCTAACAATCTCCCCCTTTGGACTTGATGGAAACCACTTTGGTGTTTGGTCACCACTTGTAGATAGCTATAAAACACATCAAGACAAGCACCAAGCCAAGCTACTTTCCAAACACCAAGTTACTCTCCCCCTTTGACATCAAGGGAAAAGGGCTGACCAATGCTCAATGAAGACTTTCATATCTGAACTACTGAGTATGAACACTAACCATGTTCTCCCTGAGCACATGCTAAAGTTTCTGACAAATGTATAATGAAGTACATGAATCATATGACTTGTCCTATCACCAATGACTCAAACTTACATTAATCACCCAATCACACCCAATCAAAATGGGTTTATACATTTGACATCATTATTACATCAACTTCCCAAACATAGTGGGATATAAAATTACATCACATGTCCAAAAAGGACTTGATATTAATAGTCCATACATGAATGAATTTTATAATGACTACATCATAGGTCTTTACATGACCTTTGCATCAAATTATAGATAAGACATTTACAATGTTATTCTCTTAACCTGCAAAAGATACCCAAATACAGAATATGCGAAGAAAGATACTGAGAACATAGAATAGTGAGAGACAACAGCAAATATTTTATTATTCAGAAAGCAATGTTCACTAGCCTCTTCAAGGGGGCAACCTCCAATAGAGTATTGCTTGATACAAAAATAAGACACGATGCTCCTCGCAGGGAGTCTCTATCCTTTATATATGACTCATACATGCAATACCATGGATCAATACCATGGGTTTTATTAATACCATCTATCTAATACCATGGCCCATTTGCAACTAACTGTGGTCCCATCATTAATTACAGGTTAACCACTTACAATTATTAATATGGGCCTTATTGACTCTTTACTATCACTCGATCCCACTACATAAATAAGGGGGTTAGGGTGGGACCCTAACATGCCCTCCCCCTTAAGAATAGCCTTGTCCTCAAGGCTGAGGCTGCGGAAACTGCTAAAGAATAGTGGCTGGTTCCCAAGTTGCATCTTCCAGAGAGGTGTCTTTCTACTTGACGAGAACTTCCCTAATCATGCGCCACGCAGGTGCCTTTCTCATGTGTCTAGGACTTGTTCAGGTTGGAGTCAGATTGACCCTTCCTCGTCCAATTCAGGTAGACTGGTTTGAATTCTGCAATTGTTCCCAATCACTTTCTTGAGGCATGAGACATGGAAAACTGGATGGATTTTTGTAGTAGGCGGAAAAGCCAGCTTGTAGGCTACTTCTCCAATGCGCTGAAGTACTTGATATGGTCCGTAGAATTTTGGAGATAATTTCTGACAACCCTTGTCTTCGAGTGATTTTTGCTTATATGGTTGCAACCTCAAAAAGACCTAATCCCCTTCTTGAAATTGGCGCTCTAAGCGATGCTGGTCTACCTGTTGCTTCATGCGGTTTTGAGCTTGATGAAAATTCTCTCTAAGATGGGTGAGCATGGTTGCGCGGTTTTGTAGGAGTTGATCCAATGCTTGTACCTTTGAGCACCCCTTGATATAATAAGTAGGAGAAGGAGGGAGTTGAACCATCAAATTTATGCATATCCAACTTGGGAGGTCGTGGATGGGATTGTTGGGGGCCCCAGAGGTGAAGAGAGTGGCTAGACTCACCCTCACTATGTCCATGGCCAATATACACCTCCTCGTGGGCTTCCTCCTTGCCCTTCGGGATTATGCTAGTTAGCTTGTCAAGCTGATGTTGGAGGGATTGCAAGGTTTGTTCAAGTTTTTCCATCCTCTCATTGGCCATAGCTTGAGCTCTAGTTTCTACCATGCACCGACCTGATATTCTTGAAATTTGGGACCGCCCAAAAAAAAAATTCACTAAGAATTGAATGGTACCACCGTGCTCAGCTCATCATCCTGATTCTGATGGGCTAGATCACTAATAAGTGCCCCAGGAGATATCAAATTTTTTTTTGAAAAATCCTAACGGAGTTTTACTCCTTCCTTAGGAATACTGTAGTAACTGAATCCTCAAAATGTCAATGCTGCCAAAAGTCCTACGAAAATCATGCCCCGGTATAGGAACCCCACACAACTACTGAGATTCGGTGGATCTGAGAGATTTGAATGGTGGATCAGATAGATCTGAGCGGTGGAACAAATTGCTGCTGTGGATCTAATGGATCTAATAGATCGGAATGGCTAGTTGGAACTGCGGGACTGATGTCTGCTGCTACTACACCCCTTTGCACAAGCGGATTTGGCAGAGATGATGCGTGATCCCAAGATAGAAAAGGGAACGATAGTCTTGAGGAGTGTCAGGTGCTACAAATCACAATATACATAAGGGTCTCACAGTAGTACTCGGCCCAATGTTCCAGGCCTCTAACTAAGGAGGATCAACCGTACCTTTAGCCGTACAACCTGACTACCCTATCGTACGAGCGAGTAATCTCTCCGAGTGTTGTTCTCAGTGTACTGTAGCAGCAAGACGGCCGACGGTTTATCTATGGTGAGGTTGTAAAGGAGCTAAGGGGCTTCCGATATACCCACAAGGTACTTGGAAGACAGTCCGTACGTGAATCTGTCTATTGCGCTACTACTCGAAGGGGTACCTACAGGGGTTACAAGGGAGTCCAACAAGCATGACCACCTCTTGTATTTCCTGCATTCATGCCTCCCCAAATCCATAGGTTTATGCGCTCAACGACAGATCCCGTGGTTTAAATATGCCGGAACACGTCTCTAGCCAAAAAAAAAAATTGCTAAGAAATGGAGATCCCACGGGCCCTGTAAAGTTCTCTGATACCACTTGTTATGCTCTTAACCTGCAAAAGATACCCAAATACAGAATATGCGAAGAAAGATACCCAAAACATAGAATAGTGAGAGACAAAAGCAAATATTTTATTATGCAGAAAGCAATGTTCACCGGTCTCTTCGAGGGGGAAACCTCCAATAGAGCAGAGCTCGATACAAAAATAAGGCATGATGCTCCTTGCAGGGAGTCTCTATCCTTTATATATGACTCATACATGCAATACCATCGATCAATACCATGGGTTTTATTAATACCATCTATCTAATACCATGGCCCATTTACAACTAACTGTGGTCCCGTCATTAATTACGGGTTAACCACTTACAATTATTAATATGGGCTTTATTGACTCTTTACTATGACTCGATCCCACAAGATAAATAAGAGGGTTAGGGTGGGACCCTAACATATAACCAAGAAAAAATACCTCAATAAGGAAATGATAATCATTAGTAGCTATCATACACCATATATGATTTGCATCATAAGCATCTACCATTAGCACCACAAACAATAACCTCTATATGTCCATCATCAATATGCAAGATAAGACAATGTAGCTTCAATATCATCAACCTATGACCAAGTATGCAACATAGGATTTTCCATAAATATCTGATATCAACTCATCCTCTTGACCTCATCAAGGCCAAATTTTCTATTTTTCCATTAGTAGAAAGATCCTTAATCCATGTTCATTAGAGCATAGCTTCTCATGCATCAACTAAGCATATGTCATATCTCCAAGCAATAATGATCATATCATATAATGTACATGTGTAGGTACCTATTGTAGCGGCTACAACTAGCCTCCAAAATTTTGCCTTTGCTTCGTTTTGGAGCCTCCCCACTAAAATTCATAGCACCTTATCTTACACTACCCGATTACTTGTTCTTTTATTGAGTTTTATATTTTTCTTTACAACATGTGTTTGTGTACATGATCTATTGTATAACTAAAAGGTGACCTCTCCACTTCGTTGCAGTCTGGTTCTAGGACTGCCTTGATGATTCGTGCAATCCTAGAGGGCAATCAACCTTGCTCTCAGGAAATGCGTAGTTCAAGCGAACAATGAGCTTTGTCTCTAGAGTTGCGCAAACCCAACTGGTTTCCTGCCTTCAACATGGAAGCTACACATAACATGGGAGACAAAAAGTGAGCCTTAAACTCCATAATTGCACAGATCCAGCTAATAACCTACCTTCATCTAGGAAATTATGTAGAGTGTGAGAGGTAGCCATGGGCCACTCAGCCCATAAATTGCACAGAACCTATTGTGCTCAGAAACTTCTTAATGCATGAACTAGGGAGTTGTCAATTCCTTCCCACAACTATATAATCTTTCTAGGCAGTGCATGGCAGTTTTCCTAAAAAGAAAGAAGTTAATAGGAAAATCTTCCCTATGAGGTAGGGATCTATTATTAGTTTCCCGAAGGTCAGACACTGCCATCTTTAGAAGTTTCTGGCAAGCATTGTTGTTGTCCTTGATCTCAAGCATATGCGTCACGAACTCGATTTTGTTCAAATCTATGTAATGGATACCTCTAGAGCTCACTTATAGATTCGATCATTAAGTGATAGCTTCCCCAAGAGATCAAGGAACCTTCAAATCATTGTCATCACTTTTCAAGGCGAGTTTTGCTTCTAACACCTTGTGTTTCTTTTTTTGTCGCTTTTGTTTGTTTAGCTTTTGAGAGTGATGTTTCACTCATTTTTTTGAATGACTGCTCCTGTTTTAAGTTGTTTTAGCTTATAGAAGTGATGTTTCAAGTTATACATTGCCTTCCCTAATTGTCACATGAGTTTTTTTATTTTTGCACTAACGGTCACTGTTGCTACAACTCCCTTCACATGCCTCATGTTCCTTTAGTTTGATCCATTTCTACACTTGTTTTACATGTATAAATATACACTTAGTCAGATCTGCACTCATCATTACACCATCCTTTATATTTTCTTGTTTGCACACTCCCCATGGACAAATCTGGGCTCCCTATGCCTGGATGTCACATCTCACTACATGCACTATGTAATCTGGGAGCTCTAGGCGTCTGCCTTGGCTTATGGAATTATGAAAAGCCTGTCATAGGCTAGCTCTATCAATGCACTACACATTTAAAGGATCCAGTCTCCCAACTTAGTCATTGAGACTGCGTAATGCGCAGTCTCTCCTAGGCCTTCACCCACGCTGAACTACATATTCTGTAGGTCCAGTCATCAAACTTCCTCACTGACTATTGGGACTACCTAGTGCACATTTCCCACATTCATCGAGTCACATAGGTTAGTCAAAATTACGCAATTACTCTCATTAGGTTCCCTTGTTGCTACCTTATCATGCTATGAAGTTAACTTTGTAAGAGCTAATGTTTGCTTTCCATAAGTGTCTATTTTGTCCCACAGATACCACACTTGTGAAGCACTTCTCTCCACCAGTCATTGCATCATGGCAACAAAGAGAGTTGTTTCAAGAGTGACCACTGAAAGAAGTACTGGGGAAGCAGTTGAGCAAGCACCAGTTTACTTTCCAATAAATGCAAATGCCCAACTATTTATAGAAAATGAATCGACACTAACATGGAAGCAAAACTAGCAGCAATGGTAGAAGGCAACAATCTACTACAGAATCAGGGAAAAAGGAAATTGTTGACATAACAGAGGGAGAACAAAGCTACAAAGTGAAAGAGGATGTAATATTCATGTAGGAAACTTTAACAGCATAAGAAAAAGGAAGTAGAGGATGGAGACAACAGAGGAGAGGAAGAGAGAGAAGCATATCTCATAGGTAGTAGAACTTCGATCACATCAAGAAGAACAAGAACTGAAGGAAGAACAAGTGCTGAGAGGGAGAAAACAAGAAAAGAAGAAGAAACAGAAAGAAGAACAAAGCCAAGACACAATGACAGAGTAAACAATGCAAATACAGGTTGATAAGTTGGAACAACCAGCAACTGAGGAAGAGAGTGAACAAATGCAATTTCCCTCACCAAAGCTAACTAGAAGAACCAAGTCTAGTTAGAGGTCGAAGCATACATGGAGAAACTAAGGCAACAGGGCACCAGGGATGACTTGGAGTTGAGCACACCAAACATATAGAAGCACACTGGTGGTCCCGTCGTGGTCTACACCATGTTGTATATGCTTCAGGATGAGACAGACACATGTTCCAAGACCATATGCCCAGATTCCATTAATGCAAGAGCCTGCTTTCAGCGAGAAAACATAAAGAAGTTTGGGGATATCATAACATACTAGCAAGCTTAGCATCAGTACATGACCGAGAAGCATCAACTGGATTTTTCCGAGTTGGTCTTTCCCCAAACCCTAGATTCATAGTGTTTTGTCTTATTAAGCTATCTCTATCCTATTTTTTCTCACATGGGTGCATGCGGAAAATGTTTATTATTTGTAATTGGGTTGTAACTAAACTTCCAAGTGTCATTAGTTTAATTTGAGCACTCACTATGTAATGTAAAGAGTTATTTGTAAACAATTTTAAGAGTCATGAGGGTAAACGAAGAGTTATAAAGGGTAATGTCAAGGGTCACCCCATCCTTTGTTACAAATAAAACCTCATAACTCATAGGCCAAGCTTTTGTCTAGGCATTGTTTAGAGAGGGCTTGGAGGGTTTTTTGATGAGCCTTGGCTTCTCCACAATGTAGGGAGAGTACATCTCTTTGGAGGAGCAGGTGGTGTTGATTGTAACGTTCCACTATTGGGGCTAGTTTTTTTCAATGGTGTATGTATGGATGGAACTTTCACTTAATAATATAAATGAGACAACATGTTTTCATGCATATGTTTTTATTGTAGTTTGATTATTCTACGTACTGTAGCAAAACTTACACATTTATGTATGGACTATTTTGTATACAATTGTATGAATCTTGTTGAACACGTGTTGTTTTATTAACCGACCAGTTTGGATTGTGGACTATTCCACTTCAAGCCTATGATGTCATTCCTCTCATGTGTTCCTTTTGATGTTGCATACTATTATAGGGTTCTAAGGGACAAAGTTCCTTTTCCTCTCTGTGTGTTAGAACCCCCATGCATCTCACTTGAGTCACTACAAGGTCACGCACTTGCTTAAGACAAAGTTATCATACCTACCTTTACGCACTAACGTGGTCAAGGAACTACTTTACTACCCACTACTCAGACTCCTACTCCAAACAGTTGGATGTCTAGTTGGGACTTCTTACCATGGAGATCCCCTGACATGTTGGCAGGTCTAAGAGTGTCAACATTTTTGGTGCTAGAAGGAGGACCAGATGACAAGCTGAGCTCTCAAAGTTTGTTTTGAATATCTACACACCATTCATTATTCACATTACAATATCAACTCCGACATGGTTTTCTCATGCAGATTATTTCGAGGTGTTGGAGGTCATCGATGACTTGTCAAAAATCAAGCACAACAAGTAAGGTAGAGAAAGTTGTTGAGACATAGAGTTACCTTCTCAGGCTTCTGTCAAAGTAATGGAGTCCCTTCAGATGACGTTGCATGTGGGTTGTTCACTTACAAATTCAAAGGGCATGTTTACCAATGGTCTCGCACATTCCCCGCAACCTGTATTCACTAATTTGATCACATGATCAGATATTTATTCCATGATTTCTATCATTATGACTATAAGGCAATCAATAAACATTTTTTGAAATTACGAAAAGCACCTCATGAATCTATTGTTCAATTTTGGGATGACTTCTGTAATCTCGCTTTTCAAATCCCTTAAGATGAAATTGATTGGAAATTTCTCAAAGAAAGGTTTTAGTATCTTCTTCATGTATTTGAAAATCCAAATGAGTTATAATCATTCGACCCCCTCTGAACATACCTTGGTGTTAAAGCTTCCATATCTAAGACAAACAAGGTTGCTATCACAAGTGACCCTATGTTAGGTCCCTACACTAGTAGTAGAGCAACATGTTAGGTCCTTATATTACTAGTGTAGGGACCTAACACCCTTTGTACTCTCTTCATGAAATAGCTCTAGCTACATACGATGAGGTAGGAGAAGTTGTGAACCCATTTGTTGAACTGTCACATCCTCCCACCCCACTTGCTCTGAACGTATGCATAGATTGGGACTACAACCCTGATGGTTGTCATGAGGTCTTGTCTTCTCAACCTCTGTGATCTGGTTCCTTTGATCCTTCGGATTGTATTGTGTTATGTTAATTTGTTCTAGACTACACATTTATTTTTCATGAGGATCAAGTTGTGAACAATTTGGGAATCTAAAGAAGAAGCCATAGTGAAGGCTTACCCTCTTCCATCCCTCATCTACTTTTTCCTGACATATTTTTTTATTCTTCCATTTTTTATTTTTCTTGTGAAAATTCATTCCTAGATGTTTCTACCTCTGATCATTTACATGGCACATAAGATGCGAGTTCATCATTTGACTGTAGAGAGGACCAATATTTATTTTTGTATCCACCCAATCTTTCGTATTTCCTTTTTGGAAATTCAAAGGGTGAGAATTTTTGTCTCTCATCAACCCCTCTGTATGATTCGTCAGGTCATGAGGATGTTGATGTACACCTTGAATTTTTTGATCATGGCTTTCGTGATCTCTTCACTCCTTCATTCGATCATGATGTTGATTCACTCAGTGTTGATCTTTCTAAGCCACCATTTTTCGATGATCTACCCGATGATGATGTTGAAAAACCTCAAGCTGTAGAGACACTTTAGCTTGAGCTGATGGTTATGTCAAGTTCTTGCAGCCCTGAAGATACTTCAACTTTCGATCAAAAATATATTGAAACACCCCAAGCCCTAATCACTCTATTGCTTGCATTGAAAATCAATCTAGTGTACATATTTCACATCCTCCACCAGAATCTCACAATCATATTAGTCATGCATTGGAGGAGTCATACATAGCAAGTCATGTTGCTAAGAAAAAGTTTTCTTCCTTTTGCATGTTTTCTCGTTTGTGAAGATCAAAAGAGTGTGCATGCTTTTCATCTGCACACATTGTGATGCAACAACATGGTACGTCTATAGAGCACCTTTCTTGTGATTTTAGTCTTTTCTTTTCTATGGATGCATATAAACTTCGAGCCTATTTGTTTTCTTTTTTTTATCTTTTCTATTAACCATGCCTTCACGTACATGGGCCAACCAATTCATCGGTGGCTACACTGGAAATATCACTTCATGTGAGAAGGTCCATCCACTGTTTAGCTTAGGAGTAGGAGTTGTGATTTCTTTCTTTTTTTTTATTTTTCTTTCTTCCTTTTCTTTTTCTTACTTCATTTTCTTTCATTTTATTTATGTCTTTTGTTTTCTTGTTTGTTTGCTTGTTTACGCACCTATAGGATTAGTTTCCCATGAAACTGGGTTGCCTTCTTGAGACAAGCAGGGTGAAATACAAAAGGACTTGTAAAACTATGAACATATGGCTACCTATCTATCCCCACTCTCTATGAAGATCTTGTATTATTTCAGTCAATGATACCCTGATGGAAAATACGTTATGTTCAGAGTGAGCCCTCGTGAAAACACAACACTTGCATTTTTAACTAGTACCGCCTACTCTAATAGATTTTCTATTTTCGGTTAACCCTTGTCAACTCAGTCAAGTAGATGAAGGTGAGGGGGAAAACCTTAACAAGTATGTCAGAGATATATATAACATCCTTATCTGAAAAATAAGTGCGTGTGCATAGTTCTCTGAAAAATGAAAAATGAAAAACGAAAAATGAAAAAAATAAAATAAAAGTGAAAGAAGCGAAAGGATTCCTACGTAAATAGGTGAAGTAAGTAACTACATCGGGGTACTATGCAGGCTCGTTGGCAGCGAAGTGATGCTTGTGTTCCCGAAGTGACTCCCTTGGGGTACTGTCCTGGCTTGTTGGCAGCGGAGCAATACCAGAGATGAAACTTAAACTCTGACAATGTATATTACTTATGCATCAATATACCACTCATTCCCAATCAGAGCAACTCATTTGACTTGGCTTGGTATGTTCTGACTAATCAAGAGAATGGTAGGACTATATCTTTAACTCGGGCTAGTGAGGAAGCCATGATAATCAAAGAACTGAAGAATAATTCCAGAGGAGTTAGACTCACTTTACATGAGACAAGGTCCATACATAGAGATGGAGTTCTACCAGTGCGTTTACATTGTTGTAGCATCTACAACCACCCTCCAAAATTTTTCCTTCTCTTTGTTTTGGAGTCTCCCTATTAAAATTCCTAACATCTTATTTTACACTACCCAGTTACTTGTGCTTTCATTGAGTTTTATCTTTTTCTTTACAACTTGTGTTCGTGTACTTGATTTTCTTTCTAACCACAAGATGACCTCTCCACTTGGTTGCAATAAGGTTCTAGAACTATATTGATGATTTGTGCAATCCTATATGGCAACCAACCTTGCTCTAAGGAAATGTGTAGTTAAAACCAACAAAGAGCTTCAGATCCTCAACTGAACAGATCTAGCTGGTAGCCTATGTTCAGCTAGAAAATTGGGTAAAGCATGAGAGTGAGGAGGTGAGCCTTCAACTCTATAATTGTGCAGAGCCAGCTCATAACCATCCTTCTACTGGGAAATTGCACAGAACCTGAGAGGCAACCAAGAGCCACTCAACCCAAAAATTGTGTAGAACATATTGTGCTCAGAAACTGCTCAGTGCATGAACCAGAGAGTTTCCTAGTCCTTCCCAAAACTATGCTATCTTTCCATGAGTGCATGCCAATTTTCCTAGAAAGCTAGAAGTTAAAAGGAAAAGCATCCCTAGGAAGTAGGGATCTATTATTAGTTTCTCAAAGGTTACACATTTCCATCTTTAGAAGTTTCTTCCAAGTGTCATTGTTGTCCTTGATCTCAAGAATACATGTCATGAACTCCATTTTGCTCAAATATATATAATGGATGCCTCTAGAGTTCACTTATACATTTGATAGTTAAGATCTATCTTCGTCGGGAGATCAAGGAAAGTCTGGAGCATTGTCATCGCTTTTTTGGGTGAGTTTTGCTTCTATCGCCTTTTGATTCTTTTTCTATCATTTTTGTTTGTTTATCTTTTGAGAGTGTTGTTTCGCTCATTTTTTTAACGATTTGTTATGTTTTAACTTGTAGAAGTGTTTTTTCAAGTTATACATTGCCTTCCCCAAGTGTTGAATGAGTTTTCTCTTTTTTGTTCCAACGGTCGTCGTTGTGGTGACTCCCTTCACATGCTTTGTGTTCCTTCAATTTGATTCATTGTTGCACTTGTTTTACATATATACATCTACAATTAGTTGGATCTAGACTCATCCTTATAGAATCCTTTTAGATCTACTTGTTTTCACACTCCCCATGGATAGATATGGGCTCCCCCTTCTCGAATCACACATCTCGCTGCATGCACTGTACAATATAGGACATCAAGGCCTCTACCTTGGCTTTTGGAATTGTACAAACCCTATCTTAGGCTAGATCCAACTGCGCACTACGAAGTTCTAGGAGCCATTCTCCCAACTTGGTCGGTAAGACAAAGCAATGTGTAGTCTCTCCTAGGCCCTGAACCAGATTAAAATGCACATTGTGTTGTTCCGGTCATCAAGCTTTGTCACTAATTACTTGGACTATGGAGTTCCCGTTAGTTAGTCACCCCTGTTAGTCAAAATTACACAATTCCTCTCATTAGATGCCCTTGTTGCTGCTTGAGAATGTTGTGAAGTTATATTTGTAAGAGCTAATGTTTTATTTCTATGAGTATCAATTTTATCCTATATGTACAACACTCGTGAAGAACTTCTCTCTAAAAATCATTACACCATGGAGCCAAGAGAGTTTTTTCTAGAGAGTTCTAGAGAGACTACTGAAAGTAGTATTGGGAAGTTGAGCAACCTCTAGTTTACTTTCCAATATATGAAAATGCCCAAATTTTTACATAAAATGATTCAACACTAACATGGCAGCAAAATCGACAGGAGTGGCAGAAGGTCAAAATCCAGTATTAAATCAAGGAAAGAGGAAATTGCTAACATAACAAAGGGAGAACAAAGTTGTAGAGTGAAAGTGGATTCAGTCTTCGTGGAGGCATATTTGAAATAAAAAGAAAAAGGAGGCAAAGGACACTGACAATAGAGTAGAGGAAGAGAGAAAAGGAGAGCTTGCAGGTAGCAAAATTGAGATTGTAGCAAGGAGAACAAGAACCAAAGGAAGAACAAGAGCCAAAAAGGAGAAAAAAAGAAAGGAAGTAGAAATAAGAAGAAGAAGAAAGGAAAGGCACAATGACAGAGAAAAGAAGGCTAATGCAAGTTGATAAGATGGAACAACCAATAGTTGAGGAAGAAAGTGAACAAAAGCAAGTTTTGTCACCAAAGCTAAGCAAAAGAACCAAGTCTGGTTAGAGGTCGAAAAGTACATGGAGAAACTAAAGGGAGGGGCAACCAGGGATGACTTGGAGATGAGCACATCAAACATGCAGAAGCAGGTTGGTGGTCCTATCATGGTCTACACCATGTTGCACATGCTATACGACGAGACAGACACAGGTTCTAAGGCCATATGCCCAGATGCCATGGAGGCAAGAGTCCACTTTTAGCAATACAACATCAAACAATTTGGGGACATCATAACATAGTTACAGGCTTGGCATCAGTACATAACTCAGAAACATCATGTGGATTTTGCTGAGTTCGCCTTTCCGCAAACCTCAGAGTCATAGTGTTTTGTCTTGTTAGATTGTCTCTAGCCTATTTTTTCTCACATGGGTGCATGTGGAAAATGTGTATTATTTGCAATTGGGTTGTAAGTGAAATTCCAAATGTCATTAGTGGAATGTGAACAATCACTATGTAATGTAAAGAGTTATTTGTAAATAAGTTGACGAGTCACAAGGGTAAGAAAGCTATCACAAAGAGAAATGTCAAGGGTCACCCCACCCTCTGTTATAAATAGAACCTTATAACTCATAGACTGACATTTTGGGAGCCAAGGTTTTGGCTAGGCATTGCTTAGATAAGACTTGGAGGGTATTGTGATGAGCCTTGGCTTCTCCACAACGTAGAGTGACTAAATCTCTTTGGGTGAGCAGGTTGTATTGACTGTAATGTTCCACTATTAGGGCTAGTGGATGTCAATGGTGTATGTATGGATGGAACTTTCACTTAATAATATAAATGAGCCAACACGTTTCCATGCATATGTTATTATTGTAGTTTGACTATTCTGGTTAGTCTAGCATGGTATGTTATTTAACTTACACAATTGTGTATGAACTATTTTGTATGCAATTGTATGAATCTTGTTGAAGATGTGTTGTTGTATTAACCTGCCACTTTGGATTATGAATTATTCCTCTTCCACCCTACGATGTCATTCCTCTCATATGTCATTTCAGGTTCAGTACTATTATAGGTTGCTAAAGGAAACACTTCATTTCCCCCTATGTGTGTTATATCCCCATGCAGTTCACTTGAATCATTGCAAGGTGCATGAGGGGTTTACTTAATGAACCTATGACATATTACGTGTGTTTGTGGCATACTAAAAAATACCCTTAATTTGAATACATATTGAAAAATACCTCAAAAAATCATATTATTTAACCCCCTATCAATATGAACCCAATACACCTTCCCAATTTAAAAAACTCATACTTTCACTAGATATTGCAGGTATCCATTTTTTCATTAACATTTTTTATACCCTATTATAATTTTTCATTAACTTTGAGTTCCATTTTTCATACCTGCCAATATAAAAACCCTTTACTCCCCAATATATGCTCAATATATTATGTCATTTTTTCCTCAATATATATCCCCCAATATGAATTCACGTGGTATGGTATTTCTCCCCTAGTGAAGCACCCATGGCAAGGTCACACCCTTTATTTCAACAAAGTTGTCATACTTACTTGTGCTTGCTAACACAGTCAAGGCACTACTTTACTACCCATTGTTGGGACTCATACTCCAAACGGTCTAAGGTATAGTTGGGACTTATTATCGGGGAGATCCAATGACATGTTGGCGGGTGTACCACCATCAACAATACCATAGTCATCATCCACGACAACAACAACATCATCAAATAATCATAGTAAGAACAATCCTCAACTTATCATACATGTATCATCACTAGGGAGTTTTCTAACATCCCACATCTGATAAGAATCAATCATGATAATCAACATATGTGAGAACCAAGCCTATCATCATAGAGTAAGATAGGGAGAATTATTCATCATTCCTTAACATTATCAATATGTGACTAAGTTTTCCATATCTTCATGAAACCTATAGTAACACCAATTTTTTGGACCATTTTCTTCATCCAAGAAGAACTATCATACCAACATCACTTCATCAATATGAAAATCATCCATAAGATCCTTATCTATAGTTCATCCATCATAGAGATAGTAGGATGCATCTCGCTTCTCATTAAATGAGAAAATCAAAACACAGGCTCACCATCATTTGTCAACTTTTGTTAGTAACTCATCTCATCAAAAGAAACAATATACCATGTGAGCGCCAAGCACTATATGAATCATCAGACATAACTACACCATATGCACATCATGCATGGCAATAGCATAAAAGTAATGAGACACTCATCAAATAATGAGGTTGTATAATCAAGCTCTGTTTATCTCCTTGAACTTATTAAGATCACCATGTAAGCAACATAACATATGTACCGTATGCATCATCAAAAGAATCATCCATAAATATGATTAGTAGCATCAAAACAACTATGTCACTCAAGCAATATAAGTATCACCTATTATTTCGTCATAGGCAAATTATGACCCCAACATAACATGATGCATATTTTAAACACTTCAGCAACATAGACATTATCACCATTGATAAGCATCATTACGTACCAAGGACTTCTAAATAAAACATAATTCCAACAATGCATTATTAGAAGCATAGAAAATGGTCCCCTTGAACCTGTGCCAAATGTTCACTATCAGATATGATCATATCATTTCATATATCAGTAAGAATCATTAAGGCATCATCATTAACCAGTCATCCATCAACTCATCAACAACTTATAAGGTCCAAAAGAACTTCTAAATAGCATCAACATACTGTAACCATCAACCATTAGAATCGTGAAAGTCAAATAATAATATATTGAATCATCTCAAACCCTTCTCCTAAGCATGTTGCACTCATTCTTCATCAAACCGAGATATGTGTGACTGTTCAGTTCAGAACTTTTGTATCCACGCGACTTTTATTTATAGGATCTGTGTACAAAAAGTGAAATACTAAAATTTCACACTTTCAACTATCCATGAGTTTGTTTTGTCTATACCTATTTATTGTTACTACACCATAGGCACTGCCAGTAGTATAAGCAACATTGAAATAAAACATATCCATGGGAATCAACATGTATTACTCCCCTGAGATTACAGATCACTAATCCTCAGGACCTGATAATCATCTTATGCTTTCATGAGGTCAATTACTTCTCAGCACTTCAGTAGTCGTTAATATAAATATTCATTTAAGAGTAATGGACTGCAATAGGCACCATATTATTTTACTCTAATTCTGAATCTTTCTCATATCTATGCTAATTCAGTGTTTCAAACATATATAATTTGTCTCGATTTCTATATCCTCTTATTATGACTTTTCCAGTTACTTCATTCATAACCTTACACTTGGTTGATGTAAACACAATTATATTTCCTTTATCTTCCATTTGTCCTCCACAAGGATATTCTTTTTTAGTCCCTAAACTAATAAATTATCAGTTATTTCTCTAGTTTTATTAATTCTAGATTTACCTTGTCCCAGTACTTTTGTTGAAACATTAGTTCCAAGAATAACATTACCATGTTGGTTTTTCTTGAGAGTCTCCATTTTACTCTTATCTCCAATCATGTGATGAGAGCATCTACTATCAATGTACCATTCATCTCCATCTTGAAATGACAAGAGAGAAATACCACACCTTACTTGTTCTTCTCTTTATTGCTTCTTGGTGGATCCACCTTTTTCAGATTTTTCTCACATTAATGTTTTTATCTAGTTTCTTACCATGTTATCTACGGTGATCCATAGACTTACTCCTACATTCTTTTGCTACATGCCCAAACTTGTTGCAAGCATAACATCTTATATGTTTCATATTCCTTCTATTGCAATCAATGGCTTTGTGACCAAACATATTGCAAGAAAAACAATATCCCTTAAAGTACTTGGAAGCTAATGATCTTTTTGTGAGATAGTTATTAGCTTGAAAGTTTGAAACCTTCTACTTCTAGAATTGGCTGCAACATGTCTAGAATTATGACATAGAAAATTCAACATTATTGATGAGAGGAGAAAATTGTTTAACACCTCTATAGTTAGGAGTAAATTATTTCCTTTGAAGACTTTATTTACTTGGTTGTTGATGACATTGACTTCTAAACTCCTTGTTGACAATTTCAGATTTTGCATTAGAATTCCCTACCTCAAATTGTGAACTAGATTCACCTTCAACTGTTTCATGAAAACCGAGACCAGATTTCATGGTAGGAGACCTTTGATTACTAAGAATATTATCCAAAATCTTAGTACTATGTTGAAATAATTAATTTTTTGTCATTTTCCTCTAACCTACCTTTTAGGATATTTACCTCAACCTGATATTGTTTTTCATAATTCTTCATAATTTCTTCAATCTTTCTTCCTTCCTCCATTTGCTTTTTTAAATTGAGAATCTTTTCTTTCAACCCATTTTCGTGTTCTTCAAATGCTTGAAGAGTCTACTCATATCGTTTGTTTGATATTTCATGATCAAATTTGGGAGAAATGATTTCTACTTCAAGTCCTTCACAGTAATTGGTTATTTCTTTAGGCTCCTTGGTTGTTGTATCATTTTCATTCACTTGATTTCTTAATTAATTTACTTCATACTACAACCTTTGACATTGATCTTCCTTTTCCTTGTACTACTTCTTTATTTTGTTTTCTTCTTGCAACTGAGTCTTTAACCTAGTAATCTCTTCTTTGTAGGTACATTCCCTTTTATCAAATATATTTTGTTGATCTCTAACTTTATTTGTGAGCCTTTTAGTGTCTACTCATAGGGCCATCATATTTCTTTCACTTTAACCCATAAAAGAGAATTCAGTTGATTCACTTTCACATTTACTATCTTCAATGTTACATGAATAGGGAACTGTATCACAAGTGGAACAAAAATTAGTACCTAATAATTCTTTTGCTTCATCATCCTCATTCTTGATCAATATAAAGTCGGGTGATCTGAATCTGAATATTTGCTTCCATATATTACTCCACATGAAAAATCATCACTGTCATAGTTTCATTGAGCTATCTTCTTTCTTTTAGTTTCTTTCTTCTTTTTCTTCTTTCCCATCATCTTGACAGATCTCCTTCAAGCAACCAAGCTTCTGCCAAAGGACCTAATTTGATACCAATTGTTGGGAAAAATATTAAGAAGGGAAGGGGGGGTGAATCGAAATTTTCAAATTAATAAATTTTTAATTTCATATTCTGATTTCTGTACATGACTTTATTGAAGGCAACCTGTGTGTGTATGCAACTATTTTTACGAAAATTAGCGTATATCCAGTAAACTTACTTTCTAGTTAATTCGTCTACTTTTTATCTTAATCTAGTGCATAAGTACTTCATTAAACATTAATTAGACATTAACTATGTGCAGTAAGAACAAAAAAACCCGTCACACTTAAACAACACAGATGAACACCCAGATCTAAGTTGGAAACCCAATGCAGGAAAAAACCACCTGTTGCTATCGTCTTTGTCTTCTTTTTAATATAAATAAAAGATTCTACAATCTTGTACTGGTGCATACTCATACATATACAGAGGCACCCACCTGTAGAAGGAAACAACCTTCACTCATTCTCGAGATCTACTAGAAGGGAGCTCCAACCCCCTGAATCTTGTGCTGGCGTAAACTCATACTAGTACATAGGCACCCACCTGTAGAAGGCTACAACCTTTAGTCCTTTCTGAGCTCCAACTGGAAGGGAGCTACAACTCCTTGATCTAATTTACCAGCTATCACTAGAAGGAAGCTCCAACTCCCTCATCTTTGGGAACCATGTTTCATAAATTTTCATACTGTATCCACCTACTACGCAACATCACAAATTGTAGGCCATGTTCAATCAAATTTTCAATCCAGACCAACTACCAACATTTAAGCTCAATAACCATCATAAAACTAAAACTTATCACTGTAACTCAATCATCAATTCTGACCCAATTGAAGCAAAAATCACTGAAACCCACTCACTGAATCAACCAAATCAACTGAAACCCAAATCAATCAACCAAAATAGTCAAAACGCTGTAATTAGAATACCAAACAACATAGTGCACATCACATAAACCATATTATGTTATTGCAAACACTAAACATCCATTTATCAAAATATGTACACTACTTTGTAGTAGCAAACCCGTGTGTCTGCATACCTTTCATGAAGCATACCTGCGTACAAATATTAAACTATTTTCAGTTTGAAAGAAGCACTGAATCTTACTCAAATCTACTACATCATTATGAAACAACCATAGAACCTTCACTAAACTTCAATCACAAATAGCAAGTAATTTCAATATTCTTCAATTAATCGATTCATGATCAAAACATCACTGTTTAAGCCCAGATCATCAAGAAGAATTCATTGACAAAAAATAGAAACACATCAAAACTGATTAAACTGATTAGACATAATTTTCATCAAAACCCTACTTTATGTACGTGCTTTATTCAGAGCATATCCGCATGTGTACACACTCTTTAGGAAACAAACCTGTGTGTATGTGGCTTACCATAAACACGCTCACATTTGTACGTAGCTTGCACGCTATAAAACCCATGCATAGATCTCAAAATTCAAAATCAAATGTTTGATGCAGCATAGAACTTCAAACATATGTAGATCTCGACATACACAAAAAATCATGCGTTAAGATGTTATCAACACAAATCTAGTGTTAGGAAAACAGCTCATAAAAAGATAAAAGGATAGATCAATACCTTAGAATTCAGCCTCTTTGAGGGGGCAACCTCCTTTACATTACACAAATGAATAATTCTTGGATGATAAAAATGACAAGATCTCCTTTCTATATATAGGAGTCTAAGGGGTCATAATATAATCAAAGCTGGCATAACAATAATAATGTAAGGGCACAATAATAACAATATTGGGCTTCTATGGGGCACAACAATAACAGTATGGGGATGACATGGGCACAACAATATAATAAGGGGTTTGTAGTAATAACAATAAGGGGTTACACTAGTAGTATAGGGACCTAACATGCCCCTCTCCTTCAAAAAGTGTTGCCCTCAACGTTTGAGTAGTTCTTGATGCTTCTGTATAAAATTCTTGTCCTCCCATGTGGAATCTTTAGGAGGCAAATTCTTCCACTTGATGAGATATTCTAAAATTGATCAATTTTGTAGCTGTCGGGTTCTTGTTTTTGTGACTACTCCAGGTTCCAAAATTAATTTTCCTTCCTCATCAAGTTCTGGCAATATTGTTTGAACTGGGATCTTCTGTAGATTTTGGATGAGTGGCCACACTTCATCATCCTTCTTACATTCATCCGTTGCTTCATTTATCAAATTTGGTTGGATAATAGAAATAGCACAAAACAATGCTTCTACATCCTCATCCTTTCTTGAGAGTGCATCTGTAACAATGTTTCTCTTCCATTTTGTGTAGATGGTTTCAAAGTCACAACCCAACATGTTTGTGACCCATTTTTTTTGTTCTTCTAAAGATAATATTTGTTCTAAAAAGTATTTAAGACTATCATGATCCATTTTTACCTTGAAGTGTCTTCCCATTAGGTAAGGTCGCCATTTCTTAAGTGCATGTAGTATTTCCAACATTTCCTTCTCATAAATAGCTTGCTTGAGATGTAGACATAAAAAGACCCAATCACCTACATAAATAATATTTCATTGCATTGTTGATCTGCTTGTTGTTTCCTTTGATTCTGCACCAAAGTGGTGTTATCCTTGAAAAGTTGGAGAACTTGTTGTTGATGCTTAATCTGACCTTTCTGTTGTTGGGAAAAGTATCCAATTCGGAATGCCCCTATCCCACTCTAAGGTGTGATAGTGCCTTAGCAACAAACAAGGAAACTTATTTGAGTATTCTTCTTTATGAAATGTAAATGAGGAGCAAGGATGTAACTAACCTGTGTCTTCCGCTAGTTTGTTGATCCAAGTCACTCCTCTCTTTAGTAGTTCCCAGCTCCCAGCTCCCTCACCGGCCCAGCTTCACTGAATTCCTGCAAGATCACAAGAGAGAGAAACTACCCGGAGATACAGATATACATCCATAAAAAGCTCAAGATCATGTAAGTATAACAAAACATCATTGATACACAACATGTAGGAGAAACTCAAATAGTTTATTGATATGATAAGAAAGTCCAAGAGGAGATACAACCAAGTGAGTTCCGATCCAGCATCTACCTCCCAGCAAAGGAATCCCTTCCTCTCCTCCAACAAAGCATAAATCACCCAATGTACTAATATCAATCTCAAACCAACAACAATTCTCTGCAAAGTACAAAATTCCAGCCTCTTGAACCTCTGGGTAAGAGATCCATATATAGATGTAAGCAGAGAGGATGAGTCAGCTTATGTTTTGACTTGTAGCTTCTCTCTGTCAGTTCTTGTTTCCACTTGGAGGTTGAGAGCCTCTTACTCATCACTAGTCGAATTCATTGAGGCAAGTGTCATTGGAGAAGATTCTGGAAGCTTCCAGGGTCTTTCCACCTCGTTGAATGAGCTTGCCATTTGTCATTTCCCGCTCAGCGCACCCTGGTAGTGCTTCCACCTGTGTTGCAACGCACCTAGCCAGTGTAGCCTCTGCATTTCAACGCAGGCAGCTAGTGGAGCCTCTGAATTGATCCTGAATTGATTGTTTCTGAGTGGTTTCTGGTGGAGAACTTCTGGGAGAAGCTGTCATTGGTTGACCTTGTTCCTTTAGGGGCAGGAACAACTCTTTTATTGACTTTGGATCCCTTGGATTATGGACATTTCATGCTCAATGCTGTAAGGCACAAAAATGTCTATAACAGTTGCCCCCTAAAGTATGAGGCCGTTTATCGGGTGAAATGCTTTATTAGGAGGACCCAAAGTTCTTCCAATGCTGGGAGGAGACCTATAATAAGATACAATACAATACATTATTTTTCATACTGCTTTCATGATCTAGCTGAGGCGGGCATTCCCATGCTCAGCTTTATAAATTCATTTTTCTGTACATGTCAATGTCTTTATTTTTCCTGAATATATATCGCAGCCCGGATGGATGAAACTAGATCCGGGCTCTTCAATCTCGTCCGATCATTACTCTAAGTACAAGTCGATCCCTGTGAGAAATGTTCTGAAGTCGAACATGGAAAGACATCGCTTGATTACCAGTCAATGATATAAACTGTTAACAAGCGCGAGAGGAATCACCGATAATGATAATGACCCTCAAGGTATTGCAGTACAATTCATGTGGTGTGAATAAAGGACTTGGCGTCGAACACCACACAAAATCTTTCGGTCGAAGGTCATTGATGTATACCTATCGTCGGAAGTGAGAATCTTGCCATTGAGGCATGCAAGCTTCAAAGTACTGAAGGGGGTGTTCCTAGATCAACTTCTTGGATAATGAGCTGATGTCGACAAGAAGGGATCCGTCAAAGGAGGGCCTTAATGTATCCCACATCAGTGACACGGAACGGAGCAAATGATTTTGATGGAGGTGAAAACGATCTGATGATATATGGTTTAGGGTGGCGGTCATGAAAGGATGAAGGATAATGTATGGTAGTGGATGGGACATGGTTGACTTCTCTGGATGACTTCTCTTGAACATATCGGCGAAACTTATGTGATGGATTGGTAGCATTTACCCCAAAGGTGGATGGTATGGCGAGACCATGGTGATGTGACCGGTGAATGAAACAACCCAACCCGACTCAGGCACAGAGCAGAAGTGTCATGCTCAAGAGCGACTTGCTACCAATAAAGTTCTTTGAGTCTCTTCCCAATTTTTCCCTAGTCATTGCTGACCAGTACCTCTTCATTTTTGTCAAGCTTGAGGAGGATAACATATGCTTGTTCTATAATTTGCCCTTCGGGCAAACCCATCGCTATGTTTTAACGAGCCTAGCGATAGTGAAACTCGTTCTCGTCGAAAGACAAGTTTGTCGCTATTAATGTTTTTAACGAGTCTAACGACAAAGATAACTCGGTCCTTTTCATTTTTAGAGAGTCTGAAAAGGTACATAAAGTTAACTCCGGAAGTCCTTTTTCGTCATCTAATCCCTTAAGTCCGAAAAAGTATAAAACAATACAGAAGGGATGGATTTTCGATAGTTTTAACGAGCCGAACAAAACAAGCGCTCGATCTTTTTGTGCAATAATCCCTCAGGTCCAAAAAGATTAAAATCTAGAGGAGGGATAGCACTTCCGGTCGCTTTAACGAGCTGGAAGGCCAAAACTCGTCAATCTTTTCATACTTTACGAGTCAGATGAAAAGAGCTTAAAGAAGACTCGTCTTTTGAGTAACGAGTGATAAACGGGTAGCAGATGATTCCATGTAAGGGTTGGAATTTTCCAATCACAGCAGTGTCACAAGGATGGCTAGTGAAATCACTCTTCGCAGTTGTTCCTCAAAATGGGTAAACAATCAATATGGAGGTGAATGATCAGCCAATGGAAAAGTGGAGGTGACGGTGCAAACACGACCAAGGCTTTAATGGTTGATAATGTTACATTCATGGTGGTTATTTACCGAAGGGTAGTTCATTTTTTAAAGAGCTTAAACGTGGAAAAACACTGCTCGGTCTTATGTTTATTTTTTAACGAGCATGAACTATGTGCTAAAACTGCTCGATCTTATGTTTATTTTTTAACGAGCATGAACTATGTGCTAAAACTGCTCGATAATCCAGTCATATGATAAGAATGTCTCATGTAAGATGCCATTTTTTATGGAGCTTGTGCCTTACCAAAGCTATGCCCCGCATCGTTTCTTTATGCAAGTTAGGAAACAACTAACCCAAAAAAAAGATAAATAATCGCTCTTTGCTGGCACTCCAAAAGGTTTGCATGCCCCTAGGTATAAAGTATGGTTTCAAGGTTACCCCTTCTTAGTCCAATAAAACATTTGTTTTACCAAGAGAGGCCTACCTCTTTTAGGTTACCAATGATTGTTTCATCTGCGCAGCAAACAAAACATTTCTTCGGCGATGTCTACCGAGATAAAAAAAGGTGAGTGACAACGAGCGCCAAACACATAACTTTGACAAGAGAATATTATTCTAGAATAACCCCTCTTCCAAGACGGACGGGGTACAGACTAGTCATATTCTCCCGCGGAAACCTACCCTATACGCAAAGTTTTCCTACCGAAGCAGACCAGGACGCATGCCCCCTGGGTTCCAGTCATATCCTTCCGAATCACTCATGCTCATCGGGAGGACGGACCGTGGGTTGAGACATTTCTTGTGTGAAGAGACCATTTAGGGAAGGTATATGACTATTTGCGATGCGTGATCCGGGAAATGAAAGCTGGTCCACGAGCTTGACCACTCTTCCTTCATGCAGAAAACACATTACTCTAAAGAGTGAGGAGACGATGGCTCCCATGCAATATATATAGTCTCGTCCAAGGAGTAGGTTATAATCCAAGGGTCCTTGAATGACCATCACGTTCATTTGAACGGTCTTCCCTTTCAATGTGATAGGAACATTGGGGAGGATCCCTAAAGGTCGGCTGGTTCCTTTATCAAAGCCTGTCAGATTTCTCATTTCAGGCAAAAGCGCTGGCGAACCAAGCGCTTTCCAAGCAATAGAGGAAAGGATACTCACAGATGTCCCCTCATCAATGATGGTGCTGGCCATGCCCATTCTGTATATTTGGATGATGATTCTGAATGGTATGCTTGCTGGCAAACGGGGTCTGCCTAGTTGGTTCCAGTCGAAGGAGACAACTAGGTTGCTTGGTGGTGGGACCGAGTAGACGGCCGAATATCTCTCTGACGAACTTCCTTCCTGCGATAAAGGAATGGGGGGATTGCCCCCATGCTCGTCGGAGTCTGTGTTTATGAAGAGAATTTGGATGGTGTCATCTTTATCCTCTTCAGTGACTGTATCATTCGAAGACAAAACCTCTGAAGGCAAGACTGGGTCAACTGCCGCCTCGACCTTTTGACTGTCCTCAGGTATGGATTCAGCTGGTTCATCTTCAATGACCGGCGCTTCAGCTGACCACTTGAGCGGGCTAGCTGGATTTTCAACTAACGAAGGACTTGGCAAGAGTTTTTTATATCCAGGAGGGAGTCGTAACGGTGAAACTGGACGATCGTCCAAAACTCTTTTTGCTTCGTCTAAGAAGGGACAACGGTGGATAGCATGATTGCCTTCGCACAGTCTACAGGGAGATCTAGCTCTCCCTTTTTGTCCAAGGACTTCACTTTCGCTAGTTGACAGTGGGCATTCAACATGGCTATCAGAGGTTGATGCCACCGGATTGTGCAAACGGGGAGACCAGTCCCTTAGTATCCGAGGGATGCAGGGACAATCTCTGTGGAAATGGTCTCCCTTGCATATGACACATGGCGATTTAGGCCTAGTCAGTGCTGTGTGTGGATTTCTGTCAGACGACACTTGTTTGACCTCAGTCGCTTTTGGCTCCTTCTTCTTCTTCTCTTTCTTCTTCTTTTCCTTCTTCTCCTTAGGAACTTGGTTTTTTGTTTTACCAGTTCCGTCAAGCGAAGAGGAAGGAGGAGAGGAAGAATTAGAGGAAGTAGAAGGCTGGTGGGTAACTTTGGACTGGTCTAACTGTTGATTCGACTGTTCAGGAATAGTGGTGTTTAGAATGACATTGGTTGAGAAGAGCCAGACCGGCAAGCCAATTGTCAGTCCTGGAAGCGACAATGTGGCCATATGGGGCGCACCAACATCTCCCCAAGAGGAGAAGGGACTAGGATTTCCACCAAGGGGAACTCCTTGGTTGGTGGGCTCCATTTTCTCAACCTAAAGATCAACGCAGGAAAAAGGGTATGAATATTCCGTTTAAAATAAATTTTAACGACGCTTAGACACAACTTGATTTTTCAATTTTAAAGAGTCGAGAAAAAGCAAAAGATGACTCTAGTCTCCTTTGATGTTTTAACGAGCCCGAAGTGACAAATGCTCGGATGGACTTTTTCCGTTATAGAGTATGAAAAAGGCCAAAAGGAACTACTCTGGAGTTCTAGGTAGAGGGTGTGCCAAACTTTTCGCAAAACCGCAGAATACTTTTTAAGGTACGGGCGGTCAATCTTCTCGAATGTTGTGTTCAGTGCATTGCGATCAGTAGGGCGGCCGACACGGCTTCCTAAGGATAAAGGTTTTATGCCTATATTGGTCTTCCAATATATACTCGACGGTACGTGGGAGCACAATCCGTACTGGCACTATCGTCGCTCAAGAGGAATCACCCAACCATCAGCGAGATCGACAGTCACCAGGTTTTACGACGCCGGAACACGTCTCTAGCCTAGACCTCTATGTTGTGCGTTAAGTTACAAAGCGTTGTTAAGTTCATTCAATTTATTTTAGGTTGATCTTTCTTAGAAGTTTTCCTTTTTGGATCACCACGAGATGTATGATACAATTCCTAAATGCAGTCTAAAGATGATAAGCAAGCTTTTATATCTTTTCAACAATGAAAATCCTAGCTACAAGGGGAAAAGGAAGACACAAACTTTTCTCAAAGAGCATAGAGCACACTGTAAATGCACTTTTCCTAAATCAAAGCATGCAAACTATCAAAATGCAAATGCACATATGCATGTATTTGTTTTCGCTTTCTTAATATTGATGCCTAAAAAGAAAGCTGTTTTACAAATTTGAATTCGATTTCAAGTGAAAACATAAACAAGTTTCTTTTTGAAAACAAAGAGATGATTACGACACTTTATGATTTTGAAGTAAACACTTGTTTCGACACTAGAAATGCGTAAATTCAAACCAAAAGACAAAATTAAAAGCGTAATCAACTGTGAACAGCAAACAAACTCACTCCTAAGATCAAAACGACACTTACGACAGATCTAGATCTAAGGGTGACAGTATGACTAGTTTACTTTTGTAATGGGGAACTGCAAATGATGTAACAAATACACAAAGAAAAAATACAGTTTCTTTATACAACTGAGGTGGAATTGAGGCAAAGAAAAGGGGTTTCAGATAGGTACACTGACTGATAACAGGCTACAAAAAAGAGAGATAAAACTGAGCAAAAGGAAGCAGGGAACCACAGCTGCACAAGGCAAAGGCTGATTAGCTCACCCTCAGCACAGAGAAATTGAACTTCAGCGTAGGTATCCTTCATGGGACCTGCGTTGAAATGCAGAACCTCTTCACAGAGTCTGCGCTGAAGCAGAAACGAGAATTGTCTCTGTGTTCTGGGTCACGGTTTGCAGTTTAATCTACAGTTTTTGGCCGGATAAAAGCTATCAATTAGGTACAATTAGGAGGATGATTTAAAGGAGGACTAAGATCTATCACAAGGGGCTGTTAGAGCACTTGTGGATTAGTTTGTTCAGATCATAAACAGGCCCAGTGAGTGGACTAGAGTGGCAGATCTCTACTTTGGATTTGAAAATGGCAAATGCATTTCGATTCGGCACTCCTGAGTTTATGAGAAGAACAACAATAGAAACACAAATAAACTAACAAGATACGTTCCCCAATAGAGTCACCAATTTGTTGTTGGGAAAAGTATCCAATTCGGAATGCCCCTATCCCACTCTAAGGTGTGATAGTGCCTTAGCAACAAACAAGGAAACTTATTTGAGTATTCTTCTTTATGAAATGTAAATGAGGAGCAAGGATGTAACTAACCTGTGTCTTCCGCTAGTTTGTTGATCCAAGTCACTCCTCTCTTTAGTAGTTCCCAGCTCCCAGCTCCCTCACCGGCCCAGCTTCACCGAATTCCTGCAAGATCACAAGAGAGAGAAACTACCCGGAGGTACAGATATACATCCATAAAAATCTCAAGATCAGATTAAGCTAAACATGTAAGTATAACAAAACATCATTGATACACAACATGTAGGAGAAACTCAAATATTTTATTGATATGATAAGAAAGTCCAAGAGGAGATACAACCAAGTGAGTTCTGGTCCAGCATCTACCTCCCAGCAAAGGAATCCCTTCCTCTCCTCCAACAAAGCATAAATCACCCAATCTACTAATCTCAATCTCAAACCAACAACAATTCTATGCAAAGTACAAAATTCCAGCCTCTTGAACCTCTGGGTGAGAGATCCATATATAGATGTAAGCAGAGAGGATGAGTCAGCTTATTTTTTGACTTGTGGCTTCTCTCTGTCAGTTCTTGTTTCCACTTGGGGGTTGAGAGCCTCTTACTCATCACTAGTCGAATTCATTGAGGCAAGTGTCATTGGAGAAGATTCTGGAAGCTTCCAGGGTCTTTCCACCTCGTTGAATGAGCTTGCCATTTGTCATTTCCCGCTCATCGCACCCTGGTAGTGCTTCCACCTGCGTTGCAACGCACCTAGCCAGTGTAGCCTTTGCATTTCAACGCAGGCAGCTAGTGGAGCCTCTGAATTGATCCTGAATTGACTGTTTCTGAGTGGTTTCTAGTGGACAACTTCTGGGAGAAGCTGTCATTGGTTGACCTTGTTCCTTTAGGGGTAGGAACAACTCTTTTAGGGACTTTGGATCCCTTGGATTATGGACATTTCATGCTCAATGCTGTAAGGCACAAAAATGTCTATAACACTTTCACTGCTTGAATTATTTTCTTCTTGATATGTCATTCTATCTTTAGAGTTTGAGGAGTGGTAATTTCTTCCAATGCTCTACAAGATATGGTCGGATTCATTTCTTGATGCTCGATGTGATCTTTGACTTCTTGAACATTTTTCTTCTTGATATGTCCTTCTATTTTGATAGTTTGAGGAGTGGTAATTCCAACCAATGCATTACAAGATATGGTTGGATTCATTTCTTCTTTCTCAATGTGATATTTCACTTCTTTAACCTTTTTCTTCTTGATATGTCCTTCTACCTCGAGAGTTTGAGGAGTGGTAATTCTTGCCAATGCTTTACAAGATATGGTTGAATTTGTTTCTTCTTTCTTTGGGGTTGGTTCCTAGTGTATATCCTCTTCTTTTGATGTTTCTTGATCCTTTTCTTCCTCCTCTTCATAATATATATAAAATAATTTCTTCTTAGCACACTTATGACTTTTAGTTCATTTCCTATCACAATTCTAACAAAGCCCTTTTTCTCTTTTTCCTTCCAATTGTTGTGGTGTCACCCTTGTAGGTTGTGGAATGCTAGGAGAAACAACACTTCCATGTTTATAGTTGTGACGGGTAGAATGCCTTGTTGCCATAATTTTTCTTTCCACTTGGTAACAAATCCCTTTTCCTATTTCTTCTTCCAATTGTTGTGATGTTTCTCTAAAGAAGGTGTTGCTCTTTGTATGCTCATAATGTGCTATCATTTTCTCCATGAAAATTTACCATGTAACAAGTTGTTTATGAGAAAAAATCCCTTTATACCATAAAAATTGATCTGGTTCTAAATATGAAGATGAAATACATACCTTTTGTAATAGTTGTGTACCATGTAGATCAAGATATTGCTCCATCTGCAGTATCCAACTTACTGGATCATTTCCATCAAACTTCCTCATATCACCTTTTCTTGATTTCAGGATCTTGATCTTGAAATGACTGTAACTCTACACTTTCAAATCTCAAAGTTCTAAAACTATCTCCTGCAGTAGCCCTCCGAGTCCTCTTTCTAACGCCACAAGTCTCATTAGAATTTGATTCTCCAAGAAAGTGTTATGCCCAATCTCCTATGCTGACCTCATTATATAATGTTTTAGTAGAGCGAACTTGTATGACATTCTATGTGTCACTGTTTCAACCTTCGGATCTGAACACTATGTAAAAAAAGCTACAATCCATCCTCTTTCTGTAACTTCTTACGAAATTTTAAATTGTTGCTCAGGGAGAAAGTTATGATTTTTTTCCACAGGTCACCAATTTGGAATGTAATTCAGGAGTCTGCAAAAAGGCCAACTTCCTCAAATCATATCTCCACAAATATCGTGCAAAAAGATCTGAATTTTTGACCCAAGGTTCAAAACGATTTCGACCCAAATGGGTTTTTTTAGCATCTTAAACATCGGAGAAAAAACGTTATAGCGCAAATTCCATGATGACCTATTTAGAGCAGTGAAACCCTAGAATCCAAAGCTTTGATACCAAATTTTATGGAAAGAACTCACAAAAAGATAAAATGATAGATCAACACCTTAGAATTCAGCCTCTTCGAGGGGACAACCTCCTTTACATTACACAAATGAACAATTCTTAGATGCTACAAATGAGAAGATCTCCTTTCTATTTATAGCAGTCTAAGGGGTCATAATATAATCGAAGCTGACATAACAATAGTAATTTAAGGGCACAATAATAACAATATTGGGCTTCTATGGGGCACAATAATCACAATATGGGGATTACATGGGCAAAAAAATATAATAAGGGGGTTGTACTAATAACAATAAGGGGTTACACTAGTAGTATAGGTACCTAACATCAGGTCATCTCATAATCATGATTATCATCTTAGATCTATTGGATATGATCCATTATCAAACTTTGAGGGCATATAGAGTTTAGTTCAAGCAAAGTATCAATATCTTGTTACATGCATATTTGTTTCAAATATAACTATTCATAAGATTTCCATTACTTGCACACCCTACGACCTTGAACTTGATCTCCTCATATAGTTTAGTCATTATCCAATTCCATAGGTCAAAACCATACTCCAGTCGATGATTTTATGAGACACGAACAAAAACTTTGTTATTGAGCATAATATAAGAAGGAAATACCATGGTGCAAAAACTATGCATGCCTTTTCTTCTTCATACATGTGTGCGTATGCGGCTTTTCTTAATAGAACCCTTGTATACTTCTTGAAATTTCAACTCTATCATACCTTTGCCTCTGAACTATTATGCCTTTGTTAATACACTTTGTCACATCTGTAAGAAACTTTGTCACATCTTGCTTACATGTTCAACGAGTAGGTTTCTTTCAAAGAACAACTCTTCAAGAAGGTTATCATCAAGGAAAACACATCAGGTAGGTTTCCATCAAGGACAACACATAATTCATAACGCCAATAGTGATAAAATTATTATTGATATTATTGTTGGAAATATTGTTGTCAACAATGTCAAGTACAAGGGGAGACCACAAATGTTAAAAATAAAGATTGAAAGATGAATATTGCTGGAAATATCGTTTGGATACTTAGTTTTTAGATGTCTAGCTTGGATACCATGTTTTTGTAGGCCGTTATACTCTAAAAACTTAGCTAAAAAGGGAGAATAGGATATATGGTTGAAAATATTATTTTTATACCTTTGCAATGGTATATAACACTCCCTTTAATTCCATAGGAATAAAGAGATATTAACTATTTTGTCAAGTTATCCCAACGAGTTTTACATCTCTGCCCCATAAGTGAACACACTCACACTATAAATAAGAGATGGATGAGTGCATTTGAAGATCATATAATTAAGAAGATATCTTAGGTGCACAAGGGAAATTGGGGAATAATGTTAAATATTTAAAGGTGGAGAAAAAATATGATTTGTGCAATGAACAAGTCATCTTGGAATTTCCAGTATAATGTTTCTCCTAGGATTTTTCATACAATGAAATTTGAGGAGATGGAGGTGAGATCACTATTTACATGTGACTATGAAATTTTCATAGACCCGTGAAGACATATAGTATGTCAGATTCCTATACTACTAGTGTAGCCCCTTATTATTATTAGTGCAACCCCCTTATTGTGTTGTTGTTCCCATGTAGTTTCGATATCGTTATTATTGTGCCCCATAGAAGCCCACTATAGTTATTATTGTTCCACTAGAATATTATCGTTATGTAGGCTCTGATTATATTGTGACCCCTTAGCCTCCTATATATAGAAAGGAGGTCTTGTCATTTATATCAGCAAAGTATTATGGTCCTTGCACGATGTTGCAAACAATTAGTATTATGGAATACAAATTGGAGCTTCTTCAATCTTCCCAAGTGCACCCAGTTTTCAACGTTTCATGCATAAATAAGGTTACAGATAAGAAGCTCCCATTTCAAACAATATTGCTAAAACTTGATGAGGAAGGAAAAATCATATTGTAACTTGAAGCAGTAACAAAAATAAGAACCTGACAACTACTAAATCGATCAATTTCAGAGTATCTCATAAAATGTAATAACTTAACTACTGGAGATTCATTATGGGAGGATGAGAATTTTATACAGAAGCATCCAGAGCCACTCAAGTGTTGAGTACAACACGTTTTTAGAGGAAAAGGGCATGTTAGGTCCCTATACTACTAGTATAGCCGCTTATTGTTATTAGTGCAAACCCCATATTATATTGTTGTGCCCATATTGTGAAGAAAAGAGAGGAGATGGAGGTCAAAGGAGATGTGTGCAAGAGAATGCAAGTGAATCATATGCACATCAGAATGAGTGCTCAAGAGAAACAACATTACATAAAGCCTTATGGTGTGATTAGGAAATCATTCATTGCATGCTGGTGTGACCTAGTGTGTGTATCGGTATTGGACTTGGCTAAGAAGGTTGATTGAAGATACTCATTAACTCAATGCTTTAATTGGGGTTGAAAAACCATGCTTAGAGTGAGATCGTACTCCTAGATTGAGAAAATCATCATTGAAACTCGGATGAATCCATGTGATTGATTTATAAGAGACAAAGAATTTCAGTGTGGTGCTTACTTTCTTGGAGAAGTTGATAAACCACCTAGAGAGTGGATTCCTCCTCTTTATTATCTTCCTAATTGATTATTGGTGTGAATTCCCTTGAGTACTTAACTCCTCATTCTTTGAATCTAGCTTGGGGGTGGTGAGTTTCAAGAAATATTGCAATGTAGTTTGCCTATGGTTGGGTGGAGATTTGAATTCTCTCCTTTAGTTGTAAGTCATTTAGATAAGTATTATTGGTCATGGATGTTAGGTTATAGGATATCATATGCCTTAATGTGCTTATGACTAGTTATCAATCCTATGCTATTTATGTAATAATTCCTAATTTACTATCTAATAATGGTTGACCAGCTAATGTATATATCTATGGTGATTATGAGTTGCTTGAGATATGTGGATTCATCATTCCTAATCATTTTCAAGTGATATGTAAACTACCATTGATATTCCACTAGATAGTTCATCACAAAATTGTATTCAAAATACAAAATTCTACACTATTACAATTTTATTTCTTTTATATTCCTAGTTATGCATATTATTGTTAATGATGTATGCATCTAAAAAAATGGACAACAAAAAAATGGAGAAAAAAATGAAATCTCACATATAGATTAGACAAAGGATATGACTTGGGAAATCCTTTCAAGAGAAAAACCGAGATGGAAGGTGAGGTCACTCTGCTCTCTTTCTTTGAATGGAAGTATAGCTACAAGTACAAATAAGTATGGCCTGTGGCCCATGGACTACTACAGTGGAAAAATCATCTTTGTGTTATCTATGTCCTATCTCTCTTGGCTATTTTTTCTCAATTATGGGAGAAATGGACTCAAAAGAATGGAACCCCTTTCCCTCCTAGTCGCCTCGTTATAACACAACCAAATAGCCTACTAGTGGTTAGGTCTAACTAGCTCAACTCTTAACCAAATTCACAATATAGAATCTTCTACAATATTCTTCATCATAATGACATGGCTAAGCCCTTTTCCATGAATAATGGGGGCTGATGTGGCATTCTCTCAAATTATGGTGGTGAAAACAACAAGGTCAACTTCTGAGTGGCAAAGAATTCACATACATACTCCATTTGATGTGATTCTTGCACCATTGGAAAGGTATTCATGTGTAGAATAGGAAACAAATGTGCGTCACCAAAGAAAAAATGTTTTACCCCCAAAAAATGTCTTTTGGTGCCTCAACACATTCTTAGAAGGTTTCAAACCCTATTTTCCAAACTGGTTCCGACTATTAAAAATGGTCCCGTGAGTTGATTCCTCCAATTTTTCCATTCTGAAAGCATCAAGATGGTTGAAAATCAATATAATGATCCAATCCATATCAACAGGTTGTGCAATATGCCCCTGACTAGTGATCTAAAATCAATCAAGACTAGTTTTTGGTTTCATAAGTTTTAGTTATCTTTATATATTTACAAGTTTCGGGATATCATTGTTATAACCACGAAGGTGATATACATTATTAGGATTTCAATATATGTGTTGTGTATATGGAATGGATTTACCTTCGGAAGGCTTTTTATATCTATATATGATCATGGTGAATGATTTTATTTAAAGGAATTCATGGCCATGATTTGACTTCCGGGTCTATGTGTTTAGATATTCCCTCATGATTTACAAAGTTATTTACATGAATATGCATGGTTTCTTAGTATGATTTATCTAAATTGTTATAGTATGTGATTTCCCTTATCTAACATGTTATGGATATCATGGATGAATGCCTTGTTAAAGGTTGTAGAAACGTTCATGTAAGGACGAAGTAATGAGGTGCTATGTGAAGCTTGAAGGATTCATTTATATTTATTGGGTGCTTTTCTAAGGTCAGGAGATCATTTAGTGGTTGTGTACATTTGTGTGATGTTATTGTGTCTAGATCTTCACAAAGGAAGCTTGGTATGTGATCTTCCAACGTGATCTAGTTATTGGAGATATTTCCTATTTTTATTAATTTTTGAGACATGACAGACATTTAATACCATAAACCTCGTTATCGTTGGGGTAGAATACATTGGAGCGACATATGTATAGGTTTTATTTTTCATTATTGGAAATTTTGGTGTTCCCTATTATAAATATTTATATGATTTTTTCATGTAAATTCTTAAAAAGTTACACAATTGTATCTAGGGATAGATATTTAAAGGAAAAGAAGATGTATTGAGATATCTAGGTATTTATCGACCCAATGCTTGTGAATTATTTGAAAAGTATAAAATTTGAATGGAACAATATTTTAGATGAAGTGAAACTATTTGGGGTAGACCCCACTAGGGTGAATATCTGTGCAAGGGCTAGATTTCCCTATGGAGTGTAGAGTTATCAAAAATTTTGTCCAAATATCAGCGACACACATAAGAGATCAGTGATAACGAGAATACATCCATGAGAAATATTATATTAAAGAGATAACAGAGTTTTGATACATCACCAAACACCATACTCAAAAGCTTACACACATATATAAGATGAGGGAGAATGTCGATCCTAGTTAGATTTCCAGACATTATCCTTCTAGTTCACTAGACATATAAAATTAAGCTAGACAAAAATTGAATAATCTGGCATGAAAATTGTAATAGAACATTATGCAATGCTTCGCCAAGGTATCATTCATCTAACTTGTTTATGCATAGGGATCTGGAAATTCCTTAAATAGTATTTTCAATAATTGACAAGATATTTTTCATTGGCTAAGAAGAGTGCTCCATTGGAGGTTATCATATTAATATGAAATAAATTATGCTAAAATAAGAATGATATCATCTAACAAACCCAAACTTCTAGCATCCTCTCTACCCGCATGTCCCATATCAAACTGCTAGGTACTTGGAAAACATGATGTCCACACACTTCAAACAATGATTGAGATCTTGATGATGAGTCTTGTTTGCAACTCGAAACACCGAGTAAAAATTTCCCTGTGGAGTTTTTGAATCTAAAGTCTTAAAACCCTAACCAAAAAAGTCTCCAAACAACAAATAATCAACTTTTGTAATTTATTTGTAAAAATATAACATCACACTTAGTAAATCATTAACTAGTTTCATATCTTTAATTAGCATAAAATAAGAGAGTAACTAATTTATGTAGGGTACCTCAATGCTAACATAATAGTCATAAAGGTTGAGGTTGACTGGGAATAAAGATTTGGTAGTAATAGAAAAAGAAAGAGATTTGACGGCAAAAAGGATTAAATTTGTAGCAAAAAAAACTAATTTCAGGGCTGTAACAATTCACCCTTCTAATATTGATGCATGTCCTTAGGAATCCTCAACCGCTTCTTCTTATAGTAGCCCTACATGTATCCTGCTAAAAGAATACGTTGGATGATCATATTCCTGCAGGTAGTAGTAACCTAAGAAACGTTCAAGTTCTGTCCAATGAGTTTGTTCTCCTAGCTCATCCCATGCAAAAAGATATTGATAGTGCCTGGTTTGGCAACATAAAAGAAGAAAATGGAAACTTAAACCGATCCAATGAGCCCCATATCTTATCAGAGAATGAAAATACAATTCTTCTCTATTTAGATCCAAACAAAAATATGCGTACCCCATTGGAAACCTCTGTTGGAGGTATTTGGGAAGCCCTTCCCAAAATTTTGCGAGTAATTAAAAACACATAGCATGTTTAAGACCGAGACACTTTTCTTAATTCTTTCACAAAATTTCCTTGGTTTTGTAAAATAATAGTGGCATCCACTTTGTCCATCCTTAATGGATTTAAACCATCTCATATTTCTCCTGTTAGGGGGTACCCTTCTCGAACTACGAGATTTGAAGTTTCTTCTGTTCTTGTATACAGAACTTGAGCCTTCCTCTAGTATAAAATATTAGTAATATATGAAATTAAAGCCCGAAGGTGAACATCACCCATAAAGCGATTCGAGTTACACTTGGAATTGGTTGGTAAGATAAAGTTAAAAATATACAATTCACACAACACATTTTGATCGAAATTCTCATTATAATTGTATATATCAAAAAGTTCTTGTGGATGTGGAATTTTATAAGGTTGTCCTGCAGAAATTTATCATAACTTTAAAGAGACCTATCGCACATGTAAATAAACTAAGTAAAATCGTGAGGGAATTGAGGTAGTGAGACCTTGTGTACTGACATTAATGCCAACTCTCTTGAGTTCCTCTTCATTTCAGGCCTTTTAATTTCTCTTTTTGAGAGGCTTGGGTGAAATAATTCCTTGTAAGGTTTGACTATGAGGCATGCTTTGTCTCCCCTGAGCTATTAGTTTCTTTGTAAGAGGAGTGATAGATGCTCGAGGTTTCAATTTACCACCTTGTGAAAAGTGGCCCTAAATGAGTCTATCTTCACCAATTCCCCCTTACTAATAGTTCATATAAGTCCTTATTGGAACAAGTCTTTCTCAGGATTATTTTTCTTACGAATAATTGAGGCCATTTTTGTTAGACTCTTAAGGAAGAAATAAGGCATATTCATTTGTTTGATTCCAACTAAATGCATTAGAATCCTAATATGATAATGATAGTTTTTTCTAAAATGACCTTCGAAAATGATGAATTTTTTAACATAACAGGAAATGTCCTTGCATATCTGACGTAAGAACTCCTTCTTAACTCCTTGATTTCACTAGTAAAAAATGGATAATTAGTTACTAAAAAAATGAATAAAATTTGCGTATAAACGACTATTTTTCAGTCAGTGACCAGTAGTAGCTAATTTATAGTATCTTATAACGCGAACAACTTTTAGTCATTTTTTTCATAGTCATTAATTGGCTGCCTCAATTTTATCGTCTAGTGGTATATTTAGTCATAAATTTGGTAATTGATTTAGTTATTGATTTAGTCATTAATTGCCACAATTAATGACCAAACATACAAAAAAATATATTACTATATGATCACTCAACAAAACCAATTAATAACCAAAGAAATATTATGAAAATGTTTGTTGTGTTACATGATACTGTAAATTAGATATTAATATTTACATATACGCAAATTTTAGTCATCGTTTGAAAATAATTAATGACCAAAGAAATATGACTAAATTTTGGTCTTGTTATAATATACTGTAAATTAGCTACTACTAGTCGTATGTATGAAAAATTTAGTCATCATTTGTATTGATAAATTTATTATTTGCAGTAGTCATTTATCTTTTCTTGTAGTTTCATATTCATTATATAAACGACTAATTTAGTAGTTTTATATTGATTTTATGTGTTCATTATTAATCAATATAAATTAATTAGTATGATTTTGCGACTAAATTTAAAAAAAAAATGTGATACAATGTGCATGTTCATATAATATGAAAACACAAAGTTGCATATGTTAATAGAATACTAATAATATCAAGTGCAACTATAAATAATTTTAGCGACATAAATTATATTATATGAAATGTTAAAGTATTACAATATGAGTTTCAAACTTAATATTGGTTGGACTACAATGTACACCTAAAATGATGTTTCATCACTTCTAAACACTATCATTTTGTTGCCAAGGCACTATAGGTGAACTCACCAACTCTGAAGACTTGACCATGAGTCTCTATGTGTGTTTCTTATGCGGGATATTGGCCCTAAGGGTATCACTAGACCAATTCTCTTCTCTCTCTCTTTCTTCATTTTTCATTCCAGTATTATTGCTCTCCTCTTAATTTAATTCTTGCTTCTTACCATCAACATTGAGTTCAGTTTATGAAAACAAAATAAAATACAATGCAGAGTGTAATACATGAAAGACAATGAACACTAGAATATAAAATAAAGTAGACTATGAAGAGTTTATGTGTCATATACCTCAACATGAGCAATGTTAAATCCATTTTTCCCCATACAAGCAAGAAACTCAAACAACTTTTCTTAAGTTGGGTGTTAGTGGCCACTATAATGTGGCTAGATGACTTGTATAAAAAAGAAAATAAAATGTCACCATAGAAAAGAACACCTTAGTAACTTAGTATTCAATCTTCAGGGAAATCTTTGTCACAATCATGTCAACTAAGTTACATGCTAAAAATCTGAAGTTGTAGATAACTTATGAAAACAACTAATCTAAGATGTGATGTTTAATCCTTGTTGTTTTATTCGCAACGTTTAATTTTTTAATGCATGAACTTGGTCAAGTATATAAACAACATGTGTTTAAATAACAACATGAAAGTAAACTTTTCTAATAGTCATGAAAATATTTTAACACAAAATAGCTATAAGGATTTCAATCAATATTATGTAATACTAGTTTCACCTTCAAGCTTTGGGTTTTGTTTAAATGGACGTGATACCAAGTGTTTTCAATTCTATAGTTAAAAGAAAAAAAAGAATCAAAAGAAACATTCAAAATAAAATCAAACAATAAAGAGAGGATATCATGAAATGGGCATTGCAATTACAAAAAAATTGTTTACCTGTCCACCGATGTATTCTTTAGCATTCCTAAAACATTTTCTTGCCCAAAATAAACATGAGGTGAAAGAATCACAACACTAAAAACCATAGGAATCCCTTCTAGGAACATTTCTAAAGTCGATGGCTCAGGTGCTTGAAGGATCTCTAATAATAAATGAATCACATCCAAGACATGCTCTATATTGTCTCCCCATTCTTTTTCTAATCACATTTCTTGTAACCTTCCCACAGCAGAGTGAAGTAACAATCAAACAAAGACATTGACATTTTTATTTTTTTTATCTTTTATATCTATCAAATTTGAATATGATTTTTTTTTAGTAACACATTAATTCATATTTAAATCCTTCCTCACATATGATAAGGTATCAATCAAGTAGGAAATCATAAAAATTGACCTCAATGAGTTCCTCAAACAATTTATACAATGTCAATATTTTTCTTCTTGTGATATCTTGGGTAGAAAAAAGAAAATATCCACAAAAGAAAAATCCATATATTACTTATGTTCAAGCTCTGTATATGGTGTATTCTTAGGCAAATTTTAAAGATGTTCTTATTCCTTTACCAAAGCGAATTGTAGCTTGGTTAAACTCTGTATCCTTTCATTCAACATAAATTTTTGCAAGATAAATGTCACACATTATTCGTTCCCATTTCTCAACATGATAAGTATCATAAATTGAAAGTCACATAAGATCAATATCAAACCATTTTCTAACCAAAACAAACAAACAAACAAACAATGCCTCTAATAAAACTTCATCTTAATATCAACAGATGAAAAGAGAGTGGACCATTTTTGTTGCTTGACTTTGCCTGTTTTTGTTATGAAAGTACTCGAGCTTAAGGAACCAACAAATGTGACAGTAGCTGTAAATGTGAAAAATAATTATGTTGACCTTTGTAGACTTACTAAAAATGATGTGAATGATGCCATTTTCGGATGTGGTAAATCTCATAATAAGGAATGGCCACATTGAATGCAGAGAGTAAATATAAAACCTTGTGGACATGGCATGTATTCTAAAAAATTCCATTGCAATGAATACCATGGGCCTCCATGGGCTATAGGTCCTCAGTATGTTAGTCTTGATTATGAAGGAGAGATGACAATGATAAGTATGGGTGGTCCTAGTTTGTATGATGGATATATTCAAATGAAGCTCATCATCTTAATGAACCTAGGTTCTAACTTGGTAAACCTAGATCTAGTCCTCACCCAGTTTAATTCCATCATACTTTTTGAAGACTCAAGAGGACATAACAGTCCTTCACCTTATAATAGGGTTTCTTTTGAGGTTATAGATAAATATTATCTAAAGAAAATGGACATTTGGGCTCCAAGAGATATGTATAATTCAAATGATAACAATCATATGTTTTTTCCCAAGATTCAACTGTAGGGATACATTTTACGGATTTTACTAACAGGTAGAATGAGAGAAATAATCTATGAGGAGAATCTATTGGTCATTATGATTAGGTAAATACTCAGATATAATAAGAATATTTAGGTTCAAATCAAAGATGGTGTTGATACTTGTAGCTCCTTAGTTGTTGGTAGTTTTTAAGGTAGGAATTTTGGTTATTCAAGGGTAGCATCATTCAACTTAATTGCATCTTTCTTGGTCCAATCACCAAAAAGAAAAACATAATCAACAAAGATTAAATATTTCAGGTTTAGGGCTCTTGATATTTTTATAGTTGTCAATCTTATAGTTCTTTTTGACTTTGTTATAGCTCTGTTAAGACCACCTACTCTACAGTAAAAGATAATAGAGGATCCACTAGACATACCTACTCATGGTCTCTTGTAGGTATGATAAAAGAATAGGCTAAGCCATTAATTAGAATTGCAAAGATATTGAGGAAATAGAATTCATTATTTATTTAACCAATTGCACATTGAATCCTATATGGATGAATAGCCCTAAATAAAGCCACTTTTCTCTATCATATGCCTTCGAAAGACAAACTCACTAACATTGCTTGTAATTTATTTACTTGACATTATAAATTCCTTCTTGGGCTACTCCTATTCCATAATGGATTTGTTTTCCAAGAAGGATGAAAAATTCTTCTAATGACATGGAATCAACTTTGTGGCTTTTGACCCTACATGCAATGATTTTTGCAATGATTTTGTGGATGAAATTACATAGTGATATGGGTTTGAAGTCATCAAAAGTTTAATTATTATCTAGCTTTAAAAAGCCAAAATTTTGAATTGAAAACTCACAAATACTGCATGTGTATTTTAATTTGTCATAAATTCTTAGTTGTTCTGTTTGAAGGAAGTCATAGAACCCCTGGAAGAATTTTATTGTCCTACCAAGTGGCTGAGGCTTCTTATCCTTTTGGAAATAATGCTAAATTATTTATAATTCTCCCTTTGATATTGGATCAATGTGTGTTTGATTACCCACCTAAGCTACAAAACTGGGGAAATATGAAGTCATCTTTAACTATCTCTCTGAAATTTATTCTATCATCCTCTTTATAAATTCCCTCAAAATGGTTTGCTGATGAGAAAATTTCTCCTCGAGATGAGAAACTTTCTCATAATGCAAAGTCAGTTGATAAACAACATCTTGAGGCAATTGTTCATTATAATTATGAGATGTTGAAGAGATAAATCATGTTCTATTTAGTAAAGGCTATGCACGAAAGTTAGTGATATAGTGCAATGAAAGACATGGGAAGCAAGGGAATTGTGGAGATTCCCTACAACTCTTTCTCCAAATGCAACACGTGAGGATGTATTCTTTTTACACAGCTATATTTGATAACATGCACCACTTTGATTGCAAAGCTATTTTTGATGTAGGCACAGGAAGTGGTAATTTGGAAATCTAGTATGCACAAGCTGGTGCAAGGAAAGTTTATGTTGTTGAAGCAACCAAAATGTTATAACATGTATATCCACATGTAATAAAAAATGGTGTTAAACACATTGTTGATTGAAATGAAGGATATATGGAGGATGTCATGTTTCTTGAAACGTTGATGTCACTATCTCATAGTGGATGGTGTATTTTTGTATACATGAATCCACAGTTCAGTGATCCATTGACGTTATCGATTTTTGAAGCTGACTATAATCATGGAATCTATGTGTACACATTGATCTCATTATTGTAATTGTAGTGACATGGTGACCTTGTTGGATGAAATAGTTACATATTACGTGTTTATGAATGAACTCAAGCATTGGCTATAGTTTAGTTATTTATTTTGGATTGTGAAGTTGAGTTTGTGAATTGGAAATGTTAGAAGAGATAATTCGCAAAGCTTCAATTTATAAATTTTATATTGTGTTTCTTCTTTAACTTGTCTAATGCACTAGAGGTAAAGTGCCCCACAACCCCTAAATTGGAGACAACAATGGCCTTTAAGCATCATTGCTTGGCCTACACTAGTTCTCCACAAAGTACCATGTTGAGGGTTCTTAAGAGGAATCGATCTATTTGGGATTGTCCAAATGCTTGAAGAGAAATTTTGTTCAAATTACATGGAAAAGGTTGTACATGCTCTCTTTGATGTTCCTTCTTTGAAGCTTCATACCAAGAGAGGTAACATCATTTAGGACTTGCAATTGAAAATCACTCTGAGAAGTAATTTGGATTTTTTTGAGGTATTATAACTTGCCATACAACAAAGAATTTTTTTGATGAGGATTTGTTGTTCAACTCCAGAAATATAATTGTGGAATGACATGAAACATTGTGTCACATTTTTAATATTAATAGCACAATTTCTTACCACCTTTGAAGGGTTATGGAAAATAAAAGGCATACTCTATTCACATTACAATTGAAAAGCACTCTGAGAGCTAATTTGGATTTTATGAGGTAATATGGCTTGATATCCATTGAAGGAAAAAAAAAAAATTCAGAGAAGAAAAATATTTGCTAACGAAAGATGACATGTTTGCTACATATTTTGGTAGTGGCTTAATGATAGTAATGCCAACACTTTGGGAATCCGGTATTTTAGAAGCACGTAGAATGTGAGCCTTTGACTTAAGATCTTGAGCATGTTCCTTAACACTTCTTTTTCACAAAGTGAGAAACTATAAAACATTTGGTTATTTTCAGCCTCTTATGTAACTCAGGAAATGGTCGTTGTCTTGCTTGAAATAAGGCTTATGTCACTCCAACAACACCAACAACCTAATTATCCAGATATAAGAAATAATGATTGTTACCACCAAAATATTCACAATTAAACTTTTCTCATTCAATACCCATTTACTCATATGCATGTCAATTGAGACTTACATTCCTAACAAAGGTAACATGTGTCATTGACTAGTAACCAATATTGACTACATATTCTAGAATGTGTGTGTCAAATTCAACCAAAAATTACACATTATTCTAGTAAACCATACAAGATTTTCAAATGCAATTAATAATTCTACTATAAAAAAAAATAATGTAATTAAGCAGTCAAATAAATGAAACTAACAATCAATAGCATTATAGAGAAAAACACTACAAACACACTATTTGAAATTGAAATCCTAGAATATGAAAATTCTCACCTCGTAGAAAGAACTTGGAGGAGGGAATTCATATTTTGGACTCAGATGCTCCACCATATTATCAATACAGATTTTCTCATCTTCCATATTTTGTTTGGGCCCTATTTCAACACAACTACCAAAGTAGAAGGTAGGCACAAACATCTTCCCATTTTTAGTAGATGATTCTACAAGAAAATTGCTAACATCCATCTCCCAGAGAAAATGTTATTTAAAGTTCAAAGCCTGCATCTCAAACACTTGTTACAATCAGACTCTTGACTATATTACTAGAAAATTCATATGTATTAATCTCACCCATGGTGGTCAAGAGATGTTAATTTATTCCCAAAACCATAACCTATTTTTGGTGCAAAAAAATAGCCACATTTAAAACAAAAACATAGGAAAACACTTGATTACAGTACATAGAAAATTATCAACTGTCTTTTGAATGCAAGCTAGTCAATCTCACCTTAAAAAGAGTCAAAACACAAAGAAATCTAGTAGGCCATATCACTGTCATAGATCCATATTAAGGAACGAGAATTATAAACTTTATGAGAGTTCTCTGCATTATTATATTCCTATGAGTTGGAGCCAACATGTATCCCTTGCTTCGCTTATTTTTGTTTTAGTTGTGTTTCCATGGATTAACTTCCTTTCTCTAGCTGTTTTTCTTCTTGTACATTTTTGGATTTTCTTTGTTTTGGCGAATGATAGAGAAGTTCAAGAGAGGAAAGGTTAGGTTTGATTAGCACAAGGATCTCATGCAACTGAGGAGGAAAGGTGTGATCCCACTTCCCTTCGAATCTCTAGGTACTATGCCTTCCCAAAGAGAAAGGAGGTAAGATGATCTCACCATTTCAAAATAGAACCTTTTTCGCAAAGTTCATAGTCCTCAGTATTCTTTCATAAACTAGAGCGTCTAGTGGCTCACATTAAAGATATTTTAAGTTCTTAAATGATCTGTGGGTTCATGTTCACTTGGATGCTAGTAGAATTGGTTGCAAGATGGCTAAATACTAGTTGGTAAGCCATCTATGGCACAACATTCTTTCTAGGGTTTTTAACTTTTTTCTCAATCCCCAGCGTCAAGGATATAGTCTCTGAAGGGGTAAACTAGGATGATGGAGAGAGCAGGCATTTTAATGAAGCAATTGACAGTGGAGTTTGACCACTTTGAAGACACACCAACATCATTTCTAATGTGGGAAAGACTACTAGATTTCCTACAAAGTTCTGAAATGACACAATTTTCCAACATAACTATAATATGTCAGACAAACTCTTAATGCCAACCACAATAACTATAGAATGCAATTTTTTCTATGGAATTGGACCTAAAAAATACCTTTCTAACATCATTACAACTACAAATTATGAATTACATATAGGAGCAACCTCTAGAGTCTACACTCCAAAAAATTCGTCCAAGTGTAGAAGCTGCCTCAAACATTGTCACCATGCTTTTCCATGTCCAAACCAGAAAAACTAGTAAAGAACACAAACCTAACAAAAATAAAAGAAGGTGACCATTAAACCTCCAAATCCCCCATTTCAGCATGTAGGAGTCTCATACTAGAAAACAACCAAAAGTGAGACTTCCAGATCTTCTAAAAAGAATACAACATCCTAATGAGCAAGTCCAACTGATCTTAACCCCTCCAAGCAGTTCCAGATTCCAAGCAAGAGGTGCCAGAGTGTCCCATTGAGCTTCCCTTTATAGAAGAACAAGCTTATTGCAGATGATATTAACCCCTCTCCAAGCACTTTAGATTCCAAGCAAGACGTCGCAAAGTGTCTCATTGAGCTTCTCTATGTAGTAAAAGAAACTTTGAAGGGAAATTTTGTGAGGGAAAAAACAATCCAACAGAAATGGAAGAAATTTCATAGCCTGCTAGGATCTTATTGTCGCTACAACGAACACCCTCCAAAATTTTGTATACTCTAAAATTTTGGAGCCTATTGTGGATCTTGTGATTGGTCTTTCCATAGTCACTTCTTGGTCAACTCATGCTTTTACACTCCCTTCTTGGGCACAGTCCACAACAAGTTCATGAGTGAATCATTTTACGCAATCTTGGATAAGCATAGCACATTCGTTCTTCCATTTCAGTGATTTTTGAAAATTGTCGCCATTGAGCACCTTTTTTTTGCGAGTGTCGTTTTCATGTTTTTGGTTGTTGATTTTGATTTCCTTCACTCAAATTAGTGTCATTTTCATGTTATCTTTTCTCTAGCATGTCTTACTTTCAATTTTCTTCACATATTGCAAAAGGCATTTGCACTTTAGCAAGGGGTGTCTTTTCACATGTTAGTTGTCACACAATGTATTCATTCTTATTCCAGTGGTTTCAAGGGTATTTGTTTTAATGACTTGGTCTGACCATGCAAACATCACTTGAGCTCATTCCCAAATTTTTAAGCGCTTTCACACAAGTGTCGTCATGGTCATTGCAAAGTGTACATTTAGTGTCGCACTTGTTGTAAAGTTGTTGCAAAGTTGTCGCATTGAGGGAAATATGTTGTTAACGCGTTTCGAATGATCTATGTTGTTTTGTTGTCAAAGTGTCTCTAGTGTGTGATCACATTCAATCCATATCACTATTCAAAATAGTCTCTTCAGTCCCACACTTAGCCAAATTTCGAAAAAAACCTGGGAGCCTAGTCTCATCCAGCCTTCCCTAACTGCACATTTTACAACTTTAGTGCTTAAGCCCGGGACTGCACATTTCACAAACTCAAGTCTTAAGTCCAAAATTCCACATTTCATAACCTCAATACTCAAGCCCAAAACCTCGCATTTTGAAACTTTAGCGCTCAAGCTTAGAACTATGTGTTTTGCACCTTCAGTGCTCAAGCCTAACCTTACTTCCTAGAATTGCACAATTCATCCTCCTAGCCTAACCTCAACTGTGAACTACAAAATGTCTAGCCAAAATCTCATCCCTTGAGCTACTGATCTATGCCATTACAAAGTGGCCCAACCTTCCTTGTCTCCTAGAACTAGGCATTGTGTTCACTTACGTTCCAACCCATCAACCTACCTCACTGGCTCTGAGAACTACGCAATTGTTTCCCTCAATCCATCCTAAACTATGAAATACACAGTATCAAGGACCAAACCTTAGTCCTCAGCTCTTTGGCTGCGTAATTACACAGTCACCCAGGCTCATCTGTTGTCCAGAGCTGTGCAATAGGCTGACCTAGTGCTTGTCCCCTCAGCCTGTCATCCTGACCTCCCAAACTACATAGTATTCTTCCTCAGCCCATCCTAAACTGCACATTGCATAGTCTTAAGGCTTAAGCTACACCCATAACTTCCTTAGCTTCACAATTTTCAGTTGTTGAGCCTCTTTCATTGCCTGTCACCCAGTTTTGGCTCAATCAATGGATCAATGTGCACCATCTTATAATAGGAGTTTATCATACTAATGTCATCTTGTCATGAGTGAATTGAGGATGAAAAAATATATCATGCTATGGAAAGATGATGAATAAGGGCATGAATAATGAGGAAATGCTAGAAGACACATATGGAGTTGAAGAGGCAATATGATCAGTATCCGAGAAGACATAGGAACATCGAACTCTAATAGAATATGAAGATCAAGATCACATGGAATACTCCTTATATTCAAGTAATAAGGAGGAGCAGGAGAAGTACATGTGTCATCTATTCCAAAAGACACGAAGAATGAAGAAATGAGAAGGAAATGTCTGCACTGCCACATCATCATGTAGTCCATGTCATGTCCTATCACAAGTCATCATTTTCCACATCATTATTCTGGATTATGTAATTACCTATTTGAAATGTAATGTAAAGTGGAAGTCTAAAGGACACACATAGAATATGAAAAGTCATGTAAGTCGAAAAGTCATAGAAAGTAAAACAGTAATGAGGGTAGTCAAAGAGTCACAAGGAGGGTGAAGTATCACCCCTTGATTATACATGTGCCCTCATTTTATGAGAAAAGGACTTCTCACCTTGGCTCCTCCCACAAAGCATTAGAGAGATAAGCTAGTTATTTTGGGGAGTAAGTAATGGCTCCAACACTCCACTATTGGAGTTAGTGGTGTTAATTATATACATGTGCCTTGGAACGTTTACTTAATATGATAAGCCCTATGGGCCAGCACATTCTTCATGCATGGATTATGGATATTTGTAACTGTTATCACCTAGATTTGCCTTAGGCTGAAGAAGGCAAGCTTCCAAGGTAACCACAAACCACTTAACCTCATAGCTAGCACTACAAGCTCGAGAGAGGGCTCTCTCCTTTCGAATCTTAGTCAAGGAGACTGGATCAGATAGGGATTTTAGACTAGGTATAGTAGCTCGAAAGGTTTTGATTGAATTTGTTGGTGTTTTCTAGATCAGATTGAGTTGGGCAGTTTAGGTCTAGGAAATTAGGTCAGAATGCCGGTTGTTCTATGGGGCAAGGTAGGTATAGGCTTTAGCACTTGAAATCAAGTGAAGTGAGGTGTATAAGATCGGTGAGGTGTCTAAGACTAGTCAGGAGATGAAGAGGGCATGTGGCAATCATCGATCCTTCTCAAACAGTAGAAAACATAGAATGTTGAATGATTTCCCAAGGTAGAGCACTGCAAACAATGGATTCTACCTATCTATCTTGATATCAATCAATTAGAAGCAGTGAAATAGATGATGGCATACATAAAATATGTAAACAACCGATAGAGAAAGAAGAAACTATGCTAAAATACCATAGCACAGGGATCCCATAAAAATAGTTGCAATTCCTATTAATTTCCTTTCCAGACTGCTCACAATGGTGTACAATCAAGCTCAGAGCATCTAAGTGAGTCCAACCCCACCAAATGACCAAGAAAACACATAATATAGACATCTAAACTACTCATCCTGACCTTTGGGGGTCAAATACATGAGAATAGGGGCTATTTCAACCATTTCCCAACAAAGAGCTGGAATATAGGCAGTCAAACAACTTGCATCTAAAAGAGGTGAAACTAACTCATTTGCCCAAAAACCACCTCTAACTAATGAATCTACCCTCTAACACTGTTTTACCACTACATTTACATGCCATGTCATCAATTACATTAGTGAAATCATCCATGAGGAGAGATAAATCAAATTCACAGTCAAAATAGGCGAATTTTGGTTCCCTCAGCAAAATTTCCCTAAGCGCAGTGCCACTGGTCCTAAGCACAATGCCGCTTTACACCTAATTTTGGAGGCCTTCCCCTTAGCCAAATTGAGCACATGATAGCTCATTGGAAAGGTCTTTAAGTCTAGTTTCTGGAACACCTAGAATTTTTGAAGTTGGAGGTCATTACCCCCCACAAAGCTTGAATCTCCAAAGATTGCTTATGTGTCCAAAAAGAGGCAGAAAGGTCATTTTTTGGTAGTTTTTGGACCTTTTGGTGAACTAGATCTGCTCCAAAATTTCTAAAAATTGCTAGGGTGCATGTCCTCATCATTCCAAATCAAAAAAAATTAACCTTTTCTCTAATGGATGCCTCAGGAAAAAGCACAGCGCTGGTGGCGTTGTGCTTCTGGGCAAAAACTCCTCAAAATTTGCCCAAATTTGGCATGGAGAACCACCATTAAGTGCTTTGGTTGGCCAAGGAGACCTCAGCCAACATCTTCAGCCTATATTTCTATTTCTTGCCCTATAAGGCTCTCCTCAACCTAGCTTTTAGCTTCCTGATCCTCATGTTACAAATTTTGTTACGAGCCATGTAATGGTATGGCACGTGTCGGAACATTTTCTTATCCCTGTTGGCCTTGTTAGTGAGCCCTTCAAGATGTAGCTTGACTCTTTCAAGCCAAGTTTCCCTATCTTGTTCAACTTCTTGCTTAGTGGGAGTTAAAGTGACATGAGCCTCTTTTTCACTTTGTGTCTTTATCTTCAGTAGCTCAAGTTCCATGAGGACCTATTTATGACTTAGTTGTTTGTTTTCTTGCTCCACGTAAGTGATGAAAAACTTAGCTCTCTCTAAGTTGTCCGTCAAAGCTTGTATTAGGGCTTCTTTCTCGTGAATAATGACATCTTTGACATTTTCCCTCTTTTGAGCCTCTAGATCAATGATCTCAGTGTCATGCTACTCAGGCTCATCATCGTGCTCCTCCAACTGAAATTCCCTTTCTTGGTCATCATCCAAGTCATATTCTTCTACCTCTTCCTTGCCTTTGCTCAACTACTCAACCTGTACCTGTTTTGTCAATGTAAAAGGCAAATCCCCTTCCACACCTTGTGGAGATAACATTTGCCTGTGGACTGATGAAGAACAAAAGGTACCTTCCACTTCTCATGGAGCAAACACTTGCCTAGCAGCTACAAACAACTTCCTTGACTCTCTTTGATATGTTAAGAACACCAGTATCTCAGCAGTTCTAGTCTCTTTGGCCTTCTCATCTGTCTTCACTTGAGCATTGCTAGAAGGTATTCCTTGTCCATGTTTGCTAAGTTTTTAAGTTATGTACCCCTAGAGAAGGTATGGAAGGAGTGAGGGGATGGGAGATGAACTTATGGGCTGGAAAATGAATGAGCGGGTAGGAATGATAAAAATGAAGGGAGGGCTTGAAATGTTTGAGAAATTTCCCTTTGGGAAAAGGGATAAAGGGATAGAAATGATATGGAATAAGGATAAAGGGATAAAGGGATAGGGAGGGATAGGGAAAGAGTTTAGATTTGTAGTGATAGGTGATAGGAGGAACAATGAGGGTTTAGCGTTTTAGGCATACTAAGGGCAAATTTAGGGTTTCATATTTACCATGGGAAATGATGTTTAAAAGTTTGATTTGCAAACCAAAACTGATGTGAGGGAGGTAAAATTACTTGAAATGAAGGTAAGAGAGTGAAATTTTGAATTTTCTTGAATTTTCTAGGGTTTTTAAGCTCTTCTCACAAAATCATAGCGCCATTTCCAAAAGCGTAGTGCCACTGTCAAAAACACAGCGCCACCCTGCCAAAAGCATAGTGCCATATTCAAGACAACTTTGGACTACCTTCTAGGTGTAAAAATTAGGCGTTGGATAGCTCACTGGAAATATTGTATTGTATACTTTCCAGAACATCTTGAATTTTTTAATTTGGAGTTCATTTTCCCTGTCAAAAGCTCAATCTCCCACGACTGGTCAAAATGTGCAGAATGATGCTTCGAAAATGCATAATGCTATTATAGTCAAATTTTGAAGGTCTTCCTAAACTCAGAATTGAGCTCATGATAGCTCATTGGAAAGATATTTTTGTCTAATTATCAGTTGACTCATCAAGAAAGTCATTCCGTCATTCCATCTAGGAGAAAGATTGATTTTACCAAGGTCCCTCTAGAGGTGCATCAACCCTCTTGAGGCAAATGATGTTTTCAACATTTCTCCCAAGCCATGAAACCTGTGTAAAACATGAAAGAGGTTTTTATTCTTGGGTCAATGTTGGAAAAAAACCACTCTCACTTTTGTGAAATTCATCTTTTCTTGCTTAGAAACATAGTTTGAAGAAAAATCGTCCCTTATGTGTAGTGAATGGCTTGTTCCTTGGAATGACTTCTCCAAAAATGATGGAGATCTGATGTTTGATGATATGAAATGGCATCATGCATTCTCATATTCCTTATTCCTCCTCTGCTCAGATATCTCTGATCCCATAGCCAACCCTAACTCAGCGGGAGAGGAATTTAGGGTTTTAAAGCTTATTTCTCTTTTGCTTTTGTAGGTGAATTGGTGCTCATGATGACTTGATTTTTGTAGTGGTAGGTGCTTGGAAACATCATTAGATGCTTAGGAGGAGCTGGGAACCAATATTACATATGAAAAGATAAAATTACATCATAAATGAAGATAAAAAAAAAATACTCTATTTTCACCCCAAAACTTTTTTTGAGGTGAAAACTACATTAGGCTTTCAAAATGATAAATTATGGCTTTACTAATCGTTATTGGCGTCCTCATGTCCTTGCTGATCATTATTGGCATGTAATTATTGTATTTGACCATGGTGGGACCCTAAAACCTAATGAGACCAAAACCTAAGAACTAGAGAAATGAATTGTAAAGTGAACATGACCCATGACTGAAATATATGAAAGAGGATCAACAAGTACAGATCATGAGGGAAAAATTTGAAGAAAACCCTACCATCATTGAATCCATGACCTAATGGAATGCAAACTCATGAGTATGGGACTCCTGCTATGAAATACAAAAGAGAAGATTTTGATCACTGATCGCATTGTGAAGACATTGACACTAACAGTAACATTGTTCTGTGAATGTTTGTAATTCATGTTTTCTTTCATCTATGCTAATGTAGTTCAACTATTTCGGTTATTTTGGTGCTTATCATATTCAAAATGTGCTATAATTTATATTGTCATTATTTCATCCTTGTGGATTATTATGTTGTATATTAAATATATTTTCCTCTTTATATTGGTTTCAATGACAATCACATCTCTGTGGACTATGCTACTTGATGTTGTATGAACCCTTCTTGTTCATGTGTGTCTGTACTAGGGTGGTACTACTACCTCTCTCTTAGAGGCTCACTTTTCCTCCCCTTCACAGTGAATTAAATTCAACACACATACAATCAAACACCCACGAGGCAAAACCCCCTTGCTTTTCGAAGGCACCATGCATTTCACTCTCTTGCTCGCAGTTAGAGCCAAGGAAAATCTATAAGAATGCATGGAAACTAGGATGATATTTTGAATGGGGATCCTACTCCAAATAGTGTGAGGTCTAGTTTGGACTTCACATCGGGGAGACCCCTTAGTTGATAGATTTCCAGCATCATTGATAGCGGCACTAGATGGAGGGCCAAATGACAAGTTGAGCCCATTGAATCTACTTTGAACATTTGATCTAAAATGGTCATGCTCAAATCTTAATCCTTGGGTGTTTCTCCAATATTTCCATTTATCAATTTTCAATCCTATATGAACCTCTCGATCATTTGTCCCAATTAAATTTTGATGGTGGGGATGGAACATCCATAACCGAGCACATTTATGATTTTCTTAAATTTTGTGAATCTTACAAAATCAATGGTGAAGAGTTTTCTTGTGTTCTTTTCTTCCTCACCCTTGAAGGTTCTTTTAATTGATGGTGCCATACCTTTCCACTTGTTTCCATCCATTCCCTTCATCATTTCCTCAGGGAGCTTCATCAATCCTTTGAGATGTATAATTACTGAGATGTTTGTAAAATAACCAATCTCTTAAGAATGGAGCCTAATGAATCAGTTAAGGATTTTTCTGATCGATTCCTTCACCTTTGTTGTGAAATTTTTTAAGAAGACATGAATCAGGATTCCTTGAAAGAAGATTTTTAGCACTTGATTCTTATCTCTTTACAGAGTGAACCTCAACCCATTGATTTTCCTACATCCTAACCGCTTGTGAATCATGTGACACCTTTAATTTCAGAGGAGGAACTTACTGCTCCTTTTGTTCTTTTTCCTCCTCCCTTTCTATTTCAGATGAAGCTGCCTTGGTGTGATGGTAATAGAGTTAAAAAAATCTGCAAATCAAATTCCTAATCCATCTCGTCATTCTTCTTTCATGTCTCATGACTCAAATTTAATGGAGGAAATCCCAAAATGGGTCATGAATTCCATGGGGAAGACTAACTTCCCTATTTCGGAACATGATGTTATGATTCATAAATCTAGCCTCCAATTTGATCTAAATTTCCATGATCCTATATCATCTACACACCATGATTCTGTGTATTTTGTTTTGCCCAGTCAAACTACTCCACCAACTAGTCTTCCACACTGTCCTGATTTTCACATTGTTGGCTCAAATTGTGATTAGGTACAAGGAAATCACTTTACACAGGAAGAGGAGCAGGAAGGTGAAGATGCTTTCAATCTTTCTTATTTTTTTCAAGATCCTCCATGTCAAGATGATGCACTTCCATTCTTGGATGATTGTCAATTTGCTAATCTCAGTAGTGAATCAAATGCAATCAACTCTTTCGATCAATCTGTAGCCTTGGGAAACAATCATTCTAATGATGGTGACTCTATTCATGTATGCAATCATGAATTCCTAGGTACATTATCTGATTTTTTGGATCCTCTAGAACATGTTGATCTGACCAAATTAGACGTGGAATCTGATCCAGCGAAAGAAAATATCCATATCGAAACTTGCTCTCCATCTCACAATCCCTTGCACTCTACCATTTGTGATGCATCTAGTTGTGATTGAGAGACTCCATGCTCTTCAAGTTTTTCATCCCATGAGTTAACTTCTCAATTGACACAACGTGTTAATATTTTCCATGATGAAAATGAAAACAATCAAATAATCAAGTACTCTTTCCATCCCTCATCATCTCTTCTCTTGCATGGAGACAAGTCCTCAAACCAGATTGCTCATGACATTTCCCTGCTTCATATATATTCAGATTTGAAATCATATGAATCTTTTAACTTGAGTAATTTGGTTGCTGTAGCTGGAAAAGATAATCAAATCAGTGAAGGAAATGGTTTCCACCTGGTTAATAGTGATATCATCAAGATCTGTGAAAGCAACTATCCTCACACCGTGCTCTAGTTCAATCTTCACGATGCAATGTTACAACTTTTGAATATTCTAAGACTTGTCAGGGAGCCAAGGCACTTCAACTTCCATTGATGGTTATGTCAGGATCTCAAAGCTCTGGTAAGATCCTTCAACTAAGTCATGTCTGGTTTTCTTTGCAAAAGTATTCCTTCTGCACAATTTCACTCGATGTAAATTCTTTCTTGAAATATATCTGGCATTGTGGATATGATCTCTATAACTTTCAAGATCCTATTTTTGATTGGACTCAAGATGATTTATCTCCATGCAAGTATTTCATATCAAACTCGGGTTTGGAATGTGTCTCTCTCATTGAATCATCAAATTGTGAAGTTGATTATTATAAACATTATCTTTGGCCAAGAAAGTCATACTTGTCCCACTCTTTTGAAAACAATCAACTCCTGATCCTTCTTGCAAATATTTTTATGCTAATCATTTCCTTCATTGTGCTTGAAATACTCTTGAGCATCAATGGATTCATGGATAATTTGATGAATCAAATTATTATTCACTTATTTTACCCTAATTGGTTTCGTGTCTTTGTTATACTAGCATTCCCTTTTACTTCTTTTGATGATTACGACGCTAGTGCAGTGTGTAACCAGTCACGAGGAAATTATTTGTTACATTCATCACATGAGGAAGAGGATTCTACTATGTAGAGAATTTCTAGAACTTTTCAAAATGATTTGTCTTTGTTAATTACAAACTAGGAGTCTGATGCCTTAATCAACCCATCTAATCATTATTCTGTCTTTTATGACTGTCATTCAACTTATCATTTTTCCATGACTATATCCAATGAAAGCTGCTTTACATATTTTGATTTTAATAATTCAACATCTCACTATTCATATTTTTTCCAAGTAGTTGAGGTACTTCATCCTTCGCTGATGGTTAGGTCAGCTCCTCACTATCTTGACATGACTGTTGAATATGATCAAATCTATTTTCCCTCACAAGATGCACATTATAATCATGTGGCTCTAATTCAAAATCCATCTTTTCAAATATTTCAATGTTTTCAAGAGGATCATCATGAATTTTATGATCCAATAGGTGAATGGTTGGAGCAATATTACTCGGCAAGCTCCACGAAATAAATAGGTTTTGAGCTTTTCTCATGCTTACTAAGTAGGTTGACACAGAAAAAGGTGCATTTGCAAGAAGTCTTCAAGCTTTTTCTAATTATGCTTTACATCGGAGAGGTAAGAATGTGAATTCGATGAAAGTAGTGATTGTGACATATCTTTCTACCCATAGGCAAGACCTTCAAATTTTTGTGTAAGTTACTCAATTTTTTATCTTTGTTTTTGCATATTACTTTATATTTGTTTCAAATATTTGTATCTTTGTGGATGGAGGTCAGGAACAACTACGGTGGCTTCACTAGAATTTTCAGTACACATGACCCTGACCTTCTAATAGTTAAGTTAGGAGTAGGACTAGTTGCATTATAGTTTTCCCTCTCTTACTTTCATCCTATTCTTATTCTTTTTAGTCCCTTTTGTCTTTTCCCTTTTGTTCCATTAATAATACCTTACATGAAGATGCTATGTTGGGTTAGAGGGGAATGTGGCAAAATAGAAAATGACTTTGTAACACTGCAACATTTGGATAACTCTTTGTCCTTCTTCCTTTTGTGGGTTAGATCTTTTGGTTGATGATGTTTCTATGGAAAATATGATCCTTGTGTTAAGAAAGTGCTGTGTTGAACCATGACCTCTATGTCTATTCCAGAAACCTCATGCTTGCACTTGGGTTTTATGTTTTGGTGTTTTCAAGCTGATCTAATCAAGTAGAGAAGGACCAGGGGAAAATCTGAATGAGAAAACCAATACGAGAGGTTTTATATATCCTTCTCTAAAGGTACAACCTCTCTTGCTCTCAATAAGTAGGGATCCCTCTTCCGCATTTTTTTTGGCCACAACCCACCCATCATTGTTTTTGACAAAATCATGGTCACCATCCTATTTTAGATATTGAAAATTCTCTTTCTCTCAGAATGTTAGTGTTGGATGATTTCTTTGATTTCTATTTGCTTGGACTTTTATCTTTTTGCAAATCCTTTGTTATGGCCATTATTTTGTTTACTATATTGTCGGCATCTCCTTGCTATCTTTCACATTCATGGAAACACTCCCTTGATGGACAGGAGAAGATGATGTGTCAATTTTGGTCACTACATCCCCTCGCATTTCACATTGAGTTGCATGAGTTGTTTTTCTCCTATGCTCAATTTTTCACCCACATTGCAAAAGGGTGAGTCGTTAGTTATAAATTATAGAAACATATTGTAAATCAATAATAATTATACATTTAAAAAAAATAAAATGTAATATAGTAAAAAGGAAACATTAATATTATTGTAAATAGTATTTTTCATTGTAGATATTAAATAAGTAATATTATAACAAAACACATTGTAAATATAACAAAATATAACATAAAACATAAATATTTCAATTTATATAATAATGTAAATATAATATAAAACGTAAATTACGCGAAACATTCAATGTATCAGATATCATCTTGATATGTCACAATTTATCATCTTCGTTCCTAGAGCATTTCGTAAGGTGTGGCAATATAATTAATGATGAATTTGATTGTGGAGACCATGTGGGATTTATCATTTTAAAATAAAAATTCGTTTAACCCACCACTCGACCATACAAAGCATAACACATATGCACCAACAACTGTGCCATTAGAGATTTCTCCTTATTTATTGGGGTAATGCAAAAGCCCATGTGGTTTCTGAGGTGCGACAATTTCTTTGTTTTACCATATTTTTCAAACAAAACATGAGAGATTATCAATTCTATCACAATCAACAACCTTGGTAATCCTGGTCAACCTACCAAATACCAACATCCCCTAGATTTGCAACCAGCCGAGTGTCAATTTCAGAATATATTAGTAAACAAATGGTTTTTCAGGTTATTTGGTATTGACATGTTTCATTCTAATTGATTGCAGGTAGTTGAGGAAATAAAACATAATTTTGCACAAAGAGTATGCCAATTTATCATTTCCCTGAGGGCACAAATCAGAAAAGGAGAGGGAAATAGGGCACGGCAACAAATAATTTCACAGGATGGAAAGTTGCAGATACCACCATAGGCTTATTGTATGAGGGATTTTTATTCACCGGTTAATTTTAAAAACTCCAATCCTATTGATAGTTTCCCAGATCTGCACCTAGATCAACAAGTCATGTTCGAGATTACACAGCTCAATTCCATATCACAATTCGATCCTTTCACACCAAGTACCCAACGACAAGAGGAATCAAAAGACCTGGCTCAACGCTTGCTTAACTAAATTCCCCAAATACGTGCATTGCTCCAGGATCTCATAATAGCAGGTTTGGGCACCATTTAGTCGGATCAAATTGAAATTTTCCCCACGGTGTACGCTGCAATGCATAAAAGGGAAAAAAAATCATGGATTGGAAGAGAAAGGAAATTGATATTCCAGGACATCCATAGCTCCAATTCTTATGAGAAGATGATATAATTTTCCAAGCATTAAAGCAAGTAATTCGTTGTGGAACATTTTAATCAACAAATCAACAAACACCATATGAGTAGAGTTACAACAATACCAACGCCAGAATCAAAGCAACAAACTCCCAAAATTAAATCTATTTGTTATTGGATCAGTCAAACACGAATTTGTATTTTTAAATTGATTTGATGCTTGGATTCCAGATAAAACTGTGGTTCCAGCTGAAGAGAACTCGTGTGTGGTTTTTCCTATTTAAACAAAGTACAGGTTTTGTTTGAATTAATTCTGTGATCCATAACTTGTTGATATATGAAGATAGGAAAAAAATCACATTGAAAATATTTGGTCTACAAGTTTAGAACCAACCAGTGTCCTGAAGATGAACCATCTCGACCAAATATTTTCAATGTGATTTTTTCGGAAAATCTTAATATATCAAAAAGTACAGGTTTGTATATGGGGGATTTGAATCCATAGCAGGAGGAAGAAGGAGAAGATCGAATTTTTCAGAAGCACAACCTGTTTGCAGAGGGAGTTGGGAGTTCCTTTCGCACATTTGTAATGACGGTTTCAACTTTTTCTGCAGTCAGAAAATTGATTCTTGTTGTAGTAGAAGAATTGCACTATTGCAATCTTCTGCTCTTGGCCAATTTGCTTTAATTTCCTTAATTTTTGATGAGGCATTTTTTATTAGTAAAGCACTATTGCTTACTCTGCTTATCACTAATAAAATTTTCAGTTTTTCATTTCTATGTATGAGTATCATTGTTATTTTCCAGTACTATTATTGAATTTTAGCAGTGTATGATCATCTGTAATCTTGTCAAGCTACCTTGCAGTGTTAATTAGCAATGAAATTGAAACTAAAGGTTGCATATGAACAAATACTTGTTGCAATCCAAAGTAATAAGTATCTTGCATTATATATGTCAGACTATTAGAAATATTTTACTGGCATGATATCATTTTGTTTTGATGCGAATGGTTGCATCTAAATTTAGAGATGTTTACAAGTTGATGTCCATTAACTATTTATCTAATATTCCCTTGTTACCATTTGTTTGAACAAGGAATAGGACTTGGAACTATTTCCTTGTCCAATTTCCTTTATCTCATTCTAAATTTCAAACTATTCTACTCCTCCTTTTTTGGATTTAGCTCTTAATTAGGACTAGAATCTATATTATGACCAATTAAGATAGATTATCTTGCATTTTCTTTTTCATTGCATCAAATCCTCTATTAAAGATAAAAAGAAATCACTAAATTCTAGTTTGATTGACCTTCAATTTGATCAAACATTTGTGTTCATTTATTTATTTAATTTATATAATTAAAGATGGATATAAAAGAAGTGTGATTTATTGTATAGTTTGTATATTAATATGAAATTTTTATTTCAGATTGTGTAACTTAGATCTTTGTAAAGTATAATTTTCTTTGTAATATTTAAATTAATTTTAGTATTTTATTAGTTTATTTTATTTTTGTAAAGTTTGATTTAATTGGATAGTGAATAGTAATTAATACAATCTCTAACTAGATTTAAATTTAATTAAAATACTATCATTATCTTAGGATAGTAAATTTTTCACATTACCATAATAACATTGTAGCATATAATACATAGAATTAGATTTAACATTTAATTAATAGATAATTAATATTTTATCATAGGTTATTTTAGATTAACCCATCGTTAGATATATACATATTAATCAACATTAATATAAAGTTTGTATATAATAAAATAATATAGGAGATACAATATTAACGACCAAATAATACTAATGTGATTAATGGGAAAGACATGCTAACTACATATTAACATAGTTGTAAATTAACACTAACAATTAGTGTTAACTTGACATAGTAACACATAGGTTAGTATAATACATCTAGGCTAGAGTAACACTTGGATTGGCATAGGTTAAAACTAGGCATCTTTTAGTTGAGCCATTAATGCAACTTAAGGATTTACCTCTTTGCAAGAAAGTAGATATGATATTTCTCTTCATGTTGGTAAGAAATAGAAACATCACAAGTTAGAAGGAAGGGAAGGAGGATAACTGCACCCAATTGAACCATTCACAACCATCATTCCAAATGGAAAAGGAGTTGATTTAAGTTCCCAACACGATGCTATCCTTTACATGTGGATGTAGTCATTTTGGACTATCAACACGCCAGTAAATAAATAAGTGTGGATGCAAAGTCCGCTTTAAATAAATATATAAACATGAAAGAAGAGAAATGCTTCCTGTGCAAAGAGGTGAAGCAAGAAAATCTGTGAGGGTACTATCCATGCTTACTGAAAACAGAGCAATGTTTGTGTTCCTATAGTGACTTCTTTGGGTTACTCTCTAGGCCTCCTAACAACGAAGCAACATGAGAGATGAAAAACCATATTCTCAAAATCTAAAGTTCGTGAACTTCATTACCCTATCCTCATTCAAAACATTGTGTGATTGTTGACCTTTTCTTTCTGTTTAACTGAGTAAAGGAATGAATGGGACTATGTTTATGCATGGGGTAAGTGGGGAAGCTGTGGTAATATGAACCACAAATCAATATCTCCTAAAGAACTAGACCCTGCAAAAAAGAATTGACCAAGGAAAAGAAGTTGGAGTTCTACGAATGTGTTGCCAAGTGTTTTTTGTTGCAACAAACACCCTCCAAAATTTTGCATACTCTCAAATTTTGGAGCACGCTTTGGATCTTTTGATTGGTCATTCCATAGTCACTTCTTAGTGAGGCGATGCTTTTGATCTCCCTTCTTAGATCAAAATTGTCAAAGTCGCTTGCTCACACATGCTCAGTCTGCAAAATATTCATGAGCACAACCTTTTATGCAAGCTTGGATAAGAATAACACATTCCATCAAGAATGTGCCTATGTGATGTCCAATCTAAGTCGACAATTAGTGCACACTAACAACGACAGTTTCTCATGTTCTAGTTGCATCCATTCTTCCATTTTGGTGAGTTTTGCAATCAGTCGCCTTCAGGCACCCTATTTTTGTGAGTGTCATTTTCATGTCTTTGGTTGTAAATTTCACTTGCCTTCCCTCTAATTAGTGTCATTTTCATGTTATCTTTGCTCTGTCATGTGTTACTTTCACTGTTGTTCACATTTCACAAGAGTCATTCACAATTTAGCAATTGGTGTCTTTTCGCATGTTAGTTGTCACACAATGTATGCATGCTCATTCTAGTCATTTCAAGGGGTTATATTTGTCTCGATGAATTGGTCTATCCATGTAGACATTAGTCACACTCATTCCCAAACTTTTAAGCACTTTCGCACAAGTGTCGCTATAGTCGTCGCAAACTTTACCATTACTGTCACACTTGTCGTAAAGTTGTCGCATTAAGGGAAATGTGTTGTTAACATGTTCCAGATTATCTATGTTGTTGCGTTGTCAAAGTGTCCCGAGTTTATGATCATAGTCAAGTCATATCATTGTTCACAATATTCTCTTCGGTCCCACACTCGGCTAAATTTCAAAAACATTTGGCAACCTACTCTCATCCAGGCCTCCAGAACTGTGCATTTCACAACTTCAGTGCTTATGCCCAGAAATACGCATTTCACAACCTTAGTGATTAAGCCAAAAAATACACATTTCGTAACCTTTGTGATGAAGCCCAAAACTATGCATTTCGTAATTTCAATGTCGAAGCTTAGAACTATGCATTCCACAACTTCAGTGCTCAAGCCAAACCTTGCCTCCCAAAATTGTGCAATTCATCCTTCCAACTTGGCCTCAAATGCGCACTTCGCAATCTATAGCCTCAATATCAACCCTTGATCTTCTGATCTGTGCAATTTCTCGGTCGCCTAACCTCCCTTCTCTCCCAGAAGTAGTGTGTTCAATGAGGGTCCAACCCCTTAGCTCGCCTCACTAGCTCATAGAAGTGCCTAGTTTTTTCCCTCAGTCTAGCCTAAGTTGTGCAATATGTAGTCTTAGGCTCAATCCTCGACCTTGAGATCTTAGGCTACACAATTTTGCAGTCACTTAGGCTTACCTATCCTCTAGAACTATGTAAAAGGATGTTCTAGTGCCTATTCCCTCAACCTATCGTACTAATCTCCCTGACTACAAAAATTTCTTCCTCGTCCCACCTTAAACTATGCATTTTACATTCTCAAGGCTCACGCATTGCATAGTTACTAAGCCTCTTTCCTAGCCTCTCGCCCGATTGTAGCTCAATCAGTGGATCAATGTGCACCATCTTAGACTATGGGTTTATTAGATTGATATCGTCTTTTCATGAGTGAATTGTAGATGCAGAAACTCTATCATGCTATGGCGAGATGACAAAGAAGGATACGGATAAGGAGGACATGCTAGAAGACACATATGGAGCTGAAGAGATAAGATGATCAGCATGCAAGAAGACGAAGGAACATCAATCTCTAATAGAAGACGAAGATGAAGGTAACATGAAATACTCCTTATCTTCAAGTAATAAGGAGGAGGAGAAAAAGAAAATGTACAATTTGTTCAAGAGCACACAAAGAAAGAAGCAACAAGAAGGAGATCTTTGCACTATCACATCATCATGCATTCCATGCCATAAGTGTCATTTCATGTCTAGTCAAAATTCATCATATTACACATCATTATTGTGGATTATGTAATTACGTATTTGAAATGTATTATAAAGTGGGAGTCCAAAGGACACACATGGAATGTGAAGAGTCATGTAGGTTGAAAATTCGTAGGAAGTCAAACACTCCTGAAGGTAGTCAAAGAGTCACAAGGAGGGTGAAGCATCACCCCTTGGTTATATATACACCCTCATTGTATGAGCAAAGGACTTTTCACCTTGGCTCCTCCCCCAAAGAATTAGAGAGATAAGCTAGCTGTTTTTGGGAGCAAGGAGTGGCTCTCACACTCCACTATTGGATTTAGTGGTGTTCATTGTATACATGTGTCTTGGAAATTTTACTTGATATGAGAAGCCCTAAGGACAAGCACATTCTTCATGCATGGATTATGGATATTTGTAAGATTATTTTGTGAATGTTTGTAATTAATTTTTTCTTTCATCTTTGCTAAAGTAGTTGAACTATTTCAGTTATTTTTGTGCTTATCATATTGATAATGAGTTGTAATTTCTATTATCATTGTTGCATCATCATGGAAAATTTCGTTGGATATTAGATAGATCTTGCTTGTTATATTGGTTTCAATGACCATCGCATCTCTCTGGACTATTCCATTTGATGTTCTACGAATCCTTCTTGTTCATTTGTGTCTCTACTAGGGTGGTACTATGTTGGGTAGTGGAGGTCCTGCGTAACAGTTTTGGATCTGACAGCCTAGAAATTAGGATAAAAATATTGTAAACCTCTGAAATATGGGGAGTGTGAAATGTAAAAGACTGAATCAAAGGGTTGTTTGCGTGAAAAATAATATAAAATAATAGGAAGTAAGTTTATCAGCCGACCATAGATAGGTATAAATAGAGCACGACTCTATGAGGGAAAGGCAGTCCTTTTTGGGCATGATTTTGGAGATCTGATATGTAATGGGTTTCTAAGAAGGGCATTCAGAAAGCATCTGTAAGTTCGAGTCGGGGGTTTGGGTAGAGGATAGATGCTCTACAACTGTGTGCACAGAGGTGTAGAAGAGTTTGTAGCTATGTACGCGGGCCCCTGCAGTTGAGTGTGCAGGGCGGATCTAGATTTACTAGTGTTAAGGGGAAATAAAGATAAGTTCATTCTGAAAATTATTTGTGATCTCTGACTTATCGCAAATCTGGAATTTTGTATGGTTAATGAGGTTGTTTTTGTCTATGCCCATTAATTATTGAATACTTTTGAATCGGTTTTAATCTTAATACACAAACTGAATGAAAGTGATAAATGTTTGCTTAAAGACCACGTTAAAAATAGATCTAAGTTGTAATACTTCATCCACTAGAGTAGATCTGTAGGTTTCATGGGGTATTCAGGATCCACGTGAAGCTTTAAAACAGAGCGTGAACCATCCAAACCACATCCAGACATCCTAAGGTTGTAGAAACCTAGTTCCAGCACCCTCCCCTGCTACCTCGGGTGAGACCTCAGTCCGCGCTTCGCAGGCTGTTGCCGAAAGGGCCAGTAGCTGTAGGATTTTCTTGGCTAAATAATTCTTCCGAACCTGGGTCAGGCCCATATAAGCCAACAAATGGTTCCATTACTGAGACCGAGATCTGCCTAAGGGGTGTCTGGTGTGAAACGCGGGGACGTTATAAAGAAGACTGTTGAAGGATCGAAGGGATCAAGGGTAACTATGGCGAGCACGATTCAATTACCAGTGTTCAAAGGAGTAGGAGGTGAAGACCCGAATCAATTCTGGTTTGTGCTAACATCAGTATGGAACGTGCAGCAAATTGCGGATGATAATATTAGAAAGGCTACCTTATTCAGCGTGCTGCAGGACCGAGCATTAACATTGTACATAAAATATTCAGGTAAGCACCCAACAATGGGGATAGTGGAAATTCAAACCGAATTGAAGAAGGAGTTTAGTCGGCCGAAGTCAAAAATGTAGTCAGTTATAAGGTTCAAAGAAATCGTGATGATGCCTGGAGAAACCCCGTGGGATTTGGACCAAAGACTGAAGAGTATTATTCGTGAGGCGAACATGACATTAACGGATGTGCAACACTGCGCTTGGCTTATGGCATCCTTAACACCACATCTAAGGGTGGCTCTATCAGAACAGAAGATCTCAACCTAGGCCAAAGTGCTAGAGATGGCAATGAGGTTACACGAAACTCCATTGCAAGACCCGGGGTTCGGAGTTCAGCAAATACAATGGCAAATCCAAGATTTGTGTGTTGAAATGAACAAGTTAAAACAAGAAAAGATACCATGAGTAGAAGTTCGAGAGGAATTATGGTGTATAAAGTGCAGAAGCCAGGGAGACAATAAAGATCATTTCCCGGTCGTAGTAAATTTTGTGGCAATGGGGGGACCAATGTTATTGCAACCAGAGGCATACACAGGACTGAGCACCACAACTCCACTCTTGTGCGCAATCTCTCAGGTGGGAGGAAAGCACAACACTGATAACTGTCATCTATTACCAAAATACAACCAAACCCCCCAACTGTTATTCTGTAACTTTTGTAGGTCAGTGGGCCATAAGGAAAGAGACTGTCGTAGCTACCAATTGTTAATGGACTAGTCACCTGCCTACAGAATGCAGATTGAGGTGCGAAGTCAGGATTTAGACGTGGCGATGGTGTGCAGTGAGTTCCAAGCTCATCGATGAGGATGGGGTGGAATGGGGCCAGGAAGGGGTCATGGGCAGCTAATTTGCTACAACTCTGGAGGACCAGGACATTACGTGTACAATTGTACCAACCCAACTAGAATTTTGTGCCATTATTGTGACCAGCTCGATCATGAGCTAATAGATTGTCCTACACTTATAGCACAAATTCATGAAAGGAAAGCAGCGCAACCAACAATGACCCAGAACGTGCAGATGATGAGGCCCAAACCCCATGAGGAAGATCCCAAGGTCAACATGGTGCTGAGGAGTGGCACGACCATAGGAGGGGATGGACAGACCTCAGGGGGCGATAAGGAGACATATAAGGAAGCTCAGGAGAGCTTTGTGGAGGTCTCTACCCTAGGTAATAGGGATCAGCCTGAGTCAGACAAGGATCCCTTGATGATAAATACCTTTTTAAATACATGTATAAAATTACTTCATGACAACAGGGTAGTTAATGGCTTACAGGAGTTGATAAATAGATGTGCAGGATGGAGTGAACCTCACTTCATTTGAAAGTTGGGAAGATATGCATCACAAACCGAAAGGTAGATGGGATTAACAGTGCAGATCGGCGATTATGAGATGGACCAAGTTATTTTGGATCTGGGCTCAGATGCCAACGTATTCCTGAAACAGACGTGGGAGTGCATGGGTAAGCCTACACTACAATGGTCCCCTATCCAATTACAGATGGCATATCAATAGAAGGAGCTACCCATGGGAGGGCTGCAATGGGTTACGGTAGACCTTGATGGCACAAGTACCCACACGAACTTTGAAGTTATTGATCTCATGGATGAAAATATGCCCTATCCTACATTGTTAGGAATAGATTGGGCCGCCAACATGAACAGAGTTATTAATCTAGAGAAGAGGACAATGATATTTGAAACAAAGGTGTTTCATGTCGTCATTCTACTAGATTCGGCTGAGGGACCGCACTACATCAAATCGGTGCACGACAAGGAAGGTGATGACAATGTAGATTGTAGCTACAGAATGTCTTCCCAAGAGCGAGGATGGGTCAAGACATCAGAGGATAGAGGAATATCACAGGGTGATGGAGAATCTTGCACTTTTGATTAAGATGAGGAAGACAAGCAGTGGTGCAACAAGTTGAACAGAGTAACCATGCTATACTGCAACATGGTGACAAAATCGTTGTATTGCATAAGGGCCGAGGAACATGAATTGACGAAGTATGATGGGTTGATGATGGTAGATGAATTCCTATCCAAATTTGAAATCATAGTACCAGAGCACCAACAGTTTGGTGTGATGAGATGAGTGCTGCGTGCGATGCCTGTGAGATGGTGGGGCACACATGAAGGAACATTCGAAGATTGGTGCACCTGCAAGCGCATGACGAAGATCATATTTGGGAAGCCGGAACTACACATAGTAGAGAAATACGATGGATGTTATGCTCCATGCATGCACCTAACCCTGTGGATCAAAGCATACGGAGTGGAACCTCAGCCAGAATGGGTGCACTTATTTTATCACACCTTGGACGTCATTCCCAGAAACTAGTGCATGAAAGTGGAGCTCCAGCACGACACAAGTGAGTGGGATATCTTGTGTGTAGGGTTTTTATCGACATTCTTGTTTGAAGATCAATGGATGGATCCCATGGATGAAGCATTACAGCTGGTAAAGGCCACCATATTCAAGACACCGTTAGAGCTAGAGGAAACTGTGCAGCCCGACTGATCGCGGCAGCTGAGATAGGCCCTCGAATGTTATACTGTCCAGGTAGAAGATGATGAGGATGATCTGCAAAACATCAATATTCCAGAATCAGAGGGGAGCCGGGAGGTGCACGGACCCGAAATCGAAGATCTAAATATCACAGCGCCATTGAAAACGAAACAAGTTAATATTGGAACCGAAGAAGAGCCGAAGTATGCAACACTTGGGGACTACTGGGACGATGCCACAGTGGAGAAGGTCGTCAAATTGCTTCGGGAATATTGAGATTTGTTCCCAACGAAGTTAACGAAGGTAAAAGGGATCCTAGGAGACTTAGGAATGATGAAGATAAGATTAAAGCTAGACACAAAACCAGTGAAGCAGTGACCCTACCGATTGAATCCAAAATATAAAGCAAAGGTATGTGAAGAATTGGATAAGATGCTCGTAGCAAGGATCGTTGAACCAGTCGAGGAGTCGGACTAGGTAATTCCAATGGTTTTGTAGGAAAAGAAACAGAAGGGCGATATTCACATCTGTGTCGATCTTAGGAAGCTCAATGATGCCTACGTCAATGATCCATTTCCAGCACCATTTACAGATGAGGTGCTAGAAAATGTGGGGTGGCAGGAAGCCTACTCTTTCACGGATGGGTTGTCAGGATACCACCAGATCAAGATCACACCAGAAGACAGGAGTACAACAAAATTTGTTACTGAATGGGGTTGTTTTTAATACACAGTGATACCCTTCGGAATGAATAATGGGTTGGAAATTTTTTCATGAATAGTAGTCACGACATTCAAAGAATTTATCCACAAGTTCTTGGAAGTCTCCCTTGATGACTGGACCATGTTTGGATTGGTTAAAAGGCATGTAGCGAGCTGACAGTTGATGCTAGATACTTGCCGCTCACATCAGATTGCACTAAACTTGAAGAAGTGTACTTTCTTGGTCCCATTCGGGAACCTGCTAGGCCACGTGGTCTATAAGCAAGGCTTGATGGTGGATCCAACAAAGATCGCCATCATACTCAACCTACAAGCGCCGTGAAGTGTCAAGCAATTATGCGCCACAGTAGGACACATGGGCTACTATCAAAAGTTCAACAAAATTTATGCTCAGATCATGGCTCCAATGGAACAGTTGCTGAAGAAGGACACTACATATTGCTGGAATGAGGAATGTAACAAAAGTCTGGAGACACTTAAGGAAAATATGGCATCGGCCCCTATATTGGTCTTTCCGAAATGGGACATCGAATTTCATGTGCACGTCGATGTGTCATGTATCACATTGGGGGTGGTACTTACACAACAAGGAGGAGAGGGAATTGACCACCCGATTGCATTCGCAGGTCACTGATTGTCAAAAGCTGAGAAGAATTACTCCACTTTTGAGCGCGAGGGATTAGCAATTGTATACACGCTTCAAAAATTCTGCCACTATCTACTTGGAGGTCACTTTAATATGTATACCTGTCACTCAGTGTTAAAATACCTAGTGAATAAGCATGTATTGGGGGGGCATAACTGTAGATGGTTGTTGTTATTCTAGGAGTGTGACTTTGAGGTCGTCGTCAAGCCGGGATGTCTAAATGCAGGCCCTGATCATCTGTCCCAAATTGAGACCGGCGAAGAACCCAAAAATCTAGAGGATGAACTTCCGGATGCTTAGCTTGATGTAGTGCACATAGCAGATGATCATTTTGAAGATATAATCCATTTCCTACTATAGGGACCGTGCCATATGGATACTCCATCGAGCAGAAGAAGGAATTGGTGATACGCGCAGTAGACTTCACCGTGATTGCAGGACACCTCTATAAAATGGGCAACGATGAGATCTTGTGTCGATATGTCCTGGAATTCAATCGAGGACAAATCATGGCCAAAGAAAATGCGGGTTTACTGGCGGAAATTATGTGGGTCACACCACAACCTAGAAGATACTTCGCGTATGATTATGGTGGCCTACTCTGCATCAAGATTTGAAAGCACACTGCCGAGCCTACGACATATGTCAATGGATATGGAAACCATCGCAGAGAGATGAAATGCTGCTCCAGTGACACATGACACTACAGCCCTTTGAAAAGTGGGAAATCAACTTTGTAGGACCTATCGGGCCTCAAGGGAAAACGGGTGCGTGCTACATCATCACTACGATAGAGTATTTGTCCCAATGGGCTAAATCACAGTTGGTTAAGGATTGCACAACTACAACATCTACAAAGTTTTTGTTTGAAAATATACTAACAAGGTTTGGATGTCCCAAAATTCTCATGAGCGACCGGGGAACACATTTTCTGAATGAAATAATCAACGCACTTACTGAGGAATTCTAGATATATCACCAACAAAGTATGTCATACCACCCACAAGCAAATGGAGCCATCGAGGCATTCAACAAAATCTTAGAGACCGCATTGACCAAGGTCTGTAATGCGTGACGAAATGACTGGGACTTATGCATCCCTACTGTGCTATGGGCATACCGAACCACATGCAAGAAGTTGATGGGACAGACACCTTTTTGGATAGTCTATGGCAAGGAGGCCATTATGCCTATGGAATATATTGTACCTAGTCTACAGATCACGACAATCACAGGTATGGTATACTGTGGGGCTTTGGAGAAAAGGCTCCTACAGCTCAAAGAACTGGAGGAGGAATGGTTTTTGGTGGGATTCCATCAGTAAGTATAGAAACAACATGAAAAAGCATGGCATGATCGCCATATGAAGGTGTGCACTTTCAAGGAGAATGATTTATTATTTTTTTTTCTTTTAATTTTTATTTTATTTTATTTTTATATGTTTAGACTAACCTAAGTACCCGCAGGGGATTTGAACCGGTGACCTATCACAAGGAGTGCCTTAACAACGCACCCATTCACCGTCAATCCAAAGCCCCGTGGGAATGATTTATTATTGTTATACCACAGTAAATTTGAGAAATTCACTGGAAAACTCTGAATGCATTGGTTGGGACCCTATGTCATCGAAGAAGTTACTGATGGGGGCGCGGTTCAACTTGCCAAACTCAATGGGGACCCCTTCCCAAGCCGAGTGAATGGAAGTGACCTAAAGCTCTATATGAACGGGTTGGCTGCCTCACTAACCGTTTGAGGGACAGTCTCACAGCTATAGCTAGTCGGAAGAAAGCACGAGATGGTAATGCAGTCTGGGAGAAAGAGGCGCGAGTTCCAAGATACGCGTTGATCTGGCTCATCATCAAGATCATGGTCGCACGGTCAGAAGCACGCTGCTGCGTTACTCCGAGCAATGGTGACCGTTCATGTCACTATTCATGACAAGATGTCTGCATTATGGTGAAAGGGAGCAGGCGATGGGAAATTAAGAGGAAGAGTACGAGCCAGACATGGCACAAGCTGCCACAAAATCTCCACGGGGACACTGGAACAGGTGGAAATCAGGGAATTTGAATTTTGAATTGCTTATAAATCACTAAGGGGCATCCACCGGGTGAACTATACTTCCGCCAAGCATATGCTAAGTATTGATATGGAGCTGGTTAGTATCTCTGCACAAGGAATAAGCCTGAGGGTGGTGATATGGCCGATGGAGCAGCAGGACTATCTAAGGAGCATGGTGTTGACAGTCGCGGGCATTCTACAGCTGGCTGCCTTGATAATAGGGGATGTACTGAAAAAAGGGAGACACGAAGCAGAATTGGTTAGGCTGTCGTCACCTCGCCCCACCAGCGGGCAGGTCGGCGAACCACAATAATTCAACAAAAGAATGGAAAAACGGAGACCACGGGTGGAATCAAAGTTACTAAGGCATCTCTAAAAGACCTTAAGAAGTGGGATCTCACGGACAACAGCAACAGTCTTGCAAAATTGCAACACAAGCTGCAATAGATAGGGCGATGAGCAGATATGAAGGTTGAAAGTAGCTGTGCTGGTACAAGGAGGTTATGTACGTGGCTCCCCCACTCAAGCTAAAATCCAATGACGAGGTGTTCTGTGTTAACCGAGCAGAGTAGAATGAGTAGCATCAGTCGCACGAAGTGGAAAAAACACTGAAGTAGGAGCCGGACGAAGCGTTGTAGGAGGCAACAAAGAAGCAGTAGGATGACAAATGTCACTCAGAGGGAGGTGAACCGTAAAGCCACGACAACGCGTCTCGCCGCACCAATGAGTGACTCGGGACGAGTCATGATAATTGTGTCGGGGGACTGTTAGGTAGCGGAGGTCCCGAATAATAGTTTTGGGTGTAATAGCCTCGAAATTAGGATAAAAATATTGTAAACCTCCGAAATATGTGGAGCACGAAATGTAAAAGACCGAGTCAAAGGGTTGTCCGCCAAAAAAATAATATAAAATAATAGTAAGTAAGTTGGTCCGTGGACCATGGATAGGTATAAATAGAGTGCTGCTCTATGAGGGAAAGTTAGTTCTTTTTGGGCATGATTTTGGAGATCTCATATTTAATGGGTTTCTAAGAAGGGCATTCGGAAAGCGTCTCTAAGTCCGAGTCAGGGGTTTGGGTAGAGGATAGAGGCTCTGCAGCTATGTGCACAGAGGCCTAGAAGAGTCCGCAGCTATGTGCGCAGGCCCCTCTACCTGAGTGTACAGGGTGGATCTGGATTTACTGGTGTTAAGTGGAAATAAGGTTAAGTTCATTTTGAAAATTATTTGTGATCTCTGAATTATCGTAAATTTGGCATTTTGTATGGTTAATAACCTTGTTTCTGTCTATGCGCATTAATTATTGAATACTTGTGAATCAGGTTTAATCTTAATATGATAACTAAATGAAAGTGATAAATTTTTGCTTAAAGACCACGTTAAAAATAGATCTGAGTTGCAATGCTTCATCCACTAGAGTAGATCTGTAGGTTGTGCAGGGTATTAAGGATCTGCATGAATATAATGCAGTACAAAGCTATAAAACAGAGTGTGAACCCTCCAAACCACATACAGACATCCCAAGGGTGCGGAAACCTGGTTCCAGCACCCTCCCCTGCTACCTCAGGTGAGACTTCAGTCTGCGCTTCGCGGGCTATTACCGAAAGGGTCGGTAGCTGCAAGATTTGCTTGGCTAAATAATTCTTCCGAACTTGGGTTAGGCCCACACTACTACCTCTTTCTCAGAGGCTCACTTTTCCTTCCCCTGATATTGAAAGAAAGTTGACACACATATGATCAAACACTCACTAGGCATACCCCCCTCACTTTTTGAAGGCACCACATGTTCCGTTGTCTTGCTGATAGTTAGAGCCAAGTCAAATCTAAAAGAATACATAGTAATCAGGTCGATATTCGAGATGGGGTTCCTAATCTAAATAGTGTGAGGTCTAATTAGGACTTCACATCAGGGAGACCCTTTGTCTGACAAATTTCCATCACCATCAACAAATCCAAAAAATCCCTTTGCTACGTTTCAAAATGGAGTCAACAAGATAGACAAAATACAGAAGGAATAAGACCACTCAAGTGAGGGAATAAATGAACTAGAATTGAAATCCATTTCCTCAAGCCACTACGAAATAAAAAACATGAGGAAATTAATGTTATCTTGTTATAAAGTACAAATATCCCAAGCCACTTCAAATGAAAAAGCATAAGGAACTGAATGTTGTCTCATTACAAACGTTAAGACAATTGTCAATATATGTTGATTGTCAACTATAGATCAACGAAAAACTAAAGTAGAAAGACTAACTAGCTTGAAGTACCAGGTATGTGCAGACCTTGCAAATAGTTGGTGTTTCATATTTTTTCAATCCCGATAACTTCTTTGTGCATTTTTTATTGATTTTGAAATGTATAAAATGTTTTTGCATTAGGAAAAATATGTTCCAAAGTAGAGTAGGAATTTGGAGATATGCTTTGTTGATAATACCTGACAGTAATCTTTATTTGATATTTCTTCATCACCACACACATCTGCAAAATATTCTGCAACTTTTTGGTTTAACTCCTAGCTACTACCTGGTTACAGTTGGTTTAATGGGTTTCTCCAAAATGTTTTTCTAGCCATTTCCAAATAATGCACACAGATGCATATCATCTCTGTAGAAACCTACACCATGATTAAAACATATAAAAGAATCCATCACAAATGTCAAAAAATGATCATTTTTTATCACTAAAAGTTGTTACATCATCATTTCAAAACTCCAAATAGAAAAATTGGAGAGGATTACATTTGTTGAACTGAAAAGATCAAGTATATCTATAAAAACGTTTAATGAATTCCAGCCAATAACTGGATGACAACCAAGAGCTCATTTATATCTTTGGTCAACTACATCCCTGGATCTTATGGCTATCAACTCTTACTCAATGAGGGCCCTCTTATTCCTCATAAGAGCCTAAGCACAACGAGGCAAAAAAAAATATTTATACACTTGTCTGAAATCATTAAAAATTATGAGTTTTTAACAATGTCTTCATGATTAATAGAATGCTCAAACCCTTCTCCTCTCCTAATTTGTAGGGGATTTTATAAAGAGAACCATTATATGTAACTATCATTCTTATCTTCACAATCACTTTTTCTATGTTGTAAATGCTTGACATATCAATAGGTACACCAAAGTTTCCAACAATATTATTATTGAGAAAATGTTTCTTTATTCAAAAATTGAACCATCCATCAACGATAGTTTACTTTCTTTGTTCAAATAAAAATACTTGTTTACATTTTAGAATTTAAACTAAGATTTATGATACAAAGAAATGGGTACACACTTCCAAAATAGAAATGCATCATAAACGTGACCACTAAGAAATTGGAAATAGGGAAACATGATATATATATATATATATATATATATATATATATATATATATATATATATGTATATATATATATATATATAAGTATATATAAGTATATATACATATATATGTATATATATATATATATATATATATATACATATATATATATAGATATAGATATATATATATCTCTCTCTCTCTCTCTCTCTCTCTCTATATATATATATATATATATATATATATATATATATATATATGTACACACACACACACACATATATATATGGCTATTTTATAAAATAGCACATTATAGTCAATTGAATTTAGCTTGGGTGCTTGGGCAGAATTGTTTTGATCCTCCTCACCTAGGTTCAAGTATCATAAGTTGAAATGTTTAATATCTATAATAGAATAACCATGTGGCACTTTTAAGTGAGTATATATTGTGTGCTCCCCAGGTACCAACAACCTCTCTCTTGCCTTCAAGTTGTATCCCCAATGACACAAACCATAGTGCATTATATTGGAACTTAGAAAGAAAGCATTGTGAATAAATGAGTGAAAACATTTAAATAATGTAAATGACAAGCAATGTTCCACCACCACTTATATTGGGATCCTCATTATTAGTATCACCATTTTCCTCTACCTCAATCCTTGAGGGACCTCGGCCAACACCACCTAATTTTGATGAAACTACATAATTCAAGCTTTAAAATATGGTAGAAAAAGCTTTGCATGCCTAATCAATAATTTCATTTTTGTGAAGGGTACATTTTTTCTAAGTCTATGACAAAGGAGTCCAACAATCAATATCACCAACATCGAGGTACATAAGGGCTTGACGCTCTTGATTAATTTCCAGTATCATACCCTCATACATGATAAAAGCTAATAAACGTGCTACAATCCTACCAATACTTAAAACTATTAACTCTACTGAACTTTGAATGGAATATGAAATTTTACTTTCTTGATATGAAGTGTGATGAGGTTAGAACCAGAGTCACACATCCTAAAAAAATTAATGGTAATGTTGAAAATTTAACTGCCAACATTTTTGGTGCAAACTAAGGGTGAAAATCTCTTTTAAAAAGAAAATATGAGTCTTAGAGGCTTCTACAAGTCTCATTAATTCATAACTGACCTCTAATTATGCATTAATGGCCAACAATCAAGTTATGGTCAAATTTGACATTTATTTTTGGAAATGCATTGTAAGGACATTGTAGCTAGCTTGGAATGGTTTTAATTCGTACAAAAAAAAATTGCCACATGTTAAGTGTGTTTTAGTCACATTTTAGCATTTTGATATGGAAAGACAACTAGCACTAGAGAGGAGCAGATGTGTTTCCTGCAACATAAAATATAAATAAACTCAAACAATCTTAACTAATCTAAAACTCAAAATTTAATAGTATCACTCGTCTAATTAAGGTAGGCTATACTTATATATTTTACAAATCTTACTATATATTTTGAAGTAACACTTTAAGCTAACCTTATCTAATATTTTAGACTAGTTTCTCAAATTTTCTATATTGAGAAACTTGCATGTTCTTCATTTCCAAAACCTGTAGTTCAAGAGTGATGTGCAATTATGCCAAAAATACCAATAAGAAATCCATAATTTGCAGCTGCCAAAATTTCCCTCAACATTTCTTTTTTAAGAAAAACCTTCTAGCAAACCCATGGGCACCTCCTCGCATTTCACGGACCATGCCAATCACAAACCCATTAGCACTAATTATGGTTATTGATGAAAGTATGAACATCAACTGAAGCACACAATATAGGAAACCATCCCAGGATATCAACCCCGCGACCTCACACATGAACCTTAAAGCATTCAACCACTTGAGATGCGTAATAGGGAGTTCCCTTGCTTCATTTGTAAACAAACCCAATTCATTTCATTCCACTAAAATATTCACTATTAAACATTGGTATTCAATACCCATATTCTCATATGCATGTCAATTGAGGTTGTGCATTCCTAACAAAGGTAACATGTGTCATTGACTAGTAACAAATATTGACTACATACTCTAGAAAGTGTGTGTCAACTTGGAGCAAAATTTGCACATTATTATACTAAACGATACAAGAATTACAAAGGAAATTAACAATTCTACTGTCACAAAAAACAAGTAATAGAATTAAGCAGTCAAATAAATGAAACTGACCATCAATAGAATGATAGAGAAAAACACTACAAACACGCTATTTGTGAATTCAAAGCCTAGAATATGAAAATGCTCACCCCGTAGAAAGCACTTGGAGAAGGGAATTCATATTTTGGACACAAGTTCTCCACCATATTATCAAAACATATTTTCTCATCTTCCGTATTTTGTTTTGACCCTATTTCAACATACCTACCAAAGCAGAAGTTAGGTACAAACATCTTCCAATTTTTAGCAGATGATTCTACAAGCAAACTACTATCCTCCAACTCCCATATCCAATATCATTTAAAGTTCAATATTTTCATATGAAACACCTATTAGAATTAGACTCTTGATTATTTTACTAGAAAATTCATATGTATTAATCTCACCCATGGTGGTCAAGAGATGTTAATTTATTCCCAAAACCATGACCTATTTTTAGTGAAAAAAATAGCCACATTTAAAATAAAAACATAGGAAAACACTTGATTACAATGCATAACACATTATCAATTGTATTTTTGAATGAAAGCTAGTCAATATCACCTCAAAAAGAGTCCAAACGTAGAGAAATACTGTAGGCCATATCACTAGCACAGATACATATTAACCACATATTTATTTAACACCAAGTGAGATTAAAAAGAAACCAGGGTGAAAACCTCTCAGTGCTTAAAATATATGTGGTTGAAGATAGATATATGATAGTCTTCATTATTATTATATATTGTTTTACATTCATCATCATCAACATCATCATATATAACCTAGTGGGTTAGCTCAATTGCTTCGAACAAACATTTTCAAGGTGGAGTTCATAGTGAGGTCTTTGGTTCTAGTCTAACTAAGGTTCAAGTCCAGTTGATTCCTACTGGGTCACCAACCACCACTATTGTGACTGGTGGTTGAGCCACCCCCATTTGAATATTCCATATAAGATGGGGGAATCCCACAAGGTTTACCTTGGAAAATACACACACACATTGTGGTTTTATTTAATTTAATTTTTATGTTATAATTTGTTTGTCCATTTTGATTTGTAAATGTTATCCACATTCCAATGGAAAACACTTGGTTAATCCAGGTAAGAAACACATTTCAAATTCTTTATGAATGACAGTGGTAATATTGGGTTTCACAAGTTTTAAGGAGTGGATTGAGGTACTCATAACCTGATTCTCATACACCTTGAGGTTCACCTTACCAAATTCTCATACCCTCGTAATGCTTTCCTACACCTTGACTGAGGTTCTCATACTCGAGCAATGCTTCAACTTGTAAACCTTCTCCTTCGCACAACTGATCCATACTAGTCTATAGAGTGCACCTCCCTTCTCTTAGTGTAGTAAACTCAAAAAACATGCTCATCTTATTGGCTTGCAAACCACACTTGCTTAATTCATGGTCACAAAGTATAATGTTGATAGTTCTTTGAGAAACATGCACTAAGGGTCTAAACTACATAGAAAAAACATATTTTGGCTCTCAAGTGTTAGGTTTGATAGGTAGAGTTTTGGAAAAATTTCTTGACATATGCACCTGGACTCATCCACTTCCATCTCGTGTCATTGGGTTGGGTCAGAATATGGCCAGAATGGAATCTTGTTGAACAGATTAATACTACGTCAACCTTTCCAATGAATGATTAACTCTATGGAAATTGGTGGTCGCAAGCTCGACTACAAAAGTATACAAATATGCTTCCAAAACCCATAAAAGGCACTCACTAGGTAATGAACAATTATAGGGGGTCAGGTTTGGGACAAGCCTGTCTATAGAATTTTCTAATTGGTAGTCATGAGTTCAATCCCACAGGCATAAAGTCACACATCAAAAGCCAACAATGGTTATACCCATAGAAGGTAACAAGAAATGAACCTAGCATGTTGTGCACAGAAAATAGCCACAATTTGCAAGTAGGGTACAAGGCCAAACTCTTATGTATGTGATCGACAACCATGAATTCAAACCCATAGGCATAAAGATACACATAAAAATCCAACAAAGGCTCTACCCACATAAATAATCATTAGAGGGTATATCAGATTGCATAAGAAAATGCTTGTACTATTATATATATCTTATTTGCAAACTCTGGCCATTTTCCCTGTACAACCTCCACAAACTATTATGTCCATATCTGATAAACTTGGGTGCTAGCAATTTAGGGTTAATGGAATTCCAACAACATAAGGTACTTTGTCAATAAATCAACAATCATGGAATACACAAATATATAACATATTATAAACAGGAAATAGGGAATAGTTTATAAGTGGCTTTTACCTAATAAATCTCATCAGCTCGAACCCCAGATAATTAATTCTCCAAGAATTTCCAAAACAAATAAAAAGCTAAAAATCAGAATAGTTTTAAATTTTTATGAAATAGTTCCACGTGTTAGCAAAAAAAAACACGGGAACCTGCAATGCATTAATTCAGCAAGAAATAGTACAAGACAATTGAAGCTAACATGGTGTGCATGGAAAATAACCACAGTTTGCAAGTAGGGTATGCGGCCAAACTCTTATGTATGTGATTGTTGGCCATGAATTCAAACCCACAGGCATAAATATGCATCAAAATCCAACAAAGGCTCTACCCACATAAATAATCATTAGAGGGTATATCAGATTGCATATGAAAGTGCATGTACTATTATAAATATCATATTTGCAAACTCTGGCCATTTTCCTTATACAACCTACACAAACTGTCATGTCTAGATCTGATAAAATTGTGTGTTAACAATTAGGGCTTAATGAAATTTCAACAAAGTAAGGTACTCTGTCAATAAATCATGAGTCATGGAATACACAAATCTATAACATATTATACAGAGGGAATGGAGCATAGTTTGCAAGTGGGTTTTACCTAATAAATCCCATCAACTCAAACCCTAGATGATTAATTCTCCAAGAATTTCCAAAACACATCAAAAACAAAAAATCAGACTAGTTTTAAAATTTTATGAAATAGTTCCACCAGTTAACACCCAAAACATAGGAACCCACAACACATTAATTTGGCATGAAATGGTACAAAATACTTGAACAAAAAAATCTTTAAAATCCCTTACCAGTTCAGATTCGGATGACCCTGCAAGCCTAGTAGTGTTGGCACAATGGTGAATCACTGAAATGGATCTCGATGGCCTTCCCATTATCATTTCCCAACAATTGTCGCTAGATTATTCGTCAAATATCTCCTTGCTATCATTATCCCTGCAACAACCATTTTCCATCTTGCTTATAATGACTCTTACAGGTTGTGGCACCTCCGCTCCTGCAACCATTGAACATAAATATAACCGATATATATACTCACTACAAAAGCCATGGATCACTATGGATTTGAAAAACCAAACCTCCACTTCAAAATAGAGTTAGTAATTTTTTCTGAAGACCATTGAACACATCAACTACGCCCTATATCCCATGATTTCTTTTTGCTCCAATGGATCTGTGAATTGGATGTTCTATGAAATGCAAATCAATCCCATATGGCCTCTAAATGGCACACAACTATTCGATTTTCCTTTAAAAATGTGCATTGGAATTAAACCTACAAAGAAATAACTGTTGAGAATTGTGTAAAGGGAAACAAAGGATTGAATATTATAGAAGGGGGTAGAATCCCAGAGAAGGAGCATCAAAATCCCTCCCAACAACCTAGGAAGGAAGAAAAGTAGCGGGAAATTATATTTTAATAGGTCAATTTTAGATTTTAGAGTTGCGGAAATTAGATTTTAATAGGTAGTAAATCCTTATGAGGCAATTGCTATGGGAACTTATGTTGTCCCCCATTTTAGTTAAGTTTTTTTTTTTTTCATTTGAGAAAAAGGAGGTTGGTTGACATATAGGCTATATCTAATGACGTTGAAGGTCCAGGAGTGATAATGTTGGCATAAGGCTATCAATAAAAATTATAGAAGACCTCCCTCATATAGGAAAGTATGTTCATATAAGGAGGGAAAGGGGACATGAGGTTTACACATAACAAAAATATCCACTAACCCTTAAAGAGGTGGAAAATATCCTCAAATATATGAATAATGTTAGTAATAAACTCAAGTAGTTGTAGGTAGCCCATTATTTTCAAGGAACTTCACGTAGAGCTCAAAAATACCATATTAGAAGCTAACCATAGTTTATAATACCTCCACATGTGTTGTTAAGAGAGACATGGGATAAAATTTCAATAAGGGAAATAAGGGGTACAATATGATCGATGTGTAGCGCCTACTCAAATCACAAAGTATATACCCAAGACATCAAAATGACACACTTCTCTAAGCAAAATTATGAAACACCATTGAGCAACTCAACTTAGAACATATAGCCAAAGCATCAAAACTTACAATAGAGTGCTTAAGTGATCACAATAAAAATAATACAAAATGGAGATATCATATAGACATGGATCATACATATCAAGTCAAGACCTAAAGATGCTTCAGAATCAATTAAAAATGACTAGCATAAATGCAGAGTGACACAATTAAAAATTGCTACCCTAGATAATTAATTCACATACTTGTTGCACTTGTTAGTTGGTCATATTTTTATTCTTTCACTATAGTGTTCGCTTTCATTAATCATTTTTAATTTTTTCACTTATTATCGAGTCATATATTTTAGTCCTGGATTAAATTAGTTGGGTCACTTATTATCTAGTCATATATTTTTATCCCTAGACTAAATTAGTTGTTTAAGTTAGTCATTTTTAGTTGGGTCACTTAAAATTGCTCAAGTTTAGTAGTAACTATGGTGACTAACCCTTTTAGTTGTGTAGTCACTAATATCTCATTTTGTACTAGTGTTTAGGTTAGGAATTGTTGCAGGGTCTTCAATAAAATGATTCCAACTTTCAGGTGGAATTTTAAATTTGTGTACCACCATTTTCCGGGTATTGGAAGTCCAAGATTTGTTGCAAGAGTCTCATTATTCATGTGGATGGTGAGACTGTGGAGTAATTCCATTTTCCCATCAAAATTCGAAGAAATTCTAATGTAATTGGGGTTTCAAACCCTTCCGTTTTTTCCAAGAACACAACCCATTCTAATCAAAGAAAAATATCTTCTAGTTTCCTTTAATGGTGTTAACACTACTCAACTATATTCTTACAATGATTCTTCCCATATGTCACTTCTGTTTATGTCCTCACATTGTTGCAACATTTTCCTCTTCTAACTCCCTATTTTTATTCGATTGTATATGTTTAACAAATTCACCTCCAACCTAAGAAAAGTCTTTCAGTATAAATCACATAAGAAAGGTTTTTGGCTGACGCATTTCGAACCAACCAGTGTGGTTCATCATAAGGATTAGATGAAGTGGCAGACCATAGAAAAGGCTTAAATAGAGAGCAATGTAGAGACCATTATTTCAAGTAATGACTATATTTGAATAACAATATTTAAATTATGATATTAATTTATTAATATCTTAAAAACGAATATTATTAAGTAATGACTATATTAAACCACTAGTTATTGAAAAAAATTACTTAATTATGGTATTAATTTATTAAAAATAAATATTAATAAGTAACTACTATATTAAACAGCTAGTTTTTGAAAACTAATATTTAAATTAATTTATTAAAATCAAATATTATTAAAAAAATTCTACTACTGGGAAAAAAAATCAAAGTCAAACTCCAAACAAGGAAGGAATTCAAAAATTATAAAAAGCAGAGAAGACCATAATCAAGCCAAGATCATTTAATAAATAAAAATAATTAATGGAAATTAAATAAACTAAAATAAAAATAATTAATCGAAAATAAATAAAATAAAAGAAAAATATTCAGAAGTCAAAAGATATATATATATATATATATATATATATATATATATAGATATATATATATATATATATATATATATCTATATATATATATATATATATATATATATATATATATTCAAAGAAGAGTAATCAATAAATAAAATAGGGTCAACAATAAGATATGGGGCTGAGGCCCATTAAACAAATAACAAAAATACTCTAAGGAGTTAAGAACGAATAGCATGATAAAATACTTTAGAAAACATGAAGGAACAAGAATATAAACTCTAATGAAGAATAAATCAACAACAAATACTATAAAAATTACACCAATACCTAAATAGATAAATAAACAAACAAAATAAATCCCAAGAAGAAACCTCAAAAACTAGGAGGATAGGACAAGGACCCAACTTCCACAAATAATCCAACCATCTTCTCTACTCAAATTATTGGGTATTTTTTCAATTTCTACGGCCTCCCTCAATTTACGATGATGGAAATGACTAACCCTAGCAATTACTTGGGCCTCCTAAATATAGATGTGATGCTTAGATTTATTTGCATGCTATTCCAAAGCAGAGGAGCGGGCCCTTCCATGCTTGATGTTAGTGGCATGCTCACGAATCCTTTGATTAATCGAGCAATCAGTCTCACCAATGTAGGGAATTCCACAAGAGCATGGGATAATGTAAACACCCTTGATATTCTTGGGGTCTAATGGGTTTTTTTATAGATCTAAGGGAGATCTGGATGGTATTTAAAGGCCTAAAGGTTGAAGCCACCTTATGCTTCCTTAGGGTCCACGAGATCTTGCCAGTGATCCATTGCATAAAAGGAAGATGAACACTAGAAAATCGATCCTTGGTATCTATCTTAGGACTAGGACCTTTTTCAGCTCCGAGAAAAGCCTTAGTATATTGGTGTCTATTATACCCATTATTAAAGAAAACACTTAGGATATGTGCTTTATCTTCGTTGAGATGGTTGTCATCATAAACTCTTAAACATCTAACCGCTAATGTGTTGGAAACACCAAGCTTTTGAGCTGTGAAAGGATGAGAATTAGCATGAAGATATTGTTTCATATGAGTTTTCTTACGAAATCCTTGATAATAAAATGATCCATCATCATTCCTTGAGAGGAGGAAGTCAAGGAAGGGTAGACTACTATTACTTTCAAATTCGATGGTGAACCTTATGGAATTGGATTGATTGTTAAGATGGAGGAAAAATGGTTCTAACTCTTCCTTACCATGGGAAGAGATGACAAAAGTGTCATCCGCAAACCTCTTCCACATCTTAGGAAGAAGATGGCAATAATATAAGGCCTCACGTAAGGATTTCCACATCTTAATTCTAGCATGGCATTGGCTTGTTTGGAGATTGGGAATGTGAGAAGGTTTCTGGATTTCATTTCTAGTGATTTGTTGTCTCTACATAGGGAATGGTCTCACATAAGAGTTTCTAAGTTGAAGACGGATCTGGATTTTCTAAAAATATGTAGAGACTTTTCCCTTGCTCCCCCATTCGCTCAAATTAAGCACCCCCTTAATAATTCTAGTTACTTTCATATTTTTCTTAATGATAACATGGAATTGGTTTTTTTGGAGATTGGAAAGGTGAGAAAGTTTATGGATTTCATTTCTCATTATTTGTTGTGTCTACATTTAGAACTTTCTAATTAGATCTATGCTCACCTTTGGTCAAGGATTGAGGTGTGCTCGACACTGAAATATACTCCTCTAGAAGAAATCTGGAAAGTAATGTAGTTCAAGAAGTTCAGTAAGCTCTCGGAGAAATCAATCTCGCAGCCCAGTGAGTCTAATTTCTTTCGTGGTATTTTTAGGAGTAGAATTAATTCTAGTCAAATCTTTCCTCTCTGATCTTCAGTTAACGGTGTTTCTCACCCTTTTTATAGCGAGGGTGAAGCTAGAACGGTCTCGTGTTTCGACTGTAATAATTTTGCAAATTCACCGGGTCAGATTCCCTCAGGTTCGGTGTTCTTTAATTCTTCTTTGGTTTCTGTTGGTTTCAAAAATAGTGGAAGTGGTTCTATTAATAATAATTTTTATAATATTCCATTGAATATTAATTATAATAATATTATTAATTTGTGTAATAGTAAGAATAATAATAGTGATTGTATTTTCAATTTGGATAAGAATTATAATATTAGGAATAACAATAATACTTTATGTTTGTATTATAATAATAATAATAATAATAATAATAATAATAATGAGGTTAGTGACTCTATTTTCAATTCTGATAATTATAATAATATTAGGATTGGTAATAAGGATCTAGGTTTGGATAATAATTTTTGTTCCAATTTTCTTTCCTCTTCTAGTAATAGGGTTGTCAATCTCTCTAGCTTTTCTTTTCATCCCCCTGTCTTTAGTCTTTTGGAGAAAGGTTTAAATTTTTCTCTTGCTCCTAGAAAGATCTTGGTCGATGATATCATCTATGAAATTGAATATGGTATTAGAGACCCACACGACATCACTAAAGATATCATTTGTCAAGACTTTGTGTTTGTCCTTAGAAAGGCAAATCCCTCTAAGAACAACATCAGAAAACCCGAGTTTGATGCTCTCAAATTATTAAACAATAATAAGAATATTGTTTTTATCAAACCCGACAAAGGTGGTGCAACGGTTATTCTTGATGAAGATTATTACTGTCCAAAGTTGTTGGACCACCTCCATAATAGTAAGAGCTACAGGAAACTCAATAAGTATCCCATGAAGAAGATTTCTAAAAGTTTGGCTATTGTTATAAAGGCTAGTAGCTCATTCAACTCGTTGATTCATAAGCTTATAGAAATTTTCCCTCTTACCCCCAGAATCTCTGGCCTGACAAGGATTCATAAGGAAGGGGCTCCTCTGAGACCCATTTTCAACATGATAGGAGAGCCAACTTATCTCTTGCTAAATATTTATCCCAAAAGCTTAAGCCCCTTTTTGGCCATACAAAATCCTTCTTCAAGGACTCTGCACCATTTTCCAATGAGTTAAAGAGCTTCAAGCTTGATGTCGATGACAAGCTTGTGAGATTCGATATGGTCTCCCTCTACACTATTATCCTTATCAACAAGGCCATCGAAGTCATCAAGTGTATTATGGATCCTAATATAGCTAATTTAGTTGGTATTTTTATTACTTCTACTTTCTTTTCATTCGATGGCAAATTCTATGAGTAAACTTTCGGTGTCGCCATGCATTCCCCCCTCTGTTGTGTGGTAGCTAATCTTTTCATGGAGGATTTTGAATCACAGGCCTTGGCTTTTTCTCGTCTTTTGCCTAAGATGTGGAAGAGGTTTGTGGATGACACTTGTGTCATCGTGTCCCATGGTAAGGAAGATTTGGAACCGTTTTTCCTCCATCTTAACAATCAATCTAGTTCCATAAAGTTCCGCATGGAATTGAAAGTAATTGTAGTTTGCCCGTCCTTGACGTCCTCCCCTGAAAGAATGATTATGGATATTTTCTCATTAGGTATTTCATAAGAAAACTCATACAAAACAATATATTCATGCTAATTCTCATCATTTCCCAGCTCAAAAGATTGGTGTTCTCAACACCTTGGTGACTAGATATTTAAGAGTTTCTGATGGCAACCATCTCAATGAAGAGAAAGAAAATCTCCTAAGTAGACACAAATGTACTAAGGCTTTATTTAGAGTTGAAATAGGTCTGAGTTCTAAGAAAGATACGAAGGCTCAACTTTTTGGTGTTCATCTTCCTTTTATCCAAGGGACCACTAACAAGATTGTGAGGATCCTAAGGAAGCATTAGGTGGCTAAAACCTTTACACCTTTAAATACCTTCTGCAGCTCCTTTAGATCTGTAGAACACCCACTGGACCCCACGAATATCAAGAGTGTTGACGTAATACCATGCCCTTCTGGGACTATTAGGTCCCTATAATACTACTAATTCCCCCATTACTATTGTCAGTGTAGCCCTTATTATTATTATTGTGCCCCTATTGTCCCCATATTGTTATTATTGTGCCCCACAGAATCCCACTATTGTTATTGTTGTGCCCTTATATTATTATTGTTATGAAGCCTTTGACTATATTGTGACCCCTTAGACTCATATATCTAGAAAGGAGGTTTTGTCATTTGTATCGTCCAAGAATTGTTCATTTGTGTAATGTAAAGGAGGTTACCCCCTCGAAGAGGTTGATTTTCAAGTCATTTCTCTATATTTTCTTCTATTTTGTGAGCATGTTGCATAACAATTGGGATCAAAGCTTTGGATTCTAGGGTTTCACTCCTTCAAACAAGTCATCATGGTATTTGTGCCATAAATGTTTTTGTACGTTGTTTAGGAGGCTAAAATTAAGACCAATTTGAAATGAAATCTTGGTGAACCTTGAGTATGAATTTCAGATCTCTTCTCACTATATTTTTCGAGATATGATCCAAGGATGTTAGGGTTTTTCCAAACTCACGAATTATATATCAAATAGGTGACCTGGGAAAAATCATCATAAATTTCTCTCTAAGAATCATATTGAAATTTCATAAAATGTTACAGAAATAGGATGGCCTGTAGTCTTTTGTGTATCAGTTTTAGGTCCGAAGGTCAAAACAGTGACACATGGAACTTCTTACAAGTTCGCTCTACTCAACCAATCTATAATCCGGTCATTGTTCGAGATTTGACATAACTCTTCATTAGAGAGTACAATATTGATTAGACTTGTGGGGTGGGAAAGAGTACTCAGAGGGCTACAATTGGACGAAATTGTAGACCTTGGAGATCCAAAATTACATAGATACAACAAATTCAATATTGAGCACCGACAAAGTGAAAAAATGTGTGTAGTTGTTTTTTAAATTTTGGTAAGTTTGTTTTGAAAAACTAGTTTGAAGGAGTTGAAAGGACATAATGAAGCATAAATATCATTAATTTATGCCCAAAAAAAATAAAATCGAAATACCTAGTAAGAAACCCGAAATATCTAGCATGACTCATGAAGAAGAGGAAGAAATGCAACATGATATATCAAAATTACAAGACCAAGTGCAACAAAATTCTCCCACTAAAAGTAACATAAACTAAAATGTACGGTTTAGAGAAAGGCACAGAAGCTAAGATGGATGGCATGGAAGCCAAGATGGATGGTTTAAAGAAAGGCTTCGAGGCTAATATGGATGGTTTAAGGAAAGACATGGAAGCTAACATGGATGCCATAGAAGAAAAACTTAAAGGCAACATGAAATATTTGAAGACAGATTTGACAAAGTTGCTACAAGAAATGCTTACTAATGGTGAAAGGGTAGTAATGGAAACTCATGATGAGAACAAAAGAAATGTTAATCATGATTTCATAGACTCTAACATTGGATTGAAGACCCGCCATGTTTCAAAGATCGATATGAGGAAGTTTGATGCAAAGTATCCCAGAACATGGATACTACAGATAAAGCAATATTTTGATCTCCATAATGTGCAAAACACACAAAAGGTACACCTTTCCACTTTATATTTGGAACCAAATCAGTTTGTATGGTATTGATGGTTTCTCTCTCGTAAACAAATTGTCACTTGGGAAATTTTTACGGAAGAAATGATAGCACATTATGAGGATAAATTTTTAAATCTCAAATAGAAGGGTTAAATGATGGAACAGATTGAGGACTTCCTAAAATTTAATATAAGGGTAAAAGATACTCCAAAGGAGCATAGGATTGATGTTTTCATAGGGACTTTAAAGGATAACATCCAACATGAGGTTCACCTTTGGGAACCTGATTCATTAGAGAAGGCACTCAGGTTGGCAAGAAAAATGGAAAGAAAAAATATGGCAACAAGGAAGCATAGCACTCACAACTATAAATATGGAAGTGTTGTTTCCCCTAGCCTTCCACAACCTACAAGGTTGACTCCACAATAATTGGAAGAAAGAAGAGGAAAAGGGATTTGTTACAGTGGTGATATAAAATACACTAAAGGTCATAAGTGTGCTGAGAAGAAATTATTTTACATAGATTGTGAAGAGGAGGAAAAAAGAGGAACAAGAAACATCAAAAGAAGAGGATATAAACTACGAACAAACCCTAGACAAAAAAGGAATGGATCCAACCATATCTTGTAATGCATTGGATGGAATTACTACTCCTCTAACTATCAAGATACAAGGCCATATCAAGAAGAAAAAGGTAACAATGTTGATTGATTCGGGCAGTGCCCATAATTTTATTCATTGTAATATATCCAAAGAATGGAATTTCTTCATGTATCCAACACCACAGTGTCAAGTGATGGTTGCAAGTGGAGGAAACATACATTTCTCTAGAAATTGCCATAATATGAAGCTATCCATGGAGAAGATGTACTGAATAGCCCAATGCTTTCCATTCCAATAGGTGGTGCTGATGTTGTACTAGGATTCCAATGGATACAATATTTGGGTACAATAACTTTTTATTTTCAAGAACTTTTCATGAATTTTTTTTTGGAAGGAAAGGAATTTTAATTAAGGGTTATCAGAGGAGAACTGGGAAAGATAATAAGCTCTAATTGAATGACAAAGCTTCTAAATAAAGAACAATGAGGCATAATTGCACAATTATGTTTGCTAGATGTTCCCACATTGAAATGATCTATTTCTCTAGATCTTGAAAAAGTCATGGACAATCATTCCAAGTTATTTGAGACTCCCAAATGCCTCCCACCTATTCATGATCATGATTATCCTATTCATTTGACTCCAGGAAGTGTTCCTCCAAGCATGAGGCCTTATAGATATCCCTATGCCCGAAAGAGTGAAATTTAATGTATGGTTGCAAAAATGCTAGAGATTGGCATAATTCAACCTAGTCAAAATTCTTTCTGTACTCTACTAGTATTGGTGCACAAGAAGGATTGATCATGGAACATTTGTTTGGGTTATATGGAGCTCAACAAGCTCACTATTAAAGATAAATTTCCCATTCTTGTCATTGACGAATTATTGGATGAGTTGCATGGATCAATTTACTTCACCAAGTTGGATCCTCGTTCATGATATCATCAAATTAGAATGAATACTGAAGACATTCTCAAAACAACATTTAGAACTCATGAGGGTCATTATGAATATTTGGTCATGCCTTTTAGCCTTACGAATGCACCTCCTACATTTCAAGTTTTGATGATTTCCATTTTAAAACCCTTCCTTAGAAAGTTTGTGTTAGTGTTTTTTGATGATATACTAATCTACAACAAGTCTTGGAAGGATCATGTTCGACATGTTGACAGGGCGATCAAAATATTGGAGGAAAAACAATTATATGAAAAAAGCTCCGAATGTTTCTTTGGAGTACAAGTGGTGGAATATATGGGTCATATTGTATCTCATGAAGGTGTTGAGGTAGACCCTAGAAAAAATAAAGCCATTAAGGAATGCAAAATCCCCACATCCATAAAGCATATGCAAGGATTTCTTGGGTTGACAGGGTATTATCGCAAGTTTGTTAAGAATTATGGGAGAATAGTAGCACCTCTAACAACATTATTGAAGAAATATGCATTTTCATGGACTCTAGAAGCAACGAAGGCCTTTGAACATCTTAAAGAGGAAATGTGCCAAGCACCATTCTTAGTTACATCATACTTCACAAAAACATTTGTTTTGGAATGTGATGCAACAGGAAATAGAATTGGTGTTGTTTTAATGCAAGAAGAAAGACCCATTTCTTTTGAAAGTCATCCAATCAAAGGAACATATTTACACAAAGCTATTTATGAGAAGGAAATGCTGGAAATACTACATGCACGTAAGAAATGGTGACCCTACCTAATAGGAAGATGCTTCAAAGTAAAAATGAATCATGATAGTCTTAAATACTTTTTAGAACAAAGATTATCTTCAAAAGAGAAACAAAAATGGGTCACAAAGATGTTGGGTTATGACTTTGAAATAATATACAAAAAAGGGATGAACAATGTTGTGGCAGATGCACTCTCAAGAAAGGATGAGGATGTGGAAGCATTGCTTTGCGCAATTTCTATCCAACAACTAGATTGGATAAATGAAGGAAGGGATCAATGGAAGAATGACGAATAAGTGTGGGTACTCATTCAAAATTTACAACAATATCCCAGTACATCTGATAAATTTAGCTGGAAAAATGACTCGTTATGGTACAAAGATCACTTATACATATGTAAGACTTCCCAACTCAAACAAAAGATTCTTAAGGAATTGCACACCTCTCCATTAGGAGGGCACTCAAGATTCTTAAAAACTTACCACGGGGTTAAGAAGGAACCTTTTTGGGATGACCTTAAATATGATATTGAAAAGTTTGTGGCAGAATGTTTGGTTTGCCAACAAAATAAAGTTGAAACAGTTAAGACCCCGGGTCTATTATAACCTTTATCCATTCCAAGTTAATGTTGGGAGGAGGTTTCAATGGATTTTATCATAGGTTTACCCAAGTTCGAAGGAAAAATTTTCATCATGGTGGTAGTTGAGAAACCTACCAAGTATGCACACTTTTATGCATTATCTCATCCATTTAAATCCAGTATAGTTTTACTGCATTTATGGAAACAATTCAAAAGCTACATGGAAACCCAAATATTATTGTAAGCGAAAAATATCCCATTTTCACTCGAAATTTTTGGACAGAATTATTTTCCTGTCTTGGTACTCAGCTACCTCATAGATAATCTTATCATCCTCAATCTGATGGTAAAATTGAGATAGAAAACAAATGTTTGGATTTGTTGCTTTGTATCTAATAAACAGACATAATGGGTCAAATGGTTGCCTCTGGTTGAATGGTGGTATAATACTTCCTTCCATACTACAACAAAAATGACCCCATTTATGGCACTTTATGGATATCATCCACCTTCCATCACATCATATTTAAGAGAAAATTCCAAGGTTCAGGTAGTGGAAGATCAGATCGAGCATCAATAACAAGTTCTCCAAGACTTAAAGGATAACCTCACTTGAGGAATAGAATAGAATGAAACAATAGGCACATCAACATTACACTGAAATAAGTTCTGATGTAGGTGACTGGGTATTTCTATAGCTACAACTATATAAATAAATTTTCCTCAAACAAGCTAAGAAGGATAATAAATTATCACCAAAGTATTATGGTCCGTACAAGGTGTTGTAAAATATTGGTACTATGGCATACAAATTGGAGCTTCCTGTAGCTTCACGGGTGCACCCAGTTTTGCATGTTTCATGCTTAAAGAAGGTTATAAGTGACAAGCTCTGAGTTTAAACAATATTGCTAGAATTTTACGAGGAAGGAAAAATCATATTGGAACCTGAAGTAGTCACAAAAACAAAAACTTGAAAACTACAAAATCGATCAATTTAGGGGTATCTCATCAAGTGGAAGAACTTACCTACTCAAGATTCCACATGGGAGGATGAGAATTTTATACATAAGCATCCAGAACTACTCAAGCGTTGAGTACAACACATTTTTTAAGGAGAGGGGCATGTTAGATCCCTATAGTACTACTAATTCCCCAATTACCATTGTCATCATAGCCGATATTGTTATTGTTATGTCCCTATTGTCCCCATATTGTTATTATTGTGCCCCATAGGAGCCCACTATTGTTATTGTTGTGTCATTATATTATTATTGTTATGTCGTTGTTGATTATCTTGTGACCCCTTAGACTCCTATATATAGAAAGGATGTTTTTTCGTTTGTATCATCCAAGAATTGTTCACTTGTGTAATGTAAAGGAGGTTCCCCATCAAAGAGGCTGATTTTGAAGTCATTTCTTTATATTTTCTTCTATTTTGCGAGCTAGTTGCATAACAGGGACTCCCTACATTGGTGAGACTGGTTGCTCAATTAATCAAATGATTCGTGAGCATCTTGCTAATCTCAAGCATGGAAGGACCTGCTCCTCTGCTTTGGCAGAGCATGAAGATAAATGTAAGCATGAGATTTGCATTAAGGAGGCCTAAGTCGTTGCTAGGGTTAGTCAATTCCATCAGAGTAAATTGAGGGAGGCCATAGGAATTGAAAAAAGACCTAATAATTTGAATAGAGACGATGGTTGGATTATTAGTGGAAGTTGTGTTCTCGTCTTGTCCTCCTAGTTTTTTAGGTTTCTTTTTGTGATTTATTTTGTTTGTTTATTTATCTATGTAGATATTGCTGTCCTTTTTATAGTATTTTTTGTTACTTTATTCTTCATTGGAGTTTGTATTATCGTTCCTTCATGTTTTCTTAAGTATTTTATCATCCTATTCATTATTAATTCCTTTTATTATTTTTGTTATTTGTTTAATGGGCCTCAACCCCATATTTTATTGTTGAAATTGTTTTACTTAATGATTATTTTTCTTTGAATATATATATATATATATATATATATATATATATATATATATATATATATATATATATATATATATATATATATATATATATATATATATATATATATATATATATAATTTTTTAATTTTTTTTTAGTTTAATTTTATTTCCATTAATTATTTTTATTTACTAATGATCTTGTCTTGATTAGGGTCTTGACTCCTTTTTATAATTTTTGACTTCCCTCCTGGTTTGGAGTTTCATTTTTTTGAATTTTTTCCGAGTAATAGAATTTTTTTAATAATATTTGATTTTAATAAATTAATTTAAATATTATTTTTTAAAAACTAGACGTTACTTATTAATATTTTTCGTTACTTGATAATATTTATTTTTAATATATTAATAAATTAATATCGTAATTTAAATATTATTGTTCAAATATAGTCGTTACTTGAAATTATGGTCTCTACATTGCTCTCTATTTAAGCCTTTCCCATGATCTGCCTCTTCATCTCATCTTGATGATGAACCACACTGGTTGGTTCGTAACGTGTCGGCCAAAATTTTTTCTTATCTGATATCTACTAAAATACTTTTCTAAATTCACCTCCAACCTATTAACTGACCCTTGAACTATCAATCCCTCAAATAAATTCCATTATCACCCATACTTGCAATCATTTTAGCTATTTTGATCATATAATTTCAATAGGCCTCCGTTGTGGCCGCATGCTGCAAAGAATGTTGCGAAATGATGTGACTACAAAACTAACATGGATTCTATGAGATTGAAAATAGTGGTGTATATTTCACATAGGGTAGTCATAAATAATGGAGGGTTTTCATCATAATAACAATAATTCATCGAATGATAGGTTATAAATTTCGATAGTGGAGAAGTGGTGATTTAAGGGTTAGGGGAGAGTTATATCAATAAGACCATAGATATTTGGGTACTTAGAATGATAATAGATACAATGGGTAGGTTGATAAATAGTGGATAATATTTTATGAGAAAATATTGTAAGTGGGTCATTTAGATAGAGGGGAAGTAGGTATGAAAAATGATTAGGGTATAGGACTTAAAGTAGAATAGATATGTTGACAGTGCTAGACCCGCCAACATTGAGGTGATATCCCTGGTATGAAGTCCCAACTAGACCTCAAACCGTTTGTTGTAGGAGTCCCATCTGTTATGATGGCCCAGTTTCCATTATCTTAAAGATATGCCTTAGCTCTTGATTTTCTGCACATGAGAGTTGTATACTTAGTCTTTAAACAACAAGGTTCATGTGGCTAGTGGGTGCTTAGTGTAACTTGTGTCTAAGTTCTTTCACTGCAGAGGGAGAGGGTGAGAGTGAATCTCAAGTCGAAAGGTAATAGTCTGAACTCTGTTAGAGACACACAACAAATAAGGGCATGCGAAGCTTCTGGTGGAGTAGTCCACATGGATGCGGCAGTCACAAGCACAAAGAGAACATATAGCATGTACAACACCTAGCGGAACAGTCCACATGAATGTGATGATCATTATAACAAGTTTACAAGAATAAATTTGTCGAGTGTCTAGAAGAATAGTCCACACTGGAGAGACAACGTTAACAACATTAAAAAATGATATAAGACATTCCATATATCATATGCACTAGAACAACTAGAATAGTTCAACTATCTTAACGCAGGTTAAAGAAAAATGCATTACAGGCATCCAAAGGATAGTATTACAAACGAATACAATACATGTGTGAAAATGTGTTGGCCTCTTAACAAGATTTTTAATTAAGAAAAATTTGTAAGACACATCCATACACCATACATCACTAACACTGATAGCAGGGAATTGGAGCCACCACTCACTCCTCAAACAAAATACTATAGACTCTCAAGGCTATGTGGAATGAACCAAGATGAAAAGTCCCTTCCATGTAAAAATAAGGGGCATATATAGCCAAGAGTGAAATTGACTCTTGTGACTGTTTGACTTCCCTCATGACTATTTGACTTACATGACTCTTTGACTTCATCTGTGGGTCTCTTGGACTTCCACGTTACATTACATTGATTACATAGTTATGACACAAAGTAGTGATATGGCCGAGGCGAATCATGACACAACTCGACATGACGTTGCATGTATGCACATGCTGGCTGTGCTATTCGTATAAGGTTGTTTTGTTGTTGAGTGATGAGTGTGCCCGTGGTGTACCATAGCTTCACTTCTGCATGGCAGAGTGCGTGAAGTATTCAATGGTCTTGGTGTTCACATGATAGTTCATTCATGTGCATGTTTCTCCTTCGCTCTCTACTTAGTATGCTTCATGTTTTCACGCAACCATGAACAAGTCTTCTAGCATGTGCTCCTTGTTCATCCCGTTCATCGTCACACCATGTCTCCTGCATGTACTTCTTCCTACAATCACTCATGATGAGATGACATCAAATCCAAAAATCCCCTAGTCTACCATGATGCATTGTCTTTCATTTTCGGGTGCATGTGACTAGGAGAGAAGACAAGGATTGGAAATAGGGGAGAGCGAATGTGAGGATGGGATGCGAGGCTCTGGGGCATTGTTAAGAAAAAATACACAGAGGTCACTCGTAGGCTAGGATGAGCATTCTGGAACAATAGTGACATTCTGTAGGATATGGCTTAGTTGTGAGGTAGAACTGTGCAATTTCTCCATCGAAGCTAGTGTGCGTAGCAGATGACACTCGAAGTGAAAAGCACACAGATTTTCAGGGGAGGCTAGGAGCGGGCTGCAGGAGCTTTCTAGCCAAAATTATGCAGAACTAGGAGGTAGTCATGTTGAACATGTTTGCATAGTTTTCGAGTTGAGCGGGTTGTTAGGCAGCTATTGGACAGTCCAAGAAAATAGTGCAATTTTCAGGACGAGCAGCAGACCGTCTGGCAAGGGTACTTACTGACAGAAGTATGGAATTTTGACAGATAGCGATCCAAATCTTGGGGCGGGGGTTGGAGGAAAAACTCTAAAATATTAAAATGGATCTTGGGGGGAGGGGCCCCCAAGATTTGAAAAATTGAATTTCCAGAAGAAAAAGAGGTCAATGTCGAATAAACAAAACCACAAAGAACTTTTTTATTAAAAGCAGAGAATAATTGTAAAAGCTACATTATGGCGAACAAATTATCCTTTTACAAAATGTGACTTGTTACTTATAGTATTTTTCAGTTACAATACCATGGGTCAATTCCATGGGTGAATGAATACCATGGGTGGATTTCAGTTACAATACCATGGGTGGATAAATACCATGGGTCAATGCCACTTACAGTACCATGGGAAAATTCCATGGGTGGATGAATAACATGGGTGAATGAATACCATGGGTTGATGCCATTTTCTATTTGGATAATTCTTCCCTCCTTAAGAAGCAATGGTCCCCATTGCATGAAGTTCCCTCCTACGAAGCCTTTGTTGAAGATGAAGAGCCACTGAAGAGAAGGGTTTTATGTGGTTAACCCATAACCATGATGAATGAAGATAAGAGGATAGAGATACCCTATAATGCTTGTGACCAATTGTGATACTGACAGTGTGCAACCTAGAAAATGGACTTCAATGGACTGTGGGTTTGTGGATGACCCATAACCATGATGGATGAAGATCCGAGGATAGAGATACCCTGTAATGCTTATGACCAACTATGATACCCATAGTGTGTGGCCTAGCAAATGGACTTCGATGAAGTGTGGGTTTGTGGATGAACCATGACCATGACAAACGATTGAAATAGAAACACATATTTCTACTACATCTCTGTATTTAGGGTTATTTCTGTAATTGGTTTTATTTCTGATTAAAGAGCATCAACCCATGGTATTCATCCACCCATGGAATATACCCATGGTATTTATCCACCCATGGTATTCATTCACCCATGGTATTGTTACATCCACCCATGGTATTCATTGACCCATGGAATTGACCCATGGTATTGTAACTGAAAAACACTACAAGTAACAAGTCACATTTTGTAAAAGGATAGTTTACAATATAGCTTTTACAGTTGTTATCTATTCTACTGATCCAGATCTTGGGGGGAGGCCCCCAAGATCTAAAAAAATGAAATGGATCTTGTGGGGGAGGCCCCCAAGATCTGAATAATTGAAATGCCAGAAGAAAAAGAAGAGAATGCCTAATAAACAAAACAACAAATATTTTTTTCTTTAAAACGAAGAATAACTGTAAAAGCTACATTGTGATGGACAAACTGTCATTTTACAAATGTGACTTGTTACTTATAGTATTTTTCAGTTACAATAACACGGGTCAATTCAATTGGTGAATGAATACCATGGGTGGATGTCACTTACAATACCATCGATGGATAAATACCATGGGTGGATGCCACTTACAATACCATGGGTAAATTCCATGGGTGGATGAATAACATGGGTGGTTGAATACTATGGTTTGACACCATTTTCTATTCGGATCATTCCTCCCTCCTTAAGAACCAATGGTTCCCATTGGATGAAGTTCCCTCCTGTGAAGCCTTTGTTGAATATGAAGAGACACTGAAGAGAAGGGTTTTATTGTTTAACCCATAACCATGATGAACGAAGATCTGAGGATAGAGATACCTTGTAATTCCTGTGACCAACTGTCATACTGACAGTGTGTGGCCTAGCAAATGGACTTTGATGAAATATGGGTTTCTGGATGACCCATAACCATGGTTAACAAAGATCCAAGGACATAGATACCTTGTAATGCTTGTGACCAACTGTGATACTGATAATGTGCAGCTTATGAAATGGACTTCAATGAATATTGGGTTTTTCGATGACGCATAACCATGAAAAATGAAGATCTGAGGATAGAGATATGTTGTAATGCTTGTGACCAACTGTGATACTAACAATGTGTAGCCTAACAAATGGACTTCGATGACAAGGATTTTGTGTGGTTGACCCATAACTGTGATGTTGATTGTTGGTTAAGTAGCAAGTGCCTACATAGCATGGGGTGGGAGGGCACATCTCCAAAGAATCCAAGCCAAATGTTGCTATGCCGAAACTGAAGAATGTAAAGCAGCCTCTTCCTAAAGTGGGCTGGGAGGGCACGTCTCCAAAGGGAACCCTTTCTCAATGCTGCTCCAAAATTAAAATTGACATAACTCAGTCAATGTAACTCAGAATATTTATTATAACCTATTTTTGTAAATAGAAGGACCATTTTTCATCTTCCCATGTGTTGGAAATGCTTATCTAGAAACTCTAGAATCTCATATTCGGGTCGTAACATTTCTGCCATCACCAAAGCTCTGAAAAAATAGTTGATTTTAAATCAACGATATCTCCAACATCCGAACTCCAATTCGACCCATTTTTTTAAATTGAGATATTTTTGAAGAGGAGCTTATATATACAAACAACTTTCTAAAATTATGCACGAAAATTGCAAAAAAAATATAGGAGAGCCGATGTCCACAAATTGTCATCAGAAACATTTTTGTAGCATAGCTTATTTTAAATTAGCGATATCTCCCTCATCCGGACTTTGATTTGGCCATTTCTTTTTTTTGGGGGGGTTTTTTTCACATGGAATCCAAATTGGTTGTTTGTTTTTGTAAAATTTTCACCAAAAATTTGATATATGATCTGCAAAATCATCGTCCAAAAACATTCCTTCAAAAAAAATGAAAGAACAAAAATTCTTCCCGCTTGGCCCAAGAAAATGCTCTGTGGAGACGTAGCACATGCCTGAATTTTTTTGAATATTGCTGCAAAATTTGAAACTGAAATATACATCAAACCCTCATTCCAATGGAATCATAACCTACTATGATAACACTGATCCAGATCTTGGGGCAGGGCCCCAATATCTAAAAAAATGAAATGGATCTTGCGGGGGGGGAGGCCCCCAAGATCTGAATAATTGAAATGCCATAAGAAAAAGAAGAGAATGCCTAATAAACAAAACCATAGAGATTTTTTTTACTAAAATGAAAAATATTTGTAAAAGCTACATTATGGTGGACAAACTGTCCTTTTGCAAAATGTGACTTATTACTTATAGTAATTTTCAGTTACAATACCACGGGTCAATTCCATGGGTGAATGAATACCATGGGTGGATGTCAGAATACCATGGGAAAATACCATTGGTGAATGAGTACCATGGGTGGATGTCACAATACCATGGGAAAATACCATTGGCGAATGAATACCATGGGTGGATGTCACTTACAGTACCATGGGTGGATGCCACTTACAATACCATGTGTAAATTCCATGGGTGGATGAATAACATGGGTGGAGGAATAACATGAGTGGATGAATACCATGGGTTGATGCCATTTTCCATTTGGATTAGATAGTAGAGTAACAGGCAGTGGGTGCCTGTCGCTCATGTTTCCGCAATTTCTTAAGTCAGCAAAGACAAGCATGGGGACAACTTCTGCGTAATTTTTTGGAGGAATGAAGATCAGGGTCACTGCCAAGTCAAACTCTTTGGTTAACGGGTGGGAGGCTTGATGGATAGGTTTGCAAGCAACCCAGATTGAGATAGCTTCTTGGGTAACTTCTACACTATTCTAGGTGATAGTCATCCAGGTTAATTCTAGGTTTGAATAGTGAAGACTTCCTAGGAGACAACTTCAAGCTCTACACAATTTTGGGCAGAAGTGCTTCGTCACTGATGGTTGAGACTATGTAGTGTAGCTCAGTGGAGGTCCCATTGATGGAGGAGGTTCAGGCCAACATATTTTTAGAAAAACTGGCTAAGTGTGTAAGCGAGTTAACCCATGAACAAATGAACTTTCGAACACACACTCAACATGAATCAATGAAAAGACACATCAAACCAACAAGACAACATGTATCTGTGTGAATGACTACGGGACTTTCTAATGGTGAAAGCGACAAGTGTGACACTTCAGATTGACCTTGGGACGACCATGTCAACACTTGCACAATAGTACATACAACATCGTGTGTGAGTGTGATAGATGTTTACATAGAGAACACAACTCATACACAAACATTCAACCTCACCAGATTAAGGTCGCAAGCATGACATAAGAATCAATATGTTGAAGATGGAAACTAGTCAAGAAACTGAAAAGGAAGCAAGACATGTATATGAAACACATGAAATGACTTTTTTGGTGTTTGCACACAAGCATGTTATTGAAGACATGATGATATGACAATGACAAGCAGTTTTGAAAATTTAACTAAGAGATGTACTTAGAAAGGTTTTTTTTACTTACTGTACATACCCTCAAGATGATCATGTATCTAATAGAGTTTGCATGCAGTCCTAACCTTAACCATTGCTTAGTCTCTTGGTCCTTCTCCTTGACCCCTTGGGGTTGATATTGGCATGTCACCTTTTCCTGTAGTCACTTAGAGGTAGATCAGGGAAGCTTACGTGAGTAGTGACATTTTTCGAGATGAGTCCCATGTGTGCTGTTTCTGCATGCAAGACCGACATGACAACTTGGTCAACATTGTATAGTTTTGAGGCACAGGACAATGCTGTGGGATGGGGGTCTTGGGAGGACCCCTATACACATTTTCTGAGTGCAGGGCATCCAGAATTCTCTATGCATTTCTGGAGAGAAATGTTGGTTGGGGTCTCTGCACACTGTAAGGTTTCAGCACGAGAGGGAGGAATCTTGATGGTTTTAGAAGCAAAGTGCATAGTTCTGAGAGGTTGGATGAGGCAAATCTACTTGGGAAATTGGCTAAGTGTGAGATCAATGAAACATATTGATAAGACTTGACTCTGATCTCACACAAACACTTAGTGATGCAACATAGACCATCCAAAATGTATAAAACATACTCTTCTTGATGCAACAACCTGCTCAACAAGAATGCATGAAGTCAGCCTGAAACATGTCTACATGATGATAGAAACTCATGTGTGCATTCTTTCCCTTGAGACAAATGAATATTCCCTTTATAAGACAAATAAAAATCGTTATGCCCATGAGAACATGAGCAATTCTTAAGATTAAGGAGGGGAAGCTTGAGATCATTAACAAGTGACCAACGACGATCAATCACACGATCTAAGGTAGGTTCCAAAATTTGCATGCAAGCCTAAATTTTGGAGAGTGGTTGTAGCCACTACAACATTGGCTACACATTGGTAGAAATCCAGCTCTTTGTATGGACCTTGTTTTGTGAAAAGCGAGTCTAACCCTTCCAGGAGTGTTATTCAATTATTTGATCGCGATGGCTTCCGTGTTAGCTTGTGTGAAAGATGTAGTTCCTACCATTCTCTTGATCGACCCACACACATTCCAAGCCAATTTAACTTAGTTGTTTCAATTGGGGATGACGAGTATATTGATGAAAAATTAATATAACTATCAGAGTTTCAGTTTCATCTATGGTGTTGTTCCACTGCTAGTAGGCCTGGATAGTATTCCAATGAGGTCATGTAGGAACACAAGCATTGCTCCGTTACTAGCGAGCTTGGTCATTACCCTCACCGAGTTACTTGAATCATTTCTCTATGTAATAAGACTTTCTCTTCTTTCCTCTTATTTATTTTTCATTTTTTTCATTTTTTTCATTTTTCAAAGAATTGTGCATAGGAACTTATTTATTTCAGAGGCGAAATAGGGATCCCAATTTACTTAAAGTAGAAGAGGTTGTTCCTTAAGAGAAGTATGTTATATATACCTTTGACATACTTTTCAAGGTTTTCCTCCTCACCTTACTCTACTTGACTCAGCTGACAAGGGTTATCCCAAAATAACCGATTAGAGTAGGGGGTACTAGTTAACAGTGAAAGCGTTGTGTTTTCATCAAGAATCACTCTCAACATAAAGTATTTTCCATCAAGGAAGCATCGAATGAAGAGAATAAGTTCCTAATAAAGAGATAGGATGACAAATAACCATATGCTGACAATTGTACAATTCCTCTTAGATTTTCCCAGCTTGTCTCGATATCCAACACAGTTTCATTAGAGGCTAACCTACGGGTGCAAGCAAGCAGAGAAAGAAAAAAGAAAAAAGTAGAAGTAAAGTGATAGAAAAAAAGTAAGGAGTGCAAGAAAACAAACATGCTAAACATAAATCAAAGCAAAGAAAGAAGAAAATACTAATCATAATCTGTGCTAAACAGTGCATGCGCCTACTCACATCAAGTGATATTTCCAATGCAGCCACTAGTGCATTGGCTTGCCCATGTTGGTGAAGGCATGAAAAATATACATGTAAACCAATGAACAAGAAATATTTAATAATGAATACCAACACACTCTGAGTTATAAAACATCCACATAAAATAAAAGAGAGAATGCACAAGATAGACATTCTGTAGACTTGACATGGTTTTGTGATACACTGTCTGCCGATGATAAGCATGCACACTCTCTTGACTGTGGTAGACAAGTAAACATGAGAAAAAGAGACAAATTATGCCTTGCAAGTGTGCTTTCCATGTATGATTCCTCCAATACATGAACAATGGGATCATGTGATTTAGGTGGAGGAAGCGAAATCTGTGTATTGGATTGATATTCAGTGCATAAAGATGAGTGATGAGGAAACTTGGGTGTTTCGAAATTTTTTGGATCGGAAGTGGAACTAACCTCAGGACAGTGAGGGCCTGATGTAACCATTAGCTTAGGCTAAAGTGCCTCAATAGCCTATTGGGTTTCCACTTCGTCAATAGATAGATCGTCGGAGACCAATGGCTTAGGAAGATTAATAATGAGTGAATCAACATCATGATCAAATGAATAATTAAAGAGACCGTGATAAACATGATTAGAAAATTGTGGATGTTCGTCAGCATCCTCATGAATTGATGAATCATGAAGAGGGGTAGATAAGAAACAAGGATGTTCACCCTTTGCGTTTTCAAAAATGACAGATAACAGATAGGACCAATTTTCAGAGGAAGATGTGTCCTCTCTACAATGTAATGATAGGCTGACATACGATGTGCCTTGTGAATGATCAGGAGTAGAAACATCTATAGATGAGTTTTTCACAAGGGAAATCGAAAGTGGCAGAATCACAAGGGATGACAGGATGGAGTGGATGAGGAATGAATCGAAGGGAGTCATCCTTCCCCATGGTTTCTTCTTTAGATTCCCGCACACACTCATCATGAGTGGTAGTGCAAGTTGGTTGAAAAACACCAAATATGTCTACAACTTGATCCTCATCCACAACAAGTGTGGAGTCCAAAATGGAAGAACAAAATACAATAGAATCTAGAGGATCAACGGAACATAGGGATGAAGGTTGAGCGAATGAATCCACATGGCAAACAGCAGGATTTCAAGTCAAATCTATACAAACATTGAGATCAGGTGGGGTGGGAGGACGTGATAGCTCAATAGATGTGCACGCACATTCTCCCTCCTCACACTCTGGAGCTAGAGTTGTTCTATGAGAAGAGGATGGACATTCACTTGTGAGAGCGACCTTGTCCATCTTAGAATTGGAAGCTCTAACACTGAGTTATGCTGCAATTTATTCAAATGATTCTAATAATTACAGATTTTTGGATATGTACAAAAGATACTTAAATCTACCAGTGAGAAATTCCCAATCAATTTCATCTTCAGCAAATCGGGATGCAATCTTACAAAAGTGTGCGTGAAATTGCACAATGGATTCATCAGGTGCTTTCCGTAATTTTAGAATTTCTTTATTGACTGCTTAACAATAAAAATGATGGAAAATGTCATCTATCTCTATGATCAACTGAGTGAGAGAGTGAATAAAGTTATTGGGCAATGTGGCATGCCATAGCAGTGGATGCCCTCGAAGCATGTGTGCGAACAACACACACCTCATGTAATCTTCATGGATTTTATACTTGTGACATATAACTTTTAAGGCCATTCTGTGCTCAAGCCAAGCAATTCCGCCTTCACCTTCATATCTGTATTGTGATAAGTCATTCTAGAGATCCTCTGATACTTGAAAATATTCTCCATAAGAAAGACATGTCGGAGGATAAATAGTAACATAATTTATGGAAGATGTGTAAAGATTCAAAACAGACTATGAGGGCTTAAATTGTTATGTGGCCCTCCTTCTAGCACTAGAAATCTTGACGGTGCTAGACCCGCCAACATTTGGGGGATCTTCTTAGTATCAAGTCCCAATTAGACCTCACACCTTTTGGTGTAGGAGTACCATCTGGTATGATGGCCCTGTTTCCATTATCTTAAAGATGTGCCTTAGCTCTTGCTTGTTAGAGCATGAGAGTGGTATACTTAGTCTTCAAAAATCGACGTTTGTGTGCGTGGTGAGTGCTTAGTGTAACTTCTCCATAAGTTCTTTCACTGCAGAGGGAGAGGGTGAGAGTGAGTCTCAAATCGAAAGTGAATAGTCCCAACTTTGTTAGAGACACACAACACAGCAGGACATGTGCATCTTCTGGTCGAGTAATACACATGGATGTGATTGTCACAAACACAAAGAGAAGAGATAGCACGTACAACACCTAGCGGAATAGTCCACACGAGTGCATAAATCGTTATAACAAGTTTACAAAATGAATATGTCGAGTGTCCAGCGGAATAGTCCACATGGGCGAGACAACATTAACAACTGATGTAACTGAGTTTCAACAACATATGCACTAAAATGTCCAAAATAGTTAAAATTTCTTAATAGAGGTTAAATCAACATGAGTTACAAGCATCCAAAGGATAGTCTTACAAGCAAATATAATACATGAGTGAAAACGTGCTCGCCTATTAACAGGCTTCTAAATTAATCAAATGTTCCAAGACACATTCGTACACCATACTTCACTAACCCAGATAGTGGGGTGTTGGAGCCACCACTCACTCCTCAAAGAAAAGGCTACAGACTCTCAAGGCTACGTGGGAGGAGCCAAGGTGAAAAGTCCCTTCAATGTAAAAATGAGGGGTATATAGAGCCAATTGTGAAACTGACCCTTGTGACTATTCGACTTCCCTCATGATTGTTCGACTTACATTAATCTTCGACTTACATCGATCTTTAACTTGATATGTGGGTCTCTCCGACTTCCACGTTACATTACATTGATTACAGAATCATGACCCAAAGTAGTGATGTGGTCGAGGCGACTCATGACAAAACTTGACATGACACTGCAGCTATGTACATGTTGGTTGTGTTATTCATGTCGAGTTTTTGTGCTAGTGAGTGATGAGTGTGCCCATGGTGTACCATAGCTTCACCTCCTCATGGCATAGTGCACAAATTACTCAATGGCATTGGTGTCCGCTTGATAGTTAATGCACACGGATGTTTCTCCTTCCCTTGCTAATTTGTATGCTTTGTGTGTTCGTCCAACCATGAGTAAGTCTTGTAGCATGCACTCCTTGTTCATCCTATTCGTCATCACACCATGTCGCATCCATGTCCTTGTTTCTACAATCACTCATGACGAGACGAAATCAAATCCAGAAATCCCCTAATCTACCATGATGCATTGCCTTTCGTTTCTCGGTGCAAGTGCCCAGGAGAGAGGATAAGGCTCTAAAATAGTGCAGAGCACATATTAGGTTGGGATGTGAGGCTCCTGGAGATATAGAGTAATGGAATGTTGATAAGGCTATAAATAAAGATTTTTATATTGCAAAGGAAATAAAGGCATTCCCATGTTGGAACTACAAAGGGGCACATCCAAGGAGAGACTACCCTAACAAACAAAAAGGGAAGAACAGTTCATGCAAACTCTAAACATATGAACCAAAAACCAATAATGTAGAAAGAGGTGAGGGAGAATCCCCTCAAGCTCTTTGAAATGCTGAAAATTTCCTTCATGAACTATTTAGTGGGATATTGGAATTTTAAGGTTGTTGTAAACCTTGGAAAGGACTTTGACTAATGTTTTTTGCATATTAGTGATGTACATGCTAAACACCATAACTCAAGGGATTGATTTTATTGAGAACTAATGGCTAAAGTATAGAAGAATTTTTTTGCATGTCATTTTGTTCTCATTGGCTTCATATTTTTGTTGTCTTGATTGTTGGATTTGAGCATAGCCATGCTAATTTATCCTTTTGTAATGTGTTTGTATTATGTTCTTTCCTTGTTTTCCATTCTTCTTGCATTTTTTTGGTTTGGTCTTGGTTCGTTTTTTGGTGTAAGACTCCATGCACATGTCATTATAGCATGCTAGACTAGTACTTGGCTATAAGACTCTAATGATCACCTGATGTAGGAAATCCCTTAGATAGGTATATTTGCCAGAAAGGGGGTTTCCTGAGCTCAGAAGCATGAGTGACTGACGAGGGCCTATCTCGGAAAGCCTTTGGCTAGGTAAATTTCAAAAATAGAGGGTTTCCTAGGCCCATAAAGATGAGTAGCTTATGGTTGTTTGTCAACATATGACTACCTTAGTGGTAAATGATATGCCTAAGCTCATTGGGATGTGTGAGAGAGGGAAGGGCTATACCTTAGTGGCAGATGATATTGGAGGTGTGTTGATATTTACCTAGATGTTGAATGATAATGGAGGTGTGATGATATTCCCATCAAAAAATTATTACCTTGATTATAGATTATATACCCATGCTCAGTGGGAGGTAAGTGAGAGGCAGGGGGTTTATTTGGAGTTGTATGAAATGACTTCATGGAGTAGTATATCCACAATTGAGTGCTTCCCTTGGTGGTGAAACTACTCAATGAGTTGGATTTGAGGATGGAGTTGTATGAAAATACTTCATGGAGTAGTATATCCAAGATGGAATTGTACGGAATAATACATGGAGAAAAATATCTCCTACAGAGTGCTTCCCTTGACGGTGAAACTACTTGGTTAATTGTACTTGAAGATGAATCTATACATGAAGACTACATGGAGCATCGTAACTGCTATTGAGTGTCTGCTTCGGCTGATAAACCACTTAGAGAATTGGATTTAAAGATGAAATCGGTTGAAGACAGCATGGAGCTATGAAACATTACGTATTTTATTTTACTATGGAAACAGTTAGTGCTTGTGAGTTAGAATAAGAAGAAAATAGTTATGGATATAAGTATCAATTCCCAGTTTCAATAATTTCTCTATTGATGTTGTGGTTTGAATTGATTTAAAATTTTGTGGTTAACCTCATAAAGAATATGTTGATAAAAGTGAACTACTAAACAATCCAACATAAATATATGAGTTTGACTACCAAGCAAACAAAATCAACTTAATAATATTACTTTTACAACTTGTATTGTCAACTTATCTCCCTAAGTTTTTACTCAAATTTTGAGCGGGAGTACTTTTTGGATGCAAAATTTATTTTTTCATCCATGGAGTACCCATGTTGCATACTTTAGATAGACCCTGCTACATGGAAAATGAGAAATACACGAAAAAAACATGATCGCAATCGCGTTTTTAATGTATTTCTCATTTTTCATGTAGCACGGTCCATCAAAAGCATGTTACCCGAGTACTCCTTCGATGAGGAATCAAACTATGCATCCAACGAGTGTTTCCGCTCAAAATTTGAGTAATTCCATAGGGACATAAGTTCAAAATACAAGTTGAAAAAATAGTTTTTCTTTTTTTTCCCTCTAAAATTTGATGATGTAATCTAATCTTATTTTATCATCTCCACTATTATTTTATAATTTCCTTAGGGGGGCCATTTTAGACCTCAAAATTCCCCTAATGTTCACAGGCCATTTATAGAGCATCATCCACAGGGGGCAGCAATGCCCTTACTTTTGCACATTGTCTTTGGACCTTGACAATGATATTATGTTTCTTTTTTGTATTGATCATAGATATTATATATTTTTGTTTATCTATAATGTAAACATATCATCTATAGTTTTGTACATTCCTTCTCAAAATTCTTAAGTATGTGACAAAGCCACCATTTTTTGGCATATGCTCTCAGAACACCATCTACAATATGTAATATTCAGTGTTTCACATAATGAAAGTTATGATTTTTCCTTGGGAAAACACATATAGAAATACTCTAGTATAGAATACATGAACAATAGTTTGTTCATATATCTATATATATATATATATATATATATATGCCGAGAGGAAATGTACATCCAATATAGGGGAGATGTGTAGGTGTAAATATTTGTAAAATTTAACATTTAACATAAACATTTAATGTCAGCTCAGTCAAAAAAGTAAAACATAATGTACAGTATAAGGGGAAATTTTTAGACATAAATGTTTGTGAACATGTAACATTTACATCTTGGCTTAGCTAATAATAAAATGTTAAAAGTAATCAAAATAATAAAATTCAACTTGTTATATTGTAATTTTGTTTTTGTAAATAGAATTATCAACAAATTTTTAGATAAAAAAAATAAAAAAAAATCATATTATACATATCACATTAAAATATATACCAAATAAATAGTAGCTATAAATTAAGATTCATTTTACCATATAAAATAAAACAAGTGCTGAGGCTTAGTCCCAACCATTCAAGTTAGAAATTATGCTATGTTAAAAATTGCATAAAAAAATATAACCCACATTGGTAAATTAATAGTGGTCAGCATGAAAATTGAATTGTGTAGTATTGCTTAGGAATGAGCTAATAAATCGAGATCGCAAGTGGATAAATTACATCTTATTTCTATCCATTTTTTATGCAAATAATTGCTTAAATTATGATGGGAAGTAACTTATAGCAAACATGTTATATATGAGTATGATTTAATATTTTACTTAAGATTAAGGTGTAAGATTAGAGTTAAGATGCTTAATTTAATTACTCTAGATTTTTTTTTTAATGGTTTAGTTTTAATTCTTTGTTTAAAATTGGTTGTGTTAAGAGGTGTTATATAATTTAGTGTAGAGAGATGTTCATGTTAAATCATTAGATTTAAAATTAAATTATCATACTTATATAAATTAAATGACCTAATAAATATCAAAGGACCTATATAATAATACATATGATGTTCTAAAGATTTAAAAAATCATAAGAATTAAGGAAACCAACCTAGATCCATATTAACCCAAGATATACCAAGTCTGGAGAGTGAGGGAGTGACAAGGGAGATGGAGAGAGAGTGAGGGAGAGAGGATAAGAGTGAAGAGAGAGAGAGAGAAGAGAGGAGAGAGAGAGAGAAAGAATGGGAAGAGAGAGAGGGAGAGACACATGCATGGAGGGGGGGAGAGAGAGAGAGGGAGAGAGAGAAGGAGATAGGGAGGAAGATAGTGAAATCCTTAGGGAGATAGAGATAGATATGGGCGAGAGAGATAGAGGGAGGTGGTATGGAAAGGGAGAGAGAGGAAGGATGAGATAGAGGACTTGACAAAGAGAAGGAGAGAGGGAGGGAAGAAGAAAGACATAGAGAGAGAAAGAGAGGGAGGGAAGAAGAAAGACAGAGAGAAAAAGCTAGAGAGAGAGAGGGAGTTATAAGGGAGAGGTGGAGAGTGAGTGAGGGACACACTAGAGTGGGAGGGAAGAGAGAGACTGTTATAGACATTTTTGTGCCTCGCAGCATGGAGCATGAAATGTCAATAATTACAGGGATCCTCAGTCCCTAAACATGTTGTTCTTACCCCTAGAAGAACAAGGTCAACAAACCACAGCACTTCCTATCAGTTCTCCACCTGAAAACACTCAAAAACAGGCTTATTTTGGATCATGTCAGCTGCTCCACTGAGCATCTGCGCTGGAATGCAACTGCTCCTCCTTGTACCTGCGCTGAAAGTCAAATCTAATGAAGGCTACCTGCGCTGGGCGAGATTGGCCAAGTGGCACAGTCATTCTGCAAGGTGTCAATTGCCCAAGAAGCTTCCAAACTGACACTTGGTTCAAGAGATTCGCCCTGTGATGAGTAAGAGGTACTTGATCTCCATGTGTAAGCAAGGATCTCCAAGTGGAGTCAAGAACTAAAGTTTAACTGAAGAGGGAGAGGACACAAGGCAGCTTTATGTCAGTCTCAAGCTGACTCATCCTTTCTTCTTCTATCCTATACATAGAGCTCTTCTATGAGGTCTAAGGAGGCTGGAATTTTGTGCAAAGCAAGGAAGTGCTGTTGGTTTACAGTTAGAGCTATTGGGTGATTGCTTTTATAGAGGTGAAGAGGAGATTTCTTGCTGCTGGGGAGGTGCTGCTGGATTGGAGCCATTGATGGTTGTAACCTTCTCAGAACCCTGTTACTTTTATCAATAAAGCTTTGAATGTTCTCCTATATACTTGTATTGCATTGATGTATTGTATTTACTTGTATATTTGATTCACTCTAATCCATGCATCAGTTATGAGTACATGTATCTTGTAGTTTTCTTCTCTCGTTTGTGCAGGATCTGTGTGTAGCTGGACCGGCAAAGAGAGCAAGGAGCTGGGAACAAGAGACAAAGAGAGAGGATAAGGATCGACAAAGCGAAAGACACCAGGTTGGTTAATCTTTTCTTCCTTCTCTCTGTACTTTCATAAAGGAAAATATCAAAGCTTTACTTTCAGTTGTTGCTAAAGACTGTCACCTTTAGAGTAGGGATAGGGTCATCCGAGTCGGATACTTTTCCCCACAACAAACTGGCGACTCCGCTGGGGAGCCTAGTATCTTGTTGGTGTTTGTAGTATCTTTGCTATTCATTTCCTGAACCAAAGAGTACCAAATCGAAAAGCTTTTGACTATATCAAAAGCGAAGTAGAGGGGCTGCTACTCTTGCTCATTTATTGAGCAGATTCATGATTTGAAGAGCTGATCTACAAAAGACTCTTGTACTCTTTGTGATAGCTTTTCATCCCCTTGATCATCCCTTAGCCTGTACTTGACCTATAGCTTTTTATTTCAGCAAAAACAGTGCATTTTTGAGCTTTTTATGACCCGGAATTCCTTGTAAACGCAACTCTCGTGTCTCAGTGCAGGCTGTCCACAGGCAGTCTACATTCCAGTGCAGGTACTCCCTTCAGGAACTACGCTGAGAATCAAACTGACAGACCAGAGCCTGCGCTGGTCCAGTTAGCCAGTGTCTCGCTGAGGTTTCCCTTAGTGTCTGAGCCCTGTTTTCACTGATTTTTTGCTGATTGCTTGTTGGTCATTGTACTTGCTGTAAACCATTCTCCTTGACATTATTCCGCCTCAGTTGTGTGATGAAACTGTGAATGTTCTTTCAGTATTTCTTGTTTCAGTTACAGTTTCCCATTGTGAAAAGCGAACCAGTATAGCTGTGGCCTCTTAGATCCTGAACTGTAAAAGTGTCTTTGTGATCTTATGAGCTAGTTTTTTGCTGTTCATGGCTGTTTGAGTTTGTTTGTTTTTCATATTATGGTTTGAATTCATATATTTTTAGTGTTGAAACAAGTACCTGTAAGGTGTCTTTTCATTTTAGACGAAACTTGTTTGTTTACGCTTCAAATTGAATTCGAAAATTATACAACAATTTCCTTTTGTCTACATCAACATTAAAGGAAAAGAAAAGAAATACATGCATCTTGCATTTGCATTTTTGATAAGTTTGCGTGTCTGATCTAGGAGAAAGTGCATTAGTTTGTGCTTTGTGCTCTGTGTGGAAAGATATTGTTTTTCTCTCCCCTCAGTAGTTAGGATTTTCAAAGCTAAAAAGATTGTGAAAGCTTGCTTATCATTTTAACTGCATTTAGGAATTTGTACCAATACATCTCGTGGTGATCCTGAAAGACAAACTGATAAACAAGATCAACTTAAAATATATTGAATGAATCTAAAAACGCATTGTAACATAACGCTCACAATAGAGGTCTAGGTAGAGACGTGTTCCGACGTCGTTAAACGTAGTGACTGTCGATCTCTACGAAGGTGGGTGATTCCTCCTGAGGGACGATAGCACTAATACGGACTTGAGCTCCCGCGTACCGTCGCGTATATTGGGAGACCCCTATAGGCAATTATCCTTTATCCTTAGGAAGCCGTGTCGACCGCCCTACTGATCGCGATGCAGTGAACACAGCATTCACGAAGATCGACCACCCGTACCGTAAAACGTATTCTGTGGTTTCGCGAAAGGTTTGGCACACCCTCTGCCTAGATCTCCAGAGCAGTTTCTTTTGGCCCTTTTCAAACTCTATAACTGAAAAGGTCCAACCGAGCATTTGTCACTTCGGGCTCGTTAATACATCGAAGGCGACTAGAGTCATCTTTAGCTTTTTCTCGACTCTTAAAACATGAAAAAGCAAAGTTGTGTCTAAAAGCGTCTAATAAAATTCATTCAATACGGAAACATAATTCCCCTTTTGTATTTTAGTTGATCAAGTAATCCGCAACCGTGGAGGAAAGTCAATTAAAACTCCGTCGTTCGGGGAGACTTGTGAGTCAACTGCCTTGGTCTCCGGAAACGAGAGTAGTACGGACGAAGCGAACTCGCTGGACCAGGTCAAAATCTCCTTTTAAAGTTAGAACGGAAGTTCCAACAACATCTGAGATTCTGGTCACTCCCAATATTTCTGGAATCCCTGCCTCTATTGAAGAAGTTCAACAGCAACAGAAGGACAGTTGTACTGATCCTAGTCTGAAGACAAGTACTTGCATAACTGAACCAGTTCCATCTGAAACCGGTCCACAGAGTCTTGTTGTTCAAACAACTGTCGCTGTCGAAGCAACCCCTTCTTCGGCACCAGAAATCTTTTACGGACCTGACGGTCTTCCTCTTCCTCCTGGTCTGATTGCAATAGAGGAAATCGTAGAGGACCAGCAAGCAAATACTCCAACTCATTTTGGAGTAGGTACCACTCTTTTTCCTTCTGCATCAGAAGTTTGTCCATCGCCACAGGAAGTTCCTGTAGAATCGATAGGCAGTTTATTGGATAGACTTAAAATGTCTGAACAACCGTCGACATCTAGAACTGTGCCAAACGACACAGCGACAGCAGAAGCTCCTGCTGCCAACCCAACGATGTTTGTCGGCATACCAGCCGTCCCGACTAGCTCTCATCAGCTAGAAGGAGTCCACCCAGGGACTATTATGACAACTTGGTCTGTTCCAGTTTGTTCTTCCGGTATAATACCCGGTAATTATTATGTTGAAACTAGACAAATTGATCCCTTTGGGAATCAGTTTGGGCCATCCAGTCCTCAAAGGCCATCTATACCCTTGAGCTCCGGATTGTTACCGTATGGGGGGCAATATGCCCTTTCACTTCCCCTTCTGGGGGGATACCCATACGGCAGTTTTCAACAACATTCAGGTTTGACTGAAGTAACGACGAGTGGTTGGGTACCTATGTTACCCCAACAACCAAGAGTTGTATATTCCATGCAACAGTGTGTACCTATGTCTAGTATCCCGACGACGCCAGCAATTGTAACCGTGTCGCAAGTTCAATCGATGCCTGTTGTATGTCAACCCCAAGTTGTAATGCAACAACCTATTGACCCTGCAACACAACCACAATCGCCAACTGCCGGGACGACACAGATACAAACGGGAACTATAACCCCGCATCTTGGTCCGTCGGTTAGTGTCGCACAGCAAAACATGGCTTCACAACCATGGATGGTGCAATACCAACAACCTCAGTTTCAACAGGTGTACCAGGGATCTGAACAACAGATCTTTGCGAATAGTGGGCAACCCTATATTCAGAACGGGTTAAATCAACCACTTTACAGTGGCCAAGCCCACCAGCCGTATCAGTCATATCAACATCAGTTGCATTATGCTGGTATGCAAAGACCTACTGCTCAGGCGATTCCATCGTACCCTGGGTACGCCTCGCCAAACCTGAATCAGCAGTTGCCATTCGTGGCGACCCTAGAATTACCAGATTTACATCGATTAACGAACGATCCAATCGCCTATGCCCATTGGTGGCCAGCGATTCCTCACAAACTTCCTTCGGACATTCCTAAATTCAATGGAAATCCTGGCGAAGACCCGTCGAATCATGTGATGACATTCCATCTGTGGTGTTCATCAAATACCTTGAATGATGATTCGATAAGGCTTCGTCTTTTCCAGAGGACATTGACTGGTCCGGCGGCCAAATGGTATATTGAATTACCTAGAGCCTCATTCGACAATTTTAGTTCCCTAGCCACGACTTTCTTAACACACTTTCAGTTACCTATAAGGTACGAAACTGGAACAGAGATCTTGACCAATTTCAAGCAGACAACGGCCACACATATATCAGATCATATACATGAGTGGCGTCGTCGTCGCAGAATGGTAAAAACCTATGTTCCAGATCAGCTATTAGCTGAGTGGTTTATAAAGTCGCTTCTGCCTGCTATAACAGAAGATGTGGCCAAGGGAGGCGTCGTAACAGAGGAGCAAGTTATTGCTCGTGCTCAATATTTGGACTTAGTATATACTCAGTCGGGCACGCTCTATGATAAGATACCTGACGCCCCCAGACCAGAATTTTCAATCCCTCCTCCTCCCGGATCGAATAGTGACTCTCATGCCGGTGATGGCGTGATTGGAACTGCAAACGCTAAGTCGACAAGGGATTCGAATAAAAAGCCCGTAAGACTTCGAATCAAAAAGCAAATCAAGAGATTCTTGCTTCGGAGGTAAATGCTGTATCTACGGATAAAGACAAAAACTCCAATCAACCAGGAAGCAAGAAGAAACAAAACAAATGGAAGAAGAAGAAACAAGGTGGGTCATCCCCTCAAAAAACTTCTTCAAACCCTCCTGGGCAAGGGAAACAATTTTATCCATGTCAAATATGCGATGAAAATCATTTGACAAAGAACTGTCCGTTCAAAGCTGAGTTAAAGAGGTTCTTTAAAAGTTCTCAAACTTCAGCTGTGTTGACTGATCCATTTCCCGCCCCAGGTCAAAATATGGTTGATAGTGGAAATGCTTCCCCGTCTCAAGTGCTTATGTTGTCGATTTCTAAGCAAAATGATGCTTTGATCTCGACAAGGAATAAAGATTATGGGAATCCGCCGGTGTCGAACGACAAAGGGAAAGATCAACCCAGTAGTTCGACAACAACTTCGGCAGAAGTTGTACCCCCCCTCACGCATGAATTAACAATAAAGCCACCTAAGGGAGTAGTACACAAGTCGACATTTAACCCTCGCGCCAGAGCGGCGCAACACTATAATATAGTGGAGGATTTGGCCCAATCGCCATCTGCTATGTCGACTCTTGAGGTACTGCAAAATTGTCCATCCCAAAGGCAGGCATTGTTATCAGCAATTGGTGGAGTGGATCCTAAAGATTCAAATCTTGTATCCTTTGATCACAAAGGATATGATCCTCAGTTACCAGCGCAACTAGCTTTCCTTATTCAAGTGAAAGCACTCAACAAAACTGTTCATAGAACGATTATTGATGAGGGAGCATCGACATGTATCATGTCGATGAGTTGCTGGAAAACTCTTGGATCTCCAACCTTGTCGCGATCTTCGATGACATTGAAAGCATTTGACGGAGGACGTACACTCCGTACGGTATCCTAAATAACTTTAAGGTTGAACTAGGAGGAAAAACAGTGGAAATTGATGTTGAAGTCATTGATGGCAATCTTGACTATAACATCCTACTGGGAAGACCATGGATATATGCCATGGCAGCTGTAGTGTCGACATATTTTAGGAAGATCGCATTCCTGTTTGAAGGAGGGATTACGATCGTCGACCAACAGAATTTCCTCCCTAATGGTTCACAAGTTACTGGAAGCATTCCCCTGATCCATGGGAGCGACCATTCAATACAAGATATCAGAGTAGGCTTGCTAAAAGATCCCACAATGATGGGAACTTTCACGTTGCCACCTCCTTTCCATGAAGGGAATATCCCGTTTGTAGCAACATGCAACATGGTATCTTCGTCAAAGGTCGCAGAAGACAAAGTCGTCATGGATTATCAAGTGGTTTTGCCACCTAGCCCTATTGAAATATTGTAGCAATCAATGTTTCAGGCATGGAAGGCGAGCCCAAATCAACGCTCGTCAAGCGTTTGGGTAGATAGGTCCGAAGAATATGGTACCCCATTAGATCCATGGTCAAAAGTTCATGGGACTGACGAAGGAATCTTACAATCAATGATGATTGAGGGGGCACCATGGAATGATCACCACCATCGTTCCCTTCTTCCAGAATGTGAAGAAGAAACTCATCACGACCTATATCACCCTTCAGTGTTTGAATTCCTAACAAATACTGTAAATACGGTGGATTCAGAGAGAAACCTATCCAATATTGAAGAGACCGTAGCCGTAAACATCTCGACAAAATCTGATGTTGTAGAGAATATTCATGTCGGCAAAAGTTGTTCCCCTTCAGAACTGGAAATATATAGCGCTCTCTTTCGCGAATTTAGAGATGTCTTTGCATGGTCATATGATGAAATGCCAGGCATTGACTCGAGCATAGTTGAACATGAGATTAAAATGTATCCTGATGTCAAACCAGTAAGACAACGGCTTCGCCAGGTTCATCCAAAGAAAGCCGCTGCCATTAAGGCAGAAGTTGAAAAACTTCTCCATGCTGGATTCATCTACCCGGTTCCTCTAACCGATTGGGTATCGAATATTGTCCCTGTTATGAAAAAACAAGGGACGATAAGAGTGTGCATCGACTATAGGGATGTAAACCAAGCTTGTCCAAAGGACAACTACCCTACACCCTTCATCGACCAGATAATTGATGAATGCGCCGGATGTGAAATCTTTTCCTTTATGGATGGATTTTCCGGGTATAATCAAATAAATATCCGCCCACAGGACCAGTCTAAGACTGCATTTATTTGTCCGTGGGGCACATTCGCTTATCGAAAATTACCCTTTGGTTTAAAGAACGCAGGGGCGACGTTTCAGAGGGCAATGAATTATGTCTTCCATGACATCAAGAACATCGTTCAACCTTACCTCGACGATCTTTCGGCTCATTCGCGGAAGCGGACTGATCATCTGCGGCATTTGAGAGCAATATTTCTACGTTGCCGACATTACAAGATAAGACTCAATCCACACAAGTGTGTGTTTTGCGTCGGTTCTGGTCGTTTACTTGGCTTTGTTGTTTCTAAGGATGGGATTCGTCTCGACCCCTGTAAGGTTCAGGCAATCATTAATTTGCCTCCACCTTCAAATTTGCTTCAGATTCAGAAACTCCAAGGGAAAGCAAACTTTCTGAGGAGGTTCATTCCAAATTACGCAGAACTTGCCAAAGGTTATACTCGTCTTTTGAAAAAGGATGTGCCTTTTGTCTGGGACCAGGTTGCGCAAGCTTCCTTTGACGCTCTGAAAGATTCTCTAGTAAGAGCATCATTAATGTACGCCCCGGACTATCAAAGAGATTTTAACCTTTATCTAGCTGCAGCAGATACGACCATTGCGATGGTCTTAGTGCAAGAAGTCGATGGAATTGAACATCCTATTTATTATTTAAGTAAAAACTTAAATGACACAGAAAGTAAATATTCCTATGTTGAAAAACTAGCGCTTGATGCTGTTCAAGCGATTCAAAGGTTTCGACATTATGTCCTCTTTAGGAAAACTACCATTCTGTCAGATTGCAACCCCATGACGTATATACTGTCGCGACAGTTGCTTGGGGGCAAATATTCAAAATGGATAGCCATCCTTCAAGAGTTTGATTTGGATTTTGTAAAATCCAAATCGAAGAAAGCTCTAGTTTTCGCGGAATTATTATGTGATCTCCCATCGTCGTCCAACGATGAAACATCAGAAGAGTCAATCGTGGATGAACATTTGTTTCTGATATCAGTAAGCGATGAGTGGTATGGAGACATCATTGTTTATCTCCAAACCCAAAAATTTAGGCCTAATACCTCACACTCGGAACGGAAGCGTATACGATACCAATCTAAAGACTACATGATCGTCGGTGATACACTTTACCGTCGTGGTGTCGATACGGTTCTGAGGAGGTGCCTTACCCATGAGGAGGCCGAAAAAGCCCTGAATGATTGTCATTCAAGCGCATGCGGGGGGCATCAATCTGGATATGCAACAGCACAAAGAATCTTACGAGCAGGATACTTCTGGCCAACTATGTTTAAAGATTGCATAATAGCTGTCAGAAGTTGCCATGCATGTCAGATCTTTGATAGCAAAACCAGGAGACCACCCGCACCCTTGCAGCCTATAGTTGCTGTTGGGCCCTTCGCCAAGTGGGGCATCGATTTCATGCAATGTAACCCCACCTCGACCGGGGGGCATGGGTATATTATAGTCGCTGTTGACTATTTTACCAAATGGGCCGAGGCGATGCCTACATTGGATAACACTGGTGAAACAGCTGCCCTTTTCTTTTTCAATCATGTAGTCGCCAGGTTCGGCGTTCCGCAAGCTATAGTGACAGATCATGGATCGCATTTTCGCAATCACATGATGGTTGAATTAGCTGCCAAACTAGGGCTATCTCACGACAGCTCTACCCCATATTATCCACAAGCCAACGGACAAGTTGAGGCAATCAACAAGGTCCTGAAGCGTATGTTGCAAAGGATGATCGGGGTTCACAAGAGAAGATGGCATCTAATCCTGTACTCAGCATTGTGGGCTTACCGAACCTCGGTAAAGAACGCCACTGGGTTCACACCATTCCAATTGGTGTATGGCCTAGACGCAGTATTACCGATCCAGTGCGAAATTTCGTCTCTTAAACTCGCAATTGACCTCCTCCCCGGAACCTCAGAAGAAGAGGCTCGTTTCTTGGAGTTAATCCAATTGGATGAAAACCGTCGTGACGCCGCTTTGGCGAACGAAGCCCATAAGAAACGAGTCAAAGCACAGTTCGACAAGAATGTCAAACCTCGCATCTTCTCTGAGGGTGACTTGGTTTTGCTTTACGACCAAGAATCCGACAAATTAGGAGCAGGAAAATTTCAGTCCTTATGGATGGGTCCCTATATTGTTAAAAGGGTGTTAGCAAAAGGAGCCTACGAGTTAATGGATTATGACGGAATACCACTGGCACAACCCCGTAACGGGTTGTACCTCAAGCGTTACTATGCCTAAATAGTAACCTGAGTGCTTTTGTTGTATTTTGTTTTCGCTAAAATGTTTGTTTCGGTTAAGTAATCCGCCCTTCTCATTTGTTGCAGATGTCGAATTATTCTGAGACATATGTGGGATATGCTGACGGAGCGAGTCGTAGTACGCGGAATTTGTCCTCCGCAGCCTGGGCCATTTTTGATCCAAGCGGCGAGTTAGTGAGTTTCAGAGGTGTGTGTATTGGGCGGTCAACGAACAATATCGCTGAGTATAGCGCGTTGATTGAACTCCTCTCTGATACCATCGCTCATGGTATACGCCGACTAATTGTTAGGCTAGACTCACAACTTGTGATACTACAACTCACTGGTATATATTCAGTCCGCAATCCAGCTATTTATCGTATGTTTCTAAGGGTTAAGATTTTGGAAAGAGAGTTTGATTCAATTCAATACCAACATATTTCCAGAAACTTGAACACATTAACAGATTCATTAGCAAACTATGTATTAGATAGACATTTACGACATATATAAAAAGAGATGCATCGGTGCTAATGCAAGTGGATCACAAACAAACCATAATAAACCCCGAAAATCAAAATATATAAAGTTGTTTATAGTTTGTACATGATGTGCTGTAATCGAAACAAAATTGGTCGTATGACCTAGAACTCAAAAAGATGCTAGGGGGCACCCTAGCCTAGTGGTGCTCATGAAAGTACGTCACGGTCTGTGAAATCATGCGCAAGAGACGAGTCCATCGTCTGGGCACGCCAATAGTGTGCCGCTGCAACTGTAAAGGTAACTCGTCAATTTGTACATCCGGAAGACCACGAGTAAGGCTCTCGACCTGCTCCTGCACAGCTGCAAGTATCTCAGTATCACCAAGGTCGCGAATAACAACTCGCCTAGCAGGCTCTGCTGCTGGGGCAGCAACTGGCGATCGTGGACGAGCTGCTGGACGAACAGGACCAACATCTGCATGCACCCAAGAGTTTGATCAGTTTTTCACAGTAACATCATGAGTAAAAATAATAAACAGAAACATGGTCAGAGATTTTACCAATAGCGCCCCATTGCTCGCCATCTGGTAGCACCAAGTCCAGATCACCTCGGTAGTCCATACCCACATATGGATACTCAGAAAACGCCATCTCCTGACGCTCGAACCACCTGAAGAAGGCCTCAGTGAAAGTAATCTGAGGTTGACCAGCATGTCGGGACATGTGGTCAACCCACCTCTGCATGCGTGGCTTGGTCGGAGAAGGCAAGTCAAGTATGATGTACTAAGGCTGCATCAGTGGGATTTTCTCCAAGGCAAAGGCAGTCAGAATAGAACCAAACCCAAAGTTCTTCAGCTTCCCGTCCTTTACCTTGGTCAATTGACTTTTCATCTGAACAAGTACTGCATCACACCAGTTAAACACTTTCGGTTGGAGACACTCCAAAGCGTGCTGCATATAAGATCTGTTGGCAACATGTAAAGCTGCGCTACCGGCCATCCTACCAATAGTAAACAGAATGGACCTAAGAGACCTGTCAGTGATGTCACGGATGTTGATCTTGCCGTCTTTGCTCGGCTGTGAACCTTCCCGGCAATACTGACGGATATAGTCTCTGGTGGAAGTAGTCCCTCGAGCCGTACCTGACAAAGAAATGGGGGCACCCCGCCTTGACAACCCAGTCAAGAAGTACATGTCCTCTATGGTCAAGGGGATGGTTTTCCCCCTAATCTGGAATACTTGGTTAACAGGATCCCAAGCATCAAGCATATACTGCAGTAAAGAAATCTGTGCTCTCATGCTAGAGATACGGAAGAACTTCAGTAGGCCACAGTTCCGAAGCGCGTTCACCGTGACCGGGTCATGGAGTGCAACCATGTCCTCTGCTTCATGTTCTCGTTCTCGCCATGTAAGGGACATTTTGTTCAAAGTTCCCTGCAAGCAAACAAGAGAAGGAGTAAGTTCTTAATTTTGATGAAAAGATGGCGAAAAATCATCAAAAAATACATGCAGGATCAGTTTTTCTAGGCCCAGCGCAGGCAGAGAGTCTCTCCGTTGCGCTGTGAGGCAGTCTGCCTTAAGACCACCTGAAATACAGCGCAAGTTTCGAAAGGGGAACCTGCGCTGATGCCAGGGCGCCCTGATGAAACCCCTGGGGCTCAGAAACCCTGAAAAACATACATGAAACTGAAAAAGGAAACCATGAAAGTGAAGGGCTAAGGTTTAGCTCCTACCTGGTCCAAACGGCGCCGAAAATCATCCACAGAATCTCCTGGAATCAGCTGGTGAAAATCAAGGAAGAAGAGGCACCTCCAGAGCTCCAACAAGCAAAATGCAAATGAAATGGTAAATGAGAGGTAAAAACCCCTTTTTATGACTTTTTACACAGTTTAAAGTTAAATATTAGGGTTATAATCTCGTTTTCATGCAAATATTGTCCATTTCTAACAAAATTTGTTGCAGCAATTGAAGATGAAGTACTACATTTGAAAAGAGAAAAGCTAGTAAAAGTAAAAAATTAAATTTGACCATGAATCGAGCAGTTTTACCACAGAATTTATGCTCGTTAAAAAATAGAAAAGTATGAGCAAAGTTTCCAAGCAGAGTCCAAGCTCATTAAAAAATGAACTTATCCCGGTAGACAGCCATTGCGATCGTAAATTTATCAGCCTTAAAAGCCTTGGTCGTGTTTTCATCCATCACCTCCATTTCATTTGGCCGGTCGTTCACCCCCATATGTGTGTTTACCCATTTTGAGGAACAGCTGCGAAGAGTGATTTCACCTAGCCATCCTTGTGACACTACCGTGATTGGAAAATTCCAATTTGTACCTGGAATCAGTTGCTATCCCTGTTTATCACTCGTTCCTCAAAAGACGAGTCTTCTTTGAGCTCTTTTCACTGACTCGTAAAATATGAAAAGTTTGCCGAGTTTTGGCCTTCCAGCTCGTTAAACGACCGAAACGCTATCCCTCCTCTAGATTTTAATCTTTTTGGACCTGAGGGATTATTGCACAAAAAGATCGAGCGCTTGTTTTGTTCGACTCGTTAAAACAATCGAAAACTCATCCCTTCTGTATTGTTTTATACTTTTTCGGACTTAAGGGATTAGATGACGAAAAAGGAATTATGGAGTTAACTTTCTGTACCTTTTCAGACTCTCTAAAGATGAAAAGGACCGAGTTTTCTTTGTCGTTAGACTCGTTAAAATGATTAAATAGCGACAAACTTGTCTTTAGACGAGAACGAGTTTCCCTATCGCTAAGCTCGTTAAATCATAGCGATGGGCTTGCCCGAAGGGCAGGTTATAGAACAAGCATATGTTATCCTCCTCAAGCTTGACAAAAATAAAGAGGTACTGGTCAGAAATGACTGGGGAAAAATTGGGAGAACATCAAAGTTTAATGGTAGCAAGTCACTCTTGAACATGACACTTTTCCTCCGTACCACATCGGGTTGGGTTGTTTCATTCACCGGTCTCATCACCATGGTCTTCGCCAAACCATCCACATTTGGGGTAATGCTACCGATCCATCGCATCAGTGTCGTTATATGTTCAAGATAGGTCATTCTGGAAGTGTCAACCGTGTCCCATCCACTGCCATACATTATCCTTCATCCATTCATGATCGCCACCCTGAATCATATATCACAGTTTGTTTTCACCTCCACTAAAATCATTAGCTCCGTTCCGTGTCATTGATGTGGGATTCATTAAGGCCCTCCTTTGACGGATCGCTTCTTGTCGACTTCAGCTCATTATCCAAGAAGTTGATCTAGGAACAACCCCATCAGTACTTTGAAGCTTGCATGCCTCAATGGCAAGTTTCTCACTTCCGGCGACAGGTATACATCAATGACCTTCGACCAGAAGATTTTGCGTGGCGTTCGATGCCAAGTCCTTTATTCACGCCACGTGAATTGTACTGCAGTACCTTGAGGGTCATTATCATTATCGGTGATTCCTCTCGCGCTTGTTAACGGTTTTCATCATTGACCGGTAATCAAGCGATGTCTTTCCATGTTCGACTTCAGCGAAATTCTCACATGGATCGACTTGTACTTAGAGTGAAGATCGAACGAGTTTGAAGACCCCGGATCTAGTTTCATCCATCCGGGCTGCGATACATATTCAGGAAATATAAAAGCATTTGCAGCAGATGATCATCCTACTCAAAGGATGATAATTTCAGCAGAAAATTATCAGTCTACCATCAGACGATCGTCTGTTCTGTGTACCAAAATGTATTTATAAAGCTGAGCATGGGAATGCCCGCCTCAGCTAGATCATGAAAACAGAATGAAAAATAATGTATTGTATTGTATTGTATTACAGGGCACTCCTCAGCACTGGAATGAACTTCGGACCCTCTAGATAAAGCATTTCACCCGATAAACGGCCTCATACTTTAGGGGGCAACTGTTATAGACATTTTTGTGCCTCGCAGCATGGAGCATGAAATGTCAATAATTACAGGGATCCTCAGTCCCTAAACATGTTGTTCTTACCCCTAGAAGAACAAGGTCAACAAACCACAGCACTTCCCATCAGTTCTCCACCTGAAAACACTCAAAAACAGGCTTATTTTGGATCATGTCAGCTGCTCCACTGAGCATCTGCGCTGGAATGCAACTGCTCCTCCTTGTACCTGCGCTGAAAGTCAAATCTAATGAAGGCTACCTGCGCTGGGCGAGATTGGCCAAGTGGCACAGTCATTCTGCAAGGTGTCAATTGCCCAGGAAGCTTCCAAACTGACACTTGGTTCAAGAGATTCGCCCTGTGATGAGTAAGAGGTACTTGATCTCCATGTGTAAGCAAGGATCTCCAAGTGGACTCAAGAACTGAAGTTTAACTGAAGAGGGAGAGGACACAAGGCAGCTTTATGTCAGTCTCAAGCTGACTCATCATTTCTTCTTCTATCCTATATATAGAGCTCTTCTATGAGGTCTAAGGAGGCTGGAATTTTGTGCAAAGTAAGGAAGTGCTGTTGGTTTACAGTTAGAGCTATTGGGTGATTGCTTTTATAGAGGTGAAGAGGAGATTTCTTGCTGCTGGGGAGGTGCTGCTGGATTGGAGCCATTGATGGTTGTAACCTTCTAGAACCCTGTTACTTTTATCAATAAAGCTTTGAATGTTCTCTTATATACTTGTATTGCATTGATGTATTGTATTTACTTGTATATTTGATTCACTCTAATCCATGCATCAGTTATGAGTACATGTATCTTGTAGTTTTCTTCTCTCGTTTGTGCAGGATCTGTGTGTAGCTGGACCGGAAAAGAGAGCAAGGAGCTGGGAACAAGAGACAAAGAGAGAGGATAAGGATCGACAAAGCGAAAGACACCAGGTTGATTAATCTTTTCTTCCTTCCCTCTGTAATTTCATAAAGGAAAATATCAAAGCTTTACTTTCAGTTGTTGCTAAAGACTGTCACCTTTAGAGTAGGGATAGGGTCATCCGAGTTGGATACTTTTCCCCACAACAGAGACAAGGAGAGAGAAAGAAGGAGAAGAGAGAGAGGGAGAAGAAGAGGGAGGAAGGGAGGGAGAGTAAGAGGGAGGAAGGAGAGAGTTTGTATGTTTGGTGGGTGAGATAGATAGATATGGAGAGAGAGAGAGCATGTGTGTTTGGGGGAGTAAGATAGAGAGACAAAGGAGAGATGGAAGGATATATATGTGTGTGTGTGTGTGTGTGGAGAGAGATGGAGAGGGAGATAAAGAGATATGGGAGAGAAAGAGGGGGAGATACAATGTTAATCACCGATATTAGATGCATATTTTAACTACTTTTAAATTAATTTTTTGTAAATAACGGTTTAGTTTTAATTAATTGTTTAAAAATTGTTGTGTTAAGAGGTGTTTTATAATTTAGTGTAGGGAGATGTTCAAATTAAATCATTAGATTTAAAACTATAATAGCATACTTATGTAAAGAAACCTAGTTCCATCATAACCCTAGATTTATCAAGCCAAGAGAGAATTGCAAAAATTTCTTCAAATTTTGCACTAATAAAAATAGGTTTACACTTCTAGACATTTGATCTCTTGACACTTGATAGATCTAAGATTAAGATAAATCATATATATATAGAGAGAGAGAGATAAATAAATAATAGTTTAAATTAACCTGTAGTCATGACAATATGAAAATTTAATCATAATAATTATTTATTGTTTAAAATAATTTTTAATATATAAATAAAATTAAAGATGTTGGGAACATTTAAATCTCCCCATTCGATTTTTCAATATATTTTTATAAAATTTACTGGTTTGAAATTTGTGATTTTAGCATATTCGTATAAAATTAACTTCGTTTGAATTTGAATTTGCATGTACATTGAAAACCTTTTCAAGTGTTTAGAACATACCTTGTTTGTTTCAATGCTGCAGGGAACGGATACCATGTGAAGCCTTTGAACTAATCTGGTTTTGTTGAAAGTCCTCCGAATCCAACCAAAGCTGCTGTGAGAGCCAGACAAGCTTAAGAAAGTAACTTCTTCTTTTTCAATTATTTTTTCTTTTTCAATTTCTTTTGGCAAATATGTTTAGATATTGGGTTGATAACAACGTAGCTATTTACCTAGATTGCTCGTTTGGCTTCTGTTGCACTGTCTGTAATTCTTATTATTTTAGTTTTTATGGAATAAATTGAATGTACTGGGGTTTGGTGTAAACAGGCATGTTGGTGATTTATCCACAGAGAACTACTGCTTGAGTAGCCCTGTGCCATTGCCAGATGTAACTAGTAGTTATTCTATGCTATGCGATATCAAGTGCAAAGACATTTTAGGTATATTACTAGGACTTGTTGAGTTTAGGGACTTATTTTATAACTTAGCATGAAGAGATATGTAACTTTGTCTGTGGATCAATGCCTTTTTAAAATAAAATTAAAATTAAAATTAAAAATTATATTTTAAATAGAAAAATAATTATAATATACTTTTATATATACTTTATTTAACATTCAAAAATACAATTTAAATGATGAAAAATATTTTACACTCTAAAAAAAATTACACTAATCATTTTAGGCTCATGTTAAATCTTTACTTAAAATAAATCTATGTTCATTAACTTTTAATTTTGAAATCTTTATATTTATCTAAATATTTTCGCAAATCATTGAATTAGCTTTGAACGAAATATGTTCAATGTGATATTGGGTTAAATGGGCATGATTTAATCTGAATATGACCTTTGACCCCAAATGACTTCCAATTTAACTTAAATTTCAAACCAGAATTGATACTTTCAAAAAGTTTGAAATTGATACTTTCAAAAAGTCGTTCCGAATTAAAAATAATGGTGTAAATTATTTCATATAAACTATTAAATTCTTAATGCCTGCATTAATAAATGCAACAGAATTTAATGAGTAGGCTAATGGATGTAACCTTTTATGTTGCACAATTATTTCATTATATAATGAATAATTCATTTCGACTTTCTTCCTAACGGATGCATTTCCACACACAAATCTCCCCTGAGTAATGGATGCAACCTTTTTAAGTTACACCATTGTTTTTTTATATAATAAATAATTTATTTTGACTTTTAGTTTGAATGTGGTCTAAGGTTTGGTTCCCACAAATTTTATGGTTCAATCTTAATTAAGATTATATAATTTCTTTAGTTTAAAAAAAAAAATTTATTTGATCTTCATGTACCTTCACAAACAAATTTTCTAATGATTAATTAACATTAAGTAAGGTATAATGAATAAAGAGTAGAGTTAAATTATAGTATAAAAATAGGTTTCTGTATTAGAGTATAAAATTAAATTCTAATATAAAAATAAAATTAATATTAGAATTGAGTGTAAGATTAAATTATAATATAAAATTAACCTTAATATTAGGGTTTCAATTATTATATAATAAGACATAATTAATAAATTTTCAGATTAACTTATATTTTAATTATCTTAATTCAATTATTGGTATATTAAGCTAACCCAACTATATTAATAAATGTGACTGATATAGACCTATGAGCTTATACCAACTATATTTATTAATTATTTTAAATTTTATTAGTTAGATCAATTTAATTAGTTTAAGTCAATTAATTTAAAGATAAACTTTTTATGGAGTTTGAGTTACTCAATGGCCAATTAACATTAAAAAGAATGTCATATTTTTAAAATGCCATATATAAATTTCTTACACTAAATAAATAAATCAAACCTTAGTATAATTAAAAAAGAACATTATAATTGAAATTTAGATTATATTTTTTTCCAATTTGGTATATATAGCATTTTGAAATATTGATTTTAATTTTAAATTAATCAAAGTATCTTAAAGATATAACATATACAAATGTATACTAAATATTCTTAGTAAAAATAGGTAAATAGTTAGACATAAGTCTTGGGCATTAATCACATAGATAAGATTAGGTGGATGTTTCAAAAGAACTAATGTGGTTCATCCTCACAACAAGGTAAGAAATCAATCAATCTAAATGAATAAATAGCATCTAGGGTAAGCCCTTGAATTAGTTAAAAATATTACTAATAAATAGTGTTATGTAGATATTTAAAAAGGAAAATATATTATTATTAATATATTAATTTATCTGATATTATTAGTTATTGGTTTGTTGTTATAAATTAATCAATTAATTGATTATTAACTATTAATGAATAATTAATTAATTAATATTTATTATTACTTTATTTATTATTAATTACATTAATTAACAATATTTTACCAATGAATATTAATTAGTTAAGTTGATTAAAGTAGTTATAGGGGCGGAGCGGAGCGAGGGTTTTGAACATGGAGTGACGGGTGTGAGTTGGTAAAAATGGATGGGCAAGGAGGGGGGAGCTCCACTCCCTCCTACACTCATGCAGTAGCGAACACAAGCAAGGAGGCAGATTCGAATCGATTCAAGAAACCAATGGAGGCAAAAATGGAGAAGATAAGCACAGAAAAGCTAGAAAGCATCAAATCTCATGAACAGGAAGAGAATCACGAGGAAGTCAAAAGAGAGAAGGGAATAGGAGATAGCAGTGAGAGAACTGAGCACAAGACTGTGACCGGACTCTGTAAATCGAGGTCAACCATTAAACCCTAGGTTGTCTTAAATGATCTTGCGCTATAGGTGCAGAGGGATCACATAGCAACTTACGTGGTTATATGCAAATTTATGGGAATATGGTCAACGGAGAAGGCTTTGTACATTTGGATAAGAAACCACTTGAAACCAAAGGGAGAAATAAACCTTCAACTTGGGTCGAAGGGTTTCAGAAACCTAGAGGATAAAGATAGAGTGTTCGAAGGAGGACCATATTTGTATGGTGATGCAGGCCTCTACATGCGACCATGGGTGATGAATTTCATCCTAGAGTGAGAAACATTCACATTGGTACCGGTATGGATGAGGTTCTACTCCCTACCTTTAAATTATTGGCTGCCTGAATCCTTAAAAGCCATAGGCAATAAATTAGGTCATTTTCTAAAAATATCATATGCGACTTTGCAAGGTAAAAATATCTCCTTTGTCCACATATGTGTAGAAATGGACCTATCAGGAGCACTTTCAGATGAAATTATTCTAGAAGTATATGATGAAGAATGGGTTCAAGCAATGGACTATGAACATGTCCCATTCAGATGTCATAAATGTCATGAGCATGGGCACCTCTTCAGAGATTGCCCACTCAACAAACTGGAGGAGAATATGAAAACAAACACGGACAAAGATCATGATGGCTTTACCAAGGTGGGAGGCAGAGGGAAAGGAGGGGGGAAAAGTACCAAAAGAAAACTAGCGAGGATAAGAAACCAAGTCATAACAGTTTCAAGATTTTAGAAGAACAAGTTGGGAACAATGGAATGGACAAGGCACAGAAGGATAATCTTACAGAAAAGGGAAAAGATGATAGCATGAAGGTCATACATGAGAACAGAAAAAAAGGAGGATCTCCCAAGCACTATGAAACTTGGCAGGGACCATGAGATGACCCTAAGTGAAGTTGGTATGGAGGACCATGAACTACAGGAGATTCTTGAGAGGTAGAATCTTGATCTATAAAATTTACTGGAGGAGGGAACCTCCAAAGGTGTTGATTCTCTACCACAAGAGGAGTTTGACAGAGTGCAACAGCTCTTCCTCTGGAGATCTCAAGCAAAGGGTGCTGGAGTCAAAGGGAACAATGATAGCTAGGAAAATAGAGGGGTAAAACCAATGGAGGTAACATCAGGACACTCTACCGAGAACCAAGGTAGGAAAAGAGGAGGGAAGAGACAGAATGATCTGCTGATAGAGTGTGGGAAACTCATTATTAACTCAGGAAAGATAAAAAATCTTACTAGTTACTCATTTACAAACCTTTCATAATGAAGCTCACGACCTAGAACATTAAGGGTCTAGGAAGTAAAAGAAAACAAAGAAATCTCAGCAATAAAATAAAAGAAGAAAAACTAGATATGGTGTTTATACAGGAAACAAAATGTTCAATAGACAAAATGAGAGAGATACATAGAAAATGACTTATTAAGTAGAAGTATCAAGAAGTTAAAGCAAACAACACAGCAGAAGGGATTCTCACTCTTTGGAATCCCTAGAAACTTGGAATCCTAGATGCTGAAGCATCCACGAACTACCTTTCAATGGTTATCCAACCTTTGGGTGACAAGGAACTCTATATGATCACAAATTTCTATGGTCCTCAAAAACTTGCAGACAAACTCAGGCTTCTCACCTCACCGGTCAGAGAGAGGCAACCTGTTATGCCTTGGATTCTGGGAGGGGATTTTATCATGTCCAGATCTCTCACAAAGAAAAATGGCAGGACAAGAATACTAGACAGAGATTCCATTGCCTTCGATAACTTCCTAAACAACATGAGGCTGGTGGATATGGAGACAATAAAGGGCACCTTCACCTGGAACAATAAGAGGGAAGGAGCTTCTCAAGTTGCCTCTAAACTAGATAGATTCATAATATCAGAGGACCTCTTTCTCACTCGCCTTGAATTGACTAGTTTAATCATTCCTTTCATAGGATTGGATCACTGGCCTATCCAGCTTGAACCTTCTTTTATAGGCACTCCGACGAATAGACCTTTCAGGTTTGAAAATTGTAGGTTTTAACCGCATATAGAAATTACCTGCATATGAATTCTAAAACACAGAAAATAAACAATGTGAGAGAATAACACATAAAACACATATACACAAATATTTTCCCTTGGATCCCAAAATCGGGACCACCAGCTTGATTTTTCATTATATTCCTTTCAATGTCGAAATACATATTTATACATGCCGAAGCATCCAATACCATGGACCGAAAACCATAGGTAGGTCCACCCAACCTAATATAGGGTCCAAAAAATACTTTCATGAGGCTTTGCCTCGGACCCCATAGAGAGGGGCTACCTGCCCCCCTCAGACCCCCCATAAAGGGGGGGGGTGCCCCTGACCCCCTAGCTGTGCAATCGACGCAACGAAGGGGGGGCTCCACCCCCGCTCTAACCCCCTGGTACACTATGTAGGTTAGTTGTGGAAAGAATATAACACAACCTAACATTCTCCCACTTGTTGTTTTATTTCCACAAGGGGCTATAGGAGAGGTTAGTTATTGTTCCAGCCCTGAAATGCCCATTGTTTCTCTACACCAGGATAACTTCTCAGAGCTCACAGATTTTGTCAATGAATCTATAATATTCTTCAAAGTGTCCACTTTTACGAGCAACACCTTTTTGTTTTCTATCATATCCCTCACAAAGTGATACTGAACGTTAATGTGCTTTGCCTTTGAATGATAAGCAGGGTACTTTGCCAAGAAAATTGCACTTTGGCTATCACAATCTATCATTATAGCTCCCTGTACTAACCCCATACTTGAACATAATCTCTGCAACCAAACAGCTTCCTTGCTTGCATGATTGGCTGCCATGTATTCTTCCTCTGTAGTTGATAGTGCCACTACAGATTGTTTCTTACTCATCCAACTAATTGCCCCTCCAAATAGGTTAAACACATACCCACTTATAGATCTTCTTTGATCCAAATCACCAACCTAGTCTGCATCAACAAAGCCACGAATATCTAAAACTCTGTCCAATCTTGGTCTTCCTTGGTAGCACAAACCATAATCACTAGTGCCACACAAGTACCTAAAAACCCGCTTCACTGCTATCTAATGCTCCTTCCCTGGTTTTGACATAAACCTCCTCAATACTCCCACTGCATGTGCAATTTCTGGTCTAGTACAAACCATTGCATACATCAGGCTACTGACTGCACTTGCATATGGAACACGGGACATATCCTCTTCCTCTTCTTATGTCTTGGGACACTATTCAGTAGATAACTTTACACCTACATGAATAGGAACCTTCACTGGTTTACTATCCTACATATTAAACCTCTACAGTATTGTCTCGACATACTTCCTCCGGTTTAACCAGAGCTTCCTCTTTGTCCGATCTCTTTTAATTTCCATACCCAAAATATAGTTTGCAGCACCAAGATCTTTCATGTCGAATTTAGAGGACAATTGGGTCTTCAAATCCTGGATAATTTCTTTGTCATTTCCAGCCAACAACATATCATCCACATATAAGACCAGATAAATAACATGGTCACCAATTAATTTAAAATACACATAGTGATCTGCTTTGCTTCTGGTGAAGCCAAGTCCCCGTATAAATGTATCAAATTTCTGAGACCACATCCTTGGTGACTGTTTTAACCCATACAAAGACTTCTTTAGCTTGCATACCAGTTCTTTCTTACCCTTCACCATAAAGCCTTCTGGTTTCTTCATGTAGATCTCCTCTTCCATATCCTCGTGAAGAAATGTTGTCTTCACATCCATCTGTTCTACCTCAAAATCAAAAGTGGCAGCAACAGATAAAAGTAATCTAAAATAAGTTACCTTGGAAAGAGGAGAAAAAATATCACCAAAATTAATTCGCGGCACCTCGGAATAACCTTTTGCTACCAACCGAGCTTTGTATTTCTCCACCTTTCCTTCTACATTTGTCTTCTTCTTGAACACCAAGTTGCTACCAATGGGTTTCCTTCCAGCCCGCAACTCCACCAGATCCCAAGCCTCATTTTTGTGCAAAGATGTCATTTCATCAACCATGGCCTCTTTCCAGAGTTTTCCATCCTCTGAATCTACTGCATCCTTCACAGTTCTGGGATCATCATCTGTAATAGATAATTGAACAGAAATCATATGGTCTATACCTTTCTGGCTGCCTTCTTTCTCGAACTGATCTTCTTACACCTGAGTTTGTGGCTCTTCATCTTCTAAACCCTCCTCTGCTATAGAGTCTGATTCTTCCTCCTTTAGCTTAAACTCTATATTCTCAGGTTCCTTTGGTTGGACTTCATGTCTAATAACATCTTTCACCTCTCTGAACACCACATCTCGCCAGTACACAACCTTCCTTGTTGTTGGGTTACAAAGCTTATAACCATTTAAACCATCCTTATACCCAATAAAGATGTAATTTTTAGATTTACTATCCAACTTGGTTCATTTCTCCTCTGGAACATGTACTTATGCATCACATCCAAACACCCTCATATGTGAAAGAGAGGGCTTCTTACCAGTCCATACCTCTTTTGGAGTTTTATCCTCCAATGCTGATGAAGGTGATCTGTTGACCAGGTAACATGATGTCACCACCGCCTCTGCCCAGAATTCTTGTCCTAACCCAACACCAACGAGCCTGCTTCTTGCCCTTTCCATCAACGTCTTGTTCATTCTTTATGGAACTCCATTTTTCGAAGGTGTATACGGAGTAGTCTTCTGTCGTGCTATACCACACTTCTTATAGAATTCTTCAATATTCGTCACTACAAAACTCTCCACCGTTTTCTATCCTCGGCACCTTTATCTTCTTCTCTGTCTTGTTTTCCACCAGAGCCTTAAATTCTTTAAACCTGTCAATGACTTCAAATTTCTTCTTAAGGAAATATATCTATGTATTGTTTGAGAATTCATCTATAAATGATACATCGTACATAGACTTACCCAGTGATGGAACCTTCACAGGTCCAAACACATCACTCTACACAAGCTCTAGTATTTATTTCACCCTCTTACCACTAGAGGGGAAACTCACCCGGTTCTTCTTCCCATATACACAATTTTCATAGAAATCAAAATCCAGAGAGCTATTACTCATACCTTCTACCATACCTTTACCATGAAGTATTTAAAGGCCCTTCTCTCCAATATGTCCAAGCCTTTGATGCCACAACATGGTCTTCCATCTAGAGACTGCTAGATTTTCTGCTCCACTTTCAGGAACCACAGAACTATTGCACCCATCAACAACAATGCTACCTTGTAGCCTGTACAGAGTTCCAGTTCGAACTTCCCGCATCAATACTAGTGCTCCTCGAACCATCTTGTAAGTATCCTTCTCAAACATTTTTTTTGCACCTGCATCATCCAACTTGCTTACAGAAATTAGATCTTTGGCTAATGCAGGAATATGTAGAACACCCATAAGTGTTCTAACCCTTCCACCTTGCAACTTCAACTTTACTTTTCCACGACCAATGATTCTAGCCTTCCTATCATCCCGTAAGAAGACATCACCACCATTGTATTTATCATACTCGCAAAACAACTCTCTATGGGGAGTGAAGTGAAAGGATGCACCTGAGTCAATCAACCATGCCTCATGATCTACATGTGTACTTGAAGAAGGCAAGTACACATCCCCACCTTCATCTAAGGTGGTTTTTTCCTCTGCAGAAGAAGCATCATCAGATCCCTTTGCTTTGTTAGGAGCTTTAGATTTATAGTCCCTTTTGTAGTGCCCTTCCTTTCTGCATTCCAGTACAACACCTTTACAAGTTTTCCTGGAGATTTAGATCTCCCTCTAAATTCAGATCTCCCACTTGATGACTTATTTTTGTTTTTGTTCTTGGACCGTCCTAGTACAGACAAGGCATCACCATTCTAGCTCTCCATATTTTTCTGTCTCATCTCCTCCATCAGCAAGGATGAGACTATTTCATCAAACTTCAAGGTAGTTGCATTGCTACCTATTGCAATAACTATACTATCCCACAAATCTGGTAGAGAACACAACAAACTGATGCACTTTTCTTCATCTAAAATTTTAATATCAACAGATAATAACTGACTTACCACAGTATTAAATTCATTTAGATGCTCTGTCACTGAGTATCCATCTTTCATCCTCAGGTTATACAACTCTTTTCATAGTAATAGTTTATTCACCAGAGACTTAGATTGGTACAAAGTCCCTAACTTGTCCCACAAAGCCTTCACCATAGTTTCCCCTGATACATTCAACAATACTGAATCTAAGACACACAATCGTATTGTACTCTTTGCCTTCCAACCCAACTTCTTCCATTCTTCATCGGACACTCCCGTTGGTTTAGTACCTAGATCTACCATGATCCACTAGTCTTTATCCACCAATAGACGTCCATCTTGAGTTTCCACAACTCAAAACTCTGACTATTAAATTTCTCAATCTCTATCTTTCCACTACTCGCCATCTTCTTTCACCACTAGAATCGATCCCACAGATCTCCCACTGAACAGGGTCTACCACAGGCTGGAGTGAAACCCCTCAGCAACAAAGGCATCCCTTTGAAGCGAAAACAACTTCGATATCAAATGTACGGTTTAACCCCGTAAATAAATTACTTGCATACGAATTCTAAAACACAGAAAATAAACAATGTGAGAGCATAACACATAAAACACATATACACAGAGATTTTCCCCTAGATCCAAAAACTGGGACTACCAGCTTGATTTTTCATTATATTCCTTCCAATGTTAGGATACATATTTATACATGCCGAAGCATCCAATACCATGGACCGAAAACCATCGCGTCTAAAACAATGGACCAAAAACCATATGTAGGTCTTCCCAATCTAATATATGGTCCAAAAAAATTTTTCCTGGGGCACTACCTCGGACGCCATAGACGGGGGCTACTCGCCCTCCTTAAACCCCCTAGACAGGGGGGGCTGCAACTGCCCCTGTGACCCCCCCGCTGCACAGTCACTGCAACGAACGGGGGGCTACCCCCCCCCCCCTCTCTAACCTCCCGGTACACTACATAGGTTAGTTGTGGAATAAAATATAACACAACCCAACAAAAATTTCTGGCTCACTCACCGTGACTTCATCACTAATATTGAAAAATGGTGGGTTGAAGACAAGCCCGTTCAACGCACGAAGATGTTCCTACTACAACAAATACTGAAGCACATCAAACTCAGGCTTAAATAATGGAACAAAAATGATTTTGGCAATATTTTCAAAGCCAAAAGAGAAGTAGAGTAGAAACTACAGGGAATTAACCAAATCCTCATCATAGATGGCTTTACTGAGGAAAGGAAAATGCAAGCTGACTCTCTTCAACGGGAATGGGAAAAAAGATACCAGTAAAAGGAGATCTTCTAGAGACAAAAATCGAGGGTGCAATGGCCTAAAGAAGGGGAAAGAAATACAAGGTCTTTTCACAAGTCAACCATGGATCACATGGCAAATAACAAGATTGTAAAACTCAGAGATCCTCAAGGGAAAGAGCTAAGTACCCACAAATAAATGGAATCTATTCTAGTACAACATTTTCAAAGCATAACAGAGGAGCCTCTCTTAGACAGATCACAATTTATCAACAGCTTCACACAGCACATTCCAAAACTAGTAACCAAGGAAGACAACTACAATCTCAACAACCCAATGATTGAAGAGGAGGTTAATGAAGTCATCAAAGAGATGAAAAATAGGAAAGCTCTAGGCCCAAATGGGTTCAAAGTAGACTTCTTCAAAACATGCTAGGAAATAGTGAAACAAGATATCCTTGATGTTGTGGAGGACTCAAGAAAATCAAAAACAATTATAAGGGCACTCAATGCATATTTCATAGCCTTAATTCCAAAACAGGAAAGAGATATGAAACTAGATAGATTCAGACCCATAGCTTTATGCAATGCGGTGTACAAAATTATTTCTAAAGTAATTACAAACAAACTCAAGCCCCTTCTTCCAACTCTTGTGTCTGAGGAGCAAATTGGATATGTGGAAGGAAGGAAAATTCTCAATAACATCATTCAAGCTCATGAGCTGGTTCATTCTCTCAAGAGAAATAAGCAAGTGGGTATGATCATACAACTTGGCCTATCGAAAGCTTATGATAAGCTAAGCTGGTCGTACATTAGGGATGTACTAAAAGTGTATGGCTTCGACGACAACTGGATAAGATGGGTAATGGCCCTTGTCACCATAACTAGCTTTTCGATCCTACTTAATGGCTCTCCATCAAGAACTTTTAGGCCTTCAAGAGGTCTCAGACAAGGAGATTCACTCTCCCCCTTCCTCTTGATTCTCATGATTGAAGGATTAGGCAAAGCAATCAAATTAGCCAATCCAGGGTCTCAAACTAACCTTGAATGGGGACACCTTGACTCATCAACAATTTGTAGATGACGCCATGCTCCAGGGTACACCCACGGTTAAGGAAGCTAAAGCTTTCAAACAAATCCTGAATGATTTTTCTATGGCTACAGGTACAGAGGTAAGCCTCACAAAATCAAAAAAAAAAATCAATACTGACATTGCTATTGAGAGAAATCTCTCCAGAATTCTCGACTTTCAAAGAGATCAGCTACCCTCCAAATATCTGGGAATACCTCTCACTGACAAACCTCTGAGTAAGGAATTTTGCGATATAGTGACTAATAAACTGCAGGACAAAATTAGAAAATGGACAAGTAGATCTTTGAACTTAGCAGGACGGCTAGTGCTTACAAAGGTTGTCCTGAAAACATTTCCCGTCTTCATGTTTTTAGCTCTTCCTGCACCAAAAGGAGTTTTACAACACATCAGGAACATCCAAAGATATTTTCTTTGGGGCAAAGGGGAAGAGAAAAATAAATGTGCTCTGGTAGCTTGGGAAAAGCTTTGCAAACCCAAGACCCATGGAGGTTTCGGACTTCATGACCCTAAAATCCTAAGCAAAGTTTTGGGGGCAAAACTTCGGTGGAGGTGGCTAAAGGAAACGAGATCCCCTTGTGCTAAGCTCTAGAAACATAAGTATGTAAATAACTGGCAAGAAAGGGACCATATTCGAATGACAAGGCTAATGAAGGGCTCCCACATATGGAACAATGCTTGCGAGAATAGAACGATTGTTCATAAACATAGTTTCTGGGAGATCAAAGATGGAAACCTAGCCTGGTTTTGGGAGGACAACTGGTAGCAGGAGCCTAACCTATGTAGAAAAGGACTAGACATTCTCAAAAATGACACTGACAATATAGGGCTACTCACGGTAAGTGACTTTTGGGATTAGACAGGGGACAATGGCAAATGGAGAACATGGAAGAACGTAGTATACTGTTAAGTGACCCCTTTGAAGGCCCAGGCTGAAGCTCTTGCAGTGATCCTGGAACAGAGAAAGATTTTGACTTCAACTTTGTCTGACTAACTAAGATGGGTAAGAAACAGCGAAGGCAAATTCAACCTCAAATAAGCCAAAAGAATTGCCAATAGGCTTGAATCTCGAAACACTGATAAGATATGGAAGGACCTATGACAAAACCCACACTGGATGAAAATCGAATTGATCATGTAGTTGGTACAACATAAAAAAGTTCTCACTTGGGAAAATCCAAGAAAAAGAGGTTTCGCTGGTCCATCTAGATGCTAGTTATGTGGTCTACAAGAAGAAATAATGGATCACTTACTCAACCTATGAACATTCACCTCTACCTTATGGAATTGGGTAGCCTCAATGTTCAGGCAAACTGACATGGACGAAAATAGCATCACTCACACTTTGACGAATTGGAGGAAAGACTTCTCAGAAAATGAAACAAACAACAAAGCCTAGAATCTGATTCCAGGTTTTTTTATCTAGGATGTATGGAAATAACGAAACAATAGGATTTTCAAGAATAGAACTCGCTCAACACAGAGCATCATAACTCAGATTTTAAGACAACTCAAAGAAATTGTGATCACCCTTATGAAGCAACCCCCCAAGAACCCTCCTCGAAACTAGGATTCTCATATCCTTTTGCATTTGGGTCTCGATTCGCCTGTCCCCCAGGGCATGAGCAAGATCGTAAGACATACAATAGTGGGGAAGGACTTCTGGCAACTGCCCCCCCAGGCTTTTTGAAATTTAATATAGATGGAGCCTCTAAGGGAAACGCTGGGGTTGCTAGTTATGGAGAAGTCATAAGAGATGAGCAGGGAAACATAAAAGTCATCTTTCATAGTCATTTGAGGAATTCCACTAATAATATGGCAGAACTCATGGCGTTAGAGCAAGGCCTAGAAATCTTAAGTGAATACAATTTACACAATACCATCGTAGAGGCAGACTCTGAATTGACAATTAATTCAGTCAAAAAGATAGGCAACGACACAGCACCAAAAAAAATTTCAAACCACTGGCAGTTATTGCAGGTCTATCAACATATACAATCCCACCTAAGAGCCCTAAGAACAATTAAATTTGTTCATGTGCGCAGAAATGCCAACAAATTAGCATATTGTCTGGAAAATGAGGGTGTGCTCTATACAAGAGATAGCAGAAGCTATGCATTGGAGCCGACACCCTGAGGGAATCTACGCGAGGACTGTCATAGACAGGTGATCGAAGACAAGGAGTATTTTCAACGTATGAAAGATAAGCAGTAAAGAGACAAATGGAGACAGTAGAAAGCGAACCAATGACAGGGAAAAAACAATGGGTAACTAGAGAGCAAGTTGACAGGTAGTTGACCATCGATGGCAGCGAGTGCCAGCATCCGATGGATTTTGGGTGATAGTAGCGCAAAGGATATCCCATAATATGGACCCAAAAAACTATAGAGCGATGGTTTAGGCCACCCATTGGGTCTGATTGGAAAAATAGAGGGTGTGCATGTTGCTGGCCCGAAATCAATTCTCAACTGTCATATCGGTGAGGGCTGGATTGCACGAGGTTTAGGTTATAAAACTAATCGAGGGTTATTACATAAAACGGACCTGAAATTTCATAGAAAGATGTTTTGATTTCTCATCAGGTCCGATTGGCAATTAAGGAGTGGGCTTGTTGGTTCATCCGAAATCGGTTTAGACCGTCGAATCTTCGAGGGCTAGATCGCTTGTTCATCGGGCTGCCAAGTCACTCACTGCTTCTTTGTGGGCCATAAGAGATGTGGGCCATTGGCTTATGTGGGATGTAGGGTATGTGGGCCCTCGTCATTAAGGGATGTCGGGTTCTTTGTTGTGTGAGACTTACGAAGTTTAGCGGACCCGAAAGTTCCTTAGTACTTTTCAATTTATCTTTCGGGTTAGGAAGGAAGGCAGGTTTTCAAGTGCGAAGCTTTGAGAATGAGCAGTGCATTGGTGGTGTATGCATCAATCCTTTTGTAGTTTTCTTTGAGTCAGGAGTAGAGTTGATGTTTTTGTTCTTGGCTCCATTTTACAAAGTGTACATTATGTATCTTTTTCTTGATTAATGGAAGGCCCCACTCTTACTGAATCGAAAAAAATATTAATTGTTTAAGTAGAAATAATATTATTTTAAATACTTTATTTTAATACTCAATAATATTAATATTTTAATATTTTAAATATTAAATAATACATTAATATATTAACTTAGTCATTAATTTAGTTTATTGATACAATACTTTTTGTATTCAAGCTTTTGTGGTCCATTATGAATTAAGCAAAGTCTTTCGGTTGAAATCACATAGGAGAAATTTTTAGCCAACCTGTTTCAAACCAACAAGTGTGGTTCATCATGGGGACCACATGAAGAGGCACACCATGGCAATGGCTCAAATAAAGAGCAATGTAGAGACATAATTTCCAAGTAATGGTTGTATTTAAACAATAATATTTAAATTATGATATTACTTTATTAATATATTAAAAACAAATATTATTAAGTAACAACTATATTAAACTACTAGTTTTTGAAAAAGAATATTTAAATAATGATATTATCTTATTAATTTATTAAAAATATTAATACATAATGGCTATATTAAATGGCTATATTAAATGGCTACTTTTTGAAAAATAATATTTAAATAACGATATTAATTTATTAAAAATATTAATAGGTAACGACTATATTAAATGGCTAGTTTTTGAAAAATAATATTCAAATTATGATATTAGTTTAGTAATTTATTATAAATAAATATTAATAAGTAACAACAATATTAAAGAGATAGTTTTTGGGAAATAATATTTAAATTAATTTAATAAAAGAAAGAATAATAATAATAAATAAATAAAATAAAAGTCAAACTCTAAAGAAGGAGGGAAGTCAAAAGTTATTGAAACAAGTCAAGGCCCTAATCGAGAAAAGATCATTTGATAAATAAAATAATTAGTGAAAATAAAATAAACTAAATTAAAAATAATTAATGGAACAAATGTATACACAAGTAAAAAGAAATATATATATATATATATATATATATAAGTAATCAATAAATAAAACATGGTCAACAATAAAATACGGGGTTGAGGCTCATTAAACAAATAAGAAAAATAGTAAAAGGAGTTAAGAACGAATAGGATGATAAAATACATGGAAAACACGAAGGATCAAGAAACTAAACTCTAATGAAGAATAAATCAACAACAAATACTATAAAAAGGACGTCAATACCTACATAGGTAAACAAAAAAATAAAATAAATCACAAAAGGAAGTCTAAAAACTATGAATACAAGTACCCAACTTCTACTAATATTCCAACCATCATCTCTATTCAAATTATTGTGTCTTTTTTCAACTTCTAGGGCCTCCCTCAATTTACGATGATGGAAATGACTAACCCTAGCAACGACTTGGGCCTCCTCAATGCAGATGTGATTCTTAGATTTATCTTTATGCTCCACCAAAGCAGAGGAGCACATCTTGCCATGCTTGATGTTAGCAACATGCTCACGAATCCTTTGATTAATTGAGTGACGAGTCTCACCAATGTAGGGAGTCCCACGAGAGCATGGGATAACATAAACACCCTTTATATTCTTTATGTCCACTGGATCTTTTACAGAGCTAAGGGAGCTATGGATGGTATTTAAAGTCCTAAAGGTTGAAGGCACCTTATGCTTCCTTAGGATCCTGACAATCTTGTGAGTGGTCCCCTGGATAAAAGGAAGATGAACACCAGAAAATCGATCCTTCGTATCTTTCTTAGCCTTAGGACCTTTCTTAGCTCTGAGGAAAGCCTTAGTACATTGGTGTCTACTATACCCATTATGAAAGAAAACATTTAAGAGATGTGCTTTCTCTTCATTGAGATGGTTGTCATGGGAAACTCTTAAAGCTCTAGTCACTAAGGTGTTGAGAAAACCAACCTTTTGAGCTGGGAAATGATGAGAATTAGCATGAAGATATTGTTCTGTATGAGTTTTCTTATGAAATACATGATGAGAAAAAGAGCCATCATCATTCCTTGATAGGAGGACGTCAAGGAAGGGCAAACTACCATTACATTCAAATTCCATGGTGAACTTTATAGATCTAGATTGATTGTTAAGATGGACGAAAAATAGTTCCAACTTCTATTTACCATGGGACTAGATGACACAAGTGTCATTCACAAATCTTTTCCACATCTTAGGCAGAAGATGAGAAGACATATAGCCATTACTTATTAAGAATTTTGAATAAATTAATAAACTAATATCATTATTTAAATATTGTTTTTCAAAAACTAGCCATTAACTATTAATATTTTTAATAAATTAATCAAATAATATCATTATTTAAATATTACTTTTCAAAAACTAGCCATTTAATATAGTCGTTACTTAATAATATTTGTTTTTAATATATTAATAAATTAATATCATAATTTAAATATTATTGTTCAAATATAGACGTTACTTGCAAATTATGTCTCTACATTGCTCTCTATTTAAGCCTTTTCCATGGTCTGCCTCTTCATACTAGTCCTAATGATGAACTACACTTGTTGGTTTGAAATGCATCACCGAAAAATTTCTCTTTTGTGATTTCTACTTAAATACTTTGCTTGATACAATACTTATTTAATACACAATTTGTATATGAATATCTAGTGTTAAATATATCATTATTATTTAATTATGACATTAATATAATATCCTCACATGTACAAAATATTATTAAAACATTAAAATAGCTTTAATAAAAGTTCAATAAAATATCAATGGTGAATTAATGATATGTTATTCAACACGTTTATAATTCATTACCTATAAATTAATCTATCCATTAAAACATGTTAATTATGGTTGACTATAGTTGACATGGTCAACTATAGTCAACATGGGCATCATAGTCAAGAATAGTCAACATGACTACCACGGTGAACCATAGTTACCATGGACATCATGGCCTATGAGCAGGTGACCCATTGTCAACAATAGTAAACTATATTGATCTATGGCGGATGACCATTCTTGAACATGTACACATATATTGGATGCTCATGGTTAGCCATAGTCAAACCATTGTTGAGCATCAACAAGGACCATTTCAATGGTACCATAATGAAATCATGGTCAACTATAGAGACATCATAGTCGAAATATGGTCAAGCACAGTCAAACCATATTTAAACCATGGTCAGATATAGTCAATCATGTTTAATTATGGTTAACAATAGTCAAACCTTGGTCAAATGATGGTGAGTCATATGCAAACCATGTTCAACCATAGTCATTCATGATGAATGATAGTTAACCACAGTGAAACGTGGTCAACGAAAGTCGTATGCTCATTAACCATAACCATTCATAGTCAAGATATTGTTAGCGATACCTTGAATCTTGTTAAATATTAACCTTAAACCCAAGGGTCCACTACATTGATCCATAAAATCACTTGAATCTATAAAACGTAAGAGGAGTATCATTACAAATATTCAAGTCGCACTTGGTCTTACAATTCACTACCATTGACTATTATTGAAGAACAAAAGAAATATATTCTATATTAGCAAATACAATGTAAACATTGAAATGAGAACTATAAACTCAAAACAGGAACTCTCGCAAAAAACCCCCCATAAAACATGAAAAATAGTGCTAAAAACGAAAAGTGTGTATACTAGAGCGATGGTATTTTTTTAGGGTCAATTTTCAACAATTTAAAAAAATGGCAGTAAAACTGAATTCTTTCATTCAAAATACAATTGTTTTTGAGGAAAAAAACACAGTAATGTTTATGGTAGAATAATATTTTTTCTCCTAGGTTTAATTTCAACAACTTTTAGTAATGACGATAAAGATAAAATAATGGGATTTGAAAGAAATTAAAATTCTATCAATTTTCATCTATGTTGTTAAACATATAATAACATGATAGTAAAGATAGCTAAAATTCTAATTGTTTTCAACCATGACATTAAAGATACAAAAAAATGGAAAATTTTCAACCATAAAATTAAAAAACCATGACATTATGAACAAATCACATGACTAAGTTAATCAAAATGTCATTACTTTTAGATTGAATGAAACATACATTATATCTCTAATTTATTGTTGCATTGTAGATATTCTAAACAATAAAAATCATCATAATTAAAACATGTAATCCAACAAACATAAAAATGGCTCATAACTTCATTTAACACCATATGAAAATCAAAATTTTTATTTCAAGATACGATGCAAATATCAGTTATATAAATTGTCTTATAAAACTATTCAAAGTCACTCATATTTTCTTGCATACCATCAGAATTGACATCTTCAGATGAATGACTAGATGCAGATGAAGATGTTCCATATTCTTCTCTTTCATCAACTAGTGCCCCATTTGAGACCACATGCATGCCCAACATTTCAGGTTTGAAAATTCTTCTAGATCTACGACTAGTTACAATAGACTCCCATATCAAAACTCTTCCTTATGGTAAAAAAACTCTTCAGAATCTCTATCGTCTTCAAGCGAAGAGTTCCTCTCTTCATTATATTGAATTCATAAACAAATATGTCATCATCCCCCAATTTTAAGAGGTTTGTGTGGTGACAATTTATATTTGTACCCTTTCTTTTTCTCTTTCCGCCAATTTTTTTTATCGACTAACATCTCTGGCTTATACACATCATTGAATGGGTGTGTATTTGTGGAACACCAATGTACTTCAATACGTACAACATCTTTATTTTCTGTAATGAATTTTATAAGCTTAGCAACCCAAAATGGATGGCCATTGGGATCTCCATCTGCTAGCACTATGATCATACAACCCTCCTTAATATCCTGTACTGAACCTGAGTAAAGGTCTTCCATGGCTTCACATTGTGCATAGGATCTTTTGGAACAAATATACATTTCTATTTCCTCAGCCTGTGAAGAATTAATAATACCTTGAGATTGTTGTTTTTCAACAATGTTTCTTTCTGCATGTCCATTTGACACATTTTTTGGCCAAATAAATGGTTTTTTCAAAGGTATATCTTCCTTTTTTGTTATTGAAATGATATCACTTTGATTATTGAAAAAATACTCCCACCAAACTGAATCAACAATATCAAAGTACTCATATGTATATCTAATACATTTTTTAATTTCTTCTAGGCAATTAGAATAATTTATATCTCTATTTTCTTTGCGTGCATTATGAACTTCAGCAACTAATTGTAATAACAATATATTTGACACAAATATTGGATGATCTGGAATGAACTTCAAAAATGCCAAGCGTGATGATGGTGCCCATTTTGCAATAGTTGAATACTTCTTGCCACATATTAGTGTTTTCCCATCAATTGTTTTGATACGAAATTGATGTTGGAGCATAATGTCATTAATTTGTTCAATGCATTTCTCGTCACCATGTGATCTGAGAATAAACCTTCGCATGTCAAGAATTTTTTCCAACACATCAAAAGTAGGCTCTGGCATATATGATTTCTTAATAAATTTAATTAATGATGGCAAGCTCCCAACTTCCTTCCTCCTCAATTTGACTGAAAAACGACTAAACATATGATAAATATGGTCATGAGTGTGCCCAAAAAGATGGAAACCAACCTTTACCTTCTGAAAAATTCTCAATTCAACAAGCATGTTTAGATATCCAAAAACACTATGATTTTTGTTTTCACGACAAGTGTTTTCCAATTGTAGATACAAAACTTCAGGATGATTACGAGACCAATGAGAAAGCACATCATCAATTATAGTTACTGTCATATTTGAATCATTATGAATATTTGTAGCTGTGAAGTATACCCTTAGAAACATTTCCCATTGAAGACCATGCAATTGACATTTGATACTGAATAAATATTCCTCCTATAAATTTTTGGGTGTGTGAAGAAAATGTGGTAGAAGTGTTTCCTGCTGGTCCATAACATCAATTATAAAACGCAAATATTTATTTGGATTATCATAACACATATTTCTATGCTTGTACAAATTTTTCCTTTCACTTGTTTGTTGTTTTCGATGATCTTGAAGTTCATTGACAATGGTATCTACACAATATAAAAGAAATTCATTAGGAAATATTTTTTCAGTTGATGACTATACAATTTTAAATGTTAAAGTTTGAATTATTACCTCTTTCGACCCTTAACATTTATCCTTTTCTGATTTAAGAGAAGCACATGTGCTACAAATCCCCATACTATTCTTCTTAGGAATACAAACATTGTAGAATTCTTTCTTCCATATCTTCACCAAATATTGATATTTAATAAATCGACCATGTCCCTCAGCACCTTCTACAAATTATTTGTATAAGTTATAGATTCTCATCTTGAGAAATTATCTGCAATATTTATTGTCTCTCTATTTGGCATGCACTCTCCATTCTTTGAAAAGAAATCTTTCATCCATGACATTGCAGTATTTGATAATGGCCCAAACTATTATTTATGACGTACTTTTGAATAAAATGTGGGATCCTTTTCCAACATTTCTTGGATTCTTCACAAACGAAAATTACCCATTGAATGAAACATTTTGAAAGCCTTTCTAAAGACAAATAAAGACCCAATATGATAATCATGACCTGACAATGTAGATTGCATGAACACCACTAAATATAAATTTTGCATGCTTTTATTCATTTACGAATATCTCTTTCATTCTTCTAATGAAAACTTGAAATCCATATGTTCCAAACAGTCTTTTTGACAACATTCACTTGAAATGAGAGTGCTGATGGAACTTATTCTCTATAGATATTATGCTCTACCCCTTGTATAGCTAGAACGTCTTGGATTGATATTAAAATATCTGCTCCTACTCCTCGATAGAATATTTCCTGGTAACATCTCCATCATTGGATCATCATATGTATACGCATTTTCATCATCATTATGAGGAATGTTCTCCTCACTATGATCATCAGTGCTTTTGAAATACTGACTTGGAAGATATTCTTCACCTTTCCCTTCTTCAGTGCTACTCTCATAGTCCATAGAATTATGACTAAATGGAAAACTTGATTCGATTTTTATTGGATACTCTTCATCATGTGCATTATCAGTGCTGCTCTCATAGTCCTTAGTATTAGGACTATGTTGAAAATGTGACTTTTTACTTACTAAAAGTTCTTCATCCTACCCTTAGTCACTTCTGCTCTCATATTCCCTAGGATTAGACTAAGTCCTTAAAACTTTCCTTCATCACTAATGCTTTCGTAGTCCTTAGGATTAGGACTAAGTCCTTCATCCTTTCCTTCATCACTAATGCTTTCATAGCCCTTAGGATTAGGACTTAGTGAAAAATGTGACTCCCTATTTATTGGAAATTATTCATCTTGACCTTCATCACTGCTACTCCCATAGTGCATGGGGTTAGGACTAAGTGGAAACTGTGACTCTTTATTTATTTGAAAATATTCATCATGCTCTTCATCACTGCTGCTCTCATGGTCCTTATGATTAGGACTAAGTGGACACCATGACACTCTATTCATTTGAAATGATTCATCATGTTCTTCATCACTGCTTCTCTCATATTCCATAGGATTAGGACTAAGTGGACACCATGACACTCTATTCATTTGAAATGATTCATCGTGTTCTTCATCACTGCTTCTCTCATAGTCCATAGGATTAGGATTAAGTGGACACCGTGACACTATATTCATTTGAAATTATTCATCATGTTCTTCATCACTACTGCTTTCATAGTCCATAGGATTAAGACTAACTGGAGACCGTGACACTCTATTCATTTCAAATTCTTCATCATGTTCTTCATCACTATTTCTCTCATAGTACATAGGATTAGGACTAAGTGGAAATTGTGTAACTCTATTCATTTGAAATTATTCATCAAGCTCTTCATTATTGTTGCTCTCATAGTCCATAGGATTAAGATTAAGTGGAAATTGTGACTCTTTATTTATTTTAAAATCTTCATCATGATCTTTATCACTACTACTCTCATAGTCCATAGGATTAGGACTAAGTGGAAACCATGACTCTTTACTTATTTGAAATTATTCATCCTGTTTTTCATTAGTGCTACTCCCATAGTCCTTAGGATAAGGACTAAGTGGAAAATTTGACTCTCATTCATAGTGGAATAATTTCCGTTATATTCATCAATATTAATAGAGTTGTTACGCAACGAGGATGTTGATGCTTCACAAAGAGAAACTACACTATGAGAAGAATCCATGCCTTTCAAACAAAAGGTGTTGAATGATACAAATGCACTCTCTCCTAATGATAATATATAGCTTAAAGAATGAAAATGTCCCTCCAAAGTTTCCCTCCAAAAAATTTCACTGAATTTTTTCCCACCAAAAATTTTGTTTCATGTATTTTCCTCCATTATTTTCTTCTACAATTTATTGAAAAAAATTAACTAAAATTTTCTTATGAAATAAATCTTTTAAACTAAATATTTAAAATAAAATTGTAAACTAAATCTTTTACGTAAATTAATATTTTAGTTAAACTATATAATATTTACTAGACAATTGAATTTTTATTTTTATTTTTATTATATCTTATAAAACAAATTAATCCCACATTCACTGTGATGTAAAACAATTATGTAATGTTCACTTTATCATAATTTACTATATCGCCATGACAATAATTATATGTTAAAGTCTTACAAAATCAAATTAATCCCACATTCACCGTGTGGTAAAACAATTCTGTAATGCTCATTTTATCATAGTTCCCTTCATTTTATCATAGTTCCCTATATAAGTATAAAAAAATTTACATGTTAAAGTTTTTATAAAAACAAATTAGTCCCACATTAACCATGCAATAAAAAAATTCTGTAATTTCCGCTATAAAATAAATTTTATTATCATTATTCATCACATCACATCAAGGTTTTTTGAAGTTTGTTAAAAGACTTGGAGCGAATTTATGGAGTAGCTACATTGCTATCAAAAACATATTCAATGAAAGATTATCGCATTTGAAAGGTTATTTTATCTTTTGTTTTGTGCAAGTTTTAAAATTCAATAGGTTTAATGAAATAATTTTTTTTTAGAAATAAAAAATTTAGATGAGACAGATTTACCCACCATGTTTGCAATGGGCAAGGTGGGCCTGATAATGCTCCCCGGTGGCCCAACGCACTCGTGGGGAAGGGGCGGGGGGGTGGGCTGTCCGCTCAACCCCACGCCCCACCCCGGCGGCACAACGACACATCGAGGTGCAGCAGGGGGACTGGCACCCAGCCCCCCACCCCACTTCAGTGACCCAATGACCCGCCGGGGTGGCGGGCTCATTTACACCAAGTCCCCCACCCCACCTCAGTAGCCCAACGGCTGGTGCCCCCCCCCTCCCCCTAGTGGCCCAACGGCCCACGACCTAAGTTGACCGTTGGGCACTAGGGTGGGGTGGGGGTGCGAGAGTGGGCCCCCCCTACCCCACCCCCGTGGCCCAATGGCTTGCCACGCTGGCCGGTCATTGGGCCGCTCAAGTGGGGCGGGAGGGTTGGTGCCCAGCCCCTTTACCCACCCTCGTGGCCCAACGGCCGGCCACCCGGGGTGGGGTGGGGAACCAGAAACCAGCCCCACCACCCCATCCTGGTGGCCCAGTGGTTGGCCGAGGTCGCAGGCCATTAGGCCTCTATGCTGGGGTAGGGGGGTTTGCCCAGGGCGACGGGGAGGGGATGCATTTGTTAATATCTTATTTATTTCTAAAAAAAATTCAATAGTTATATTTTATAAAATTATTTAACATTTATCATTTTGTTTGTTGATTTAAGCTATTATTTTTTGATTTATATATATGTATATTTTTTTGCAGGAAAATGGCATCAAAGAAGATTTTTGTGAGTCTTTTTGGACCAAAGATTGCTAAAATTAAATGTAGATCCTCAAAAAGAATTATTGAGCGAACCAAACCTGAGCTAATATCTACAAGTATATCAAGTGGCTCAAACGATAAGAAGACAATTTCATATTGGAAGAACTCAAAATAAGTGAGACTTCCAAAAAATATATGGTTAGTGAAAGAAAGAGAAGGCGTAGATGTGCACATATATCTATATGTTGATAGCCCTTACAATAGTTGAATTTATGAGGAGGTGGGAAAGTTCATAGACATGTGTTTGGTATCAGACACAGAAGTTGTTTATATACTTACAAATCGCCCAAGTCACATGACAAGACTAAATGTTAATTATTATATTCATTGTATGACACGAGAGAGGTATCTACAAAGTTGTGTAAACAAATCGTAAATGAAATTGCATAAGATAGCGTAAGTATTTTTATTTATATTCATGTTTTGCATTATTGTAATTGTCTCATTATATTTTTATTAAATAACTTTATTTTGACATATGATATTTTTTTGACAAAATTTTGTTGAAAATCTTACGATTATGTTGGGATGCATTCATTTCGTAAAGAAAGATATTATGAATATTGTTAACAATTTCTACACAGGGTTAGAACAAGATATGGAAAACAAGAAAAAAGTAGTAATTCATGATGCTACAAAACTACATCCAAGGGATCAGAAAAAAAATTCCTCTAGTGGATAAATCTAGCAAAGGTAGACAGGTTACTTTTAAAGATGAGGAAGTTGAAACTGACACTGAAGAATATGTTGTCACTACTGAGAATGACATTGGAACTGATGTTAGAAAGGAGAAGAGCCCTAAAAGACAAAAAGTAACAATGCACAGGAATGTCTTTGTTCAAGTTACTGATGAGAATGTTAGGAGGAAGAAAATTATAGTTGAACATTCTCAAGTAGTCATTACCAATAGTGAAGATCGTAGTGAAACTTCAAAAGATAGCAAGGAAATCATTACACCAGGAGTGGATTTAGAGTATGGAATTATTAAAACAAAACAAAATTCCATTTGACAGATTTTGAAAACTTAATTGAGGGTGGTCATACATTTCAGCTTAATGTGAGACAATCTATAAGGCAAGTGAAGGACAATGAAAATAACAAATCAAAAAGCCACACCACCTGCATGTTCACAACTTGAAGACATTGATGAGGTACAATCTATATGCTCATGTTGATAATTATGTGCTTCTTCTCGATTGAGTTCAAGTTCCTGAAAAGAAGCATTTTATAAGTCAAAATGTTTTGAATACAATTATTATTTGCTTGGGGGGAACCATTCTGTAGAAGCTCAAAGGAAATTTATGGAGGAATATCCCAATATCTCATGTTTTGAAACAATGAAATGTATCATTTATGTTGGTTTATTAGATACAAAAGCAAAGTTATTGGCATGGGATCATAATTCAGATAATGAATATAGGACATCTATGACTTTCATCCAAAGGGTTAGATTTATTCATAGTGAATTTGAAGAAAAATGTGGTGGGGATAAGATAAATGTTACTCTAGATTTCCAAAAGGAATGTTGTATGGAAATAGGCTATCAAATTGGGAAGAAAATCAATTCAAAAGATAGCATAGTAAATAGTCATATATTCAGAGGTATTGATAAGATTTTCCAGTTTCCATTTAGAAATGGAGAGATATGGGAATTTATTAATGAGATTTTTAGAATGTGGGAGAACATTAGCATTCCAAACTAGAAGGTCAAAAAGTCTAAATCATTGATATGTAGCAGCAATAAATTAACTCCTGAAATGAAACAACTTCCAGAAGATATGACTATCACAACTGGGAGAGTAATGCGAGTGAAGGACAAAAATCTTGTCCAGTAAATATTATGTCGTGTGAGGTCAGGGGAATTATCAATGGAGGAAATTTCTGAAGAATTTCAAAAGTAAGTTTGTTGAATTATTTTTACTTATTTCTAGATTATAATTTTCTTTCTAATATAACTATTGTTCTTGATAGTATTTGTTATACATATCCTTATATTAAATTATTTTACTTTATCTATTCGTTCACAAAGTTTACAAGAAAATGCAAGAACAAGTGATTGAATTGATGAATGAAGATAGTTGGGATGATCTTGTATGCAACTATCCATATTCAAGTTCTACATCAACACTAAAAGATTTTTATCTTACATTTAAAAATGTATGATGATTTATACATTCATTATTATTCATCTGTATACTATTTTTATTTTATAACTTATACATATATTTGTTTATTTTATTAAAGATGAAGAAGGATACAAATGGAGCACCAGATAGTTTTAGAACCTTTATTGAAAAAATTGAGATCAAAATACTAAAGAAGCAACGTCTTAAGAATGTTGAACTTGATCCAACTCTTACTCATTTCATTTGGAATGGGATTGGCACTATTAAATATCACCTAATATAAGGCGACTGTGAAGACATTTTTAAACTCATACCTAAAAGGGATTATTCCCTAGTTATTGCAGATATTCACCATGGTTTCAATATCCCAAACATTGACTATGATAGTGACCCTTATACTTATCAAGCTCTTCGTAAAGTGGTTGTGGCCTTTGTAGAAGTCATATCATCACCATTATGGAGATTTACGACATTTCATTCAGACACACAATTGGCAATTTTATTTTCAACGTTCAAGGGGAAAACAAACTCAAGGATGCAACTTACGTGGTAAGACGTTGAAAATGTATGTTTGATTAATGTTAAAAAATTCATTTATGTGAAAGTAAATTGAACTTTTACTATTTCATGTTATAGGAAAAAGTCAAATCTTATTACCTGTAAAGATCAACCATTTATAAGTTGGAAATAATTAATTCCTACTTGTCTATGGTTGTAATTTTTTAGTTGAGGACTTTGTTCCTACATAATAGGAATAAGCTAGAATATAGTTTCTCCTAGTTTAGTGTGTGGTTGAGAGAATCTCTCAACCACACTACTGTACGTCTAAGATAGCATTCCTATCTTAAGACTACTGATTGTATAAATATGTGTGTAATCATTCAAGAATTAATAGAATATATTGACTGTCTGTAATTTTATCTTGGTATCAGAGCCTGTGAAAGCCTGGCCCTCTTGGGCTTGGCACCTCCTGGGCATAGAGAAATAAACTACTTTTGTTTGTGTGTGTCCATCATTGTAGGTCGATGGAGATACCAGAGATTGCTAGCTGTCACAGTGATGAGAGCGTAGCTCAGGGTCTCAGGAATGGCTTCGGGACCGGCGAGAGGTCGAGCGGATTATGACTATCTCATAAAACTGTTGTTGATCGGTGACAGCGGTGTGGGTAAAAGTTGTCTCCTCCTCCGTTTTTCATATGGGAGTCGTAGCAGTTATTAGGGAGAAATGGGCCAGGGAACAAGCTCTGGGACTCCGCCCCCCCCCCTCCAATGGTACCGTAAATAAAGTGACTTCGTCCGGAGGAGGTAAGAGCAAGGGAACTGGCCGGATGTTTTTCAAAGCCAAGCTTTGTTGCAAGCTTAGGGCAGGTACTTGCCCTTACAACACAAATTGCAATTTTCCTCATGGGATGGAGGAACTCAGAAAACCCCCACCAAACGGGCAAGAAATTTTCGTTGTGCAGGAAGAGGATCGAGCTCAGCATGCAGAGCGTAGGCGTGGAGAGGAGAGAGTAATGAAGGCTTCTGACTGGTAGAGACCGTCAGATGAGTTTTAGCTAAAGAAATCGATCCACAGATCAAAGCCAGAATGATCTGGGCGTAGAGAAAACAATCTGCAACAGAGTGAGAACATAGCAGAGCTGTGATAGAAAAAAATAAAGAGGATGGCTTTCCAGGTTGCAAATGATCAGAGATCTGGGGCAGAAATCTTCCATGGGAGCGAAATCTGCAAGCATAAATCCATGGAATTGCTTGCAAAGATGGGCTTTCCCAAGGGCCTGCTGCCCCTTGAGGATCTTGAAGATTCTGGTTACGTGAAGGAAACGGGCTTTGTGTTCCTGAAGCAAAAGAAGAAGACCGAGCACTATTTCAAGAAGATTGGGAAAATGGTCCAGTTCTCGATAGCATCTCGGAAAATTCCTCTGCATTTTCACCGATTCTACTGCGAATCCATAAATCTTTATGGTAAAGTTTGAATCCCAAGTTTTCGCTGCAAATATGGAGTTAAATATAGTCCAAGGGTCATTCTGTTATGCCATTTTGGAAGTGGATAGCCTTCATTTGATGAGATGCTGCTGATTATTTGTCTTTGCATGATGGCTGCGTGGAGTCTATTGGTGGCCGTGGCAGGATCGAACCACGGAAGGATCGATTGAGGCCGCAATTTTTATTTTGTGGGGCACAAAGAGGGCTTGGCTGGAAGGATCCCCATCGAAATTGGGTTACATGTTACCTGCAAGAGCCTTAACTATCATTTCGGGTGACGACGAACGATATTGGCATTTTGTTCCTGGAGACGGACACGATTCCAGATTCGAGGTGCATGCGGAATTAACAGTGGTTCCGTTGTCTATCTCAAACTGGGGACGTCCGACATGGTGGTGGCCTCCACGCCAGGACATGGTGTGGGTAACGTATGGAGGACGGTGGAAGATGGAGTGCAAGGTGTGCAACATGCACATGCCGGGAGGAAAGGCGTTGGAGGATTGGCAGCCTGTAAGAGACGCGGAGATGGGCTTCATGCTCCGGAATATTCTCAGTCACTCGCAGCATGGAGAGACGGTGAATATGCCAGACGTCCTGAACATCTGCGCCGCCAACATGATCGGGCAGATCATTCTGAGCAAACGGTTGTTCAAGACGGAAGGGGACGAGGTCAACGAGTTCAAGGACATGGTGGTGGAACTCATGACCTCCGCTGGATACTTCAATATCGGAGACTTCATTGCATCGGTGGTGTGGATGGACTTGCAGGGCATCGAGCGGGGTATGAAGAAGCTCCACAAGAAATGGGACGCACTCATACAGAGGATGATAGAGGAACACCAGTCCACGGCCAAGCAACGAGCGTCTAACCCCGATTTCCTAGACGTTGTGATGTCTCAGAGAGACAACTGCGATGGCCAAGGCGGGAGGTTCTCCGATGTTCATATTAAAGCTCTACTGCTGAATTTATTCACAGCAGGAACCGACACGTCCAGCAGCGTGATTAAATGGACATTGGCGGAAGTAATCAACAACCCCAAGTTACTGAAGCGGGTGCATCAGGAGATGGACACGGTGATCGGGCGTGAAAGGAGACTGAAGGAGTTGGACCTTGTGAACCTGCCCTACTTTGTTGCCGTCTGCCCTACTTGAATAGTGCCAAAATCCTTTGAACCTTAATAATAATGCTTTGACTCTCGCTCTTGATTATTTCTTTATATTTGGATTTCAGAGGGCGGAAAGTTCGTCCTCGAGTCTGCAAATCATTTCATTTCGTCAGCCATTTCCAGATCTGTGTACAGCTGAAGAGTGGCTTCAACATGACTACGGAATACGACTACTTGTTCAAGCTTTTGCTGATTGGTGATTCTGGGGTTGGAAAGTCATGTTTGCTACTGTGGTTTGCGGATGATTACATCAACACCATTGGTGTAGATTTTAAAATCAGAACAATTGAGTTGGATGGCAAGGCAATCAAGCTTCAAGTTTGGGATACTGCAGGACAGGAGCGATTCAGGACCATAACAAGCAGCTATTACCATGGAGCTCACGGAATCATGATTGTTTATGATGTGACAGATATGGACAGTTTCAATAATGTCAAGCAATGGCTTAGTGAGATTGATAAATATGCAAGTGACAATGTGAGCAAACTTCTAGTAGGAAACAAATGTGACTTGACAGAGAAACGAGCTGTTGATCAGCAAATGGCAAAGTCCTTTGCAGATGAACTGAGGATTCCATTTCTAGAAACAAGTGCGAAAGATGCATCTAATGTGACTTTGAGCGGAGCCGGTGGCATGGAAGTCGAAATCTGAGTGGATTTCCTGTCATTTGATATTCGGCATATTTATGTTTTATGCCATTTGGACGGTGATTATGAAGTGTGAACCTGCGTGCAGGAGCAAAGAGTTGTTGCGTGGAGAAGAAAGTAGCATGGGTAAATTTTTGAGCTGTTGGTGTGTGCAGACCTCCTCAATGTTCTTGATGCCTTGCTACTACGCCAGTCTGCTGCGTGGTTTGTTTACTGAATGGTCATGTGAGTAAAGTAAATCTGGTTGGAAAACTTTAATTTACTTATTGTGACAGTTAGCTTGGCAAACTATTGTCACGAGTATAAATCTATGTTGGAATTTTCCATCCCAACAATAGACAAATTTATTTGCAGGAATGTTCTATTACCAGATACGATGATGACATGACAATGAAAATGGCATCAAACAATAGTGGTTGGAGCTACATGATGATCGCGTTTGTGTGATAATGCGACGAAGAATTGGACCATGGAGTGCTGGATTATTGTTCTTGAAGGGAAAACTGTGTTCTCTTCGTGTGGCTGTGAGTGCCTATGTTCCGGTTTCTTTATCAGTGGACCCCTCATAGATGAGGTAAAGGAGCAGCAACAATGTTTATGGTGGACAACAAAGTAGATGTTTGTTTGACTTATTATGGTTTGTGGAATAGACTCCCTAGCATGTTATTGTAATAGTCATTGTATGTACTCTGAAACTCCAAAATGTGGAATCAGATGTAAAATTTTTAAGGGCATCTGAAAGTTCGTGGTGATCTTAAAACCACTTTGTAATGGTTTATGGTCAGCCTGAAACCATCTTTTGTCACTGTAATGTAATGGTTGGTGGTGAGCCAGAAACCATCTATATAGTCTTTGTGACTGAAGTGCCTTTGTGGCTGAATCGCCTATGTGGCTTGAGGTGCCTTTGTGGCTGTGTGTACACGGGAGCTTTGTGCTCGTAGGAGCAGGTGGACTGCAGAACACCTGGCTCGGACTCAGATGATTTTTTCTGAGTAGAAGGGGATTGGCGCATTTTTCGCGCTGACAGCAGTGCCAGGAAGGCCAACTGGCGCGTATGTTAGGCCATTAATCGCGCCAATAGACGCGGGTTTTTCATTAAGGATCGCGCCAATTCACCTTCAAGGGGATCCACGGGATGAGAGAAGTTGTGAATCTGTTCGAGGGATGCAGATTGTGTTTTTGGAGGTTTTGTGCATGCAATTCCCCTGATGGTGGTGGATTTGACTATCATGACAAGTAGTCATTAAGGGGGGGAGTTGGAAATAATTAATTCCTACTTGTCTATGGTTGTAATTTTCTAATTGAGGAGTTTGTTCCTACATAATAGGAATAAGATAGAATATAGTTTCTCCTAGTTTAGTGTGTGGTTGAGAGAATCTCTCAACCACACTACTGTACGTCTAAGATAGCATTCCTATCTTAAGACTACTGATTGTATAAATATGTGTGTAATCATTCAAGAATTAATAGAATATATTGACTATCTGTAATTTTATCTTTATAAATGATTGTGAGTTCATCCATATTGATAGTTCAGAAAAAGATGATAACTATATGTATATGCTTTCTAATCGGGTAGATGGAATGAGTCATAGCAAAGTACTAGTTTATGATGATGTTGTGAAAAAGCTAGCATATGGAGACAAAGAAGAAAAAGGAGAGATAGTTAACATTTATCAAAAACCACAGTCATTTATTATCTATCTTATAGACATATGTTCAAATGAAGGAGATTGGGTTCTGGATTTCTTTTTTGGCTTAGGTAAGTTTTATTATATAGAATTGAATTTTAATATCTTCTTTCTTAATTTATATGTCATTATACTAATTTACTTCATTATTTCTTTTATGCTTGATAATTAGGTACAACACTAGTATGTTGCCTACAAAAAAGAAGAAATTGCATTGCAATTGAAAAATATCCAATATAGTGCAACTATATTCAACGAAGAATTAATTCTCTTCAATTTCTTCTAGATGCAATGCAAGAAATTAGGTTGAAGAAATGGGATTTTAATGAAACACATAAGGAAAAAAAAGCAAAGGAACCTCAACCACCATTACATGGAATGATTGGAAAGGCATATGTTTGGAGATTCAAAGACATCATAGATCCATTAGAAGAGGAAAACAAGCAAAATGAAGTAGAAAATATTGTGGAAGAAGACAATGATGGAACTCTAGAGGATGAAAAGTTTGGATTACGTGATATTGTTGATTAAATTTAACTTATACTTGGAAATCAAGCTCATCTTTTGTAACTATTAATTAGTTATACTTGTAATGTTTTTTACTTTCACATTTTATGAGAAGAATAAGCATTCAATTAATGTTTTTATGTCTTCAATATTTGTATTATGTGATTTTCACTTTAGTTTTTATGTGAATCATTATTTTTTGAACAAAACAATGATTGTTATTATTTATTGACATGAAATTCATAAAAAAATTAAAAATTATTTAACCATTTCTAGTTAAATTGTTTCTATAAAAATTGTATTTTTAACATGTCATTTCTAGCAAAAAATTATCAAAATGTGTATTTTTTTAGTTATATTTATGTTAAAAATGTTTATTTTTATGTCAATTGTTAAAAAAAAATTGTTTTTTAGAGACAATTATTTGATGTGCATTGAAAGATTAATTAACGATATACAAATATGTAGAATATCGAAACTTTGAAATATCGACCTTTTTCTTTAACTATGCAAAAAAATAAAAACCTCACTACAAAAAAATAAATAAATAAAAACAAGAAAATATGAAGAAGATGACCACTTCAAAAATTGTTAAATTTAGAAAATAACTATTAACATTTAATACATTAGAAAATATAAAGTAAAAAAATATGTCTTTTAAAAAAAGGGATTGATGCAGATTCAACAATTATTTAAATTAGCATGCAAATCACTAACATTCTAAAAATTAATGTACATAAAAAAATTTAAACTGTAAAAAACTATGCTAAAAAAAATATGCAGTGTATTGTGCAATCACCATTTTTCGAAATCGGGTCACTTTTTTTGCTACCTCTATGAAATGGGTAATCGTATCAGTTCCCATTTCAAAGTTTATATTGTTTAAACCCTAAGTATTCAGCACCTTATAATATAAGTTAAATATTAGAAGCCCTAATAATAAAACCAATATTATAAACCCTATATTATGGACCCTAATATTAAATCCAATATTATTAACCGTGATATTAAAAACCCCATATTAAATTATGAGTATCAGAACTATTTCAAGGAACTTTATTCTAAAATTATTTTTCAACTAGCTTGAAATGGAAAACATGACAAACATATAATTAAGTTATCATAGTTAGATGCTTATGGAAAACATGAAAAACTTATAAATATGTTAATCCACAGTTACATGCATACATGTGGGTAGAACATGTTGTAGGTAAAAAATGTTATCCATTGACTTGGTGAGGTAGCATTTAAATGTATTCCTAATATTAATCCCCTAGGTTTATAATATCAATAACCCCTTGGGTTTATTGATCCCTTGGATTTATAATATTAATCCGTTAAGTTTTTTATATTAATCCCTTGGTTTTATCAATCCCTTATGTTTACAATACTAATCCATTGGGTTTAACATAATCCCCTTGGTTTATAATCCATTGGGTTTAACATAATCCCCTTCGTTTATAATCCATTGGGTTTATAATATTAATCCCTTGGGTTTATTAATCCCTTAGAATTGTACTATTAATCTCTTGGGTTTATAATATTCATCCTAAGGTATACAATATTAATCTTACGATATATATTCATAGGGTTTAAAATTAATCCTAGAGTTTAATATTATTCCCTTCGGTTTATTAATATTAGGGTTTATATATCTAACATTTAATTTTAGTGCTAGTATTTATGTTATTCCCTTAGTTTTATAATCCCTTGGGCTTGATCTGATATATGATCTTAAACAATTATTAAGGTATTACAAACTCGTGCATGGATATGCCTATATTATTTTGTGTAACGGATTGATAAGATCGCGAAATACACATGCAATGAAGCAGTAAAAGAAACATAATAGACAACACACATAAACACAATAAGTTTAATAAGGAGTGCTCCCAATACTCTTGGGCTACATCTCCTAGTCCAGCTTTCAGTGGTGACCTCTCTATTATGTCTTCAGAACAGAGTTTTACAAAAGTATGAGCTCAACATCAGTCTCAACACACAACAGATACAACAACAAGAGTTTTGCTTGAACCTCTCAAGCCTCTCTGAGTACACAAACTCTCTCTGTCACTCTTTGTCTCTATATTTGCTCTGTCTCAGCACTGCCTGCCTCTGTCTTCTGTTTTCTATGGCTTTAAATCCAATCTGCACTACCCGTTTGTTTCCTCTTCTTGGCTTTCTATCTCCCAACCTCTGTCCGCTCGAATCCCCATTTTGAGCATTAATAATCACTGCCTAGCATCTTTAGGGGAGGTGGCTACTTGTTCTGCAACGACTGATTGCATCGGGACTTTGAAATCCTTGAAATGGCCATTCTTTGTTTACACATAGAATTGCGTTCAAACACAAGAAAAACCTCCAAAGCACTATTCATCGAGACATCAAATATTCATAAACGTGTCCTATTCTCTTATCTAGTCTGCCTATAAGTCGCTATCGCATGTCACAATGCCCCTCCCGATGCCTACCTTTTGTATTTTTAAAATACATAAAAACACTAAAAATCCTGTAAAAATGGCTTTGCGGGGATTTGAAATATTATTTATTTTCATTCCCAAACCCCTTTGGGTCAGGGTTTCATCGCATCAGTGCTTCCCTTCGAAACATGTGAAAATACATTAAAAATGACAATTGACGAATCTCAAATATTAGGAGATAGAATTTATATTTCCATCATGTCCAGCTAATCGCATCACATATATATGTGCATATGGCCCCGCTCCATTGTGTTTTCCAATTGCAATATTGCGGTGTGATTGATCACAATTGCATATCGCGATAACCTAGGGCCATTTGGTGAGCGCTCTATTCGTATTTGTCGACTGCAATTATGTGATGCAATGTGGGTTGTCGATCTGCGTGCTGGATGGATGGTCCTCGTTGACTCCACCGATTGACATCACAAGTTTTATGTGGTGTGCTCCAATTTCCTCTGCCTGTCACCACCAATTTGTGATTTGCTGATAGGATCTGCACCGTTGATCAACCAGATCCAATGGCTCCTGTGCATTCATCATTCAAACCTTCGATAAGCCCATTTTCCAATGTTTCTTGTTGTTTTTGGCTGCCGATAGTGCTTTCCAATGCTTCTAAGGGTTCTTCCCATGTAATTATTTTGACTTTCTGAATGATTTTCAAAGACTTAGAGAGTTCTTGGATCCATTTTGGATCACGCCTTCCCACATAAAAGGCTTTTAGGCCACCAAAAGTTGGTTTCTAAGCATCAATCATGTGAGGATACAACTTCCTCACTTGCCCAATCTTTATCCATTTTGTACTACTTGGTTTTGAACCTTTGAGTCCAATTCTAAGGTACTCAACATCCCCTCTGCGCATAGTTCTCACATTCCTACCCAGAACTGTATCTTCCTGCAACTCATTGAGATATTTAGGCAACTGACTTTTCTCTTCGGATCTTCAACCAATGAAGGTTCAAATAGTCTCAAGTTCTCTGCATTAACTACTGAATAGATGTGCATGTAGGCTAGCAAATCAAGTTGAAAATCATTTTCACCAATTTTCTCAAGTATCTTGAAAGGCCCATACCTTATTGGCTTTAGCTTCTTACCTTCACCTTGGATTCTGCCTTTGTCGATGTATAGTCAGACTTGATCACGAACTTGGAAGCTATGTTCAATTCGATGCTTATCATGCCTTGCGGTGTACTTGGCTTGGCTCTTTTCGAGTTGTTCCTACACTTCCTGGTGAATTTCTTGGATATATTCAATGAACTTGGTTGCTTTGTCCACATCACTATGTCCATGAACTACTATGTCTTTACTAAATACAAAATCTAAGGGAGACCTTGGTGTAAAACCAAAACAAGTCTCAAAAGGAGATCATTTTATAGAAGAATGTTTAGCACAGTTGTAAACATGCTGCACATAACATAAATGTCATCCCAAAGCTTGGGATGCTTGTTGCAATAATCCCTGAGAAACTGGATCACTGTCCTGTTGACCACCTATGTTTGGCCATCTTTTTGTGGATGAAAAGCTATGCTCTTCTTTAGTTTGGTGTTCATCAACTCCCACAAAATTGACCAAAACTTCCCAACAAATCAGGAATCTTAATTCATTACTATGTAAGTGGGTAACCCAAAATGTACCCAGACATGTTGAAAGAACAACTTTGTTGTTTGTTCAACTATAATGTATTTGTTACAAGGTAATAAAATACACATTTTGATGAACCTATCCACAATAACATATAAATAATCATGACCTTTTCTATATTTTGGCAACCCCCCAACAAAGTCCATGGAAACACTTTCCCAAGGATGAAAAGGAACTGGAAGTGGAGTGTACAAGCCTAGTTTCCTATTACTGGGCTTGCGTTTAGCACACATGGTACACCCCTTAATATATCTAGAAATTGTTTCATGCATTCTTGGCCAATAATAGAACCTTTTCAGCTGTGCAAGTGTTTTTCTTACACCAAAATGACCTGATATTAGAGGATTGTGTGCTCGGATTATATTAATTCTTTCAGTTTGAGGAATGCATAACTTTCCCAAATGATACAAGAGTTGGTCCTTAACATGATAATCCAATTCTTCTACTTGTTTGCCATGACTTAAAGTTGCATATACGTCTTTAAAATCTATATCTTGAGCATATTGTTCAATGTGGCTTTCATCAAATACTAAATTGTGCTTAAGTATGGTAGATGCATTTATAATTGGTCTGGATAACATATCTGCAACTTTATTGTGTATGCCTTTCTTATATCTGATGACAAGATGAAACTGTTGTAGAAAACCCATCCACCTATAGTGTCTTGATTACTGCAATTTAGTTTGTGAGTGCAAATATTGAAGTGGTTGATGATGAGTATGTATAACTATTTCCTTACCCAATAGGTAATGTGTCCACTTTTTCACACACTGCACTAATGCATACAATTCTTTATCATATGTGGGATAATTAACTATTGCAGAATTAAATGTCTCAGAGTGATAACATATGGGTTTACCATGCTGCATCAACACTGCTCCCATGGCATAGTCACTGGCATCTGTTTCAATCTCAAATGGTCTTTGAAGATCTCACAATGCTAGTACTGGTGTTGTACTAATCTTTTCTTTCAAGGTGTTGAAGGATTTTTTCTATTTGCCTCCCCACTAAAACACCATGTTCAATCCCGTCAAAGCATGTAACGAAGTTGCAATCAAGGAAAAGTTACCAATAAACTTTCTCCAATATTGTTCTGCTCCTAGGAAGCTTCTAACTTCTGTAGCAGATTATGGTTTAGGCTAGTTCACAATGACTTCAGCCTTAGGGGGATCTATCTTCAATTCACCACCCCCTACTATGTAACCCAAGTAATTCAAAGATGTTTTTCCAAATTCACATTTTGATAATTTAACATAGAGATTTTATGTTTTTCAAAACATCCAAAGTATGCTTTACATGCTTCAAATGTTCTTCCCATGTTTTACTGAATACAAGAATGTCATCTAAATATACAATTACAAAATCATCAATAAAAGGCCTGAGTACATCATTGATTACTCTCATGAAAGTGGCAGGAGCATTAGTTAAGCCAAAAGGCATAACTAGCCATTCATACAACCCTTGCTTTATCTTGAAAGTAGTCTTCCATGCATCTTGTTCTGCAACTCTGACCTAATGGTAGCCACTATGCAAGTCTAACTTCGAAAAGTAAATAGCTTCTTTCAATAGATCTAATAGATCATCCATGCGAGGAAGAGGATAATGATTCTTGATTGTTATTTTATTTAGTGCTTTGTAATCAATGCACATTCTCCACGAACCATGTTTCTTTCTCACCAACATGATTGGAGATCTGCAAGGTGATGTGCTTGGCCTTATGCACCCTTTCTTGAGCAGCTCATGTACCTGCTTCTTTATCTCTTCATTCTCTAAAGCGGATAACTTGTACATTCCAATGTTAGGCAATGGAGCATCTTGCTACAAATGAATATCATGTACAATTTCCCTTTTGGGTGGCAGAACTTTAGGTTCTTGAAATAGGATATCATATTCTAAAACAACTTTTTCTAAATCATCTTGTTGTTTAGCATCATAGACATCAAATACATTGGTTTTATTAGGGGTATTTTCCTTTACAACCATTAGTAAAAATTTCTTGCATGAATTTACAATTCTTTTCATCTGCCCTCAGTTTATGAGAGTATAATTATTTTTAAGTTTATGAGCTCTTACAATATATTCTATTCCGTCTTTTGTGAGTTGATACTTATTTTTGGCTCTATAAAAATGCCTTTTCTATCATACAAGTAAGGACTTCCTAAAACAATACCACATATATCCAAGGGAACTATATCTAACTCAACCTCATCTACAAATGCTGACCCAAAAGCAAACCTATGTCTACATTGTATAGTCACTTGTAGCTTTGATTTATCACATACCTAACCTAATGGATATGGCTTCTTGTGAGGTGTGGTTAGTAGACCCAATTTCTTTACAATTTCTTCAGAAATCAAGTTTACTTGTGAACCACTATCAAAGAAAGTATCAATCTTTTGATGCTTGGAAATAACTCTAATATAAAAAAACTCATGTCTATTCCTCTCATTTTCTTCATTATTAATAGATTGTGTATAATTACTAGTAGATGCTTCAAAATTTTTAGCTTTTATACCTACAGTTGTGATTATTGTTTCATCTCCTGAGTCTGACCCCAAATCCTTCTGAATAGCAACAACAATCTTCTTCTTCTTGCCATCGAACTTCTTGGGTTTCAGCTCTGGATGCAAAGACCGCAGTGTTCATCATCATACCCAACCTTCTTGTAGTGAGTGTAAGAAGGTTTATCTTTCTGTACAGCGTTTGTCTTCCTCTCTTTCCATTTCTACTTCCTCTTTTCCTTGTTCTTGCTTGCAGTGGGTTTTGATGATCCCCCAATCTCCAGGTTCACATTCTTGCCTCTAGCCTCTAGATGTGTAGCCTAAACAGATACCTCATCTATGCTAGTAGGGTTAAACATGAGAATGGTGTGCCTCAAATAGCTGTGTAGACCACCTATACACTTCAGAAAAGTTTCAGGTGAGTCTAGCGAAATGCCCAAAATTAAAGCTCTTTTTCTAAATTCTTGGGTGTAGCTTTTTACAGTTTGCCCCTTTAATTGGTGAAGATTTTTCCAACTCATCCTGGCTTGCTTCATATAAGCTAGTGTATAGAATTGGTTTTATAATGGCAGAAACAAATTCACTCTAGATAGAAATAATTTTACCATGCTTCTTGAAATCATCTTGTGTCCTACCTTCTCACCACACTAAGGCAGTTCCTCCAAGGCAAATCCTGGCCAGCTGAATCTTTCTCCTTTCTGAATCGATGTTCTACACCCTTCAATCTACATCAATCTGTCTAATCTAGTTATCTAGCTTTTCTACATTTAACTCTCCACCATATATTGGAAAATCAAATTTTACATCAAATTTAATCAAAGGGCTAGAAGGAGGTGTTGTTAGAGGAGGCTCTTTTCCTTTCCCTTTGCCTTCAGAATGGCCATCTAGAAGAGGTTCTTCTATTCCTTTGCCTTTTCTGGAGGTTGAAGAATCCTCACCTCAACCTTTATTAAATTCTTGATACATCTCTTCTACCATGGCTCTCATGGTCATGAAACTATCCATGAACAGTGAGTCTGATTCTGAGGGAATTTCTTTAGCCATTTTCCTCCTAAGACAAACTCTTCCAATTTCTAACTTAGTATCAACCAGTTCTCCTTCTCCTAATTTGAGCTTTGACCTAGTTAGCATTCAATAATCCAGCACAAGCTTGTCTAACCTTAACAACCTAAAGCTCTGATACCACATCATTTGACATATGATCTTAAACAATTATTAAGGTATTACAGACTCATGTGCATGGATATGCCTATGTTATTTTGTGCAATGGATTGATAATATTGCGAAATACATAGGCAATGAAGCCGTAAAAGAAGCATAATAGACAACACACATAAACACAAAAAGTTTAATAAGGAGTTCGACCAATACTCCTGGGCTACATCTCCTGGTCCAGCCTTTAGTGGTGACCTCTCTATTATGTCTTCGGAATAGAGTTTTACAAAAGTATGAGCTCAACTTGAGTCTCAACACACAATAGATACAACAGCAAGAGTTTTTCTTGAACCTCTCAAGCCTCTCTGAGTACACAGGCTATATTTGTCACTCTATGTCTCTCTCTTTGCTCTGTCTCAGCACTGCTTGCCTTTGTCTTCTGTTTTTTATGGTTTTAAAGCCAATCTACGTTGCCTGTTCATTTCCTCTTCTTGGCTTTCTATCTCTCGGCCTTTGTCCACTCGAATCCCCCTTCTAAGCATTAATAATCACTGCATAACGTCTTTAGGGGAGGTAGCCACCTGTTCCACAATGGATGAGTGCATCGGGGCTTTGAAATCCCTAAAATGACCATTCTATGTTTACACAAAGAATTACATTCAAACACAGGAAAAACTGCCAAAACACTGTTCATCTAGACTTCAAATATTCATAAATGTGTCCTATTCTCCTATTGAATCTGCCTATAAGTCACTATCACATGTCGTAATCCCCTCTCCATGTCTACCTTTTGTATTTTGAAAATACGTAAAAACACAAAAAATCTCGTAAAAATGGCTTTCGGCAGATTTGAAATATTATTCATTTTCATTCCCAAACCCCTTCGGGTATGGGTTTCATCACATCGGCACTTCCCTTCGAAACATGCAAAAATACATTAAAAATGACAATTAATGGTTCTCAAATCTTATGAGATAGTTTTTATATTTCCATCAGGTTCAGCTAATCGCATTGCATATATATATGTGCATATAGCCCCGCTCCATTGTGTTTGTCAATTGCAGTGCAATTGATCATAATCGCATGTTGTGATAACCCTGGGCCATTTGGTGAGTGGTCTATTCGTATTTGCCGACTACGATTCTATGATGCAACGTGGGCCATCGATCTACACACTTGCTTGACGGTCCTCGTTGACTCCGTCGATCGCCATCGCAAGTTTTATGTGGTGTGCTCTGATTTCCTCTGCCTATCACTACCGATTTTTGATTTTCCAATCAGATCTGGACCATTGATCGACCAGACCAGACGGCTTCTATGCATTCACTGTTCAAGCCTATGATAAGCCTGTTTTCCACTATTTCTAGGTGTTTTTGGCTGGCGATAGTGTTTTCCAATGTCCCTAAGGGTTCTTCCCATGCAATTGTTTTGATCTTTTGAATGATTTTTGAAGACTTAGACAGTTCTTGGATCCATTTTGGATCAGTTTTTAATATTAATCCATTGGGTTTGTAATATTAATCCAAAAAAATTAAATATTAATCTTAGTTTTTAATATTTATTTTAGGGTTTGCAATATTTTCCTTAGTGTTTATATCCCTAATATTTATAATATTAATCCCTTGGGTTTGTGAAAATTATTTCCTCAAAATGGAAATCAATCATGTTCAACCATGGAAAATCATCATCAACATTGGTCAAGCATGGTTGACCTGGTCAATTATGGTCAACCATGGTCTAATGCCACATTGTGACAAAGATTGTCTCAATATGAAAATCAACCATTGTCAACCATGGTCCAACGTCAAGTCATGAGAAAGATTTCCTCTATATGAAAATCAATCATGGTCAACCATGGTCACATTCTCACAAAGATTGTCTCACGGTCCAACATCACATTGTGACAACCATGGTCAACCATGGTCCAATGTCACATTGTGACAAAGATTGTCTCAGTATGAAAATCAGCCATGGCAAACCACAGTCAACCTATTTATTTTAGGGTTTATAATATTTATATTAGGGTTTATAGACCTTGGGTTTATAATATTAATCGCTTGGGATTAACAATATTCCCCTTGGTTTATAATCCATTAGGTTTTTTGTCTTAATTTCTTGGTTTTATTATTCCCTTGGGTTTATAATCATGGTTAACCATGGACAACCATTGTCAATAATTGTCAACCATGGTTATTCATGGTCAACCATGGTCCAACGTCACATTGTGACAAATATTGGTTCAATATGAAAATCAACCATGACTAATCATGGTCAACCATGGTCGATAATGGCTAACTATGGTCAACTGTGGTCAGATTGTGACAAAGATTATCTCAATATGGAAAGAAATCATTGTCAACCATGGTGAATCATGGTCCAATGTTGTAATGTCACAAAGATTGTCTCAATATGTAAATCAACCATCATAAACAATTATTAATCATGGTCAACCATAGTCCAATGTCACATTTTGGTCAAGATTGTGTCAATATGAAAATCAAGAATGGTCAATCATGGTCCAACGTCCCCTTGTAGCAATGATTATGTCGATATGAAAATCAATTGTGGTCAACCATGGTCATCCATGGTCTAACGTTGCATTGTGACAAGGATTGTATCAATATGAAAATAAAACATGGTCAACAATGTTTATTTAAGGGTTTATAATATTTATCTTGTCATCTGTATACCTTTGTTTTATTGTATTAATCCCTTGGGATTTTAGTATTAATCCCTTGGGTTTATTATTGTCGTGGGTTTATTAATCTAAGCGTTCATATTCCTATGGCATAATATCACTCATAGGGCTTATAATATTAATCATAGGGTTTAATATAAATCCCTTGGGTTTATAATCGGGTCAACCATGGTCCAACATCGCATTGTGGCAAAGATTGCCTCAATATGAAAATCAACCACGGCCAACCACTGTCAACCATCATCAACCATGGTCCAATGTCACATTGAGACAAATATTGTCTCAATATGAAAATTTATCATGGTAAAGCATCACCAACGATGGTCCAACGTCACATTGTGACAAATATTTTCTCAATATGAAAATCAATCATGGTAAAGCAGCACCAGCCATGGTCCAATGTCGCATTGTGACAAAGATTGTCTCAATATGAAAATTACTTAGGTTCAATCATGGTTAACCATGGTATAACATAGAATTAAAACAAAGATTATCTTCATATGAAAATCAACCATCAAGTCAACCATTTTCATTTTACAATTTATAATATTTATCATCGGGTTTATATACCTTGGTTTATAATATTTCTGTTATCACCAAAAATTGTTCATCTAGCCATAATTTACTAGATCAATCAAAGTACAACATGGAGGGCCAATTTTACCATAGTAGAATTGCTTTCACTGTGAGAAATTACTTAATAAACCATATTTGTTAGTCATTTATAATTAAACCCATGAAGAATAATTAAATAAATCACTATTTATTTAATTATCTTTTAGGAATAATTAATTAAACCATTGTTTAACTAATATTCCTTATCATATTTTACCCAGTTATGAGAATTAAATAGATAAATCATTAATTATCTTATTTTTCTCTAGGAATAATTAATTAATCACTAATTAAATATTATTCCTTGCCAAATTTGACTAAATCCATTAGGAATACTTAAATAAATCATTATTTGTTTATTATTCCTTAACCATATTTCTTGAGATGATAAATAAACCATTTATTTATTTACTATTTCTAAATAAAATTTTAAATAATTTTTCCCTCGAACTAAATATAATAAAATATTCCAAATGGTTAATACCAAAATTGGTTAATAATATTTTATTATTTCCCATTATTCAAGAATAAGCTAATATTTTGTTATAAATAGAAGGGTTTTATATTCATTCTTCGCTTTTGATTATTTTCATTGTTTCACTCAATGTTGTAACTCTGATTATTATCACTACAGTACACCATTTTTCTTTTCCATTTTGAGTTCTCATTGAGCTCAAACATTTTGTTTGCTGGGTTTTACACTTATAGAGGAGAGGGACTCTAGAAAATCTGAAGACATTGAGGATAGCCAAGAACCCATCCCATAGAGGTGGATTGGTAACATTATTTGTTCCCTTCATAGGTGTTGTTTAATAAAATATATTCTTAATATATCTTCTTTCCATTAGATTATTGGAGTTACTTGCGCTTATTCCATTTTGTTGTTTAACTAGTTCTGTGGCATACATCAGGGCTTTGGTAGGTTTTGCTTCTATCATCTGTTGTAGATCCACACTATTTAATAACCATTTTTATTGTTTGCATTGCTTGTCATCCACAACCTAAAGTGATTTATTTTCATACACCTTCAAGAAGAATACTTACATAACAAATTGGTGACTCCACTGTGCTTTTTTATTCTGATCCAAAAAACTCGGTGACCTTCAGTTTTTCAGCTTAGGGTTTTTTTTTTTTCAGTCTCTTAATGTTTTTTACTAGCATTCTAACCCTAGATCTATCAAAGTTCTAACTTCTGCAAGTTTTCTTGTTATTTCTGCAGGTCATAGTAATGAGTTGCAACAGAGACAACAATTTCGGAAACTTGCCACCTGAGAGTTGAGGAGAAGAAATCACACTTTTCTACCCCAAACCTATGATCTGGTGGTCCAAAGCACACTTCTAGCCCAAAAGGTGTGATATCCCACTTAATAGGTAAGTACCTGCGATTTTAGGGTTTCTGGGATTTTTTTTTTATATTTTCTGCTTTTTGCTGAGAGTAGTTTGCTAGATTGGTTAACCACTCTCTTAGCCCTATTAGGTCTTGATCTACTTTTTTTTTCTCGTCGAGGTGGAATTTAGCCCTTAGGGATTCTAGTATGCTTCTACATTTATAAGAGGAGTTTAGCTGAGTAAGAAGTCTGAGTTTCTGCAGAGCTTTCAACCATATTTTCCAGATCTTTACCTTCCTTTTTTAGATCTCCACAGATAGGTTGTTTCCATCCAAAATTTCCTCTTGAAACTTATTTTCTCATTTTGCTTAGGCTACCACTATTCACCCTAGGCTTCACACCCATATTCCTATCTTTTGCAACGATTTTCCTCACTAGTTGTCCGCTATTGCTACACCACTTTCCAGCAGCATAGTGTCATTTGATCCGAGTCACACCAACGTTGATATCTATTTGCCCTTTTTGTGTGTTTTCATTCGATTTTTCCACCAACCATCACTGTCTTTGTAAACCTAGTTTGAGTGGGGTTTTAGAGTGTTTATTTGTTGTTCATTTTCTATTTTTCATTTCAGTTTATTTTAGAAATATTTTTCTCTTTTCAAACATGATCTAGGCTTAATTAATAAACACAATTGTACACATAAGCACACCTTAAGTGAAGGGCGCCTGGTTTACACCACCAAGCCAAGACTTAACTTAATTAATTTATCTCCCCAAACAAATACAAAGACATTTGTTTATCTCCCTTCACCTTTTCCATGCAACTTGTGTCCTACAACCATTATACCACCAAGGCGTTTGTTGCAAAGACTCTTAGGCCTTCATCCCTAGTTTCTACTTGGACATATTACTCCTCCCCATAGGGCTCCAATTAATCATCCCCCAAGTTCCCATACCGAGTCTTCTTCTTGTTCATCTGATTCCTCATCCGATTTCAAGCCTCCTTCACTGCATACTGTCATCATGTTAAGACTCAGTGCAGGTGCAGGAAACCAACCTGGTGTTGGATCTAGTTCTACCCTGGTAGTCACATCTAGCAGAACCATTATAGGAACCATTATGGTAGCTCCAATGCTACCTTTCATGGCTGGATTAAGCCTCTCATATTTTAGCTTGTTGATTAATGACCATATACACCACAATGTTGGTTCACTAGCTATGTTGACTAACCTTCGCTCCGACATTTCCAAGCTTCAGGGTAATTCTGGAGAGGAGCGCACCAATCACATCCACTCCTTGCATATGTGTTGTTCATCCAATTCCATCACCGAGGATTCTATTTATCTTCAGTTGTTGCAGTGCACGCTCACTGGAGATGCTACAAAATGGTATGTTGACCAACCTACCACTTCTCATTCCACTTTTGCGATGCTTGCTAAAGCGTTCCTTTCATATTTTTAGTTAGCTCTCTGATACGACACCGATATGGAGCTCTTGACCAAATTTTGTTAGTCCTCTACCACTCATATTTCTGATCATGTTTAGGAATGGCATAGATGGAGGAGCATGTGTCATGCTCCACCCTTTGAAGACCGTGTCTACCTCGATTGGTTTCTTATAACTCTTTTGGCACCTATTTCCAAATATGTCGCATCTCACTTGCCCCAGATAGAGGAAGAGGCTCTCTAGAGTGCTCTATGATATGACTTGATTGATGCTCAATATGGTTATGTTTTTACTGTTATACCAGACCTCCCTCGTCCTGGTGGTTCCAATGCACTGAGGGCATCTCATTCTGCTGACAATATCATTGGAGCTATTTCACATCCTTCACCATATACTTAGTAGGGTTATGGCCATCCATAGGGAGCAACCATTTCCTCGAATGCTTGTCCATTTCATGTCGGAAACGTGTATTCAGGACAAAGCACATATTATATATTCACCCAACCACATCAGAAGGTTTCAAGGCTAGCTAGTGATTAACCTGTATACCAAATCGTTGCCCCCTCACCATCTTACAACTATGCACTATTGAGCGCTGCAGCCCCTCAAGAATTAGAGCCACAACCTCCCATGCATCCCTAGCCCTATTAGCCACTGCCCTCTCAAGGTCAATTGTATGCACAGTAGAGTGCAACCAATCCACAAAATTCAAAGAAAAATAAGGGAAAGGGTAACAAGGGTAACCAGAGTAACAAAGATAATGAACTCCAAGGGAACCAGCCTAACACCAACAACCAATAACAAGGTGAACGACTCAAGAAAAACAAGGTTATTCGTATGAACAAGCCTTGTGCATGTTGTGGTGTACATGGCCATTATACTCATGAGTGTCCCCTCTTACCCCATATGCGACAAATGTGGGAAGCCCAAGCATATTCTAAAGGTCAACTACCAATGTAGCAATTGCCTCAAAATCCTACGCCATCTCAACCGATCGTGCTCACAAATCCATTCCCTCAGCAAGGATTTTTTGTTTCTCAACCTCAGTAATGTCAAGTAGCCCACCCTCCCTAAATTTCTGGTCTTGGTGACTGTCAGATCCTCATGATGATTTCTAACAAGGTTAATACCTCTGATATCAACTTGCAAACTTGGTTGCATCAATAAGACAAGCCATAGACTTCGTCTGCAACTGATACAAAACCAAAGAATCCACTGAGCCTCTTACACTACCAAATGGTTCATTACAAATCCCTCAGCCTAAAGTTGAGTCAATTCTTAATATCCCCAAGCGACCATTACACCATAAACAACTTCTAACTAGGTTTCCCATACATACAATATAGTAAACGACTTGGTAAAGTCACTTGCTGCCATGTCGATGCTAGAGGTGCTTTCATCGTGCCCATGTCAAAACAGATATCTACTAACTGCTTCAGTTGTAGTAGATCCTTCAGAATATTTTTTGATTTTCTTTCCTATTGATACGTTAAAACTTCTTCCATTACCTCCATCTGTTGCTTTCGAGATACGTTTTCGAGTCCATAATACCATCATCTCGCGATGTATTATTGATGAAGGTGAATCCACCTGTGTGATGTACAATGCCATTTGGAAGCAAATCACGTCACCTAAATTGTCCCCATCCACCATCACTTTGCATGCTTGAGATGGTCACTCATCCTAGCCTCTCGACATGTATCACAATTGTCCAGCGAATCTTGTTGGAAAGATTGTTTAGGTAGGCGTTGAGGTAATTGACGCCCCTCTAGATTACAAAATTCTATTGGGTCATATTTATACATATGCCACGTCATCCGTTGCATCTGTAGTGTTCTGCAAAATCTTCTTCCCCCATGAAGGGAAGATCATCACTATCAATCAGTTGACATATTATGAGCCATCATATTTAACATCCCCTGAGTCCATTATTTCATTGATCTAGGGCAAGTAGCTTGCCACCACTCTCACCGTTGTTTCACCTGCATTCTACAAATATTCCACCTTGTTGGGTGCTTTCCCTGGTCCTCCCCCTCCCATCTCTGAGACTATATCTTTGAGTGTTTCCATGTTACAAGCATCACGGGATACTCAAAAGCAGTATGGTACCTCTGCTCAACATCCAGCTCCTCAACACCCTATTATTACCATCTCAGTTGAGCCATCCAGATCCACCCACCCAAGACCTCCTCCATTTGTGGGTGTCTCCCCTTTGTTCCCACTAGGAACTATTCCTCCGGGTCTTAACCATCCACGATTTGTTCTGCTGGGAGATTACCTTGTAGGACAGATACCTCTTTTGTTTCCTCCTCCTGGGATATTTTCTATACCTATCATTTCTTCATTTTTTCTCTCTAATATGACATGGGGATCCGAGTATGGTACATTAATCCCTCAGCAAACACTCTGCCTGGTTAGCTCAGACCATATCATGCTTTGACCCCAGTTCAACCAGTACCTACGACCCATGTTGTTTCTTCAGTTCCATTGCAACCTCAACAAGGAACCATTCTTGTTGCGAAGGCATCCAGACAAGGGGCCAAAGCCAAGAGGAAAGAACCTAAGCACAAGGCTCCCCAAGCTCCTCCAACCCCCAAAGCTCCAAAGCTGACACATCCATGCACTTTGTGTAAGGTTGTTGGGCATGCCACCAATAATTGTCCTGAAATTTCTCATCTCAAACTTTTGGTTCATGAAAGGTTTCCTGAGTCTAATATCCCTAAGGTCCATGTTACCTTATCGCATTCAGCTAAAAGACTTAAAACATTGCACACAAATCACCCTTGTGCCTTGTGCGATCATTATGGTCATTTTTCCCATTATTTCCCTTTTCTCGATGAATTTCGTGATTATCTCCAAGTGCTTTGCGACTTTGAGGCCACTCGTATTAGATCATCTACTCCTCTACCTATGGATTCTAGGACCACTAGTACACCTGAAAATGGGGACTATGGTCGAACCATTATGATTCTCCTCCTAATGTGAGATGATATACCCCATTGTCTATATCGTTTACATGTTGTCATCCTTGATTTCCTCGCAGGAATACCTTTATGAGGTTTTTTCACACACTTCTATCGTAACCTCCTTCATCAGAAACACATGTCTCAACATTGGTATATTTTCCATCTACTATCTCATTTTCAACCATTCCAAATGATGCGTATGTGAACCTTCTTTCTCATGAAGATGCACCATGTCCTACCCCCACATCATGTAGTCAGTCTTCCTCTCATCCACCCATCTTCCATTCTGATGAGGATATCTTGGAAACTATGTCTACCCTTGATACCTTGGACTTAGGCAAGGGGGCATATCTTCTGGAGGATTTTGAAGGCCAACTCCTTCCTAATCCTTGCAATGCACTCTACCTTAAGAAATTTCACCCATAGCATATCCCATTTATTTGCATGTATTTATTTATGTCATGCATTTAGGTAGGTTTCATCATCTCATTTATTGTCTTGTTCACCTTTCATATGGATCCATCATCCACACCGTATATTGATTATGCCGAAGGTGCAAGTCTCTTCTCCAGGAATCTAGCCTTCGCATTATGGTCCATTTTCACCCCATTGCATATGTTAGTCCATTCTAATGACGTGTGCATTGGATTTGCTACCAATAACCTGACCGAATATGATGTAGTGATAGGTTTATTATTTGATTCCCTTTCTCATCGCATCCTTCATCTTCATGTTCATTTAGATTCCTCGTTGCTTGTCATTCAACTGAATGGTGTGTATCATGTGCATAACCAAGTCCTATTTAGAATATATCTACGAGTTATGTTGTTGGTACATGAATTTGAAACCATCACTTTCAGTCATGTTCCTAGAGCCCAAAATGACTATCTAAATACCATTGCAAATAACATTATAGATTGGAATTTATCACAAGTATACCACAGAAGAAAACCATAATCAAAACAAATGGAAAACCAAAACCATCATATAAAAGATGCATAACCACATTATGTATCAACATATAAAAAGAATGTGTTTGGAGTTTTCCACTCTAAATACATCTTGTACTCCCATAGCATATTGGGAGGCACATAGGCCCCTACATCTCCTTATCATCCTTTGGAGGATCTCGTATAAATTTGGGCTGAGATGATTGAATCCCTTTTTCAATCACTCAGAACACAATGGTGCTCGACAAACTCCTCCTGCTAGGGGGTATCATTCCCACCTTTTCATACTGGATCAGTCCCCTCCATCACTTCAACACCCTCCAAGGTAAATGAGCATATAAACAACATAATAGGAACAAAAATACAATAAATATACCAGCCATAAAAATCCATATATACATTAGTACATTTTCACATCAAAATAAATGGAATGAATTTTTCATTAATAAATGAAATGAACCAATGGTGATGGGACTACCATGCTCCACCTAACAATAGATTAGCTGAGACAAGTCTCTCTTCAGCCAATCACCCCCATGTCATATTTGAAGCATGAATATGGGACTCATATAACACATCATAAACATCAATCAATGTGGATGCCACTGGAGTTTGCTGCCTACACCATGAGGAATTTGAGTGCATCCTAGTCCCTTAAGATTTACTATACATTTGCAGTCTGATCTAGGGATCACTAGGCGCTACACCAAAACATACTCTCTAGGCTTTACCATGCATTCCACCCCAGAATCGCTAGGCCCAACAGAGAGAAAATCCACCTCTTGGCTTTACCGTATATCCCTCCATTCACAGGAAAGGATTCCTAGGCACACTAAGGCACACATTTGGCTTTACACAACCCACAATCCGGTTCAGGGGTTACTAGGCCAGTGGCTTCGTGCATCCTCAATCTAGTTCAGGGACCACTACCACCATGTGTTTGTCAATTCGGAGATCCACCCCACTCAGCTTTGAATCCAATCTGGCCATGCACCACAAAATGCATGAAAGAACCCATCTCATCAAAGTTATGAGGAAATGGCAAGGCTAAGCTAAAAATACTGTCACACCTAGCAAAACCCATGGCAGAAAATAAATACATGCAATCCCATGCACCCCAGATCTAGCAAGGAAAATACAAATGCAAGTTGATACATGCAATGAAGCCTATTGTAGCTACTTGATCTTGCCTTTCCCTGTTTGATCTTTGCTTCTTCTTGCCTTCTTTGCCTTTCTTGATCCAATGCCAAAGTGCTCCAAGAAAACTCTAAGTTTCCAAAAGTATCAGAGAGAGAGAGAATAATGAGAGAGCTCCAAAACTGAACTGACCAAGTCCTGACCATTGATCCTCAGAAGCCTTTTATTAGTGAGACCTTTACTTTCTTCATTTTCCATTATTCTCCTTCAATTTCCTCCTCAAATGCAACAGGTGACCTTTCACTTTCCTTTTCTCCTAATTTCCATTATTTTCATAAATAAATATGCCATAATACATGTTTTCCTCTTTAATTCATTAGCCATTTTCTTTTCCACTTTCCTTAGCCATAAACAACAAAATGAGCACACACTAGGATGTCCTTCCCACCATTCATCTCGGAAGGATAAACCCTAGGATGTCCCTCCCACCCATTTTTTAGTGGAAGGGCCATTATATATCATGTACTTAGATGTTATTATATTCTGTCCTAGTTCATGTTTTTCCAGGTGAATTACGTATATGGGACACATTGTATTATTCTCTGGCTCATTTATGGCAGCATGTCATGTACCATTTAGCATGTACGTTATTGGTCAGCTTCATTTTCTAGGGCACATTATTATTTTTGTACTAAGTATCTCGGCAGGTATAGGTATGCCTCCCCTGCCTCACTAAGATCTAGTACCACAACAAAAAAAGGAGACTTACATTGGTCTCACACCCTCTCTCAATATACTCTTTCGCTTCAGCTCCATTGGTCTCTCTCTCTCTCTGACTCCACTTTGTTGTCTTGTGATTGTGTCCTTAAAACATACTTTGGTCATACGTTTTGTTCCTGATGCTCATATGTTGGGGGGGAATTTATTATCACCAAAACTTGGTCATGTAGCCATAGTTTACTAAATGGATCAATGTAAACCATGTAGGGCAAATTTTACGATAGTAAAATTGCTTTCACTGTGAGAAATTACTCAATAAACCACATTTGTTAAGTCATTTATAATTAAACCCATGAAGAATAATTAAATAAATCACTATTTATTTAATTATATTCTATGCATAATTAATTAAACCATTGTTTAACTAATATCCCTTGTCATATTTGACCCGTTATGAGAAATAAATAGATAAATCATTAATTATCTTATTCTTCTCTAGGAATAATTAATTAATCACTAATTAGTTATTATTCCTTGTCAAATTTGACTAACTCCCCAAGGAATACTTAAATAAATCATTATTTGTTTATTATTCCTTAACCATATTTCTTGAGACGATAAATAAATCATTTATTTATTTATTATTTCTAAATAAAAGTTTAAATATTTGTTCCCCCCCACCAAATATAATAAAATATTCCAAATGGTTAATTCTAGAATTTGGTTAATAATATTTTATTATTTCTTGTTTTTCAAGAATAACCTAATATATTGTTATAAATAGAAGAGTTTTACATTCATTATTCACTTTTGATTATTTTCATTGTTGCACTCACGGTTGTAACTAGATCATTATTATTACTCTCACACACCATTTTTCTTTTCCATATTGAGTTCTCATTGAGCTCAAACATTTTGTTTGATGGGTTTTACACATTATAGAGGAGAGAGACTGTACAAAAACTAAAGACATTGAGGATAGACAAGAACCCATCCCATCAAGGGGGACTGGTAACATTATTTGTTCCCTTCACAGTTGTCATTTAATTAAATATATTCTATATATATGGTTTCCATTGGATTATTGGAGTTACTTGCGAACATTACATTTTGTTGTTTAACTTGTTCTGTGGCATAGATCAGGGCTTTGGCATGTTTTGTTTCTATCATTTCGTATAGATCCACACTGTTTAATAGTCATTTTTATTGTTTGGGTTGTTTGTCATCCACAGCGTAAAGTGATTTCTTTTTGAACAACTTCAAGAAGAATACCTAATAACAATTTTCTTAGGTTTTATCATAGGACTTTCTCAATATGAAAATCAATTATGGTTAACCCTGGTCAGCCATGGTCAATCAAGGTCAAGATTGCTCAAACATGCTCGACCATGGTCAATTATGGCCAATCATGGTTAACCATGGTCAACAATGGTCCAACATCACATTGCAACAAATATTGTCTTAATATGAAGTTCAACCATGGTTAAGCATGGTCAACCATGGTCAATCATGGTTAACCGTGGTCAACAACAGTCAATAATTATGGTCACATTGTGACAAAGACAATCTCTTGGTCCAACATCACATTATGAGAACCATGGTCAACCATAGCCAAACATGATTGATCATGGTCCAACGTGACATTTTGACAAAGATCGTTTCAATATGAAAATCAACCATGGTCAACCATGTTTGTTTTATGGTTTATAGTATTTATCTTAAGGTTTATATGCCTTAGGTTTACAATATTAATACCTTGGGTTTAGTTTTATTCTCTTGGATTTAATATTATTCCCTTGGATTTTTATTATTAATCCCTTGTTTTTATTAATCTAAGGGTTCATATTCCTAGGGTATAATATTATTGATATGGCTTATACTATTAATCCTAGGGTTTAATATAAATCCATTAGGTTTATTATCCACTACATTTATAATATAAATTCCTTGGGTTTATAATATTAATAATCATTTACATTTATGGTCAACCATGGTCCAACGTTTCTTTGAAAAATATTGTCTCTATACGAAAATCAATTATGGTCATCTATGGTAAATCATGGTCAGCCATGGTCCAACATCATTTTGTGGCAAAGATTGTCTCAATATGAAAATTAACCATGGTCAACCATCCTCAACCATGGTTAACAATGGTTAATCATTCCGAACCATGGTCAACCATGGTCCAACATTGTATTATTAAAATTATTTTCTCTATATGAAAATGAACCATGGTCAACCATGGTTAATAACCATGGTTACATTGTGAAAAATATTGTCTCATGGTCCAATGTCACATTATTACAATCATAATATTCATAGTAAACCATGGTCCAATGTCGTATTGTGACAAAGATTGTCTCCATATGAAAATCAACCATGGTCAACTATGGTCCAACATCGCATGGTGACAAAGATTCTCTGAATATGAAAATCAATCATTGTCAACCATAGTCAACCATGGTCCAATGTCGCATTGTGACAAAAATGGTCTCAATATGAAAATCAATCATGTTTGTTTTATGGTTTATAATATTTATCTTAAGGTTTATATACCTTGGGTTTACAATATTAATCCCTTGGGTTTAATATTATTCCCTTGGCTTTTTAGTATTAATCCCCATTAGGGGGCTTTTGAGGTCTAAAATGGGCCTCCTAGGAAAAATGTACAACCAAAATAAAATTTATAAGAACCAATAGGATTCAAGTTGATGATGTCAACCATGGGGGATGATTCAACATTTTTGGAGTAAAACAGTAAAAATATTAAAAAAAATAAAATAATAAAACTACTTTTTCAACTCGTATTTTCAACTTAACTCCCTAAGGTTTTACTGAAATTTCAAGTAGGAGTACTCATTGGATGCAAAATTTGATTCCTCATCCAATTAGTACCCATATTGCATACTTTTGATGGACCCTGTTACACGAAAAATGAGAAATACATGAAAAAACATTATTACAATCATGATTTTCATGTATTTCTCATTTTTCGTGTAGTAGGGTGCATCGAAAGTATGAAACATGGGAACTTCTTGGATGAGGAATCAAATTTTACATCCAACAAGGGTTTTTGCTCAAAATTTGAGTAAACACATAGGGAGATAAGTTGAAAAAATAGTTTTTCTTTTTTGCCTCTAAAATTTGATGGTGTAATCTAATCATATTTTATTATTTCCACTATTATTTTATAATTTTCTTAGGCGACCCATTTGAGACCTCAAAATTCCCCTAATGTCGGGTTTATTAATCCCTTGGGTTTATAATAACAATTGTTTGGGTTTATTAATCTAAGGGTTCATATTCCTAAAGTATAATAGCATTGATAGAGTTTGTAATATTAATCCTAGGGTTTAATATAAATTCCTTGGTTTAATAATCCATTGAGTTTATAATATAAATATCTTAGGTTTATTAATACCTTCGACTTATTAATCTCATTGTGACAAAGATTGTATTGATACGGAAATCAATCATGGTTAACCATGGTCAACCATGGTACAATGTCACATTGTGACAAGGATTGTCTCAATATGAAAATCAATCATGCTCAGCCATGGGAAACCATGTTTATTTTAGGGTTTATATACCTTGGTTTTATAATTTTAATCTCTTAGGTTTAATATTATTCCCTTGGGTTTATAATCCCTTGAGGTTTTAGTATTAATCCCTTCGGTTTATAATATCAATGCCTTGGGTCTATAATCATGGTCAGCGATAGTCCAATGTCACATTGTGACAACGATTGTTTTAATATGACAATAAACCATGATCAACCATTGTCAACCATTGTCAACCATGGTCCAAAGTCACGTTGAGACAAATATTGTCTCAATGTGACATTGGATCATGGTTAATATTAAATGATGATGTTGGACATTGAACATAGGGCATTGGACAATCAACCATTGGACATTGTCCAATGATCCATTGAATAATCATGGTTAGTATGACATTGGACCATGTTCAACCATGATTGATCATCATTTAATAATAACCGAGGTAATTATAAATTCATTGGTTTTATAATATTAATAATTGCTAACGTTTATAATATTAACCATGGTTATCCATTGTTGGTAAATTATTCATGGTCAATGTGATGGTTAATAGTAAATGATGGTCAATCATGATTAAATATATGATTAACTACAATTGACCATGGTTAGTATGCATCCCTTGGGTTTATAGTATCAATCCATTTGGTCAATTATATTCATCCCTTTACAAACAGTAATTATTAGTTATTAATAATTAATAATTTATAATTATTAATATTATTACTAATTTTTTATTATTATTAATTATTATTTTTTAATATTTTTATTTATATTATTTATTAATTTGGCTAATTAATAAAAATAAAAATAATTTATATAATTTATAAATAATAACATTAAAATTATTAATGTTAATATTATTAATAATGTGGTTGATATACACTTATAGGTGTTTATCAATCACATTTTTATCTCATCAACCGATTACAAGTATTTCAGATCTTGTTCCTCTTAAGATATTTAACACATGACTTCCTAGCCAAATGATCTCCTTTCCTTTTTATAGGCAAGCCCTTACACAAACCATGGATCAAAACCATAGAAAGCCAATACAAGGGACCTAAAACCAGGGTTCAATATTTTAGATGCTATACCACAGACCAAAACCATAGGATCAAACACGTCAGACTAAATACCATGGATCAATCAAAAATATTCCCACGTGCGCGTGCTTCTCTGCATGAAAGTGAGTGAATTTGACGTCCGCACCTTTTGTTCAGAAGACCTGTGGGTATGTCTGCACTTTTTGTTCGGGGAACCTGCGGGTCTGCAGCTTTTGGTAGGTGCACCTATGGGTATCTAATTTTCTATTATTTTGAGAGCCTGAACAGTGATTTGCTTCTTGAGTGAGTTTCCATCAAGGACAACACCTGTGCCATAGCACCAAACCAGAGTCATAATGCGAACACTATGGTGTGTTTCTAACTCCATGGTGGATGATAGTATTTGGTTGCGTCTCTTTCCCCACACACTTACTGGAAATGCAACCAAGTGGTACATTGAGTTATCGCATGCGTCAGTCAATACCTTTAATTCTTTAGTGATGGAATTCTTAAAGCACTTCCAGCTACCCATCCACTATGAAACTGGGATGTAACTCCTCACTTCATTACATCAGGATACCGCCACCCACATCTCTGATCATATACATGAATGGAGACGTAGGCGGAGGTTAGTCAAAGCTCCCCTCCTAGACTATGTATTAGTGGATTGGTTCTGTAAGTTTCTACTCCCCAAAATCGCTAAAGATGTTGCCTTAGGTGGTGCATTCATGGAAGACCAATCCATTTTCCATTCCCAACACTTATATCTTATGTATGCATAGTTTGGAACTTTATATGATTTCATTCCCAATTCCCCTCGCAAATCCAATGCTCCCACTACTCAACAACCCGAAGCGCATGCCGATGGGATTATCGGCGCAACGTTCGGGGCTACTGTAAAACAACTCAATGGTCACATTTCCCAGATGTTAGTTCACCTCTCTACCAAATCAACTGCTCTTCCTACCACTGAGATAAACTCTGTGGAGTCTACACAAAAACCCGGTTGTAAGAACAAGAAGAATAAGAAAAAGACCACTCCTTCTAAAGAGTAATCAACAAAGTAGTACAACCCAAAGCAGAAGGTTGTTGTGCCCTCTGATGATGGAAAGGATAAACCCGCCAGATTCCCTTGCAAAATTTGTGCTGAAAACCACATGACCTATCATTGTCTGTGTCTTGAGGAATGCATATTTTTCATTGCTAAAAAGGACACTGGAAGGACCCCTGTTGTCCTGAATAATCCTTTCCCTACTCAATAGCAACAAAACCTTGTTGCAAACCAACCCCAACCCCCGCAAGGGGGAAATGGCAATTCACAACATCCTTCAGCTGGTGAAGGAACATCTACCATTTACACCTTTGAAATGGTAGATCTACAAACCAAAGCCAAATCTTATGGAGCTCTAGTCGCTCATGCAGAGGAAGCCTCCTCAATTCAAAACCCACCACCACATAATGATCTTCATATCGAAAGGTCACTTTCTGATCTTGTGATTTGGCCCCCAAAAGGGGCACTTCGTCACACAACACATAACACATCTGAACGTGCTGCCAAAAACTACAATATTGTAGAAGATTTGGCGCAAGCGCCATCGGCTATGTCGGTGCTCGAAGTATTACAAACCCGTCCAACACAAAGGAAATCTCTGCTTTCAGCAATTGGTGGTATCGAACCTCAGGATTCCATGCTTGCAATTTTCAACATGGAAAAATGTAAACCTCCCTTTTCACACCAGCTTGCATTTTAGGTGCAAATATTTTCAAAAGGAAAAGGAATACATAGAATTTTCATTGACAAAGATGCTTAAACCTACTTAATTTCAGCTTCATGTTGTCTTGCTTTGGGTTCTCCAACCCTATCCCCATTGTCGAATTCCCTTAAAGTTTTCGATGGCTAAACTTTCATCCCAAAAGGATACCTAGCTAGCTACCCCATCACCTTGAATGGGAAAATGGTAACGGTCGACATCGAAGTCATAGATAGAAAGCTTGACTATAAACTCTGGTTGGGTCACAGTTGGACTTATGCCATGACTGCCATTGTGTCTACTGTCTTTCACATCATCCTATTATTTTTGGATGGAAAGACAGTCATAGTGGACCAACTGTCCTTTTGTACCCCTGATTATTCCTTGTTACCTAGCAGCTTTGTACCCTTACTGGGTGGTGTACCTGACACTTACGTTAGTATTGGTACTGGTATATTGAAGGGCTCTTCCTTGACGAGTTGTTTCCCTCTTCTACCACCCATGGTTCCGTAGATGGTCAATATGGTTTCATCCATTCCTCATGAACCTATTGATACTTGGATCCTACCGGCCCCTTTAGACATTGACACTCACAGAGAACAAATACCATTTTCATCAGCTGAATTAGCCTACCAAGCCATTCCATCTGCATCAGAATCTCTGGTCACTTTGGTCTTGGCCAATAGTACCACTTCCCCTTCCATAACTGCTCCTTCCAATCTCTTCAATCAAGTCCTACCTACGAACGAGGCTATTAGATAGATCATGTGTTTAGAAGAGGACCTTCGGAAGACTCTCACCATCGTGTTTCAATATCTAATTTTGACATGATGCCTCTTCAAATATTGTCAATTGACGCACTTGAAATCATTTCCTCACCTTATATGACTATCCAAACCTTGGACTCAAAAGGAAACGTGGGCAATATTTCAAAGTCATTGCTCATTGATATTTATGTCATGCCACGCATTGTAGAAAACATCCAGGTTGGAACAGATTGCAATCCTGATGAAATTGCAAGATTCACCTAACTTTTTAAGGAATTCCATGATGTATTTGCTTGGTCTTACGAGGAAATTCCTGGCATATATCCTTCTATCGTCGAGCATGAGATCAAGATATCGGACAATGCTAAGCCTATTTGCCAAAGCCTTAGACCAGTCTACCCCCACAAAACAGTAGCCATCAAGACTGAGGTAGAAAATTTGTTACATACTGCTTTCATCTATCCCATTCCCTTAATAGAATGGGTTTCTAATCTATTTCCTATCGATAAGAACAAGGAGTGATCTGTGTATGTGTCGACTATCGAGACTTGAATGCCGCCTATCTGAAGGATAATTATCCAACACTGCTCATCGATCAAATCATCGATGACTGTGCCAATTAAAAATCATTCTCATTCATGTATGGCTTCTCAAGATACAACCAGATTACTATAAAACCAAAAGACCAGCACAAAACTGCCTTCATTTGCCCATGGGGAATCTTTTTCTATCAAAAACTCCCATTCGATTTAAAGAATGCTAGAGCAACATTTCAAAGGGCCATGGAATGCAAATTTCATGATATCATACATATCATTCAAGCTTACTTGGATGACCTTCCAGCCCATTCCAAGAAGTGAGAATAGCACCTAGATCATTTAAGAGCTATCTTTCTTAGGTGTCAGTTTTATAACATACGCCTGAGTCCACATAAATGTGTTTTCTTTGTTGATTCTGGATGCTTAATTAGATTCATTGTCTCCAAGTACGAGATTAGGGTTGATAAGGTAAAGGAAATTACTCAATTTTCAGAACCCCAATTGATTCTGTAGCTCCAACATTTGCATGGGAAAGAAAAATTCTTACAGTGGTTCATTGTAAACTATGCTGAGTTGATGAAAGGCTTTATGCGCCTACTTAAGAAGGGATTGCCATATCTATGGGATGATCAAGCTCAACGATCATTTGATTCCTTGAAAAAGGCACTTATATCAGCCCCACTCCTTAGCGCTCCCAACTATGGACGCGACTTTATTCTATACCTGGCAGCCTCACCATCCTCTCTAGGAATGGTCTTGGTTCAAACTCACAATGACCAGAGTGAGCATGTGATATATTATCTTTCAAAAGGCCTGGCTCGGCCCGAACTCAAATATTCACATGTGGAAAAGTTGTCCTTGGCAATTGCCTTTACTATCAACTGCTTCCGACATTACATACTGCTGCAACAAACTACTGTTATCGCCTTGGAGAATCCCATGAGACAAATTTTGTCTTGTCAAGTCATTGGAGGGGAATATTTTAAATGGCTCATGATCCTCCAAAAATTTGATTTGGTGTTCACTACTTCCAATGTGAAAAATTCCTTATTCTTCGTTGAACTTTTGTCAACTCTTCCCATCGTTGATCCTAATGAGATATCTAATTATCCTCTTCCAGATGAAGCTATCTACCTTATCAACACTACACTACTGACCCTTGGTATGGTGACATTCCTATATACCTCCAAGTGAAATGTTTCTGCCCTGAGCTATCGTCAGGTGACCTATGTCGCATCTGCCACCAAGTGCAACACTATTTAGTGCTTAATGATATGTTATATCGTCGTGGCGTTGATACAGTTCTTTGATGTTTCTTCACTCATGAGGAGGTGGAACACATTTTAAATGGCTACCATGATGGGGCATGTGGTGGTCATCTTTATGGCATATCTACTACTCAGAAAATTTTTCGTGCAGGCTACTACTGGCCAACCTTGTTCAAAGATTGTATCAAGGCTATCTGATAGTGCCATCCTTGTCAAGTGTTTACAAAGAAAATGTGCACTCCTCTGGCCCTACTGCACCTGGTTATCTCCATCGGCCCCTTTGCCAAATGGGGGATAGACTTCGTAACTTGCAACCCCATTTCCTCTACCAGACACAACTATATTATTGTAGTTGTGGACTATTTCATGAAATGGGCCGAAGCCCTTCCCACCTTCCAGGCCGATGGAGAAACCATGATTCTAGTCTTATTTAATTAGGTCATTTTTCGCTTCGATATGCCCCACACAATCATTATAGACCATGGGTCTCATTTTTCAAAATCACATGATGTCTTACTTAACATCGCTGCTCAATTTTTGCCAGGGTCAATCATCCTCCTACTACCCCCAAGATAATGGTCAAGTAGAGGCCGTCAATGGTGTCTTAAAAACCATGATCTATAGGTTAGTAGGGAATCATAAAACCCACTGGAATATAATGTTGTATCCTACATTGTGGGCATACCGAACTTCAGTTAAAACTGCTACAAGCTTCACACCTTTTCAACTAGCTTATGGCCTGGAAGTAGTTTTACCAACTGAGTGTCAAATTCCTTCCTTATGAATCACCGTTGAACTCTTTCCCGACACCACAACCGAATAAAAGCGCTTGTTATACCTAAATCAACTAGATGAAACCCGTCAAGATGCCAAATTGGCACTCGATGCCCACAAGTGCCGGGTCAAATCCTAGTATGACAAAAAGGTCAACCCTCATTCTTACCGAGAGGGAGATCTTGTTTTGCTCTACGATAAAAAACATGACCTCTTGGGGGCAATAACACTTCAACCCATATGGCTCGATCCATATTTCGTCAAGAAAGCGCTCTCAAAAGGGGTACATGAACTTCAAGATTGGGAAGGAGTCCCGCTCATTGAGCCCTGAAATAGGCTCTATCTAAAAAAGTATTATGCCTAGTACTTCACTAGGCACGTGCTTTGTAATTTTATGTATTTATAAGTTTTTCTTATTTTTTAATGTGACTATATTTTTTGGTATTTATTGAAGTATTTCTCTCATACATATTTTTTGTAATGCATATTCCTTGATTACCCTTGGCATATGTAGGATACGCAAATGGTGCCAGTTCTCACACACAGCATATTGCATTAGATGCTTGGGTCATTTACACACCTAAGTCATAACTGTTTTGTCCCGGGGGAGTCTTTCTTGGTGTTTCCACCAACAATATTGTTGAGTATATGTCCGTAATTTCACTTCTCACTGAAGCATCATCAAGGGACATCTCCAATCTGGTGGTCAGGTTAGACTCTCAGCTTGTTGTTATGCAATTGACAAATCATTATCACGTTCGTAATCCAATCTTGTTATGTCATTATTTAAGAGTACAACTCTTGGATTGTCAATTTGAGTTTATCACATATGAACACATTCCTATATAATTTAATACAGTTGATGATTCATTAGCAAACTATGTGTTAGATTGGCATCTGTCTCACTCGCTATAGCTACATGTATGAAAGTAAATGTTTAGAAAATTAAAAATTTACAAAAACACTTAAAAAAATTTACATAATAAAATACCAAAATATCTGTAGATATATATAGAATTTAATACAGTTGTTGATTCATTGGCATCTATCTCATTCGCTATAGATACATGTATGAAACTAAATATTTACACAATTAAAACTTTACAAAAACACTTGAAAAACATTTACATCATAAAATACCAAAATATCTGTATATATATATATCGAATCCAACCTTTTACATCAAAATATTCCCAAATCTTGGGTGTTTTAAGTACAAAATGGCTACCAAGCCTAGATATAAACATCCACTGGCTATACCAAAGCGCCTACTAATAGATCTTGTTACTCATGCAATGATAACACTGCTAGCTATCCTCTGAAGAGGAACCAAAAACCGCTCAGGCACACTGACTGTGTGTCACTGCACATGAGCAGAAACCACCCTCATAGGAAGGGGGGGGAACACCCATGCTCAAGCCTCGAAGTTCCTCAGAACCTTGCAAAGACTTTCAGCATCACCCCCCCATCAGGTAGTTGCCCTCCTTGCCTCACTTCTCGAGGTTTTCCTGTAGGTCATACTGGTGCCACATCTGTGTCAAGAAAAATCTTCATGTCAGTGCATTTTCACCCATAAAAACAACAAAAACATAACATAAACATTCGAAAGCTTAAAAATACTTTAAGTGCTCTCAAAAATTATTCCTACATTGAGGCCCCCAGTTTGTTCCAGGTGGAAAAATCAAGTCAGGGTCATCGATGAAGTCCATGCCCTCTTAAGCATAGTTGTCAATCATCACAATCTAGCCACTAAGCCATTCAAAGAAATTTTCTTCGAAAAGATGTCAGATAGGTCCTCCTCCTGTGCAAGGATCAAGTGGTGCCCATCACCTCTATCTATACTCGCTTGGATAGAGGGGACCTAATCTCATCCACGAGTGCATAACGGGTACCCTCTCAAGTATGAATGAGACAATGAGAGTGACATACCCAAAACTCTATTGGGTTTGAGTTTTGCATGCGGTCAATTTTTCCTTCAACTAATGAAGCACTACCTCGCACCAGATGAATATTTGTGGCTGGACATAGTCAACTGCAAGAAATAGTTGGGTCTTTGTTACAACGTGGGGACTCTTTGACCCCACCAAATGCACAATCATCCATAAAATGGCCCTCATAGATTTGGATATAATCATCTCTATATGGACTATGTTGCTGACGATTCAACTCTCAAATGATGCAAATGGTGAAAGTGGAGGCTCAAGAACTCCCTTATAGTCACTTTGGAGACATGACTTATCTTAGTTGAAGTCATTAAAGTAGAAGTAGTCCATTTACAATGATATTTATGATGCGCCACAACCCCATATTGGCAGAAATTGCTCATTTTTTGATGAAAGAATTTTCAGGATTGAATGACAGAAATGACCATGTGCGATTCTCTATGAGCGCTTTATTTTATGAGATACTTTATCTCTATAAAACTATAAAATCCCCGAGTTTTTCATCATTGGGCTCGTTAAACACTTACGACAATGGTTCGAGAAACTCCTTTTCCCTCTTTTTGTAGCTCTTTAAACCAAAAAATATCGATTGAGCATTCCTTTTGGGGACTTTTTTTCTCGCTCATGAAATCAAAAAAACCCTGAGTTCCTTCTTCAGGCTCATTAAAAACTTTTGGAGAAGATCTGAGCATTCTTTTTATGAACTTTTCTCGCTCGTTAAATCGAGAAAACCCTGAGTTTATGTCATTAGGCTCATTAAACACTTACAATGAAGATATGAGCACTTTCTTTTTTGGGACTATTCCTTGCTCTTAAATCGAAAAATCCCTAAGTTTTTCCCTTCTTTGGGCTCATTAAATATACGAAGAAGGAATGAGTGGTTCTTTTACCTATTTTTCCTCGCTCACTAAATTGAAAAATATACCTTGAGTTTTCTTCATTTGACTCATTTAAAATTCCATGAAGGTATTGAGTTTGTCGTCATGTGACTCATTAAACTTTCATGACGAATATCAAGTTTACTTCGTCTCTTCGTACTCGTAACAAAATGAGGAAAACATCTATTTGAGCATAGGTTTCTCTTTATCCAGAATCATTAGATTAACGTATGGGAAATAAACCATTCCGGGTATACTATTAAACTTTTGTCGCACCCAGTTAACAACTATGACAAAGGAACCACCTTGGAGTCATTCTCTATGATCTTTTCAGACTCTCAAAATATGAAAAGACCACTGAGTTGTCTCATCTGGACTCATTAAATTAAACAGATGAGGAATATAGTCACTCTTTTTATGACCCTTTTCAGACTCTTAAAACATGAAAAGGTCGACGATTTTGCTTGTATGGACTCATTAAACTAATCAGATAGGACATAGAGTCGCTCTTTTCACAGTCCTTTTCAAACTCTTAAAACCTGAAAATATCAATTAGTTTACCCATCTGGACTCACTAAACTAATCATATGGGGAAAGTGGACAATACAATTGTGTTATGTTCCATATTTTGAAAGAGTTTTCTCGCAGCAGTCACTCCCTTAAACATGGCACTTCCTCAGATAAACCTTCCTTATGACAGCCTCTCAATATGAATCTTACCATCCTATGAGTTTAGCCTATATACCTAGATGTTCTTGCATCTATGTATCATAACACTCTTTGGGGTTCATGAGTCTAGTGCTGCATGGTTAAAAACCATTGTCGTGCCTTCTATTGTTCAAGGGAAAACCTTTATCTTCTATTTCCTGCATCAAACCACCAAGCATATCCTACCATCATGCCCTCTATCACTTTGACCCAACGCTCAAAATATTCCTAAAAAACAATAATTCTTGTCCCGTTTCATGTCGAATGATGTAGGACACCTTATTGCCTACCTTTCAATAGGTATCTTCCTATCGACTTCAACACTTTATCTACGAAGAAGACCCAGAAACAATCTAGTGCCTTGGTACATGCAGACATCAGTGATAGGTCACCTTGTGTTTGATCAGGGGCTTTCATTATTGGCTCTTGGTTAAATGATTCTATGAGTGTTCAATGACAAAAACATTTTTCGCACTCATTAGATTGTATTGTGCATCTTGGAGACCATCACCATTATCGGTGGCCATCCTTGTGTCTATTAACGGTCTCCATTATTGACTGGTAATCAGACAATTTTGTGCATGTTTGACATCAATGCCTATGTTCACATGTTGTTGCAGTGAATCAGAAATGAAGACGTTGGCTAGAGGCTTGCATCACTTAGCCTTGTTTCCTCTCCCAAGTTGCGTTTATTGGTTTTTGGAGATAACTCATAAGAATGATCCTATTATGACACAAGTTTTGAATTATGCTTATCAGTGGCTACCATCATCATATCTCTTTTCTGAGAAAATCACTCTGACATAGCTACTGAACATGGGAATGCCAAACTCAGGACATGACTTTAATTGTTTTATATATATGTGTCGTATCAGGTTTCTCGTACCACCTGAAGCTCTGATTCTCTCTATCTTTTTTCCAAAAGAAAAGGATAGTTAAATATAAAGTATTTTGGCCACCGTCGTAGCCTATGATCTCACACTTTACGAGGCATCTGTTATAAAGGAAAATTACCTCCTCATCATCTCAAGGACAAAGACATGATGACTAAAGGACTGACCAAGTTCACAGGCCCAGTTGTCAAGCTAACGTTGTCTAAACACTAGCAACCTGCTTTATAAATCTTCCTAGCAAGGATAACTGTGTGTTAATGCCCAAAGTAACTTTGTTTTTACCTCGGGAAGAGCGTTAGTGAACCCTAATGAGTTTTTATTTGTCAAGGGAACAAGTTGACTGGGAAAATATCCCTATATTCTCTCCTATGTCAGCTCATAAAAGCAGGGAAATATCAGAACTCGACCTATTTGGGGGAATTACTAATTCCTAATGGAGTATACAAATGGGAAAGAGCACAAAGGCATGGAAACATCACTGCTTTTGCCTAATGGAACTCATGAAGCACTTGGAAACCCTAACCTCACATGCTATATATTCAAGGCTAGGGCCATTGTGAAATGGATCAAACCATTTGAAAGGATTCCCTATTTTACTGTCGAGCAAAGTCTCGGACTAAGGCATCAGAAGAGGTTAATAAGGGAGAGAGATAGAGGAGCTGGAGGGGTAAGTGAACATTGATGCAAATGATGGTTGTAATCACTCTTTCTACATCAATATAGAACTACAGTTGTGTTGTCCACTCCGAGATGTTGATAGTATGACTTGTTTGTATGTTTAATCAATATCATTACCATGAGTGGCTTAGTTATATGCAACTAGATATCCTTATATGTTCATGGATTTTTTATCAAGGCTTTATGCTGTCATATTACACTTGTCTTTGTTAAGTGCAGGTTTTGATCTGGAGTCGGGTCAGGGGTATTTTGCCTAGCTGCATTGCACTCTCCAGCAAGACCACACTAAGACTCGAGGTATTAATTCCTTCTCGCTTTGATATTCATTTGTTAAACATAGATGTGCATGTATCTTTGTGACAATTGCAGTGAATTTGACTATCTGCCAAGGATCCTGGGAAGATCCCTGAGGGTTTCTACATCACCAAACACCCATGCATTATTCCCTATAGCAATGACCACTAATAACTTTTCTTTAGATCATGTTCTAGTGTGAGACAACCAATCCACTTTAGAAGGACCAAACATGATAGTTTCTCAAGAGCTCATGTGCCCACAATCCACTCACTTAGATAAGGTTTACATTTGTAAAATGTGTTCAAAACATATCATAGATTCTAAAGGAGAAAAAATTATCAGAGTTGACATTGATGACATAATAATTTTACTCTAATTGCAAGCAAAATACTATTGCCTATGGACTTTCAAAAACACTATTGTACATGTCCATTGATACCCTTGTTAAATTTGCAGTAACACGACACAGAGGAGAGATATGCCTTTGAAAGAAAAATAAAGTTTGCATAAAACTCAACAACTACATCAAGTATTAACATAGGAAATCATATTAACTGGATACATAGCATAAACCTTCAAAAATACAAAAAAAATTATGGGATTAGGTTACTAACCATATCAACCACTGCTTGACTGGAGAGAAACTCAAAGACTCCATCACTTGCAATAACAAATAATGGATGCATAGGTGTAAGTTGCATCACAAGAACCTCAAGAATTGAAGTAACCCCTATGTTTTCAGCAATAGTATCTCCAACACTCCTAGTAAAGGCAGTGCCAGGATACATCCCATTTTGAACCCAAAGGTAAGGAGGATCTTCATCGTCATCTTCTTCACCTTCCCAACATTGTATATTCTAGCTTTTAAACCCTTCAAGATGGTCCAGAGCCAAAACTCGAGCTCCACTTCTTCTCACACGAGAACACTCATCTGCTCAAAAAGGTGTTTGGTCACTGGAGAGGTCCACCGTGACAAGGCCATGTCCCCTTCTCTCTATGATAACAGCCCTAGAATCTCTGACATTGGGAATAGACAATGTATCACCTCTCACTAGCACAGTTATTACAAGCGTTCCTCTCATGGAATCCCCTAGGATATGGTGATGTAGTTGGGAATTGGTGGCCTCAAAAGTTGAGTGGTATCCCTTCACAACATTTGTACAAAAATATGAGTCTCTGAGCAAGTTTTAGCATAAATGTTTCTTTACAAACTATGAGCATTGCGCTCCAAATTCTCTATGCCCATCAAACACCCTGAAAAAATGAGTTTTCATGTTATTCCCAAATTGTGTATGAATGCAGAAGCTAAGCTATCTTGATTTACTTTGTCAAGCATTTCAGGATAATATCCCCTCTTTGAAAGGTAAGAATTTCAAAATTAAAGGCCAAAACTTGTGCAACTCCTGATCCGCTTGAAGGTCGAAACTAGGATGACAACCTAGAGAGATGAGGAACTCTAGCATCCAACTCTAAGGATCCTACCCTATCAACTCCAATACCTCCTTCAGCTTCACCCTCCACAGAATTATCTTCAATGTGAGTGATGACATACTCGTCTCTGTCATTTTCCTTCCGCTTAGCATTTTTTGAATGTATGCAACCCATTGAAACTTGTACTCACTTAATATCACCTAGACAACCTATCGTATCTTGTACTCACTTCCTACTCCCTCAACTCTCCTATGTTTAGAGTTTCACAGGAACCATCACACCTTTCCTTGGAGTTTTTAACAATGATACACCTATTGTGATTTTTAACATTTCTCATTGTCTTTGCTACTCCTCAAATCCCTTACGCTTGTTGGGTCCTCAGGGAAGACTAGCACAATGGAGAAAATGTGGAACCAATAGGAATATATTTCTCGCAAAACCTAGATAAATTTTATAAAGGTAGTGACAAATGATCTAGATTCAATGCAACTTAACCTTCATCTCAAGATAGTTTTGATCCATGCTATCCAAACCTTGATGCACCACCAAGGTAGAGTGTAGTCCCTTCCTTCACTCTAAAATTCACTTAGTGGTTGGAACCAAGTTGGGGTGATCCTCATGGTCGAGTCGGAGATCTAACAGAAGGCTTGTTTGGAATTTCCATTGCGTTAGGAAGTTGGCGGTTAAACTGGTGCTTCCACACAGTCAATGAGGTGCAATACTATGGGGTGGGATGCTTTTTCCATTGCTTATGATGTCTTTGCTCTAGTTACTAACTATGTTTCATGGGTAACTAGTTCAAGTTCATTGTCTTGGTAAACTTCATCTATGTTTGCACCTAGAATAGTAGGATGGTAATTTACATCACAAAAGACGTGTCTTCTTGTTCCTTCCATCCCTATAGGTGGCTGTTGAGACAACTAACTCCAATTCGATTGATTAAAGAACCAAGGATAAACACTTGGCCCCAACTATGAGGTTCTTACATTCCCTATCGGGGGAGTCTGGCCAAAATGTGAGTGATCATAACACTAACATAAATTAGGCTTTGTGGGTGGTCCAACTCCAACTGGAAATGGGACTTCATCTGTGCGAGATGGTGTTGTGAAATCTAGGACTAGAAATATTACCTTACTGAACTGCTTTAACTCAGCGATTTGAGCTAGTTCCCTAAAGCCAAAGAGTGCATAGAACCTTACTATGGGCACAAGTGAAATGATATATTTATAATAAGTTGTAGGTGGGTTATATGGGGTTTCCTCTTGTGATCCACCAGAATAGATGAAATATAATCCATGTCCTTCATGTTAGTTTTACACAATGCTAGTATTTTTTTACTTTTGCTTCTTAAAACGAAATGTGGCTTCTCCACATTCTACACAAGAAATAACTTTGAGACCATTAAGAGATTGACTAAATTGTTAACGGAAGAGAGTGAAAGGAAATTTATATGAAAAAAATCATTCATAATATTATTTTTTTATTTTTTTTATTTCTTAGGTTTAGGTTAATAGTTTTTAATTTCTTAGGTTTAGGTTAATATTATTTTATTAGTTTTTAATTTCTTATTTTTTTAATTTACTGAGAGAAATTTAAATTAAAATATAATTCTTAATATTATTTTATTAGGTTGACCTGATAGAGGAAGGAGTCTTTTGCTATTGCGCGCGCCTTTCTCTGCCTCTACTAGGTTTTCCAACCGCATGTTTGCCTGGGCCTTCGACCTTCTGCCATGGCCCCTCCGGATGCTATACCGGAGGTGGCTGATGCTCAGCAAGCTTTTTTAGACATGGTTAAATCTTTGCCTCCGCAACGCCATTGTCCAGATGTTTCTAAGTTCGTCAAAAAGCTAGATGTGTTACAAGAAGTTAATCTTCCTCTAGCCCTTCCTCGCATGGTTGCCCTCTCTCTAGCAGAAAAAGGACTCATTGGTTAATTCACGGGCCTCTGGCCATCTCCAAAGACTATGCAGAGATGGCTTGAAAGAAACTGGTCCGATAAAATTCAAGGTAAAATATCCATTAGATTTTGTGGGAAGGGGTATTTTATCTTTCATTTCGAATCCAGAGAAGATAAGGACTTAATCTTTAGGAACGGGCCCTATTTTATGGATTCCAGAGGCTTGTTTCTCAATAAATGGACCCGAAATTTTGACCAAGAACTAGAGGTTCCTAGTGCTATTCTAGTTTGGGTCTCGATCCCTCATCTCCCTCTTCACTGTTGGGGAGACGAATCGGTTTGAGCAATTGGGAACGTAGTTGGCAGATTCATAGATTGCAGCGAACCAAAATATAATATGCAAGCCTGTGCATGTATTTGTGTTGAAGTGGACTTAGGAAAAGGGCTTCCTGAAGCTATTAAACTCAAAGTGGATGAATGGAGCCATATTTAGCAACTGGATTACGAATATATCCCATTCAAATGTAAGGTATGTCATGAATATGGCCATTTTTCCAATCGCTGAACTAAACTTACTGATGTTGAGAATGGCTCACAAGATGATCAGTGGGAAACAATTAAAAAAATAAGTCACCCCCCTTGGCCAAAGCTCCTCCGGAAGCAGGCCCTTTAGTCCCCTTTGCAGCTCGGACTTCTTCTAACTCCCCTTCCTTATCTGCCCTCCCCCCTGTCTCTCATCCCTCACCCCCTTCTTCATCCAATCCTTTCTCTGTTCTATCCCCTCCCGAACTCACTCCCCAGGAATCCTCCTCCCATGCTCTGATCGAAACTGATGCCTCTGAATCCTCTCTTCCTTTGGTTATCACCTCTTAGACTTCCCTTGATCCTCCTCCTATTATACAAACCAGGAGCTCCTGCAAAGATCATGGAGCTGCCAGTGACTCTTTTAAAAAACCTAGGCCGCGTAGGAAATCTGTAAAGCAACATAGAGAAGAGAATGATCATAAAGATATAGCAATGGGCATCTAGAACCCCATAGAATCTTATATTCTAGGGAAATATGACAAAGAGACAATCCACAAGGACCAAGGGGGGCGAGCACCTCCCCGTACCCCACAAACTAAATGATGAAGTTTTTATCTTGGAATAGTAGGGGACTAGGGCACCCCTCTAAATTTGCAGCCCTAAGAGATCTTATTCATTGTGAGAAACCATTTTTTTTTTGTTACAGAAAACAAAGAAAGGGGAACAAGAAATGATTGGAATTATTAAATAGTAGAGGCAATACATGGGCAACATCAGTGAATCAAGAGGAGCCTTTGGAGGAATCGCAACCCTCTGGAATCGTAGCACATGGAGTCACATATCGGAAACTGTTAGTTAGCATTGGATCAAAACTGTTTTAGAAAGAAAAGCAGATAAGAAAATTTTATTCATCTATAATATTTATGCTCTTATTCACTACAGAGACAAGGAGCTTTGTTGGAATGAGCTCAAAGCTAGCATAGATGTAGAAGAAAGTGATAATATCATTTTATGGGGTGACTTCAACCTTATTCTCCATTCCAATGAGAAACGAGGGGGTAGATTCTCCCTTGATCCCTATAGAGTTCATCTAGTAAATATTATGCAAGATCATGACCTCAATGATGTAGCTCCAAAAAATCGAAGGTACACTTGGAGCAATCGTAGGTTAGGCGAAGGAAACATTATGGAAAGGCTTGATAGAATCCTAATCAATGTTATGCTTCTCTCCCCCTTCTCTGTGGGGTATGCCACCATCCTTCCTTTCTTAGCCTCTGACCACTATCCTATAACTCTTACTCTAGAAACCCACTGCCCTCTTGGACCCATTCCTTTTAAATATAGATCCTTGTGGAACTGCATTCTAGCAGTCAAATAGGTCATTCAAAACACACGGTGCCAGCATGTTGAAGGGTCCCCTAGTTTCATTTGGGAAACCAAGCTAAGAAAAACCAAACAGGCTTTAAAGGAATGGGAAAAAATTTGCTATAAGGAGCCTGAGAAGATCAAAAAGGAGTTCAAGAGAAAACTAGATTACATTCAGAAAGTAATAGAAGATCACGACCATTCCTAGGAGACCCAAGCACAAGAAAGCGATCTTTACTTAAAGCTATGTCGGGCAAACAGAGTAGAGGAACTTAAATGGAGGATAAAGTCGTGGTAGCTTTGGCTACAAGGAGGTTACAAGAATTCAACCTTACTTCATAAATATACCACCACTCGAAAGATAAAGAATAAAGTAAATTTTATTTTGAATGCTGATGGAAACTGAGAAAGCACACAAGAGGCCATTCAAAAGGCAGCCACATATCACTACGTAACTCTCCTAACCGAAACCAAGGAAGAGGAAGACTATTCGGATCTGCTACAATATCTTCCCAGCAGGATCAACAAGGAAATGAATGATAGTTTGAACAAGGAGATTGATGAGGAAGAAATGAAAAGAATAGTTTGGACTCTCCAACCTGATAAAGCTCCCAACCCGGATGGCTTCCCCATCTGCTTCTATCAAGCTTATTGGGGAATTATAAAAATATATTTAACCAAATTTCTCAAACGCATCCAACCAAAGGTAAAATTGGAGGATTTACCAATTCCATTCACCTTGCTCTCATCCCTAAATAAAATTGACCCTCATCCTTTGCTCGATTTCATCCCATCTCCCTTTGTAACTCCTCTTATAAAATCCTGACCAAAATCCTTGCCTCTCGCCTTAAATCCCTCCTTCCTTCTCTCATTTCTGAAACCAAGGGGGATTCTTAGCCAATAGACAAATTTCTGATTCTATCCTCCTCATATAAGAAGCTATTCATTTGAGTCAATCTAGAAACAATAAAGGGTTTATTCTTAAGCTTGATCTGGCTAATGCATTTGATAGAGTAAGACACTTCTTTCTCCTAGCTGTTCCAAAAAAGATGGGGTTTCATTCGGTCTTCTCAAACCTCATCCATGCTTGCATTTCTAGGCCCCGAAGCTCCCCTCTTATCAATGGAAAACCTGGAAATGCTTTTCAATCATCTCGAGGTCTAAGACAAGGCTGCCCTCTCTCACATTATCTTTTTATTTTGATGGCTAAATCCTTTAGCAAAGCTTTTGATTTCAATCGGAGGGTTGGCCTCATCACAGGCATTAAATTTGGGAATGGGGTTAAGAACATAAATCAATCACAATTTGTTGATGACACTTTGCTAATCGAAGGAGCTTCCAACATAATAGCTCGGCGCTTCAAAGTTCTTTTAGATAAATATATGCAATACTCTGGCGGAATGGTTAATCAGCTGAAAAGTTGCATTTATGGATGGAATACCACAACTCAAGTTCTTCACAATATTTCCAATACCTTTGGAGTTTCTTGCAATTATGATTGGAAACATTTCACTGATTTGGGAATGCCAGTGAGTGCAGGCCCTTTAAAGGCAGAAGTTTGGGACACCGTAATTGACAAGATGAAAAAAACGTGCAGCAATGGGGTTCCATCTGGGTAAATCCAGCTGGTCGCCTCATCCTTTTAGAATCAGGTATTTCCTCTTTTCCCTTATACCAACTTACTCTCCTTCAAGCTCCATCCTCCTTTCATCATAAAATGGAAGTCATCCTCCGCCAATTCCTCTGGCAAGGGGGAAAAAATGACAAAACAATTTCAATTTGGTTAATTGGAAGCAGGTCATACAGTCCCAAGACTGAGGAGGTCTTGGAATCAGATCTCCCAAATTCCTCAATCTAGCTTTCAGAGGCAAAATTGCTTGGAGATTTATCATTGGCCTCTCTTCCTAGTGGAAAATGGTGTTGGAAGCTAAATACTTAAACTTCCCAAGGCAGCATCTTCTCGACGATGACATTCCTAACAGAGACTGCTCCAAAATTTGGAGATTGTGCAAAAAAGCTATTCCATTCATGGCTCAGAACACTTCTAAAGTCCCCAAGGGTGGCGCTCATATAAAAATTGTGTCTGATAAAATTATGGGCAAGAAACCTATAAATAGTCATGATGGAATCAACCTAATTCTATCCTTTCTTGACATCATAGGCATTCAACACTTGGATCATATTTCTGAGTGGGATACCTAATATCATTTATGGTTAGGATGGACCTTTCCAGTCATCCCCAATGATCTCAAGGCAACATATTCAATTCTCCAAACTCATCTTCATAGCATAGCACCTATAAAAAAGAATAAATTAGATGGCTTTCGCTGGGATCCTTCTAGATCTAGTTATACTATCCAAGCTGCTCATCAGCACATGTGCAACAGTAACCATCCCACACCCATATGGACTCACTAGAAAACTATTTGGAAGTCTGAGGCTCTTCCTAAAATCAAATTTTTCCTCTGGACTCTTCTTAAGGGGAAAATCATTACTACAGAAAATTTTCAAAAGAGAGGCATTAATGGACCTTCTTGCTACCCCAATTGTCAAGCTACTGAAGAATCCATTCAACACATCTTCATTGCTTGTTCCTTTGCTACAACCTTCTGGAGAAATTTATCACGCACTGACTATATTCCTTGGAATACTCAGAATTCCATAGGAGAAATTTTGCGTCAATGGAAAAAGAATTATCCATGACAACACAAGAAGAATAACACAGTTAAAAGGGTCTACGACACCCTCCCTTATACTATGTTGTGGAACATTTGGTTGGTCAGAAATCGTGAAGTTTTCAAAGACAAAGAATCAACCACTAGAATACTTTACAGTAAGGCAAGGAGTCTCGCTTTAGAAGCCATCTCTGTCAAAAATCAAAGTAATATTGATATCACTAATCTTAGCATTGAAGAGCGGAATTTCATTGGTTACCCGCTGGACAAAAACAATAGTAATCAGAATGGCAACATCACCAGAAATAGGCACAACAATGCAAGCCATAATTGGAAAATAAGATTAAAGGAAGAAGAGTTTTCAACATGGCTTAAAAATTGCAACAATTATTATCTTTATTTTTATGGTGATTCAAAATCAAATCCTAGAATTACAGGAGCAGGAGGAGTCATCTTCAATGCCAGTGGGGATTGCATAGTCACTTATGAATGGGTACTTGGTCCTATCTCTAATAATAGAGCCGAAGCTTTAGCTCTATATCATGGACTTGCCCAGCTCAGTAAAATTGGCATAGGTACAACTATGATATTCAGTGATTCGGCTGTAGTCATCAACATAATGGCACATAACGGATAGTCTCCCAATGTTCTCCTTCAACAAATAATTAGTTGATGTCAAATTTTGGGCCAATCAATGAAAGAGGCATGTTTTCTCCATGTCCTCCGCACCCTTAACAAGGAAGCCGACTTCCATGCCAACAGAGCTTGTACCAAACTTATGGGTAGCCTCCTTTGCAATGCAATGGAAACCTAGCACTACTTATGATGACAACAAATTATTTTGGTTACAATTAGACTTGCAGCAATCCTGGGATTTTTGACATTTGTGATGGGTCAAAGATTTATAAGATCCATGTTTCTTCCAAAATCTGACTAGAGATCTGACTTCTCCTAGAATATCTAACAAATCTGCATGCCATCATTTGTTTAGTTGTCTTCATTCCCTTCACCCATCTCTTCATGCGTCGATCTCCTCTTTCCTGCGACCTCTCATGCTTATCCTCTGATCCACCCTCTATTCCACTATCGGGCCCTATGTGTTCCTACCTATTATTATTCCTTCCTTCTCCCTCCCTTTCTTGCATCTGAATATTCTCCTTTCGTGTCACCCTGTGTCATTGCTCTATGTTCTCCTCCCTACATTTTCCCCCTCTTCAATCTTGCACTATAGTCTCTAAGCTACCCCCTGATTCTCTGGCTCTTCTTCCTTGCTCTGTGTTTCTCCCTGTTCCTGTAGTGTGTTTCCAAGTGCATCATCCTCCTTCAACTCATTAGTATTTACAGCGCTCTAAGTATCTTTTCCCATTTGCAGCAATGGCAAGGAGTGAGGATTTCCTCCACTGTGTCAACCTTCAAGCTGAACTGGAGCAAATTCGTGCCCACCAAAATGTCTTGGATGCTAATATTAACCACCAAAACCATCTCATCAATGAAAAATATGAAGTTGATATTAATCTGTTCCTTCACAGAATTTCTTCGCTACATGAGCAGTTCAATCAGCTCTCCAACAGGTGTAGCCACGTAGAAGAATCCATGAAAATTCTGAAATATATGATGGAAAACAGAAATGCAGTTCACACAAGCTTGTCAAGCATCAAACAAGCCGATGTTGATAACAAGCCTGAAGAGTCTACAGCTAGGCAAATCAGCCACATCAACATAGACTGATCATGTTTTGTAAATGTTGTTTTCTATTGTTCCAGTTTGTTAGGATCTACTCTTTTTTAGGTTTTTTCAAAAGTCCAAAAGGCAGGAACAAAGAGGAATTTTGTCCATCTTGTAACACTTCCTCTCTTGGCTTTTCAAGCTTAACATTTTGTACCACAGGAGTTCAGTCTCCTTTCTTTCTTTTTCTTTCTAAAATACAATATAGCAACCGATTATGTCAAAAAAATATATATTATTTTATTAGGTTTTTAATTTATCGGGATAAATTTAGCTCCTCAACTTTTAATTATGGTTAGAGGTTTTCTAACCTTTATTGTAGATATGTTGCCATGTCTAGTTAAAAGTCTAATGTCTCATTAAACATTTTGACTAGTTAAAAATAAAAATAAAATGAAATATAAATAGAAATAGAAATAAAAGGCCAACATAATATAGATATTGTAATGTTTTTTAAGCAATTTGACCTAATAAAAATTAAATTAAATTAAAAATTAAAAATTAAAGTACCTTAGATCCATCTTAACTCTAGGTCTACCAAGCACCCAGAGGGATCAAATATCTTGAGATGAAAATATCTTTTAGAGTGAAAAGAAATTTGATCCCTCTAAGTGCTTGGTAGATCTATAATTGAGATGGATCTAGGTTGCTATAAAAGTAAGTTATGATTATTTTAAAAAAAATTATTATTATTAGAAGAAGAAGAAGAGAGTAAGAGAGAGGTGTCACAATGTTAAACTTTTTATTTTATTTTAAAACATTCCTATATAATTATAAAAATTTAGTCATTATTTAAGCATGCTATATAATTATAAAAAATTAGTCATTGCATAGCATTGATAGACTTTTCTAGTTAGGCATAACGATCTATGCTTAACCAACATGTTTTAATTGAACCCAAGGGAAGCACCTTGAATTATAAAAAATGTTGAAATGTCAATTTAGTGGTAACTAATGCTACATAATCACCACGCAACCATAGACAACAATCTACCACCTCCTTTAAGAAAATCACTCTTGAACAACTAACCACCCAATATAGAATTATGTTGTCTCTATCATGCCCAACCCATTGTATCCCTCAACGATTATGTACCTAATGGAAACAAGATTCCACTCTCATATCCCTCATCAATGATGTTGCCATTCCATGGCTAACAAATTACTCAACACATTTCCAACTTACATCATCGTCCCCTAAGCTTTTGTTACAATACCTTGTCAATGATCAACCATTGTTAAGGGGATATCCTAGTCGACACCAAACTAGTACACCATCCTCATTGTCTCATGAAACAACCTAAGTTACTCACAAAGTATAGCAAAAATATAAAATCATTTTCCGCTCTTATTCATGTTTTCCCAACATGTCATACATTATGCCAATGCTAATGGCTCCTCAAATAAGATACTTGCATTCTCCCACCACTTTAGTTGTTGGCATCTTCATCAACATGGCTCCATTGGCTTCTCTAATGGATAGGCCATTGATAGTGAGAAGAAATTTTGTATTTTTTTCATTTGAACATGGTGTTGATACCATTTTTCATGAGGGTACACTTTTAAATCCACTTAAGCATCTAATGCCACTCAAGAAGCGTAGTCGTTTTATGGCTTTGACGTGACATTACTAGTTGTGCATGACTATCAACCTATTCTATCACTCGAACTATGTCTAGACAACATGTCCTAACAAAATCCAAGTTAGGCACCTTAAACTATAGGAAATGTTGTACTACTTGTTTCATTATAGGAGATCGTGTGTCATCACCACCCACACATAAACAACCTTTCACTACCTCCCTCAAGCCAACGTGCTTGAATAACTCACCACATAGTGGAAGACTATGTTGTCTCCATCTAGACCAACTTCTTGTAATTCTCTAAATGTCATATACCTAGTGGCAACATGCTTCCACTTACCTTCAATGTACTTGTCAACGATGTTTCCTTGCCATGGCTAACACACTATCAAACACATTGCTAGATTGTGTTATCATTTGGTGAATTTCTATTGCAACACTTTATTGATTATGCATCCTTGTTATGCTGGACATCCTTCATCCTCCTAGTCCACACCAAACTATTACATCATCTTAAATGTCTCAGGGATCATTGTGAGACGGCCATGAGGGTTCTGAAACATATAAATTAGTCATGCATGCTTTATCATGTTTTCTTATCATGTTATATATGATAAGTTTTCCAGTGGTACCTCGAGGAAGGTCCTTACATTCTTCCCAACTTGAATTGTTAACATCATCATCAATAGAGCCCCATCAGCTTCTCCATTGAAATTGGTGTGTCTAGTGAAGAACAATTCCAATTTTTCATTCAAACTTGGATTTAATACCATTTGTCATGGGGCTATAATTTCTATTGCACTTAAGTGTCCAATATCACTCAAGGAACATGCTCACCAAGCATCTTCAATGTGAACTTACTAGTTAAGCATGACCACCAACCACTTGTATGGCATGTGATTCAACACTTAACTATCATGTCCTGACCAAAACTATGCTAGGTACCTCAAACTGTGTCAAACATTTTAGTTCTCATCTCACTCTACATACATCAAACATGAAGTAACCCTAAAACAACCACATAGATACTCTTTAGATTTCAACTTGGATATGTGAGCGTTGGCATGTAATTCTACATAAAGAGCCACAAGAATTGTTAGTGTGTATGCTTTTCTAATAATAATGTGTGCACATTATAAGAATGCGAATGCACTATCAGAATTTGTGCATATTTTTGTAATACATGTATTTGTAGCATTTTTTATAGAATAATATGTCTTTAGAATATTAATCTAGATTTATATTAATTGACCAAGTTTAAATCAGCATACTTTGAATTGAAATTAATAAAACAATTATCTCTATGAACTTAGCCTAATAAGAAACCATGGTATGTAGCAACACCACAAAAACCTCACAACAAATAGTGTGTTGTCTCTCTAAGATATGATTAACAAATTATTATTAACCCTTAAAACCCTTCTATAGTAGTTTCAAACTCTCTTCTTGTTCCTCCTTTCAAAGGGTAAATAAAATTATTATATATTGTAAAATTATATTGCATATTGTATATTGTATTAAAAATTTATAATTTTAGAATTATAGATCGATTCATAGACCGCTTTAAGTGGGTTGTTGAATCCATCTACCTAAATATTAACATTGCAGATGGATTGAGAGACCCCCTCAAAGGGGTCTGTAAGTATTAACACTATAGATGAATTTAGAGACCCCTTTGTCCTTAAATTTTAACATTGTCGATGGATTCAGAGACCACTTAAGGGGCGGGGGGGGGAGGTCTCTAAATCCATATGTAGTGTTAAAATTTAGTGAAATGTAACACTTCAATATCAAAATTGCAATTTTTCATTTCCGGGGCGACACATTTATAAATGACTAATTCATATACTTGTTGTACTTGTTAGTTGGTCATATTTTTATTCTTGGACTATAGTATTTATTTATGTTAATAATTTTTAGTTTATTCACTTATTATCTAGTCATATATTTTAGTCCTAGACTAAATTAGTCATTTAAGTTAGTTTCTTTTAGTTGCGTCACTTATTATCTAGTCGTGCGTTTTATCCCTTGACTAAATTAGTCATTTAATTTAGTTGTTCTTAGTTGGGTCACTTAAAATTTCTCAAATTTAGTAGTAATTCATTTGAATTAATTGTGGTGACTAAATTTTATAGTATCATAGTCACCAATCTCTCATTTTTTACTAGTGTTATCCTCTGTGAGATAAGGCACATACCTCAGTAACTCCAAGAACCTGCTAGTGTACTCCTCATCCATAATTGATCCCATGTTTATTTCATAGAATTATTTTTCCCTGTCATCAAAGTACCTCTCCAATAGATACTTCTTGTTGAATAGTTTTTCAAAATCACTCCATGTCAAGTCTTCCTCATGAATACACCTGAAATTCTTCACATATACCCACCAAGAGTCTGCTTTACCTTTGAGACTAAATGTATCTACTCTAGCTTTCATGTTCTCTCAATAATAATGTAACCTGAAGAACTTCCTCATGCCAGGAAACCATGCCTCTGCATCCTGTGGTTTCTGTTATGGCCTAAATCTACCTCAGGCTGAAGGAAGGTAGGTCTAGGGTGACATCAAACCATGCTTAACCTAGTAGCTATCCCTACCAGGTTGAGAGAGGGCTCTCTCCTTGTCAATCTCTGGAAAATATGGCTAATAAAGCTTGATATGACTGATATAAAGACTAATTTTAGGCTAGGTATGTGCTTAGAGGAGTTTGATTGAGTTTTATGGTGGTTTTTTGGATAATATGTGAAAGGCAGTTTTGGGTCCTGTGAATGAACTCAATTTTGCAAAGGTTTCTATGGGGCGAGGTAGGAAAGTGCTTTAGTAATTTAGATTAGGTGTAATGATGAGTCCTGAGACTGATGAGGAGTTGGAGAGGGCATGAAAGTGTCATGAATCCTCTTCAAATAGTAGAAAACATGTAAAACTAAAGAAACCCTAAGGTAGAGCACTACAACATCAATGATTTCCACCTTCTATAATTGATTCATTTAGTTAAGCAGAAAAGAGAGAGATAATGGCACACATAAACATATGATAACTTGAATCATAGAAGGAAAAAAAATACTAAGTCACCTTGCCACAAGAATCCCACAAAATGTTGCAAACCCTAGTCTATTTCCTTGCCAAACTGCAGAGATGATGTACAATAGTGCTCAAAGCATTCACAAGAGTCCAACCTTTAAAAATGACTGAAAAGACACATGATATAGACTTCCAAACCACCTGTGCTATCCATTAGGGGTCGAATACATGAGAGGAGGGGTGGTTTCAACCATATCTAAATTAGGAACACAAAAATAGGCAGTCGAACAACTTGCCTCTAAAACCTAGGAAATTGATTCATTCAACTCAAAACCACCTACAACTGATATATTTACCTTATCAAGTCAATTTTTATCATTTTTACATAATAATACATCAATTTACATAATTTCATATCATGAATTTGTCCATAAGAGAGAAAACGTCAAACTAGAAAAAAACTAGGCAAAAAACAGAGTTTTTGAGCAAAATTGGAAAAAAATTTCCTGATGCGCAGTTCCTTTTCCAAGCTGAGTTTGAATGCCTTCCCATTCATTCACCAAATTAGCTCAAAAATGGCTTATTGGAAAGATCTATATGTTTACTTTCTAGGAAAAGTGGAATTTTTGGATTTGATGTCCACTGACCCCTTCAAAAATCTGTTCTCCCAAGACTGCTTCATGTGGGTCCAAAAAGTGGCAGAGAGGGCATTTTTGAGGTATTTTTTGCTCTTTAGGTGACCCAAACCTTCTCCAAAATTCATGAGATTTTATGGGTTTTCATATTTTTTGATGAGGAATCCAAAACTATAAGTCATTCCTCAAAATTCTCAACCAACTCAATGCGCAGCACAAGTGACACTACGCATCAGAGCAAAATACTTTCTGAGCCAATGAAGCTTCAGCCAAGATTCTATGTTTATCTTGCTCCTTTTTGGATTTTAAGGCTCTGTTTATCTTGGATTTTAAGTTTCTTATCCTTGTCTTACAAATCTTATTTCGAGCCAATTAGTGATAAGCCATGTGGCGCAACGTCTTGTTCTCCTTGTTAGATTTCTCTAGCAACTTCCCCAAGTGAATGTTCACCCTCTCTAACCATGATTCCCGGTTGGCATTGATTTTTTGCTCAAGGGATGTCGATTTTCCTTTCCTCATTTTGGCTGCTTGCTTGTTTTCCCTTATGGTTTGCAGCTCCATGATTATTTCTTTATCCTCGAATTGATTGTTCTGTTGCTCAAGGTAGTGAATAATCCACTTAGCCCTCTCAAGGTTAAGTGATAAGGCATGGATGTTAGCTTCTTTCTCTCTAATGACCTCCTTTAGTCTTGAGTTTTTGGAAATCAAATCAGTATCCTCCTCCTGAATCAAAACAAAATCTCTCTCTTGACCTTTAGAAGGCCCTTCATCATGTAATGGTTTCTTCCCTTTATCCTGTACCTGCTCTGCTAAAGAAGAAGGCAAAGCCCCTTTCACCCTAGGTGAAGATAACATTTTCCTATTTTCCGGTGAAGAAAACGAGACCTCTTCCACCCCAGGTGGAGATAATACTCGTTTGGTAGCTGCAAAAATCTTCTTGTCCCCTTTTGATAAGTTATAAACATAGGAATGTGAGCCTCTTTAGTTTTTCTCTCATACTCTCTTTGTTGCCCGGAAGGTCCACCTTCCTCTTGAAGTTTTGTAGAAATTTGAGGCTCTTTGAAGATCTCATGCACAATGAAGGTTTCCCATGGCTCTCCCAACTGATTGAGCTGTCACTTTGTGTTTCTTCTTCATAACTTGCATCATTGTTTCTTTCCATAGTGCTTGTCTTAGGAAAATGATGAGATGAAGGTATGGTGGAAAAAGGATGATGAAAGAGGGATGAAAGAGGAAAATGGTGATGAGTATGAAGAGATTTTACTCTTGGGAAGTCAATTTACGGAATGAAGGGAATAGTTTTGGAAAATTAGGGTTTAGTGAGGGATTTACGGTTCAATGAGGGAATTAGTTGCTTTAGGGGAGTGAGATATGGGAAAATGGGATAAATGGAGTGTTTTAGGGTAATAAAAGAGTGAAAAGGGGTTTAACAATGTTTTTGTGATGATGGAATGAAATTTGCACTATTAAATGGAAAACAGTGAGGAGAAACTAGGGTTTCAATTTAGACTTGTAAATTTCATGAAGAACACTAGATCAAAATCAAATTCAGCCTTGGGAGGATGATTACTTACTTGTAAAATGCAAATATAGAAAATTTGAGGGTTATGGCATGATTTGGAATGATTCAGACAAATCTAGACTAATGCGCAGCGCGCTTGGCCCAATGTGCAGCGCCCCCCTGATGCACAGTGCCCTCCTGATGCGTAGCGCCAGTTTAAAATAACACTGCAATTTTTCCTATCATGTGCAATGCCTTCCTGATGCGCAATGCTTGCCTGATGCAAAACACACTGCCTCTAATGTGTAGCGCTAGACCAAGTTGCCTTGAAAAACAAGGTTTTGTCTCCTTGGCTCCCAAATTGTGATTTTTGCTCTCTAAGAGTATTTTTGCACAATGAAATGATAAAGAGGATCTCCTTCACTTTAAATATGAATGACTTTAAATTTTTACTCATCTCAAACCCATTTTTCTAATGTCAAAGTCACTTTTGGTTTTGAACTTGTTTTTTCCATTGAAATTGACTTTTCTTAATCATTTGATAACTGATGCATTTGATGCTTTGCTTTTTTAGTCTGCAGTGGCTAGAGTTGGCAAGGTAAGCTAAGGAAGCAACTCTAAACTTATTACATATAGAAAAAATTGAAATTACATAAAATTCTGTACATAGAAATAAAAACTCTGTTTCTTCGTCAAAACAGAGTTTTGAGGTAAAAACCACTTATTGATCATAACATCATTGAAAATTTTGATTTTGTGAACTTATTGGACCTCCTAATGTAATTTTGATTTTGTGAACTTATTGGACCTCCTAATGTGCCTGCTAACCCTTTATTGAGAATTTCGTTGACCATGGTGACAAACCCTAGACCTAATGAGACCTAAAACCCTAAAAATGATTTTTTGCAAATGTAATGACAAAAAATGACTGTAAATGACCTAAACTTGTCAAAATTGGCCAGCAAGTAAAGACCATGAGGGAAATTTTGATAATGAGCCACTACAATCAAATGATCCATGATCCTAACGGAATGCACGTGATCAGATGGGACACCTATTATGCGTGCAAAAATAGAAATTTTGATCACTGATGGAGGGATGAAGATATCGATACTAACGGTTTCTTCATCTCTCCATCAAATGTAGGTGGTTTTGATTTCATAGACTCATCTGGAAAGTATCCCCTATAACTCCTCCTTACAAATGATAATGATCACAATCATAATGCCTATCTGAATCAGAAGTAGAATAATACCTATGTATATCCCTCCTATCCGGGGTCTCCAATAATCTACCATCTCAAGTTGTGTCATCTCTGACTTGTGACCACCATGTGACCTACCGCCATATGCCCATTATCTTTTTCCTCCTTCTCATAGCTGATTTGACATTGTCCTTGTCACTGCAAATCTGACAAACTATGAAGTATCACTACATTTACCTCTACTTGTTTCTCCCATGCCTGCATGATTTTGTCATTATCTTCCTTAAAAATCTTTATTTATTCCTTTAAACTTATCAGTGTATCTGCCAAATTGGAAGGGTTCCTAATACCATACTGCTCATTTGATTCATGGGGAGAGTCTTTATAGCCTACCATCTTGCTAGCCATTTGATATTTCTTCTTGCAAGGTATATCATTTTAGCTAAACCAAATCACAATAAAACAACGTACCTTAGTATATCTTGGGGAGGATACCTTGTTTGTAAGATCAACAAATTAGTGTGATACATGTATAACATAATCATGACAACATATAGAAACATAACACATACGTATATAACCATGAAACCATCACTCTAGCTAGGATACAGTCATTAATGGATTACCTTATCAACAATGCATACCATGACCTCATGCATGACGAAAATCACTACATCATTGTACACTTGACCACATGCAAACATGAACATGCATAAGCAACATGTAACCAACCACATACATGCATAAACACATATGATCAAGCATGAACGAATGATACTTGAAACCAAACCTACAAGAATGATATATGCAACCAAGCATACAAGAATGCAATCAAACATACAAGAATGTAACCAAGCATACAATAATGATGCATGTAAGTGACATATAATAATATGTAGCCATTCATACACTCACAATGATGCATCCTGTACTAACAACATCAACTTCCACATGGCGACATCACTACAACCATGATCAACATTATGCAAATGGAGCAATGACATGGAATGCAAGTGCAAGAGACACACATGCAATTGGCATGCATTCATGACCAACACATAGCCAATCTAGTTCGAGGGGTGAACCATGCTCTAATACTACTCTCTAACACCATCCTCCCATATCTACCCAAGCAACTGGCTAGCCAAGGTAAACATGTGACAAGAGACCGCTATGATATGATTCTACCTCCTAAGTCACATTAAGGACGTGGAACTGATGGAAACACACCATACAATCTTTCAACATCAGCATTAAGACCATCAGGAACCAATCCAACCTTTCTTCTAACCAAACCCTATGTCCCACTGATATTTTGCACCACTTGAGCTCTGGACGCTCCCATGATATGGGCATGACATCATCCAGGGAACTTTGGACACTCTCATAGGCCTACAAGCCAGGATCCAGGGACTTTTTTGCACAGTGTTGTGCCAACATTCCCAATATTCGAGCCACTTTTTCAGGCCCAGAGCCCAGGTCACTACCCAAAATATAATGAAATCTTCAAAATAGTAAGATAACTAGGAAATGACAATGAAAAATAAATTACTTTAATAAGACCTTGAATGGACCCCTACTAGGCATGATAGGAATTTCATCAAACATATCATGAATATGTAATCTACAGGTGTAAATTACATATATGAGCATAGGGTCTCATACTTAGTTGAGAATCGTTAAGAAACATTTATGCTTCAAAACATCAATTACCATTTCATCCATTAGGTCATAGATACACTGTTCATTCATTTATCAGTAGAAACATGATGACAGCCATACATAGCTACTGTCATAAAACATATATATAACTAGAATAATAGTAACATAGATACCAATGAAATCAGAACCATATAAACCACATATAATCCAGTATAATATTCACAGAAATAAAAGGATAAATAACCTCATATTGATAATTCAAAATCCAAACCTAGGATTGGGACTTCCATGTTCCACCCAACCATAGAATGGTTAAGCCAAATCTCTCTTTAGCCATTCACCCTCGTGCCATATTTCAATCATGAATGTGGGATTTAATAAAACAAATCAATCAAAAACCATCCAGGGCTTCCAGAGGCCAACCACCCCAACCCATCAAATAGTGATTCCACCTCATGGTTGGACATCACCAAAACCATCATCAAATTGGTCTTTATCCCAGCCATCCAGGGCTCGAGAGTGTTTGTTCCAACCAAGGTTCTAGGACTAGTAACTCAACCCATCACTGTCGTCAGGCTCTAGATTGTTTGTCCAACCAAGGCTCCAGGACCAATAACTCAACCCACCAAGGGCTCTAGATTGTTTTTACAATCAAGACTATAGGACTATTAACTCAACCCAAGTTATTATAGGGCTCTAGAGTTTTTGTCCAACCAAGTCTCTAGTAACTAGTAACTCAACCCAAGCTAAGGAAACATGAGAACCTACCAAAACAAAACAAGGAAACAAACTCGCAATCTCCATGGTTGTCCAGGAAATGGCAAGGTTAGGCAATCCACTCTCAATCTAAGAAATCATCAATGCTAGTGATAGATCATGACCAATAATCCACCTGCATATGCCATGCATGCCAAAACTAGTGAGGAAAACATACATTCAACTTGGTACCTACAAGAAACTCATGTTGTCGCTACTGATCACAATGTCCTCTTGCACTTTCCTACTCTTCCTTTTCCTTCTTGCTCCAAGAATCTAAGTATGCCACACCCTCCAAGAGTCCTCCAAGAAAAATCTTAGTATCCAAGAGTATCAGAGAGAGAGAATAATGAGAGAGCTCCAAAGCTGAGCTAAAAAAAAGGTTACCCACTGATCCTCAGAAGCCTTTTTATGAATGAGGCCTCTAGTTTCTTCATTTTCCATTATTTTCCTCAATTTTCCTCCTCACATGCAACCTGCAATCTTTCACCTCTCATTTCTCCTAATTTCCATTATTTTCATAAATAAATGTGCCAAAAATGCCATTGCCTTTTCCAATTTCCTTAGCCATTAAACAATCACAAGTGATCCCCATCACTAAGGTTTTTCCCAACATTCAGCTTGGAATAAGTGTCCCATCAATCGTGGTTATTATTTTTCCTTTATTAACTTTTATTACATGCAATTTTCACCAGGGTTGTTACAATCATCATTACTTAGTCAGTCACATCAATTCTTCATATATCTCACTGATCCTATGAAATAAAATCTAAGAATTTTGGGAGATCACATGAAAAATTGAAGTCCTATCATGAAACTAGTACTCTATAAGTGCCTTAATCTGCTATCATTTTACTCAACCTCATCCCATTTCACTCCTTTCTTAAACCCTCACTAGCCATCTCTGCTCATTTTGTATCAACCCTCCATCATCCATGTTGAAAAGAGATAATAGAAGACTGATACTTCCCTCTACCATGCATATCATCGTCCAGTCTAAACCAAATAGAATCAAGTTTCTTCAAGAATACCCAAGAGTTAGAGACTAGTTGAAATAGGTAGGGTGGCTTAATTTCTTTGAAACATTCGACATGCATAAGACATAGGTCACTAAATCTTTTTCTTGGGATTTCGATGGAGTCAAGGTATAAATTGGAGACATCAAGATTATCTTGATAGAGTCTATCATGGCAGAAGATTTCCTAGAAATGGAGAAAGTTGGTTCAAGAATAGGAAAATCAAGGAGAATGACTGGGTAAACTTCCTCAAAGAACGAGGTATGGATATATCCATCTTTAAAAAGGGGATTACAATTACATCAGTAAAAGAGAAATGGAGAAATTTTTTTGTTGGTTATCGAGGAATTTTTAACTTGTGAAGGAAGGTTTGGAACTATGTTTTTCTACCATGCCTCACTTCCGATGCATTTTATTGATGGGAATGAAATCAAATTGCCTTACTTTTTTCTTCAAAGTTTTAGAAAGACGACATATAGTATATATAGAGAGTCTAAATCTATTGATAATTCCCGCTACCATCGTGGATCGATCAAAATTCTCGTAGAAGCATAGTTAGAAGCTAAGGGAGACAATTGGCAGGACGTTCTGCTTCATAACCACTTTATAGAAGTTAAAGAAGAAGAAACAAGAAGGAGGGTTAAAAGGAGTCGACGAAGTTCAACATCAAACCCTAACCATGAAGAGGAAACGAAAGAAGAAAGTCTAGAATATAATGAAATAGAAGCACCAAAAGACATGTTTGAAGATAACACCCCACTCTCTTATTATTTTGAAACATGTAATCAGAAAAATGAAAACAAAGTCTTAAAAGAAAGAAAGCCAACCTAATTTCTAAGCTACTTGAGAAAAAAGTGAAAAATCAGAGAAGAGAAAATCATAGGATAGCAAGGAAAAAAGTCAAGACATTGAAGGATCAGGGATAAAATTGGGAAGAAGTAGAAGAATTTCAAAATTCTCAGATACACAGTCTCCAGAAATGATTCATCTTGAAGAAGAAGGTTATAGAACACCACCTCACACAATGATCTTGATAACAAAAACACCAGACATTGATCCAGTTCAACAAGAAATTTATGACTATGAGGAATTTTTGGAATGGAGAGCACAACAAAAGTTAAGCTCCTCTCAGAATCAATAAATTTCATTCAATGAAACTCCTTTTCCATACCACAGACTTGAGGATACCCTAAAGCAGGACATATATGAGCTAGATGTTCTTAATAAACATCTCACAAATGAAAGAGAAGTAGAAAAGGTACAAAATGAGATACTAAGAACTCATAATGATAACATACTTTTACATCTCTATCATTGGTATATTTAAAATAAGAAACTCAAAGCAAACAATAAGTTCCTTAAGAATAAGATCAGGGGTTTGTAGACTAAAATTTTGAGGAAGAGACCATGTAATACCTTCAGCATTAGAAAAAGAGACGAAAGCACTAGTCTGGATGTGCATGCATGGGATTCAAAAATCATATATTGAAGAAGAAAGAGGAACCAATTTTGATTTTTAGTGCATGAGGACATGCAAGACCTTTGGTGTGGGGAATTGTTGAATTATGAATATGTTTCCTTTTTTACTATCTCTTTCCCTCTCCTTTATCTTTTTGTGGCCATTTTTGTAGTAGTCTCAGCATACTCAAGGTTATTTCATCTTATAAAAGTTACTAATCATCCAATGCTTTAGAATCAATGTTTCTTCATAAATTATAATAAAAACAACTCTACAATTATAAAATCTTGATCATCTTATAGCTAATGTTGAATTCTACAGCCATATCCATGATTAGATAGGTTGCAATGAATCAACAAAGGGATGAAGGGTAACTAAAGATGAAAAATGTTCACGACATGGATGACCACCTATCACCATCACTTGGCAGGGTTAGAGATTAGGAGATCTAAGAGTCAAACTCTGAGTATGACGGTGCAGCATTCAAGCAAAGATAAAAAGAAGATCACGACGACATCAGGAGAGCATGTAAAAGGCCTATTCAATCACAAGAATATGATTCAAGAACAATACCTCATGATTTTCTCTTTCAGTAGAAAATCATGAGGAGATAAAGTTGTAGTTTAATTATATTTCCTAGATAGCATAATAGTTCCATTTCTAATTGGCACAGAACTCTTGAAAATCCATAAGGCGAAACCCAAAAGTCAGTTTAGAAGTTAAGTACGCCTGTGGTTTTATTTCCAGTATTGTGAACTTTGTTTTGAACTAATAGAATCCTATGTTTTCAATGCAAGACTAAGAAATCAAATGATCAATGATATACTTACACTCATGAGAGGGCCCCTTGGCGAGTTGTAAGAATATTTATTTGTGCTTCTATTTGCTCATAATGTGAGATTTTTTTGAAGTTTATTTCCTTCTAAATTAGATTCATTACAATTACTTTTTGATCATTTGTTATTTCAATCTCAGAGCCACGAGGGCTTACTAACAAAGCAATACTATATCAAGTTGATTCAAATTGTGGTAAAAAGGAATTAAAAAATAATAAAACATTATATTGACTATATAATAAGGGGATGTTGGGTTTTTATATACCATATAGGAATATCAGTAGTTTAGTGTATTTTTGTTGAGTATTGTGGCCAAGAAAATAAAAAAAATGGGCAGGTAAAGAAAAAATAAAAAATTAGAGTCGACTATCGGTGTTATTGTGCTCGTGAGGGAATTATTTCGCAGTGAAGGCATCAAAAGAAATTTCACCAAGGGTTCACTGAGGGTTCTACACAACATTTGAAGAAGGCTTATCTGTGATTTTTAGCCAAGACTAGGAGTAGCATTTTCTTGAAGCCTCCTTGAAGACAGATCTATGTGAGAGGAATCCAAAATATTGAAGACTAATCTGTGTGAGAGGAATCCAAAATATCTACATCAAAGGAAGGGTGATTCCATATTTAAAGGGTTGAAACTTCACATATCCCCTCCAACCAATAGACCTATGCTAAAAATAACCATTTGATCAAAAAGACTCAGAAGAAATAATGGCCCCTACCTTAGAACAATGGTCTCGTCACTTCCTCAGAACATCTTGTTGAATTCGACCCAAAGGCAGAGCCTGAGACAAGTCATCATGCCTAACCTTATAACCACATTTTTTCATAACTAGAAGTCAATCCAGATGGTATTGATCCTCTTTCTGGACTTCATAGTAGTCCTGCTTACTGACTCACAATCACGGCAAGGGCTGTAGTGAAGGCATGAGCATAGTTCTGGAGAGGCTTCTATTGGGATCTTTTATGTTGGGAAAATGAAGGGTTTCATCTTGAAGTTCTAGAGGTATACTCATTTCCACATTTCTCTTCGAATTCATGCCAATCATTCCACAACTTAGGATCAGAACAAGGGTCAGTAAACTTTGAGGTATCACGAGAATTCACTACTGCATAAAAATAGAAATCATATGTTGTAAACACTTCTATAGGTTCTTTCAAGTAATTCCCTAAATCTTTCCTCCTTTTATAAATTTATTGCAATAGAGACAACAAATTTATAGTTTTAATTTTTTGTAACTACTTGAAGGTTGTGGCTTAAGATATTACAGATCAATACCTAAGTTATCTCCAAGGGAGAGCCTAATATATTCTTACTTGGGTATGGAGGTCAAGCTTATTCAGGTTAGGTTATGCCTTAGGTTAGGTTATAGTGACCTTGAGTACAAGCCCACTTATTGTGTTGCATCATCAAATTCAAGAGGATGATCCCCTAGTACATCATCCATACATAGTTCACAATAAACCTTTCTAGATCTAGATTACCTTTAGATTGGTAAAGTTATTTTATCTGCTTTAGATATTTACTCAATAGTAGGCAAGAGATTGGTACCCCTATTTTTCTTATTTATCTTTGTAAGACATTGCCCAATTTTCCCCCCTTTTGGGAGACCACGGTACTGGTGTTTAGAAGTTTCTTGTTTCTTTTGATCCATTAGTATATTGATAGATCATCTTCCCCCATTCAAACACACTTTGGATGCTCCTAGTCATTTTTTCTCTAATAAGCAAGAGATGGATGGGATTTTCTAGGAGGATATGTGCAAGTAGTATATCTAGGTCACTTGGATTCCCCTCTTGGGGATTTGAGACCGAAAATGGCCTTTTTATGTAGAGAACTTGTTGGCTCTTAGAGACAGCTTTATAGTGTTGATTCGCTTACACTATTTAACACTTGATGCATGGAATTAAGATCCCCTTAGGTTAGTTTTGAGTGTGCACTAATAAGATTCAAGTGGAAGTTGAGCACCAAATGTCACAAGAGGATAATTTATGTTTGATTATGCCATATATAGGGGATAGAGATAGGGGAGCACTGCATTTTTAGGAGTCCCTGTTCCAATGAGATACATGGTCTCTTCCATTATTTTTAGGTCATGCCAGAACTCCCTCTCCACATTTTATTGATACCTAGCCTAACAATGCCAAACCTTATACTTGGGAGAGGTTGTGTTGATGCCCCAAAAATCGTTGTATCAACATTGGGGGATAACCACCCGGTCTGGACCTTAATACAGCTCCTTTTCCGTTTGGAATGGTGGCTCCAACTGGGGATAATGGGACCAGTTTCCTAGTAATGAATAAAAAGGGGTGGATGAATGATTGATTATCTAATCTAATGATAGGCGAATAACTTAATCTATCAGCAAAATAAAAGAACTACTACTAATCCTGGGAACTATTGTACTTTGAAATGTAGCACTTGATGATCTATGTCTATTGAGAGGCATATAGATGACTCTATCTAATAGACATGGACATTTATTCATTCAAGGATTACTTTGCTTAAATAGTTAAACAAAGTGATTAACACAATATTGCTACACTTATCATTTATCTCATCAATACATATATGATCAAAAGAAAAGCATACTATAAACATCCAATAGTGGAAGGAATAAAGAATGATGTTAAAACACATACATATATCTGATAATAGAAAAAACGATCAAATGACAATTCATATAAAAAGAATGAATTCAGACATAGATAATAGTACCATATGAGTTGCTAGTCACTCCCAATATCAATCGCTATTTGAGATTCTTCTTCCAACGCAGAAATACTTTCAAACAAAGACAGTAGTGCACATTCGCATAAAAGCTTCCTTGTCAAAATCAGAATAATTGGTCCAGTTTTATAAAAGAATATGACTGAAGTATAGTAGTGCAACTTCAAGCTTTAAGTCAGGTACAAAACTTACGACCCTTTCCAAATACAATGAAAGGGTCTATAGATACTTAATTAAGCTAATTATCTATGAAACTGAAATCCTACTTAATTGGTATCAATTGATCTTGAATATCTCCTTCACAGCAATCTGGCAGTCAGAGGGATGAATCATCATTTAGACTATTTGCCTTTAAACCTGAGCTGACATATCGCAAGCATTGGCTCCACTTCGGGTGGTCTGTTGAGGTGACAATTGAGTTGGGCGGCATAGGTGGCATCCTGAATATCGGGAATGATATACCTGATTGCATCTGTAAGGAATTTGAGGGTGGCTCTCTGGCTGTGTGGTTTGACTAAGAAGAACCAATAGGCGTCCCATGTCAAACTGTTAATTCCTGCGATTAATCTCCCATTTTTCTCTAGTTCCGGATAACATGACTACTCGAATGTTTTCTCCGCTGTCAATTTACCTGGAGTGCATTGGGAAATCATGTTAGACAAGTAGAGAGTATTATTAACCAATTCAACCAAATTACTTGTGGTTGATTTGCATCTTGAAATTGCTCTCTCTGCTTTCATTAACTGGGACTGCCATTCTGTAAATAATATTTCCTTATGTGATTCTAAAATCTTTGGTAAATTAGCCGCCTGTCCCTGATCGGTATCTTGCCACTCAATAAAATTAGTTAATGTTTCATCGGCTTGATCCAAGTCTGTTCTAGATTTTTTTTATTTTTCGCTTATTGATGTCATCAAATCGCATAATGGTTCTGCCCGGGCGATTTTTTGACATAAAAGCTTTATCTGTGTTATTAATGCCTTATTTATTTGTAATGCCTCTACTTTGAATTCGGCTATCTGTGGAAGATTCTTTGTTTTCTCTAGCTGGGCTGATAGTTGAGAAATCTTCTCATCTTTTGACTTCAGCATTTGTTCGTTCGCTGCTTTCAATTATGCCAATGCCTCAGAAAACTCTTTCTGCTTTTGGACTGCGTTGTGATCAATCCTCTGTTTCTCTTCCTGCAATTGTTGAGTTAATTGATTATTTATTTTCTGTTGTGTTAACAATTGTCGTTCTGCCTGCTCCGCCTTCTGCTGTGCTTCTGATAGTTGCGCTTGCAATGAAAAGATCTCCTGGTCTTTTGTTTTTAATAAAAGACTCACCTCTGATGCCTTATCTATTGTTGTTTCCAAATAGGCTCCAACATATTGTGATAGTTTTGTTAGGTCGTTAGAGGGGCCAAATTCCTCCTTCCAAACCGTATTGCCCGTCATCGTTGGTTCTAGGAATAGGGAAGGTTGATCAGTCCTTCTCCTCTTCCTCTGTCGTTTTACCACAGCTTTGTGTCTTAGGCTATAGAAGACATCCAAGGGAGGAATTTCTTCTATTTTCAAAATAATCTGATCGGAGGGATCCTTTGGGATTATCTCTACTTCTTTCGAACTAGGTAGGTCGGTGGTTCCACTTGGAACCTGTTTTGAAGTGGTCTCCTATGTATCTGCTGCTTTTGATGTCTCGGCATCTTTAGAGCATTCAAGATTACTGATAATTGAATCGAATTGTTGTCATTCCTGGAGCAATTTCGGGTCAATTTGAGTATCTAAATTCACCTCTATGCTTCTCTGTTCTTGCTCTTTCGTCTGGGTTTCCTCTTGTCTTTTCATATGCACTTCCGCCTGTTCTTTTGATGTAACCAAAGGTTCCTTAGTATGTCACTGTTCAGGCTCGCTTGATTTTGTTGCTGGGGTTGTTGCTAACAGATCTAGAGGCAGAGTTTGCAACCTCTGTTCTCTAAGTCTGTTGAATTCAACTAACCCTTCATCTTTGTATTCCATTATGGCCAGCGATTTAACTTGGGACATCGACTCAGCTGAGGAGAACAGGTCATCAAACTTATCTTCTTTATGATCAAACTTTGTCAATTTGGCCTGTTCAAGTGCATTATAGGCGACTTTGTTGGGATCAAATCGCCTATTAGGGAGAGTTGCTAGAGTTAATGACTTCATCTTTGTAGATTCTTTCTCTGCATGTTTGAAATCATGCAACGTGTAGACACCACATCTCAGAGGAAAAGAGGGCCAGACCTGCTTCTTATTTTTCTTTAGAGTTTGTGTAACTCCTTCGGAGATAATCTGATAGGCTATCTCCCTCGCCAGCAGTTTATTAGGTATGTACAAAGGAAGGACATGAGGTTCGGCTTGGCTGCCGAAAATTCTTATATAGGTAAATTTTTCCTCTCCGAACCATCTTCCTATTGATGTCAAATCAATCCCTGGTTGGTAGGAAATCGTGGGAGCAGGTTTATCAAAAATAGAGTAATGAATGGGTAACATAAAGCCATTGCAGACTTGGTATAAATGGTCCTTATAGGAAGTTTTCCACAATTTCTGATGGTATATGTGAATAGGCATGGGGTCTTGTGAAGTCCACCTCTAGCCGAGCACGGGAAATTCAGAATTAAAACACAGGGTGTCTAGTATATAAGCACTGTAGTAGAATGGGGGAATAAGCCTTTCAGTCACGCAGGTTTTGGTTCTAAAATCAAGAACTGTTGTTGCTAGCTTATCTGACAACATAGTTGCCCAACCCATTATTTCACTATTACATGCCGCTTCCATCAAGGGAACCATTTCTATAGTCAAATTAGCGGAATCGGGCAACCCCCACAATCTACACATCATTATCCCAGCATAACAATAAGGAGAACATAGGGAATCAACAGAGTACTTACCAGAAGATTCATGCTTGTGTTTTGCCGGATTTTTCCTCCAATCCCGAATGGGTTTGGATTCAGTTTCGTTCTCATTTCGAAATTTCTCCAGAAATGCCTTGTTGTACTTCTTCTTTTGCGCAGGAAAATGATACATTTGCCTCAAATCATTAGTCTGAAATGAACTGAAGATTCTCCCATATCTGGTGCAGAAGGTTTTGTCTGTGATTGGGATTTCCTCAATTGTCCACCTCACTACATCCGTATATGGGAGAATTTGTTCCCGAGCTGCTATCCGATGAAGGAAAGAGTCGGCTAAGTCCTTGAGAGTAGCATCAGATTTTCGATTGGTATCTGATGTGGCTTGTACTGCTGTCACCTCTGGTTCTTCGGCCTCAATCAAATTATAGGTACTTTTCCAAGTAGTTCTGCCGAGTCCTAGGCATGTAGTATCAGATATCAATCCTCTTTTCTTAGTTCCTGGATCAGCGATGACTTGTCCTATGGCTGGCGAAGCGGAAGCGATTGCAGTTTTCTTAGACTTCTTCCCCATTCCGCTTGAATCTATTACTTCGGAAGAGTTCTGCACAGGAGTGAAAATGAACATAATACAGAGAATTGATAGCGCAAACCAAATATGAGCGAGATATATTGATCAATGTATGATGAAGGATTAACTTAAAGTGGCCGCGGATATAATCTATGAAAAGATTTTTAGGCTTACTATTTCATTAAATGGCCGTTAAAACCTGCCAATCCTTTAAATGTCCATTATATCGTTTTATTGGCCGAATGATTTGTTTAAGCGTGCCTTGGATGTTTTGGCGGTTGAGCGCAGGTGAATCACTGTTTGGAAGATAAGGCCTCTAATACGAATTAATCGTAATATCCCCGCTTTAACAATTCTTTGAAGTTCACGCTTTTGGCTTTATCACAATCGGGCGTCGGGGAAAACTTAAATCATTATATTGGTTCCTTTTGGAATCCCCGGTTGCCGATAGCAATATCGCATCGCATCGGGAGTATTAACTGAGCACTTTGAAAAGCATGCATGGTATATCCCCAATCGCCGATAGCGATATCGCATCGTATCGGAGCGAAAGGCACTTTTGTTATGGTAACTTATTATTGCCGATATCCGATAGCCTATTGCATGTTGTCGCGTCGGAGAAAACCAATGGGTCTTTAAATTATGCCTCCTTTGTCATTGCGGCATGCGATCTTGCGATCGCTTTATCGCAATGATAAAAGATTAATCATTTATATTATAAGACCAAATAATTGGTTTATCAAAAAGGTTTTATAATGTTTTCATTTTGTTTTCGGACCTTTTTGAATAATACAAAGTTGATACCAATTAAAATAAAAAGGGACCCATTTCATATTATAGTTTTGTGAATAAAAATGATATGAAATGGGGGGTTGTTGTATAGCACAACAATTGGCGATTCGCTGGAAGAAACAGTTATCTCCGAAAAGTACAGAAATACTTAAACTTTTTCAAAATAGAGTTCTCATCAAAGGGGAAAATTCTAATATAACTAGGTATATATGCATTCCAAATAAAATGAAACTATCTTTGCTAATTTCCTCTCTTGTTTAAAATTAGATACATTATAAGTTTTAAATTGGCCTTTATTGGTTGATAATGATAAAATAGAAAACCTTTCCAAATCAGCTTTTAGAATTGACTCCTTTGTCATAGGTAGAGCCTCTGCTGCCAGCAAACGTTCATAGTTTCGACAAGGATACCTTTTAACCATGTTATTGTCCATTGTCCCATTCATTTCAGAGTATGATTAACAGAATGAATTCAAAACATGCTTTTCATATTTTGCGTTTCTTTTCTACTTTTGTGTTATTTTGTAAGATAAAAAGCCATTGTCCTGGTTTGGTGACCAGCTGAGTGACAATGCCATTCACTGGTAGTAATTTAACCGAACAAGCTGGCTCGTGATGAGACCCCTTGTCTTATAATTCTAAGCCATTACCCTATTTTGGTATGCAGTATTGGTAATGTCAGTTAAACTATTTCCCTATGATCATGGTAAGCAGGCTTGTAATAAGACCTCTTATCTTTTATATCAAATATTTTAGAATTACACTCTGAGTAATCATAAGCTTTGGTGAGTGGGATGGACAATTTTCTCCTTAAGAGTAAATGGATGACAAGGTAAGAGTTAAAGATGCTGAATTTGGATTAGTTCCTATTTTGATATTGATAACCTTTTTTGTGACCAATCTGAAAACATAAAATGATTTACAATATTTCTAAACTTTGAGAAGCGTTCACAAAAATTGAAGTGTGGTTTCAGAATGCAATTACACCTAGTTTCCTAGAAATTATCCCTTTTGTTTAAGACTTCTATTATTTTAAAAGTAAATATCAACCCTACTTGTTTTGAGCAACTTTTAAGTATAGCAAAGGTCAATGGAAGATACCTCACAACTTTATTTTCTAATGGTCCTACAAACTACAAAATTCTATTAAAAAGGAGAAGGGGTTTCCTCCTCAATTGAAGATTTTTTTTAAGATAAGGCCATTAACAGGGAGAGAATCTATCAAACCTGATAAATCTTGTAATATGAAGGTCGAATGGCCTATATTCTCACAGATCTGAAATGGCCCAAGCCACATCTTCTGGAACTTGGTGTGTTTTCCCTTGTCCTCATGGGCTTTGTCCCATTTCAGAACTAAATCACCAACTTGAAATTGTTTTGAACCGGATGACACTGAATCAAAGGATGACTTGATAATTTTGCTAATGTTTTGCATGAATAACCTTGGATTTTTCTCTTTCCTCTTCTAATTTTAAAAGTTGGTCATGTCTAAGTTGAATAGAAGAAGAAGGGCTTTCCTCAATAAACTGAACTAGTGCTAGGGAAGGAAGGACAAGATTCGTTGGTAGCACTGCTTCTTTTCCATACACAAGATTAAACAGAGAAGAACCTAAGGAAGCCTTTTGTGTTATCCTATCAGCCCATAGTGCAAATATTAAGGATTTGTGCCATTTTTTATGATTCTGTTCGATAGTTCACTTAATAATTTTAATCAGATTTTTATTTGTAGACTCTGCTAAACCATTACCCTGGGGATAGTAATTCGCAGAATATTTCAATTTAAATCCTCTTTTAATAGCGAAATCAAACATAGCATTGCCTGATAAGTAAGATGCATTATCGAAAACAAGAGCATTTGGGACACCAAACCTGGTAATGATGAATTGATCTATGAATTCAATAATTGCCTCAGAATTTGTTGTCTTTAAAGGAATTGCTTCAACCCACTTAGTAAAATAATCAGTGGCAGTAAGGATATACTTATGCTGTTTGGAAGAATGTGGGGTAATTTCTCCAATGATATCCAATCCCCATTGCTCAAATGGTTGTTCAATGTTGATTGGTTGCAAAGGGAAAGATGGTTTTCTTTGTCCTCCACTAGAAGTTTGACAATTTCAGCATTTCCTTACATATTCATGAGCATCTCTAAATAGAGTGGGCCAATAATATCTAGCATGAATGATTTTGTGGGCTGTTGTATCAGCTCCAAAATGCCCTCCTGCTGGTCCATCATGTAATTCCTGCAAAACCTTTTGTGCTTCAGGTTTTTCTAGGCATCTTAATAAGATTGAATCATAATTTTGCCTAAAAAGCACGTCATCAATAATTGTGAAAAAAATTTCTTTTAATCTAATGGCCCTTTTGTTTTTGTAAGACAGGTTAGGAGGTGCATATCCATTTTTCAAATAAAATATTAAGTCAGCATATTGTGATTCAGAATCAATAATACTTATCTGGTTGATTTCTTCGGTTTGATCTGTATCACCTGATTCTGGAATGTTGGATGCTCCTGCCAATAACTTGCAAAAACCTTGGCCTCTAACAATCTTTGCTGGTTTAATTTCTAAGTCATATTCTTGAAGTGTTGTAACCCAATTTTCCCTTTTTTCACCTAGTTCCCTTTGGATTAATAGTTGCCTTACTGCAGGGAAAGGAACTATAACTTTCGTATGGGCTTTTAAAAGGAAGGGTCTGTAATGTTCGACAGCTTTATATACAGCAAAGGCTTGTTTTTCTACTTCGGAGTAATTCAATTCAACACCCTGAAGTTTTGAACTATAGAATGAAATGGGTGTTTCCAAATTGTGATCGTTAATCTGTGTGAGTACTGCTGCATAAGACAAATCAGATGTGATAGTATATAATGTGAAATGATTAGAAAAATTAGGAGTATTTATCCAGACCGGGTGGTTATCCCCCAATGTTGATACAACAATTTTCGAGGCATCGACATTTTTGGCATTAGAAGGAGAGCCATCAACTGTGAATGGCAAGAAAACCCAAATCTTCAGACCATTCTAAGAGTAATTCTCCCTCCGCATCACCTTGTACTTTCCAATTTCATGTTGGTTCTCCAGTATCCAAACAAGAAGAAGAGGAATCAACTACCACTGCTCAAACCCATCATACTCCAGAACAAATATGTCTTGAATCTCCTGAAGTCCAGTCTCTTATCCACAAACTTTAGAGTTTCTCGATATCACCACAGAAATCTGAGGTATCTCAAAGCAGTGTGACTTCGCAGTTCAATTTACCTCACCCTCTCACCAGACTTCAGAGCGGAAAGCTTGGTATTGAACCTACTGAGTTCCCAAATCGGATGTGATAGTATACAATGTGAAATGATTAGAAAAATTAGGAGTATTTAAGGCGTTGGCATTAATTACTGATTGTTTGATTAAATCAAACGCTTCCTTTTCTGCTGATCCCCATCTAAAGACTGAATTTTTCTTAATCATAGTTTGAAGTGGCAAAATGATTTGAGAAAAGTCTGGAACGAATCTTTTGACAAAATTGATTTGACCTAAAAATGACTGCATGGATTTTTTATTATGAGGGAAAGGGATTTCAGAGATTTCTTTGATTCTGTCGGGATCAATATAAATGCCATCTTTAGAAACAATAAAGCCTAAGAGCTTTCCTTGGTCAAGAGCGAAGAAGGATTTTTTAGGGCTAAGTGAAATACTGTACCTTTTGTAGCTTTGAAAGATTTGATTTAAATCATGCAAATGGTTGGATTTCTCTTTAGAAAATACAGTAATATCGTCTAAGTAGACGACTACTGTTTTTTTAATAAACCCTTTAAAAGCTATATCCATCGCTCTTTGGAATGTGACTCCTGCATTACTAAGTCCGAAAGGCATTTTCTGATACGCATATGTTCCCCATTTTGTTCTGAATGTGGTTTTGAGTCAGTCATCAGGGGAATTTTGAGGTCTAAAATGGTCCTCCTAAGAAAAATGTACAACAAAAATAAACTTTATAAGGACCAATAGGATTCAAGATGATGATATCAACCATGGGGGATGATTCACCATTTTTGGAGTAAAAAAATAAAAAGATTAAAAAATAATAAAATAACAAAACTATTTTTTCAACTCGTATCTTGAACTTATATCCCTAAGGTTTTACTCAAATTTTGAGAGAAAGTACTCGTTGGATGCAAAATTTATTCCCCATCCAAGGAGTACCCATTATGGATACTTTTGATGGACCCTGGTACACGAAAAAAATGAAAAAACATGATTGCAATCATGATTTTCATGTATTTCCCATTTTTTGTGTACCAGGGTCCATCGAAAATATGCAATATGGGTACTCCTTGGATGAGGAATTAAATTCTACATCCATTGAATGTCATTGCTTCAAATTTGAGTAAACCCATATGCAGATAAGTTGAAAATACGAGTTGAAAAAATTAGTATTTTCCTTTTTCCCTTTAAATTTGATGATGTAATATAATCTTATTTTATTATTTCCACTGTTATTTTATAATTTCCTTAGAAAGCCCATTTTAGACCTCAAAATCCCCTTAATGAATTCTCATGCCCTCCCCCCACCCCCCTTGATAGGACACTACTAGGAGGATCATAGTTATCTTCCCAGTGCTCCTAGATAGGGTCAATAAGAGGCAAACAAATTGCAGAACGATTCTAGTTTGAGAGGCACCTTAACACCCTATAGTGAGACCCACGTGGAGTTGTTTTTCATGTTGGATTAGTAGTAAACCCCATCCTACCACCACATGGTAGAGGTCCACCTCTTCCAAAGAGAGACACATCCTCATACCAAATCCATCTCCTTTGGCTAGTCATTTATATAATGTTTCTTTCCTTTTGGTCTTAAATGGAAAGAGAGATTCCCTTTCAACATCGAAGGAGAACACCCACTCCTTCATTTGATAGAAAGAATTTTGATAATTTTGGATTTTTCCCTTGTACTTGTGTCCAGAGAATTATATTTCTTCTTTTTGGTATTGTGTTAGTTATGCTTAGATACTAACCTTTGCACTCCCACTATATGTTGCCACTTTTGGATTGAGTAGTCCCATTGACCTACCTTTGGTCATTCGTTGGACACTAATAAACCTATCTCATCTTAGCATCGAAATGAATATACTTAATTAGTAGTTTGAAACATTTAATAAAGACCGAATTGATTATTATGCACTATTGGGTAGTGTATTTTTCCATGAATTAGTTTATATGGGATAAAATTAATTGATGACCAGACTTGTGTTTTAGATAATATCAACATGAAAGAACATGTTAAAGGGAAAAGAAAATTATATTAAAATTAAAAGTATTTATTTTAGGCCTTCACTGTATGCAAACTAAAACCTGAGACTACCTATTTGATTTCCATCATAAGATGAAGAAATGATCTAAACTTTTATGGAATATTCCAAAAATCAGGACGACCAATTTGGCCAAACTACTATATCTATGATACATTTAGATCCTTCGATTCCTGAAGTGTGAGTTTGTACTTACCACTAGATCAGGTAGAGGATATCATGGCAGATATCCCTTTTCTCATCCAAAATTATGTTCCCTTATAGTGTTGCAAGTCCCTTAGTTGAAAACGTAATTAAGATTCAAACTCTTTACTTGCTTGCTTTGCTTCTGAAGAACCTTTTGGTCATTGGTCACAAGTTTATCAGGTTTGATGGAGGATTTGAAGTCATCCTGAAAGTACCTTCTCAGTTTGATTCTTTCTGTATTGAGTGTGTCACAACCCCATATACATCTTGAATACCCTTTTTTCTCTTGCTAAAAGGAGTGGGCTTCCTCTCTCATCTTTATAGTCAGGATGAAGGGTATTTATCCTTGGGAGATCCTCAACTCTAATAGAGATTAATGACCATCGTTAACTTAAGTTTGTATAAATACTTAGTGTCTAGATTAATTAATAAAGTCAGTCTAGGTACTAATAGAATTAATAAATTCATTCAAACATACTCCCTTAGTTTTGGGAGTTATTATTGTTATGTTTCAGGTCGTGTATTAAAAGTTTTCTTATTTAATAAAATATATAATACATACTACATGGTTTCTTGTTTCCAATCTATTTTATCAACATGGTATCTCGGCATTAGAGGACCAGAGGCTATGTGATTGGAGATTCAAGAATATATTTATCAAAAAATGGATGAGGAGACCAGGTTAGATCAACAAGTTGGAGACTTAGGAATCTTGATGTGTGTTATCATGTGAATCTGCACCAATTGACTTAGGAAATAACTCTAAACAACTAACCATGTCACCATTACCATCTCTCTATTTGGATTGGTGATTTTCTAGTCTCGGGGGTTTGTCCCTGAACCATTTATATGCTTTTAACTAATACACAAATCTATAGAACAATCCAATAAGATTAGCACACTAAACCACCCTTGATATTCCCACAAGCACTCAAGAACAAGAGTCAGTTCATGATTTGAATTTTTACGGTTGAGATCAGAATTGTTAAACTAAATCCAACAGTGATCAAACAAATGAAATTAAATGAATGTGTGCCTTAAGACAAAATGAGAGTTTCAATAGGTGCACATAAAAACAAACCAAAACCTTGGCAACATAATTGAACATATAATCAACAATAGGATTCAAACAGATAATGACACGAAATAGTTGAGTCTATTCATTATGTTAATAAAGAGACTAAATCATACCATATTTATTAACATGTTGCAAGTTGTGTAAGCTCCATGGTGTGTAGTGGTGGAAGTAGTTTGTTTGATCTGGGTGGGAAAACAATTGAAACAACCTTTTGTTCTAAGCTACCCAGGAAAAATGTTTATCCCTTACATAGAGATCTCAACTCTATCATTAAAGAAGCTAGAAGAAAGGAACCATGCCTTAGCTATGCATGAAGGAGGAAGGATCAAACTTGACTAATAACTTCTTCATGTAGTGCTAACTATAAGTGACTTGTTGTTTTCCAAAAATAAATCACCAATAAGTTGTAAACAAATCCTTCTCAAAACACCCATGCCCATTGATATTGCTATCTAATATGATAAAAATAAACTAGGGAATAAAGTGTTTTCTACTGTTGCAAATCCTCAAAAAAGTCCAAAAGACACTATCCTCAAACAAGTCCAAAAGACACTAAGGCATACCCTTTGTAGGATTGTAGTGTTCAAGTGATCGGATTACTATTGCACAATTACATGCAAAATTTGTCACCCTAAATTTTCTCTTCCACAATAGCATTTTTGTTCAGCAATCATAAGTCCCAAACCTTCTCTATGTCATTTCTCCTTCACAAATATAGCCAATGTCATGTTGAAACCATGGAAAAACCCATGAAACAACAACATCAATACACAGATCCTAAACTAGTTTACTACTTTGTGTTTGGTATAGCACACATGCATATGTTGGAATGTCAAACATGATCAATTAGGAATTTCTTCATGCAATAGGTTGTTGTATACAAGTTGTGAACTCTGAAATATTCTATAAATAACCCTACAACAACTCTCCTCGCTTGCTTTTTAATAATAAACATAACAATTACTGGAAACTCATCAATTGATGTTGTCACCACTCTAGTTAATACACTGAACTCTGACATATGCCACTATTTTCTTCCTTTTGATGACTAACAGTTATTGTTACTTGGCCCTTGGATTGTGGGCTATGAATTTTTTTAATCTTTCTATAAAGAAACTACCACCTCATCCAATGCAATTTTCCATAGTAGCACTAGTTAGATGCATTTGTGTTTCACTTGTGTTGGTAGTTGGAGGAGGTGAGCATTTTCATATGCTCAAGATTAGCCATACCTGACTATGGATGGAAGGTTGGAAACTAAAGTAATTTTTTTGTTGGACTTCCCATTTTATTAAGGCTTCCTCCTCTGTCAACCAAATTGTGTCAAGGACCTTGGTTCTATAGGTTTTTGTAATAGCCTAGTGGCTTTCCAACACTCCAGAAACCTAATTCTTCTCTTGACTAAGTGTATATTTTATGTGTATTTGAACATATTAACTTCGGATTAAAATTAAAAAATTAATAATAATAAATAATTTATTATAATTCTATTTTAATAAAGATTAATAAATATTTAAGAAAAAAATAGGAATATTTTTCTTCAATCAATCTGGGCTACATTTAGATCTTCATATCCTAAGATGTCTAGCCTATTTATGGCTGAGAATACATGTAAAGTTTTTTTAAACTCTAATCTAGTCCAAAACTACTTCTCTTATTTATATGAGAGATCAATCACCGTCCTTATCCATTCGTAGCTCCAAAACCATAAAAAAATGGTTTATCTCTCACAAGCACTAGATACTAGCCAACAATAAAATGAATTGAATGCATTTGATACTAGCAAATAGTAAAACCTACAAGGTTTTGGTTTTGACGTCTTTAGGACACAAAAAATTGATGTAAATAAAGCCCAAAATTGAGGTAGATCCAGGGTCTAAGCTTGCCTATATGTTTGTCAACGTTTGACTTAATAAATCAGTTCTCAAATCTGTTTTAGTACTTTCTTTTATTTATGGTTTAAGTTCCATTTGAGGAATCCATCGATAGTAGATTTTGAATCAAGGTGTTTCATCCGAATAGTAATATTTCTTCATATTTTTTGGAGATTTGAATTGAACGTTCATACCTTGCTTCATTTCTCTTTGTTTTATAATAAACTAATATGTTTGTGAAATTTTACTTACTTTTTCATTTATTTATGCGCATAAACAGATGGAGTTGTTTTATAAAATTTCTACTAGTGAAGAGAATTCTATCATTGGCGTGGTCAGGTGTCGAGAAGATTTTACATTTGATGAAATCCGTGATGAAATTAAAGATTATGAAATCATTGGTTACCCTTTTGACTTTATCTAGGATGAATTAACTTTAAATCCGAAGCAAGAGAAAAATGGAAATTTTGTACAACACTTTTAGGCATCAAGAGGAAACTAGGCACATTTAATGTGGAAACAAAGGGTTCAAATGTAGTGGAAACAATACCAATATTTGAAAACATTGAATTGAATGTGGAGGGAACTATGCATAAATAACCTAGAGTTGAAAATATGTCTTTGTCAGTGGAACAAGCCATAGTTTTTTATCCTAGCGTATGGGAATTTGGGAAAAAAAAGTGAAAAGTTTAATGGAAGATTTTTTCAATGATAAAATTACTCTCAAAGTATATTAAAAAAAAGCAGAATCTAAAATAAAGATCCATTGTGAAATTCGTGGCATTGATTATGGAATAGGTGATGTATCCTTGGTAGAATGAATAGTGTGTAACTTCAAAAACCATCATATGAAAACAGGGGCCCATCAACAACGCCTTTCAGTGCCAAGGTGTTTCATCCGAATAGTAATATTTCTTCATATTTTTTGGAGATTTGAATTGAACGTTCATACCTTGCTTCATTTCTCTTTGTTTTATAATAAACTAATATGTTTGTGAAATTTTACTTACTTTTCCATTTATTTATGCGCATAAACAGATGGAGTTGTTTTATAAAATTTCTACTAGTGAAGAGAATTCTATCATTGGCGTGGTCAGGTGTCGAGAAGATTTTACATTTGATGAAATCCGTGATGAAATTAAAGATTATGAAATCATTGGTTACCCTTTTGACTTTATCTAGGATGAATTAACTTTAAATCCGAAGCAAGAGAAAAATGGAAATTTTGTACAACACTTTTAGGCATCAAGAGGAAACTAGGCACATTTAATGTGGAAACAAAGGGTTCAAATGTAGTGGAAACAATACCAATATTTGAAAACATTGAATTGAATGTGGAGGGAACTATGCATAAATAACCTAGAGTTGAAAATATGTCTTTGTCAGTGGAACAAGCCATAGTTTTTTATCCTAGCGTATGGGAATTTGGGAAAAAAAAGTGAAAAGTTTAATGGAAGATTTTTTCAATGATAAAATTACTCTCAAAGTATATTAAAAAAAAGGAGAATCTAAAATAAAGATCCATTGTGAAATTCGTGGCATTGATTATGGAATAGGTGATGTATCCTTGGCAGAATGAATAGTGTGTAACTTCAAAAACCATCATATGAAAACAGGGGCCCATCAACAACGCCTTTCAATGCCAAGTGGTAGTGAAATTCCTTCATGTAATGAAGTACAATAGACAGTGATTGTTGGAGATCAATTTCATATTGATCAAGCAATCAAACTTCTATATGATTTCAACAAGACACAAGAGCCTAATTTGTTCAAGGTGGTTGAAGCAACTCTTACAAACTATAAGGACATGAAAAAGTGAGAGTGGAATGTACACGATGCAATAAATGGTTTTATTTAGTGCCGACAAGTGGTAATATTGTCAGTTCTCTAAATGAACACATGAAATCAAAGAAGCACACCACTACTACTACTACAAATGAGGCTTCACATGAGGATACTTGGTTGAGGAGTGGCACTATTGGGAGACCCAAGAAGCCTACCAATGATAAGTCCCAACAAATTTTGAGTAGGTTCTTGGTCCCATCATCACCATCAGTATTACATAGGGGTATCCAAGTGGAATCCTTCTACTTCAGGTGTGTTAATTAACATCTTATACTAAACTTGAATATGAATTTGTATATTAATTTATTTATCTTACTTCAATTTTTTTTTTTTTTATTGTGTTGTTGTATTGTTATAGATAAATTATCTCCCTTGTTAATATAATGTTGGGGGCATTGGTATCCTCATATTGATAGAAATGGGGAGAGATTGGAAACAATGGTCCTAATGGATGATCAAAGTGGTGGAAAATTATGGGCCATAGAGAAGCATACCAAGGTCATGTTATGTTATGAGGGTATTGAATTTTGTATTGATGGTACATATAGGCATATTCATTGCTAGAGGGCTTCTGAAACATGGATCCCATTTGATTCATTACCATGTAGATTTTGTAAGTTGGTTCCAGAATGTGATTATATCGTGAATCAATGTGCACCAATTGAGAAGTGAACAAGATATAGGAAAAGGTAGAAGACTGGACTATTTGACTCAAAGTGAACTAAAGAATGTTGCAAGGGTTACAAATGATAACCATAGATCAACAATGTGAGTTCTTAGGTGGCATAAGACAAAGGCTGCTACACTCTCTATTAGAATGAGATCCCTAAAGAAAAATTTGTTTGAATTGGCAGATGGGAAGGATGTCTTTAGGGTTTGCAAGGATGTGTTTGAAGCACACAAGTAAGGAAAATTACAAGGTAACGATGCAGTTTGGGAATTTGTCAAGGATATCTTTCATAACTTGATGCATGCAAAAGCATGGAGAAGGTATAGTACATCCACAAAATCGCTTTATGAGATGATAAAGTTATGGGGAGGCCCTAGATTACATAGCTTTATCAGTTTGAATCTCGATGGTCCTTCAATATCTATGACTTGAAGGAAAGTTATAAAGTCATTAGCATATATCCTAGGGGAGCATGAACACATTTTTGATACAGTCAGAAAATTTTATGCTTCTTATAAAGCCAAAAATGGAATAGATGGCCATATTCTTGTATTTCTTGATGAAGATGAAACAATTGTGAAAAAATATGTTAGTTGGCTAGCAAAAAGCGATACACTGGTGGGGTTTTGTGGTACGAAATAAGAACATCAATGCCAATCGCATTTCTTGGTGAGAGTTTGTGAGGGAGTTCTAAGCTATGAGATTATAACAGATTATTTTAAGAACAATGTTATTGGCCATTATGAACGTGTTATTATTGCAAACCCTTTACATGAAAAGCTTCCGCATTTGGTTTTGGTTGATTGTTGGCATTATGAATTAGGTGTTGTCCTTGATGGAAACATACCTAACGAGTTTTCCTTGAAGGCAACCTATTTGTTGGATGGCACCCTACTTAATCATTTGTCTCTTGATGAAAATATACTTGTCGAAGGTATAAATAGGATGTGTTTACAGATGTGATAGAGTGTTTTGACAAAGGCGTGGCAATTCAGAGGTAGAGGAATGATAAATTTAGAAGTTCAAGAAGTATATGTGGGTTCTGTTAAGTAAATATGTGAACACCTGTGAGTTTAAAGAAGCAAAGGCATGTACAGTTTCCACACCATGGTATTCTAAATACCAAGAGTACTTACCATGGTATTTTCTTGTGGTATTGAGCCCAGCAATGGTTGTTTTGATCCCGTCTAAGAAAACCACTGACTGGAGTATGGCTTTAACCTATGGTATTGAAAAAAGGCTAAACTATATAAGGTGATGAAGATCAAAGTGTACAATGTGTGCAAGTAATGGAAACCTTATGAATCGTTAGATATAAAGAAAATATGTATTTTATGGGCTTTTGATGCTTTGATTAATATAAACTAATTATGCACCTAAGAGTTTGATGATGGATCAGTTCCAATATATCTGAGAAGACTATCATGATTGTGCTATTATTTGATTTGTGTATATGGCATCTTAACATGTGATTTGTCTACGTATGTCGAGATTTGGGTATTTCTAAACTTATATGTTCCAGTGAAGAAGTGATTCTGAAGTTGCAGATATGTACGTGGATTTTTTAGCCTACAAAGTGCGTACATATGTGGGTGTGATAATGGTAAGCCATGTGTATTTATTTAGCTATACGCGGGTTTTTGGCGTGTGCACATGTGGATATGTTTTGAGGAAAGCGCGTACAGAAAGTAGGGTTTTTGATGAAAGGGTGTCTGATCAATTATATCAATTTTTGATGTATTCTTGTTGTCTGATAATGAATTCTTCTTAATGATTTGTGCTTAAATAGTCATGGTCTGATTGTGAATTGATTAACTAAAGAATGTTGAAGTGACCTACTGATTGAGATTGAAGAGCAGAGAAAGTTATGTGATTGGTTCATAATGATGTAGTAGATATGAGTATGATTCATTATTTGTTTTAGAATGGAAATTGTTTAGCTGTTCATTTTTCAGAGGTTTAAGGTCGGTACGTGGGTATGATTCATGAAAGGAATGTCCACATGTAGGTTTTTCTACTATAAAGTAGCATATACATTTTGAAAAATGGTTGATCATGGTTTATAATAACATGATCTAGCTTTTGTGATATGCAATATGATGTTTGATGTTCTGGTTATAGTGATCTGACTATTTCAGTTGATTGGGTTTCAATGATTGGATGATTTGATTTTGTCAAAGTTTGATTATTATGTTACATTGATGAGTTATAGTTTGATGATTGATATTGAGATTAAATGTTGGTAGTGGGTCCAATCTGAAAATTTGATGAAATGTGGCCTACAAGTTATGATTTGTTATAGCAGGTGGATCTAGTATGAAAAATTATGAAATGTGATCCCCGGAGTTGAGGGAGTTGGAGCTTCCTTCTAGTAGTAGCTGGTAAATTAGATCAGGGGGTTGGAGCTCCCTTCTAGTAGCAGCTGGAGAATAAGTGAAGGTTGTAGCCTTCAGTAGGTTGGTGCCTACATACTGGTACAATTTTATGCTAGTACAAGAGCCAAGGGTTGGAACTTCCTTCTAGTAGGAGCTAGAGAACGATTGGAGGTTGTAGCCTTCTACAAGTTGGTGCCTACGTGATAGTATGATTTTGTGTCAGTAAAAGATTGTAAAAATATTTTCTTCATATTAAAAGAAGAGAAAGATGATAATAACGGGTGGTTTTTTCTCGCACTGGGTTTCCACCTTAAATCGTGGTTTTCATGTGTGTTTCTTATCTGTGATGGTTTATTTTGATCTTACTGCACATGGTTACTATCTATCTAATCTTTAATAAAGTACGGGTGCACTAGCTGAAGATAAACAAATGATGAATTAACTAAAACTTAAGTTTATTGGATGTATGCTAGTTGTCTTTAGAACAATCACGTACACATGCGGGTTCCCTTTAGTAAAGTTGCGTACAAAAATAAAAATATGAAATGAAAATTTTATGATTTTGAAAATATGGATTCACCCCCCTCTTCGCCCCCCCCCCCCCCACCCCAAGTATTTTTCCCAATAATTGGTATCATAACAGGACCTTTGGTAGAAGTTTTATCGCTTAAAGGATATCCGTCAAGATGAGTAGTCAATTAATGATGGAATTTGAAGATGAGTTCGATGACAATTTCATGGATTCCCTAAAAGAAAAGGATTCCTTTACTTATGTTAACAAATATTCAAAATAGGGAGAAACCATTTTCTATTGATTAAGAATGAAGAAGACGAAGCATCATCATGTATGAATTTTTTGTTCAAGATGTGATTGATTTTATTATCTATGCAGCAATGATAGTGAAACCACTAAGTTTTCACTAATGGGTAAATGTAAAAGTAAGTCCCTTGATGTAGCAGATCAAGGTAATTTTGAATCATTGGACAATGTAGATGTTCCTATGCTAAGAAAAGATAATTATCAACAATGGAAAGGGAAGATGAAACATGATCTAATGAATCTTAATGTATGACATGTAGTATGAAATGGTTACACCAAGTTTCCTCCATGAGACAAGGATGTGAAAAATAATGATAAGGCTATGAGTAACATTGTTTGTAACATATCTGATTCAATATTGAATAAGTCTATGCATTATATTACTGCAAAGAAAGTGTGGGATAAGTTATAAGAAATAAATGAAGAAGTCCCAAAGGAATATCTCTCAGGTAATCTTATATCTAACAATGTGTCCAAAATGACAAATGGAGTTGTTGATTCAAAAGAAGACAGGTTAGAAGAAGCTTTTGATCTTAGGGAAAAAAATGATCTTGCTTTGAAAAATATTTTTTATATTAATGATAATTTTCAGCCTTATGATAACAAGGATCATGCTGGTATTGTATCTAACCAATATTGTGAAGGCCTTGAAGCTGATGTCATCTCTCTAAGAGTGGAACTTGAGAAATCAAATAAGCAGAATGAAAATCTACTTCAAGTTTTTGAAGAACAAGAAAATGAGTTGAAAGAAGAAATTCTCAAATTGAAATAGAAAATTTTGGAAGGAATAAAGGTTGAAGAAATCATGAAGAAGCAATATCTAGAAAAGGAAAAGCGATATCGGGTTGTGGTAAATACCCTAAAAGGTCAATTAGAAGAAAAGGATAAACACTGGTGATTTCAAGATAGTACTAATATTTTGGATAATATACTTAGTATTCAAAGGTATCCTGTCATCAAATCTAGGCTTGGCTTTCATGAAACTGTTAAAGGTGAATCTAGCTCACAAGTTGAGGCAAGGAATTCTAATGAAAAAATTGAAATTCTTAAAAAGGAGATAAGAAGTCAACCTTATCAACAACCAAGGAAAGAAAGTCTTCAAAGGAAATAATTTACACCTTCCAATAGAATTATTAATCAATTTCATCCTCTCATCAACAATGTTGAATGTTCTATATGTCATAATTTTGGACATGTTGAAGCCACTTGCACAAGTAGAATGTTTCAAGCCAATAATCATCTTACAGAAAGATCATCAGCTTCTAGGTAGCTTAAGGGATATTTTTTTTCTTGCAATATGTTTGGTCACAAAGCCATTGATTGAAATATAAGTAATATCAAACATATAAGATGTTATTCTTGTAACAAGTTTGGGCTTGTACCAAAAGAATGAAGTAAAAAGTATATGGATCACCGCAGACAATATGGTAAGAAACTAGATAAGAACATTGATATCAGAAAATCTAAAAAAGATGGAGCCACCAATAAGCAAGAAAAGGAAGAGCACATAATATTTGGTCTTAATCTCTACTCATTCGAAGATGAAGATGAATGGTACATATATAGTGGATGTTCTCATCACATGACTAGAGATAAGAGTAAAATGAAGTCTCTAAGGAAAAACCATCATGGTAATGTTATTCTTGGAATTCATGTTTTAGCAAAAGTTATAGGACAAGGTAAAGCCATAATTAATAAAACTAGAGTAGCATTTGATGCTTTCTTAGTTCAAGGGCTAAAGAAGAATATCCTAAGTGTAGGATAAATGGAAAATAAGGGAAATATAATTGTGTTTATATCAACCAAATGTAAGGCTGTGGATGAAGTAACTAGAAAAGTCATAATAAGAGGATACATAAATCGAGACAAATTGTATGTGTTTGAAGATCAAAATTCTCATAGATATGAGAAAGGATAATACTTAGAATAAAAGAAGATTGTGCCCATTGCAGTCTCTTACTTTTAAATGGATATTTCTAACATTGACTATAGAAGTGGTGAGAGGTACTTAACCTCATGAAAACAGAAGATGGTTATCAAGTCCTCAGGATCAGTGATGTGTAATCTTAGGTGGAGTAATACATGTTAATTCCCATGGTTGTTTTTCTTTTTTCATGTTGCTTATACTTCTGATAGTGTCTCTATTGAAGTAACAGGAAACAGGTATAGACAGAACAAACTCAAGGGCACTGAAAAGTGTGAAATATCAGTGTTTCACTTTATGTACGAGGATCATATGAAGAAAAGGAGCATGTATACGTGAGTTCTAAGTTTCACATCCACGTATATTTTGGTTTGATGAAGAAACAATGGGACAAAATTAGGAAAAGGGTCTGATATGGTTCAGTCAATTATCAATTGGATTTTATGTTCTGATGGTTGTTGGTTACAGTATGTTGATGTTATTTAGAAGTTCTTTCGGCCCTCATAAGTTGTTGATGACTTGATGGATAACTAGCTAATGATGCCTTGATGATTATTAATGATATGTAAAATGATATGATCAGATCTAACAGTGAACAATTGGCACAAGTTTAGGGGGGAGCATTTTCTATGCTTCTAATAATGCAATGTTGGCACTATGTTTGCTTTAGAAGTCCTTGATACATAATGATGCTTATCAATGGTAATAATGCTTATGTTGTTGAACTATTTAAATGATGCATCATGCTATGTTGTGGTCATGGGTTGCCTACGATGAAATCATAGATGATACTTATATATTACTTGAGCCACATAATTGTTTTGATGCTACTAATTCGATTTATGGATGACTGTTTTGATTATGCATATGGCACATAAGTTATGTTGCTTACATGGTGATCTTCATAAGTTAAAGGAGATAAACAAAGTTGGATTACACACCTTAATTATTTGATGATGATAAGTGTCACTCATTACATTATTCCAATATCATCATGCCTTCAAAGATGCATAAATTTCATATGGTCCATTTATGGATGAGGATTCCTATAGTTCGTGACTCTCACAAGGTATAGTTTTTTTATTTTGATGGTATCAAGGAGATCAGTTACTAACAAATTTTGACAAATGAAGTGATGTTGGTGTGATAGTTCTTCTTGGATGAAGAAAATGGGCCAAGAGAATGGTGTTACTGCAAGTTTCATGAAGACATGGCTATTTGGAGACATGGCTTACTTAGTCACATAGTGATGATGATAAGGAATGATGAATACTTCTCCCTATATTACTTTATGATGATAGGCTTGGTTCTCACATATGTTGATTATCATGGTTGATGCTTATTAGATGTAGGATGTTAGAAAACTCCCTAGTGATGATACATGTTTTGATATGTTGGGGATTGTTGTGGAAAGAACATGTAGTTCTTGCTATGATTATTGAAGATGATGTTGTGGTCATGGATGAAGACTATGGTGTTTACACATGTACATGATATGATTTGAATGGTTTTGTGAAGATATGGTTAGTACTGCTTGGAGATATGGCATATGCTTAGTTAATGCATGAAAGGCTATGTTTTTTATGAACATAGATTAAGGCTTTTTTCTACTAAGGGAAAAGAGCAAGTTGATCTTGATGAGGTCAAGAGGATGAGTTGATAATAGATATCTATGGAAAATATTATGTTCCATATCAGGTCACAAGTTGATGATATTGAAGCTACATTGATAATGGACATATACAGGTTGTTGTTCTTGATGGTATTGTCATATGCTCATGGTACATATCATATATGGTGTATGCTAGTTGTTGATGACTATCATGGTATTTTTGGGGTCTTTGGTCTTGATTATGAATGTATTATCTATCATTTAATGTAAAGGTCATGTCAATATCTATGATGTACTCATTGTAAAATTAAGTCATGTATGGACTATTGTGGTCAAGTCCTTTTGGACATATGATGTAATTTGTAACCCCACTATATTTGGGAAGTCAATGTAATAATGATGTCAAATATGTAAACCCACTGCGATTGGGTGATTGATGTACGTTTTTGGTGATAGGACAAGTTCTATGAGTCATAGAGTCATGTATTTCATTGTATATCTGTTAGAGATTTTGGCATGTGCTTAGCGGGCGCATGATCAGAGAATTCAACACGTCCTCAAGGGGAGCATGGTTAGTGTTCATATTCAAAATTTCATATATGTTAGTCTTCATTAAACATTAGTCAACCCTTTTCCCTTGATGTCAAAGGGGGAGAGTAACTTGGTGGTTTGAGAATCTTGGTGCTTGGATTGATGCATTTATAGGTTGTGGTGACCAAACACCAAAGTGGTTGCCATCAAGTCCAAAGGGGGAGACTCTTGGCATTATCAATTAGGTGTTGTCCTTGATGGCAACCTTCCTGGTGAGTTGTCCTTGATGACAACCTATTTTTTGGATGGAAACTTACTTAATGAGTTGTCTCTTTAGGAAAATATACTTGTTTAAGGTATAAATAGGATGTGTTTATAGATGTGAGTGTTTTGAAAAATGCATGGTAGTTCAAAGGAAGAGAAATGATAAAGTTGTAAGTTCAATAAGTATACATGGGTTATGTTAAGCAAAGTCGCGTACACATGTGAGTTTAAAGAAGTAAAGGCATGCACATTTTTCTCACCATGGTATTCTTAAGATCAAGGGTACTTACCATGGTATTGTCTTCTGGCATTGATCCCATCAATGGTTGTTTTTATCCAGTATAAGAAAACCATTAGCTAGAGTATGGTTTTGACTTGTGGTATTGAAAAAAGGCTAAACTATATAAGGTGATGAAGATCAAAGTGTGCAATGTGTGCAAGTAATGGAAATCTTTTGAATATTTAGATATAAAGAAAATATGCATGTTATGGGATTTGGATGCTTTCTTGATCTAAGCTAAGTATGCACCCAAGATTTTTATGATGGATAAGATGTAATAGATATCAGATGACTATCATTATTGTGAGATGATTTAATTTTTGTTGATGGAATCTTAACGCGTGATTTGCTTGTGTATGTCAAGATCTATGTATGACTGAAGTTCTATGTTGCAACGAAGAAGTGATTTTGAATTTGCAGATCTGTACGCGGGTTTTATAACCTATAAGATGCATACACACACGGGTGTGATACTGGTAATTTGTGTGTATTTCATGATCTATACACAAGTTTATTTCTTGAAGGGTGCATACACATGCAAATATGCTTTGAGGAAAGTGCCTACAAAAAGTAGGGCTTTTGATGAAAGGGTGTATGATCAGTTATATCAATTTTTTGATGTATTTCTACTATTTGTCAATGAATTCTTCATAATGATCTATGCTTAAATAGTGATGGTATGATTGTGGATTGATTAATTGAAGAATTTTGAAGTTACTTGATAATTGAGATTGAAGATAAAATAAAGTTATGTGATTGGTTCAGAATGTTGTAGTAGATCTAAGTATGATTCAATGTTTGTTTTGGAATGGCAGTTTTTTAGTTTTTAGTTTTCAGAGGTTTAAGATCTTTATGTGGGTGTGATTCATGAAAGGTGCGTACACACGTAGGGTTTTCCATTGCAAATTAGCATATACATTTTGACAGATGGTTGATCATGGTTTACAATAACAGGATCTAGTTTTTTTGATATGCAATGTGATGTTTGATGTTATGGTTATAGTGATCTGATTGTTTCAGTTGATTGGTTGAGTTTTGATTGAGTTTCAGTTGATTGGGTTTCATTGATTGGATGATTCATTTGTGTCAGAGTTTGATGATTAAGTTACATTCATGAGTTACAATTTGATGATCGATATTGAGCTTAAATGCTGGTAGTGGGTCCAGTCTGAAAATTTGATGAAATGTGGCCTACAAGTTATGATGTGTTGTAGCAGGTGGATCCAGTATGAAAATTTATGAAACATGGTCCCCAAAGTTGAGGGAGTTGGAGCTTCCTTTCATTAGTAGATGGTAAATCAAATTAGGGGGTTGGAGCTCCCTTCCAGTAGTGGTTGGAGAACGATTGAAGGTTGTAGCTTTCAATAGGTTGGTGCCTACATACTGGTACAAGTTTACGCCAATACAAGAGTGAGGCGATTAGAGATCCCTTCCAATCCAATATTGTAAAAATATTTTCTTTATATTAAAAGAAGATAGAGACGACATCAGCAGGTGGCTTTTTCGTGCATTGGGTTTCTACCTTAAATATTGTTTTTCATGTGCGTTCATGAGATTGTAACAGATTATTTTAAGAAAATTTTTATTAGACATTATGCACGTGTTACTATTGCAAACCCTTTACATGAAAATCTTCCTCATTTTATTGTGGTTGTTCATCCAACATGCAATAAGTTCAATGAAAGTTTTGTTTATCAACAATGGTAAAAGGTAGAATCTATGTGTAACAAACATGTGGAAAACAATTTGGGACCTATTGTTGGTCATTCCTCGGATGGGGATAGCCAAAGAAGACAGCTTATGTTGAAGAATTATTCTTCATCATCAACTCTTCAATATCAAATTCCTTGGGAAGGGTGGAGGCTAACCGGGTTGTAAAATGGTTGCAATGTAATAGGATTGCATGACCAAGATTACATCCAAAACGGAAAAGATCTAGTACTGGTTTTAAGAAATGAGTACATAGGCTTCGGTCATGTCGTAATGGTTTATCACACTTTTAAATTGGATAATCACAAGCTTAAGGGTGAAGATATAGAGAGGATGGATCGAAAAAATTAGGCTTCCTCACAACTCTATGCTTCAAGGCATGTTTAGAGGTGTTTGAAAGAGTTGAGAAGTACACCAAGTGGAAAGTTATAGAGGAAACTAGCTACAAAAACTTATCTAATTATTGTTGTTGACTACATTGGCATCTTTGTGTCTCATAACTTGAGCCTTTGGGAAAGGGTGTGAAATGCTTCAAGAGTTCATCATTTCTTCAAATTATGGTTATCTTGGGTACAGAAACAATCTCATACTAGTGTAAACATAAATTTCATCAGCATAGATTCTTATCAAGATGTGAACATTTCTTTCCATTTTGCATTTTTGTTGATGAGAATGTTTCGAGATCATTAATCTAAGTTTCCATGTGTTTTGCACCTGACTAGGTCAGATGTATGTGAGAACTTCTTTAGTAAAGTTGGTGGGATGGTTTCTGTGGAGAGGGCCTATGATTTCACTAAATTTCTTCATGTTTTTGGAACCCTTAATAGAGTTGTTGAAGAAGAATCAAATCCCCAAGGTCTTTATCTTAATAAACCTCATAAGAAGTAAGAAAGAATTTGGAATAGGTTGCACCAAGAAAAAATACAAAACATTGACATATTGTCGCAATATGATTCAATATCCACAAATGTTAATATTGAAGAAGCCTTTAAGATTAGATTGAAGGATGCACAAGACATTTTATCAACTCTTGGAATGGAACTAGAAAATTACACTCAATCTTCTTAGTGGTTTAAACCATGGACAGAGGATCAAAATTATCCAACATTCCAAATTGTGGATGAAGTCTTGATGATTCTCCATGGATTTGTTCCAACTCTATATTCTAATATTCATCATCATTGGTACATAATGAAATTGAATTGAAAATAATGGAAAGTGAGTGGAGACATGAGTTGGATGAAATCTTAAATTCCATTGATGAAAATGTAAGAAAAATGATAAAACTGGTGGTGAATCTTGATGGAAAGGATACGTTCAAAGCATTTTTGGTTAGTTAGTTGAATGGAACTTTGACATTATCCAAAGATAGGTTAACGAAAGTGAGAAATGGGGTCTACTTTTGGCGACATGGGAAGGCTCCACACAAGGGTGTTTCAATTGGCTTTGGAATTGGATGAGATTATGGGGTGTTTTTTGAAAGAAACTCAATTTCCCCCACTAAATGTACTACAAGAAAAGGTGTTCCTCGAAGTACAAAAGAAGGTGTTTCTCGTGGAGCTTGGTACATAGGAAGGGTTCAAAGAATAAGGAATATAGATGGTAATAGGGTGTTTTATTACCATAATGACATTAACCTTTTGGATACATTAGAAGGCATCAAGCTTCAATTATGTTGGTATAGTAGAATAAAGGGGCAATGCATGTATATGTATGATTTGACAAATTGCGATTTTGTGCAACTTGAATATGTTATAGCAATCACAAACTTATCATACAATGCTAGGAATTATACATATAAATTAGAAGAAAGTGATTACAAAGTTTTTTCAGAATTTGTGAAAAAATTGAACAAGGTTGATTTTCAAAACATTCTAGCTTCACTTTCCTTATGTATTTCCATATGTTGGATCATTTAGAAATAATTATTGGTTGTATTTTTTTATTTGTTTGTATGAAACTGATGTTAATTTTGCACTTTTTGGTTTTAGGTCTAGTGAATAGTTCAAATGGTGAATGTTTAGGATAACTCAACCTTTTTTTTGCTACCTGCTTCTCGGTGTAAGTTTCTTTCACTAGCCATTCATGTTTTTGTAGTTGTGTTTCATTCAAACATTAATTTGGTATTTCCTCCATAAAAACAATAGAATTGGATGCCTATATATCTATATGTACCCCTTACCTCAACACATATATACAATTTGGAGATAAGGGTACTATGGTTCCTCTGAAGTTGGTCCATTTAATCATGAAAATCCTGAAGAGGTAGTTCCTTTTTTAGGAATATGTTTTGCATATCAGTATGTGGTTCTTCTCACTAATGTTAACATTTTCCTTCAATATTTAGATTAATGGTTCACTTGCTAGAAAGGATATCAAGGATCTGATGGCACGAGCTTCAATCATGATGGTTTTGGCTCACTCAAGTTAATAGATTTACACCACAGCAACATATAACACATGAAGTGCATTTTATTTTGAATGTTTATGTGGTAGTTGGCTTTCCTATTTTTAAAATTGGACATATAAATCAGAGTTTGTAGTTCAAATGTGCCATCAAAGTCTTATTGGAAGTATTTATATTCTGGCCATACACATGGGGTCTACAAAAATTAAATTACACTTAGTTATTATTGAAAATTGAGTCCTTAATCATATTTTGGGAATTTCCTTTCAATGCTTTGACCAAATGACAATAACATTAATTACTATCTATAAAGGCTTTTGGACATGTGATGGTAGTTTGTTTTTAAATTGTTTGCAAGTTTATTGAGATATGTGCTTCTAGTAGATTAGAAGGGTGATGGAACTTTTCTTTCTTATTTTTTCTTATAGTGTGTTGTAGTGGCTAAAACTACCCTCCAAAAATTTTCCTTAGCCTGTTTTGGAGCCTCCCTGGCAACCTTCATAGTAGCTTTCCTTGCTTCGTCAAGTCCTCAAGCTTAAGTGTCTTTCTTGCTCAACGACAACCTGTTGATCACAATTTGATCTTTTCCCTTCACAAGCTCCTCACCTAGACTTGGTCCAGTTGTAGGCTGAGCAGCTTCCCCTTATAAATTGTGCATTTATGGAGGGAAACAATCCTTCCCTCCTGAAATTGCACAATCCTCTCTCACAGCCTACTGGGCTCTAAGATTGTGCAATGTTGTCAGCAGACCCTCCCAGCAAGATTTGCACAAATTTTCCTAGAAGCAGGTTGTTCAGCCCAGGATTTATACAAATCCCCTGGGCAGTTAGCCCAACTCCGAACTAGAAATGCACATTTTTCTCCAACAATCAAGAAATCTCCTGCATTTCCAGTTGAGTTGACTGGTTCCATCCAGGACTAAGGAAAACTAACTTGCATGCATGGGTTGTTTCTCCCAAGGCAGCACACAAAGGAATCCCTTGTTTTCGAGATCTATGTTTAGCAGTTGGCGCAAGGAATAATTCAGAAACCTCCCTCCAAGTGTCGCTTCCCCTAAATTTGTGTCATGTGCATCACAACCTCGATGTTACCAAAACTCATCAATCATAGGTTGTAGTGCTCATTCCTCACATAAACCTTGTAGATCTGACATCCCACATCACATCTAGGAGAAGTTGGCACATTCAACTCAACTATTTTGGGGTAAGCTCACTTACCATGCCTTGTGCTACATTTCTGTCACTTTTTGTGTATTCTCTTGTGCGAGTATTTTTTGCTTGATTTCTTTGAATACATGGTGTTTTTAACATGTATTCTAGCTTGTCCTAGATCTGTTTCAATTTTTGTTGCTATCTCACCATTGTTGCATGCATGAAACTGTTTTGCATGGACATTTGCCCAACCAATGAACACCCTCACCAACATGCATGTTGATCTATTTTTTGAATCTTCCGTTCATGTTTTGCATGCATTGTTTATCACTTCTTCTATCACTTAGTGTCACCGTGCATTCACTAACTTACTTGCTTTCAGTTTCCCGTCAGCGAGTCAGGCCAACCTTGGCCCGGGCTCTGCTTTCACAAAGGCTGCATTGTGCAATCTGGGAAAGGAAGGCCCACCTTCCTCTCCAGATTTGTGCATTCCGGCCCAATGCTGTCCTCCAGGACTATTTTGTGCATTTATGGAGGATAGTGGCTACTTGGCTCAAGAAATTACACAAATTTGTCCCTGGGCCAATAGTCCTTCCCAGCTATAATTATGCAATGCACAACCCAGCAGTCAGTAGCCAAACTTGATTATACATTGCACAATTCTAGCAGTCAGTTAGTCTCTCAGCAATCTAGACTATGCCTTGTGCAGCGTTGGCAATCGGTCTCCTGACCTCCCGGCCAAAATTGCGCAACCTTCATGACCATTCACCCAAGTATGTTGCAAGTTAGTTCTCATGTTCATTCTGGTTTTCGACTGACATATTTCTTTCTGTGAGTGTTTCCATGTCTCCAAGTATTGTAGGTGTTCATCTTCCTCTGAGCAGTATAGGTACAATGGATTCCTGGAGAGCAGAGATGAAGACACCATTCAGAGCACGCTTGGGGATGTAGTCGATTAAGTGTCTATGAGCTTGCCTACTCACAAAGACATCAAGTTGTTCATGGACAAGGACATCAAGCAGTAGCATCACCACGAGCAGCATCATGAACAACAGTTGAAGGCAGCATACCAAATGCAGTGAATGCAATGAATGAAGTGAACGTAACAAATTTAAGAGGAAGGTTGTTGATAGCATAGAGGTGGAGCAAAGTTGCAAGATTAATTAGATCGACTAATAATGAAATGAACTTTGGAGACTCAGGCTATGAAGTGATGGCACGACATGAGCATCATAGGAAGGTAGAAGATGGAACAACGAATGAGTTGCATGTGTTGAAGAAGCAAATCAAGAAGAACATGAAGCTGCACAGACAGTCTAATGATTTGCAGTAGGAACAAGAACAAGAGTGGGCTAACATGAACTCACAGATGAAACTGCTCCACTGCAAGTTAAGAATCCATCCTAGCAGCTGACACAGAGCAAACATGATGATCATTGTTGTTGATCACATGCGAAGGATCCATCAGCATGCATGTCATTGAGCGCATGCATGCAATCTAGCCCATTCAACACACTCACCAAGGTGAAGACAAGAGGCAAGTCCAACTAAAACTAAACAAACACTTTGGCAAGTTGATGCACATGACCACCACCAGCACACACTTGAAGATCAGCATGGACACCATGCATGAGTGTGTTGCCAGTTCAACCGTACCCAAGAAGACCATGCGCATGTTAGCAGACGAGTTGGATGAAGGGACCAAACCAATGCACCAGTCGCAATAGAGGTAAGAGTTCACTTCAGCAAGACGTCACCATGAGGTACATGCACACCATCACAGATGACCAATATTGGCATGAGCTCACCCACTTCACCATCACAAGAACTTCAAAGAATTGGTCTTAACATAGTGGACCAAGTGTTAGTGATGTCTTGCAAGGCTTGCTCAAGCCATATTGTCTCACATGAGTACATGTGCATTGTAATGTTGAGTCATGTCAAGTGTAAGTCGAGTGTCTAAAGTTGGATGTAACAATCATAGAGTAGGTGAAGAGTCATGAGGGTAGTTGAATTGTCACAAAGGGGAATGTCAAGGGTCACCCTACCCTTTGCTATAAATAGTCCCTCATAGCTCATTGTATAGGATTTTGGTCAGCCAAGCTTCTACTAAGACTATCTTGAAGAAGACTTGGACAGTATTGTAACGCGCCTTGGCTTCTCCACTGCACAAAGCTAGTACATCTCTTTGGAGGAGCAGGCGGATGTGTCTGTAATGTTCCACTATTGGGGCTAGCAAATTTACATGGTGTATTATATGATTGTGACTTACACTTCTTTAATAATAAGAGCCAACACATTTTCATGCATATGTTGCCATTATAGTTGGAGTGTTCTGGTTTCCTTAATGATATATGTTTTTTAAGTTACGTACTTGTGTATGAACTGATTTATATGCAATTATATGAATCTTGTTTTTAATGCGTTGTGTATGTTGTTAATGTTGTCACCATTCATGTCAACTTCTCTACCACACATAAGACAAACCTTTCTCATGAACCTTTCTATATCAACCATCACACTTGTCTTAGAATGATCCATGAGTATTGTTCCTGTTATCTTACCTTGTCCTTGTAACTGTCGCATCCGAGTGGACTGCTTTACTGGAAGTTGTGCATGTCCTTTGTGTCGTGTTTTCCTAGCCAATTTGGGACTGATCCCTTTCAACCTAGAACTCACCTTCACCTTCCTCTCCCTTCAAAGTGTCAGAACCTCTTGTACACCTTCCTTAACTCTTTGCATCAGTCACACTCTTGCTACTGACGGAGTTATCTTACTTGCCTCTTTGTGACATCGCAGTGAAGGCATTACCTTATGACCCACTACTAGGACTCCCACACCAAACGATCTGAGGTCTAATTGGGACTTCTTATCGGGGAGATCCCCTTGACATGTTGGTGGGTCTAGCACCGTCAACATTTCTAGTGCTAGAAGGAGGGCCTAATGACAAGCATTGTCTTCTCATCCAGTTTTGAACCTTTGTATATCTTTCATGGAGTCTTGCATTCTTCTTCCCCTGAGGTGTTTTTCGAATCGTGAAGATGTCTCCATATTAGGGAAGCTTTTCAATCACTTGTCCACTCAAACGTATGATGGTGAAGCTGAAGTGGCCTGACCTAAGCACTTATATAAATTTATTTCCATGATTCATGAGGAAGATGAGTTTACTGACGAATAGGTTGGTTTGATGCTTGCATTGACACTTTGTGAATCTCCATTTCATTGGGTCCTCAGCCTATTGGCTGACACTGTGCACTCATTTGATCACTTCTGTGATCTTATTGAAGACATGTTCTATAATTTTGATCTAGACCATCTTGACTGGAAACTGTTACAACAACGGAGGGCTCCACATGAATCTGTCATTGATTTTTGGTAGCGCTTCTGTGACTTGCAGTTTCAAGCTCCAAAAATCCAGATGAAGTTTGCTTATCTTTGGGATCGGTTTGAGTATTGTTTTAAGAAATCTGCCCATCCCAAGAGGAAGCTTGATTTAAAGCCTCACTCAGCCTTCTTTACTAATGGAACTGCGCATTCTCATGTGGGAGCAGGCACTGTCTCAATGGACTGTCTACCTCCCTCTCATTCAACAGTTCCACCATCGCCCAGTGATCTTGAGGATCATGTTTGTACACCTATTCAACCTTCACACCCTCCCAACACCAGTCCACTCAATTTTTGCACAGATTTGGTTGTGAGTCCTTCGAGTTCTCACATGCATTCTCTTTTTCGACCTTCGTCTTCACACTGAGGTGTTCCTACAGATGATGTTGTCTTGCGTTCGTCCATTCTAGACTCTTCACTTGTTGTGAACAAGGAACAACCCATTGAGAGAGTTGGTGTTGTACAACCAACATGCGCTATTATTCATGGAGAGTATGAGTGGGAGCTTTAACATCAACACTCGGTGCAGGATGACTCCCTTCCATCTGAGCCCCCTCCATTCTTTCCTAGCCTCTTTGGTGAAATTTCCATCCATGATTTTGCATGTGTGTCTTCCTCCACAAATGCACCCATTGTTTATCACTTGCAGGACTCACTGGATGCTAGTCCATCATTCGACAATGGAGAGGATAAGTTACTCATTGAAAATCCACTTGATCCTTCGTCCGTCTATTCTGGAAACACGGAGGATGAGTTCATTCACTTTTCATCTACCCCTCTATTAGATTCATCTGATCATAAGGATGCTGAAGAATTCTTTTATTTTTCAAATTGTGGTAGTCGCGATCCATTTTATCCCATATTTTATCATGGTCACGAATCTATTTCAGTTGATTTTTCAAAGCCACCATTTTATGATGATCTACTTGATGATTAAGTTGAGATACCCAAGATTGTCAAGACACTTTAGCCTGATCTGATGGTTATGTCAGGTCCTCGCTCTCTTGGGGTTGGTCTCACTTCTGATCATGAAACTGCTCAATCACCCAAGGCTCCTCATCACTCATCTGTATGCATTGAAGATTCATCTCACACACAGATCAAACTTCCTCCACTCAAATTGCATGATCCCATTGCTCATGCATTGGATGAGTCTTATATTGCAAGCACTCATGTGCAATGCAAGTTATATTTGTTTGCTTACATGTCATAGTCAAGAGTGTTCTTATGCTTCAAATTTGCACATAGTGTCACACAACACCATGACAAGTCCATGGACCGTCTGCCATGCACATGCACTCGCTTATATCTCGTGGGCACTTTGAAACATGAAGTGTGGTTGTCTTCACTTTTATACCTTTCTTGTATGCTGGTCCACACAACTGGGTTACTCGTGGACCAAGCCTTCACCCACATGGGTCTACCAATGCACTAGTGGCTGCATTGGAGGTATCACTTCACGTGATCAGGCCCATGCATCATAAGTGTAGGAGTAGAAGTAGTGTTTGCTTTTAGTTGTTTACTTGCATGCCTCTTTTCTTTCATGCTTTGTTTGCTTGCTTGATTGTTGCTTGCTTTTCTCTCATTTTTTCTTTTGCTTTTGTTTGGTTTTGTTGTTAGTTCGTTCACTTGTTTTGTTCATAGGTTATTTCGCATGAAACCATGTGTGACTCATGAAGTGAGATGGGTAAAGTACAATAGGGTTTGTACATCTATTGCTACTTGGTTTTCTATCATCTTTCCTCTGTATGATGAACTTTTTACTCTTAGTCCATGATACGTCGAAGGAAAATACGTACTCTTCGAAGTGAACCTTAGTGTAAACACAATGCTTGCACTCTAACTAGTGTCACCTTCTCTAGTCGATTGTTTTTGAGTTAACCCTTGTCAGCTCAGTCAAGTAGTGTAAGGTGAGGGGGAAAACCTTAACAGGCACGTTAGAGATAAAATAAATTGTGTCTCTACTAGAACAACCTATTTTTCTCTCAATAATTTAGGATCCCTCTTTGGCCTCTAAAATGAATAAGTGCTATGCACAATGAAAATGAAAATGAAAAAAAAAATGTAAAAAAAATTCAAAATGAAAAATGAATAAGGTGAAAGAAGAGAAAGGCTTCCTGCATAGGGAGGTGATGCAAGTAACTCTGCCGGGGTATTTACCAGGCTCGGTGGCAGTGGATCCATGCTTGTGTTCCTATGTGACTCCACCAAGGTTTTGTCTAGGCTTGCTGGTAATAGAGCAACACCAGAGATGAAACTAAGACTCTGACGACTATACTGCTTGTGCACCTATATACCCCTCAACACCAATTGAAATAATCGTGTTGCCTTGGCTTGGAATGTGTGTCAATTGACCAAGAGTCTAGCACATGCTACATCTTACAATCAAGCTAGTGTGAAGCCAAGACAAGATAAGAGCTGAACAATACTTTCGGAGGTGTTAGACTTGCTTTTCACGAACAAGGTCCATTCAGAGATCTAGAGTTCTACCAATGTGTCTCCAAGTGTTGTAGCAGCCACAACCACCCTCCAAAATTTTGGCTTAGCCTATTTTGGAGCCTCCCTACAAACCTTCACAACACCTTTCCTTGCTTCATCAAGTCCTCAAGCTTCAGTTTCTTTCTTGCTCAAAGGCAGCCTGTCGATCACAATTTTATCTTTTCCCTTGACAGGCTACTCACTTAGAATTGGTCCAGCTGTAGGCTAAGCAACTTCCACTTGAAAATTGCCCATTTTTGGAGGGAAACTAGCCTTCCCTTTAGAAATTGTGCAATCCTGCTAGCCAACTTGCCTAGTAGGATTTGCACAAATTTTCCCAGCAGTAGGTTGTTTAGCGCAAGATTTGTGAAAATCTAGGTAGAAATCAGTTGCTCAACATAGAAATTGTACAAATCTCTTGGGAAGCTAACCGAGCTCCCAGCTAGAAATCTGCATTTTTGTCCAGCAATCAAGTAGTCTCTTACACGTGCAGCTGAGTTGACTGATTCCCTTCAGCACTGAGAAAAGCATACTTGCATGCATGGGCTATTTATCCCAAGGTAGCATGGAAATGCATCCCTTGTTTCAGGGCTCTATGTTTATCAGTTGGATGTTACATGCAAGGAACAATTCAGAAACCTCCCTCAAAGTGTCGCTACCCCTAGATTTGTGGCATGCGCGTCACAACCTCAATGTTTTCGAAACTCATCAACCAAAGTATGCAGGTCTCATTCCTCACATCAACCTTGTATCTCTAACATCCCACATCATATCTAGGAACAGTTGGCACATTCAACTCAATTGTTTTGGTGTAAGCTCGCTTCCCATGCATTGTGCTCCATTTCTGTCGCCTTTTGTGTATTCTCATGTGTGAGTGTTGTTTGCTTGATTTATTTGAATGCCTATTTTCATTTACATGTATTATAGCTTGTCCTATCTCTAGTTCAATTTTCGTTGCCATCTCACTATTGTTCCATGCATGAAACTATTTTGCATAGTTGTTCACCCAACTGGCAAATGGCCTCACCCACATGCATGTTGACCTGTTTTATGAAACTTCCATTCATGTTTTGCATGCAATGTTGATCACTTCTTATATCACTTAGTGTCTCCATGCATTCACTGACTTACTTGCTTTTAGTTTCTCATCAGCGAGTCCGGCCAACCTTGGCCCGGGCTCTACTTTCACCAAGGCTGCATTAAGAAATCTAGTAAATGAAGGCTCACCTTCCTCTCCAAATTTTTGCATTCCTACCCAATATTGGCCTCCAGGACTATTTTGTAGATCTCTGGAGGATAGTGGCTACATGGCTCAAGAAATTGCACAAATATATCCCTGGGCCAGTAGTCCTTCCTAGTTGGGATTGTGTAGTGTGCAATCGTGGTGGTCAGAAACCAGATTGGATTGTGCATTGTGCAGTTCTAGCAGTTATTCAGTCTCACAGTAGCCTGGATTGTGCCTTGTATAGTCTTGGTAGTCGGTCTCCTAACCTCCCAACCAAAATTGCACAACCTTCATGATCATTCACACAGGTATGTTTCAAGTCAGTTCTCATGTTCATTTTGGTTTTTGATTGGCAGATTGCTTGCTATGAGTGTTTCCATGTCTCCAAGTATCGTAGGTGTTCATATTCCTCTGAGAAGTACAGGTAAAATGGCTTCCAGGAGAGTAGACAAGATGACACTGTTCAAAGCATGCTTGGGGATCTAGTCAATGAAGTGTCTATGAGCTTGCCTACTCACAAAGACATCAAGTTGTTTGTGGATAAGGACATCAAGCAGCAACATCACAAAGAACAACTTCATGAAAAGCAACTAAAGGTAGCATATCGAATGCAGCGAACACAATGAATGAAGTGAATGTAGCAAATGCAAGAGGAAGGTTGTTGACAACATAGAGACAGAGCAAAGTTGCAAGATCAAGCAGACCCACTGATAATGAAAGCAACTTTCGAGACTTAGGCTATGAAGTGACGGTGGGACATGAAGATCATGTGAAGGCAGAAGATGTAACAAAGAAGGAGTTGCATGTGTTGAAGCAGCAACTCAGGAAGAACATGAAGCTGCATAGACAGTCCAGTGAGTTGCAGTAGGAATAGGAACAACAATGAGCACAACACACACTCACGATGAAACTGCGCTAGCACAAGTTAAGGATCCATCCCAGCAGCTAACACAGAGAAAACATGGTGAGAAGTGTTTTTTATCACATGAAAAGGATCCAATGGCATGCATGTCGTTGAGTGCACACATGCAATCCAACCCATTCAACACACTCACCAAGGCAAAGACAAGAAGCATGTCCATCTGGGGCTGAGGATGCACTTCAACAAGTTGATGTGCATGATGACCAATACACACTTGAATATCAACACGCATGTTATGCATGAGTGTGTTGCCAGTTCAACCCTACCCAAGAAGACCATGCACATGTTAGTAGACGAGTTGGATGAAGGGGATGAACCAATGCACCGGTTGCAACAGAGGCAAGAGTTCGCTTCAGCAAGACGTCACCATGAGGTACATGCAAATCATCACGGATGACCAATCTTGGCATCATCTCACCAGCTTCACCATCAAAAGCATGTCAAAGAGTTGGTCTCACCACAGCGGACCGAGTGCCAGTGATGTCTTGCAAAGCTTTCTCAAGCCATGTTGTCTCACATGAGTACATGCGTATTGTAATGTTGAGTCATGTCAAGTATAAGTTGAGTGTCAAAAGTTGGATGTAACAATCATAGAGTAGGTGAAGAGTCATGAGGGTAGTTGAACTATCACAAAGGGGAATGTCAAGGGTCACCCCACCCTTTGCTATAAACAGTCCTTCATAACTCATTGTATAGGCTTTTGGTCAGCGAAGCTTCTACTAAGACTATCTTGAAGAAGTCTTCGACAGTATTGTAATGCACCTTGGCTTCTCCATTGCACGAAGCTAGTACATATCTTTGGAGGAGCAGATGGATGTGGATGTATCGTTCCACTTTTGGGGCTAGCAGGTATACATGGTGTATTGTATGATTGTGACTTACAATTTTTCAATAATAAGAGCCAACACATTTTCATGCATATGTTGTTATTGTAGTTGGACTATTCTAGTTACCTTAATGATATATGTCTTTTAACTTATGTACTTGTATATGAACTGCTTTGTATGCAATTATATGAATCTTGTTATTAATGTGTTGCATATGTTGTTAATGTTGTCACCATCCGTGTCGACTTCTCTTCTGGACATCAGACAGACCTTTCTCATGAATGTTGATATATCAATCATCACACTCGTCTCGAACTGATCCATGCATCTTGTTCATGTTATCTTACCTTGTTGTTGTGACTATCGCATCTGAGTGGACTTCTCCTCCAGAAGTTGTGCATGTTATTTTTGTGGTGTGTTCCTAGCTGAGTTGTGACTAATCCCTTTCAACCTGGAACTCATCTTCCTCTCCCTTCGAAGTGTTGGAACCTGTCATACACATTCATTGACTCTCTACATCAGTCACACCCTTGCTACTAAGAGATTTCTCTTACTTGCCTCTGTGTGACATCGTGGTCACAGAATTACCTTAGGACCCACTACTGGGACTCCTACAACAAATGGTGTGAGGTCTAATTGGGACTTCTTACTAGGGAGATCCCCTTTACATGTTGGCAGGTCTAGTACCATCAACACATTTATATATATTTTTTTGATGGACATTGCAACGTGTGCGTCTGATCCAAGGGGTATTTTAAGGTGAATGTTATCTGATTTTTTGCAACTTCTGGATTGGCAAGAATTTTATAGGGTGAATGGTATGCAAATTTTAATTGAATTTATTTTTCTAAAGAAATAATACATAATTTTCTATTTCATGGTTAGGAAAAGGAAAATACATAGAAAAGTGCTTATAGCATGCCATGTCACCTCCAAAAAGGAAAAGCAGGCCACCTAGTGGCCACTTTTCACAAAGATTGAAGATTACATTAAATAAAAGACAATACACTCAAAGATATGAGCAATGGGAACTACTTCCTTGACATTTTTCTATGTATTACTATACAACTAACCCACACACTATTAGGTCCCTATAATACTAGTTATTACCCCATTATTATTGGTGTTATATCCCTTATTAATATTGTTGTGCCCCATAGAATCCCTCTATTGTTATTTTTGTGCCTTTATTATTGTTGTTAGGTCGACTGGGTTATATTGTGACTCCTTAGACTCCTATATATAGAAAGGAGGTTTTGTCATTTGAATCATCAAAGAATCATTCATTTTTGTAATGTAAAGGAGGTTGCCCCCTCAAAGAGGCTGAATTCTAAGACGTTGATATATCTTTTCTATCTTTTTGTGAGCTTTGGATTCTAGGGTTTCGCTGCTGCAAATAGGTCATTGTGGCATTTTCACTATAACTTCTTTCTGTGAAGTTTCAGAAGTGAAACAAAAAACCCATTTGAGATGAAATTGCACTGAACCTTGGATCTGAATTTCAGAGCTTTTTGCACTATATTTGCAAAGATATGATCTGAGGAAGTTTGTCTTTTTGCAGACTCTTGAATTACATTCCAAACAGGTGACCTGGGGAAAATCGTCATAACTTTCTCTCTAAGCATTGGATTGAAGTTTCATAAGAAGGTGAAAAAAGAGGACAGACTGTAGTTTATTACATATATTTTTCAGAGCCAAATGTCGAAACATGGACACGTGGCATGTCATACAAGTTCGCTCTACTGAACTAGTCTATAATCAGGTCATTGTGGGAGATTTGGCATAACTCTTCCTTCGAGAATCCAATTTGGATCAGACTGGTGGCATTGGAAAGAGGACATAGAGGGCTACTGTAGGTCACAATTTCAGAACTGGATGATCTGAAATTATAGAGATACATCAGAGGCAATATCGAGCTCCTACAAAGTGAAAAAAGGTGTGTTAATTCTATAAATTTTTGCTTAAGCTTGGTTTGAAAAATAATTTTGAAGGAATTCAAAGGTCATAGTAGAGCATTATTATCTGTAATTCATGGCCTGAGGAAAGAAAAAATGCAAACACCTAGTAAGCAACCTGAAAGCTCTAGCATGACTCATGAAGAAGAGGAAGAAATGCTACATGATATATCAAAATTACAAGACCAAGTGCAACAAATGTCACTCTCACAAAAGCTAACAAAAGCTAAGATAAATGGTGTGGAATCTAAGATAAAGGGCATGGAAGCTAAGATGGATGATTTGAAGATAGATTTGAATAGAGACATGGCAGTTTTGAAGACAGATTTGACAAATTTTCTACAAGAAATACTTACAAATGGTGAAAGGGTAGTAAAGGAAACTCATGATGCGAACAAAAGAAATGTTAAGCATGATTTCATAGACTCTAATGTTGGATCGAATACCCACCATATTCCAAAAATCAATATGAGGAAGTTTGATGGCAAGGATCCTGCAACATGGATATTACAGATGGAGCAATTTTTCGATCTCAATAATGTGCAAGACACATAAAAGTTATGTATTGCAACTTTATATTTGGAACCAAATCAGTTTGTATGGTATCATGGATTTTCTCTCATAAAAAAATTATCACTTGGGTAATTTTTACGGAAGAATTGATAGCACATTATGAGGATACAAAAAGCAACACTTTTTTTAGCCAATTCATAAGTATCAAACAAAAGGGTTCAATAATGGAGCACATTGAAGAGTTCCAAAAATTGAACATAAGGGTAAAAAATATTATAGAGGAGCATAGGATTGATGTGTTCATAGGGACTTTAAAGGATAATATCCAACATGATGTTCGCCTTTGGGAACTTGATTCATTAGAGAAGGAATTCAGGTTAGTAAGAAAAATGGAAAGCAAAATTATGGCAACCAGGAAGCATACCACTCACAACTATAAATATGGAAGTGTTGTTGCCCCTAGTCTTCCACAACCTATAAGGCTGACACCACAACAACTGGAAGAAGAAAGAGCAAAAGAGCTTTGTTACAGTTGCGATAGCAAATACACTAAAGGTCATAAGTGTGCTGAGAAGAAATTATTCTACATAGATTGTGAAGAGGAAGAAGAAAAGGAGAAAGAAAGGTCAAAAGAAGAGTATATACTCCAGGAACAAAGCTTATATAAAGAAGAAATGAATCTGACCATATCTTGTAATGCATTACTAGGAATTACCACTCCTCAAACCATCAAGATAGAAGGACAAATATAGAAGAAAAAGTTAATAGTGTTGATTGATTCAGGAAGTACCCACAATTTTATTCATTGTAAGGTAGCAAAAGAATTGAATTTCTCCCTATATCCAGCACCAGAGTCTTAAGTGATGGTTGCAAATGGAGGAACAATCAGTTTCTCTAGAAAGTGCCATAATATCAAGCTATCCATGTGAGAATATGTATTGACTAGCCTAATGCTTTCCATTCCAATGGGAGGTGTTGATGTTGTACTAGGGGTCTAATGGCTACAATCCTTGGGTACAATAGCTTTTAATTTTCAAGAACTTTTCATGAAATTTTATGCAGAAGGAAAGGAAGTTGAATTAAGGGGTATTATAGGGAAACCGAGAAAGATAACCAGCTCTAATGGTATGACAAAGCTTCTAAAAAAGGAATAAAGAGGTGTAATTTCACAATTATGTTCGCTAGATGCTTCCACATCGAAATCATCTATTTCTCTAGATCTCCAAAAAGTCTTGGACAATCATTCCAAGGTATTTAAGACTCCCAAAGGTCTCCGAACTATTCATGATCATGATCATGCTATTCATCTGATTCCAGGAAGTGTTCCTCCAAACATCAGGCCGTACAGATATCCCTATGCCTAAAAGAGTGAAATTGAACGTATGATTGCAAAAATGCTACAGGCTGGTATAATTCAACCTAGTCAAAGTTCTTTCTCTGCTCCAGTAGTATTGTTGCACAAGAAGGATGGATCATGGTGCATGTGTCCAGATTATAGGGAGCTCAACAATCTCACTATTAAAGATAAGTTTCCCATTCCTGTCATTAACGAATTACTAGATGAATTTCATGGACAATTTACTTCACCAAGTTGGATCTTCATTCATGATATCATAAAATTAGAATGAAGACTGAAGACATTAAGAAAACAACATTTAGAACTCATGAAGGTCATTATGAATTTTTGGTCATGCCTTTTGGCCTTACCAATGCACCTTCTACATTTCAAGGTTTGATGAATTCCATTTTCAAACCCACCCTTAGAAAATTTGTGTTAGTATTTTTTGATGATATACTAATCTACAGAAAGCCTTGGAAGGATCATGTTGAACATGTTGACAGGGTGCTACAACTATTAGAGGAGAAACAATTATATGCAAAAAGATCCAAACGTTTCTTTGGAGTACAAGAGGTGGAATATCTGGGTCATATTGTATCTCAAGGAGGAGTTAAGGTAGACCCTAGCAAAATTAAAGCGATTAAGGAATGGAAAATCCCCACATCCATAAAGTATCTGCGAGGATTTCTTAGGTTGATAGGGTATTATCGCAAGTTTGTTAAAAATTATGGGAGAATAACAGCACCTCTAACAACATTATTGAAGAAATATGCATTTTCATGGACTCCAGAAGCAACAAAGGCCTTCGAACATCTTAAAGAGGCAATGTGCCAAGCACCAAACATTTATTGTGCAATGTGATGCTTCAGGAAATGGAATTGGTGTTGTTTTAATGCAAGATGAAAGACCCATTTCTTTTGAAAGTCGTCCAATCAAGGGAAAGTTTTTACACAAAGCCATTTATGAGAAGGAAATGTTAGCAATACTACATGCACTTAAGAAACAGCGACCCTACCTAATGGGAAGACACTTCAAGGTAAAAACGGGTCATGATAGCCTTAAATACTTTTTAGAACAAATATTATCCTCTGAAGAGCAACAAAAGTGGGTCACAAAGATGTTGCGTTATGAATTTGAAATCATCTACAAAAAAGGGAAGAAAAATGTGGTGGAAGATGCACTCTCAAGAAAGGATGAGGATGTGGAAGCATTGTTGTGCGCCATTTCTATTATCCAACTAGATTGGATAAACGAAGCAAGGGAGGAATGGAAGAATGATGAAGAAGTGTGAGCACTTATTCAAAAGTTACAACAAGATTCCAGTACATATGATACATTTAGCTGGCAAAATGATTCATTATGGTATAAAGATCAGTTATACCTCTGTAAGAATTCCCGACTCAAACAAAATATTCTTATGGAATTGCACACTTCTCCCTTAGGAGGGCACTCAGGATTTTTAAAAACTTACCACAGGGTTAAGAAGGAATTATTTTGGGATGGCCTTAAATTCGATATTCAAAAGTTTGTGGCAGAATGTTTGGTTTGCCAACAAAATAAAGTTGAAACAATTAAGACCCCAGGTATATTACAACCTTTATCCATTCCAAGCCAACGTTGGGAGGAGCTTTCAATGGATTTTATCACAGGTTTACCCAAGTCTGAGGGAAAAAGTGTCATCATGGTGGTAGTTGACAGACTTACCAAGTATGCACACTTTTATGCATTATCACATCCATTTAAAGCCAGTACATTTTCTACTGCATTTATGGAAACAATTCAAAAGCTACATGGAAACCCAAAGATTATTGTAAGTGACAGAGATCCCATTTTCACAGGAAATTTTTGGACAAAATTATTTTCTTGTCTCGGTACTCAGTTAGCTCATTGCTCATCTTATCATCCTCAATCTGATGGGCAAACTGTGATAGTAAACAAATGTTTGGAAGTATATCTTCGTTGCTTTGTATCTGATAAACAGACAAAATGGGTCAAATGGTTACCTCTGGTTGAATGGTGGTATAACACTTCCTTCTATACAACAAAAAAAATGACCCCATTTATGGCACTTTATGGATATCAGCCACCATCCATCACATCATATTTAAGAGAAAATTCTAAGGCTCAAGCAGTGGAACATCACATCGAGCATCAACAACAAGTCCTCCAACTCTTAAAGGATAACCTCATGTTGGCGCAAAATAGAATGAAACAATAAGCAGATCAACATTACAACGAAAGAAGTTTTGATGTAGGTGATTGGGTATTCCTACGGCTATAACGATATAAACAAATGTCCCTCAAGCAAGCTAAGAAGGATAATAAATTACCACCAAAATATTACGGTCCATACAAGGTCTTGAAAAAGATTGGTACTATGGCATACAAATTGGAGCTTCCTGGAGCTTCTCAAGTGCACGCAGTTTTCCATCTTTCATGTTTAAAGAAGGTTATAGGCGGCAAGCTCCTAGTTCAAACAATATTACCAGAACTTGACGAGGAAGGAAAAATTATATTGGAATCGGAAGCAGTCACAAAAACAAGAACTCGGCAGCTACAAAATCGATCAATTTCAGAGTATCTCATCAAGTGGAAGAACTTATCCGCTGAAGATTCCATATGGGAGGATGAGAATTTTATACAGAAGCATCTAGAACTACTCAAGCGTTGAGGACAACACTTTTTTGAAGGAGAGGGGCATTTTAGGTCCCTATAATACTAGTTATTACCCCATTACTATTGTAGTTATATCCCTTATTAATATTGTTGTGCCCCTATTGTCCCCATCTTGTTATTATCGTGCCCCATAGAATCCCTCTATTGTTATTTTTGTTCCTTTATATTATTATTGTTAGGTCAGCTGGGTTATATTGTGACTCCTTAAACTACTATATATAGAAAGGACGTTCTTTCATTTGGATCATCAAAGAATCATTCATTTGTGTAATGTAAAGGAGGTTTCCCCCTCAAAGAGGCTGAATTCTAAGGCATTGATCTATCTTTTCTATCTTTTTGTGAGCTAGTTTCATAACACACACTTTATCTCATCTCTCTCTAGCTTTCCCCTTGAGAAATTTGTACTTGTAAGGAAATGAAAAATCCAGACATGAAATTGAGAATTAGATATAACTGCAAAAAGTTTGAAAAACACTTCAATGAAGTGGTAATCTAAACTTTGAGAAGGTGACCATAAAGAATTACTAGGAAGCCATTGACTAAAAAATAGAATGGAGCATAGACCATTCAGTAGACTTTCCTTTAAACAACCAGATAAATCTCTGCTCCAATTTTTTCCAACCAAGTACCTTATACTCTGAAGCGTTTTTGTAAGGATTTCACCCACATTAGGACTCTTCTCTCTTTTTTGTTCTTCTTCTTCTTCTTCATTGTTTCGTTTGGATAATTGAAGCATATAATCATTGTATTTATGTAAACAACATCCTTGTCATATAAGAGACTACCCAAGTATATATTGGTGCATAAATAACTTCATCTTTTCACCCAATCCCTTATTTTTAACATCATTTAAATCAAAATGTGTAAGAACACTCATAACTTTGGGAAATCCATGAACTTGAAGAATGTTCAAGAGCTCAAAATTTTATGTTTCAAAACTATAACATCCACCTATGAGAAGCAAGACAAAGCCAACATATTTGGTTGCATCAATCATAGAATCCATATCATTTGAACACTCCACGAGTTATAGTTGTAGTTGTTTACCTGATATAACAGTTATTGGACCATGCATGTATGAAATATTATGTTGGGTGTAATGCTTTACAAGTGATTTTATAACTAGAGACCTTCCCAACCTTTGGAGGACCCTGCACCACAATTACATAGGGAGATGAATCTTCAGTAGAATGGTCAACTACATGCATATGAAGTCGATGTTGATTTCTCTCTGATGAAATTGACTATAGATGTTTTTCCTTCAATGAAGACTTAAAAAAAATAAATTTCTTGGGATTAATCTTGTCACATGATAATCCATGCTTCTTTTTGTTTGTTTTCTCTTTTTCCTTTGAAGATAGCCCAGATTGATAAGCTATATGGTCCTTGTGAGATTGTTATTTCTTTTATGTGATCTTTGAATTTTTCTGCAAAAAGGAATTCTAATTCCCTATTAATATCAAGCTTCTTCCAACATTGTGATGGCTCGCTATAAAACTTTTATAGTAAATATGATGTCTAAAGTTGCAAAAACTGTCTCTAGGCTCCTCTAACCATCTAGATTTTAGAAAATTGGATCTGAATAGAAATGGAATCACTACAAATTCCAAGTGTAGAAATCTTAATGGAGGAACAGAAAAGAAACCCAAGATCATTCTTTCAAGGCAAAATCTTTCATTTCACAGTTTAGCCACGTTTCCATCAAAACAATAGATGAGCTAGTCTTAAAAATCATGACTTTTCCATTATCATGGCTAAAGTTGATGCTAATGAGGAAATAAATAAAGATAATTTGGCTAATGAATATGATGCCAATGGCTTTCTAAATCTGAAGATAACTTAGAAGGTATGGTCAAGTTTTCAAGACTATATAGGTCCTCATGAAGAAGAAGGTATTGTGAAGTACTTGAAAAAGTAGGTTGGTCCTGTATCTATGGAAATCAGATCTTCAGAAGAGGCCACTAGCCTTATTGGTGACAAGAAAATATTTATAGTTGGAGTGTTCTAAAACTTCGAGGGTGAGGAATATACCAATATCAATATTGTTACAAAGACATTATGTTCAGATTATGAATTTGGTCATACAATCGATGCTAAAATCTGTCCTTTGAAGGATTATGCAATAAAACTACCATTTGTTCAGTTTTTTAAGACTTTTTGATGAGTGATCTTCTCACTCTCAGGATTTCAATGTTGATTCATTAGAGAAGTTTGTCAAAGAATCTAGTATGCCCCTTGTAGTAGTTTTGACTAAGGACCCTAATAGTCATCCTCATGTAATCAAATTCTTCAATAGCCTAGATTCCAAGGCCTTATTCCTTTTTAATTTTATTGCACACAATGCAGAGGAATTCAGAGCTACATATGAAGAGTTATAAAAATCTCATAGAGGAAAAGGATTGAAATTTCTCCTTGCTAAGCTTAAGGCTAGGCAAGGTGTTCTATAGGTGTCAAAATGTCCATTGTCAATATTACTTGTTTGTTTCCTTTAGAGGGTTCTCTTGAAGCTCACCTGAACTAAAATCATTCTTAGTTTAGAATAAGAATGACAGATTCACTATTTCACTTATTCCAATTACATAAGTTTCATTAGTAATAATTTGTTTGAACTTTGTAGACTTGTGGGAACTTTTGCATTCTTCATTGCATGATATTTTTATTTTGTTAATATGAGTCTCTATTGTACTTTCTTGTATGCTCATGTAGGAGAATATTGGGAACTAAGGTTATGATTATCTCAGCATGTTGGGCATCCTTTCTTTTGTTACATTTGTTTTTATACCATCCTCTGATGCACTTGGTGTGTTAGCACTTCTTTTTATAATATGAGAACAATCGTATTTGTTGTGAGTTCATAAAATTATGGTTCATTTCATTCACTCTATTTTCATAGAGGAATGTGAAGTGATCTTATATCCTGGGGTAGAATATATGTGAAACGTGCATGTATCATGCTAATAAACTAAAATGAAAGAAAGGTTGACATCTGGTGTCTAATTCTAGCAAATTTTAGCCTCATGGGTTAGCTAGTGGTTGAGTGTTGTGGCATGTAATAGGTCTCGAGGTCAATTCAAACATCACCATATCAACTAAGGATCACCACAATATCATGAGCATTAACCATGGCTTATGTCACCCAATGTTACTAACAAAATCGACAAATTACCTAGTGATGGCCTTCTTGGTGGTGCTAAAAGTTCCTACACCAGGGTCAGCTAGGGACTATCGAACTCAATGAAATGATCATTTACATGTTAGTTAGCCATTGTGATCTTTTTATCCCAAGTGATATTTGCAATGTCAAGATCTTCAAGGTGTCAAGAAGCACATTACAAAGGATTTTTTCTTTTTATTTTAAACTGCGTAGAAGGTGATTGTTTTGTTGAAATTAATATGAATTTCCATTTCTTAAAGTCAATGATTTTCTGATAGACACTTTGTTGTTTTTTCTCTTCTAATTCCTCTTCTTCTTAGTGTTGAACCAAATCCAAACAGTGACATTAGACATCCTGTCTCTTTCCTAAGTAACATAGTAAATTACATTGGCCACCTTGTACTTGTTATCAATATTTATGTAAGACAGAGTTGTGTTTGCATCATCTAACACTTGAATTTCATTTTATTTTGAATGTTTATGTGGTCGTTGGCTTTCCTATTTTTTCAATTAGAAATATAAATCAGAGTATGTAGTTCAAATGTGCCATCAAAGCCTTTTTTGAAGTATTTATATTTTATCCATATGCATGGGGTCTACAATAGTTAAATTGCACTTGGTTATTATTGGCAATTGAGTCCTAAATCATATTTTGGGCATTTCCTTTAAGTGAATTCACTAAATGACATTAACATTAATTACTATAAGTAAGGGCTTTTGGACATGCAATGGTAGTTTGTTTTTAAATTATTTGTAACTTTATTGAGATATGTGCTTCCAGTAGATTGGAAGGGTGATGGAACTTTGCTTTCTTAATTATTCCTACATTGATATATATATGAGTTTGAGGGGCCTTGCAACATGTGCATCTGATCCAAGGGGTATTTTAAGGTGAATGGTATCTGTTTTTTTGCAACTTTTGGATTGACAAGAATTTGATAAGGTGAATTGTATGCAAATTTTAATTGATTTTATTTTTCCAAAGAAGGAATGAATAAGTTTCTATTTCATGGTTTAGATAAGGAAAATACATAGAAAAGTGCTTATAGCATGCCATATCACCTCCAGAAAGGAAAGGCATGCCACTTGGTGGCCACTTTTCATAAAGTTTCATACAAAAATACCTATGATCTCTCCCAGGAACATAGTTAGAAAAAAAAAAAATATGCTTTGATGAGAAAGGAAGTTTGTCAATGGGAGAAGAAGCTAAGGAACAACCAAAGAACATAAAGTAATTTTGATTTATTGCTATCACATTTTCCTTGTAGTAAAATTCTTTTTTATTGTATGTAGATAGATTGTTGATAGGCTTTGGAATGTGAGCCATATCTTTCATAGCAAGTCTCCCACTCCCTCACGTGCCCTTCCTCCTCTAAAACCTTTTATAAGGTAGTTACTGCAGTAATGTTGTTGAGCCTCTGATGTTAGTCATGTGTTGTGGTAAATCAATGTACCAATATATGTAGTTGAGATATCTCTGAAGCACTTGCGGGGAGCTCTTGTACTGTAAATCATGTGAGTTTCCTATTCTTAGATTCTTATGTTTTTAACCTTCGGAATATAGCTTCATCATAGTTTTCTGAGGATCCATATTTGCATGGATGTAAGTGACTTATAAATCCCTATAAATCTTACCTGCAACTTACCAAAGTCTCTTTTTAGTGGAACAGATTTCAATTACTATTGGAATAATGCTGACATATTTATTTGGGTTTGTTTCATGGAGGCTTCTGGCAGTTATAGGTATGTGATTAGTAAGAAGGATTTATAAATTTATTGTCTCTTATTGTCTTCTTCTCAAAATATTAAAACCAATAGCTCCTAGGATGTCATGTAGAGCTATTTCCTAGCGTTTTGTTGCTTATTGATCTCTCCATTATCCCAGAATCTCCAAGGTTGATGGTAAGATTTTAGAAAGCTTGAACTCCTACAGTAAATGATATGAACTACATAAGTTAGAGAAATTTTGTGTGCTATGTTATGTAAAAGGAAAATCTTATCTAATATTTGATCATGATGGGAGTAGGTTAAAATAGGCAAGTAGATATATTTCGAAGCTTCACTATAGGATCTTCATGGCCCTGATGTTGATATTTCAGTTGAAGAAGAAGAAATTAAGGTACAGGGCCTCTTGTCTTTTAGCATTATGATCCTTTTGTTTATTTCTTCTCTTAATCTAACTGTGTATTAATGCTCATTTAGGAATTTTTCTTTCTTATTCTAGTGTTGTTTCCATTTCTTGCACATAACATTGTGAGTTCATCATACACATATGTAGTTTGTATATTGGTGGAATATTCCTTCCAATGGATATTTTAGAGTAAACAAATGACTAAATCCTACTGGGTTAGATACCCTACTTCATCTTCCTTTGGGAAATTTTAATTACAATAGGACATTACAGGGACCAATGGTGATTTCATATTATTTGTTTTTTCTAAGATCGGTAGCAGGTATATCTTGTTTATCTATATTCTTATGAAAATGGCAGCGGGTTGGATTTTGAAATGCATTTGGGTTGTTTGAGGGTCATTTTCTTCTAGTTATAAAAATACATTAGGAACTATTTGTATTTACAAAATCATGCATGCACTCATTGGATTTACAAAATCTTGCATCCAATAATTGGATTTACAATGTTAGTTTTGTAATTGATGTAAAGACCATCATTCATGTTTTTCCCAAATGTTCTATTGGCTATTTTTTCAAGGTTATAATAACTTTTATTTTTGGTGTCTCAGGTTTCATGAACGAGGGAGAGAATTTTCAAGAAATGAAGTGCGAGCATTTCAGATTGGACCTGGTGGATTATTTTTCACTGGTGATGGAATGGGAGAACATAATGTATGGAAATTGGCTACCCAAAAAACTTGAGAGCCTGAGATGTCCTATAAGTTAATGTTGTAATCAGTGACCTAAAAGTTCAAATTCTATTGTGAAGCTTTTTTTGTAAGCAACGGTCTCAAGTTGCAAACATACTATGGTCACTCCATGTAAAGTGACCCATGTCTATGTTGGCCACATCCTCAACCATGGCCTCAAGTTGCAAACTATTATGGTCACCCATTGGTGTAAAAGTGACACATGCTCTAGCCACATACTCAACAACGGCTTCGAGTTGGAAAGCTACTATGGTCACCCATTCATGTCAAAATGACCCTTATTCATGCTTTCCAATTACAAAATTGTGGAAACCCCACTCGCTTGAAGAAGAAAAAATAGAAAAGGATGGTTGAAGGGATATGAAGAGTCATAAATTACTAACCTTCTTACTATCATCAGTAAAAAACTCAAGAAAATCTATTAAATGCAGATAGAAAATTGAGATAGGCGTTATTTGACAGAAATTAGCAATGAGATTGATTTTCCTAGTAAGATCAAACTGTTAATGATCTAGGTAGCCATGGTACTCTGTGATTTTTTATAAATTGATAAAACAATGATAATAATACTCAGCATTTCCATTTCAAGGTGGTTTACTCAAATTGGATTATTGGGTTTTTAGGGTAAATTGTTGTGTCACATGGTAAATTTCTCTAGACATTGTTTCGGTTCCTGGTTACTTAAAACAAGAAGAAGAAGGCGTATAAGATCTTTAAAAGTGTGGACATTGATTATTATTTTTCTTTCATGTTTTCATTCTTGGTTTTACTAGCCCAAGATTCTCTATTTCACTAGGTAAATGTCACATAAAGTACTAGTTACTAGGGATTGAGCTCATTGATTTGAGAAAAGCTTACTAATCATAAGTAAAGATTGATGATTTGTAAAGAGATTATTGTTATGTGCTTTCCTTTACCAAATTACCAAATGGATTGAGGTTGTTGATTTATTTTACCAAATTACCAAATGTGTTGTGGTTGTTTAATTTCAAAAAAGTTATTATGGCTTGATGTTGTTGATTTGTAAAAAGATTGTTGTTCGTGTCTCTCCTTTACCTAATTTTGGTTTGAGGTTGTTGATTTCTAAAAGGTTTACTATTCCCTCCTCTCTTTTACCAAATTATTGAAAAATGCTCTTGAAAGAGTTAGATCTTTAGTCCATGAAGAAATTTTTTTTCTTTTAATTGCTCCTCTTGTAAAATTGCAAATGATGATCCCATTCCTTCTTTACCATATTTGTTTTGTTCAAGAGTTGGATATTTAGTGCTTTATAAATGATGCACTCGTTCAATTTTTTTCCTCTTTCCAAATCAAAAATAATCTAAGGAAGCATGGGATAGCTGACCCACTGATTTTTTGTTATGCCAAAAAGCAGAAGAAACAGAGCAACATATCTTTCTCTAATGTGACTTCACAAGGCAAGTTTAGTAGTTCCTTCTACAAGGCATTAGTCATCGATACATTCAACACACATCATGCATGTAGTTGTTTAATAATTGGTTTTACCACTATGATGGATCCTTCCACCAAAATCCATTCTTCAAAGTTAATATACCATTAGGTGTGTGTTATATAGATATATAAAGTCCAATATGCAAATTTGCACATCTGATGTAGGTAGATTAGAAATTTTTCTTTGGTTGCACATGTCTAGTATATGAAGCTTGTTAAAATGCGTCATTTAGTGAATTTTTTTATTTGATCCATGTTTCCTCTATATTTCTTATTTTATTCATTAATTTCAAACACCTGTAGGTACATTTTACAAGGTTATGAACAATAAAAAATACAACTTCTTACTAAGGATGGGGACATATACAACAAGCTTGTGTGTTCTTTAGCTCGAGAAATATTTAGACATGAGGATGTAAAAAAAGCCCTACTTTTTCTTCTTATTGGTGCCCCAACTAGAAAACACAAGGATGGTGTTGGTCTAAGGGGGCTTGACACAAGTTCAGAGCATGTTGCACGCCAAAAAACCCCTTAACCATTGGCCCTTTTGGTAACAACCTAAAAGCAGATCGTAGTTTCATCGGAGTTGGTTATGGGAGATTGCAGAACCAGGTTTCAGCAACGACAAGGATATGCACGTAGTTTTTTCCATGTATTTACTTATGTTGTCTATCTTCCTACAACTTCACATACATGTGTTGGGTGTGGAGCATGATTATCTTCTGTATTCAAAGGTGTCGCCACATTGGACCCCAATTCGTAATGGGGCGGCAACGCTGCCCGTAAAATATTTGCTACAGTGGGGGTCCAGGGGGGGTGGCTGTGACCTTTGGGAGCCCCCCCGACAAGGGGATCCGGGGTAGCGCCCCTGAAGCTAACAATAGATGTAAAATTGCCTTGTAAAATGTTGTAATTTCGTAGTCAATCTGGGCCATTCATTAGGTGGATATTTGATGGTAGAAGTTATGTTTAATTTAGGGTTTTTTTCCCTAAAAGGAAACCCCTCATTATATATGAGGAATTGTATTGTGTCTATGTAGATCTATATTCTGAGTGATGAAGAGAGAGGAGATTGAGAGCGAAGAGGGAATTACAGCGTATCTGTTGTAGGTTGTATCTCTTCATTTTTTTGGATAATATAAAAGGAAGGACTAGATATTTCTCTTTAGACATAGACCAAACTAGGTGAACCACGTATATCTGTGTCCCTCTTGTTTTATGTGTTTTTTGTGTTTATATTTCTGCAATATTTTATGTGTTCCATTGCTCTGTAATATTTAATTTTCTAACAACATGAATAACTTCATGTTGGTGTTCCATATTACAGATTAGTACTTAACGCATAAGCATAATAGAAAACATAATAACATGTATTCTTTCACATAATTCAGTAAACAATATGCATAATGATATCAATACCAAAAAAGAATGAATATGGAAATGTACAAAATACTTCACCAGAACTTCTTCTTTATTAAAAATTATGTTCAATACATTCCCTTTACTAACGTGCACACCCAGCTATAGGTGGTCTTCACACACAACTGTAGACTTTTCAAGGACTCCATGCACTCAGTTGCAGAGCCTTCCCCCAAAATATAGACTCAACATAGAGAATACAAATAATATATTCTTAGTTCTTCTATCAGGATATCATTTATACAGTATGACATATCCTTTAAATAGACTTCCTTACTAAAAGACCACGGTCCACATACCATGGATCTGATCAAACAATGACTAAAACACAATACCTTTTACAAAATAAGGGTCTTTGACCTACCCTAAAGCCCCAAAAACATCGCGTGATGAATATAACTTTGTTGACTTTGTGAGCTCCGCTCCTTAAAATGCAGAATCTTTGACTCATATTTTGGACCAATTTGGGTTATGCCCAACGGGCCCCCAACACTCACCCGTGACTCGTCCTGAGTCACTCAGCCTCAGTTCCCTGATCATCGCTGCAATTTCGTTGTATACTGCATTATACTATTGGATTGTCTCTACCATTTGTTTCTCCTATTTATTTGTTTAATCCAATAATGCCTTTGTGGTTGGGCCAGTAGTTTTATGTAGTATCTCTGCCTCCCTTTTCTTCAATTCTTTAAGCTTTTCATCCACTTCCTGAGATAGTGTGAGCCCCTCATCCTACCATGGCTAAGCCCTTGCTGGAAATATCTACTCCTTCGTCCAAAGCTCATCTATCTTCTTTTGGAGGTTCTTTCCTTCAGTAATGTTGGTGAATCTCTGCAATATTGGTAGGGTCTTTATAGCTACCAAGATTTTGTCACATTGTTTATCCTTCACCTGTAATTCTTCCTTGATCTTTTATATGTTTGGATCCTCCTACAGTGAGGTCCAAATCTACATCATGTCATCAAATAATTTCTTGCAATCTACCAGTGTGTCGGAGATACCTTTTAATGTTTCCTCTAAATATTTCTACCTCTGCTCCCATACCTATAGTGGTGTGATTGGATGAAACCATATTGCAACTCTGATATCTATACTTCATACTCAAACTTTATCTTTGCCAATGTATTCTTTGATTCCTTGATCGCAAGGGCAAGCTTTGCAACCTTCTCTACTGGTGGTTCCTCCTCAACAACCTTCACATCTGGGACTGTGATGCAACTTTCCTCAATGGCTTTTTCCAATTGTTCTTGTTATTGATATGCTTTGTCTCTTCACCTAGTCACCTCCTCCAACTCTTTCTTCAGTGCATCTTTCTCCTTTTCCATTTGTATCTTCTTCAATGAGGTTTGTTGTTCCTGCTCCTACAGCTCATTTGTTAAAATTTGATCGATTTCGTGCAACATATGAATGGACAGAGTGGAAACTTCTGCTGAACTTGTTCCCTGGTGAGCCACTTGCCCTGCTGAAGGAGTTGGTCTGCTTTGACAACTCGATATAGTTGGATATTCTGTTAGCGAGTGTTCTTGATCTGTGTGTCCATGATCCGATCAGTTGCATCTTGTTCCATGCAATCTGGATTTAATTCTGTGGGTTTGAGCTGTTCTGCAATGTCAGATGTGTCTAGCAATGGTGGAAAGTATGGCCGAAGGCGGTCAACATTGAACACTGGGTGTAGGCCAAGGAATGGGGGAATGCTGAGCTCAAATGCATTGTCTCCCATAGCCTTAGTAATGGCGTCAGGACCATATCAGAGTGGTCTCAATTTCCGATAGGCTCCAGTAAGGCGTTCCTTTTGCAAATGCAACCAGACTTTGTCGCCCACCTGAAACTTGTGTGGCACCCGATGTTGATCATGTCCCTGCTTGTACTTGGCATTTGATTTCTCAAGAATGTCATGGACCTGCTGGCGAATATGTTGGATGCGCTCAATGAAGTTGGTGGCCTTATCTGTTTCGGACTGGACATGAGCTGAATTCATGTGAGTAGCTGCAAGTGGCATGGCCACATCAATGGGGCATAGTGGCTGGAATCCCAAACCCACCTGAAAAGGGCTATGACCAGTAGAGCTGTGAAGAGCTCGGTTGTAGCTGTGCTGAACATAGGGGAGGCTCTCGTCCCACGTCCGTGGATGCTTTGAGTTATACGTGCGCAGAATGTGCGCAATCATCTTATTGACAACCTCTGTCTGGCCATCAGTTTGAGGATGGAAGGCTGTGGACTTCGTGAGTTTGGTGTCCAGCATTGACCAAAGACTGGACCAAAATGTGCTGAGAAACCGACTGTCCCGATCTGAGATGATAGACTGTGGGATCCCAAAGTGCACCCACACTCGTTCAAAGAAGAGTTTAGCAGTGGCTTCTGTTGTGATATTATTCTTGCAGGCCACCATAATGGCCATCTTCGAGAACCTGTTGACGACCACAAAAACACAGTCATTTCCATGCTTAGTGGAAGGAAGGCCTGACATGTAATCCATGGAGATGGATTCCCAAGGTCGACTAGGGGTAGGCAACGGGGTATAGAGGCCGTGCTTCTTAATGGTCAGTTTGGCAATGGCACAGGCAGTACATGATCGGATGTACTTCCCAACGTCCTGTCGAAGATTCGGTGAATAGAAATAATTTTGTAGTACTGCCACTGTTTTCTCGACCCCTAAATGCCCAGCAGCCCGACTGTAGTGTGCTTCCCAAATCATCTTGGCACACTCGCTTGAAGGAACACAAAGGTGACCGAGGTGGCATAATAGGGCATCCTGGAGGTGAAAATCTGCAACCTGCCGACGCTCCAAGAGTGTCTGGTATGTGTGGCCAAATTCTGGGTCGCTTTTGTAGAGAAGTGGCCAATCAGAAGTCTCATGCCCACAAGAGTTGAGCATGGTGGTTAGCACCATGATCAGTGGTCGACTGAGGCAATCTGCAACATTATTGGTGCTGCCCTTTTTATACTTGATATTCAAGTGAAACTGTTGCAGGTATGTAGACCACTTCTGATGGCGATCATTCTGCAATTTCCCTTGGGTCTTTATGAACTGTAGAGGTCGGTGGTCTGTGTGGATGACCGTTTCCTTCCCCAAAATGTAATGCTTCCATTGTTGGCAGGCCTGTACAATGGAATACATCTCTTTATCATAAGTGGGGTACTTCCGGACTGTGTCTGAAAGTGTTGCACTGTGATATGCCACTGGATGTCCATGTTGAGTAAGGACTGCCCCAATAGCATAGTCAGAGGCATCTGTCTCGACCTCAAATGGTTGTTGTAAATCTGGTAACGCGAGCACTGGTGCCGTGCAGAGGCGATCCTTCAACTCCCTGAATGCCTTATATTGAGATTCAGACCAAAATAATTTTGCTTTCGCCCCATCCTTGGTGACTTGACTCAAGGGCCAAGAAATATGAGAAAACCCCAACACAAACCTGCGGTAGAAGTTGGCAAGACCTAGGAAGCTGCGGAGCTATGTTAGAGTGGTTGGAGAGGGCCAATCCTGAATGACTTGGATCTTGGCTGGATCGACATGCACCCCCTGTTCATCAATGATGTATCCCAGATATTGAACCTGGGTCATGCCAAAAGTGCATTTCTCCAAATTGGCACATAGCTGGTGTTGCCGCAGTGTTTGGAGAACCTGTCGGATGTGGTGGAGGTGCTCTTCCCAACTCTGGCTGAAGATCAAAATGTCATCCAAGTATACTACTACAAAGGAGTTGGTGAATGGCCGCAAGATGTCATCCATTAGCCTCATAAAGGTTGCAGGAGCATTCGTCAATCCAAAAGGCATGACCAACCATTCGAAGAGGCCCTCCTTGGATTTGAAGGCAGTCTTCCACACATCGGAGGGTTCGATTGGTACCTGGTGATATCCCGACTTCAGGTCGATCTTGCTGAAATATTTCACCCCCTTTAGTTGGTCTAGGAGGTCATCAATTCGCAGGATCGGGTACCTATTACGGAAAGTGATCTTATTCAGCGCCCGATAGTCAATACAGAGTCTCCACGTCCCATCCTTCTTCTGTACCAACACGATCGGGCTCCCACAGGGCGATGAACTCGGACGGATGTGACCTTTCTGCAGGAGCTCCTGAATCTGCCTCTTGATTTCATCGTTCTCCAAAACGGAGCGCCGATAAATTGGTCCATTGGGTAGCGGCGCACCTGGGGTCAGATCGATGGAGTGCTTGACTTGACAGTGCAGAGGAACCCCTGCCGGGGAGGTGAAGATGTCCTCGTACTCCTCCACAATCTTGTCCATCTGTAGTTGTCGTGTAGAGGGGCCCCGTTTGGAGGCCGCGGCCACTGTCTTCTTCTTTCCTTGAGGGCGTATCATCAGGAAAACAAATTTCCTAGTTTTGGAAATGATCTTACTGTATTGTTTTGCAGTAATCAAAGAGAGGGCGGCAGGTGGTGCTACCTCTGGTATCCTGAACAACTTATTTCCCTATGTAATAATAACAGCACGGGGCCTTGATTCATACACAGCATGTCGCTTCCACAAGTATGGTTGTCCTAGTAATACATCACAAACTTCAAGGGGAGCAATGTCACACAATACCTCATCCGTGAAGGGCTTGATGTTGTATGGAAGGCGACACTGTTGTCTTACGCGAAGATCGCGTCCTTGGTGAAGCCACCCAATGGTGTATGGTTGTGGATGTGTTGTGGTCGTAAGCCCAACCGCTTCACGACCTCTGCTGAAATGAGGTTCTTTTGACTCCCGCTATCAACAATGAACTGTATCGGGGAGCCCTTTACCCACATCTGGGAGTGGAAGAGACGCTCGTCCTCCTCTGGATCTTCGGGTTCATTTTTCTGGATCTTTGCGGTAGCAACAGTGGCACTGGGGTCCGCATCAATGATTTGCTTCCCTTTTTCATACCCCTTATCGGGTTCTAACTCAGAGTCGGAACATGCATCTGATTCTGAAACCTTTAGCTCAGCCACCAGTGACTGCTTGGCCCGACACTCGTGTTGTGAGTGGAGCTCTTATGGAACTCGCACCATTTTCCAGTGTCCCTTCTCGGCTTCGCGACGCTGTTCTTTGCTTGCAGCTTCGGCTGGTTGTCTTGGGATGTCCCGCCTTGGCTTTGTCCTTTGTTCTATGGTTTAGGGGCACCTTTCCCCTGCTTTGGATTCGCAGATCCAAAGTCTCGCTTCTTTTGTTTAAACTTCTGTTCGACCTTGACGGCATACCGGTATGCTGCGCCGAGCGAGGGGATGTTTAGGAATTGTATTTCTTCCTGGATGTACTTGTGCAGGCAGCCACGGTATTTGAGTATCAAATGTTGCTCCGAATCCTTGATACCCAACTTTATGCGAAGGGTATGGAAAAGATTGGTGAACTCCGGCACGTCTTGGTCCCTTCCCTGCCGCAGCGTGGTCCACTTTATGTATTCATCCTCATAGCTCCCAACAGGGTAGTACTGCTCCTTGATGGCATCCCGGAATGAATCCCAGGTGGGTGCGGCTGAAAAGAGTGATCCAGTACTTTCATCCTTCTGCTTGCAGTAGGTTTCCCACCAGTCCTTGACGTGGGGGGCTGCTTTGAGGAGAGCAAAAACAATCTTTTCCCGACTCGAAAATTCATGAACAGAAAAATAACCCTCTAGCAGATTTAACCATTTATCTACGGCATCTGCGTCTATCTGACCCTCGAATATGGGGATTTCAAAATTAACTTGTACCTTAAAGGGTGTGGCGTTTCCAGAGTAGCTGCTGGAAGCTGATGCGTTGCTTCTGGGTAGCCCCTGAAGGATCTGGGCAAAGCTGTCCATCATCGCGTTCCGTTGTCGCTCGAGGGCTTCTTCGAGCAAGATTTTGATGGGATCTCCTGCCCCCTCGTCTTTCTTCGCGTCCGCCATGGGAGGCCGTCGGGATTTGCGAGGCTGGTCTTGCAAAGGTTCAACCAGTTCAAGCCCTAACTCCTTATATCCCGACCTTGTTGGGGACATGCAAAGAAAAACAGAGAAAAAGCAGACCACTCTGATACCACTGATCCGGATTTAAACAGGAACGCAACAGATTACAGAGATAACCATGTACACAAGGATGCAGCGGAAATAATACTTCATTTCATTAATGGAAAATAGTGAAATATGCTTACAACCAGAAATGGAAACAAACTAGGTAGGGCAATGGTAGCTTATCTCTGAGAAGAGATGTGATGGCTACATGCCTCTGAACTGTGTTACAATGAGGCTCGAAGGCCTATTTATTATTGAGAAAACAATGGAAAACCCTTAACATTCCAAAACCTAACCCTAGGAGATGAAACGCCAAACTGTGGGCCCCGTTTGGGGGTAAGTTGGTACATCAACTTCCCAGGGTCGTAACTTTGGCATATGATCTCCGTTTGACGTGTACAATAGCTGATTAGAAAGATCTATCCGAGCACTATCATTGTTGGAACGAGAAACATGGGTCCATTGGCCGCCGGATTCCCCAAAAAACGTCGTTTAGGGCCTCAAAACGGCTCCGGAAGTTCAAGACCCGAAAAACTGCTAAAAATAGTAAGTTGTGCTACAATTAAGGAAACTGAAAATGCTGAGAAAGACAATGGTGGGGGTCCAGGTGGACTTGGCAGGTGGCCACCAATATCCACCTGGATCATGTTTTTAAGAATTTCTTGTAATTATTATACATATTTATTGGAATAAGAGAGATTGTACACCTCTCTTCCTCCATCATCTAATATTGTATTGCAGGCAAGTGTTATGATTTTGCACGTCCCTTAAGGATTTGATAGGTCAATTTCATAGATGAAAGATTTTCAAAATCAATATTTAAAACTTCATATCTACGAATATGAAATGAAACTATTCAAATGAAAATGAAGTGGGAATTCACTTGATATTGAGTTCATCTAGTGAAACTCAAATTTGTGAAGCTCGCTCTTAGTTGCTGACCAACAACACCAACAAACCCTACAACATGAATCGAGATCTAGGAAAAAGGAATGAAGCTAATCATCAAAAGAAGAATTCAAGTTTTGTACCATGAAAAGTCACATCCATTTCCAAAGAAGCCTTTCATAATCCATATTCTTCATGATTTCATCCATCATCCCTATTGTATATTAAGCTCTGCAATCATGGATGTCGAAGGCCAGACTTATTATTTATCTATTTACTACTAAATCATGACTTCAACCTAACCTATTTCATAATATTTTCATACTTCCCTACTCCATTACACCCCACCTCCATCTAGAAAGGAAAAGAATTATATATATATATATATATATATATATATATATATATATAAGATCAATAATAATATAGGAGTTTGGTTGTGAAAATCCAGTAAATTGGCACAACACAAAATCGAATTCATATCGGAAAACCAACTTGTTTGGCCAATATGAATTCTCTATTTTGTTTTACCATTTCTTAAGTTTTATTTTGCAAGAATCATCCTCCAGAATAGCAAGACTTGGGGACAAGTCTCAAAATAAGCAAGGGGGAAGATTCGTAATAAAACTATGAAATAGTTTGAATAGTTGTAATGAAGGGACCTAAATAACATCAACATTTGATGATCCTGAATAAATATCAGATGTGAAAACATGAAAGAAAAAATAATTCTCTACATTTCATTAGAATCTATCTTGGAAGAGCCATCATTATGATAATGAAGACATCGCTAACCATCAACCAGTATTTTCACCAAAGGACATCAATATATTTACGGGAGTAAAAGTACAGTAAGAGAGAAAAAAATTTCTCTTAGAATCTCGATTTAAAAAAAAAAAAAAAAAAAAAAAAAAAAAAAAAAAAAAAAAAACTAGAAATTGTTAAGACTAATTTAGCTTGATATGCATTCTATTACATCCTATATCCTACCTTCATTTATATCCATACCTACACACATTTTATTCATTACCCTACCATACCTATACTCATTATCCTATCCATCATAATCATATTTCATTTATTATAATCCCTACAAAATTCCTATCCATTATCCTTTCCTACATTATCCCCATTCCTATTCATCATTCCATATACCATTCCATTAATCATAAACATTTTATAAACATTTCTAATCAGAAATAAAGGACTCAATGCTTCTCCCCTTCAAAAAAAATTTGGTTGACCTATACACACTATACAAAGGTTAATGTCATAATAATATTAATTTGATTTTAAAAAAATGACCTATCCTATAGTCATTTTTAAAAACAAATTAAAGCGACAAAATGAAATGACAAACCATATTGTATGACATAAGGAGTGCAATATAAAAAAATGCATAATTATAAAACAAATGATATATGCCTACGATATATGCAAAGGAACGAAATCAAAACAAATGGAAAGGTGGGAATAGAAAATGATGAAGGCATGCATATGATCTAATGAAGGCGGCCATGAATGATATGATAACGTGATTTGACAAGCTTGTACACCATGTGAAAAGAAGCCGGAGCCATAAAAAAAATGTAGAGAGAAATGCTAAGAAGAAAAAGCCAAAGCTAAGCAAGGTAGCGTAGAAATAAAAATCACAAGATAGCTTAGAGATTTAATTCTTCATTATATTCGAAATATCTCCATGCATGAAAAAACGAGTATATTTTTATACATAGTAACATGATTTCCATACACCATGAGCACATTTTTATGAAAAATACGATGCAGAGTGAAGGATTTTCGAAAAAAAAAAGAGCATGAGTTCATGAATATTGTAAAATGATTTTACACAGTGATTTTTTTTTTTTTAATACAAACAAGCTTGAATAGAGAGGAAGCTGCAAAAAAAAAATTATGCGAGGAGATTAGAGGAGTTTGTGGAGAAATAAGGGAGGAATGCATCGATTTAATGAGAAAATTAAAAGTTGAGATCTCATGTTCGCCAAGTCAACCGAGCCTACCAACAAACTCCAAGAATTCTGCAGAGAAACAAGGTAAGAAATCATTTCCAGATTTCTCTCAGTAGTTGAACGGATTTTAGAGGTAGATAAGCTCGAGTTGGTGTTTGAGATATGTCATTTTGTAAGGAGTTAAACTGTAGTTATAAAATCAAAATCTTGCCACCATTAAAATAATTGTGCCACCTATGTAATGCGGTGATCCTCGGAGCTGTTGAAGAAGAATTCTAATCAAAATGGAATTGTTAAAAATAGGAATACAAGTCATTAACTCAGAGCTAATTACAAGTTTGCTTCTGGGTCAGGTAATCGAACTTGAGTTTCGAATTTCCTCATGCAATGTTTCAAGTACACTATTCATTAATGCCTACATGGGAGAATTACTTCGTGAGATGTTGCAGAGGCGGTATAAGACATCAATAGAAAATATTGCTTTGATATGATTCAAACAGGTCAACTATTAATAGTAAGGTGTTGAAATGAGTTCCCAGTAAAACAACGGGCTTCGAGATAAAAAAATAAATAAAAAAAAAAAGAGAGAGAGAGAGACTAAAATATGATGCCAGTTTCAGCTATTTCAACAACACTCCATCAATGTTGCCTGGATATGTTATTTCATCCCCGATTTTCTCTCAATCAGTGGCTTAAGGACAATGTTGCATTAGTTTTGGAGGCTAAGGGCATAAACCATGGCCTTGATGGTTCTTGAAGAAATATTGGCCTTGTTTTGTAAAACTTAGTTAACCTTAAAAAAAAATGATTGTTAGCATAGATAATAACTCTGAGTTTTAAAAGCAGTTGGAAACCTAAATTTGAGTTTGAAACTCCAAGTGACAGCATTGATAACGGGAGAAATGAGCTCTAAAAAAATTATGAACAAAGTGTGAGTTGTTGGTGAGTGAATTCAGCATTAAAACTAAGAGATATATGTGTGTTTCCATAAATCGATTTCAGTGTTGGAGATAGATTGTCGTGGCAAAGAGGAATCGATTTCATTACTAGAGATGGACTATGTATGGTAAAGAGAAAAAATCGATTTCCTCCAAGATTTTGATTTCTCAAGAAGCAGAAAACACCTATGCAGTCAAAGATAGAAGGAATCGAGCCAACTTCCAGTGGAGGTAACAGGTAAGGATTCAGGCACCATATCTTCTAGAAAACATTGAATTCAACTACAATTTTAAAAATTTGAAATTTTTAAGAAGACACAATTTTTTGTCATTTTTCTAAGCAAACGAAAATGAAATTTGAAAAATGAAAACATGGGTTTTCTTCAGAATGAATCCAATTAAGCTCCAAGCAAGAAGATTTCTAAAATTCATTGTTATTTGGGATATTTTCCTGGTTCTTTCAACCCTCATTCTCTAGATTGTGTGGAGTATTTGAGTTCAGTTAAGAATCAAGGTCAAAGATTTGTTTTAAATTGGTTGTCATTGAAAAATCCAAGTCCAAGTCCAAGTTACATGGATTTCAAATCAGAAGACTCAAGTTATCTAATTGATAGTGTAGCCGAAGTGCATTGGTGGAAGTGTAATCTAAGTCTAAATAGATATTTGCTGGAAGAATAACTTAAAAATTCAAGTTAGTAGAGTTGGTTTCATAACATATCTAGGGAAGCATAATCAAAGTTCAAATTAACAAATGTCTAATGGTACCATAGGTTCAAGATCAAAGTTCCAAGTGTAAGATTAGGATTAAAAAAAATTACAAGTACAAGACCCTAGTTTCATTCTTATTTAAACAAAATGCTAAAACAAAGCTTGTGCAAAATGGTGTCAAGTGGTGTTGGTGAGTGCACAACAGTGCAAAAATTATGAATGGAATTTTTGAAAATAAAGTGTTAGTTTCCAGAGAAAAGGGTGGTGTCAGAAGACTGTAAATTCAACTATATCTCTCACAGAAATCAATTTTTGAAAGAATTACAACACAAATATTGCTTTTTGTTCCAGAAATCGATTTTTGAAGGCATTATAACGCAAAAATTATCTCATGAATATTCAACAATGAAATTTTATTTGAATTTCAAACCAGGAATTTGACATCACAAGTTTAGAAATAGCACTTTATTCTCAGTGACCAAAAATTCACATATTAGTCCAGAATTCAATATTTTAATTCAAAAATTTCTCATCATCTTTGTGGGTATTCAACAATCAGAGGTTTCTTCTTGTTTTTATAGACTCCATGTAAATTAGAAATACTTTGTCGTGATGGAATATCAATAGGCAAAACAATAGGGAGGTTAGCATGTAGAGGCAGAATATCAAAGTGGAGAAGCCAAGCATGAGGACATGCTTGAAGATTAGTAAGGGGGAGATGTTGGCCCTCATTTTTTATCAAATTTTTCTTATTAAAATCCACCTAATTTCCATCATTTTCCACATTATATCATCCAAATACACCTTATTTTTACCATATTATGCATATTCAGGTATATAAATTAACTTTTGCAATTTTTAGATGTTTTTACAAAAATTGGATTTTAAGTGCATTTTTGGACAGGATCAGAAATTCCCGTAATGGCTTCATTGAAATCATACTTGTAGGACACCTGGGCATGAGCTAAGCACATTTCTAGAAATCTTGGGAACCAAGATTGAAAGAAATCCTATTTGTTCAACCAAATCCAGCTTAAACAGACCCTGTCAATGCTGGTAAAACAGGACCAGTGATTCAAGAAATCCCTAGGAAATAGGCCAAAATTAGTGATTTTTTGGATTTTTCCAAATTTTGTGTAACTAAATGGGTGGATTCGACCAAGATAGATAGGATTAGGATAGATAATGTTTTTAGAGACTTTTTAGTCAAGTTTGTTTATTATTTCTCTGTTTAAGCCAAGACTATTGAAGGCTTAAGCAGGTAGAATTTATGAAATTTGATTTTGAGACTCTTTGAAGAGTGAAAGTTATTTGAAGAACCTGTTTCATTTCAATTTTTTGTTCATGCTTGGTTGATTTACTAAATTTGTTGTAGCTAATATTTCTTCAGGTGCTCAAGGCAAGGGTTGAGGGCCCCCACACCAAGCCAAGTGCACTTCTTGGTTAAATTTTCATAGTTTTCATAAATTAGTTCTTGTTTCAAATGTATTTAGATGTGTAATGAATTTTGAATGAATATTGGTTTAATTATAATATACATATGGAGGGACACACAGGAATTTAAGTTAAATTCCCCTTCTATTTTATCTTGAACTAAAACTGAATTTCATTCTCATTTTCTCATTTGAAGTTATTTTTGCATTTCTGGTTTTAAACAATGGTGATTATGATAGAGTAGAATTGTGAAGAAGGAAAACCTGGTCCTCCTTAGTTAGGAGTTGTTTCTTTTACATCTTCTGCATCATAAACCATTGTTAATTAGTTCTTTTAGATTTCTCTTCATGGAAATAATATTGTAGGGAAGCCCAACCATGTTCTCCTAAGTTAGGAGCCTCATCCCACATATTATTTAAGTGAATTAGAAACTACTTAATTAAATCTTATATATGTAATATGCGTTTCTTTTAATATTTCTATTTCATCTTCTAAAATTGACTACCATTGGAATCCATAGACTTTGGACATGCTTCTAAGTTCTACATACTTGGATTAATAATAAAATACGTGCATTAATTTACTCAATAAATTGACCCAACAGTTACCTTCTTCTCTTTCATGTAGGTTTTAACCCTGTACACAAATTACTTGCATACGAATTCTAAAACACAGAAAATAAACAATGCGAGAGCATAACACATAGAACACATATACACAGAGATTTTCCCCTAGATCCCAAAACCGGGACTACCAACTTGATTTTTCAGTCTGTTCCTTTCAATGTTACAATACATATTTATACATGCTGAAGAATCCAATACCATGGACCGAAAACCATCGCGTCGAAAACCATGGATCGAAAACCATCGCGTCTAAAACCATGTGCAAAAATCATGCACAAAACCATAGGTAGGTCTGCCCAGCCTAATATAGGGTCCAATAGAAAATTTCACGGGGCAGTAGTCATGGAAAGAATAACACAACCAAACATTTCACTACATCCAAGCTCTTCTGGCACCCTTTGCTCCATTTAAAATTCACATCATTCTTTAGCAATTTCTCCATGGGTGCAGTTATCTACACATACCCCTTTATAAACTTCATGTAGTAGCTAGTGTGTCCCAGTGTCGTGCATAGTTGTCTCATTGTTTTTGGTGCTGGAAGGTTCACAATAACTACAATCTTCACAGGATCCACCATTAATCCCCGTTTACAAACTACATGTCCCAAAAGTATACCAAATGGTGCACAAAAGAGACACTTCTTAAAGTTCAATGTGATTTGGTACTACCTACATGTATCTAGCATCAACCTTAAGCTTGCGACATGCTTCTTTTGTAGACCAAAGACTATCCAATTATCAAAATATACTTCGACAAACTTGTGTATATATTCCTTGAAGGCCGCAATTACAACACCGGAAAATATAGTAGGAGAATTATTTAATCCAATAGGCATCATTGTGTATTGATAAGAGCCCCACTTTGTCACAAAAGTCATTTATTTCTATCTTCTGGTGCAATTCTAATCTAATGGTATCCTAGAAAGTCATTCATGAAATAATAGGACTCATGTCCTCCAAAATTGTCCAATACTTCATATGTAATTAGTGTAGGGAAGGGGTCATGTAGGCATGCATCATTCAATTTCCTTAGGTTTACACAAATTCTGATTTCCCCTTTTGCCTTATTTCCCTAAACCACCATGGGACTTACCCATTATGACTCCTCAACATGTTAAATTATCCCAACTGTTAACATTTTGTCTAATTGTTCTTTCACCTTTTCCTTGTATTTTTGATTCAGTCTATAAGGTCTCTTATTGATAGGCTTCTCATCTAGCTTCATAGGAATCCTCATGACACCCAAATCCCCTAATATTCCCTTCATATCTGAAAACTTAGTAGGGAACAACTCTTGATATTCATGCAAGAGATTTGTTATCTTGTTGACTATGTCTTCATCCTCTTAATCTCCTATTGTTGTGTACTTTGGCTCATCCACTCACCCTATATTCACCTTCCTCATCTTCAATGGCTTTGTTATATCAGGCATCTCTATCTTAGGTCCATTTACTTCATGATGACCTTCTAGCTCTTTCATGTCAATTTTGTGAGGATCTTCATCCTCTTTCGTAGTGAGAATATAGCATTCCATTACATTATGTATCAGTGTAGCCTAATCAGGTTCCCAGATAACTGGAACTTCATTTTCAAAAATCTTCTTCTTAACTATATTCAGATTTGCATCTATATGTGCACTATATCTTCAAATTTAAATTTAATTATGAATCCATCAACCATTTCTACCTAGCTAGTAGTACCATGTCAAAGCTCGGTTTCTAGATACCAATTATGAGGAATTTTCTCTAAGGTATGGATGAAGCCATGCACTCATTCCTCTTGTAGAATTTATCCCCAAGCTATCATACAAAGTTTTATGTGGTCTCTAGGATCATTTTGGCCATCATACTTGTCTATGATCTCTGTTTCTACTTGTCCAAATCTTACCCACATCAACCTTCTACTTTTTTTTCCAATCTCCTATATTCTTCTTATGAGTATCCCACCATCTAGCAAGAGTATCCCTTAGTTCTTGATCCAGAGTTAGTAGTCTCTGGCATTCAGGGACTCGTCTTTCATAATCTCTAAAGAAAGTATTTACACCACCCAAACCATCATATAAAGGTAAATCATGTACCTTAGTTGTAATGTAGTGCACTACTTTAGTGATCCCTGTACATCACCTTGTAGACACTTCATGCAACTTGTTTTGCCAATTTTCTAATTCCTCTTCTGAATCTGAAGTGCATGAACTATCTTGCTCCCAAGGCAATTTTCCATCCACAATAGGGTTAATCCATTCTTCTTCTTTTGTTGTTATTTGATAAATGTTGTTGATGTCATCCACATTGTATTCTTCTCTGACAGGTTCAGTATATCTCACTCCCTCTGATGGATCCAATGGCACAATAACTCTCATATTATTGCTTTCAAATATCATTTTCCTTTTCTTCGAGTTAATTATAGCCATTTTATCAAATTCCCAATATAGTCTGAGCAACGCGATGTATGGATTACTATCATCCATAATCTAAATCACTTCAAAGTCAGTGGTAGTACACACTCCATCAATGTCTACTATGATGCCTAGAAATCTTCCTAGAGGGACGATCTTATGTTGATTCACCATCTTCAGCTGGAAGGTTGACCACTGTGGCTTTGTCTTACCCATCAATTTCCAAGTTTTTTTCGACAAGACATTTTCATCAGATCCTAGATCTAAGATAACCTAATCCATGTCATATTCCCCAATTTGCATTGTAAGCCTCATTTCCTTTCCAGTCTGCTTCTTGTGTCTATGCAGATTATTCATTATGCACATCTCACTCTACGATACCTCTTTATGAGCAGAAGAGTCTATCAATTCTTGAAATCCCTCTACGAGCCTCTGATTTCTCAACAATTTTCATGCAACATTGTAGAAAAGACTTCAAAATATTTGAATCCACATCTTGTGTCACAACCGATACTATCTCATAGTTATCCTTCTACATTAGTTTTGCGGTAGAGGTCGAGGCTTCATCATCCATAAAGCTTTGCCTCGTCTCCATGAATACTTGCTTTTCCTTAATGATATCAAATGATGGATCTTTTTCAGTAGTTTTTCTAACCCATTTCAGTTCAACTTTCTTTTTCCCATTAGCT